>CM036622.1:24313986-25646486 GCA_020746105.1 Trogon surrucura | reverse complement strand
GACTGAACTCATTTTATGTGGGTCTTGAACAAATACCCAAAAAAGGACCAAGTCAACTTCAGATGAACTTCCTATACTATACATATAACAGCCTTCCAAAAATGGTAAAGGTGTAATTCTTGTTGTCAAATGAAATATCTTCTGCCTTTTCATATCGTTGCCCATTACAATACCTTGGATTTTCACAGTTTCATAGCACAGATGAATACTGGTGTCAGGAAAAATGAGCTCCACCAGCAAAATAGAGTTTGTGGAAGTCTCAGATGGACCCTTGAAGAGAGATTCTCTGTAAGCATAGTGGCTTTGAGAAAAGTAATTGAACCCTGAGGCAACTTAAGCAGCCCTAGCTACTGTTTCTTACCTGGAGGGCTCCCTGGAAATTCTTCCTTTTGATAATCTGTCATAATCCATGTATATATGAAACTTTCAAACAGATTTTAGCAATTTTTCTTTCTGCATAGGACAGCACTATTTGTGTGTGTGTGTGTGTGTTCCATAAAGTGTCTTAGTAATTTTTATGAGCAGAATTGTTTAAATATTCATTGGGTTAGGGGTGGTTCTGGGACTCTTACCTTTGCATAAACTTCATTAACCACAGTCTTCAGTACAAGTCTAATCTACAAAGCAAACTCAAGGAAAAGAAAAATTTTAAAAAAGCAACATTGTAAATATTTTAAGTTATTAATGTTTTAACACATGCTTTAATGCTGGTATTTTCATCTGGATGAAAGCTATACTGAGTCTCATATGTATAGACAAGGCATTAATGGTCTCAGGTGGAGTCCACATGGAGGAAGGACATGTCACCTTGCAGTTCTTGTTTTACCTGAGCTTGTCCCAAGATGCTCGGAATAGGAATAGAAGCTAAATGCCATGGAAGAGAGCTCCAGCCTTCTGTCAGCAACGTGCCTATCTCTAAGGAGGTAGAGATAGGCCAAGTCTCTCGAAAAGGCACTGAAGCTTATCCAGCTTTGTGGAGGCTTCTGCTTCTCTGGTGTAGCAGGAGCTGTTGATGGTGGTGGGCAATTGCCTATGGCGTACACCTGGATCTATGGTGATGGAGTTGCTCTTTATGTGATAGAGCAAACAAAATGCATTGAGTTCTGTCCAGAGGCAGATGAGGAGTGAGTTGAGAGTTTGTGTGTGAGAATTAAGGGGCAGGCTAGCGTGGGTGATACTGTGGTGAGTGTCTATTACAGACCACCTGATCAGGATGAGGAAGTTGATGAGGCTTTCTACAAGCAGCTGACAGCAGCCTCTCAGTCACTGGCCCTGGTTCTCCTGGGGGATTTCGACTACCCAGATATTTGCTGGAAGGCCTATGCAGCCAGCCATTCGCAATCCAGGAGGTTCTGGCTGAAGTTGTGAAGGTTGGAGGGCAGCCTTGGCTGCAGCGACCAGGAGAAGCTGGAGTTCAGGATCTTGTGCAGTAGGAACAGAATACCAAGCAAGATCACAAACCCTGGACTTCAGCAGGGCCTACTTTGGCCTTTTCAAGCAATTGCTAGGGGAAATCCCAAGAGACAGGGTACTAGAACATAAACAGGCCCAAGATAGTTGATTGATATTCAAGGACCACTTCCAAGATCAAGATCAGTGTATCCCAACAGGTAGGAAATCAGGAAAGAGAGCCAGGAGACCCACATGGTTAACCAGGGATCTGCTGGGCAAACTCAAGTAGAAGAGAGTCTATAGATCATGGAAGGAGGGGCTGACCACTTGGGTGGAATATAAGACTGTCGTCAGAGGATGTAGGGAGGGTAACTAGGAAAGCTAAGGCCTTCTTGGAATTAAACCTTGGAAAGAAGGTCAAGGAACAGAAAGGGCTTCTTCAAATACATTGCAGATAAAACTAGCACTAGGGGCAATGTAGGCCCTCTGGTGAATGAGGTGGGTGCCCTCGTGACAGGGAATACAGAGAAGGCAGAGTTACTGAATGCCTTCTTTGTCTCTGTCTGTATTGCTGGAGACTGTCCTCAGGAGCCCCAGACCCCTGAGGCCCCAGAGGAAGTCAGGATAATGTAGGAGTTTACCCTCATTGATGAGGACTGGGTTAGGGATACATTAGGCAACCCAAACATACATAAATCCATGGGCCCTGATGGAATGCACCCACGGGTGCTGAGGGAGCTGGCAGAAGTCGTTGCTAGGCCACTCTCCATCATCTTTGGTAATTTGTGGGGAAAAGGTGAGGTACCTGAGGACTGGAGGAAAGCAAATGACACTCCAGACTTCAAAAAGGGCAAGACGGACCTGGGTAACTACAGACTGTTCAACCTCAACTACATCCCTGGAAGTTTGATAGAACAGTTTATTCTTGGCGCTGTCTCTAGGCTTATCAAAGAGGGTTATGAAGAGCAGTCAGTATGGTTTTATAAGGAGGAAGTCATATTTGACTAACCTGATGGTCTTTTATGAGGACATAACCAGGTAGATACGTGATGGCAGTGCAGTGGATATGGTTTATCTGGATTTCAGTAAAACATTTGACACCATCTCCCACAACATCCTCATAGCTAAACTGAGCAAGCGTGGTCTGGATGATTGGGTAGTGAAGTGGATTGTGAATTGGCTGAAGGAAAAAAAGTCAGAGAGTTGTGGTCAATGGGACAGAGTTTAGCTGGAGGCCTGTATCTAGTGGAGTCCCTCAGGGGTCGACACTGGGACCAGTACTATTCAATATATTCATCAACTATCTGGATGAGGGAACAGCGTGCACTGTCAGCAAGTTTGCTGATGACACAAAACTGGGAGGAGTGGCTGACACACCAGCAGGCTGTGCTACCATCGAGAGAGACCTAGACAGGCTGCAGAGTTAGCAGCAGGGGAGAAATTTTAGGAAATACGACCAGGGCAAGTGTAGAGTTTTGCACTTGGGAAAGAATAACCCCATGTGCCAGTACAGGTTGGGGACTGCCCTGCTGGAGAGCAGCATAGGGGAAAGGGACCTGGGGTCCTGGTGGACGGCAGGATGACCATGAGCCAGCAATGTGCCCTTGTGGCCAGGAAGGCCAATGGTATCCTGGGGTGTATTAGAAGGGGGGTGGCTAGTAGGTCGAGAGAGGTTCTCCTGCTCCTCTACTCTGCCCTGGTGAGGCCACATCTGGAATATTGTGTCCAGTTCTGGGCCCCTCAGCTCAAGAGGGACAGAGAACTGCTTGAGAGAATCCAGCGCAGAGCCACAAAGATGATGAAGGGAGTGGAACATCTCCCTTATAAGGGATGGCTGAAGGAGCTGGGTCTCTTTAGCTTGGAGAAGAGAAGACTGAGCGGTGACCTCATTAATGTTTATAAATATGTAAAGGGTGACTGTCAGGAGGATGGAGCCAGGCTCTCCACAGTGATGGCCAATGATAGGACAAGGGGCAATGGGTGGAAGCTGGAGCATAGGAAGTTCCACCTCAGTATTAGGGAAATCTTTTTCACTGTGAGGGTGACAGAGCCCTGGAACAGGCTGCCCAGAGAGGTTGTGGAGTCTCCTTTTTTGGAAACATTCAAAACCTGCCTGGGCGTGTTCCTGTGTGACCTACTGTAGGTGATCCTGCTTTGGCAGGGAGGTTGGACTAGTTGATCTTTTTAGGTCCCTTTCAACCCCTAACATTCTGTGATCTCAGATGCATTTTTTTTCTTTGTTTGTGGATGCTTTCTTCCATGTTTTTGATTCTTTGAAATCTTACTATTCTCATAGAGAGTTAATGGTATCTGTCTCTGTGTAAATTGGAAATAAAAGTTCTTGTAAGTAACAATCCACTGTCTTTTCCACTTACAGCTGTAGAAACCAAGCATATTTCCTAAGCAAATCATCACAATATGAGTACATAAGTGATTACAGGACGACAGATTGACATTAAATGTCTGGTTTGATTTACATTTCTTTTATTAAGTAATATGATAGTGATGTCATTCTGTGTAATTAAGAATCTATTGCAAGACAGTAGTGGTGAGATTCTTAATGGGTTTTCAGGGGGATAAAATTAACCTCAAAATACATGCTTACAAAATCTTCTTGCCCTCAGTTTCTAATTCATTAAATTATTCTAAATGTATGTTGATAGAAATAGAGAAAAAATGCATATGTGAAAGTGACAAAGGAGGAGGTGGTGGTGGAGATGAGGAGATCCTACTGTTTCCTTTGCTTGTATTGTGTGAGTACAAGAAATAAAATTTTTTTTCTAAAATCTATGAAAATATAGAGAGGGTCAGGAGGTCAGTGCAATAGTCCTGAGTGACTCGTCAACCCAAAGTTCCCAAAAAGCCTCTTATTTTAGGATATCTTTAAATCTGGTGTGGTATTTTTTGATTCTGATTTAGTTCTCCAAAGTCACAAAATTTTGTCTTATTTTGCCTATCAGTATCAGTTGAGATTGTATCTAAGCAATGTTAAAAGAGAAAGCAATTTCAAAAATATTACAAAATAATACCTGAACTCCAGTCTGTAGTGTTGTTCCTCAGAAATGGACTAGTTAATCAATATGGAATTCAAGGACAGGTCATGTAGGGAAGATAGAAAACTAGTGGAATAACATACATATGACAAAAAAAAAACCCACCCAAATCCACAAAATTACATTACTACTACTATTTGTTTATTTGTCAACAAGTTTTATTATATATGGCTCATTATTTTCCATTCCCGAAGAGAAACTCTTGGATATTAATTGCTACTTGAAAAGAAGGTATGTCCTTCTGCTTTTTCTGTCATCACTACAGGATATATTATTCACGTGGAGCCTCCTGAATTATTTTAAACAACATAAGAAATTTCAGCTAAATAAATGTTATATGACTTGTATGCATCCCTTACTAAAACCATGTACATTCCTTTAGAGACCTTCACACCTTACTCAGATTGTAGCTCTAGCAGAAAGTAACCAGAGAAACAATATGTTCTATAGGAAAAGAAAAAAAACATGGTGTAAAACATCGGTCTGCATCCTTAGGAAAAACACCACAGTTCAGACAAAAAACCCCACCCTGGCACAACTTACTTTTCCTTTATCAGAGCACCGGGTATTAGATCCCCTGGGCATAATCTGAATCCTAGAGCAACACATAAGAGTGGCCTCTAATTTAAACATTAAGTCTATGAAATATGCTTTTTTTGACTATTTAGTTAATAAGATGCTAAGTAGCAACTTAGATTGACTCAACTCCACTACCAGCTATGTCTTGAAAAGCAACCAGGGATTCATGCTATGCCTCCATTCCCCAAGAAGCCCTCCCATTTCATGACTGATCGGTGTCCAAGTCTCCAGCATCAAAGTTGAACGAACACAAATAATGTGATGCTTATAGATTACATGTAAATTGTAAAAGTAAAATAGACTAGAAAATTGATAATATATAGTTTCCCTTTCAAAAAATTGCCCTGATTAATGACTTCTGTCTCATTCATAGAATCATAGAATCATAGAATGTTAGGGATTGGAAGGGACCTCGAAAGATCATCAAGTCCAATCCCCCTGCCAGAGCAGGAATGCCTAGACTATGCTACACAGGAACGTGTACAGGCAGGTCTTGAATGTCTCCAGAGAAGGAGACTCCGCAACCTCCCTGGGCAGCCTGTTCCAGGGCTCCATCACCCTCACTGAGAAGAAGTTTCTTCTCGAGTTTAAGCGGAACCTCTTATGTTCCAGTTTCAGCCCATTACCCCTTGTCCTATCAGTGGTTGTCACCGAGAAGAGCCTGGCTCCATTCTCGTGACACTCACCCTTTATATATTTGTAAACATTAATGAGGTCACCCCTCAGCCTCCTCTTCTCCAAACTAAAGAGCCCCAGCTCCTTCAGTCTTTTCTCATAAGGGAGATGCTCCACTCCCTTAATCATCCTAGTTGCCCTGTGCTGGACTCTCTCCAGCAGCTCCCTGTCTTTCTTGAACTGAGGGGCCCAGAACTGGACACAATATTCCAGATGGGGTCTCACCAGGGCAGAGTAGAGGGGAAGGAGAACCTCTCTTGACCTATTAACCACCCCTCTTCTAATACACCCCAGGATGCCATTGGCCTTCCTGGCCACAAGGGCACAGTGTTGGCTCATGGTCATCCTGCTGTCCACCAAGACTCCCAGGTCCCTTTCCCCTACACTACTCTCTAATAAGTCATTCCCCAACTTATACTGGAACCTGGGGTTGTTCCTACCCAGATGCAAGACTCTACATTTACCCTTGTTATATTTCATTAAATTTTTCCCCGCCCAACGCTCCAGCCTGTCCAGGTCTCGCTGGATGACAGCACAGCCTTCTGGTGTGTCAGCCACTCCTCCCAGCTTGGTGTCATCAGCAAACTTGCTGATAGTACTCTCTAGTCCCTCATCCAAGTCATCGATGAATATATTGAATAATACTGGTCCCAGTACGGACCCTTGAGGGACTCCACTGGATACAGGCCTCCAACCAGACTCCGCCCCATTGACCACAACTCTTTGGCTTCTTCCCCTTAGCCAGTTCACAGTCCACCTCACTACCTGATAGTCTAGACCACACTTCCTCAGTTTAGCAGCAAGGATGCTGTGGGAGACTGTGTCAAATGCTTTACTGAAGTCAAGGTAGACCACATCCACCGCTCTGCCATCATCTATCCACCTTGTTATATCCTCATAAAAGGCTATGAGGTTAGTCAAGCACGACTTCCCTTTGGTGAAGCCATGTTGACTGTCTCTAATGACCCTCTTATCCCTGATATGCCTTGAGATGGCACCAAGGATAAGTCGTTCCATCACTTTCCCAGGGATGGAGGTGAGGCTGACCGGTCTATAGTTACCCGGGTCCTCCTTCTTGCCCTTTTTGAAGACTGGAGTGACATTTGCTTCCCTCCAGTCCTCAGGCACCTCTCCCGTCTCCCAAGACTTGGCAAAGATGATGGAGAGTGGTCTACCAATGACATCAGCCAGCTCCCTCAGCACCCGTGGATGCATCCCATCTGGACCCATGGATTTATGGATGTCCAGATTGCTGAATTGGTCCCTAACCCAGTCCTCATCGACTAAAGCAAACTCCTCCACTGCCCTGACTTCCTCTGGGGCCTCAGGGGATTGGGACTCCTCAGGACAGCCTCTGGCAGAGTAGACAGAGACAAAGAAGGCATTCAGTAACTCTGCCTTCTCTGTATCTTTTGTCACCAAGGCACCCACCTCATTCATCAGTGGGCCTACATTGCCTCTGGTGTTAGTTTTATCTGCCACGTATTTGAAAAAGCTCTTCCTGTTGTCCTTGACCCCTCTCGCCAGGTTCAATTCTAGGGAGGCCTTTGCTTTCCTAGTTGCCTCCCTACACCCTCAGACAACAGCCTTATATTCTTCCCAAGTGGCCAGCCCTGCCTTCCAAGATCTGTAAATTCTCCTCTTGCCCTTGAGCTTACCCAGTAGATCCCTGTTTAGCCATGCAGGTCTCCTGGCTCCCTTCCTTGACTTCCTACATGTCGGGATGCTCTGATCTTGAGCACAGTAGAAGCAGTCCCTGAACGCTAACCAACTATCTTGGGCCCCTTTACCTTCAAACAGCCTTGCCCATGGGATTTTCTCGAGTAATTGCTTGAAAAATCCAAAGATTGCCTTGGCAAAGTCCAGGGTTGCAATTCTGCTTGCTATTTTGTTTCTGCTACATGAGATCCTGAACTCCACCATTTCATGGTCACTGCAGCCAAGGCAGCCCTCAACCTTTACTGCTTCAACCAGATCCTCCTTGTTAGCGAGGATGAGGTCCAGCAGTGCTCCTCTCCTAGTTGGCTCCTCCACCATTTGCATCAGAAAATTATCATCGATGCACTGGAGGAACCTCCTGGACTGTGGCTGGCTGGCTGAGTTGTCCTTCCAGCAAATATCATTGAGACATTAAGGCTCACTATGCCTCTTCATTAAGGCTCGCTATGACTCTTCTTGTGAAAAGAAAAATGCACTTCTTAAAATTACTTTTAAGTGTATCTTTCTTCATGAGCAGAACATATTTAGTTTTTTTCTACAAATATATCAGAGGGACACCTCATAATAAACAAAACAATACATCAAATATTACCAACAGCCTTGCTTGTCTGTTTTAGGTGTAATAGAGCTCACACAGCAGTAATACTGACACAAATATTCAGATTTGCCTAGCCTCATAAAGCAGAAATGCAGAAGGCAAAAAAATTACCTTAATAAACTGTCCACAGATATTGCATTGTGTTCCTGGTGATTAAGCACTTAAGATATGTTCCTATTATCAACAAAATATGAGTACATATATGTATTATGCCCACACACATGCGTAAGATTTTTGCAAAAAAGAAACATTTTTCAGAAAATGTTTCTCTAGTGAAGATATCTCCTCTCCTCCGTATTCCTAATACTGGATTTTTCAAACCATGTCATCATTCACTCACTAGAATCTTTGTGTCTTTGAATGTTCCTAGAGAAAATTTTCTCATATGAGAAAAGATAGGAAAAACCAATGCACAATTCCATGAGCACAAGTAGATAGAATTTTAAAACTACATCTAAATTAAGGATAATATTGTGACAACTAAACCAAACGCAGCAATCTAAGCTGATTTAAGTGTCCCATTATGCAAAACTGTACCCGTTATAAAGGAGAAATCAAAGACAGTTGCTAACATGATTAAGCTATGGTTCTGTGGAGACAGAAAATAGTGATGCATGAGCAGTTTTCAAACAATAATTAAACAAGCAGGATATGTAAAAGCACTATTGAACTGAATTTAAAGTATCCAGCACTAGAACTGTAGTGACATAGATACTGATCCCAAACTGCTCATCTATTCCACAACAGGAACTTGCAAACTCTGTACTATGCACTATGCATCTGATGCAGAAAAATACTTGCTTAATTTCAAATATGTGGTCATCTTCTCTGAGGTCAACAGACTACTCACTTCACAAGTGCTTTTCTAAATCAGTTCTGGAGGATTTGGTCCCTGGATGAAGAATCTAAATGTTCCATTAATAGTTTCTTGTTAGTCAGGCAAATCGGTTAACTTTCATGGCAATAATTACACTTATACTATGGTTCAGGACTAAGGATATATACCGAGGATATATATTTTCACTACACTTTGTGATCTTATACCTTTTGTCTTTTATATCACTGGTTACTTATATATGCTGTGAAAATAAGATAAAATGCTTTTCTGGTTGCAAATCAGAATGTAAAAATATAACCTTTATGGTTCATTGCCTGAAGTGAAACAAGTATCTGATCTAGAAAATGAAACCAAACTTTAAGGTTAAAATTTCAAATTTATTCATTATTGGTCTAATTCTGCTTATTCTTCTTAAAAGAAAAAAAAAAAAAAAAAGAAAATAAAAGAAAAACTTTGATTTTTTCTTCCCAGTACTTTGAATAACTACATGGAAATTACCTTATAGTGTATCCTATGTTGAATGATCTGTGGACGGAAAAGATGTCTGACTAGGCTGATGCCTGTCAGAAACAGAGAGTATAGAAAGTACATTCATAACATTTATGTTTCAATTCTACTGCCATGATTCTAGTTTAATTATTTCCTCTATACAGTTCTCAGTCCTACCCAGTCTTGCCCTGTTCTTAACTGTTCATAGAAGGACAAGAAAATGGCATTTCCTTCTCAGAAACCTCCAGCAATTCTGTAAACAATAGCTTCCGCATCCTACTATGTGGCTAGATTCTTCAAAATTCATTGACGATTTGGAGGTTGAATTAGCATTTATTATAGTCTCATTTAAGGACCAAACCTTGACCATTCTTAAAGGACCTTCTGCTCCTTCTAGTCATGGTCCTCAAATAACATTATGAGTCTCCATAGCATGTTACCCTGGAAAATACTCTGGAACAAACGCTATGTTTCTCTTAAGCATGTATTCTGAAAAGCTGGAAAATGCATGGCATCTGCAAAACATATCTCTGTCAGACACAGAGTAGGTGACAGTGAGACAGCTAACTAAAGCTGAATATTATGAGCTGCATAAAAATGAAGCCTATAATTTGATCAATTTTGTCTTTCATCTTTGACACGCTTAAAGGTTTTTATTTTCATTCTGAGTCCACATCATCTATAACATCCAGTCAACATCAAAACAAACTACTTGTCATTAAATATTTAACTCTTTAAGAGCTAAAACTGTAAGTCTTTCATTTCTCTTTCGTTCTTCTTCAGCCAAAGCTAGCACTACTCCAGGATGGAGAAGCACTCAAAATCCCTAAATCCCAATGAAACTAATGAAAGTTAAACTTGAGAAAGGACTGCTTAAATAAAGCCCTGAGGATGCACTTATATGAGTGTGCCTATATGAGACATCTTAGTGTCTTGAATCACAGAATCACAGAATGTTAGAGTTTAGAAGTGACCTCTGGAGATCTTCAAGTCCAACCCCCCTGCCAGAGCAGGACCACAGAATCTAGGGCAGATCACGTAGAAACGCATTCAGACGTCTTGAAAGTCCCCGGAGAAGGAGACTACATAACCTCTCTGGGGAGCCTGTTCCAGTGCTCTGTAACCCTTACAGTAAAGTTCTTCATGTTGAGGTGGACTTCCTGTGCTCTAGCTTGAATCCATTGCCCCTTGTCCTTTCACAGGACACAAGTGAAAAGAGGTTGTCCCTTCCTTCTTGACACCCAGCCCTCATATATTTACACACATTAATTATATCTCCTCTCAGTGTTCTCCTCTGCAGACTAGAAAGCCCCACGTCTCTCAGCCTTTCCTCATAAGGCAGGTGTTCCAGTCTCTTAATCATCCTCATAGCCCTCTGTTGGACTCTCTCAAGTAAATCCCTGTCCCTCTTGAGTTGAGGATCCCAGAACCGGATGCAGTACTCTAGGTGATGTCTTACTAGGGCAGAGTAGAGGGGGAGGAGAATCCCCCTCAATCTACTGGACACACTCTTCTTAATGCACCCCAGGATATCATTGGTCAAGACTTGCTGTCCCATGGACAACTTGTTGTCCATCAGGACTCCAAGGTTCTTCTCCATGGAGCTGCTCTCTAGCAGATAGCCTCCTAACCTGTACTGGAACATACACTTTCCCAGGTGCAGGACTGTACACTTACTCTTATCACTCATACTTAATTTTTTGCACCAGAGGAAAATCAAAGAATTATAGAATCACTGAAGCATAGGATGATTTGGGTTGGAATGAACTTTTAAAGATCATGTAATCCAACTACCTTGCTGTGGGCAGGGACATCTTTTACTACACTAGGTTGCTCAAAGCCTCATCCAACCTGGCCTTGGACACTACCAGGGAAGGGGGTGTCTACAACTTCCACAACTGGGCAACCTGTTTCATGTCCCACCATCCTCATTCTAAAAAAATTCTTCCTTATGCTGAATCTAAGTCTACATGCTTTCAGTTTAAAGTATTTGCCCCTTGTCCTGTCACTACAAGCCTTGCTAAAAAGTCTTTCTTCTCCTCTCTTATAAGCTCTCTTTATAATTTGAAAGGCTACAATAAAATAATTATGTTAGCTCCACCCAGATATCCCACTGGCAGATGTGTCTCATCTACTTCTTGCCAAGGAGTATTCACCTGTCCCTATTGAAGGGTACCTTTCCCCAAAGCTCCTGGAAGAACTCCAACCCCACTATCTTGCAGACTGACAAAAAGCAATCTCCAGCACCAGGGCTCCTTAAACATATGCAGAGGCTTCTTAAACACCAGTGCTCCTTAAACAGATGTAGAGGTCCCAGGAGTCTCTCTGGAGACATTTTTATTCTGATTCATCACCTCCATTCAAGCAGTATATGCTAAGTTCACCTGATTCACGTTCTGACTCTACCACGTGACAGATATGAACAGCAGAAGCATGAAAAGAGTCCTTCATGTCTTTAGTCTTAAAGTAACAAGCTAGAAGAAACAGGCTATAAGTAAAATCAATACCAAAAATGATTGCAGCTATCTTCAGTGTACTGTACACTCCCTTCTACTGTATCTTGTTTACAACCCAATCTTTGAAACTTTAGGCTTTGATTTTGTTTGGAAAATGGTTCACCTTTCACACACCTTTCTTACCCCATGGACATTGTTTTAGTTAAAATTAACTTTGCTAATTTTTTAATCTCCAATTATTTTCACTTAACATTTTACTTATTTTTAATATCAAAATAACAGCTGACAGATCAAAACTTTTACTTTGACAGTATTACAGATACCATTTCCTCTGCAGTCTGCTCCACCATGCACCTATCAACATGTCTGGGAAAGTACATGAAATATTCTTCAGGAAATTTTTGAATGTTAAAACATTTTATACATCATGAAAAGCAGTCCATGCATTGAACAGTATTGACTGTCCATATGTTGTGTTAAAATTATGTTCCCCAGTGCATTCTTAGTTTTTGACAACACTATATGTGGCTTAAATACAAACCTTTGCTATAGACCCTCTTAGTGTCGTGTCATGTAGATATGTCCTGAGTGCAGTAAGTCACAAAGAGACTTCTGTTGTCTTATGAGGTAAATTCAGGCTTGTAGCATTCTGGAGTGGTGTTCTGTGGTGAACTTCCCAAAATATTATCTCTTAACATACTTTAGTAGTTGACTGTCTGAATCCCTTTGACTTAGCCACACTCCTTCTATTTGATTTTGTTTCATTAGGACCTTGCTAATATTTCTGGCAGAAGCTCAGACATCAGTAATGTTGCATGTGATAACCTTTTCTTTTTGTCTTCTACAGTAATTAACTACAAATCTATTCTTTTATATAACAGGAATGCAGTTATTTTGTTTGGAATATCACACCAATGGAGCCTAGCGTCATTTTCCCAATTAATACTTGATAGGTGAGGTAGACAGCCTTTTAAACAAGGCTTGTGTGACAGACAATAGAAGCTTTTTGAGAACAAGTTTTGAAGTAGTCTGTCAGAAATGGAGAAAGGCACAGGCTGTTATTACAGTTGTATTCAACATGATGAGAGATTGAAAACTCTTAATGATATTCCGATAGTTTAATAGTTTTGTTACTGGTCAGCAATTGCTCTACAAGACCCAATGATCCAAGCAACACAGAAATATTGTCATCTGGAGGCCCTTCTGTAACTCTCTGACTTTCCTCTGTCTACACTGTTGGAGACCGTCCTCAGGAGCCTCAGTCCCCTGAGACCCCAGAGGAAGTCATGATAAAGGAGGAGTTTGCCCTAATTGATGAGGAGTGGGTTAAGGATCAATTTGAACACTTAAACATTCATAAATCCATGGGTCCTGATGGGATGCACCCATGGGTGCTGCAGGAGCTGGTGGGAGTCATTGCTAGGTCACTCTCCATTATCTTTGGTAAGTCGTGGGTAACAGGTGAGGAGCCTGAAGACTGGAGGAAAGAGAATGTCACTCCAGTCTATAAGAAGGGCAGGAAGGATGACCCGGGTAACTACAGACCGGTCAGCCTCACCTCTATCCCTGGAAAGGTGGTGGAACATCTTATGCTTGATGCTGTGTCTAGGCATATCAAGGATAAGAAGGTTATTAGGAGCAGTCAGCATGGTTTTGCCAAGGGGAAGTCGTGTTTGACCAACCTGATAGCCTTTTATGAAGACATAACCAGGTGGATGGATGGTGGCCGTGCAGTGGATGTGGTCTATCTGGATATCAGCAAGGCCTTTGACACCATCTCCCACAGCATCCTCATAGATAAACTGAGGAAGTGTAGTCTGGATGACCAAGTAGTGAGGTGGGTCACTAATTGGTTGAAGGGAAGAAGTCAGGGAGTTGTGGTCAATGGGGCAGAGCCTAATTAGAGGTCTATTCTAGTGGGGTCCCTCAGGGGTCAGTGCTCGGGCCAGTGCTGTTCAATATATTCGTCAATGACCTGGATGAGGGATTAGAGAATGTTGACAGCAAGTTTGCTGATGATACAAAATTGGGAGGAGTGGTTGACACACCAGAAGACTGTGCAGCCATTCAGAGAGACCTGGACAGGCTGGAGGGTTGGGCGGGGACAAATCTTATGAAGTTCAACAAGGGCAAGTGTAGAGTTTTACACTTGGGAAAGAATAACCCCATGTGCCATGTGTCTCTTTGGAGACATTCAAAACCCCCCTGGACGCGTTCCTGCATGCTCTGCTGTAGGTGGTCCTGCTTTGGCAGTGGGGTTGGACTAGATGATCTTTGAGGTCCCTTTCCAACCTCTAACATTCTGTGATTCTGTGATTCTGTGATACCGTATCCACAAAGAGAGAATAGAACTTCCAGAGTGCAGACAATTACTGCAGACAGTAAAGAGCACATGATGTATTGTTTTCATAGTTTTTTTTAAAAAAAGCACAACTTCTATCAAAATATGAGGTTTAGTATTGTTGTCACAGCATCTTTTTTAGAAAACACAATCTCTGTCAAAATATGAGTCTTAGTATTATTTCACAATGCAATCTCGTTCAAAGATATACCCAGGTCCAGATTAGCAAGAAATTACCAAATGAAACAGAAGTATAGTTTTAATAGAAACTAGACTTATTATATGGCTTTAAATAAGAGCCAGAAAAGAATATAATGAACTCTTATATTGTGAATTCTAACCTTAAACATAGTGGGTAACAATACTTGCAACAATACTAACATCCTATCTCAATGCATATACATTACCTGCATATGTTTAAAAGTCTTCGTATGCACACAGTCACACCACTTACATAATTAACCATGCCTTTGTGTTACTTTTTTTTTTAATAATTTTTGACATGCTGTCGCTAAGTGACTAATTAATTAGTCATAAGTACTCTGTCCCCTCTAGATATTCTTGTTTACTAAGGCAGTTGTCTGGCTGGGACGACATGAACCACGTGTTTTTGGTCATTATATGAAAGTCGACATTGAAGGCAAAAACTGAACTAGAATTCTAGAGTGTAAGATTTTTGCCTTGATCATTAATTTAGGATATAATCTGAGGCCAGTCAATTACATTATCTGTGCTTAGCTTGCCGATCTGCAAAGCCAGGATAATAACACTGCTGAAAACCTGTCAGAGTGCCAATCCATGTTAACCATAGTGCGTTCTAGGACCTGAAAAGCCAACTATCAACCGTGAACCAAAAATCTGCAACTAATTATGGTTTCAGTAATACCATCAACAACACATAAATGCTACAAGTAGGTCACACAAATAATAACCAATTTGTCACAAAATCCCAAAGGCTATACTCAGTGTAATCCTTATTTCAGATAAAAAGGGATTGAGCAGAGAAGCAGACCAAAGCCACACAGGGACGCAGTGATTTTAGGCAGTCATAAACAGAGAGTGGCAGTTATAAATCAGGGGTCCACAGGTAAAGCAAGACTTGAGACAATAAGAGTTTAAGTAAGGGTATAGTGATTGATTGCTGCAATTTCTGCTGCTGTGTTAACTCCATGATGTAAGAAAGGAAAGAAAAAACCCTTATCTTCAAGATAAGCATTCAGCTATTCATAGAAGCATAACCAGAAGGGAATAGTCTAGTTTGAGCATAATAGAAAGCAAATCAATATCCCTTTCATGTTGAATGCTCTTGCTGTAGTTTTATAAGCTTATAAAAAGCTCTGTTTAAGCATTGTCTTAACAGAACGGTGATTAGTACATGATCCAGAAAGCATAAAAATCTAAACACTTGTTGATTATTTTGTAAGCACATTAGTGTTTTAGCCACGTTGTACATGTGTTAATGTTATGACTGTTTTGCACAGGAATCACTTTATGGTCCTAAGAGGTGATGCATCACATTAATTGTACACTTCTCTTTTCATCTTCGCTTGTTCTTTCTCCACTACTCACAACTTCCCTAAATTTGTATAGCTGGGAAAACCTTCCGAGTTCCCTTCTGCAAAATTACATATCTGGGAGAACCTATCAAAGTTGTACTTTCTCTGTATTCTCTTAGTAATGAATGAAAAAAAAAACCTTTTCCAGTGAATGTGTTATGCAAAAGGAAAAAAACAAGACATTGGAGGTTATTTGGCTGCTTTTCAACCACAGAAATGTATACTTTTTCAAGAAAATCTAAACTTACAGTAGGGGAAAGGTAATTAGGTAGAAAGCAGTCACTACAGTATGCTGGGTTCTGGCCCAGCCATGTACATTTGAGAAAGCGTAAGAGAACTGAATTGAAAACCCAGAGTAATTTTCAGGGTCCTTCCTTCTTTAGGAATGCAATAAAATACAGAGTAGTTTCTGAAAACAGACAGCATTCTTATATATGCCATCTCCCAGGCTGGAACACATGTTCCCTCCAGCACGCTGCAGTTGTGCTGTAATGCTGTATGACAGTTTATGACAGATGAATCTCAAAGGGGCAAGAGACGTGGTTCAGAAAAATTCAGATGTACTGCTGAAATTTCAGACTTCTCTCATCCAGGCACCAGGTTGATAATGCATTTCCTTCGTGAGATTTACTGCATATTCTGGGTTTAAATGGCTCATAAATTTCTGCTAATGCATTTCCCACAGTCCATGCAGACACATGCAGCTTAAATGATTCTGACCCTACATAGTCCAGGTACACTGTTTGGGGGCTGTGCACAAATGTTCCTTTGAGAGATTTGAAAAGAAACTGTTGAAACACAGTATGAAAGGTCTTGCCCTCCACAAAGGCAGAAATGTAATTTTAATGAGAATATGACACAAAATTATTTTAATCTGCAGTTATTCAAAATTTTCAGGTTATGGAAGGATGAAAAAAAAATATTCTTTAGAACTACCAATCAGGACAGTTTTGAGGTTAGATCTCCCAGGAAATTTGAGAAGTAATTCAGATTCCAAAAACCTTTATACCTGCCTTCCTTTGAACTAAGTATTTGCTAAACGGTACAGAAGTGTTATTGTCCACTGGGGAGAACGCTAAGATTGTCTAATTAATTTCTCTGGTAACCTAAACTAGATCTCAGTCCGTAGAGATGCAAACAAATCAAAGTCAAACAATGTGATCTCTCTCTTTTTCTCCCTCTCTGCCTCCTTTGCTAGAGAAATTATTTATATTATGAGAGATTATTTTAGGTCACCAATGGAAAGCTAAATTTGATCTTCACAGTTAAGAATCCTTCTGTTAACCCACTCCACAAGGCATGTTTTTAGCTTTTCTCAGTTTTCTTTTTTTTTTAAAAAAAAAAGAGCCTCTAATTGCTACTTTATGCAAATGTTCTGCAGTCTGAATTTGGTACAGATTCTGCTAATTTCAATGGTTAACTAAAGCCAGCAGCTTGACAAATTTGTTAAAGAAAATGTGTTAAACATTTTAACCTCCCCCTTGTCCTCTTTTTGCCAAGAGTAAAAATTTGTCAGAAACGAACATGAAGTTTGCTTTCATCTGGAATAGAGTATTGTTGTTTGGAAACAAACATGGTCAGGTTTTTTTTTTTAATTGCCACTGTGATGAACGCATCTGTATGAAATTCAGAAAAACAAAATTCATATTAAGACACTAGCTGTTTTGTAGCTTAAAAACCACTGTGTTTATGCTAAAGGCTAAATCACACATCAAAAAAAATATGAGAAGAGTTGCCTGAAGAGCTCTGAAAAAACATATGTCAAAATATAGGCCTTCCCTGACACTACTGAATGATAATTTCAGATCCTTTGCATTTCTGCACAACTGTTTCCATAGGTCCCCATGTT
This sequence comes from Trogon surrucura, assembly GCA_020746105.1. Classification (NCBI taxonomy): domain Eukaryota; kingdom Metazoa; phylum Chordata; class Aves; order Trogoniformes; family Trogonidae; genus Trogon; species Trogon surrucura. The sequence goes on along the minus strand of CM036622.1, from coordinate 25,628,941 downwards.
GTCTCAGGCAACCTGGCTGATTTTCACTGAGTAGGATTAGAGACATACTATATTTATTTTGTAGAAGGAAGGACATCTCCAGAAAGTGATGTTAGATAGAGAGCCGACTAACAATTTCACCACTGTATACAGCAGTGCATAGGAAGCCAAGCTACTTGTGAATCAGCTGCTGAAGGTGATCACATATCCTGAAAATCAGCAAAATATTTTTATTTTCATGAAATTGCAAGTCTATTTAGTTTTACTTTAGCACACAAAGAGAGGAAATAGGAAAACAGCATAATAAAAAATTATTCTGGAAGGATCTGCTGAATGAACTTCCAAGAGGCAGTCCTGAAGGGCAAAGGAGTTGAGGGAGGCTGGACACCCTTCAGGAAGGAAAACTTAAAGGCGCAGGATCAGGCTATCCCCTTGTGCCAAAAGATGAACCAGTGGGGAAGAAGACCAGCCAGGCTGAACAGAGAGCTTGTCATAGAAGGAGATCAGGTTAGTCATTCAGGGCCTGCATTTCATAAATGCATCCTGATAGGACTTGATCACCTGGTTGTCCTGTATGTGCCATGTGATCTGAAGCCAGCAACTCTTTCTCCTTCCACTAAGTTGGGCAGGAGTGTTGATTTGCTTGAGTGAAGGAAGGCTCTACAGAAGGATCTGGACAGACTGGATGGATAGGTCAAAGCCAGTTGTATAAGGTTCAACAAAGCCAAGTGCTGGATCCTGCATTTGGGTCACAACAACCCCAGGTAGTGCTAAAGGCTTGGGGAGGAGTAGCTGGGAAGCTGTCTGGCGAATAAGGATCTGAGGATGTTCATCAACAGCTGGCTGAATATAAGCCAGAAGAGTGCCAAAGTAGCCAATACCATCCTGGCCTCTATCTTTAACATCATCAGTCAGACAGTACTAGCCAAGAACTCTGCCCTAGGAGCAACCGTAGATTTTCACTCTCACTACTGCTCTAGCAGCAAGAATAACAGGAGACTTGCTTGGCTTTTATAGACAGTGATGATGCAGCTACTCCTCTTCTCTAAGTAAAAGAAAAATGACTAGAAACATGTTGCAAATCAACATCCATCTTCCATTCATTTTTTGTAGATTATTGTCTCATCCTCTTCACCACCCTTTCTGAACAAATGGATAAGCATTATAAAGAGCATTTATCAGATTAAATTTGAATAATTTTCCTCCCTAGCCGGTATCCAAAGAATCATATACATGCAAAATCAGTCACTGTATGTTTGCACTTCTGTATGTATATTCATGTTACAAGATACAAAATTAGATTGACTAGCTTTGTTCCCAGAGAATAACATAATACAGTTACTGGTGACTCTCAGTTCCTGGGAGGAATTGATTTCCCAGTCCTAGCTGCTGCCCCAGCCAAGCTCTACCAGCCAAGTTCTATCTAAACATCTTCTGGTTGCATGCCTACATCATACAAACTAGACAATGGCAACACATTTGTTATCTAAATATGCAAATGAAACTGAAATTACAGTTGTGCAAGAATTTCTTTGTTGTAATACAAAAATGGCTATTGTGGATCTCTTTTTGATGCTCTATGTCTAATGACCCAAATGAAATTCTTAGGGGGGGAAAAAAAATGCAAGGTTTGCAAGCAAGGCAACTATAGAGAAATAATTTTCTCTACCTTCCCAGCATCCATTAATCAATGGACTGGAAACTCCCGAGCCAGAGTGTTACTGGGACCATTACTTCTCATGGAGAGGAATTTGAGGAATTTCATCCTCCAAGAGCTTGTCTTTTTCCTGTTTAAACCTATTGACAATTTTAATCTCCATGATGAATTAACTCCAGAAATAAACTATTATATTAAGTTGTATGGAAAAGTTATTTCGCTCTGTCTGCGTCAAGATTTATGAGAATTCCTTGGAAGTATTCTTGTTCCTGTGGTATTCAGGAAATTGTAAAAATTTATTCCTTTATTTTTTTTGTGCCACTGAAGAGCTCTGTCTTTCCTCAGCTGTTTCTTTTCCAAAGAAAAGTCCAAACATATTTCATCTCCACAGGTGTCACGTCCCGAGCTTTCAGGACGTTGACTCAGGTTCACTGACTCCCAGGCCAGGATTAAGGTGAGTCACACCAAAGATCCAAACTCCAGTTTTAGTTATCAATCACCTAACGATGCATTTCGATCGTCCACTTAGTGCAATCAACACGCTTCACAACAAGTTATTAGCGAGCAAAAGAAACCAACCTTGCATTAGATAGCTTTTTGTTAAGGCTAGAAATAGAGAGAAGGAAAGCGACAGAAGAAGGGAAGATCACCACCCTTGGATCCAGTGACGACCAAGGTACTCGCAGCCATGTTCTTGTGGTGGGTGAAAAGCACCCAACCGCCCAGGGTGATCACCTTTCATACAGTCAAGCTCCTGACACATACTGGGAACCGGCCTGGGAATGGTGGTGGCTTCTGAGGGGGGGTCACCCCTCCCTTTCCCGGCTTCTTGCAGCCGCAGCTCCCAGCCCCACCCGCCCCCACAGCTCCACCGGTGCAGGGCTGGGGCAGGGGCTCAGTAAAGCGCTGAGTCACCCCCACACAAACAGAGAGAGGGGCCAGGCAGGCAGCTCTGGCTTGTTTGGGTTGAGGGAAAACCTAGGCTGTTTGAGACATTTGTTTAGTCCCTGGAAGTAAGGACACTGATTTTCGTATCTGTTTGTCTTGACCACCCTCTTCTGTTGTTGGTGGCTTGCTTTTTTTTTTTTTCTTCAGTTAATATATGTGATTTAAGACAATTGACCAAAGCATTTAAGTTGGCACAAAGCATTTAAGTAGAGCATTCTAAATCTACAGAAAAAGATGATATTTCCTAATTTTTTCACATCTAGCTAAAGTGTGCTGTGATTTGAAAATCCCTCTCCTGAGGTGTGGTAACTTATCTAGAAACCATTTCTACATATTTTTGTTAGTATTTTTTCTATGTATATAATTATGATTTTATAAGCTGCATGTGGATGTTTTAGACACATGAGAGAGCCTCAAATGATATTCTCAGAGGCATCCATGTTTTGGCAACTGAACTGAGCCATTACTACCATGTGAACCTGCTGCCACTCCCCATACTCATTTTCGGCTGAGTATATAAATGCACAACATCAGCAAAATTTGCTACCTGAATGTTCATCTCTCTTTTGGCTGATCACCATAGGCCCAACGTTGATCAGTCATGTGGGATTCCACTCCCTGGTTGTGACTCAGTCATTGTGCAGCTCATTTTAGGTTGATTGTGGCTTTTCCCTAGGCACCTTCTCAAGCATCAGCTCACCCTTCTGGAAAGCAAAACGATTAGTTGGTCTAACATACCATTATAGGGAAAAAAAAAAGAGGCTTGCGTTAGAGTCACAATTACACATTTGATGGATATATTATGAATAAAAAGTTGTCATCATTCACTTGTATAACTACATTTTTAGCTGCTCATATTCAGTGCAGTAATGTCAACAGATGCCTTACTAGCAGCACAGCTTGTTCAGGTTGTTTTGTCAGTGACAATCAGATCAAAACCCTCATCTTTTGCTCTTCAATTTTGTAAAAGTGTCCCTCAATGCTTTCATGCTGATTTGAAAAGAAATTTGGTTTACTTATTGGAAACCTATAGAGCTGTGGCTGCCATTCTGGGTTTCATCTAGAGGAATGTGTATGCTTCTGGCTTGTTTAAAAATTAAAGGTGATCTAATGTGAAGATTTCCCTCATCTCAACAGTGAAGATGCAGAAATCAGACACTCCATGATGTTGTATATCTTCTTCTAACAGACTGCTGAACATGCATTTTCTGGCTATATAGTGAGCCTGGAAACACAGAGAACATCTAAAGGCAAGGATGTATAAAGCTGAGGTGATATTCTTGCAGGGATGTTTCACTTGCCACAAACAATATACATCTTGCTGTGAGCATTACAGGTTTTAAACAAAAACCTAAAAATTATTGAAGGACTAAATACCATCTCACAAATTGCATTTATTACATTATTGTGATGTAATTTGAAATATTTACAGTCAAACTAAAACATAATCAGCTGTACTATTCATAGTATTTTTTTCTCACCCTGTGCCAGCAAATTCATTCTAGTGTCAGTGCACAATAAAAAATTTCACCATTATGTTCCCAGAATCATAGAATGCTTTGGACTGGAAGGGACCTTAAAGATTATCTAGTTCCAGTCCCCCTGCTATGGGCAAGGACATCTTCCTCTAGACCAAGTTGCTCAAAGCCTCATTCAACCTGGCCTTGAACATCTCCACGAGTGAGGCATCCGCAATTTCCTTGGGCAACCTGTTCCAGTGTCTCACCATGCTTCCTTTGATGCAGCCCAGGATGTGATCAGCTTTTCTGCAGTGGACGTGGTCTACCTGGACATCAGCAAGGCCTTTGACACCGTCTCCCACAGCATCCTCATAGGTAAACTGAGGAAGTGTGGTCTGGATGACCAAGTAGTGAGGTGGGTCGAGAACTGGTTGAAGAGAAGAAGCCAGAGGGTTGTGGTCAATGGGGCTGAGTCTGGCTGGTTGCCTGTGTCTAGTGGGGTCCCTCAGGGGTCAGTGCTTGGGCCGGTGCTGTTTAATATATTCATCAATGATCTGGATGAGGGATTAGAGAATGTTGTCAGCAAGTTTGCTGATGATACGAAGTTGGGGGGAGTGGTTGACACACCAGAAGGCTGTGCAGCCATTCAGAGAGACCTAGACAGGCTGGAGGGCTGGGCGGGGAGAAATCTTATGAAGTTTAATAAGGGCAAGTGTAGAGTTTTGCACTTGGGAAAAAATAACCCCATGTGCCAATATAGGTTGGGGACTGCCCTGCTGGAGAGCAGTGCAGGGGAAAGGGACCTGGGGGTTCTAGTGGACAGCAGGATGACCATGAGCCAGCAATGTGCCCTCGTGGCCAAGAAGGCCAATGGCATCCTGGGGTGTATTAGAAGGGGAGTATCAAGTAGGTCAAGAGAGGTCCTCCTGCCCCTCTACTCTGCCCTGGTGAGGCCACATCTGGAATATTGTGTCCAGTTCTGGGCCCCTCAGTTCAAGAAGGACAGGGAGCTGCTTGAGAGAGTCCAGCGTAGAGCCACAAAGATGGTGAAGGGAATGGAGCATCTCCCTTCTGAGGAAAGGCTGAAGGAGCTGGATCTCTTTAGCTTGGAGGAGGCTGAGGGGTGACCTCATCAATGTTTATAAATATGTCAAGGGGGAATGTCAGGAGGATGGAGCCAGGCTCTTTTCAGCGGCGTCCACTGACAGGACAAGGGGCAATGGGTGGAAGCTGGAACACAGGAGGTTCCAGAAAAATATGAGGAAAAACTTTTTTACTGTAAGGGTGACCGAGCACTGGAACAGGCTGCTCAGGGAGGTTGTGGAATCTCCTTCTCTTGAGACATTCAAAACCCGCCTGGACGCATTCCTGTGCGCTCTAGTGTAGGTGGTCCTGCTCTGGCAGGGGGGTTGGACTAGATGATCTTTAAGGTCCCTTCCAACCTTTAACATTCTGTGATTCTGTGATTCTGTGATTCTGCACTGCCAGCACAGGTTGCTGGCTCACATTCAGTACTTCATCTACTAATACCCAAAGTCCTCTTCGGCAGTGATGTTCTCAATTCACTCATCACCCAGCCTGTATCTGGGCTTCAGATTGCTTTGACCTCGGTGCAGGACCTTGCACTTGGCCTTGTTGAACTTCATGAGGTTTGTACAGGCCACCCTGTCAAGCCTGTCAAGGTCCCTCTGGATGCCATCCCTTCCAAGTGTGTTGACCACATCACACAGCTTGGTGCCATTGGCAAATTTGTTGAGGGTGCACTCATTCCCACTGTCCACGTCACTGACAAAATATTAAAACAGCACTGGTCCCAATACTGACCCTTGTAGAATGCCACACGTTACTGGTCTCCACTTGGGCATTAGGGCATCGACTGCAACTCTTTGAATGAGACCATCCATCCAATTCCTTATCCAGCCAATGGTCTATCCATGAAACCCACGTGTCTCCAATTTAGAGACAAGGATGTCTTGTAGGACAGTGTCAAGTGCTTTACACAAGTCCAGATAGGTGACATAAATTTCTCTTCCCTTATCCACCAGTGCTGTAACCCTGTGACAGAAGGACATAGAATCTCCTTCCCTCTTTCATTACACAAAGTACATCATATTGTTTTATTTCTGAGTGGCTGTCAAAGATCAGTTGATCCACTGAAAAAATGAACATGGATTGCAAAGTATCCAGACTCAGAATGGTGTCCTCCTTCACTAGGCAGAATGGGAATGCAGTACAGAAGAGAAGGTACAGCTTTGGGGAGGTTATTGAAAGAGTTGTCATGCTTTGTTGGTCTGAGTCTTTTATTTGAGGTTGGAAGTGGCTAAACAGTAAAAATGAGGACTATTAAAAATGATTAATCAGACTAACATTACCAGTCATATGAATATGCAACAACGGTAACTAACTTTTACATAGCTCTGACAGTTGATTTCAAAGCATATTACGAAAGAAGTCAGTCTCATGTTCCCCTCTAACAAATGGAGAAATTGAAACAATTTGGGTTACAATGTATCTACTATCAGAATCAATCATAAAATCGTATTTCATTATTAATATGACAGATACCCGCACCCTGAGCCCCTCTTCCTCATGGACATGGAAGATACACCTTGAAATCTGACAGATTTCTAAACAAATTTGTGCTGCTACATTTTTATTAAGGATTTAATGTTTTCATAATCACTTCATATCTGTAAGTCTAAAACCAAGGATTTTCAAATTCCAAGAAAATTTCAGCCTCCCATACAGGGGGTCATCCAGCCAGAAAAGACAAGCAATGCGATAGGAATGAGGACAAATAATATACCACAATACAGTAAGGACAAGAATAAGATTCTATAGGAAGCACCACAGCAAAACTGATAGCACACAGCTGGATAACAGTTCTGCAGTTCTCTTGGATATCATGCTTCAGAAAAGATGTGCAACAACCATGAGGTATCTAGAGAGAGCACAAATGGCTGTGTATGAAAAAAAAAGGCTGAAGAGCTGGAGTTCTTTAGACTGGAAGAGATCTGATAAATTCTTGAACTCCTTATACCTTAAGGAGCTGTTCTTCCAGCATTCTCCATCATAGCAACCAAGAAAATACAATTTTTCTTTGCCTATACGGGTAAGAAGTGGTGAGTTTAAAGTGCGGGATATTATGGGGACAGTTTATAATAGTAAAGACAATGAAGCAGTTGAATAAGACCTCTGTAGAGAGAATTTCTGCAGAATTTTCCATCATTGCAGAAAAGCTTGGAAAAAGGTTTTCCCTGAGAAACACACCATGCTGATATAGGTATACACATCTCTGAAAATGACCAGTACTGAAGTTAAAAATTTATGAGTAAAACTGAAGCTGACATGCTGCAAAGTCAACCAAAATATCACTGACACTAATCAATCTTCAGAGTTGTTCTCAAGCCGACTCCAGACAATGCTGAAAAAGGAGAGCTGACTGTTTCACTTACGGTTTTCTAGACTGAAAAACTTTCATGATTTAAAATTTATTTAAGAAGAGTCCAATTAGCCAAGGTTGTATTTAACACGAGTAAATATAATGAAATTGGCAAGAAAAGATTCAATATAAATAGAAGGAAGAATCATGGCTATAGACGGCTGTGGCTGTAAACACAGAAGAGACTGTAAATTAAATTCCAAACAAAGAATCTTTATAAAACACATCTTCACAACTATAAAAGCCACACAGAACAGTCAGCTTATTTACAAGACCTGCAGAGCTCTCTGTATGACCTTTGATAACTTCTCCAGTCTCACAACTTTTCTTCACTGCTTCTTGCAAGAGTGCCTGAGTGGGCTTGCTATGTTCAGATTATTAATTTATGTAAATCAGAGTATACAGAGTATTGCAGCTGGCTTCCTCAGCCACCCAGCCCACTTAAGAGTCATCAATTTGTGAAGAAGAGGGAACAATAAGTATGGGATGAAATTAAGAGGTGTCTAGAGCAAATGTCTAATTTATTTGGCATGAATGAGGTGATGTATGAGCCTCTGTTTCTAATACTAACTTACAATTTTTGAAAAATAATTCAGCACTGTAATACAGCAGCTTTAATGCCACTGACTGGATATAAAGCTCCATTTTATTTGACAATTATTGTATCTATGCCTGGTCCATCTCTATTCAGTATATTACCTGACGTTCAAAGTTGGATAGCTAAATGAAGTCCTAAACCATGATACCAGAGGAGTGTCTTTGCTCATTGGCATTCCTCTCCATCTGACAAAAAAAACCCAAAAACAAACACATAAAAGATCCTCTGATGTATAGTTTTCCCTGAAGGAACAGAAAATAGCACTTTAAGGGAGTCTTGTACATTTCCAGTACTACAATAGATGGATCTGGCTCAATTTATTTGAGTTTTCTGGTTTATTAGATAAACTAAGCTCTTAGAAGCCACTTGTTATCTCAGTCTTTCTCAATTTAAACTGTCTATCTACATTTTGTCATGCTAAAAGTAGAGACAGCTACCAGGAAGCCACTCTGTAATGGTGTCTTGGGCTGCCCCAAGGAAGATCACTCTGTACAATTAGTCATACAACACGAGATAAGCAATGAACATTTTACATAGAACAATGGGTTTAAGACTTAAAACTGGATTTTTCCATGGGGAATACACACACCACAGGATGGAGAAGATCAGAAATAATGCACATGACAAAGAAGAATATATTGAAACATTACGATGTATGCTATTGCTACACTCAAAACCTTATGGAGGAAAAAGAAACATAACTCATATATAAAGGTAAGCACTTAGTGTAATTGCAATATTACCAGCCCAATACAACAATGATAATAATGATAATAATGATAATGATAAATAATAGTTACTGTTGTAGGTCTAGTTATCACAGAAGGTGAATATAAAAGATAATGAAGAATATCACTATTCATAAAAATTCTCAATCACAATAAAGTTTTGACACTCATACTTCACAGTATTTTCCCTTTTATTTAGTTTAAGTTAAATTAATCATCTGACCATAGGAAAGCCTGTGCTCCCCTTCCCACTGCTCACAAGGTCAAGAGCACTAGTCTGGTTGGGATTGGATGCATGGCTTCTGTCTGTCTGAGCAAGCATAAGGTATCTCAAGTTGACAGTGTCTCAAGTCCCTTGCTGGGGGTGCTGATGGTAACATGTTGATGGTTTCTTCTTCCTTGATGTGCAGTCTGCTTAAAGTTGGTTTAATATGTTTGGTAGCACACTCTGACACCTTGCTTCTTCATTTTTGGTTTGCAAGTTCAAAGCACGTCTGAATTTACTATTTAACGTGCATTTGTTGTGCAATAGATGCTTCTATTTTGTTCTTTTTGGTACCCCTGGAACTCGTTTTGTTCAGCTCCTTTCTCTCACTGACTATTGGTGAGTTAATTATAGCTGTGAGGTTCCCAGTGTCAGCCTGTCTCATTTGTTATCGTCCCACCTGTGCTCCTCTGCTTTGCATCTTGTGTCACCGCATTTCAGGGCTTCTGCTGTCATACTAAACCTGTATTTCTCTACGTTGCATTGTTATGCTAGAGTCACATCTGTGAATCTCTACAGCTTTGGGTCTACATTCATGTTATTCATGAGATAGGGAACCAGATGATTTTACCATTTCACTATTTTATGATAAAGGAAAACAGTGATTAATTTAAATGAAAGGAAAAATTGCTGATAGTTCCTGACCCAACTGCAAGAAAATGTCTCTAGTTTCAGAAATAAATTAAATCTTCAGATAAACAAAGTATATTCCCAGGAGTATTTCCAGGTAGAGCATTTCTTGATCTTTTGCACGTCTTGCAGAAGTTACAAGAAGGTAAAATAGCTCATTCTAATTCTCCTACACCAGTCTGTAAACACAAAGGCTGCAACTAAGAAATAATTATTTTGCCTTGATTTACAAGACCACTAACCAGTTATGAGGAAATCATCACAAACTGTAATTTTCAACAAACTTCTGTGTTCCATTACTGAGAATAATCTCACAGCTTTTATGTGTGATGAACGTATTCAAGAAGATGATATCCTTAATGCCAGAGCGAGAAATTTTCTTTTTCGAGGTGGTGAGGGTGCTTGCACTGTCACTGCCTTCACAACCAGTAAAGAGAAATATTTTCTGTACAACAGCTGAATGTCACTTAAAACTAGGAAGGTGGCTTTTGCACTGCATATATTTTTTTACCTGTAAAACCACACCAAACATTTAAAAAAAGTACCTTGACAAATCTTATATACTTTGTGGAATATCATCAAAGGTGCTTAAAATTAGACAGCCACAGTACTTTTCCAAAGCAAGTCCAGATCTCGGTCTCAATTTGCACATAAAACTAAACAGACATAACAAGTTACCTCACAGGATATATAAACCCATTGCTGAATATGTGTAATTAAATGTGAACTGCCCAAGACAAAAATTAATCCTTTTTTTTTTCCAATTCAAATAACACAGTATTTTTTATTTTTATTTTTATTAGCTTAATTGATTAGATTAATTTGGGCCATGAGCAGTGCTGGGATTGGGAAGGATTCCTTTTTAGGTCCAAAAAGGTTAGTCTCACTGTCTATCAAGGATTTCTTACATGCATAACACCTCCGCATTCTTTCACCATTACTTTCTCACTTCTTTCCATTTAAATACACACACCCTGACAAATACATATCTATATTTATAAATATTTCAGCTCATGAAAGAAGGCTAAGGGGAGGCAAGTATGCAATGAGAAAAGGCTATGGAGATTTTCTAAACAGTTCAAAGAGGTAATCAGAGAACTAACAGCTAGGTACAAAAACCTTGTATAAATCACAAAATCACAGAATCACAGAATTGTTGAGGCTGGAAAAGACCTCTGAGATCATCAAGTCCAGCCTATGAGTTAACAGCATTGCAATGACTAGAACTTGGCACAAAGTGCCACATCCAGTCTTTCCTTAAACACCTCCAGGGACGGTGACTCCACCACTTCCCTGGGCAGTGCATTCCAATGCCTGACCACCCTCTGCATGAGGAAGTGTTCCCTAATATCTAACCTAAACCTTCCCTGATGCAGTTTTAGGCCATGCCCTCTCATCCTGTCACTGGTTGCCTGCGAGAAGAACCTGACCTCCACCTGACTACAACTTCCCTTCAGGCAGTTGTAGAGAGTGATAAGGTCCCCACCGAGTCTGCTCTTCTCCAGGCTAAACAACCCCAGCTCCCTCAGCCCCTCCTCATAGGACTTTCCCTCTAGTCCCTTCCCCAGCCTCGTTGTTCCCCTCTGGACCCACTTCAGCACCTCAATGTCTTTCTTGCAGTGAGGGGCCCAGAACCGCACACAGGACTTGAGGTGAGACCTCACCAGTGCTGAGTACAGGGGCAGAATTATATCCCTGCTCCTGCTGGCCACACTGTTCCTGATACAAGCCAGGATGCCATTGGCCTTCCGGGCCACCTGGGCACACTGCTGGCTCATGTTCAACCAGTTGTCAACCAGTACTCCCAGGTAACTCTCTGCGGGGCTGCTCTCCAACCACTCCTCCCCCAGTCGGTAGCGCTGCAAAAGGTTATTGTGGCCAAAGTGTAGGACCATCCACTTGGTCTTGTTGAACTTCACACCACTGGCCTCAGCCCATTGACCCAGCCTGTCCAGGTCCCTCTGCAGTGCCTTCCTACCCTCCAGCAAACCGACATTCCCGCCTCCAACCTGGTGTCATCTACAAACTTACCACTTGATGGCACTCAGGATGATCCGCTTCATAACCTTGCCAGGCACCGAGTCAAGCTGACAGGCCTATAGTTCCCCGGATCCTCCTTCTGGCTCTTCTTATGGATGGGCGTCACATTAGCCAACCTTCAGTCATCTGGGACCTCCCCAGTTAGCCAGGATCGGTGATAAATGATAGAGAGCGACTTAGCCAGTTCTTCCACCAGCTCTCTCTGCACCCTAGTATGAATCACATCTGGGCCCATGGAATTGTTCGGATCCAGCTGGCACAGCAGGTCACTAACTACTTCCTCCTGGATTACAGGAGGGGTATTCTTTTCCCCATCCCCATCTATCAACTCAGGAGTCCAGCTGTCCTGAGGACAGCCAGTCTTCTTGTTGAAGAGTGAGGCAAAGAAGGTATTAAATACCTCAGCCTTTTCCTTATCTTCTGTTACTATGTTCCCCTCTTCATCCAATAAGGAGTGAAGATTTTCTCTGACCCTTCTTTTGTTATTTATGTATTTATAAAAGCACTTTTTGTTATCTTTTACAGAGACGGTCAAATTAAGCTTTCACTTCTCTAATTCTCTTTCTGCATGACCTTACAATGTCTTTATATGCTTCCTGATTCCTCTGCCCCTTTTTTTTAGAGTTGATACACTCTTTTTTTTCCCCCTGAGTTCTTGCTAAAGCTCCCTGTTCAACCACATTGACCTTCTTCCCTGATGGCTCATTTTATGGTGCGTAGGGACGGCTAGATCCTGTGCCTTCATAATTTTATTCTTAAAGTAAGACCAGACTTCCTGGGCCCCTTTGTTTTCAAGGGTTGATTCCCAAGAGATTCTTCAAACCAGTGTCCTGAATAGTCCAAAGTCAGCCCTCCAGTGAAATAATTCTTTAGTATACTTATCATGGAAGAAGAAAAACTTACCTAATAAAAGATAGTAGAGCAGCGAAAAAGAAGTGTGGAAGCAGGGACTGGTAACCTGGGATGATTACAAGGAAGTTGCTCGTGCAATCAGAGACCAGGTTAGAAAAACTAAGGCCCTGACAGAGTCAAATCTGGCCAGAGATATTAGAAATAACAGAAAAGCATTTTGCAGGTATGTAAGAGAAAAAATAAAAACGAGAGAGAATGTGGGGCCGCTCTGGAATGATACAGGTGATCTGGTTACCGATGACATGGAGAAGGCTGAAGTATTCAACAACTTTTTTGCCTCGGTCTTTACTGGCAACCTCTTGAACCACACCACCCAAATCACAGAGAGTGTTGGCTGTGTCTGGGAGAATGAAGAACCACCCAGGGTAGGAGCAGATCAGGTCTGGGAACACCTAGAGAAACTGAAGGTGCACAAGTCCATGGGACCTGATGAGATACATCCACGGGTCCTGAAGGAACTGGCAGCTGAAGTTGCTAGGCCACTAGCCATCATATTTGAGAGGTTCTGGCAGTCTGGTGAGGTTCCCACAGATTGGAAAAGGGGGAACATAACCCCCATCTTTAAAAAAAGGAACCAAAGACAACCTGGGGAACTACAGACCAGTCAACCTTACCTCTGTGCCAGGTAAAATCATGGAACAGATTCTCCTGGTAGCTGTACTAAGGCACATAAAAAATAATCAAGTGGTTGGTGACAGCCAGCATGACTTCACTAGGGGCAAGTCATGCCTGACTAATTTAGTGGCCTTCTATGACAAAGCTACAGTGCTGGTTGACATGGGAAAACCAACGGATGTCATTTTTCTGGACTTGTGCAAGGCGTTTGACACTGTCCCACATGACATCCTTGTCTCTAAAATGGAGAGACATGGATTTCACAGATGGACCACTTGGTGGATAAAGAACTGTCTGGATGGTCGCACTCAAAGAGTTGTGGTCAATGGCTCAATGTCCACATGGAGACCAGTGACAAGCGGTGTTCCTCAGGGGTCTGTTCTGGGTCCAGTGCTGTTCAACATCTTTGTCAGCGACAGGGACGACGGCATCGAGTGCACCCTCAGCCAGTTTGCCGACGACACCAACCTGTGTGGTGCTGTGGCCTCGCTTGAGGGAAGAGATGCCATCCAGAAGGACCTTGATAGGCTTGAGCAATGGGCCAGTGCAAAGTGCATGAGCTTCAACAAGTCAAAATGCAAGGTCCTTCACCTGGGTCGGGCCAATCCTAGGCACAAATACAAACTGGGCACAGAGTGGGTTGAGAGTAGCCCTGAAGAGAAGGATCTGGGGGTGCTGATAGACAAGAAGCTCAACATGAGCCGGCAGTGTGCTCATGCAGCCCAAAAGGCCAACCGCATCCTGGGATGTATCAGGAGAAGCGTAGCCAGCAGGTCAAGAGAGGTGATTCTCCCCCTTTACTCTGCTCTTGTGAGACCGCACCTCGAATATTGCGTCCAGTTCTGGTGTCCCCACCATAAGAGCGACATGGATATGTTGGAGTGTGTTCAGAGGAGGGCCACAAAGACGATCCAGGGGCTGGAGCACCTCTGCTACGAGGACAGGCTGCAGGAGCTGGGATTGTTCAGTCATGAAAAGAGAAGACTTTGGGGAGACCTAATAGCTGCCTTCCAATACCTGAAGGGAACCTACAGGAAGGCTGGGGAGGGACTTTTTACAAGAGTGTCCACTGATAGGACAAGGGGAAATGGGGTTTAAGTTGAAGGAGAATAGATTTAGATTAGATCTTAGGAAGAAATTCTTCAGCACGAGGGTGGCAAGACTTTGGAATAAATTGCCCAGAGATGTTGTGGCTGCCCCCTCCCTGGAGGTGTTCAAGGCCAAGTTGGACAGAGCCTTGAGTAGCCTGATCTAATAGAGAGGTGTCCCTGCCCATGATGGGGAGGTTGGATTATATGATCTCTAAGGTCCCTTCCAGCCTAGGCCATTCTATGATTCTATGATTCTATGATCTTTGAAAGACCTACCTGTGAACAATATAACTTGGTTTTTGCCTTGTTGTTTTGGCTGAGAACACTGACATGTGAGTTATATGTGTAGAATATGCTTGACTGTGATCTGACTCAAGTCTGACTATTCAGATGGCTTTCTCAGTAAATCTTGCTGAAAACACATACCCTAGAGGCAAATTCAACACTAGTATCCATTTTATCTTAAAAAAGTCATTTTATGACATACTGTGTTGCATGCCTGACTAATCCCAGGGGCTGAATAATTCATGGCCTTTATGAGATGGACCCTTTAAAACTCCTTGAGTTCTACACTGGTGTCAAGCATTACAGCAACTTCACAGATCATCTTGTTCAGCTAAAAATAATCTGGTACTATGTCTTCAAAGTAAGGTGTTTTTATTTGTAGCACAGTGGTCATGATTCCATCTGTTGAAACCTAGCATTATAGTTCAGCAAGAGACATTTTCAATGAAGCAAGGAAGTGCTGGAAATAATAAATCTTAACTGGTTATCTCAAAGTCTTAATATAATAAAGCTTATCACTTCGGTTTCTGTGAAGTCCCCAAAAATCTCTGCTCTTCATTGCTGTGACACTGAACAGTAACAAGTTAACCAAAGGGTGCTGACCCTGTCACCTACAGAATTTGTACTCATCCACTGGTAATATTCTTCTCCATTCTTAGAGAGTTATAACTGAAGCTACCTTAGCATAAGCCAAATCAAAAGAGTAATTGGGAGGCAAAAATAGATTAATTTAAAATTCCTTCACTTAGCATGAAGGACTCAGAGAAATCAGAGGTAGAAAAAGATTGTTGTTGTCCATTCATTACTCTCCCATGTAACATTCTCTAATGAATTGTCCAGCTAAAATTTTAATGAATATCCACAACTCTTCTACTTTCTCATACTGAAACAAAAAATTATAGACATCTTCTGCAGATTCAAGATACATTATTTCCATAATTGTTTCCCCTTTTGTATGCTCTTACTGCATAGTCTTATAGCATAAAGTGTTCTCCATTCTTGGCATCAGTTTCTGAAATATTTATTAATAAAGAATAGCCCATTAACTTACACAGAGTTCTATTAAAATAAATAGAACTAATTCTGAATTAAATCAACCCCATAATTAGATGTTTACTGAGTGCTTCAAAGCCTGTCTTTAACACTAAAAAGCAAGAACACAAACCTGGAGAAAAGCAGCAGATCATCTTGCTGCCATGCCAGTAATGACCTCTTTTTACCCACTTTTGACTCTCAACTTGTCATGCATGCAGTTTCTTCTATTTCTTTACAATGAGCATGCCACCAAACTAGTCAACAATAATATCTTGTGCTTAGTGCATTTGAGGACTTTCCAGATGAACTCTTCCTGGGGATAATGGGTAATTGCAGATTTCAAAATTGTTAAACTTGGCAGAAAAAAAAAAAAAAAATTAGCAATTAGAGTAGAAAATGTCAAAAAAACCCCTTAAGAACAGACAGGTCTATCACTCAGCTCCATTTACTGCATTACTGTCTAATGACAGGTATTACCAATATATATAATCTGCCTAAGTAAAAACATTGCATGCTCTTGTGTTACAACAAAACTGATATACAGAATCTAAGGAACTAAATTAAAAAAACCTAAATTCTAGAGAATCTTATAATAGTATTGACTACATTTAATGCAATTTATGTCACTGACCTGTCTATTATTATATTTTTAATTTTAAATCAGTCACTAATGTTTTAGACACAGCACTTGGTACATGGCATCACTCTAAATAGTCTGTCATGTCTAGTGATGACAAAACATTATTTCCTATGAATAAGTCTATGTATTCTGACTCATATTAATAACAATAATGATATCAAAATACATTAATTAAAGCTTTTGTTCAGTTGATGTGTCAAAAGCTTGTTCTGACTTCTTAATTATCACCACTAAAGTCCTTTAGAGATGGTAAAATGACATACAGTTAATGTCTAGCAGTATACTTATCTGTTAGAGGCATGTTTGATTCTTAGGCAAGTTTAATTAAGAATTTTTTCCTATTTATGAATTTTGCCTTTAAGAATATATTTCACATCAGCAAGCATAGATTAATATCTCTTCTAATATGAAACAACAGGAGCCATGGATCCTATGATGCTGGACAATTCACTTTCTAGAGTTCAAGCTAAAGTTAATTTGTTTATAAACAAAATAACATGACTTTTTACAGCTGCATTCCTAACAATACATCTCAAGATCAGCAGGGTAGCCTCACAACACATCTTCAAAAAGAATATGAAGAAAATCAGCTTTTAAAGTCCTGTATCTTTAAAAAAAGTTAGTGACCCACCTGGATTACGAAATAGGCCCACTAGTGTCTATCTATCTGTCCGTCTTTTTGTTCCTTAAGCCAACAAGCAAAAAGCAGTTGCACCCTAATTAATGCAACCTGCCTAGGAAACCCAGAATGAGGATACAAGAGTTAGAGGCAGAAATCAAACTCTCATGTGTGTATAAAGGATTGAGTACACTGGGAAAAAAAAAAACAAAACACCTGAATGATAACAAAAACTACTCTGAGGGTGTTCTTAAAACTGTAACAAGCAGGAGAGAATGACAAACTGATGGTCAGCTGTCTGTGGCAGATCTCATAATGCCCTGATTAGCCAGAAGAAATCAGCTAGCTACATAGACTCTAAAAGATTGTGACTAGTGAGGCAGAGGAGTGAAGAAAATGATGAAAGGTCATACCCTACCTTCCTCAAGGAGTAGCAGGGAGGTTTAAGCTCTGATCAAATCTTGCTTAACAGTGGCTCAGTTTATGGTAGCAGGTATGCTTAACTGATAAATCTTGTAGCTGTTGATAACAGTCACAAATTAAGTGACAACGCCTCTTGCTCTGTTCGTGTCTTGAAGTAACATTTATTTCACTGTCCATCTGCTTAAAGAGTAAGCTAGTGAGGACATTGAATGCATCCCTTCAAGGCACCAGCTGCACTGGTGAGTGGGAGCAGTGTCAGTACAAGAGAGCCAACATTTAGAGATTGACAGTTTGGTCTTTGTCATAACATCCTTTGAAAAATTCATTAGAATAATATGAAAAGAATTTTTGCTTGATTTTTGCCTCTCTTCATAAGACTAAACATTTTGTGGAAAGCTTTGAAGAACAGTTACATATTCAAAATAAATTTAATTTAATCTTGTTAAATATTAAAACAACATTATTGCAAATACAAATGAAAACAAATTACAATGATTTAAAAACATTTATAATTTAAATTAAAAAACCCCTATTTTTTACATGACAAAACTAAACCCTCATTTTTTTTTCCAAAATTTATGTTGTCCTAATTCTTTAGTCAGATATCTTTTGGAAAATCCTAGATTTGAGAATACTTTCAATGCCGTAAATCTGATTATCAATATTAATTTGTTTTCATTTTTACTTTCTTCTCCCCTTCTCTGATCAGTACATACTCTGGAATTTGTATGCCACCATCATGTTCTCTTGCTGTTTGTGGTTTAATTAATATTCTGAAAGATAAACATTCCCCATTAAATTCCAAACAATAATGATAATTGCTAGGTTTAGTTTATTTTATTTTTTTAATTTTATTTTATTTATTTTTTCCTTTTGGTAGGTGATATCAAGTTTCTAGGCAAAATATTTCAGTTTAAAAAATAGATATGCCTTGCACTCTTTAACGTGAATGGTTTGATACTCGATAAAAAAAAGATCTTTGCCACTACTTTTTTTACCTATATAGCTGAAATGGATATTTGAAGTAGCAGGTGCTGTAAGTGTGCATGTCCTATTAAACTCCACTTAAATTAATTATCAAAACTGTATTTCAACTCTCTGTGGCATCCTGCTATCTTCCATCCTGCTTCTATAAGTTTCCATCCCGCTTTTATCAATCCTTTGAACAACAGATAGCAGGAGCCACGACCAGACCAACACATGCTGCAGAACATCAAGCATCAGGCTGGGAAATAGAAGATTGTAAATAATCCTCTCACCTAGGCTCCCTTTCCCTTGAAAGGCCAGGTGACTTTTTGGGGCCCTTTCCAACTTGGGCTGTTCTATGACTCCCTGACAATGCGATGAACACAAACAGTGTCTTTGGCACCACACAGAGCCAGGTGTTTACCAGGTGTACTTCCACTGACTTCCAGTGGAGATAAGAAGGTGAAGTAAGCTCTCTGGGAATAAAAATGTTTCATGTGTACAGTGACTACTGGATCATGCTCCAAGACTGGTGCTCCAAAGTCCAATTGCAATGCAGACAGCAATCACAGCCATCATTAGTATTAATGTTACTATATGAGAAGATAGTGCACGTGTACTGTGGAGAAGTATCTCCTTTTTATAAATTCTATATCCCTTTGCTCATCCTCCTTTTTTTTTCTTTTTTTTTTTTCCCCCAAGAAACATCCACAGAACTATCCAATTCTCTGATGTAAAGAGTACTTTAAACACTTTTATAAATTGATTTGACTCCTGCTTAAATCTCTGATACAGCATATCTGTATCCATACGCAATTATACTTCCAATTTCTTTCGAGTTCACTTTTAGTTGAATTTTGCCTTTGCAGACAGGCATCCAAACCTGTATCATATTGTTGTATTTGAGCATGTCAATAAAGATTAAAACTAAAGCTGGTTGGGGAAAACAAAAAAAAAATATTGCTATTCACTAATCACAGAGTCACAAAATGTTAGGAGTTGGAAGGGACGTTGAAAGATTTTTCAATTTTGCTTTATTTTCCCCCCTAAAATAACGTTGAAGTTAGAGCAGAACACATAGAAAAGCTTTTGAAAACATGTCAGAGCTTTTCAGATTTTGTTTTAATTTCAAAATAGGATTATGCTTTTAAACAAGGTCTAGTAGAAGTCTTCAGCTCTAAGGAAATCAAAATCACTAGCTTACATTAAGTAGAGGCTAGCAGAGTCTTGATGAGTTAAAGGTTTAATGCTCTGAACTGAACAAATTAAAATAAGTACTATCCAAGTACAGAGAAGTATTATTTAAATTGTGGTTATTAGGCTCAGCTTTTGGCTATTTTTCCAACTGGTCCCTATGCTGATAACTTCTAGACAATAAACAAATGCCTAACTAGGGGTATATCAGCTAGCATACCTGACTAAGGTTACTTTTGTTACCCTTAACCCCTTTTTTCTTGCTGGATAAAGATGAACAAGTGCCTTGAGTGAGATCACACTGCAATATTTCTCTTTTTTGCTAACACCATTTGCCACAGTAATTGCTAATTTACTACAGTGAGTTTGCAGATTATCTAGAAATTGCTCCCTGTCTCTTCACCCTCCCCTGCCAAATTAAAGTTGGTCACATCAATCAAGCTTATTTTTATTGGCTGGAATTAAGGCAGTAGCAGGTTAAAGAGCTTAAAAGGGACAAAAATAGAAAAGATTTTGGTGGTTGAAAAATGCTCCTTTCAATTTGCAGCTTAGCGCATAGAGGGTTTTAACACGAGAAAACCCTCAGACTGGGTGGTTGGGCAGCATAACAGCTGTCTCAGAGTATTGTTATTGTGCTCAAGAGAAAACTCTAATAACTGCTCTACAAATAACTTAGGATAATATGATTCTGAGAGCTCTTTACATCCCCAGATATGAAAACAACTCCGAAATTGATATACTAGCATGATTTAATTCCATTAAAATCCATACATCTGCCTAGTTTTATAATAGTTACTTTTCAGACTAGAAAATACCTTACAATTTGGTTTTAGGCTCTTAAAAATACCTTTCTATATATATCATAAACCCTTGATATTCATATTTATCTGGCATAGTCTTTCAATACATGGCTGCTCTATTTTTTTGCAGCTAGATATTCACTATACTTGCTGCAAGTTTGCCAGTGGATAAGATAATTTTTAGCATACTGGGTTATTGTTTTTCTATCTGATCTTTGCTATAAGTTGCCTTAAAAAAAACTACATTAAACTGCTATGAGATTAAATAAGCAGAATAAAGTGCCATCAAGAAGTAGCAGAAAAATGGCTCATGCTTAGCAGTACTGATACAAGATTACAATGAACAACTATCCAGATTTTTAGTTCAGATTGTTAAAATGTTGTGTAGAGTAGGAATAAATGTCTCAAAAAAAAAAAAACTTGACTGGATGTGACAAAAAATATCTTTCTTTTATGTTATCAGAGTTGAATCATCTGGAATAAAATTAGATAATGAAATAAAGTAGAATTAGGTGAGCAAGGTAGAGGAGTAAACAGATCCATAGACATGCATCTCAGACCCAGTTCCCCAAATTAAGTATGGCATAAATCACACATTTTCTAACAGATGTCATGACTGCTAAGACGTCAGAAATTCTTTGCTACATTCTTCCTTCATCATAAAACATATTTGTTTTCTTAATCAGTTAATTAGTACACAAAAAAATAGTATTTAAAAGGAGTAAAATATTTAGCAAGAGATGATACATTGGCATTTAAGTGAATATTAAATCCACTAGTATTTGACATAACACAGTATTTTCCCATATGAAGAACAGGACAAAGTATCACAATTATATACATCTCCATAGCACCACTGAACATGTTTAACAGCAGCAGCTCTTAATTTTGAGAATGACAATAGCCATTCTTTGAATTCTTACTAGACACTACCCTTATGAAAGGTTGATATGTGGAAGGAGTAAGAGTCTTTGGCTTCAGATCATATGATCTTTCTTCTAGACCATGATATCTTAGTTCCAAGCCAAAAGTGGATTCACAATGTTGCTGTCTTTGGACTTTTGTCTACTCATCTGATTCAAAAGCAGTTATATCATTCACTTACATCACTCCCAGAAGAGAGGATTGTGGAGACAGTGCTCAGGGAGTTACAGGTGTGTATTCAACTACTTCAAGAATGTTTTAAAGAAGGAAGTAAATACTGCAGAAGAGAAGAAATGCTTCACCAGCTCAGGAGCTTTTCCAGACATCAGGAGTACCAGTATAACACGCATTATTCTTAATTTCCCAAGTGTGGCTAAAACAGTCAGTATAAGAAACCAAAGTCGCTTCAGAAAACCACCCAAATCTCATTCTGTTTCTCACTGCAAAAAAAACAAACCATGCTGCGGTATGAAACTTCCTAAGAGTATGTAGAAGTTCTTATGGACTATGATGGGGTTTGAGGTTACACTTTTAATAGCACAAATTATAGATTCTTGAAATGTTACAAGTAACTACATTAGAACATCTTTCTTTTTTTTCCCCACAGTCCTAGGACAGCAATATATTTTGTGTAGTATTTACATATTCACACATACAAACATACTCCTATTCTTTCTATGTCACAGCCTTATAATGTCCACCAGTCTTCGTAAAATTCTCATTGACATGAACATAATGGCAAAGTATAGGTTCAGTAACAGATCATTGAATTATGAGCAAAGCAGTTTCCTACTGCAAATATCTTAACTGAACTTGTGATTATAATAGCATATGATAAGCTTTTTTAAAAAATAAAAAATTGTTTATTTTCAAGTCAAATCCAATGTCTCTTGCTTACTCTACTGGGCTGAGCCCCATATACCTCAGTCCCTTGCTCCAGACCTTCTTCACACTTCTCTGGACACTATCCTGTCCTTCATACTTGCTTACCAAGCCTTTGCTTTCAAATTAGTCTTATCAGCATATTCTTTACCTGCTTATGTGCCAGATGGTGTAACTTTGTCAGCATGTGACTGCTTAATACTGATAAGTATCTAGTATTCTGCAATGGAGAATTAGTAGTTATGTCAATAAAGAATTAGTAGTTATGTCAGAAATTACCTTTTGTAGAATGTGGGACATTCTGGCAAAAAATTGCTTAAAAATTAGGTTTTGATTGGTTTTGATCTCTTTTCGTTTTGTTTTTTTTTTTTTCCCTCCCCCAGGAACACCTTTAGTAATTGAAACAACTTCCCCCTCCATAAGTTAAAAAGAAAAAAATCCAAGCAAGTTCAAAAATTCCACAGATAAAGATTTTTTTTTTCCAATTTATACTGTATTTAGATCAATCAGCTTGTTTTTTCTCTACAAAAGATGAGTTTAAAAAGAAGGTACTTAAAAACATTAAATAGATGTCATGAGAAACTGATAAGCTTCCAGATTCATTTTTTTTTTGCATTAGCTAATTGGCCAGAGGCTGATATAAAGATATGACAGTTGTGTGGTTTTAGAAGCTAGGGGCTAAAAAGATCATTTTCAACCAAATCCTTTTCTGAGACCCAGCCTGACTTCTCTAGAACTTTGAAATTATTACTGTAGAGCTTGTAACAGGGTCAAATTCCAAAAATGACCATGAAAGCTAATACAGTACTGGTTTAGCAACTGCTCAGTGTATTTCTCTTCTTACTACTTGCTTGTTTTTAAGGGTGGCAAAAAAAATAGCACATTCCTTAGAACCATCCTACATAACACGCACTAAAACTTGTTAAAAATGAGGAGGAAAGAATTTAATACTTCCCAGGTGAAGTAAATTAACTTGCATGTGGAAAGCTAGCCTTTCTGAAAAATCATGATAACTAATCTAACATTGCCCCCTACCCTCCAGTTCAGCTACAGTTTTGGTCTAATTTGTTGCTAGCCTGAAGTCTCCATAATCAATAGACTTGCATCATGAATGAACTCTGCATATTATCTGCCCTTGCCAGTATAACGTCCTTTGAAGTTTGTAAAATATATTAAGAAGAGCAGAGGCCATTGTGGATATTGATTCATTCATGACAACAACATATCTGATTACGTGTATAGACCTCCCCCTGCATCCAGTTCACAGAAAATAGGTCTATTTCAGTAAAATGTGTTTTGATACAACAGCCTCCTGATATCTCATGTTCTTATTTTATGAGCTTCCTGTCTTTCTCATCTGTATGTTAAAGAAAAAGAAAATTCATTGAAACGGAAATAACCCTGAATATCTGATTATACGCAATATACTTTGAAATTATACACACAAACATTTATGCTACAATAGCAGCCCTACACTAATTAATAATTATGTTTGATTACTCAGCCCCTGGGAGAATTGCTCAGAGACCTCATTCTCCACAACCGTTAAGATATTTGTACCAGAATCCATATGCAGGTTGACGTAAATTAGATAAGAAGGTTCTTCTGCCATGTTGTTGGCTCCTGTCATTAGGTGAGGCAGCTGAGTGGTATTAAAAGAGAGCAAAGAAACAAAAATTGCATGAGAAAGTAAATGTTAGGAGGGTGATAAGAGAGAAAAGTCTTGTTTAGCAAGCCGTAAAAAAATAATGTCATGTTTAGCCAAACTTCCAAGATCTACCTTTCTCCTGGAATTTCACAAAAAAAAAAAATCCTTAATGAATGAATGATGAAACTGAGATCACTTAATTTAGCATACTAAAAAAAACCTGTTAAGACTGAAGACTACAGAAAGTAGCATTGGCTATGACAGACTTGACTTTACAGCCTGGGGACTACTGAAAGGAAGAGAATTTTAGGTGCTAAGACAAAAGCAGCTGTAGGACAATTCTTTTCCCAGTTAATGCTGTGTATAAACTAGCAAACGTACCTAGAGCATTTTCTTCTGTCACTAACAAGAAGTCACTTGAGTGCCTTTTCCAAAACATTTCTATATAAGACAGAAATACTGGCCATAGTTCTCCAAAGAGGAGAAAATGATTTTGAGTCGTTGTCGGTACAGATATCAAGGACTCAGCTTTCAACATTTATTATTGTTATTATCTCATCTTAGGTGGTGTTATGTAAGAAAACAGAAGAAGGTTTGATGGTTATATTTCTTTTAACAAAATCTATAACCATGGAAAAAGACCAAAAACAGAAACACTTTTTTTATCTCTTAAAATTCTCCCTCCTCCTCGAAAAGAAAACATAAAATGTTTGTATTGGCAAGACAACCTATACATTTCCATGAATGTTGGTAAGGGTCTTACTGGAGACTTCTCTGTTACAAGTTTGACTTTACCAACTTCCAAAATTCTAAGTCAGGCAATTCCACATGTGTAGGTAAAAAATAAAACACAAACAAAAAAAAACCAGCCAATCAACCAACCACACAAATGCATACACTTCTACCAGCACCCCATTTACACACTTCTTTTTGCACATTAATCACACTGCAAGCCTGAACTCTGGACAATTAAGACAACAGCTCCTACTGCAAAGAGGACCAAATCCTCTTAAAGTTACATATGGCTCTTTAATCTAAGTGCTCTGTACAGAGGACTTAGTTCTAGCTCTCACTCCACATGAATCAGCTCGAACTCTGTAACTGACCTCATTTGACATCTGTCAGAAACCAAAAGCAATAGCACCCAGCTGTTCACTTTAGTAAAACATACAATTGCATGAATAAAATATAAAACTATACGTTTAACTCTAATTCTTTGGAAACTCAGTACTCAGTGGAAAAAATTCAATTGTTAGCCCTCTTTAGTTCCATGATTTTAATACCTCCTGAATGAACCTTCTTCACTTCCAATTCCTGCCCCAAAGTTTTGAGAAATGTTTTCTCATTATGGGCTGATTCTGTCGTGGCATGTGAGATTCTTTTCTACTCTAAAATAGAGTCCTTTTCTCAGGGTGAAAGAGCATTTTCAATGTCACTTATTATCACTGAGAAAAGCATTCTGCAAGCTGTTTACCAGGGATTAGAAAAGTGACTTCAGTTCCCCTAACCTCCCTTGCTTCCTACCAGGAATGGCACTTCTCTTCATGTATTACATCAAGCCCTAGTCAAGAAAACAATAATACGAGGTTCTGCCACTCTTGCCCTATTCTTCAGTAACTCTCCCTAGAAGGAGTCTTCATAATTTCAGCAGATGAGGGAAGTCTGGGCTGAGGGAAGTCTGGGCCCTCCTCTGCAACAATTCCCTCTGGCTGCTTCTGGTTGCAAAGGAATTAGATACCTCCACGGGTACCCAGACAGGTCCACAGGAGGAAGACACGTATTTCAGATACTAGGGTGTTCAGATACTAAGGGTGCTGTACAGGCAAGCTGGTGGTAGGAGAAAGAAAATAAGGAGCTGAAAGATGGTAATTCCTGCAGAGAAAGCTGCTATGTAGGATGGGAGGGCTGGAAGCCAGCACCTGATAGGGCAAGATAGATGAGAAGGGGAAAAGTAACAAGAAACCAAGGTTTTGAAAGAGGAAGAGAATGAACCAGGTGCTGAATGACAATTAATTTAGAAGGAAACTTGGAATGATATGGGAAACCCACAAACTGGACTTTGAAAAGTAAACTGGGTTAAAAGGCCAGTAGTAGGACAGAGGCAGGACTGAAGCAGAAAAACCTTTGGCAAGAAATGAAAAAACAACAAAGTCAATCTTTAAAAAAAGTCTAGAGCTCACTACTTACTCTTCAACGTGCAAAAAAATGATCAGAAATTCCTACATCTATTATCCACAAAACTCTCTGAAACCACTGGTGAAGTGTGCTGCTTATCCTTGTCCATATGGACAATTTATGTTAACTACTGCTAAATGTTATATACTTAGTAGGAATTTGTTGGTTCAGTGTAAGGGTGTCAAATCTTCTGAAGAACAGTGAAGAAAGAACTCAATGGTAGTGAGAGAAAGTATATAATGGAGAAAGCAGAGAGTGCTAGATTGTTTTTTTGCAGTGTAGAAAATTATATACAAAAATAATGCAAAAAATAAATATATATGTTATAGTACAGTAAAAGAACATAACCACAGCTATAGAAAGAAACACTTCTGAAGACTATAAAATGCTAGAACCCTTAAAGCAGTGCCTTTGTTAATATTGTGCCACTGCATATCATTTGTGTACAGCGTTCCTGCCAATGTATTGCACAGACTGGGCTCCTTGACTCTTCTGATACTGCTGTAATATCTTGCCAAGTCTAAAAAGTGATGTCTTTATTTTTCATACGTAATCGTAAATATTTCCTTATAGATAATAAGCTATTGCTACAGTGAAGTACAACATGACAAAACATTTAATTTACAGATTAAAAGTTACACATTCTTACACCAGAAGTATTTCCACAACTCACTTCTGATATTTTATACCAGCTTTTATACTTTATTTTTAGTGCCCCATGTTCAAAAATCAAATAATAGTTGAATCGCAAAAAATGGAATAAAAATAGATTAGTTCCCCAGGTTCTGATGAAATCAGACATGGAATCAAATCTACTAAAGCTAAATGGTAATTTTTTATTTGAGGAATCCCTTAAAAGTAATGAAGATAAATTGACATCATTAGTTTAATTCAGTTTACCCTTGATGTTTTGGTATTTTTTTTTCATTGTGGTGTGGCTAATAGAATATTGAATATTTACTTACGTTTTCACTATCCAATGAAGTTGTAAAGGAAGACCGACACTGTGAGCACAGAGATATCCACGAAGTGGTTTCCCTAGCAACAGGGAACAGGAATGTGCTGAACAGGAGTGCTAGCCTCTTCAAGCAATTGCTAGGGGAAACCCCTTGGGACAGGGAACTGGAACGTAAAGGGGCACAAGAGAGTTGGTTGGTATTCAAGGACCACTTCTTCCAGGCTCAGGATTAGTGCATCCCATCAGGTAGGAAATCAAGGAAGAGATCCAGGAGACCTGCGTGGTTAACCAGGGATCTGCTGGGCAAACTCAGGTGGAAGGGGAGGGTATATAAATTGTGGAAGGAAGGGCTGGCCACTTGGGTGGAATATAGGACTGCTGCCAGGGAATGTAGGGAGGCAATTAGAAATGTTAAGGCCTCCTTGGAATTAAAACTTGCAAGAGAGGTCAAGGACAGCAGAAAAGGCTTCTTCAAATACATTGCTGACAAAACTAACACTAGAGGCAATGTAGGCCCTCTGGTGAATGAGGTGAGTGCCCTGGAGACAGAGGACAGAAAGAAGGCAGAGTTGCTAAATGTCTTCTTTGCTTCTCTCTACACTGTTTGAGACTGTCCTCAGGAGCCTCAGTCCCCTGAGGCCCCAGAGGAAGTCAAGATAAAGGATGAGTTTGCTTTGGTTAATGAGCACTGGGTTAAGGATCACAGAATCACAGAATGTTACAGATTGGAAGGGACCTCGAAAGATCATCAAGTCCAGTCCCCCTGCCAGAGCAGGAACGCCTAGATAATGCTACAGAGGAACGTGTACAGGCAGGTCTTGAATGTCTCCAGAGAAGGAGACTCCACAACCTCTCTGGGCAGCCTGTTCCAGTGTTCCGTCACCCTCACTGAGAAGAAGTTTCTTCTCAAGTTTAAGCGGAACCTCTTATGTTCCAGTTTCAGCCCGTTACCCCTTGTCCTATCATTGGTTGTCATCGAGAAGAGCCTGGTTCCATCCTCGTGACACTCACCCTTGATATATTTGTAAACATTAATGAGGTCACCCCTCAGTCTCCTCTTCTCCAAACTAAAGAGCCCCAGCTCCCTCAGCCTTTTCTCATAAGGGAGATGCTCCACTCCCTTAATCATCCTAGTTGCCCTGTGCTGGACTCTCTCCAGCAGTTCCCTGTCTTTCTGGAACTGAGGGGCCCAGAACTGGACACAATATTCCAGATGGGGTCTCACCAGGGCAGAGTAGAGGGGAAGGAGAACCTCTCTCGACCTACTAACCACCCCCCTTCTAATACACCCCAGGATGCCATTGGCCTTCCTGGCCACGAGGGCACACTGCTGGCTCATGGTCATCCTGCTGTCCACCAAGACTCCCAGGTCCCTTTCCCCTACACTACTCTCTAATAAGTCATTCTGTTGCCCGTAAACAGAGACACAAACCAACAGAGTGTCAGTTTATGCAGTGCTTTATTCAGGGCCCGGGAACCTGAGGACTAGCGTCCCAAGTCAGGATTCCAAAGACCCTCATTTTCTGTTCAGTTTTTATACCTTTTACAACTTGGCTTACGTGCAGAATTCTACATCTTTGTGTTCTTAATGTAATTACATCTAGTCTCATATATCATACAGATAACAATTGGTAATCACCTCCAAACTTATAAATTTTCATGCTTGTCTAACCTAAAGATAATGGTTAACTGATTCCCATCACCAGAACCCCTTTGTTTATACAATACACCTATCTTATCCCTAAGCAACGGTTCGTTATTTCTGCTAGTTCTGTTTGTCCTATATGCACTACTGATCCCTTTGATCATTGTTCCTTCTTCTTCAGCACATTCCTTCTTGTTTCCCAAGACTTGTTATTCTCATAAGGCCTACCTGGCCAGTCAAAGCCTTAACCTAACTACTTCTACAATTTTAATTCTACTTTATTTGCAACAATTCCCCAACTTATACTGGAGCCTGAGGTTGTTCCTACCCGGATGCAAGACTCTACATTTACCCTTGTTATATTTCATTAAATTTTTCCCCGCCCAACACTCCAGCCTGTCCAGGTCTCGCTGGACGGCAGCACAGCCTTCTGGCGTGTCAGCCACTCCTCCCAGCTTGGTGTCATCAGTAAACTTGCTGATAGTACTCTCTAGTCCCTCATCCAAGTCATCGATGAATATATTGAATAATACTGGTCCCAGTACCGACCCTTGAGGGACTCCACTGGATACAGGCCTCCAACCAGACTCCGCCCCATTGACCACAACTCTTTGGCTTCTTCCCCTTAGCCAGTTCACAGTCCACCTCACTACCTGATAGTCTAGACCACACTTCCTCAGTTTAGCAGCAAGGATGCTGTGGGAGACTGTGTCAAATGCTTTACTGAAGTCAAGGTAGACCACATCCACCGCTCTACCATCATCTATCCACCTTGTTATATCCTCATAAAAGGCTATGAGGTTAGTCAAGCACGACTTCCCTTTGGTGAAGCGATGTTGACTGTCTCTAATGACCCTCTTATCCCTGATATGCCTTGAGATGGCACCAAGGATAAGTCGTTCCATCACTTTCCCAGGGATGGAGGTGAGGCTGACCGGTCTATAGTTCCCCGGGTCCTCCTTCTTGCCCTTTTTGAAGACTGGAGTGACATTTGCTTCCCTCCAGTCCTCAGGCACCTCTCCCGTCTCCCAAGACTTGGCAAAGATGATGGAGAGTGGTCTAGCAATGACATCAGCCAGCTCCCTCAGCACCCGTGGATGCATCCCGTCTGGACCCATGGATTTATGGATGTCCAGATTGCTTAATTGGGCCCTAACCCAGTCCTCATCGACTAAAGCAAACTCCTCCACTGCCCTGACTTCCTCTGAGGCCTCAGGGGAACGGGGCTCCTCAGGACAGCCTCCGGCAGAGTAGACAGAGGCAAAGAAGGCATTCAGTAACTCTGCCTTCTCTGTATCTTCTGTCACCAAGGCACCCACCTCATTCATCAGTGGGTCTACATTGCCTCTGGTGTTAGTTTTATCTGCCACGTATTTGAAAAAGCTCTTCCTGTTGTCCTTGACCGCTCTCGCCAGGTTTAATTCTAGCGAGACCTTTGCTTTCCTAGTTGCCTCCCTACATCCTCGGACAACAGCCTTATATTCTTCCCAAGTGGCCAGCCCCACCTTCCAAGATCTGTAAATTCTCCTCTTGCCCTTGAGCTTACCCAGCAGATCCCTGTTGAGCCACGCAGGTCTCCTGGCTCCCTTCCTTGACTTCCTACGTGTCGGGATGCTCTGATCTTGAGCACGGTAGAAGCGGTCCCTGAACGCTAACCAACTATCTTGGGCCCCTTTATCAATTTGAATGTTTAAACATCCATAAATCCATGGGCTCTGATGGGATGGACCCACGGGTGCTGAGGGAGCTGGCGGAAGTCATGGCTAGGCCACTCTCCATCATCTTTGGTAAGTCATGGGGAACAGGTGAGGTGCCTGAAGACTGGAGGAAAGAGAATTTCACTCCAGTCTTCAGGAAGGGCAGAAAGGATGACCCAGGTAACTACAGACTGGTCAGCCTCACCTCCATCCCTGGAAAGGTGATGGAACATCTTATCCTCGGCGCTGTCTCTAGGCATATCAAGGATAAGAAGGTTATTAGGAGCAGTCAGCATGGTTTTGCCAAGGGGAAGTCATGTTTGACCAAACTGATAGCCTTTTATGAAGACAGAACCAGGTGGATGGATGGTGGCCATGCAGTGGATGTGGCCTATCTGGATATCAGCAATGCATTTGACACCGTCTCCCACAGCATCCTCATAGGTAAACTGAGCAAGTGTGGTCTGGATGACCAAGTAATGAAGTGGGTCAATAATTGGTTGAAAGGAAGAAGCCGGAGAGTTGTGGTCAATGGGGCAGAGTCTAGTTAGAGCCCTGTGTCTAGTGGGGTCCCTCAGGGGTCAGTGTTGGGGCCAGTGCTTTTCCATATATTCATCAATGACCTGGACAAGGGATTGGAGAGCACTGTCAGCAAGTTTGCTGATGACACGAAACTGGGAGGAGTGGTTGACACACCAGAAGGCTGTGTTGCCATTCAGAGAGACCTGGACAGGCTGGAGGGCTGGGCGGGGATAAATCTTATGAAGTTCAACAAGGGCAAGTGTAGAGTTTTGCACTTGAGAAAGGATAACCCCATGTGCAAGTGTAGGTTGGGGACTGCCCTGCTGGAGAGCCGCAGAGGGGAAAGGGACCTGGGAGTTCTAGTGAACAGCAGGATGCCCATGAGCCAGCAATGTGCCCTCATGGCCAAGAAGGCTAATGGCATCCTGGGGTGTATTAAAATGAGAGTAGCAAGTAGGTCAAGAGAGGCCCTCCTGCTCCTCTACTCTGCCCTGGTGAGGCCACATCTGGAATATTGTGTCCAGTTCTGGGCCCCTCAGTTCAAGAAGGACAGGGAGCTGCTTGAGAGAGTCCAGCGCAGAGCCACAAAGATGATGAAGGGAGTGGAACATCTCCCTTATGAGGAAAGGTTGAAGGAGCTGGGTCTCTTTAACTTGGAGAAGAGGAGGCTGAGGGGTGACCTCATTAATGTTTATAAATATGTCAAGGGGGAGTGTCAGGAGGACAGTGCCAGGCTCTTTTCAGCGGTGTCCATTGATAGGAGAAGGAGCAACGGGTGCAAGTTGGAACATAGAAGTTTCCATAAAAATATGAGAAAAAACTTTTTCACAGTGAGTGTGACAGAGCACTGGAACAGGCTGCCCAGGGAGGTTGTGGGGTCTCCTTCTCTTGAGACATTCAAAACCCACCTGGACGCGTTCCTGTGCGATCTACTGTAGGTGGTCCTGCTCTGGCAGGGGGGTTGGACTAGATGACCTTTGAGGTCCCTTCCAACCTCTAACATTCTGTGATTCTGTGAACTTTTCATAGGTGGCTCATCATCACAGTCCATCAATGAAAACCTATAGCACTTACAAAATGCAGCTGATGTTTTTTCCCAGTCATATTTTCCTTCTCAAATCTTCAAGAAAACCTTCTTAAGGAAAGGTTGTGTGTCTAGCTGAAGGTACTTCAATCTTTCAGAAAAATTCTGGGTTATTTACTTGCAGAAAGTTGAACCCTGCCTAAGCTTCCAACTTTGTGCTCGGAAGTTTGGGAGCTGCCAAGCATCACTCACTGAGGTTCTCCATGGCATAACACAGTCACATCTGCAGGCACTCCACACTGGCCACAATGAAGACCAAGTGCACCAACTGCACCGAGCACAATGCCAGGGTTGAAGAAGTGAGTATTGTTCATATGCCAGACATATTAGCTTGGCCTCTGTGTCTCTTGAAGAGAATCATAGCTTTTAAATCAGATCTGGCTTGCTTGACACCAGGCTGGAGTTAAAAAAACCCCTTCTCACAAGGGAAAATATTTTGGCTTGCTAAGGTATGAAGTTGTTGCAGTGATTTTTCCTTACTCTTTATATATATATACCTGCAAAGGGGGCAATACTTCCTTTTGTGTTGATCTATATCCATCTATAAATTAATATTGTTCCCATCCCATGGAAGCCTCACAACATCCATAGGATCAAGAAAGATCTTATTCTAAACGACCTACAGAAAATTAGTACAGAACCAAAGTACTTGTCAGAAATAGGCATCTATTGCCAAACAGTTCCAACATTTTGCACTGCAATATATAAATCTGACCTGTTGCATCTCCTGTGTGCTTACTTATGTTACTGATCGTAAATGTGGAAAGCTAATACCTTACAGAAGTACTATGTTCTGGGAGAAATTCTGCTGATCATTCAAGAATCTTTCCCCGAAACCACAATCATCATGATCAAGCGCCTAACTGACTGCAAAAGACAGGTCCTCTGCACTGCAGTCAAGATGCTCATCTAATGTAAATTCATGAAGACCCAGTAAGAGATGAACTCAAATTAAACTGAGCTTGAATTTAGTAGAGACAAATAAGGTTTTGTTACTGTTCCAGGAATTTAAGCTCTTTGTTATTGTAAAACCAGAGTGCATTTTAAGTTAGCACAGATATAAAAGGGAGGAAAAAGTAATGAAGAAAGACTACTCTAAAATGTGTTGTCATAATAGGGGTCACAGAGTAAGCTCCCTCCTCCTTCCATGGGTTAGAATCTCCAACCTGGACTTGCCCCACCTGGATTTTGGCAGGTAAATGAGGAATATTCCTTCATTTCCTCTGCAATTAGTGGTGAGATGTGCTCTTCGGGTAATTAATATTTCAGTTGGGCTAAATCATTTTCTGAAGAGGTCTTTCACTCCAAACTCTGAGCACACTGAGAAAGCGCCTCATACAGGTGTACAAGTTCAATAGTGCCACCACCACTTTATGCCTTTCTAAACCTCAAAAGAGCTAGAAACAATGTAGCTCATACCACTTATGAAATTGATAACTGCTGAATTGTTTGCATTTGTATTCTTTTTATAGAGGGGCATACTGTGAAGAGAAAGTAATGTAAGAGACAAGAGGACAATTGCTGTGTTTGAATCCTAATTTAGCTCTGGAATCTGTTTCCTTCAAAGTGGAAGCTGGTGACATTCAAGGCAATTATTCCATCAACACATTATATGCTCTGATTGTGACAGCAACACAATGATGGCATTGCATTTGCAGGGCTAGTCTCAGACAGGATGACAGATGGCATCTCCATTTCATAGTGCTGTCCCGAAAGAGATTTAAAAATCAAATAAGTAGCTTTCAAAGAAGATAATGTTAAAGAATAAAAAGTGATGATTATTCATGAAATTTAGACAATGCTAAGCTGCAGCCAATAGCAGTCATTATTCACTGGAGCTCAATACCAGCCCTTAAAATCCCTGAGCAACACCTTTATTTTAAAGATGAATAATATCAATATCAGTGCAACAAATATCTGAGATGTCTGCCAAGACCCTTCTACTCTCCAGGAAATCTGCACTTGCTCAAAGGCTTTTAAAATCTATAGGAGTGGTGTGAATTACCTGACTCCAGAATTTCACCCATGGAAAAACAGAGTATCTCCACTCTGTCTGAATGCTAACCATGCCTGGCAATTTGATAAATAGAAATAACATCACAAAGATCCACAGATACCCATTATATTCAACAACTACTGCCAGAGTTGACAGAAGCAATATCAAGATCTTGCAAGGAATCATACATTTAAAGTAAGCAAGCCTAAGCATTCTGCCTGCCAATCCCATAGTACAAATCTGTGATGAAAGATTGATTTGAAAGCAAACATCTAATTTCCTGGTTGTTCTGGTAAAATTTAGAGGACTAGTAAAATTCTTATATGGGAAATATTTTCCAAATTGTACTAAGTATTTCCTATGATACTGAGATGTTTCACAGCATTAACGCAATCTAACCCAGAGAGCTAGAGCAGTCCTGGACATTGACACATTTCTGAGTGAAACTAGCTAGCCAGTTATCCCTGTACAGTTCTGTGAGAGTAAAAGCATGCCATGAATCCCTTTTTCACTCATATCTCAACAACTTACACTCATAAATAATTCCTTTGTCTGGTGAGTACATTTTAACATGTCTGCTGAAGAAACTACTCACCAGTGTAAATTAGGGAATCACTGTCCTTTTCCTAGAAAGTAAATAGATTTCTCTATGCTTTCATTTTTTTTCTAAATTGTCAGAAAAGAAGATCTGAAAGCATTATAAATCAGGAAAAATAAAAATAAATTAATATTTTTCTAACTTCTTTCAATTTATAAAATTCAATAATCTTGGTAGCTTAAACTATGCATTTTCTAGGAAAGGAGCAGAACATCAACCAAGAATTAAACAATAAAACAATATTCTCGTGTCAGCATCTACCCAGCACACACCTTTACAGAGTTCATAATTTGCACTTCTAATATTGTTCCTCTGACACCTTAGGAAAAAAACAACTGATAAGAAAAAGTAGTGGAGATGTACATGTGAAAATAGTTAATTTTTTTTTTTAAGTCTAAGAAATGTTTAATTCAACCTCATTTCCGTAGAGTATCTACGTCTTTCCCACCCATCCATCCCTCTGTATACTCAAGACTCTCAAAATTGAAAATGTCCCACTTTTGTTATCTAAACGAGATGTCTGAATTAGAAATAGAATTTGTTTTGATTCCCTTGACAGCTAGTGATAAGAGATACGCCCTTCAGCTGATATTTGATTTCATTATTAAAAAGCTCCCTGAATTTAAAACTGTTTATCACAACCCTGTCTAATGTCATCTTCATTATTATGAAGTAGAACTGATAATTTTAAGCTACTGCAAAAACAAAAACTTTAAAGCATGTAATCAACGGATTTTATGGAAAAAATCCATATGGGGGCACGGGTAGTTTTCTTGGGAGCACAGGTAGTTCTCAGTAGCAGGTAGGAATACTGAAAGGGACAGGAAGTACATGCAGTTAAAGTATGACTTAAAGACTGGTGCCGCCAGTAACATTTTGGGGTTTATGATCATGAGGAAGTTTACACAGCACCATGCATGAGAGATAGGCTGCTTTGCCCAAGCAAGAACCCCCGGGATAAGGGAGCCGAGGGCAGAGCAGGGCTCGCTGCCGCTCCACGCTTGCACCGGGCAAGAGAGCCCGAGAGAGCCAGGGCATGAGCGGTGCCTCAGAGGCTCAAGAGCAGCAGCGAGAACGGAGACGAAGGGGCTCAGAGGAGCCCTGGAAAGGGGCCGTGCTCAGTGCTGCAGAGGACAAGAAGTAACCCCTGGAGGTCCCCTTGGGGCCCTGTTGCATTTAGTGATGGAGGTCAGCTATTGCCGTGACTGTTAGTTCTGATGCCAGATGCCTAAACAAACCTTCTGCTGTGGGTCTGGCCAGCTTTACAAAAAAAACCCCATCAGGCGTACTCTGGATCCAACACCGGTGGAATCCCGTTGGCTTAAAACAAGCGGTTGAAGGCACTGCTGGTCCGACACTGGATAAGGTCTGGTCAGCTTTGTACAAAAAACAGTGGGGTGCACAAATGCACAAATAATACAGTTAATTCATATGCAACAGAGAGAGCTTCTTCAGGATTGCCAGTGATAAAAAAACCCTAATACTGTGCAGAACATTTCTTCTGCTAATTGTGGAAGAACGGGAGCGCACAGCCTCCACCTTGTTTTATGTTCTTCTCCGGTGCCATTGCAAGCCAGAACCACCACATCTCCATCTGGCCTCTGTCTTCGGCTGGGCACTGGGTGTTTGTCCACAATATTGATCCTTCTAATTTCCCACTGTTTTGTGCATCTAACAGGCCCTCCCTGGGACTCTAAAAAGCTCCTCCCCCCCGGATACGGGGCAGGAGGACCACCTTCGTGGAGCACGAGCAGCAGGCCCTGGGCCAACATGGCCCAAAGAAGCCCTGGCAAAGGGCCCTGCTCAGTGCTGCAGAGGAAAGCAAAAAACCCCCGTGGACACTTGTTAACAAATCGTGGGGGAAAAAAAGCCTTCCTCCCCCAGCTGCAGGGCACGAGAGCCCATCTCCGTGGTGCACAAAGAGCAGCAGGCAGTAACCGAGCCCTAAGGGACCAGAGGAGCCCTGACAAGTGGTCATGCTCAGTGCTGCAGAGGAAGGCAAAAAAACTCCGGGGACCAGTGCCAATCTGCCCCGGGGGAAAATTCCTTCCTGACCCCAGCGCTGGCGATCGGCTACTCCCTGAGCATGTGAGCAAGACCCACCTCCTTGTCCCACAGGTTGGTCACACCTCCCCGGAGATGCCCAAACCCAATATATTGTCCCCCCAGCCTGGAGCCATCTCAGGGGCTTAAAAGCACTCCAGGCCTGATCAGCCTTGGGGTCAAGAATCCTTCCCATGCCTGGCAGGACACCAGTAGGTGCTCCAAAGCACTGGGACCCCTGGCACCTGCATCTCTGCTTCCCATTTCCTAGGGCTGCTGCCCCAGCTCTGCAGGGGATGAGGAGGCCGAGCTCTGCAGTGCTCCCCCAGAAGGCATTCCCTTGCTCTGGCCATGGCTGTCCCACTGGAAAGGATTTCCATTCCTCAGATGAGCTTTGAAGGGTGGCCCTGCTAGGAACTGGCCTGGCAGCAGAGAACCTCCTTGCAGCAGCCTTGTCCAACCTCTTTGGTCTTCTTCTCTCAGACCCTCCAAGTAAATCCACAGGCTCCTCGAGGACTTCCCCTCAGATGCCTTCAGGCTGCCCCTGGGGCCAGCTCTGGCAGAGACACGAGAGGACGCTGCCTTTTAGAATGGCCCAGGGCATTGTGACATCTGCATTGCAGGGTGGTGGCACTGTGACATGGGAATGATGCACCCCCTGCCCAGCCCCACCCACCACAGCCCTGTCCAGTGTCCTTTGGAGGAAGGCCCGTGGGGTGCTGGTCTCGGGGCAGTCCTTTTGCCCACGAGGCCCAGGGGTGTCTGATTCTGTTTCAGAGCTGCTGCTCCAGCATGGGCATTCCTCTCTTCCATGGGCTACAGGCTCTGGCAGCAACTTGCTCCAGCGCAGGCTTACCATGGGTCACCACCCTCTTCAGGCATCCACCCACTCTGGTGTGAGGTCCTACACCCCACGGTTTAATGTTTTGTCATAGTAGAAAAATTGAGATAAATTTTTATTGGTAGGCATCCTTCAGACTTACATGTGTGTCTGCTCTCTGTGAGCACTATGGAATTTTAATTTACTTCTATCCACCCATCTGGGTGCCTGACTTATAGGCATGGTTCAAAGAAGGTGTTGAAAGAAGTAAAAAGTAGAGAGCATAAATAATACCTCTGTCAGTAAACTACAGTCTAGGTCTCTGCTTTCCAGGCATACCTGGCTGTTTTAGAGCTTGTCAATAGATGAAATGAGAATTCTCCTCTAAAATAAGCTTATAAGCTTAAAAAAAAATAGTTTATTTTTGGCATGTGAATGTTTAATGAAGAATTCTTTAGAGACATTGTAGGAAGTCACTGGCCTGCCAACAGACTCCTTAAAAAAATTTAATATCTTTCTAGTTAAGAAGTTACTAAAAAAATTGAAAATCTATCAGAGATGTAACTTTTATATGCCGTGATTCTCCATTTTAAAGTTAGGGCAATAAAACATCTCTGGCTGTGATGATAAAAGAACATAGATGCGAGCGATTGAGAAAGTTACTAACATTACAATGGCCATGATATAACTAACTGCGAAGTGCTTTAAGCATTAATAACCTAAAAAAATTAATAAAGCTAGAGGAAAATACATGCAATTAATGCATGGTTTAAAGACTGGTGCCGCCAGCAACAATTTGGGTTTTATGATCATGGGAAAGTTTACACAGCATTGGGCATGAGAGACATGGATCAAGTGGGGCTGTCTCAGAGAGGGAGGAGAATTCTTGCTGGTGAGCTAATGGGACTAACTGATAGGGCTTTAAACTAGGTCGGAAGGGAGAAGGGGATAAAACCTGGCTCACTATAGACGACCCAGGGGGAAGTATCCCAGGGTTAGGTGTAAAAACAATGACCCTGCTTAAGTGCATCCACTCCAACATGGATGGCACAAGCAACGGTAACAGATGTTTCTCCATTAAGTCTCTTAAGTATCTGTATACCAATGCAAGAGGCATGGGGAATAAGCAGAGGGAATTAGAAGTCTGTGTGTGGTTGGAGAGCTACGATCTCATTGCGATTACAGAGACGTGGTGGGACAACTCACATAACTGGAATGTGGGCCTTGATGGCTGTGTCCTTTTTAGGAAAGACAGGCCGATGAGGCGAGGTGGGGGAGTTGCTCTTTACGTGAGAGAGTAACTGGAATGTATGGAGATCTATCTAGGGGCGGATAAGGAGCAAGTCGAGAGTTTGTGGGTAAGAATTAAGGGGCAGGCTAGCTTAGGTGATACCATGGTGGGTGTCTATTATAGACCACCTCATCAGGAGGAGGAAGTTGATGAGCCCTTTTATAGGCAGCTGTCAGTAGCCTCTCAATCACAGGCCCTGGTTCTCATGGGGGATTTCAACTACCCAGATATTTACTGGAAGGCCCACACAGCCATCCATCCACAGTCCAGGAGGTTCCTCCAGTGCATCCATGATAATTTCTTGATGCAAATGGTGAATAAGCCAACCAGGAGAGGAGCGCTGTTGGACCTTATGCTCACCAACAAGGAAGGCCTGTGAAGGTTGAGGGCAATCTTGGTTGCAGCGACCATGAGATGGTAGAGTTCAGGGTCTTGTGCGGTAGGAACAGAATACCAAGCAGGATCGCAACTATGGACTTCAGAAGGGCCAACTTCGGACTTTTCAAGCAATTGCTAGGGGAAACCCCTTGGGACAGGGAACTGGAAGGTAAAGGGGCACAAGAGAGTCGGCCAGTATTCAAGGACCACTTCTTCCATGCTCAAGATTAGTGCATCCCAAAAGGTAGGAAATCAAGAAAGAGATCCAGGAGACCTGCATGGTTAACCAGGGATCTGCTGGGCAGACTCAAGTGGAAGAAGAGAGTATAGAAAACATGGAAGGAAGGGCTGGCCACTTGGGTGGAGTACAGGACTGCTGTCAGAGAATGTAGGGAGGTAGTTACAAAAGCGAAGGCCTCCTTGGAATTAAAACTTGAGAAGGAGGTCAAGGACAACAGAAAGGGCTTCTTCAAATACATTGCTGACAAAATTAACACTAGAGGCAATGTAGGCCCTCTTGTGAATGAGATGAGTGTCCTGGAGACAGAGGATGGAAAGAAGGCAGGTACTTAATTAATTCTTTGCCTCTGTCTACACTGTTGGAGACTGTCCTCAGGAGCTTCAGACTCCTGAGGCCTCAGAGGAAGTCAGGATAAAGGAGGAGTTGCTCTGGTTGATGAGGACTGGGTTAGGGGTCAGTCTGAACACTTGAACATCCATAAATCCATGGGTCCTTATGGAATGCACCCATGGGTGCTGAGGGAGCTGGCGGAAGTCATTGCTAGGCCACTCTCCATCATCTTTGGTAAGTCATGGGGAACAGGTGAGGTGCCTGAAGACTGGAGGACAGCGAATGTCACTCCAGTCTTCAAGAAGGGCAGGAAGGATGACCCGGGTAACTACAGACTGGTCAGCCTCACCTCCATCCCTGGAAAGGTGATGGAACAACTTATCCTTGGTTCTATCTCAAGGCATATCAAGGAGAAGAAGGTTATTAGGAGCAGTCAGCATGGCTTTGCCAAGGGGAAGTCATGTTTGACCAAACTGATAGCCTTTTATGAAGACAGAACCAGGTGGATGGATGATGGCCACGCAGTGGATGTGGTCTATCTGGATTTCACTGAAGTATTTGATACCATCTCTCACAGCATCCTCATAGGTAAACTGAGGAAATGTGGTCTGGATGACCAAGTAGTGAGGTGGGTCGCTAATTGGTTGAAGGGAAGAAGTCAGGGAGTTGTGGTCAATGGGGCAGAGTCTGGCTGGAGGCCTGTGTCTAGTGGGGTACCTCAAGGGTCAGTGCTCAGGCCGGTGCTTTTCAATATATTCATCAATGATCTGGATGAGGGATTAGAGAGTGTTGTCAGCAAGTTTGCTGATGACACGAAACTGGGAGGAGTGGTTGACACACCAGAAGGCTGTGCTGCCATTCAGAGAGACCTGGACAGGCTGGGCGGGGAGAAATCTGATAAAGTTCAACAAGAGCAGAGGTAGAATTTTTCACCTGCGAAAGAACAACTCCACGTACCAATATAGGTTGGGGACTGAACTGCTGGAGAGCAGCGTAGAGGAAAGGGACCTGGGAGTTCTGGTGGACAGCAGGATGCCCATGAGCCAGCAATGTGTCCTCATGGTCAAGAAGGCCAATGGCATCCTGGGGTGTATTAGAAGGGGAGTAGCTAGTAGGTCGAAAGAGGTCCTCCTGCTCCTCTACTCTGCCCTGGTGAGGCCGCATCTGGAATATTTTGTCCAGTTCTGGGCCCCTCAGCTCAAGAGAGACAGGGAGCTGCTTGAGAGAGTCCAGCGCAGAGCCACAAAGATGATGAAGGGAGTGGAACATCTCCCTTATGAGGAAAGGCTGAAGGAGCTGGATCTCTTTAGCTTGGAGAAAAGCAGTCTGAGGGATGACCTCATTAATGTTTATAAATATGTCAAGGGGGAGTGTCAGGAGAATGGAGCCAGGGTCTTTTCAGTGACATCAAATGACAGGACAAGGGGCAATGGGTACCAGCTGGAGCATAGATGGTTCCACAAAAACATTATAAAAAACTTTTTCACAGTGAGGGTGACAGAGCACTAGAACAGGCTGCCCAGGGAGGTTGTGGAGTTTCCTTCTCTTGAGACATTCAAAACCCGCCTGGACGCGTTTCTGTGCGCTCTACTGTAGGTGTTCCTGCTCCGTCAGGGGTTTGGACTAGATGATCTTTTGAGGTCCCTTCCAACCCCTAACATTCTGTGATTCTGTGACAAAATTATTCTGTCCTCCAGAGCAGCAAGTGATGTTAAATGAATGCATTTTACACCCCACCCAGTAATGAAATAGAGAATAAGAGAAATTAGAGAACAGTTAGAGAAAATTACCAAATGAGGCATTAGGTAAGGAATCTTTTTCATTGATTAATGAAATACTTGTCATTAAGAACCTAAGAAATCACCTACATTCATTCTTCATTTCGTCTTTGCTCTAGCTTACTCTTACCAAATCTCACATAAGACATTAACTTCTTCGGAATTCTTTCAGTAGCTTTAGAAGCCTGGTAGTCAACCAGTGATGCTGAAGATGTTCACACAGAGGTAACAATAATCTAATGAAAACATGTTTTCCACTGAACTTTCCAAAGGATATGGCTATCTTTAAAACTGAAAAATCTCAGTAAGTAGTATCAGTGAGTAGCTAATCAGACAGACTCAGATGAATGGAACTAAAAAGAATCATTATGACTCCACCACTGATTTGTTTTGATCTACAAGAATAAATTAAAAAAAATAACAATCCCATTTCCACAACTTATGGGTGTCTTACATTTTTCTACATTTGACAGCATATACTGGAAAAAAAAAATGTGGAAAAGCACTAGAAAACATAACTAGTCTGTGTCCCTAGATTACTTGACCATTCCCTGCCATGCTGGCTATGAAGGTTTGACTACATTGATCCTAGGTCAGCTCACAGGTTCCATGAGCCATCTAATATCCAGTGAAAAGAAAAAGAATATATGTCAGAGGAAGTGGAGGGAGAGAGGGAGGGTAGTACCCCTCTGTGTGTATAGTCTTCTCATGTTTACAACAGCAGATGTTCCACTTAAAGCTCCGAATTCATCTTTTCCCTAGAATACACAGTCTGCATTTTCAGACCATGGTGGTAATTTTCTCCCATCAACTTAATTAAATATGTAATGTACATGCAATATGTTACATGGAACTACACAGATGAGGTTTCATGCACTTACCATTTTCATTCATAAGCTCCAAGCATTATTGTTATTTATTTTAATGTCAGTACATGTAAATAAAAGGTACAAAAAAAGGTTTGTGCATCAGATCAAAATAAAACATCATGATTCTTCCTCGCCTTAAAATCTGTAAAGAAATAAATGTTTGGCTGGTTCTTTTCTCTGCATTGATGTGCAAATAATAATGCAGCAAGTATACTGAGAGTCACCAAACTACGTACACAACATAAAAACACTAGTATATCTTTTTAAACTGCTGTAGCATGAGTTCTGCTGTAATTAGGTTTGAAAAGTTTTTTTACTGTTTAAAGGTGGGTATTTTAAATACATGCTGTCAAATCCACATCCTTATTCATATTGCACTGAATTGCACAGAGTTTCAAACTCACTCTCCAGAGTGAGTTAACCTTTCCCCTCTGGAAAAAAAGAGAGGGGCCCCATTATCCTCTCACCTCTCTTCTTTGACTTTCCTGAAGCAGAGTCCTGTTCCAACTGTGTGGGACTTCCCCTTTCTCAAGAACTGGAAACTTAAAGGCATTATTTAAATTTATCTGGTTACACTGCCTTCTCAAATGCAAAGCCTTTACATGCCTGCTGCACAACTCCTACTGTCAACATTCACATCTGCATTGAAAAAAAAAAAAAGAAAAGAAAAAAAAAGAGAGAAAACAAAATTTCCTATGTCTGTTCTCCCTGCTGTCGGGGAGTGTCA
Source organism: Trogon surrucura (assembly GCA_020746105.1). Lineage (NCBI taxonomy): Eukaryota > Metazoa > Chordata > Aves > Trogoniformes > Trogonidae > Trogon > Trogon surrucura. The sequence goes on along the minus strand of CM036622.1, from coordinate 25,586,008 downwards.
GTTTCAAAATTCAGATTTGCTGTCAAGAAAACGATACAGATAAGGAGAAGGATAAATACAGCAAAGCATTGAATTCTTGGGAGTTTCTGGATTTTTAAAGATGAGTTAAACACTGCCTTTCAAGTAGGATACAGGTGCTACTACACAAATGAGGTAGGAAAAAGAGTACATGGTCTTCCTCCAGTCCTTTCAGAATCATATTCTGAGATGATTCTGAATTAAAGTTGGTAATAGCAGTTTTTAATAAAAAATCTTTAACCAGGAGCTACAGATCAGAAGTACCGACTCAGAGGTTTGAAGGGTTTAGCAGAACACCTGCACTATAATTTTCTCCTCTCAAATGACTCAAGATGTCGAAAAGACCTTAAAGTTAATAATATTTAGGCACTCTACTATCAAATCTTCTGAAATATATTGTTTCTCTTTTATGTTACTAGTCAGCAGGAGTTAAAAGCATTCATGAACTGTCTGTTATGTGAACCAAAGATCGGAGAATCATAGAATGCAGTCACTCATACTTCCATTTAGAATCATCTTTGTTGTCCTAGTGAGGTAAATAGTAGATGTTTAAACTATTTGTCCTTATTACATTTCGTGGTTTTCCTTGTGACTTGACTGATAATGTAAAATAAACACTGAACCTGAATTTTATTTATCTAAAAGCCTTCTAAGATAACAAATTCACAGTAATTTATAATTAGCATTTTTTTCCGGGATGGCACTTTACCACATCCATTCCTTAACTCTTAACTTCATTTTTGAATATAGTCTTTTAACCACAAACTTTTTTTCTAATTTTTGCCTTGGGTTTAATTTATCTCAACTTGTTTGTTTGGTTTTTTTTTTTTGCTGATATACTTGTGCCCAGTATTTTTTTTTACTCTAAGAAATATTTGGTTTAGTCAAAGAACATTTGCAAGTGAATTCAGGAGGATTGGACAAGGTTCTGCTTATATCTTACTAGGCAATCCATGCTGTCCAAGCAAATTGCATTAATTTGACACTTCACACTACTGACACCAAAAATAATGACTGCAACTCATGAGGACAATTCTCAGTCAGCCAGACTGAGGTGGAAAAGAGATTCTGTTTCTGACTGAGCGTATAATGATTCAGCTTAAAAATCTCTGTCCTGAAGTTGATGGGAAATCTTTATCAGGCTTCAATAAAACTGGGATTAGCCCTGCTTTTTTAGGTGTTCAAAGATGTTCTGAGTCCAGCTATTTTGAACATATCTTCTCCTCAACTATTGTAGAAATAGAACTAGATTTTATACTTTCCTAGTTTTAATGAACAGAAACCTAAACATAGATATCTGCCACTGTTATATACAAAGTTATATTTTACTGAGTCTTATCATTCGCTCACTAAAAAAATATTTCCTTGGAACTGTATTTGGAAATAAACTCCCATAGTGATAAGACCACTTTGCCAAGCTTTACCTCAGAGCCAAAACATACAACTGAGTTATAACTCCTTGGAACAGAAGATTTATAACAGACATGCCAATGAAACCTTAAACTATACTACCTCTGTGCAACTGCATTGTTATAATAAGACTTCATTTGATTTTCTTGGGAGCTATAACAACATTAAGGTATAATCATAAATTGCCCTGTGACAAATGATGAAGTACTTCTCATTGATCTCTCAGAAACCAGACCAATTTTTGGATATTAAACAGTCGTTTACAGCAGCAACAGGTATATTATTGTTCCAATAACACAATGCCAATGACACGTTGGCTTTCAGAGACACACACTGTAGTGGTCTGTTCAGAAGCCTGATTAAACTCCTGGCCCAGACAATAGGGAATAAAAAGCATTAAACAACTGCTTGAGGGTTATCTTATGGATTTTGCTTTGGTTTGCATTGATTTATATAAACCCTTTCAACAGGCTTATTGGCATCTGTTAAGCAAGTCTCAAAACTACACAGGTTGAATCATAGAATCATAGAATCATAGAATGTTAGGGATTGGAAGGGACCTCGAAAGATCATCAAGTCCAATCCCCCTGCCAGAGCAGGAATGCCTAGATTATGCTACACAGGAACGTGTCCAGGCAGGTCTTGAATGTCTCCAGAGAAGGAGACTCCACAGCCTCTCTGGGCAGCCTGTTCCAGGGCTCCGTCACCCTCACTGAGAAGAAGTTTCTTCTCGAGTTTAAGCGGAACCTCTTATGTTCCAGTTTCAGCCCATTACCCCTTGTCCTATCAGTGGTTGTCACCGAGAAGAGCCTGGCTCCATCCTCGTGACACTCACCCTTGATATATTTGTAAACATTAATGAGGTCACCCCTCAGTCTCCTCTTCTCCAAACTAAAGAGCCCCAGCTCCCTCAGTCTTTTCTCATAAGGGAGATGCTCCACTCCCTTAATCATCCTAGTTGCCCTGTGCTGGACTCTCTCCAGCAGTTCCCTGTCTTGAAATGAGGGGCCCAGAACTGGACACAGTATTCCAGATGGGGTCTCACCAGGGCAGAGTAGAGGGGAGGGAGAACCTCTCTTGACCTACTAACCACCCCCCTTCTAATACACCCCAGGATGCCATTGGCCTTCCTGGCCACAAGGGCACAGTGCTGGCTCATGGTCATCCTGCTGTCCACCAAGACTCCCAGGTCCCTTTCCCCTACACTGCTCTCTAATAAGTCATTCCCCAACTAACACTGGAACCTGGGGTTGTTCCTACCCAGATGCAAGACTCTACATTTACCCTTGTTATATTTCATTAAATTTTTCCCCGCCCAACGCTCCAGCCTGTCCAGGTCTCGCTGAATGGCAGCACAGCCTTCCGGTGTGTCAGCCACTCCTCCCAGCTTGGTGTCATCAGCAAACTTGCTGATAGTACTCTCTAGTCCCTCATCCAAGTCATCGATGAATATATTGAATAATACTGGTCCCAGTACCGACCCTTGAGGCACTCCACTGGATACGGGCCTCCTACCAGACTCCGCCCCATTGACCACAACTCTTTGGCTTCTTCCCCTTAGCCAGTTCACAGTCCACCTCACTACCCGAGAGTCTAGACCATACTTCCTCAGTTTAGCAGCAAGGATGCTGTGGGAGACTGTGTCAAATGCTTTACTGAAGTCAAGGTAGACCACATCCACCGCTCTGCCATCATCTATCCACCTTGTTACATCCTCATAAAAGGCTATGAGGTTAGTCAAGCACGACTTCCCTTTGGTGAAGCCATGTTGACTGTCTCTAATGACCCTCTTATCCCTGATATGCCTTGAGATGGCACCAAGGATAAGTCGTTCCATCACTTTCCCAGGGATGGAGGTGAGGCTGACCGGTCTATAGTTCCCCGGGTCCTCCTTCTTGCCCTTTTTGAAGACTGGAGTGACATTTGCTTCCCTCCAGTCCTCAGGCACCTCTCTCGTCTCCCAAGACTTGGCAATGAGGATTGGAATGAGGACTATTTTGTTATTATTGTTATTCTAACACTCAGAGAAAGGTAATAGTGCTTCAGGAGTCTTTTGCAGAACGTTTCAATAAATTATGTCAATCCTTACTAATACCTTGGTAAAATTATTGAATAGAAAGTTATTGAATGTGTCATTCCAATCTACCCTCATCAAGTTGTTAGGATGATTTTTTTACATTTAGCTATTGGTATTAAAACTGCTTATCCAGGGAGTGTTACTATTGGGTGTAAACATGATAAAATCATGCTTTGAGAGCCAAACTATGAACGAAACATCTTGTAATCTAAATATTCAAAAAGCAAGAAAACAGTACAGAAGAATTTCTACACCATCCTGAAAGCAAAGATCACAGTGAGTTAGAAGTGCTTTAGAAGCATTTGGCACAACTTCAGCTCTGACATTTTCATATTAATTTTCATCCAAAACAACTTACCAATGATCATACAAGGAGCTTAAGAAAGATACCAGTATTAACCGCAGTTTTCTTCTATCTCTGGGCAGCACTGTAATGACAAGAGCATCCTCCCCCTTCCTTCACAGAATCAGAGAATGTTAGAGGTTGGAAGCGACCTCAAGGATCATCTAGTCCAACCCCCCTGCCAGAGCAGGATCACCTACAGTAGATCGCATAGGAACGTGTCCAGGTGGGTTTTGAATGTCTCCAGAGTAGGACACTTCACAACCTCCCTGGGCAGCCGGTTCCAGTGCTCTGTCACCCTCAGAGTGAAAAAGTTTTTTCTAATATTTTTACAAAACCTCCTATGTTCCAAATTGTACCCAATGCCCCTTGTCCTGTCAATGGACACCACTGAGAAGAGCCTGGCTCTGTCCTCCTGAAACTTCCCCTTGACATATTTATAAACATTAATGAGGTCACCCCTCAGCCTCCTCTTCTCCAAGCTAAAGAGACCCAGCTCCCTCAGCCCTTCCTCATAAGGGAGATGTTCCACTCCCTTCATCATCTTTGTGGCTCTGCGCTGGACTCTCTCAAGAGCTCCCTGTCCTTCTTGAACTGAGGAGGCCAGAACTGGACATAATATTCCAGATGCGGCCTCACCAGGGCAGAGTAGAGGAGCAGGAGGACCTCTCTTGACCTACTTGCTACTCCCTTTCTAATAAACCCCAGGATGCCATTAGCCTTCTTGGCCACGAGGGTACATTGCTGGCTCATGGTCATCCTGCTGTCGACTAGAACCCCCAGGTCCCTTTCCCCTCTGCAGCTCTCCAGCAGGGCAGTCCCCAACCTGTAATGGCACATGGGGTTATTCTTTCCCAAGTGCAAGACTCTACACTTGCCCTTGCTGAATTGCATGAGATTTGTCCCTGCCCAGCCCTCCAGCCTGTCCAGGTCTCTCTGAATGGCAGCACAGCCTTCTGGTGTGTCAACCACTCCTCCCAGTTTCGTGTCATCAGCAAACTTGCTGACAGTGCTCTCCAATCCCTTGTCCAGGTCATTGATGAATATATGGAAAAGCACTGGCCCCAACACTGACCCCTGAGGGACCCCACTAGACACAGGGCTCTAACTAGACTCTGCCCCATTGACCACAACTCTCCGGCTTCTTCCTTTCAACCAATTATTGACCCACTTCATTACTTGGTCATCCAGACCACACTTGCTCAGTTTACCTATGAGGATGCTGTGGGAGACGGTGTCAAATGCCTTGCTGATATCCAGATAGGCCACATCCACTGCATGGCCATCATCCATCCACCTGGTTCTGTCTTCATAAAAGGCTATCAGTTTGGTCAAACATGACTTCCCCTTGGCAAAGCCATGCTGACTGCTCCTAATAACCTTCTTATCCTTGATATGCCTAGACACAGCGCCGAGGATAAGATGTTCCATCACCTTTCCAGGGATGGAGGTGAGGCTGACCAGTCTATAGTTACCCGGGTCATCCTTCCTGCCCTTCTTGAAGACTGGAGTGACATTCGCTGTCCTCCAGTCTTCAGGCACCTCACCTGTTCCCCATGACTTACCAAAGATGATGGAGAGTGGCCTAGCAATGACTCCCGCCAGCTCCCTCAGCACCCGTGGGTGCATCCCATCAGGGCCCATGGATTTATGAATGTCCAAGTGTTCAAACTGATCCTTAACCCACTCCTCATCAATCAGGGCAGACTCCTCCTTTGTCATGACTTCCTCTGGGGCCTCAGGGGACTGAGGCTCCTGAGGACGGTCTCCAACAGTGTAGACAGAGGCAAAGAAGGCATTCAGCAACTCTGCCTTCTTTCTGTCCTCTGTCTCCGGGACACCCACCTCATTCAACAGAGGGCCTACACTGCCTGTAGTATTAGTTTTGTCAGCAATGTATTTGAAGAAGCCCTTTCTGTTGTCCTTGACCTCCCTTGCAAGTTTTAACTCCAAGGAGGTCTTAGCTTTTCTGATTGCCTCCCTACACTCCCTGACAGCTGCCCTGTACTCCACCCAAGTGGCCAGCCCTTCCTTCCACAATTTAAACACCCTCCCCTTCCACCTGAGTCTGCCCAGCAGATCCCTGGTTAACCAAGCAGGTCTCCTGGATCTCTTTCTTGATTTCCTACCTGATGGGATGCACTGATCCTGAGCCTCAAAGAAGTGGTCTTTGAATGCCAACCAACTCTCTTGGGTCCCTTTACCTTTCAGCTCCCTGTCCCAAGGGGTATCCCCCAGCAATTGCTTGAAGAGGCCAAAGTTGGCCCTTCTGAAGTCCAGAGTTGCGATCCTGCTTGCTATTCTGTTTTTACTGCACAGGATCCTGAACTCCACTATCTCATGGTCGCTGCAGCCAAGGTTGCCCTCAACCTTCACTGCTTCAACCAGACCTTCCTTGTTGGTGAACACAAGGTCCAGCAGCGCTCCTCTCCTGGTTGGCTCATCCACCATTTGCATCAAAAAGTTATCATCGATGCACTGGAGGAACCTCCTGGACTGAGGATGGCTGGCTGTGTGGGACTTCCAGCAAACATCTGGGTAGTTGAAATCCCCCATGAGAACCAGGGCCTGGGACTGAGAGGCTGCTGTCATCTTCCTGTAAAAGGCCTCATCAACTTCCTCCTCCTGATCAGGTGGTCTATAGTAGACACCCACCACAGTATCACCTAAGCTAGCCTGCCCCTTAATTCTTACCCACAAACTCTCTACTTGCTCCTCATCTGCCCCTGGATGGATCTCAATACACTCCAGTTGCTCTCTCACGTAAAGAGCAACTCCCCCACCTCGCCTCATCGACCTGCCTTTCCTAGAGGCGATCCTTGAAAACTTAGCAGATCTCCTGGACTCCTGGGCTGTCTCTCACGACATTTTTCTAAGCAGGTCCCTGAACAGATTAGAGTCTTCTCTCCTGAAGACCAAGCCCATGCTGACAAGAATTATACTCTATGGTTAATGTTTTCTTCTATAATGTTTTCATGAAGAAAAAGATGTTTGCATGGGCTGAAATCCCAGACCATTCTTGTTTCATTTGACTCACTATAACCCACAAGAGCACCTGAGGATATTCCCAGATTGGGACCTTCCCTTATATCTGAGGTACCTGAGAAATGGAATATGCGAGAAGGGTTCTGTAACAAAGATATCAAAAACATGCCAGGCGTGCAATAAATAGTTGGAGAATCATAAAACTTTAAAAAAATCAAATTATTAGTTGTGAACATTGATATATCATCTCAACACTTACAAAGGATTTACCCATGTGAATATGTGAGATCTAATATCACCTTAAGCAACAGTGCAGCTTTTCATGGTGTTATACGCATGGGAAGCACACATTGTTTCTTCGGACTCTCATACCTCTGGATTGCAGCTTATCCACTAATACAGTAAATTACATTTAATAATGACCAGAATTGCAATTACATAGAAAGATATGATACAAAAATCAGACTGACTATGTAACATATCAGTTCATCTGGATATTCTGCAACAATACAAGAAAAACGTTTTATGGAACACTATTTAAAAATACTTTTACATTCGCAAGCTGAATTCTTTAAAATTTTTATTGTATTGTTTCACTTTCATGTTTAGTGAAAAGATTGTTATCTTTCTTGTGATAGGCAAAGGATACATTTTTTAACTTCTTCTTAATTGCCTAGAAAAAGTAGCTTTGGCTTTGATAGATGTAGATTCCCTGCTGTTTGCCTCACCCTGAGAGACATACTTGAAATAAAACCATGTTCTGCTGTGCATGCTGCTAGAAAATGTTTTCTGTGGATCTATCATAATTTTCATCCAAAGCCATTGTTTCTCTTCAACTCTCGCTTAAAGAGTATTATTTATAGTCTACTAAGCAGTTAACTTTAATTCATTTATCCAAAGCAAAGAAAAAAAGCTCCTATATCTAGCTTCATGAAGTAAACTATTTTGATTAAAAATGCATTCTAATGTTTATCAGAATCTCTACAGAGTTTTCAAGCAGGCTTTCAAAGCAGTAGTGTGTGAGACTTGATTAAATGCCTCTTATGTGCTATATATCCCTTGTATTAAGGTCAATTGAATTCTGCTCAGCAAAAGCTGGCAACTCAGATGAAATTCAGCGGGATTTAAACAACAGCTACTTGGGCATTGAAAGCTTACCAAATTCTGCTAGCTTCTTCCCCCACTGCAGGGATGTGTGTATAGCAAGAAACAGTAAACAACCTGAATTTAAATCACCAAGCTTAATAGGCTTTAAACAGGAGATGAATATGCAGCACCTACTGTCAAACAACATTAGTTAGACTGAGATAACCAATTAAACCCAACTACATGTTAACACCCACATGATGCAGTGCAAGCCAACGCAGAAATACTAATACAGGTTAAAAAATGCTGCATGCATTAACACTGCCGTGACCCTAGCCTAACAAGCCTTGCCTCTGAGCAGTGTTAGTTAGCTTTTACAGATCCATGCCTTTAGCATCTTGCTTCTGCTCTAGCCTGCATACCTGAAATTCAGCAATATCTTGTACTGCTTGATCCCACGTGCCCTGTTAGTGTCAGCTGTCAGACCAGCTTCACCAGCCGGTGTTGTTCAACAGACACATCCAAAGCTTAATATTTCTCCTCCAAGGAAGGATTAGAAACAACAGGTTGATCCAAACTCCCCTCTAAATCAGATCCAGGTCAGTAATGTTTTTTTTTTACATGGTACATAACTCTTTCAGCTTTGAAGGAAATGTCTGCAGAAGGGGTTGCCCAACTTTTTCACCATTTCCAGCAACGTTATAAGGCAGACAGTAACAGTAGAAGTGAACTGAGAATCCACACTGACATCTTGTGGACAGAGCTAGCAAAGTACTTAAACCCAGTTGTGTATTGTTTAATCTAAGAGCTAAACTCGAATACCACAGGGATAGGGAGATGATTTCCTGAGACCTGATAAACTGGACACTTCATGGCATGTGCCAAGCCTATGTAGAACGGTGTATCACACAGTAAACATGAGAATCTGGATCTTCATAAAGAGATGTGCAAAAAAAAGAATTTTATATTTTTATTCCCCAAACCCAAAATTAAAAATGAAACAAGTTTTTAAGAAAGTCAGCAATGACAACAAGCCACCCAACATTTACATGATTATTGTAGAATTTAGACAATTATTTAGCTAGGAGCTTAAAGTCTATTCTCAGTTATAAGCAAAAATGGAAACCTGCCGAAATTAACATATGCATTAATGTGCAAAGATTTCTGTTGCACAAACATTTGCAGAATAACAGCCAAACACCACCAGTCTGAATCAGGTGTATTGTTAAATCATAAATTTTTATATTTTACTAACTTTCTTAGGAAAAAATCCCATAAATATTTGAATTATATTTGGAAAAGCAAAAATTCTTGTCGACAGAAAGCAGAATTACAGATTTTATTTAAATAATTATTCACAGAAACTGTTCCACAGACAGAAGAGGAAAATGTCTTACTTCCTGCCTTTAGAAGGAGCAACATAAAGGGAAATGTTTTTAATCTCAGTTTTAGGGAAAGGCAATTCTCCCCTGTTTCTTCCAGCATTTCTCAGTGCAGCTCATTTTAGACAAGGTGTACAGACTACAGAGATAAGAGGGAAGCTTAAGCACTGCTTTTTGCAGAACATGCCCTGAGAGAATTGCCTCAGACAATTACTAACACAGACACCAGAATGAAGCTGCTGGTAGGAGGAAAACACACACTGATAGAGAACATGCCTCCAAAATCATTTCTAAGTGATGATGCCTAAGACTGGGCCCAAGAAGTCCTGTAATATAGCTAAGCTTCATAAGAATTGGCTCATTCAGTGCCTGTAAATGCAGAAAAATTCTGAAATAATCATTTTATGAAGCAGAGCATTCCAGGGAGTCACAAATTTTCGTAACTGTCAAAGGCTTCCCTCCAAATGTAAACATTTAATAAACATTCAGCAACCTATTTGGGAAACAGTGTGGTTCCAGTATTCATCTGGATACCAAAAGATTACTTTTGTCCAGGAGATCTGTGTCAGATACAGGACTTGCTTTTCCTTTTAAAGACATTTGCTCTTTACATTGGCATTGACATGGGGATCCAAGAAAAAAAATGGATCACTGTCTGTTTGCACCATATTTAGAGTATGTTAATCCTGTGCTTTTCAGTTTCCTGCAGTATGTGGAAAAGATCCTTTCTATAATCTCCCTTTGATGTCTAATTTGTACAGTTTTGAGGAGTGGGAAGGGACTTTTCTGTGGAGATCACACATAGCTAGAGACAAGGTTTAAGATCATAGATCTGTCAGAGGCTTAACCAATAGCTCAGGCTCGCCATCTCAGACTTGACCCGATCACCCCATTTGGTATCTGGAGTCCCTGGTTTCCTTGCTATTTTGTTGAATACTGAACTTTCTTGTTCTCTTCCTCTGGCACATTTCAAGTGTGGCTATTGTTTCTTATTCCTTGATTTTAAGCATTCTGTAGCTGCACTGTGTTAGGATATGAAGAGACGGGATGTCGTATGGACCCTTCTTGATTAAAATTCTATTGTAGGATTATGAGTGGCTGACCAGAGCTGGATTGCAGGTCCCTGTCAGTCCTTTGTGCCTGCATTGATAAGAATCTCAGCTCTTCTCTCTGTTAGCATTAGCTCATTTGTCATTCATATGTGTGGCTCCTGCTGCAGAAAACCGATATTCACAAAAAACAATAGCTACTTTGGTATTTCAACCTGTCAACAGTGAAGGATGAGAAAGGAATAGCAGCATTTAGCCTAAGATTATTGATTAGCTCACAGGTGAATCAAAATTTATGATATTAAACACCAGAAACATTCACTTCACTGGGGAAAAATAATGTAGTGCTTGTCTTCCACATACAGCAATTATAGATGACAGAGATCTTCATTCTGCATCATATGAAAGGACAGATTCAGCCTGTGTGTATAACAAACCACAAATGAATAATGAAGTTCTTCATTTATAAGTGGATGAAATCGCATTTCTTATTTATAGCTATGAAAGGAAAAATAAGTGAACTAAGTTCTGCTCATACTGATAATTCACAGAACCACACAGAATCACAGAATGTTAGGGCTTGGAAGAGACCTCGAAAGATCATCTAGTCCAACCTCTCTGACAGAGCAGGATCACCTACAGTAGGTCACACAGGAACGCATCCAGGTGGGTTTTGAATGTCTCCGGAGAAGGAGACTCCACAACCTCACTGGGCAGCCGGTTCCAGTGCTCTGTCACCCTCACTGCGAAAAAGTTTTTCCTAATGTTTTTGTGGAACCTCCTATGCTCCAGCTTGCACCCGTTGCTCCTTGTCCTTTCATTGGACATCACTGAGAAGAGCCTGGCTCCGTCTTCCTGACACTCACCTGTTACATATTTATAAACATTCATGAGGTCACCCCTCAGCCTCCTCTCCAAGCTAAAGAGACCCAGCTCCCTCAGCCTTTCCTCATGAGGGAGATGTTCCACTCCTTTCAGGATCTTTGTGGCTCTGCGCTGGACTCTCTCAAGCAGTTCCCTGTCCTTGAACTGAGGGGCCCAGAACTGGACACAATGTTCCAGATGTGGAATTCTCTATGCTTAAAATTGCAGTGGAATAGATTTGGTTTCAGATTATCTTGGATTTTAACAATTTAAGAGCCTTTGCTGCAAATAATTAATTTTTGGTCTCAACAGTTTTATATACAACAACCTGATTAATAATATGAAAGGATTCCATGACTTTACAACTAAATCTAGCACTTTTTTCAGATTTAATTATAGACTAATATCACTGCAGTTGGTTTTGCAACCTCAAAAACACTCAATAAGATGTGCTGGTTTTCGTGTTGTTCCTTTTTGCATTCTCAATGCTGCCTCTAAATTTCAAGAAAAGTAATTCTCTCAAGGCCATCTTGATACTCTGAAATCTTAATCATGCACTAATCTTAGAGGGAAAAAGCATTGCAATGTCATCCAGTGGGGTTACTTCAGTATTTAAAGCTGGACCCATGCTGAGAGATGAGCATATGAAAAGATGAATTGAAATTATGGAAACTGAAATTAGCCATGCTGAAAGACTCATAGATTCTGATTTCTTTTTTAAAAAATTTAAAAGATAAGATATGGATAATCTGTTTTCACCACAGTCTTAAAGGAATTCATTACCAAAAAAAAAAAAATATAAAAAAAAGGCACCACTACTGACTTTTTATGCTTCTTTTTTCTTAGTTCATTAAAGATAAACCTGAACACCTACATGAGTAAGAGCAGAAATTTGTCTTCCCTCTGAATCCTCCTTTCTTTCAGTTTTGGTGTTTATATTTGTAGTTGCACTTTTTATTTAATAATAAGGAGCCAATCTCCCATGCAAATACCAAAGCTTGAAATTGTGATGTTTCATGTGTGATGGTAAGTGTAAGCAGTATCTTTCCCAAGTACTGCATTCACTGAAGACAGAACAATAACACATTTGATTTGTTTAACAAGTCACCTATGTGTAAAGAAATTCTGCCTCATTCAACAATAACTGCATGGGAGCAGTGTCAATAAAAGAGCATAGTGCTTCAGATTTCAGAATAGACAGCTAACTGGCTGCCTCAGCCTTTCCCTAAACTTTAATAGTCCTTTGGTTAAACCTGCTCCTTCACTGTGCCTGATTTTCTAAAGGTTAGATGAGGTTACAGGTTATTCGAGAACTTATTTTCATAACACCCTTATTTTAAGGGAATATAGATCATCAGAGATTGAGGATTATAAACAAGAAGATAATGTAAGAAGCATCAAGAAAGTTGGAAAATATGTAGATTTCCTCCAGCATTCTCCAGTGCTCCTCCATTGACCATTGGACATGAAGCATTTCTTTTGTAAAGGATATCTTTAAGTGTCTGGACCAGAACACGAGTTGTATCCTATCACTTCTTTAGAACAGCCATCCTACATGCAGAAAGCAAAGCCATGAAGTTCCTTTTCAGACTCTTGCTGATGGCTGTGATATTTTGGCTTGAGGGTTTCAGACTTGCTGAACGCAGGTGTTCGCTTATCTGTTGTGCAGACCCAGAGAACGGAGGAAAACAAGGCCTACACAGTGAGAACCAGCCGAAGGAGGGAGTCTTGTGACGACAGGACGGCCGTGTTTTGGCTAAGGAGCAAGGCCGCACGGAAGACTAACGATGTGAACCATCCTACACATAGGTAAGTTGTTGCAAAATAAAATCCTGAAGGCCACAGGGGTCAGAGTGGAAATTTTTACCCTAATATCCCTACATGACTATAGTCACCCACTCTTCACTGAAATCATGCTGAATGCCACCCTGGGGAGGGGGCAGGGGGGAGTGAAAGATAGTATGTAAGGAGCATAGAGGGTATGTGTCGTTGGGAGGAGAAGACCCCAGAAGAGGAAGAGGCGGTCGACGGGCTGTGCTCCTTCTCCTTCACCCAAGACAGGGACGCCTTCTTGGTAAGAATTGCGCTTCCACCTTTTGGTGTGTAATACCCGGGATAGTATTTTGCTAGCATTAGTATCGTATATTAGCGCTATTGCAGAGAGTGAATTTATCAACGGCAACTCCGAATCTTGTATCTGTCGCTTCAATAAATCACTTATTGTTAGTTACCTTGCAAATTGTCTCAGTGCAAGTCCTTAAACGGGGCTCTGAAAATTCAATGCAAGCCCTTAGTGGGGCTCTGAAAACTCAGTGCAAGTCCCTAACGGGGCTCTGAAACAAGCAAGTGCTTAGCTGGGGTACGTGCCTCTCACAGCCACATACCTTTCACGCGACAATGGCAAAGCAGCCTCAGCATGCTTGGGTTTGTGTGATTAACCTCAAAGTCATAAGTGATAGAGGACCAGGAGGGTTGGAAGGCCAAAGGTGTAAGACTGAGGTTTTTTTTTGCTTAGCAAGAAAGCTTTGCAAGAATACAAATGACACTGACAACACTGAAATCTTGCTTTTCCTTGTTTAAACCCTATTTCGGGCCTAACTAGTCTAAGGTGTTTGTATTTATGAGCTACTCCATGTTTGCTTTGAAAGCATCTGTTGGCCTCTACTTTTAGAAAGCTTATATTTTGCAAGATATCAGAAGTTTCAAAAATAAGATTATTCCAGTCATTCAGAACTTTGCATACAAATGAGAAGGCACTGACAGCCATTCTGCCTCAAAAACAAACAAACCAAAAATTAAAATGGAGTGAACAACAGTGAATTTTAGTATATTTCACACATTGTTATGCAAGTTACAATAAAGGTTTTTTTCAAAGAAACAGAAAGCTAGCAGATTTATACAGCTACATACAATTCCAACAATGAATTTTCAGAGAAGATGAAATGCAAATCAGTGATATAAGCTAGGCTAACACTAAGTGACAAGTCTCCACTTTTTGTGACAATCAGTATATTCAATTGAATACTGTCTACAAAATTGGCCATCATGGGAAAATCTAAGGCAGCCCAAACAGTGATAAATCTCCAGATCTCAGGTAAACATAAGTAAGCATATGAAACGTAATGTTGATATGGCTCATCTCAAAAAAACATAGACACCAAGCTTAAAAATGCCAAAACAAACATGGAAGAAAGCATCCATAAACTAAAGAAAAAGAAAATCTGAGATATTACCTTCCAGAAACTTTCAACAAATTCAGATTGACTTAAACCTTGAACATAGGATCTGTGACAAGCAGTAAAGAGAAAACTTGGTATTTAATATCATGATTTCTACAAAAAGCTCTACTTGTCAAAACATTGTTATGCATTGCTCAGGAAAGGAAATCCTGCACCTTATTTTTACTTTTTTAATTATAATTGATAGAATTGAAATTGAAAATTACCCCATGATGCAAGTCAATCTCCCTTTTAAGTGTCTTAAAAGAGAAAAGATGTCTTACAATAATTTCAGTGTGTTCTTACAGCTTACTAAAAGTTTACAAGGAACAGCAGAGACTCATTATACTATGAAATAATATATCAGGTTCTTTTAGAAAAATGTATTTCTTAAATCTTTCCTTTTCTACATAATTATGTATAATTTCACTTCAATGAATTTAGATAATGAAATGTCCTGATTGACATCTTAATAAAGATAACGGATTTTTTTTTCTTCTAGTCTAATTCTAATATTTTTTAGTTGTAACATATACTCAGCTAGAGTAAAGTCTCTCAGGAGTGAAACAGATATTTGCTATGTTAAATACTAGGTTCATTCTCCCAGGAAGAAACATGAAAACGTAAGCACTATTAATTTTATTCTGTTGCCCATGTCTGAACTACATTATTTACTTATTATTGCTGATATCCTCTGTTCAAGTTCATCAGATGTGTAAGAACTGTAGAAGCTGAACCTACAGGGCAGACTCTTTGTTCAAACAAGTGATCAGTAGAGCAAAGGGACATATATTAAACCAAAATACCTTTGGAATTGATGGAGGCTGCTGTCAATTGATTATTTCCAAAGGTATCTGTGAAAAGTAACTTTAATACTAATTTCCAGGATCCTTGCTCTTGGTGCCAGAAGACTTCAGCTTCCATCCTTTGGCTTCTTCAGAAGTTTCAATTACTTTGATAGTGAGAGTAAACACTGCTTGCTTCTCACAATTCAAACCTATTTTAATTGGCATGAAATGAATTTTCCTCAGATCAAGCCTGTTCTGCTCATCATGTTAATTGGTAACCGATCCCTGCCTTTAGCTCTACCACAAAGCTTTTTCACCTGTGTTCTCCATATGGTCTTTTGAGGAGATGAAGTGAGAGAGCAACCGGCCAAGGACAACCTACCACAATAGTACCAGCAGAAATTTAATCTGATCATCTTTCTTTTCTTCTCATTACTTCAAAGTCAAATGAGTGCACACAGAGAAGAGCAAAGCTTTCAAATTCAGAGCTGGCGTGTCAGCACCTGAGTCTAATTTGCATTTACTGTTGTTGACCGATGAAATCTTTTGTGTGACAATACGTAAATTATTTAAACTACTTTTCTGGATCAAGTTTGTAAATCCTTCAAGTCTGACAACCAAGTTACTCACTGCAAAATGAGAGTTTTTTGTTGTCACCTCAGCTCTATGATTCACGAAATGAAATGATTACATTTCTGAATCCTGAACCACTTCTATAAATGTTTGATCCCTAAAGATGCAGATGAGCATATCAAATCAGATTTACAAAATGACCAAAAATGTGCTTAAGACAGCACTGCTACCTGCATGTCCAGCAATGTGAAACTCTCCGTTTGAGATGGCTGGAAAAAAACTGTATTGACAGTCAATAGAGAAAACCTGATTTTAAAATTTGTAACACTCTCCATTTATTTTTGAGATATAGTATGCTCAGGTGAGATTAACTGCACCCTGAACCAGGAGGCATCCATCAGAAATAACCACCAGGCACAGGCACTCTGAAAATGTCAGACTGTCCATTGAACATCTATTGGCATTTTCAAGCACTATCATACATGTTGAGTATTTTCAGTGAAAAATTACATCTGAAAGCAAACTGTGGAACTGTGGTGCAAAATCAGTGATCAATCTAAAATCACACTCCATTCACTCAAAGACATGTCTTTATAAATTGAAGCTAGAGGACAGAGCTGCTCCCCACACTAGACACACCCCAGTCAACTGTAACTTCTATAGGAAGTGGTGGTTACCTCCATAAATAAATGAACGAAACCCTGTAGAATACGTCAGTTGCAGGATAATCAAAACAAGAAAAAAAGGCTCTTATCCTGTGGCTCAGCTTCTGCATGAAGCTTACCAGCAGATGCCAGTCTTGCACCAGAGACATACAGTTACAATAGGCTGGAAACTATTTTGGGTAAGATTTAAAGCAAGATTTTTATTCAAACTGGTAGATACAAATGGAAGGTAAACCAAATTATGAATAATCATTAGCAAAGCATTCCAAATTATTCAAAGATAACTTTGAATGCAGGTTTTATTCTCTATTGCTTGAGCAAAATCTCAATCTAAAATAAATTGCTTTTTTTTAATTGTGAACAGAATTAGGAATTTATGCTTTAAAGTCATGGCAATATCTTAGCTTAATCACTGGAAAACTTAGAAAGATTCCTAGTAGTCACAAAACAAAGTTAGTGGACTGGTTTGCAGGTCTACCTACGCTTCAAAAGGTAATGCTGAAAGTCTGAGTGAGTTCATCACGTTGATGCAAACTGAAAATCTAAACACAAGGTGTTAAATGAATCTACTAAAACATTCAGCCTCCTATTTAAGTTTCTTGCATACAGCTCTTAATCCCTTAAAGTATCATCCTTATGTGTAACTTTGACATGCTCTGATTTATGAAGATCTGTTTGATACAACACAAGAAACGCTATATTTATTTTCACAGAAACATAGAATCATTTTTGCTTTGAAACATAAACATAATTTACTGCTTCCATACAAATGAAATGATATACTTAATTCTTTTCTGTGCTGCAAAGGAGAGATTAAATGGGTCCAGACAGTTAACTAATGCAAAATCTGAAACAAGAAGATAAAGAGCATGAGGTTTCTCATTTACATAATTGATTAAACTGCTAAAAATTAGGACTTCAGAAAAAGCACTCATTATTCAGCACCTACCTGAGCCATTTAGTCTAAGTCAATTCATCTAAACCAACTGTGTGGTCAGGGAAGACATGCACCTTGACACAGTGCTCCTCCCCTAAAATGGAAAACTAGGAGATACATCCCAGAGACATAGGTATTATAGAACCATAGAACGGTTTGGGTTGGAAAACTGGAGCATAAGAGGTTCTGCTTAAACTTAAGAAGAAACTTCTCAGTGAGGGTGATGGAGCTCTGGAACAGGCTGCCCAGGGAGGTTGTGGAGTCTCCTTCTCTGGAGACATTCAAGACCCGCCTGGACACGTTCCTATGTAGCATTATCTAGGTGTTCCTGCTCTGGCAGGGGGATTGGACTTGATGATCTTTCGAGGTCCCTTCCAATCCCTAACATTCTGTGATTCTGTGACCTTTAAAGATAATCTAGTTCAACCTCCCCACCATAAGCAGGGTCACCTTTCACTAGATCAGGTTGCTTAAAGCCCCATCCCACCTGACCTTGAACACGTCCAATGACAGGGCATTCACAACTTCTCTGGGCAACTCAATACAGTGTCTCATTACCTGATCTTAAAAAAATTTTCTTATATCCAATCTAAATCTACTCTCTTTCAGTTTCAAAACATTGGCCCTTGTCCTGTACTAGAAGCCTTGGTAGAAAGTCTTTGTCTTTCTTGTGCCGCAGAGCTGGCTGTAGTTCTCCAGGTGGGGCCTTATAAGAGTGGAGTAGAGGGGGAGAATCACCTCTCTCAACCTGATGGCCACACTTCTTTTTATGCAACCCGGGAGATAGTTGCTTTCTGGGCTGGAAATGAACATTGGCCACCTCAATTTATCAACCACCAGTATTCCCAGGTCCTCCACAGGGCTGCTCTCAACCTACTGAGACTTGTCTTGATCTAGAGGTAAGATCCTGCACTTCGCCTTGTTAAATTTCATGACTTTCACATAGGCCTATTTCTTTGGCCTGTCAATGCCCCTCTGGATGGTATCCCTTCTCACCATGCAGCTTGGTGTCCTCTGCAAACTCGTTGAGGTTGCACTCAATCCCACTGCCTATGTTGTGGATGAAGATAGTAAATAGCACTGGTCTGACTGCAGACTCTTGAGGGATACCACTCACTATTGTTTTCCACTTGCAAATTATACCATTGACTTTTTGGATGTGGCCATACAGCCAACTCCTTATCCATCTAACAGTCCATCCATCAAACCTGTATCTCCCCAATTTAACAGCAAGAATGTTATAGGGTACCATACCAAAGGTCTTACAGATGTCCAGGCAGATGAAATCCACAGTACTTCCCTTGTTCACTGATGCAGTCACTCCACCATAGAAGGTCACTAGATTAATCAGACGTGATTTGTCTTTGATGACGCCATGCTGGCTCTCTAATCAGCTCCCTGTCATCCATATGTTTTCGCATACGTTTCAGGAGGATCTGTTCCATGATCTGTTCCATTATCCCTTCATTGATTACTGAGGAATTCTTGACATCTAACTAGGTTAGACATTTGACTTTTAGATGGCTAGAGATATATAGAATGTTTACTGTCAAATAATTCACTTAATCATAGAATCGTTTAGGTTGAAAAAGACCTTTAAGATCATTGTGTCCAACTGCTAACCTAGCGATTTCAAGTCCACCATTAAACCATGTCTCAAAGAACCACATCTACACATCTTTTAAATAGCCCCCAGGGATGGTGACTCAATTGCTTCTCTGGGCAGCCTGCTCCAGTACTCGACAACCCTCTCAGTGAAGAAATTTTTCCTAATATGCAGTCTAAACCTCTCCTAGCACAACTTCAGGCCATTTTCTGCCATCCTATCACTTGCTAGTTGAGGGAAGAGACTGATCCCCACCTCACTACAACCTCCTTTCAGGTAGTTGTAGAGAGAGATAAGGTCTCCCCTTAGCCTCCTCTTCTCCAGACTACACAACCCCCGTTCACTCAACCACTTCTCATAAGGTTTGTACTCTCGACCCTTTACTAGATTTGTTGACCTTATTTAGACACACTGCAGCACATCAGCAGTGAGGTGGCCCAAAACTGAACACAGGATTCAAGGTGCAGCCTTATCAGTGCCAAATACAGGGGGACGATCACTTCTGCAAGCCTGCTGGCCATAGTCTTTCTGATACAGGCCAGGATGCTATTGATCTTCTTGGCCACTTGGGCACACTTCTGGCTCTTGTTCAGCCATATATTGATCAACACTTCCAGGCCCTTTTCTGCAGATACCCTACATTTCACAGCTAGCTGTGCCGGCAGTGCTGCGTTGCAAAATTAAGACATTCGTCCTTGAGCTCTTTTCTAAACAAGTACAGAACTCTTGCTTGCTTATAATGAAAAGGGACTGTGACCAGCCGAGTACAGCTCATGTTGGGAGTTTGTTTGTAAGAATGTACAGATAAGACGCATCTTGAACACAAGATGTGCATGGGAGTGAATGGAAGAGTGTGATGAACACAGACCTAGGAATGCCTGGTCTCCCTGTGTGATAAGAGAGTGATTGAGGGAGTACCTGAACTGATGATAACAACTCCGGCTGCATAGTCTGGTCTCCTGCTTATAGCCCATAAATAGTGATCCTTGCTAATAAACTTTATCTTAGCTTCTCTTGAGAGCTGAGGCTGTGCCTTTCAGCCCGACACACTTTTCCACAAGGCAGCTTTCCAGCCACTCTTCCCCAAGCCTGTAGCATTGCCTGGGGTTGTTGTGACCCAAGTGCAGGATGTGGCACTTGGCCTTATCGAACTTTATGCAATTGGCCTTGGCCCATTGATCCAACCCACTCAGATCCCTCTGTAGAGCCTTCCTGTCCTCAAGCATATCTTCCATCCAGCTTTGTGTCATCTGCAATCTTACTGAGAGTGCACTTGATTCCCTCATCAAGATCATTGATAAAGTTACTAAACCGAACTGACCCCAATGCAGCACCCCAGGGAACACCACTTCTGACTCCCCACCAACTGGATTTAACTCCTTTCACCACCACTCTTTGTGCCTGGTCTTCCAGCCAGTTTTTCATCCAGTAAAGGGTACGTCTGACCAAGTCCTGAGTAACCAGATGTCACAGGCTACACTGCAGGAGAATAATGATCAAGTCACTGAATGCAACTTGCTAATCTGCCTGGATTTGAGGACTAAAAGTGACCTTAGGCAGAAATAAACTTTTCCCAAATGTGTTCAGTGTTCCAGATACTTCAGTTTATACTTGCTGTGCCAAAATCTCCACAAATTAAATCTAATACATGAGTTTTCTTATTTCTTCTGTAGAACAGGAAGGAAATGATAAAAGCTCAAAGAGGAAAGAAAAGTGTTATCAGAAGCAAATTCCTTGTCACAGCATGGACCCAGTGAGAATGAGGGGCAGCGATGAAATTGCTGCGTCTTCTGCAACTCCAGGCCCATCATTGCTCACTGCAGCTGAACCATCTGTGGGAGAAACTCAGTAAGTCACAAAAGCTCCCAGCTGTTCACATACCTGAGCTACTTTATATCACTTTTATTAGACAATACTCCAATGAGGAGATTGCCTATACTTGTGTTTGAACAATAAATAGCATCAAAGCCGCCTGGAATCTAGAAAAACTACATGTGTATCATTACACTTTAAAGGGACTTACTAGTAGTTATCTGAATAGAGATTTTAGAGACATAGCAGAGTCTAAGAGCAATGTATGATAAAGAAAATTAACAGCATTGAGCTTTGCTTGCAAAAATGGACATTTTTCACTTAGACTCCGTACACAATCAGGAAAGACAGAGAGACAGTTCTCTGGGAAACATTACTTTGTACCCAAGTTGGAATCAGGCTTTAAAGTGCTTTTTGAAGGAATTTTGCTTTTTTTTGATTGAACATAGAAAGCTCAGACCCCTCACTTGGGAATTTATAAGTAATGTTTCAAAAATGAGGCAATTTGCATTTTGCTTTTGTCACCATCAACAAAACAATCACTTCACTCACTTCTGTTAGGTACATACCCTTGGGAGGAAATAAAGCAATTTCTAAGTAAACACGCAAACCAATCATTTTAAAAAAAAGAAAATTTATTTTGGATATAGCTAGAGCAGATGAGGAAAGCTTGACAAACAAACTACATCTCCAGGGATGGAACTCAACCACAACTCAGTGGCCTTCTGAAGCCTTCCTTACTCAGGAAAGCACTATAGACCAGCTTTCATGAGTTAAATATATGGATTACATATCAGCCAAACACATACCGAAACATCTTTGTAATTCTAATATATTTCTGCTCTATTATTCAACAATTTCTTTGCTTTATGAACAGAAACACAGAGGTTTTTATATGGAATAAAATTTATACAGCTGATGCTGTATCCTGCACCCTTAGGGAGTTTTGACATAATTTCATTCAGTGTAAAGAACCTGGCACAAAACATGGTGTGTTCTTAACCAGAAGAGTACTTCCATAACCTAATTTTTAAATTACATTTTGCATATTTGTCATGGATTAATTTACTTCCATTGGAACTTTACTTTATTCTTTTTCAATATTAGAAGAGGATAAAGAGACATGTGACAGGTTTTTTTGGTTTATTTTCTTGGTTAATATTGAAAGTTAATGTTTCAGTTATTTAAATTAATCTTGAACCAATTCCTAACTAAGGATTGAATATGAAGATGTCTAGTGCAAAATGCCCATATAAGAATGTGTGTGGGCACAGCGCACTTGGTGAAAACTTATTTGAAAATAAGTTGATACAGTTACTGTGGTATTCTGTTAAATTACACACACAGTGAATGGTATCCATTTCTCTTTCCTCATTAACATAAGTTGTTCAAATGCCAGTTTCTGCTCAGGGGTCTTTTTTTGATGCTAACTCTATACACGATAAGTATTGTCAAATTAGTATCAATCTAATTAAAAGCAGACCTCATGCAACACAAAAAAAACCCTCAATATTATTCCATTTTTTCATGAACCCAGTTGAATTATCTTCATTTCAGAATTTTAATTGTATTATATCAATTCTCTCTGCGACAGGAGAGAGATTCTGTTGGTGTAAATTGCAGAAAAGAGCAGATCCACGGCAATTTATATTTGGATTTATTCTATCTGAAGATCCTCCTTTAGATATCAAGATGGCAGCTTGTTGCATTTAAGTGCTGTAATCTTCCTAGTATCCTCAAAATACCTGCATGTACCTGTACAGTGATACATTTGAACTTCCTTCTTTCCATACTAACTCCTCAAGCTGCAGAAATTGAGATGTAACAGTGCATGTTTTGAGTGATAAAGGGTAATTACAGAGAGAGAAAATAAATACCCTTGGTACTGGGATTTTCACAGAATTTTTTACCAAAACTGCAGTTAGGTAGGCTGACAGCTGTACTGTGCTCCTTTGTATTTTGAATCATCATGGTTATATTATATATGACAAAGTATAGCTTAGAATTGATAAATTGTAACTTGAACAATATACTGTATTAATTTTATGTCATTTTGTTTAAAGCAATCTAAGATATCATTTAATCATGAATTTCACTGAACAAAACCAGCAGATTTAGAATAAAGAGGTAAAAAATATTCTTTAGGGTTTGATCAAAATAAGTAGCAATCTCTTGTGATATGCATGAACTTTTGCAAATTTGGTTAGGTAGCAATGTGATACAGGGCACAGGTTTCCTGAGCACAGTTGATTAATGTAAACAGGGTCACATTCTGCAGATTAATTAGATATCCTTCTGGCTGCAGAACATACTAGTTTGCAATAACATTCAAAGCCTAGACATTTAACTATTGCTTTGTTTTGTCCCTTCGCTATTTGATGATGTTTCCAGACACTGCAAAAGCTAATGTTTCATCCAGGCCAAACGCATTCATTTTGGATCACTTACACACACAAATAAAAAATAAAAAATCTCTAAACATCTAAGCCAAGTAATTGTGCTTAGTAATTTTGCTGAGCATGGAGACATTGCACTATTCATAACAGAAGGCCCTAGACCCTATCAGAGTTTAAGAACTTCACAAGGATGGTCAGTGGCAAAACTTTTGTTGACTGCATAACTAAAGTGTCACCATCATATACAAAATTACTACAAGCAGCCATAAAGTGGCAGGAATGTATTATGCAATTTTACTCACAAAAAGGAATAGATGCTAGAGGGTGGTACTGCAGTTTGCTTCCAGCTAGACACAACAGGTATAAAAAAAAAAAAACTTTGAAAAACCTATTAAAAAATAAAAATATCTCCCATGGTAGTACTGGGAAGAAAGAAGAAAGAAATTTAACAAAAAGCAAAAAGTCTTGAGCCAAACTGAAGACATATGCAATTATTCAGTGCATATGGGTTTGTTTGTTATTCCTTTGTTCAAATTCAATTCCTCAGTAGGTGGAAATTTTATTTTTAATGACCAGAAAAAGGAAAAATTGCAGCCCTTCTCTGTGTCCACTTCAGAGTCAGCTAGACCACAGGGTGTTTTGTTTTTTTTTCTTCTAAACATTGGGTTGAATGGTTGTGTGAAGTAACTGACACGGAACACTTAGGGAGCAGACGCATGCTCAGCTCTGTTCACAAACTGTTGATGGGTTGTATGTACATCAACCACTTCAGGAACTCTCTTGCAGAGACATGAAATGGAGCTGTGTCAAGCTTATTAACTATGAGCAAATCTAGAGCAAGGGTTATCATTGCTGCACGAGGAAAGCTCCCAGACTCAAAAAGGAACCTTCTCTGTCCTGCCTCCAACTTTCACCCTCTCTGCAACAGATACGTAGATACAAAAAATATGTATGGTGGCCATGAAGACCATCATACATAGTTATCAGAACACTAAAATTATGCCAAAAAAGATATAGTACATTATAATCCACAAAATTGGGGGGTGATGGGGCAGGGACAGTTGTGAATTATTATGTTGGGGTTTTTTAAGTATGGCTTTGGAAGATACACAATTATTTAATTGAAATATGTGCATCCTACCATGCAGACCCTCTCTGGTTCTGTTGACTTCAATGACTCACATTTCCAAGTGTCCTCCCTTTAACGAAAACTTCCACCAGTTCTGTTTGATACAACACAGGTTTTGGACTGTTGACTTGGTGCTGTCAAAGACATAACATTAAGTTTCTTGAATTTCCCATTACACAGTAGTATACAATCAAACGTAAGTTTAGAATGATAATTCTGGATTCTATTCTCACCATAATTTTATGGCAAATCAGTATAATACAAGTGAATCCACAAAATCTCACAGAAACAGCATAAGAACATGAATTAATTAAAAAAAAATGCATTCACTTTCAAGTAGTCCCATTATATACAGAGAGAGGTGCTATCACATGACTTAATAGAGTTGTAGACTGACATTTATGAATCATAAACCAGAGCTGTAGTTGCGTGAGGGACCTGCCCAATGATTATGAAAGTGCACACAGCATGGAAATGATGAACAGAAGCATTCAGAAGAAAAAGAAGTGCTTAAAAAACAGCAGACAGTACAAAAGCCTTTCTGAAAGCAACTTAAATTTTTGCTGTTCATGATCCAGGGCTATCTACTTTTTGTCATACCTCAGCACTGCTGCCACAGCTGACAGGGGAGCAGCTCTATAAGCCTTTCCCTCTTGCAATAAGAGATCCTTTTGTCATACAAAAATAAGGTGGTTACAGCTCATTTAGACAATAAAGTGTACTCCATATCCCATGATAACCACCACATGCAGCTTAAAACATCTCTTTTCTTACTGGAGAGATGATTTGTCCTCACTAACAATATTGTACAAAATTTCCTACTTTGTGAAAAATGAAGGGTCAACATATTATCAGGATTACTAGGAGATACCAGCTAGGGAAATAACCTGTCACATTTGCTTAAAAGATGCCGGCTTACTATTAACTTTAAAAAAAAATAACCCAATATTTATATATTTCATAGAAAGGAGAAATCTGGGTACAAAAATGCTATTAAAAACATTCAACACCATACCTGAGAAGCTATAGGGTTTTTTACATAAGAAGTATGATCAGATTTTGTTAATGGGGCCCCGTTACAACACAGAGCAATGTAATCTTCCTTAAATGTTCACCATCTAAAGATTTTTTGCAATAAAATTTCTTCGATCAAACCTGTACTGCAGCTGTCCAGGTCAATGGCGTTAGACACCATTGCACGGACCAAAGTGCATCATATGTAACCTCACTGGAGCTGGTAAGAAAGACCTTTCCCATTTTGAATCACCTGAAATTAGGTGTCTGTTTTTTTCTGAATGTGACTAATAGCCTCTGGACAACAGAAGTTATTAGTCACAGCACTCCTTTCTTAGATTTTTTCTGCCCCAAGAGCTGTTCCTAAAGTGCCAAAACCCAACTCCATATCTGAAGTTCAAACTAGCAGGAAATCACAATCAAAACACATCCCTCAAAAATAAAAATCCTAAATTACAGAATTAACTGAAACAGAAAGAGTCAGGGTTCACCTTGTTGTGACTGCTGCAATAAAGCTTATTTTTTTCAAGCATTACATGTGATACTCATTTTCACACTAGAAAAGAATTAGTGCTGTACTATCATTAACATGGATGAACCTTTGGCTTGAACTAAAAAAAGGGTAAATTGCTACTGGGGTCTGTGTTTCACTTTTAATGTTGAAACTACAGTTAAACTGCAGCCAGTGGATTTAAGTCAAACTCTCAGTTTAAAAGCCTGGTCAATTTAGAAGCATGGCCAAAGCTTCTGTCTGAGCTTGATCCAAAAAACTACAATGTTTGCGAGAGTCTCTCCACTTGAGGTATTGGATTTTGGATCAGGCACTTGAATAGCTATGCATTTAAGCAGTACTGTGCCAAAGTAAAATGCTTACTCTGTAAACATGCATAACCTTATTCACATAAATAATTCTACTACATGCTTTTTATGTAAACAAAGTGAAATTTGGACATAAACTTAGTTTAGATTCGGGCAAAAAGGGATAATACAGCTTTTATTTGTGCTGATATATACAGATCTATGATTTATCATTTGTGACAGAGACATGGTGAGAAAACAGCAAGGGCTAGTCACCAAATTATTCCATTATGCTTTGTTACCGAAACTATAAACCCAGCACACCTCTCACAGAAGGCAGGATGGTCAGTTTTCACTCAGAACTAAAACGTATACTTCGGTCTGATCACATGATTAATTTCAGTGTGTGGAAATTTTGCAACATAGGTGTACACAACTTCAAGTAATGCAGGAAAATAAGTATCTAAAATAACCCAAAAGACTAGTGCTAAGTTCCTTTAAGAGGAAAAAGGTTCTCTCAGCTAAGTTTTTCATTTCTTGTATTGATTAACAGCATAAAACTGCTGCAGCAGTGTACTCTACAACATGTATCCCCACAGGTCTAGAGAAACATACTCATTCAAATCTTGCATTCTTTCTTGATCACTACGCTCTTTTGCATTTTGCGTTATGTCCAAATATAACCTAAGCTCAGATCTTGTATTCTTTTTCATCCTTTTTTTATTCTTGCCAGATACAACCTTTGGAGATAAGTTTACTGTTCTATGTAAATAAAGTTGTGATTATAAAAACAGTCATCAAAAGGCCCATTTCCAGCATTTCAAAGTGTCTTTTTTTACAATCTTTGCACAAATGTTTTCAGGATCTTCAGAACTTATAAAATTGCCCTAATATTATTTAACATTCTTATTTTTTTATTTTTATTTTTATACTTAGATTCAGGGCTGCTAAGATCTGACACAAGGAACAGGACTTTTCTGAGAAAGGCTGTCCCCTCATCTAAGTGCTTGTGTGTCACTACTAGTATTTAGCTTTGTTAGATGATACACATTTAAATATTTTTGAATAATTTCTGTTTATCAAGCTGATTACTCATGGGAATTTCACCAACGTTTTGTGAAAAATTTGTACAATATTGGCAAATGAACAATTGCCTTTCTGCCCTTCTAAAAACTACATTTTCAGTTACATGGAAAGCTGCAATGGAGCCTTCCTTGATATGGATATAGATATAGATATAGATATAGATATAGATATAGAGATAGAGATAGATAGATATAGATCATATAGAGAGGCATCTTATTTTTCTTGTGTAGTAGAAATATTAAACATATAATCCTTTTATCCTGTATCTTAGTCTAAAGAGTATAGGTGGACAACTCACATGGATTGTAAGATTCAGGTTACTAAAAAACCTGTACTCTTACACAGTTTTGTCTTCAAAATCCAAATTGAAGAATTATACCAGCAGAAAAACACTAATCCTTTAAAGGCACTTTTGGAATTACTTAATTAGTGCCTGCTACAATGTTTCATTCTGAAAATCTAAAATTATATGACACAATGCCTAAAGCACATGATCTCTGCTGAAAAAGGTCCACTACAGATTATATTACTATGTTCATACATATCAGTATGGAAGCAAAAAACATTAACCAGACCTTTAAAAGTAGACCCTTTCTAACAAAAAAAATATGTAAAAAATATTTTGTATTCATGTAAAGGGACCAGTTCTTTATAAGATCTGGACATATTTAGAAACAATCAAATTGATACGGTAATTTGGAGAGTTTAAAATCAGATACATGAGATTAGTCCTTGTAGAATACCTAAACTATTTGGATGAAAAACTGTGAGAGGGGCATCAAAGGCTGCAATGAACACTTCGACTTAAAACAAGTCTGTTCAATGTCAGACATTTTGGAGTGGTACATCATAGTTGCAACTCTTCCCATTCAACCTCTTGCTTCTATGATAAAACAGAAAGGTTGTGCAGGCAGTAGTAGGTCAGCCACCTACCACATCCAGTGACAACATTTGATCATATGAAATTTGGAGCATGATACAAACAGTATATGTGGTTGAAAGTTTTCAAAAGTACTAAAGAACTTGTAGAGAATAGATCTCATCAACTTCCAGTGAAACTTGACTCTCCAGTACCTAATTTACTGCTATAAAACATTTCATTTCTGAAACCACATGGGCCTAACCTAAAAACCTAAAAAGGTAGATTTATCTCACTTCTTTAATACAAGCTGTTTGAGTTATTCTGTGAAAATAGACCAATATCTTTGAAGCGTAATGAAATGATTACTCTTAGATCTCAGAAAAAAAATAAATAAACATAAATTACTTTATGTTCAGAAAGAAGAAAAAAAATCAAATTCTTAAAAATTATAGGAGAAACCTGAGTAGACAGAAATGGCAAAATCAAAAATACATTCTCAGAAGTGAATTTCAAGTAAGCATTGGAAGTAAAGTCATACTGCATGGACATACAATTAGTTAGACTCAAGAAACACATTCAGCTCAAATTCATTGCAGGAAAATAAAATTGTTGGGATTTCCAAGACAATGGTTATGGTTTATAATCATCAGTCTCCATTCACCAGTCTCATCAATGATCTTGGGACTCTGTTTCAATACAGGTTCCTTTCAAGTATTCACATGTGGCAGACTTTCAAAAGACATTCCACCAACTAAATTCTTCCATGTAAAAATATTCTCAATACATGTAGTAACGTGAAGACAGTTTACAATGAGCAGTAGGACTGTAAAACATGTGAAAGCATGAATGAAGTCAAAAGGCCAACACAATTCAGACTCAGATTTCCCTGCCATAATCCTAATTTTGTCAGGCACTGGAATAGCCTGCCCAGGGAGGTGGTTGAGTCACCATCCCTGGAGGTGTTTAAGAGAAGGGTAGATGTTACCTTGAAGGACATGGTTTATTGGTGTTGATAGGGCTAGAAAAAGGTTGGGCTCAAGGATCTTGAAGGTCTCTTGCTGCTAAAACTGTTCTATGATTCTATGATTCTAATTTTTAAAACTACGTTGGTTATACTACTGCAACTGAAGCCACATGGGATTCTCCATGTGTTGCTGTGGGCATCATGTAAAGATATTTTATGGATGTCTGTGTTTTGTCTGTAATAATGTCTGTATTTTATGGATGTCTATAGGGTTTTAATTTAGACCTTTGTTATGTTTGAAGTTCTGTGAGAAGTGACTTATTTGCTTGGATTCTAGCTTTAGCAGAAAAAGTAACTGGTACCCTGACCACGTCTGAGGTGCAAGAACTTAAAATTATATCTGGGAAAACCCAAACCCAATTCTAACACTTTTCTGGACCCTCTTGGAGTTGAGTGGAACTTGAAGAAGTTCCAATATAATAGTGATATCAAAGGAAACAAGTTCTGTTACAGCTATCGTGTAGTTCTTCGAGATAATCGATTTTTATAAGCTCTTTTTCTCCAAGTCGGAAAAATTGCATGTGTCAGAAAAAAACACAAATCTCCTATGTTACCTATCTCACTGCATGGTAAGAGCTGAACAAGTCAAAGTAGCTGTGTAATAACTTTTTTCCGTTTTGAAAAAAAAAAAATATTGCCTCTGTCATCAAAAAATTCTACAGAGATTTTACTGGAAATTTGCCACAGTTTTCTCAGTTTAAAGTTGCTATGAGGAAAATAACTGCTGAGGCTGCTGATGAGCTTCATCACCAAGTGAATCAGTCATCAACTCTGTCATTACCTGTTTAAATGACAACACTGTCAGGTCTGCATCCTTTTCTCTTTATCAGATATTAGCTAGTCAGGCAGAGTGTCCCAAAGCACCTCAGATATGCTACTGCATTCCTGACATAAATCACACAAACCAGAGCACTTCTTCTATACCGACACATACATTTGAAAGCCCAATTGTTTTTCTTGGCTTTCTTTTCATTCCTCACTCATATTTATTATAAATAATACCTATTTTATTCTCTTTTCTAGAATGTTTAAGTAAAATAAAAAATATAGAAGTCTGTCTTAATTATTTTGGTTTATTCCTTTAGCTTATTCCTTTCTTTTTTTCATTTTAGTGTGCTTTTTTGAGGCCAACAGGGTTAAAAAATGTAGTATGGACTTTTTTCTTCTTAAGATGTGAATAATTACAGTGTAAGAAAGGTAAAACTTACTTTCTTTGAGTAGAACTTCCACTTCACTGAGGTCACTGACAACAGATAAAGTCAAATCTGCAGCCGACGATAAATTTTTCATACTATCTGGAAGTGTAAGAAAGGATAAACATTAGTTGGACACAGCTTCCAAAACAGATATTTAACCATGTTAATCCGTCAATTCTCAGGGATAATTCATTAGAGGATTGCAAAAGTTCAATAAACCCCAGCATCTTAATACAATTACTTCAAGCAAACATTTATGATACAAATGGTATTGGTAATGACTATGAGTGCTAATTATTTGCTCCCTGGTGAACTTTGCAGATTTCAATAGCTCAAATCCAGAGTAATTTACAACGAGCACAATATTAACAAAGGACAGTGTAGTGTAAGCAACCAAACATGTTTATCGGGACTGTAGTCCTACACTGGTTTAATCATGTTTTTACAAACTACTACAAGCAAAATTAAAAACATGTTTATGTCTTCGGAGGACATGGTCTGAAATCTTTGAAGCAGTGTTGCATTCTCTAATCCTCTAGCCGTTTTATTCCTTGTTTCAAAAGCAAATGATCACATTCCAATATAGCCCATATAGCAAATATTTGTGAAAAAGTATACATAGGAGACCAAGCTCTGTGTCATTTTTTTTTGACCATGGGTTTTTTTGACCACAGGTTAACTTACCAGACATCAGGCATTGTGGCACCAGATGGAATATACCTGTCACAACAGCGAAAAAGAATCCTGGCACAAGATCCAGGGCTTTAAAGGGGGTTTTAAACTAGATTCGAAATGGGGAGAGGGTTAAACTGGTCATAACAGAGTGAGGAATGGGCACAGCATATCTACCTTTGTGGGTCAGTGTGTCAGCAAGATCCCTCCATCTGCAATCTCATCAGAGGTAGAAGAGGGAGATCCATGCGGCAGCAAAGATGTAAGTGCTATTGATGGATTACAGACAGGAGGGAGAGCACCTGAGGTGCTGGAGAAGGAATTTCCAGCCAGAAAGTCATCTGCAATGAGCACCCAACTGAAATGCCTCTATGCGAATGCACATAGTATGAGGAACAAGCAAGGGGAGTTAGAGATAATATGCTCATCTGCAAGGTTATGTATCATTGTCATCACAGAGACATGGTGGAGTGACACCTATGACTGGAGAGTGGGAATGGAAGGATATAGGTTGTTTAGGAAGGACAAGCAGGGAAGAAGTGGAGGGGGTGTTGTCCTTTATGTCAGCAACAGGTTGGAGTCCACAGAGCTGTTTGAGGATGGACGAGGAAATGACTGAGACCTTATGGGTCAGGATTAAAGGGAAGGCATGGGCAGATAATGAAGAACCGCCCACTGCAAATGAATACCAGGTTCAGAACCATCTAAAGAAGGTGCACAAATCCACGGGATCTGATGAGATCTGTCCACGGGTCCTGAGGGAACGGGCAAGTGAAGTTATTAAGCCACTTGCCATCATATTTTAGAAATTGTGGGAGTATGGAGAGGTTGCCACTGACTGAAAAAGAGGAAGTATAACCCCCCACTTCAAAATGGGGGAAAAAGAAGACCTGGGGAGCCACAGGCCCATCAGTCTCACCTCTGTGCCTGGCAAGATCATGGAGCAGTTCCTTCTGGAAAAGCTGCTATGGCATGTGGATATAGAGGAGGTGACTGATGGGAGCCAACAGGGCTTCACCAAAGGCCAATCGTATCTGACAGACTTGATGGCCTTCTACAATGATGTTACAGTGCAACTGATGTCATCTACCTGGACTTGTGTAAAGCATTTGATACTGTCTCACATGACATCCTGGTCTCTAAACTGCAAAGACATGGGTTTGGTGGATGGACCATTCGATGGATAAGGAATTGGCTAGATGGTTGCACTCACAAAGTTGTGATCAACGGTTCAATGTCCAAGTGGAGACCAGTGATGAGTGGCATCCCACAGGGATCAGTACTGGTACCAGTGCTATTTAACATCTTTGTCAGCAACATGGACAGGGGGATATAGTGCACCCTCAGCAAGTTTGCTGACAATACCAAACTGTGTGGCATGATCAAAACAATGGAGGGAAGAGATGCCATCCTGAGGGACCTTGACAGGCTTGAGAGCTGGGCCCAGGCCAACTTCATAAAGTTCAACAAGGCCGAGTGTAAGGTCCTGCACCTGGGTCAAGGCAATCCCAAGCACAGAGGCTGGGCCAAGAGCAGATTTGAAGCAGCCCTGAGGAGAACTTGGGTGTGTTAGTTGACAAGAGGCTCAACATGAGCTGGCAGTGTGCACTTGCAGCCCAAAAAGCAAACCATGTCCTGGGCTGCATCAAGAGGAGTGTGACCAGCAGATCGAGGAAGGTGATTCTCCCCTTCTACTCTGCTCTGGTGAGGCCCCACCTGGAGTATTGCATCCAGTTCTGGAGCCCACAGTACAAAAAGGACATGGATCTGCTGGAGTGAGTCCAGAGGAGAACCAGGAAGATGATTAGAGGAGTGGAGCACCTCTGCTACGAAGAGAGGCTGAGAGAGCTGGGGTTATTCACCTTTAAAAAAAAAGGCTCTGGAGTGAAAATTCGTCCACCATGAAAAAATGTTTTGAGAAAATCCAGCATTACTATGGCACTACAGTTCTCCCCATCTGTTTTGGTCAGTGCTGAATCCTACAGAAAACAAAAGAAATTTAGATTTGACTTTTCCGGCAGTTTTTCCAAGAAAATTTCCCTGAGTTTTGGATTACACAACAACTTCTTCATATAAAAAAAACCTACCTTTGCTGAGCTGTTATGTTACTTCTGTTTGAATGAAGATGTAATGTAACTAAGGAATAAAATTTATAATTATTCTCTCTTTGGAATTCCTATTTACTCAGAGTGATTTAAGCACAATAATTCCTGACATCTTTTCATATGCACATTTTTTCTTGGTTTTGCCTAGATATTTTTTTTATTTTTTTCCCCACAGCTTAGATTTTTCCTGCATACTGTAGATATGCAAGATTATTTGGGGGCCACACTGCTCAGGTGGTACAGTGTTTGCCCTCTACCCTGATATCAGTAAAGTTTATTTCATTTACAATTTAATTTAACATTTTCCATTTCCTAGCAATGTTTAAAAAAACCCTGAATGAAAATCTCGTGAGAATACAGGAGTAACAGGTGAATGGAAATACAAAGCAATCATGAGAAAGCTAGCACAGAGAAGTAAATTTTAGAATGCATATTCCTAGCCCCAAAAGACATAAATCAGAAGGAACAGCTATCATTTAATTGAAAATCAGAAAGTAAAAGAGGAACTTATGGCTATGGCTATGACTTCCAAGTGAATTATTCTAGTAAATGTTTATCCTCAGTAGTGGAGCTTGTGAAAAGAATGGAATATTGAAGCAGATGGCAAAGAGACAATTAAGAAATCAAACAAAACCCCACCCCAACCAGTACTATAATCCTTAGTTAAATCTTAAAAAATATGTTTTTTAGAAGTTGTACACAGCCAAAGAAGAATAAAAGAAGAATAAAAAGTATTCACATACTAAGGTATTTAGTGCACAATAGTTGCTGTCTTCTGTAACTGAGCTACATTTTCCTGAATTTTTCAGACTTCTATACTGCCCCAATTGTCCATACCTAACAATGATTCTATAAAAAGAAGTAGAGAGGATGTTTTTAAAAACAGAAAAAAAAAAATCCTTTCCTTTTTTCTCTACTGAAAAGTTAGAAATAAAATTGAAATCTTTTCCAAAAGAGATAATATTGTTCAGAGAAGGGAAATCTTAAGAAAACCCCAAACAAACAAAAAACACTCATCAGCCAGTCCCACTGGGTTTCAATATTATTTTATTATCAATATCACAAACTAGCTCCAATAATACAATTTTATATATATACAGTAAGTCACATTTCAGTGAGAGGGAACAGTGTTTTTTGACATTAAATATCCATCAAAGAGAATGACAAATGGAAATATTTTATTGGCTATAGATCTGATCTTTCTTTTCTTTGGAATACCTCTAATTGTACCTTCCATATTTTGGATGATTAACAGTGTGGTTATTTACTTTAAAGATGGACAAATTTTGCTGTATCTTCAGACACTCAGATATGCAAATCTGCTTTTACATTTCTTGGCACAGAACTTTTCAAACGTATAAGATTTTTATTTCATATTTTTATTTTTGCTCTTGTCTTAAACTGTCATTAAATTTAAATGTGTTAATATAAATATTTATTATGACTTCCACATACATCTAAGAAATAAGAGGAAAAGTACTAGGACATGAAAATATTTCATGTCAGTTCATTTGTTAGTACTTGTACAAATAGAAAATACCAATGGGCAACCTACTGAAAAGTCAGGTAACAGTTAAGGTTCATTGTATTAGAAGTTACAAGAGGCTGATGACAAACACTGCCTAACTAACTAATTTCATTGATGGAGGTCTGTTATTAGCTCAGCAGCTAGATCTGTTAATTCCTGGAGGAGAGTAAAAAAGGAGTATTTGTATATTAACCACAAAATCCAAAAGACTGCAATTTCTTTTTAAAAAAAGAATGTCTTTTACCAGCAGAGGGAAGTCAGTGCCATGCAAAAACCACACTTTTTTTTGCGCTATGCTGGAGATAGAGCTGACAATGGGAATCAGGAGACAAGAGAGACGGATGATTTTGCTAATAACAGTCACAGACACTAGGTGGGGATGGACATCAAAACATGAATATTGCTTCCAAAATTTACTTTTGCTGCTACGAATCTAGGTGATATTATCCATGAGGAATGAATTGGGGTTGATTTCTAAATTACCGATCATTTCCATTTTCTTTGTGTTCATATCTAGAAATAACCTAGGTCAGGCTGGTAAAAATTTATTATTTTCCTTTCTTTTTTTAAAACATACCACCTCTAATTCATTCATAAAACCTTTGCAGGCTTTCAACAGCAACTCTCCATAAAATACTAAAAAGAGGTCATCCGTTCAGTTTAGATCACATTGCCTAGTACTCATGCATGAGGTTTTTTCTGCCTAAACACAGTATTATCTCAAACCAGCTTTAAAGAGAGTAAACTAGAAAGTTGTACTAATGGCTGCGTAACCAGAACAAATGACTTGTCACATCAATGTAGGTGTTCATTAAACCTACTTTTTTGAGAGGTTCAAAGGGTGTTTAAAGAAGGGATTTGAAACATGGCCAGCAACTTGTGGCAGGCATTTTCTTTGTAGATAGTTCCCTTGATTCATCTAAATATTTTGTGTACATGCTCAAGCAAACAACCCACACAGCACCAGACCCCACCACTGTGGCCCATTGCCCACATACTTCCAGGTGCCAAGGGAATCACGAATGGCGACATGGCAGAGCTGCGTGGGGAAACTGGAAGAAGGTGGCTCCCCTTTGGGAAAGGTCTGAGTGGAAAATTTATGGGAAAAGCACAAGAAACTTCCCTTTAGAAAAAATCCGGACTTTGCCTGATCCTATGTTAAATGTGTTAAATCTAAGCTGAATCTTATGTCTGAAGTGTGGAAAAAAAAACCAGATGAGTTGAAACAAAGAACAACAATGAGAAGTACATCATCTTGCACTCTGAATGTCAAAAAACCCTCTCCTCTGAAATCAAGTTTACATACACAATGGGCTAGGTTGGTGCAACACTTCCAGAGCAGTGAATCTTAGGTTTCTCTACAAATACAGTATAGAAATGACATAAAGCACTGCTAACATGAAATCCAAGTGTAAAACTTATTTCCAGTATAATTTTAGTATTAAAGAGTATATGCATGCAGGTAGGATAGCTATCATAATATAAACAATTTGAAATTTAAAGACTATTTTTTTCCTTATATTTATCATGAACAAGGTAATGATTAGCATCTGATATACCATGGCCTGAAACAAAAGCACTGCACTGAACTGAGCTAATTATTTGGATAAATTGGATCCTTACTCAGATCCTCAGCACAACAGTCACTGCAATGTTACTTTGTATTTTCTGGAATACGGGAAGACAAAATTTGAGGTGGGTCAATAGTTGCCACACTGCTTACTGTCACCTGAGTAAAGATACTTTTCAGGTTGCTGTCTGATATACAAATTCTTGGCAGCACAAGGAGTTTATGCAGCCCCCTCTCTCCCAGGAAGCCATCCGTATTTCTCAGGGGTGCCAGAAAGGTGGGGTGACACAGGCAACCATAGAGAAAGTGGTTTAGATTAAAAATCATGTTGTGAAACACCCAGACAAATTGTGTTGCATAAATTAGCCCTAGGCAAAAAAAGTCAACATTTATTAAAGTCTGTGGGAAAAGCTCAGGATATGCTGTTCTAGCAGACATAAAACATAAACAGAGCAGATCCTTAAAATCGTTCCACCACAACCTCTTGGACCAAAAAGAGCTTAAAATGTATTTTGTTGTGAAGAAAAGTGAGTAGATACAAAGATGGCAGCTTCAGAATCAACAAACTGCTTTCGACAGCAATATGGCTTAATTCTTCAAAGGGAAATTTGTAAGGAAATATTGACAAATGATTTGTCACATCCAGAACTCATTTAAACCACACTGTGGAAACTAAGCCAAAAGAAAAAGAGAAACAGAAAAGAATTCTACCCAGTGATATGCTTTACCTCTCAAATAGCAGGATTTGACTTTTTTTTTTTTCTATTTCAGAAAACAAATTAACATTAATCTGGTTTGGTTCGTACTATGCATTTTCAGATTTATATCAGCTTTTCAAACAGTGACAAACCTCAAGAAAAGGTGAAACACCCAAATATGGAATTTTGCGTGAAAGATAATTAATTCTAAAGGAGTCAGTAAAAAGTGTATTCTTGTCCTAAGTGTCTATATTATAAAATGTTTTAACACTTCCTGTTTCTAGTTCCATTCAGATTGTCATTCTTCAGATTGTGATAGTGTATTATCTTCATTAATAATTCAAACTCTATTAATAGCATTTTTCCTAAATAAATAGACTTGGAGGGTTTCCTAAATCTGCTATTTTGTTGTTGTTGCTGCTATTTGCTAAGGGAGCTGGTATTATCTATCGGCTCTTCCTAAAAATTACATTTTGTTCCTTGGTGTTTCCATGCAAGTATGGGTACGTAAGATTGTGACTCTCTCTCTTAAAAGATGGAAAAAAGGAACCAGCACAGAAAGTTAATAATTGTTCTTTGAATCCTACTTTAAGAAAAAGAAAATGAGGAATTGGATGCCACTTAAAAAAAATAGATAAATAAAGCTTATTTTAACAAACTTTTCACTGGTAAGAGCAGTTCCTGAAGCCTCTTATCGATAATATATACTTGAAAACACAGCAAGAATTGAACTCATGATTATTCAGCATGAACAGATCAACACTTGGAAAGTTTTCATATATAGCACTGCAGGTTTTCACACCTTTAAACACCACCACCACCAATTATTAACTCAAATTGAAAGGCAGAATGTTTTTTCAAGTGAGAGGTACTGTTGTTCTCAGTGCTGCTTGCATCTCATTCCCCCATGGAGGTCAGGGTAACACCCAGTCTCCTGATTAATAAATATTCCTTTTTGTTCGTGTTTTTTAAAAGCTGTTGGCACCAGCTGGCATATGCAACATCAACTTCAATTACCATGCATTCCTAGAGGTAACTTGCCTTACTTTTAGCTTAATTGATGTTGCTTGCCCACAGCTTTATTTCTCTGAGATTATAATTTTCTGAAAACTGTATTTATTTATTTGGTGTTATTGAAAGCAAATTAATTTTGTGTCAAAAATCAGACTGATATCTAAAACCTTTTCTTAATCTAAAAAATCAAGTTATAACATTATGATTCTTCCTCACATTTCACAGATATCTTCTGTTTTATTCTGTCCTGAGAACAGTTGACCAAGGAAATATTTTCACATTTTTGAAACTTCAATATTATTCTTAAAAGAAAAAAAAAATCCATTCTATACTAAGATAATTTTCAAAACGGAAAAGAAACAAATGTAGGCAAGCCAATCAACCTAAGGATTCCTCTCTCTGATTTGTAGCAGTTTTCATTTTGGAGCAGAGAATCTTTTCCTGACAAATTTTTGATTGAAAGTTGGGAAGCTCCTTGTAAAGTGTGTTGCTTCCAGTTAAGAATATGTTCTAGTATGAAAATGTTGCATCAGAAAATACCCTGTCTAGGTCTTTCTGGACATTTAACATAGTGGACACACACTGGCTAAATTCTATGCTCAAATATGCACATGGCTGTCACTGCATCACTGATTTTCTCTGCTTCAGTAAAAACTTGTATTCCTTGGTCCTACCAGTTAATAGGAACCTGGTATTAGCTTCCCTGGCAGCTGTAACTTCAGCAGCTAAACACTAACCAGAGGATAATTTAGGTCTTGAGCTAATTTTGTGCTCCACTTCTATCTTCTTCTCCGCTTATTTTCAGAACATTTAAATATGCAGTGAACAACACATTGTGGGATATTTTTTTAAAATGCATTAAAGCCCATGAAACCTGTGAGATATAAGGAAGATAACCAACTGTAGATTAACAGACTTTTTTGCAACAGCAACTGCTCTGGTTGAGACTATCATGCTAGTGCTAAAAAACAAGGAAGACAATTTAAAATGAGACAACATGAAAAGGTCTGATTCTTTTCAAAGTCACAACAGTGAGAGTTAAGAGTAATGCCAATGAAGCAGAGATAGTTTATGTAAAACTAAAGAGGATTCTGCATCTTGATTTTTCAGGTGAAAAAATAAAACCAACTGAGAAAAGATGTTTTGACTATTTTTTTCCTAGACAGTTTACAATGGTATAAGTCAGAGAAATGCCACTGCAGTAACAGATACAGACTGTTTTACACCTGTGGAGGAGCTGGCTCAAATCATCCTGTGTTAAACACTGTTAATTTTAAGCATTTTGCAGCTGTACTTTTGCTCAGAAAGCTCAGACATAAGCTGTTTTCCAGTGGCTTTGGTTGCTGCCCTTTACCATTTCCTGTGCCACTCAAGGCCAACGGCTCACAGTTCAAGGGAAAAACATTCAGGATCTAAAATTAGTTCATTTCCCTAAAGACCGCAGAATTCTATCAAATAATTTTCCCATAATAAGATGTGATTAAAAAATTATCCCAATTTAATTTACTCTTCACCTTTCGTAATATACCATCCTGTATTTACTGCATGCATTTGTAGAGTTCTTCAGTGATGGTCCTGGTGTCTCTGCTGTTTCCATGCCTCCCACCTGGGCTGAGAGATGACCACTGACTTTTGCTGGCTCCAAGCCTCACTTCTAATATAAATTAACTGCAGCTGAGTTACTCTGACAAACCACAACTCTGTATCTAACCCAGTTTGTCTATTAGTGGCAGCTATTTACTCAAAAATGATGTGACCACTCTTTATCTCCAGCACCTCTACCTTAAAGGTACTACCCATGATTAAAAAATTACAGAAGCTGTTTGTGGAAAATTAGCCGAACTGACAGGGCATCCCATACATCATGTCTCTTTATAAAACAAAGATTTTATTAGAAAACTCCAAGTCATAACCTATGAAGACTACATTGACAACAAGCAATAATACAAGAATCGTAAAATGTGTTACTTCTCTTCTGGTTTACAATTGGACAGTATTATTGATGCCAGTGGAACTGCAGATGTGTAAGTGAAGGCAGAACATGAAGATTACAAAGATTAAGCATATTTATTCATGTAGATTTTTTTACACTTTGGGCTTTCTGCATCTCATTTGATATACTTGCAACACCTTTTAGTGCACTATCCTTTCCGTATTTGTCTGGAAAGTGATAAGGTTGTTTTTTCAGGCCACGTTTGCCATGTGGCAGCTTAGTCAGCTATTGCATTTCAGTTTCAGGATTCTGAACTCCTGCATTTTTGGCATTAACAACAATTATCTACTAGTATTAATTCAATTAGTATACACTTATAAACCCATTTTGCCACTTTAAAAGATTAATCTGGACATGAATGAACCCTGCTTTCTAAGGGGTGAGCTATCTCCATTTTACAGCTCAGTCCACCAAAGCTCAAAAATGCTGAAAATGCACAGGGGCAAGACAAATTGTATTGCAAGAGCTGACTTCCAAAATCCATAGCATGACAAGAACCACTTGCAGTTCAGCAAATTTCCTCAAGCTTTGCCACACCCTGGGCTGTAGAGTAACAGCTGATCACAAAACACTCCCCAGAATCTCATGGAAACCTGCCAGAACAGCACTGGCAGTGCATGCAAGTATGTCATTTGCTGTTGAGACCAGCTTCAGAGCAGGTAAGACTGCACTGGGGAAGGAATCTAAGCAAAAAAAGTCTGACAAAAAGCTTTGGGGGGCTTTTTTTAAGCCGGCTACAGCAACCAAACCTGAGGCTGCACCGGCAGCTCCAGGGCGGACACCCAAGGGTATAAGAAGCCTTCGGGAGGGCCGGGACTGGTCCCTGTTCACTGAACAAAAGGCCTAAAAGGGTAAGTCTTTGTTAAAAGGCAAGTACTTAAAAGGCTTGTAAACTATTCCGTGCATAGCTCTCCGGAAAGTCTTTGTATTGTAGAGCCAACTATGGTTGCCACCAGGTCAATGGTGGTTAGAAAAACTGTGGGCACCCAGACAGAGGCCCCGCGTAAGCATGTGGGTGTTCAGGCCTCGGGCTGCAGAGAATGCCGGAGCCCGGCACTAGCCATGGAGGGGAGTGGAGGCGATGCCTGTGTCCGATGTGAGCAGGTGAACGATCTGCTTAGCCTGGTGGCTGAGTTGAAGGAGGAAGTAGAAAGGCTGAGGAGCATTAGGGAGTCAGAGAGAGAGATAGATCGGTGGAGTCACGTCCTGAATGGCAAGCAGCAAGCTCCGCAAAGGGCAGAATATCCCCTCACCTCTGGCCATCAGGCAAAAGGGGGGGACCTAAAAGATAGGGAGGAGTGGAAGCAGGTGCCTGCCAGGAGAGGAAGGAAAATCCTTGCCCGGCCTCCCTCACCTGCCCGGTTGCCCCTGCAAAACAGGTATGGGGCTCTAGACAATGAGAGCCAGGCAAAGGAAGAGTCAGTGAAGGGTTCACCCATAGGGCTGTCTAGGGTGAGTCACTCGGATACACGCGTTAGGACTTCTTCATCTAAGAAAAAAAGGAGGGTAATCGTAATTGGAGACTCCCTCCTCAGGGGAACAGTGGGCCCTGTCTGCCGCCCTGATCCGACCCACAGGGAAGTCTGCGGCCTCCCTGGGGCCCGAGTTAAGGATGTTATCAAGAAGCTTCCTGGTCTGGTCAAACCCACGGACTATTACCCGCTTTTGGTTATGCAGATCGGTAATGATGAGATAGTAGAGAGGCGGCCAGAAGCAATCAAAAGGGACTTTAGGGCACTGGGGCGGATGCTAGAAGGATCAGGCGCACAGGTTGTGTTTGCCTCTATTCCTTCAATTATGAGGAAAAATAGTGGTAGGTTTGACAAAGTGCAGCAGATTAATACTTGGCTAAAGGGGTGGTGCCAGTGGTCTAGCTTTGGATTTTTTAACCATGGGGAGATCTACAGGGCACCTGATCTACTGAAACAAGCTGGGGTTCAAATGACACAAAGGGAAAAAAGGATCCTTGGTCACGAGCTGGCGGGACTCACAGAGCGTTCTTTAAACTAGATATGAAGGGGGATGGGGTTATAGCTGGGACTGCAGTGGGGCAGTGTTCTAAAAATTATGAGGACCAGGTGGCCTTCCATCCCCCTAGGGTGAGATCAGCGTGCTCAGCTTGCTCACTGAAATGCTTATACACCAATGCACGCAGCATGGGGAATAAGCAGGAGGAGCTAGAAACCTGGGTTGGGGCAGGAGATTATGATCTGGTGGCAATTACAGAGACATGGTGGGACAGTTCACATGACTGGAATGTGGTCATGGGTGTCTATGTCCTTTTCAGGAAAGACAGGCCAGCCAGGCGAGGTGGTGCAGTCGCTCTTTACGTGAAAGAGCAACTACAATGTATTGAATACCATCCAGGTACAGATGAGGAGCATGTTGAGAGTGTATGGGTTAGAATTAAGGGGCAGGCTGGCAGGAGAGATACTGTTGTGGGTGTCTATTACAGGCCACCAGATCAGGGTGAGGAAGTTGATGAGGCCTTCTACAGGCAGCTGAGAGCGGTCTCACAATCACAGGCCCTGGTTGTTGTGGGGGATTTTAACTTCCCTGATATTGGCTGGAAGGACTACTCAGCCAGCCAGCCACAGTCCAGGAGGTTCCTCCAGTGCATCGATGAGAATTTTCTGATGCAAATGGTGGAGGAGCCAACTAGGAGAGGAGCACTGCTGGACCTCATCCTCACTAACAAGGAGGATCTGGTTGAAGCAGTAAAGGT
Organism: Trogon surrucura; assembly: GCA_020746105.1. Classification (NCBI taxonomy): domain Eukaryota; kingdom Metazoa; phylum Chordata; class Aves; order Trogoniformes; family Trogonidae; genus Trogon; species Trogon surrucura. Next base: position 25,543,385 of record CM036622.1, on the reverse strand, counting down.
TGAGGGCTGCCTTGGCTGCAGTGACCATGAAATGGTGGAGTTCAGGATCTTGTGTAGCAGAAACAAAATAGCAAGCAGAATTGCAACCCTGGACTTCGCCAAGGCAAACTTTGGATTTTTCAAACAATTACTTGAGAAAATCCCATGGGCAAGGTTGTTTGAAGGTAAAGGGGCCCAAGATAGTTGGTTAGCGTTCAGGGACTGCTTCTACTGTGCTCAAGATCAGAGCATCCCGACACGTAGGAAGTCAAGGAAGGGAGCCAGGAGACCTGCGTGGCTCAACAGGGATCTGCTGGGTAAGCTCAAGTGCAAGAGGAAAATTTACAGATCTTGGAAGGCAGGGCTGGCCACTTGGGAAGAATATAAGGCTGTTGTCCGAGGATGTAGGGAGGCAACTAGGAAAGCAAGGCCTCCCTAGAATTGAACCTGGCGAGAGGGGTCAAGGACAACAGGAAGAGCTTTTTCAAATACGTGGCAGATAAAACTAACACCAGAGGCAATGTAGGCCCACTGATGAATGAGGTGGGTGCCTTGGTGACAGAAGATACAGAGAAGGCAGAGTTACTGAATGCCTTCTTTGTCTCTGTCTACTCTACCAGAGGCTGTCCTGAGGAGCCCCAATCCCCTGAGGCCCCAGAGGAAGTCAGGGCAGTGGAGGAGTTTGCTTTGGTTGATGAGGACTGGATTAGGGCCCAATTAAGCAATCTGGATATCCATAAATCCATGGGTCCAGATGGGATGCATCCACGGGTGCTGAGGGAGCTGGCTGATGTCATTGCTAGACCACTCTCCATCATCTTTGCCAAGTCTTGGGAGACGGGAGAGGTGCCTGAGGACTGGAGGGAAGCAAATGTCACTCCAGTCTTCAAAAAGGGCAACAAGGAGGACCCGGGGAACTATAGACCGGTCAGCCTCACCTCCATCCCTGGGAAAGTGATGGAACGACTTATCCTTGGTGCCATCTCAAAGCATATCAAGGATAAGAGGGTCATTAGAGACAGCCAACATGGCTTCACCAAAGGGAAGTCGTGCTTGACTAACCTCATAGCCTTTTATGAGGATGTAACAAGGTGGATAGATGATGGCAGAGCGGTGGATGTGGTCTACCTTGACTTCAGTAAAGCATTTGACACAGTCTCCCACAGCATCCTTGCTGCTAAACTGAGGAAGTGTGGTCTAGACTCTCAGGTAGTGAGGTGGACTGTGAACTGGCTAAGGGGAAGAAGCCAAAGAGTCATGGTCAATGGGGTGGAGTCTGGTTGGAGGCCTGTATCCAGTGGAGTCCCTCAAGGGTCGGTACTGGGACCAGTATTATTCAACATATTCATCGATGACTTGGATGAGGGACTAGAGAGTACTATCAGCAAGTTTGCTGATGACACCAAGCTGGGAGGAGTGGTTGTCACACCAGAAGGCTGTGCTGCCATTCAGCAAGACCTGGACCGGCTGGAGGGTTGGGCAGGGAAAAATTTAATGAAATATAACAAGGGTAAATGTAGAGTCTTGCATCTGGGTAGGAACAACCCCAGGTTCCAGTATAAGTTGGGGAATGACTTATTAGAGAGTAGTGTAGGGGAAAGGGACCTGGGAGTCTTGGTGGACAGCAGGATGACCATGAGCCAGCACTGTGCCCTTGTGGCCAGGAAGGCCAATGGCATCCTGGGGTGTATTAGAAGGGGGGTGGTTAGTAGGTCGAGAGAGGTTCTCCTTCCCCTCTACTCTGCCCTGGTGAGACCCCATCTGGAATATTGTCTCCAGTTCTGGGCCCCTCAGTTTAAGAAAGACAGGGAACTGCTGGAGAGAGTCCAGCACAGGGCAACTAGGATGACTAAGGGAGTGGAGCATCTCCCTTATGAGAAAAGGTTGAGGCAGCTGGGGCTCTTTAGTTTGGAGAAGAGGAGACTGAGGGGTGACCACATTAATGTTTACAAATATATCAAGGGTGAGCATCATGAGGATGGAGCCAGGCTCTTCTCGGTGACAACCACTGATAGGACAAGGGGTAATGGGCTGAAACTGGAACATAAGAGGTTCTGCTTAAACTCGAGAAGACACTTCTTCTTAGTGAGGGTGACGGAACACTGGAACGGGCTGCCCAGGGAGGTTGTGGAGTCTCCTTCTCTGGAGACATTCAAGACCCGCCTGAACACGTTCCTCTGTAGCATTATCTAGGCGTTCCTGCTCTGGCAGGGGGATTGGACTTGATGATCTTTCGAGGTCCCTTCCAATCCCTAACATTCTATGATTCTATGATTCTATGGTTATGTGTATAGGTTTGGTGTGTGCATAACCCGTTATGTAAATAGGCACCATTTAGTAGGTTTTTGTACCTACTACAACTACACCTGTTTTGCATGCAAACATTTGCTTATCTCAGATTCTTGTTTTCAGGAGATATGTATAACTTTAAACCCAAGGGTTCAGCTCCAAAATTCTTTAGTATAAATCACCTCCAGTAGATGCCAATGGACTCAAGAATCACCCCTCCCATTCCAAGAGTTAGCCCTATAGTTTTACCCCTCTAGCACAGCCTCAGGTCTCTCCTTCACCCTCGTGCCATAGACAGTGGGTCAAGTTGACCCCCATCTCAGTGCGATGAGCCCTGATGCAGGAGGAAGGACCCAGAATATCACTCCAGAAGTGTGAAATACGAGTACAGCACTAGAGAGGTTCTGAGGCAGGTATCAAAACCAATGGGCCTGTGAGTGCTACCAGGAGTCACAGGTCCCCCAGGTCCCTCTTGCACAGGTACCTCATTTATGAGCACACTCCCTGCCTGCCAGACAGTGATGGGATGATCCCTTCTCAGCACATAAGTCAAGACTGCATGGGCAGAAAGACTAAAATACCACTTTTATGCTTTGAATGACTCCTTTACATCAGAATTGAGACTGGTTAGTGAGGCTCTGTAGGAAATGATGGCACGTTGTTCCCTAGTGCCCCTGTTTTGCAAATATATCCCAGGCTTCACAGTCTACTTTAGTTCCCTGTGAAAAATGAGCAAAACTCCATCCTCAGCAAAGTTGCACTAAAGAACATATGATGTGAATATAAGGCCCGTCCCTGGAAACCTAACAGTTCACAGAATGTTCAAATATGACTTGATTAAAGTTGTGACATAAATCTGAAGGCCTATTAAAAAAAAAAAAAAAAGCCAAAACAAAACAGAGAAACAACTAACACAAAAAACCCCAAACCAAACAAAAGAAAAACAAAAAAAACCCCACAAAACAAAAACCAAAACACAACTCCCCAGATATTTTGCTTAGCTCAAATTCAAGCCATTTGTATCAAAAAGCTCCAGTATATGTAAATATACACACATAAGCAATTTAGATACCACTGTTGCATGTGCAAGGTAAGGGACTAGTTTTATATACGTTCTCGATAAATGAGAGAGAATTATTCATCTGCCTTTGGTTACTTTCCTAAAACTTCATGCAAAGTCCTAAGCCTTCCCAGTGAGTTAAAAGCAAATTGTACAGTTGATGAATAACATACGATGCTCTAAGTTACACAGATTCATCTCTGCTTGCGCTCTATGGGCAATTTTTCTCAGAATGCAAAGTCCCTGACTTGTTCAGTCCCTCTGAACATTCTCTTTACTCATAGAAAATGTTAACAATTTCTCAATTAATGCATCAAACCATTCCACAGTTGCAGATTGCATTTTTGTTAGCTTGTTTTGTAAAACAGCAAAATGGCTAATTTTGTGTGGTTTTTCTTTTTTACCAATGACAAGTTTACAATAAGCTGTTTTTTTCCTTTTTCTTTTAGTGTTAGTATATTCCATTAGAATATCCAAAATATTAGAATATGTTAGAATATTTAGTATGGAATATTCCATTACTGAGAGAATTGAAGAGATGTGTACATAAACATTACATTTACATTAATATAAATAATTTTGCTGCCTGTTTTAAGATATTCAAATAAAAATATGAATTATGCCTAAAATTTAATCCATTAAAACAATCAACACATAAAATAATCAGATTTAAGATTTAAATATATTATCAGCTGCCAAAATTCAGGGACAGCAGCAATAACAGAATCCAGTAATTCTAATTCTACTCTCTCAACCTGATTATTAGAAGGTACACTATATTCCAAATAATCCACATAAAGTGCAAGAAGATACTGCAGATGACAGTACTGATAATGTGCTTTGTCTTACAGAATACATGATGCTTTAAATGCCATCCAGTTATAACCCATTTTGTTATTGTCAAGATAAAAGGAAAGTTCTGTCTATGCACAAAATCACAGGTATAGTCATGCCTATGAGGTACATTAATTCTTGAACCAAGTATGTAATAAACTAGCTCTCATTAATTCTGATTTAAGTGATTACTATTTCCATGTGCAGAGCTGTTCTCTATTACACACAAAATATATCACATCTAGGAAAATACTACTAACAGACAAGACTTCACTTTTGAAGTAATGACAAAAAGGCACAAGTTACATTTTCTGAACTGCCTATCTATCTGTGCAAAAAGATAACGACATTGGTGCTTAGGAAGTATTTGTCCATAGTGTAAGCATTTAAAATGATGGTTTAGTTACTGAGCAATTGCAGTACTGCAATCCCTATTCTACTCCAAAATATATGGATGGGAATAAAATATAATCAGTATTTCCTGAGAAATACCCGCAATGTATATTTCCTGTTACAACATTATGTAAATTCCTACTGCAAACCAACAATATTTCAAGAAACATCAAATTTACACATAAATTGACAGATAGGCAGCAGCCCAAATGTAATGATTTGAAATTTCCTCTTCTTGAAGAAGATACCTAATTTTTCACAATTCTAAAAAGAAGTCTAAACACCACACATTTTGCTGGCTCCTCTGCCTCAGTCACAAAACATTTAAGTATTGTCTTTCTCCCTCTTGTAGTGCAGGATGAAATGAAGGGAGCAAGTCCAAGTTGGATTATCATGACGTGGAAAATACACTGTGTGCACATTCTTGTCTTTTAGGTTAGGTTATTTTAGGTGGTGTGAAAGATTGTCCGAACCTGGAGAGTCTTTCCAGCCCTATACCGAGTGTAACTTCATTTTGGACTACTTTAGTACTGGAAAATGTCTTGGAGGTGGGGAGGCTCTTTGTTTTTTTTTAAAAACAAAGCACAACATTACAGAAGACAGTGCATATTCCTGAACTATTCCTGAACCAACTACCTTTAGCATTAAGGAATATATTTTTCTCCTCATTTTCTTTCAGTAAGATTAACCCAGTCCTACTATGATTTTGAATATGATTACAGAAAATAATAAATTTCAGAAAGATTAATTTAGATTAATTACAATTTCAAAAAAAAAGAGCATGGTATAACAAAATTTGACTTGAAATTTCCGTTTCCTGACACAGGCAATACAGGCCAAAAATGGTATTTCAGAACTAAAGTTCCAGATCTGTGGGAAATTCATCTAGAAAGTACCTCTCTTTTTGGGTCGATAGTCCTGTTGTCTGGAGGGAAGAGGGGTTATCACAGGAAGTCCCACAGCCTTGTATTATTAATTAGGAATAAAACAAAAAACAAAAAGGCAAATGTGTTGCTGTCTTGCTGTAGCTGTGTAGGTTCATATGTACATAGTTATCTTCTTTTCTTTTTAATAACATAATCTTCTCTGCTTCTCTTACAGTGAAAATTGCTAGTGGTTTCTTTTCTTTTAATTTCACAGAATCACAGAATCACAGAATATTAGGGATTGGAAAGGACCTCGAAAGATCATCAAGTTCAATCCCCCTGCCAGAGCAGGAACGCCTAGATAATGCTACATAGGAACGTGTCCAAGCGGGTCTTGAATGTCTCCAGAGAAGGAGACTCCGCAACCTCCCTGGGCAGCCTGTTCCAGTGCTCCGTCACCCTCACTGAGAAGAAGTTTCTTCTCGAGTTTAAGCAGAACCTCTTATGTTCCAGTTTCAGCCCATTACCCCTTGTCCTATCAGTGGTTGTCACCGAGAAGAGCCTGGCTCCATCCTCGTGACACTCACCCTTGATATATTTGTAAACATTAATGAGGACACCCTTCAGTCTCCTCTTCTCCAAACTAAAGAGCCCCAGCTGCCTCAGCCTTTCCTCAGAAGGGAGATGCTCCACTCCCTTAATCATCCTAGTTGCCCTGTGCTGGACTCTCTCCAGCAGTTCCCTGTCTTTCTTGAACTGAGGGGCCCAGAACTGGACACAAAATTCCAGATGGGATCTCACCAGGGCAGAGTAGGGGGGAAGGAGAACCTCTCTTGACCTACTAACCACCCCCCCTTCTAATACACCCCAGGATGCCATTGGCCTTCCTGGCCACAAGGGCACAGTGCTGGCTCATGGTCATCCTGCTGTCCACCAAGACTCCCAGGTCCCTTTCCCCTACACTACTCTCTAATAAGTCATTCCCCAACTAACACTGGAACCTGGGGTTGTTCCTACCCAGATGCAAGACTCTACATTTACCCTTGTTATATTTCATTAAATTTTTCCCCGCCCAACCCTCCAGCCTGTCCAGGTCTCGCTGAATGGTAGCACAGCCTTCTGGCGTGTCAGCCACTCCTCCCAGCTTGGTGTCATCAGAAAGGGCTTCTTCAAACACATTGCTGACAAAACTAATACTAGAGGCAAAGTAGGCCCTCTGTTGAATGAGGTGGGTGTCCTGGAGACAGAGGACAGAAAGAAGGCAGAGTTGCTGAATGCCTTCTTTGCCTCTGTCTACACTGTTGGAGACCGTCTTCAGGAGCCTCAGTCCCCTGAGGCCCCAGAGGAAGTCATGACAAAGGACAAGTCTGCCCTGATTGATGAGGAGTGGGTTAAGGATCAGTTTGAATACTTGAACATTCATAAATCCATGGGCCCTGATGGGATGCACCCACGGGTGCTGAGGGAGCTGGCGGGAGTCATTGCTAGGCCACTCTCCATCATCTTTGGTAAGTCATGGGGAACAGGTGAGGTGCCTGAAGACTGGAGGAAAGTGAATGTCACTCCAGTCTTCAAGAAGGGCAGGAAGGATGACCCGGGTAACTACAGACTGGTCAGCCTCACCTCCATCCCTGGAAAGGTGATGGAACAACTTATCCTTGATGCTGTCTCTAGGCATATCAAGGATAAGAAGGTTATTAGGAGCAGTCAGCATGGCTTTGCCAAGGGGAAGTCATGTTTGACCAAACTGATAGCCTTTTATGAAGATATAACCAGGTGGATGGATGGTGGCCATGCAGTGGACGTGGTCTACCTGGACATCAGCAAGGCCTTTGACACCGTCTCCCACAGCATCCTCATAGGTAAACTGAGCAAGTGTGGTCTGGATGACCAAGTAGTGAGGTGGGTCGAGAACTGGTTGAAGGGAAGAAGCCAGAGGGTTGTGGTCAATGGGACTGAGTCTGGCTGGATGCCTGTGTCTAGTGGGGTCCCTCAGGGGTCAGTGCTTGGGCCGGTGCTGTTTAACATATTCATCAATGATCTGGATGAGGGATTAGAGAATGTTGTCAGCAAGTTTGCTGATGATACGAAATTGGGAGGAGTGGTTGACACACCGGAAGGCTGTGCAGCCATTCAGAGAGACCTAGACAGGCTGGAGGGCTGGGCGGGGAGAAATCTTAGGAAGTTTAACAAGGGCAAGTGTAGAGTTTTGCACTTGGGAAAAAATAACCCCATGTGTCAATATAGGTTGGGGACTGCCCTACCGGAGAGCAGCACAGGGGAAAGGGACCTGGGGGTTCTAGTGGACAGCAGGATGACCATGAGCCAGAAATGTGCCCTCGTGGCCAAGAAGGCATATGGCATCCTGGGGTGTATTAGAAGGGGAGTATCAAGTAGGTCAAGAGAGGTCCTCCTGCCCCTCTACTCTGCCCTGGTGAGGCCACATCTGGAATATTGTGTCCAGTTCTGGGCCCCTCAGTTCAAGAAGGACAGGGAGCTGCTTGAGAGAGTCCAGCGTAGAGCCACAAAGATGGTGAAGGGAATGGAGCATCTCCCTTCTGAGGAAAGGCTGAAGGAGCTGGATCTCTTTAGCTTGGAGAAGAGGAGGCTGAGGGGTGACCTCATTAATGTTTATAAATATGTCAAGGGGGAATGTCAGGAAGATGGAGCCAGGCTCTTTTCAGCGGCGTCCACTGACAAGACAAGGGGCAATGGGTGGAAGTTGGAACACAGGAGGTTCCATAAAAATATGAGGAAAAACTTTTTTACTGTGAGGGTGACCGAGCACTGGAACAGGCTGCCAAGGGAGGTTGTGGAATCTCCTTCTCTTGAGACATTCAAAACCCGCCTGGACGCGTTCCCGTGCGCTCTACTGTAGGTGATCCTGCTCCGGCAGGGGTGTTGGACTAGATGATCTTTAAGGTCCCTTCCAACCTCTAACATTCTGTGATTCTGTGATTCTGTGATAGTACTCTCTAGTCCCTCATCCAAGTCATTGATGAATATATTGAATAATATTGGTCCCAGTACCGACCCCTGAGGGACTCCACTGGATACAGGCCTCCAACCAGACTCCGCCCCATTGACCACAACTCTTTGGCTTCTTTCCCTTAGCCAGTTCACAGTCCACCTCACTACCTGAGAGTCTAGACCACACTTCCTCAGTTTAGCAGCAAGGATGCTGTGGGAGACTGTGTCAAATGCTTTACTGAAGTCAAGGTAGACCACATCCACCGCTCTGCCATCATCTATCCACCTTGTTACATCCTCGTAAAAGGCTATGAGGTTAGTCAAGCACGACTTCCCTTTGGTGAAGCCATGTTGACTGTCTCTAATGACCCTCTTCTCCTTGATATGCCTTGAGATGGCACCAAGGATAAGTCGTTCCATCACTTTCCCAGGGATGAAGGTGAGGCTGACTGGTCTATAGTTACCCGGGTCCTCCTTGTTGCCCTTTTTGAAGACTGGAGTGACATTTGCTTCCCTCCAGTCCTCAGGCACCTCTCCCGTCTCCCAAGACTTGGCAAAGATGATGGAGAGTGGTCTAGCAATGACATCAGCCAGCTCCCTCAGCACCCGTGGATGCATCCCATCTGGACCCATGGATTTATGGATGTCCAGATTGCTTAATTGGGCCCTAATCCAGTCCTCATCAACCAAAGCAAACTCCTCCACTGCCCTGACTTCCTCTGCGGCCTCAGGGGATTGGGGCTCCTCAGGACAGCCTCTGGTAGAGTAGACAGAGACAAAGAAGGCATTCAGTAACTCTGCCTTTTCTGTATCTTCTGTCACCAAGGCACCCACCTCATTCATCAGTGGGCCTACATTGCCTCTGGTGTTAGTTTTATCTGCCACGTATTTGAAAAAGCTCTTCCTGTTGTCCTTGACCGCTCTCGCCAGGTTTAATTCTAGGGAGGCCTTTGCTTTCCTAGTTGCCTCCCTACATCCTCAGACAACAGCCTTATATTCTTCCCAAGTGGCCAGCCCTGCCTTCCAAGATCTGTAAACTTTCCTCTTGCACTTGAGCTTACCCAGCAGATCCCTGTTGAGCCACGCAGGTCTCCTGGCTCCCTTCCTTGACCTCCTACGTGTCGGGATGCTCTGATCTTGAGCACAGTAGAAGCAGTCCCTGAATGCTAACCAACTATCTTGGGCCCCTTTACCTTCAAACAGCCTTGCCCATGGGATTTTCTCGAGTAATTGTTTGAAAAATCCAAAGTTTGCCTTGGCGAAGTCCAGGGTTGCAATTCTGCTTGCTATTTTGTTTCTGCTACACAAGATCCTGAACTCCACCATTTCATGGTCACTGCAGCCAAGGCAGCCCTCAACCTTTACTGCTTCAACCAGATCCTCCTTGTTAGTGAGGATGAGGTCCAGCAGTGCTCCTCTCCTAGTTGGCTCCTCCACCATTTGCTTCAGAAAATTCTCATCGATGCACTGGAGGAACCTCCTGGACTGTGGCTGGCTGGCTGAGTTGTCTTTCCAGCCAATATCAGGGAAGTTAAAATCCCCCACGACAACCAGGGCCTAAGGATGTTATCAGGAAGCTTCCTGGTCTGGTCAAACCCACGGACTATTACCCGCTTTTGGTTATGCAGATCGGTAATGATGAGATAGTAGAGAGGCGGCCAGAAGCAATCAAAAGGGACTTTAGGGCACTGGGGCGGATGCTAGAAGGATCAGGCGCACAGGTTGTGTTTGCCTCTATTCCTTCAAATATGAGGGAAAATAGTGGAAGGTTTGACAAAGTGCAGCAGATTAATACTTGGCTAAAGGGGTGGTGCCAGTCTAGCTTTGGATTTTTTAACCATGGGGAGATCTACAGGGCACCTGAACTACTGAAACAAGCTGGGGTTCAAATGACACAAAGGGAAAAATGGATCCTTGTTCAGGAGCTGGCGGGACTCACAGAGCGTTCTTTAAACTAGATATGAAGGGGGATGGGGTTATAGCTGGGATTGCAGTGGGGCAGTGTTCTAGAAATTATGAGGACTGGGTGGCCTTCCATCCCCCTAGGGTGAGATCAGCGTGCTCAGCTTGCTCCCTGAAATGCTTATACACCAATGCACGCAGCATGGGGAATAAGCAGGAGGAGCTAGAAACCTGGGTTGGGGCAGGAGATTACGATCTGGTGGCAATTACAGAGACATGGTGGGACAGTTCACATGACTGGAATGTGGTCATGGGTGGCTATGTCCTTTTCAGGAAAGACAGGCCAGCCAGGCGAGGTGGTGGAGTCGCTCTTTACGTGAAAGAGCAACTACAATGTCTTGAATACCATCCAGGCATGGATGAGGAGCATGTTGAGAGTGTATGGGTTAGAATTAAGGGGCAGGCTGGCAGGAGAGATACTGTTGTGGGTGTCTATTACAGGCCACCAGATCAGGCTGAGGAAGTTGATGAGGCCTTCTACAGGCAGCTGAGAGTGGTCTCACAATCACAGGCCCTGATTGTCGTGGGGGATTTTAACTTGGGCTTAGAATAGAACTCATTGAAAAAACCCTCAGTGCAAGTCCTAAGTGGGAAGTAAAACCCACACACACTTTGTAATAAATGTAAAATAATAATTTTGTCTTTATGGATGGCATTTATCACTCCAATAGAGCAGATGGCTAGAAGCAGATATTAAATTGATGCCTATAAATAAAAAACAATACTATTGAAAATAATATTGCTCTCTTTGACATTATCTCAAAATATCTTTTTTTCCCAGTGAACACCATACTTTGTCAGGAGTTTGCAAAATGCAAAAAGGAAAAAATCTACCTGTTCTTTGAAAAGGTACGTAAATTAATTAGCATATTATACAAATTAAAGTAAGACATGGTGACATGTTTTTTTATCAAAGTGATCCAACACTGAAATTGCTATCACTGGCAAGAAGCTGGAACTGAAATAATGAGTTGTAGCTGTCCACTGTCTCATCCACTAGCTCACTGCTTTTGTATCATGCTACGTAACACGAAGCAAAGGGTTCAGACATTTAATTGTGTGATCGCATTCATTAAAAACAGAAGGAAACCCATATCCTCAAACAAAAAAAGATATATGTTAAGGACAATCTTCTACTTCTGATAGGTCTTCCCAAGGCCCACTGAAGGTAGTAACTATTTTGACACGTTTTCATCAGAGGGACTTGGATTAGCAACTCATTAAGTAATACCATTTACTTCAGTGCCCTCTTTTGATCTCTTAGCCAATTGGTACAGCAGAAGTTCAGGTTTTCGTAGAATCATAGAATCAGGGAATCATGGAATCATGGAATCAGTTTCAGTTGGAAGAGATCTTCAAGATCATCAAGTCCAACCTTTGTCCTAGCCCTATAAGCACCACTAAACTCTAGAAGGGTCCCTTCGGAGAGCCGGCCAAGTTAACGACCATCACACCAATATGGCTACAGGTCGTCCTCCCTTTATTGCTCCGGACAGCTCAATATATACAGTTAAGCAGTGTCCCCGCACCTGCCCCTTCCCAAAGTTGGTCAGTTACAGGTTTACACGCCCCAGCGTTTTATTGGGTAGTGCCATTCCACTATGCAAGCGGCTCTCGCCCCCCCTTCTCCCCCCGGTAAGGCTCTTCACAAAACAGATTAAACCTCTTCCTCCCTGTGTTCCAAGGCAGCTTCAAGGACAGAGCCTTTGTTTAGGCCTAAGCTGGGTTGTCCACATCTTTAAAGTAATACCGCACCTCTGCTCCACAAGAAATTCCTCTACATATCCCCCTTTTTCTTTTTGGACAACCCAGGCTTCATCCGCTAGCTTGCTTATAATTTTCTTGATTATACTTATCAAACAACTAAACATAAGTAAGCCTATAACAATTAAAACTGCAATAACCAAAAATGCCTTAACTAAACTCTTAATTCATCCTGTCAAAGTTCTCACACCCATCACCCTAAATCATACTTCGATCCTTAATCACACAGTTCTAACAAAGAAAAAGGCAGCTGGTTTCCCTGCCTTGCTTTTAGCTAAAGAAAGATCACTCTGCTGGTTAGTACATAAACCTTAACGCCTACTATGTGGCTTTGATTACAGAACCAATATAAGCTTCATTGTTAGTCACACGAAGAGGATACTTATTAATACAACAGGTAACATTGAGAACAGTCACATTTTCCCATAATTGCTCTGCCATCAGCCGTAAGCATCTTCTGCCAGTCCAACCCATGTCGTCGTTGGTAATCGGTACTTCAGGGTTCCATCACGTCACTGGGCAAAACAGAGGGGTTCAACAGACGGGCCCAGTGCACAGTCGTGTTGCTGCTGCGCTGTTGAAGCAACAGGATGCTGCACAGCCACATCATGCAGGATCATGTGGTTCCCAGGTCCCTTGTCCGTTATTAATAATAACAGGACACGCAATCGAACTGGCTGCTTCCCAATCTCCCTCTATTATAGTGTCTCTGATGACACCACTCCATCGCTGTTGCAAAGGATCCTTTATGGTTCAAGCTTGAAAATCAAGCTTGAATGAGGGAGCTGATGGTAATGGGGGAGCTGAACTGGTTTAAGGGTTTCTTCTATTTCTTGCTGTCTAGTTGATAATTCAGTGAGTTTGTTCAGGATCTCTTTCAGGGGTTCATCCTGATCTTCCTTCTTTTCTTCCCCCCCTCCTTTTATTTTTTTTTTTTTTTTTTTTTTTTTTTCTCTTATTAGCTCAAGTATTACTTCAATCACTCTGTTATCACACAGGGAGAGCAGAATTTCCCAGGTCTGTTTTGATCATACTCTCCCGTTCACTCCCATGCACATCTGGTGTACAAGAAGCGTCTTATCTTCATTCTCACGGACAAGCTCTCAACATGAGCTGTACCTGGCTGGTCAGGGTCTCTTTTCATAATTAGCAAGCAAGAGTTATGTACTTGTTTAGAAAAGAGCTCAGCTCAAGGACGAAAGTCTTAATTCTGCAACGCAGTGCAGTTTCTCCTTTTTCTTTTTTTTTTTTCTTCCACCCAGTCGGGAAGAGCAGGGAGTTTCTTCCTTTGCCTTTTTCCTTTCCTGCTCTCCCCGCAACGCTTTGATCGCTGCCGCAGCAACTTTCTTTTCTGCTTGCATGATTTCTAGAGTGCGTATTACGGTTTTCCAAACTGTTCCTACTTCTTTTGATTCTTTTCCTTCTTTTTCTCCCTCTAGAGTACAGTCCCACAAAAAGTCTCCTACTTCACGCCACTTCGTGGAACTAAAGATTAATGGCAGGTCGTTCATTTTCTCCTGTTTCCGAGCCCATGGGGCTAATACGTCTCGCTCCTTTACGTTTCCTCCTCTCTTAGAGAGTATACTAAGGAGGCGAGTTGCCGCGTCCATTTCCATCGCGGTCTTACCTTGGCAGGGGCTTGATCTGCCGCTCAAGCACTGGTCTCCGGTGCCCTTTTGGTCACACTCGGAACTTTCCTGCCTCCAGCTCTCCAGCTCCCAAATCGGCTCATGTCCGATGCTTCGGAGTCTTCCCACATTTAAGCAATCCACATTTAAGCGTCCATAGAGGGTCCCTTGTTCAGGTGCCAGATCTAGAAGGGTCCCTTCGGAGAGCCGGCCAAGTTAACGACCATCACACCAATATGGCTACAGGTCGTCCTCCCTTTATTGCTCCGGACAGCTCAATATATACAGTTAAGCAGTGTCCCCGCACCTGCCCCTTCCCAAAGTTGGTCAGTTACAGGTTTACACGCCCCAGCATTTTATTGGGTAGTGCCATTCCACTATGCAAGCGGCTCTCGCTCCCCCTTCTCCCCCCAGCAAGGCTCTTCACAAAACAGATAAAACCTCCTCCTCCCTGTGTTCCAAGGCAGCTTCAAGGACAGAGCCTTTGTTTAGGCCTAAGCTGGGTTGTCCACATCTTTAAAGTAATACCGCACCTCTGCTCCACAAGAAATTCCTCTACAATGTCCCTCATCACAACATTTACCTGTATCTTAAACACCTCCAAGGATGGTGACTCAACCAGTTCCCGGGGCAGGCATGTTCCAATGCCTGACTACCCTTTCAGAAAAGAAATTCTTCTGAATATCCAACCTGAATCTCCCTTGGCGCAACTTAAGGCCATATCCGCTTGTCCTACCACTTGCCACTAGGGAGAACAGACCAAGCCCCACCTTGCTACAGCCTCCTTTCAAATAGTTGTAGAGAGTGATAAGGTCTCCCCTCAGTCTCCTCCAGGTTAAACAGCCCCAGATCCCTCAGCTGTTCTTCATAGGTCACATGTTCCAAATCCTTTACCAGCTTGGCAGCCCGCCTCTGTACCCTCTCCAGTACCTCAATGTCCCTCCTGCAGAGAGAGGCCCAACACTGGACACAGTACTCAAGGTGAGGCCTCACCAAAGCCAGTACAGAGGAATGATCACCTCCCTCCTTCTGCTGACTATGCCATTCCTGATACAGGCCAGGATGCTTTTGGCTTTCTTGGTCACCCAGGCACACTGCTGGCTCATGTTCAGCTGGCTCTCCATCAACACCCCCAGGTCCCTCTCTGCCTGGCAGCTCTCCAGCCACTCCTCCCCAAGCCTGTAGCGCTGCTGGGACTTGTTGTGGCTGAAGTGCAGGACCCAGCATTTGGCCTTATTGAAATTCACGTGATTGGCCTTGGCCCAGTGATCCAGCCTGTCTAGATCCCTCTGTAGAGCCTTCCTACCTCCAAGCAGATAAACAGTGCTAAGGCAAGTAATGCACACTTTGTTTGCTCATTCTAAACATAGGATGAGGGAGACAAGGGGGAAAGGAAAGATAGGGTTTTTTTCACAGAGACAGTTTTACTTAATCTATTGTAAAAAAAAAAAAAAAGTAGTCACATTTAGTTTTGCATTTGGAAAATCACCCCTTTAAATGTCAGCCAAGCAACAAGTGATCATTTTAGCCTAAGCCAGCATAAACTTTTCTGCAAAGCCATTGCAGAAGAGAAGATTTTTCTGCAAAGCCATTGCAGAAAAGAAGACTTTGCAGGTTTACATCTTGTAAAATTACAGTTATCTTGCAGCACATAATAATTGATCAGAATCAAAGAGGTGAAACAGATCTTAATTCTTTTTTATCGTTAAGGGAAAATTGTCATAATGCCTGCCTTCTGTTGTAACTAGGGAGAGCACTAGAAGTTCAGATAGTTCTTTAGTTTAAGTCATTGACAAAACTCCCACATGTCCACCAGGAGTGTGATTAAATTCAAATAGAAAGGTTCACAATAATTTTATGGTGGTTTCCATTTCTGTATCTTTCTGGGAAGCTGATGGGGGAAAAAAACAACTAAAAGCTTGAGAATTTCAAGTGTGCTACTTCCATTAAAAAATAAACCATTTTATTTCCTCTCAGAGCTCATATTCATTTATTGATTGAGTGCAATATATTCTGTATTTGCCATGGATTTTGGTAGGAATTAATAATGTTGGAAGAACAGTTTCTCTTAGGATTTATTTTCCTGCTTTCTTTTCTGATGCCTACGAAGTTTCTTATTGTTTCAAATTTAATTTGCAACACCAAAATCATCAGCAGTTTAAATTATGGTTACAATACATATTTCCAAAACAAGCTGGGAAATGCCTTAAGAGAAGATTGCATGCCAGTGAACAATCACTGCAGCTCTGCTCTTTCAACTCAGATACTATTTTAGTCCCTACAACCTAAAAAACTGTTCTGGCTGAGTCCATCAGCTGTCATGCCAGATTTCATGCCAGAATCCAGTTTATTAACTCTCCTTAAGGAAAAATCTCCCCTGTCTGTACAAAAAGAAAATATAACATTTTCCTCAGCGCAGAAATACATCTTCAGGAAATGTTAAGAAGGTAGGGGGTTTTGAATGCCTGTCTAAGAAACAGGTTTAAAATATTTGACAGTGCTATTGTGCTAGTCTTAGAATTAAAGCCAAGATTTGCAGTTTTGCTTGCAAGTGCAGAAATCTCTCACATTTAGTCTCCTTAGTGACTTGGTAAACCACATCCAAAAGAAATTCGATTTTGCTTCTTTTTTTCTTCCGTCTTCATCATCATGGCTAGGCTTCGTGAATGAAGATATGGGAAGGGCTCTACCATCAATCTTACATAGCCATCCAATCACAAGAGATTCCATTGTATGCATCGACAATCCAGGCGTCCATGCATTGCATGTGAGTAGTAAAATCTTCAGACGTCTGGAAATTATCACCAAGATCTTACCCTGACTTTAAAAAGAACAGTCTTTGCCACATGCCTTCTTTTTACAAGTTAGATAAGCATGGAAATTTTCTTAATTGAATTGAATGATTCATACTTTCTAATAATTCTGAAGCACTATAAATGTACATTCTACAATACAGAAGAACTATTCATATACACTTTATATCGATTTGATCTAGAAACTTAATGTTGTTTGAGAACAGACCCAGTGTTTTGATGATGTCTGCACATTATTCTGGTTAAATCATTCTCATTGTACTATACCAGCCCTGTACACACTTATATCCAGATGTTTAAGCATCTCCGTTTGGTTTCGAACTCAAACACCTTATGTGATTATAATATTTATATAAATTTGCATAAGTGGATCAGAAGGAATGGTTTATAAATCAAACTGCTCTAAAGCTGGCAGAAATTACATGCACTACCATAAGGCCTGATACGCAGAAATTTAGAGTCCCTCTAAATTCAACTCTGTGTGATGTAAGTGATGTAAAACCAACAGAAGTAAATCACATTTCCATTTATTTGTCTTGAAAGCTAAGACTTAGCAACTGAGTAAAATGAACATTTTTTTGCTTTGGACAAAAAAATAATAGATGGAGCTTATAACTTGCAAGTTGCAGTCTCTGCTTTAATCATATGTCAGATGGTTTCTTGATACAATATTCATAAGTACCTAAGTTATTACTCCAAGTGTTCTCCTGCTAAATTTTGTGTTAAATTGCTTTTAACATTGAGTTTAGCACCAAGGCCCAACTGGGAACCAAGGCCCATTTCTCATTCACTGTAACTGATAGTACAAAAGCAGCATAGCAGAACAGAAAGCCTCCCCAAAACATCTCACTCTGCTCTTATTCCTGGTCCCCCAAAGGAGGACTCTGGTGGCTATCTGTCATCACTTTTCCCTCTGAAGAAAAAGCAAAACAATTCAAAGATCACAAGTAACAACTTAGGCTACTTAAGGGTGAGAATAATCAACACCTGCATCAGGGCTCTGGGCAGATGAATGATCAGAGGCAGCTCTGGTAAAGGCCAGGACAATACCGCTATTCATAGGACCCTGCTGCATAAGGTTATCATTGCTGGGAGACAGGAGGAAGACCATGGCCAAGGCTCTGTTAGCCACACTACAGACAGATCTTTTTATTCACACACATTTTTTTCAGCTATTTACAACTGGGGCATCCAGCTGGAATAACACACTCCCTCCCACAGCCCTTGTCTGCTTTGTATCAACTTCTGGTAGAAAAGCGAGGTCCGAAGCCAGAGGCCATAGCACCTGAATTCACCAAAGCTGGGGTTCATCTTTCCAAGCCACTTACCAATGCTTAAACTCTGACATTTTATCTCACGTGTTTAATATTAATATCAGTAAGAAAGAAGATATTATTTTTCTAAATCTCGCAAAGGGCAGTCACAAATTCATCACAGACCCTGCAGCTTGCCTTGGGGCTTGGCTGTAATGAACAGATCTTTAGGAGGGAAGAAGAACTCAAGAATACCATTGCTTCATTTGAATCTCTTTCCATGCTGTGAAGAAGCTCAGTTCTTCTTCCTCCATGACAATTTAATCTCTCCAGTAACCATTCCATTTTACTGAAAGCTCAGGGGCTCTCTGAGCTTGTCAACTGAGCTCTATTCTGGACCCAATATTCTTGCCTGACAAGAAACCCTCCACTTAATTTCTTCCACCAGTGTACTGGCTTTGGCTGAATGCTTGGGCAGTGCCATTTTCTTCCATTTATACAAACCCCCAAAACTTTTAGATGTTCAGACACAACACCACTTTGATAAAATTTAGTAGCTGGCATCAGTTCTTTGTGTTCATTTGGTTGCATTGGTATGCTCTTAGTTTTTAAATATATTCTGCTTATCCTTTTACACTGCTTCTAAGGAGGCATTCCCGTTATAGTTCTGTGTCCTGTTTACAATGCAGAAACCATATCTGTGGGTAACATTCTACTCCTGACTTCTACAGTCTATCTACGCTGCAGAAAATCCTTGAAACATAGTGCTCATTTGCAAGAAGATCCTTGAGGGAACATCTTGCAAAGAACCAAACATGAACTCATATTGTTGTGATAATTACTGAGTTTAACATGAGAACTGCAGTGAGTGAAAAGCCACTGTGTGGGTGAGCCTCATTAAGATACAGCATTCCTGATTAATTGTTGAATTAATTTAATTCAAATGGAAGGATAGATCACTTTCTGGGGTAGAATGAAGAACTTCTAGGAATAATTAGATGAAGTGGGAAAAAAAGTTTACTTAGGTTCTGTCCTTATAATTTTATTTCTGTGTACTGTTGGACATTCAAGCAAAAACTGAAGATTAAGAAAATATTACAGAATGCCAGTAATCAGTTCCAAACTTCCAGTGCTACTACCAAAGTCACATTTCTCATATCAATATTATTATGCAAATCCAGTCAAAGAAGGAAAATATACGGTGTGCAAATCAGCACTAATTTTGAAAACAGCATTTGCCATGGACTACACATCAAAACACAACTGTAAAATTTTTTCTTCAACTAACTCTTACTCATGAACAAGCTCAGAAAGAGAGCTGATCACAGACTGTACAAGACAAAAAAAACCCCCAACATTTAATTACACGTGATAGATGTGTTTTGTAGCTTTATATAGCAATTCAGTCCATTACGGTTAAGTAGGGTGTCTATCTCTTGTAACTGAAGACATAAATGAAGAAAGAAACCAATCTGATTTCAGTTATGAGAGCACTGGTGTAAGCACAATGGATGAATAATTAACATGGTGCCCTGCTAGCTTGGACTGCTACAGCTTCACTGGTTTTTGCATTTCTGTCAACTGGATATAGTTATTTCAGACATAAGATGTTATGTCTGTAATCATCTTTCCAGCTGAATCTTAGATCTTAGTCTTAGAGCTGAGTTTTAGCACTATCATAATAGCTAGGTTTGGACAGTAAAGATCATTTCATCCTACTGTAAAATTCTAAGTGCTCCTTTCACTGTAATTTTGGTCAATCAGAATTAAAACAAGGACTTGCATTAAACAAAATTTGGAAGGAGCATAAATCAGATGACCAACATTTCACTAGAAGAGACCTGATTAACTAGGCTAGCTTCTTCCATGAAACATAAAGATGTATCTTAGCAACCAATTTCCGTTATGGGTTTTGGCAGGCAAGTACTGTAATTTTAAAGAAGGAATAAATATTTAGTGGAAAACAATTTAAACCCTAATGTAGTGGTAGTCTTAAAAAACGTTATCCAAAACAACAATTCTAAAAGAAGCCTTTCATTATAGCATATGTTTGCAGTCAATCCTCAGTCTCAAGTTTCACAAGGCATCAAAAGGCATGGCCCAACAGAGTTTTTTCTCCCTATTTAAAGCCAGTCTGCATTAAGGAGGATGTGGGTTCTTATTCAATTCCCTCATTGCTGCATTATTCATTAATCCATCTGATGTAGCCACTTGGAAATAAAATCTGTCTCACATCTTTCCAGCTCTGATATAGCAAAGCAAGCTCTTTCTCCCTAAGATTTTAACTCTTTCATAACCAAACACCACAGACCACACCTAATTGCGTTTTCCTTTGCAATAAAAATATTATGAATTGTTGTACAAGCAAGAAAAAACAAGCAAAGAAAAGGCATTTCTGCTCTGCCCAATTCATAGTCTGGGTCTCTATACATTACTTGGATGAAGTAAACATTACGGAACATTTGTAGTTTCACACAGAGCCCAGGAACCTCATCAACCTCAAATTAAGATCTGTATTACAGTGCTAAGAGATGCATAAACTTTTCTGCTAAACCTCTGTCCTACAGTAAAGTTTTCCTCCAAAAAAAAAGACCAAAAAAAGTCAATAGTCTAGCAAGTGAAATTTCCATTTTTGTCAAATGGAACTGTGATTTGTCTCCCCTGGTGAGAATTAAATCCCTCACTAGTACATCTTATTGAAGCCACTATCAGGTGCTTAGCTCATGTTCTCAGCACTTCTATATTGAAATTCTGGGGATAGAGCTGGCTACAGCTGTATCACCACCAGGAGAATCAATTAGTCACAGAAACATTACAAGAAACAGTCTGTTTAGCTCCAAATGCTTGTAAAAGCTAAATGCACATTTTCAGCAGTTTGCATAAAAGTTGAACATCTCTGACTGGTTGTCAAATTGATCATCAAGCCTTAGAAATAGGTGAGCCTCAGTGATGCCATAAATCAGCTCTTTAGAGATGTCGTGCTCTACAGAAACCACTGTGTAGTCATATTTAAATTTGTTTTGGAACTGATGTTACTAGCAAGTGTCAACACTACTGCCAAAAGTGTATGTGATGTGTTAGCACATTTACTTGAATCAAAAGCCATTTGAAAGATCATATTTTGCAACAGCTGATTACCAGTCTAAACCTAAAGAAACAATCACAGTGGAAGAATGCAAAGCCCAAAAAAGGTCTCTCTCCTATTGTCAATTCAACTCAGATTCAGTTGTATGTGTCACCGAGAATGAAAGAGTAAGATAGAATACCATGTGGCAATTTTTTCTCAGATCCCCATACCAAATCCTATCAAGACATTTAATAGCTAACCTCAAATGGATAAGTTTGGTTTGAAGCATATAAAATATTATTTGTATTTAGTAGCATTAGTTTTAATACATAGTTATAAACTTAAAAATTGTGAGTCATTGATAGGTAAATGTGACCTAGGTTGCAGGGGAACATTTTATCTTTAGCCTACAGAATTACAGAATTACATCCCTCTAGCTGAAGTCTGAGTACTTTCACATACTAATTTACCTGTGCAAGGAAAATGATCTTTAATTTGATTGTACCGACAGTCAAACTCAAGAGGAGAAACAAGTTTTCAATTTTTTTCTTTCTGATTTGATCTGTAGGTGTGATTCTAGAGTTTCCATATCCCAGGTATATGTAATAATCGTCCTCTCAACTCTGCCAAAGGTTTTGGAAGGTCTTGTTTTCATTCTGCATTCCTGTTTAGTACCAGAATACATGCAACTGTTCTTTATTTTCCCTTCCCTTACCTTGTTTTAGGAGCCAGCAGAAAGGAAAATTGAGGCATAGGCAAGAGAGAGCATTCATTTTTTTTTGTTTATTTTGTTTTACAGAAGATATGCTCTTCATAAATAGGAAACTGTGCCACTTTAAATTGATTTTACAGTATTTTTACACTTATAAATTATGCTCTCTCCTGATGGACAAAATTTTCCCACTATCTTTAAAATGTGGTTAGATAATGATATTGCCTATATTAAACTGCATATATATATATATATATACAGTAGAACAAAGATGCAGCTATGAAATGTTAACTTGTGAGGGAATGCGGTAGGTCTCCTGAACTGTATCTTTGCATTTAACCTGTATATATTACACAAGACTACACAACGCATCTAAATTGTCAAAGCAACTGTACAAAATGGGCCAGAATCAAAGAGCAAGTAAAATCAAACTTTTCATTTACCATTTTAAATCAAAATATCACTTCACATGGCAACTTTCTAAAAGTCTAAAAATCATATGCCTTACAAGATCTTGCAGCAATTTAGTAACAAGTGAAATAGTCAACAAAACCAAAAAAAAAACACCAAAAAAATGCAGCCTAACTAAAGGTTACATTTAGCTTCCTATTTTTTTGCAGTGATAGTCATCCCTTTTATTTCTGGTCCTGCAACCATAATGCGTAACACAAAACCAAATAAAATACATGTAGCCTGCAATTAAGAAGAAGGGCTATCACTGCGATTCAGAAGAAAGGCTATCAAGAAGGTTCAAATCTATTGTATATGGGAACTTTAATTTAAATAGCAATCATGACTTTACATTAGAAGCATTGCACACTTGAGATCCTAAATTAAATTTCTTGAAGTTCCTTCTAGTTTTGATGAATTATTTGCTTGTTCCTGTATTGCTTACACATATACACTTCTCTTAGGATATGAACATGCAGCACATATTTTATTTATCACAGTTTATTGCTAATTAAGAAAATATATATACTTACATACACTTATTCCATATACGGAAGATAGAGGAGGAATTTAGAATAGCATAGCATAGCATAGCATAGCATAAGAGTAGAATAGTATAGTTTAGGAATAGAATAGTTGAACTGCAAGGGACCTACAACAATCATCAAGTTCAACCGCCTGACCACTTCAGGGCTGACCAAAAGTTAAAGCATGTTTATTAAAGGCATTGTCCAAATGCCTCTTAAGCACTGACAGGCTTGGGGCATCAACCACCTCTCCAGGAAGCCTGTTCCTGGGTTTGACCACCCTCTGTAAATAAATGTTTCTTCATATCAAGATCTGAGCCATTCTCATGTGTCCTGGTACTGAGTACCAAGGAGAAGAGATCAGCACCTTCCTCTCCACTTCCCCCCCTCGGGAAGCTTTAGACAGCAGTGAGGTGGCCCCTCAGCCTCCTTCTCTCCAAACTAGACAAACCCTGAGTCCTCAGCTGCTCCTCAGAGGGCATGCCTGCCAGCCCCTTCCCCAGCTTTGTTACCCTTCTTGGGATGCATTCAAATACCTTTAAAATGTTTTTAAATTATGAGGCCCAGAACCACACATAATACTCAAGGTGGAGCCACACCAACACTAAATACTGCAGCATAATCACCCCTTGGAGCAGCTCATCTTGCTGTGTCTGATGCACCCCATGGTGGGGTTTGCCCTCCTGGCTGCTGACTCCTGTTTGGCCTATTGGCAACCAGCATCCCAAAACCCCTTTCTGCAGGGCTACTCTCCAGCACCTCCTCAGCCAGTTTAGATTTATGCCTGCTATTACTCCACCCCAGTTGCAGAATTCAGCATTTGGTCTTGTTCAATTTCATGCTACTGCTGATTGCCCAATGCTCCAATTTATCCAGATCCCTTTGCAAGGCCTCTTGTTCCTTGAGAATGTCATCAGCACCTCCTGGTTGGGGTTAATCAGCAAATTCCCTATGGGTGCATTCAACTTCTGCCTCCAGATCATTGGTCCAAATATTGAACAGAATTGGCCCTAGAATTGACCCCTGAGGAACAGTGCTGGTGACCAATCGCCAGCCAGATGTAGCCTTCTTCACTGCAACCCTTTGAGCCCTGCCACTCGGCCAGTTATTCATCCAGCATGCTGTCTAGCTGCTCACCCCACAGCTGGACAACGTGTTCAGAAGGATGCTTTTCTCACACTATAAAAAGCCTTACTAAACCCCAGAAAAACCACGACCACCACCATCCTTCACCCACCAGGTGACTGACCTTACTGTAGAAGGATATGAAGTTAGTTAGGCAGGACTTTTCCTTTGTGAACCTGTTTTGACTGTGACTGATGATTGCACTGTTCTTTAAAAGTCTTTCAAGAGCACCCAACATAATCGTCTCCATTATTTCTCCTGGTATTGAATCAGTTTTGCACATAAAATTGCATACCAGTTTCACATTTCCACAGAAAGGAACTATTATAATAATTAGGTGAGGTCTGGTGATTCTTCTAGACACCATAGATCACTGCACTGGGCCTTGTGTTCAGTGGATTGTGTACCATCGTTTGAAATGATTAACCTGAAACCAAAAAACTCTGCAGATAAACATAAAATCTTAATATTTCAGAAAAGCTTTTATTGGCAAAATCACAGTTACATAAAGGAAACCTCTCTGCATACCTAAGAAATAGAGCTTTTATTAAATAATGCCCTTTGGGTTATAGCAGTCTTTGTTTTCAGTTCATCTCCATTTTTTTGATTAATGGAAACAAACAGACATACGCCTGTAAAATCAGAAAGGAGAAATTTTTCACAGGGGCAGGGAAAGCAATAACCTTATACACTGAACCTTTAAACTCAATACTCTAATTGTACTAAGCCATAAATCCTATTAAGGCATTAAAATCAGATATTTGGAGGACACACAGCATCTCACATTGTTGCTACAGACATTCTGCAGTTGCTGCAGCAGCATCACTAGTTCAGTAAAATGAGCAGCATTTCTGATTACTCTATGTGATTCCAAATGAGAGTGAAATCTTTAGTATCTGATTAATCTAAAGTTTTGGATGCTATTGGCGA
Organism: Trogon surrucura; assembly: GCA_020746105.1. Classification (NCBI taxonomy): domain Eukaryota; kingdom Metazoa; phylum Chordata; class Aves; order Trogoniformes; family Trogonidae; genus Trogon; species Trogon surrucura. The sequence continues at coordinate 25,518,763 of CM036622.1, read as the reverse complement.
ACATTTCTTGATTTTGATAAGTCACAGGATGATTAATTTCTAGTGAGTGCATATCTCTGAATTTGGAATTCTTAGCTGGCAACCATCTCATTCCATAACTGCAATATAAAATCCCACCAAGAAATAGGTCAGCGCAACTCTACAGATGAGGAAATTTAAGGAAAAAGACACTAGAGAGATATTACTGAGAATTACACAACGGTGAATAAAGAGGACTTGCTTTCTTGGGAAAATAAGAATTAACAGATTTTGATTTTCAATAAAATTTTCAGTGGCATCTGCCCGAATAGACTAAGTTGCAAATTTCCAAGTATTCTCTAACTGATGCTAGAAAGTCAGTGTGTTTCTCTTCACTTTATGACATCCAAAAGCTAGTTTAAACCTAAATAAAACAGAGGAAAATACTGAGAAATACATAAACGGTGTTCTCAGCTACAGGCAACACTAACCGTACTACAATATAGATTTGTATTGTTTTTTGCCATCCCACAGGCAATAAGAATTTCATCTTAGTTGTACACATGCTACAGTCAGCAAGCCAAAAATATATCCCAGTTTTGTAGATAAACCATTTCAAAAGAAGCCAAGAGACTTATACCAATCAAGATAAATACCGTCACAAAGGCTGCTATAAATGAACCAATAAGTATCATCATACAGGACCACAGTAAGCTGCCTTATTTTCTGCTATTGAAGATATTCTTTCATATATTCTTGGTTTTGATTTCCATAGTAAATGATGTTAAGTTCTCAACTCAATTCCAGCTGAACTGCAGAAGGAAATCAAGATACACTTGAAATTTCATGGAAAAGCTCTGAGCTTTGATCTGTGCAGTGCAATAGAATGAAGTCTCAGAGTTATGGTCTTCCTTTTCAGAACTGTCAGTCTGGCACCAGGAAAATTTTCTGCATATTGGTCAAGTACATATACTTAGTAACCCAAATATCTCTCTGCACAAGCACTCAGTATACAACCTTAGAAACTAAATGTTAAAAATTATAGCATAATTTTCACAAATACTGGCAAGGAAAGACATGGTCAGAGACGGGACCTTCTGTTCCCCACAACCTAAAAAATAGGAAAAAAAGACACACTGGTTTATATCAATAGAAAGTGTAGGTAGCTTGACATCCTGTTTCTGAGGCTGGCCTATAGTAGGAGCTTGGAGAAATAGTACAAGACTGGGCAGATACAGAGTTTTTCTCCTCCAGTACATTCTTCCGCCAAACTACAGCTCAGGGTGCTTCAAAGCCAGATATTGGGGTATCAAGACCTCGTCATCTTATTAATTTCAGACACATATCTAGTCAGTGGAGAGAAATAAGTCACTGAAGGCACCGTTCACTTGTTCCAATGCCTATCTTTGACTTAAATCATAGAATCATAGAATCATAGAATGGCCTAGGCTGGAAGGGACCTTAGAGATCATTTAATCCAACCTCCCTGTCATGGGCAGGGACGCATGTGCCTACTTCACTGGTTTCAGGAAGTCTTGAGGCTGATCTAGATCTACTGCCAATATAGATCACTACATTGTAGGAGTATTCATTTGGCCAAATGAATCCAAACTTTTACATTTTTTTATTTAAAAAATTTGTCTTTAAGCAAGCCGGTTTAGCTCAGTGGGTTGAGCGTGGTGCTTGAAACACCAAAGGTCGTGGGTTCGATTCCCGTTCGGTTCTCATGTGTTGCCTGACCTAGTTGAGAGATGGCGTCCCTGCCCATGTCAGGGAGGTTGGATTAAAATGATCTCTAATGTCCCTTCCAGCCTAGGCCATTCTATGATTCTATGATTTAATACCTTTTCAAATGTAGTTTAAATACCTGCTATGGGAAAAAATGCTATACTTTTTCAAGTTCCATATTTGGACAATACATTGGTACCCCTAGGTTATATGCTGTGAGATACAGTCATTCCTTGTTGATCTTTTTCACACTATATTTTATAGAATTCAATCTCCCCTTCATTGTTTCATTTCTAGGTAAAATTATCTTAGGGCTCTACAATACTCTTTCCAAAATGGGCTAAAACCCTATAGTATAGGCTTTTAACTAATCCATAGTATTAAAAATATTAGTACGTTACCAAATTTTTAGAGTGACATAATAGTGTTTTCTGGGGTTTTTACTACTAAACATTAAGCATTCTCAAGAAAGGTCCTTTCTGACCTCCACTATTAAGCTCATGTAGTCTTACAGACCAATTCACTATATAAGATATATGGCTTTCATACCAATATTCAAAATACAAATCTGTCAAACTATGGGATACTACTGATGAATGTCAAACATTTTTATTTATATATCTAATTATATGAACTCATTATTTACCAAATAACATTTAACTGTCTCCCAGTTCACCCTTCCAACAATCTAACAAGATGATATAATCTTCAGATTTGAGGTTGATTTTGCACTGCACTTTTAAACCTTTAGTGTTTGAATAGTTCTACAGAATGCAAAATGAACTCCATAATCATCATTATTATCTTGTATATTCATTTGGGTTGCCTTGTAGAGCAGAGAATGTTAAACCATTTCTGCTTGTCTGTACTTTCATAGTAAGTGAATGGTAATGGCTCCATATTTCACGTTTTTTCTGTCATTAATATAAAGTAAATAATGAAAGAACAAGTAGCAGTTTAACAGTAAATGGTAGGAAGATGAGCAAAATTATGAGAAGTTTCTAAGTTAAATCAAACTGTTGCTCTAAGTGCTCCTAATTAATTTTTTTCTGAAAGGCTATTGTCAAATAAAAGCAATAGAAATGAGATCTGAAGACCACTCAGGGATGTTTTGCTATTTAGGTCTTTACTGATGTGAGTCATCCAAGGAGATCCTAGTGCAGCACGTGAGCCTTGCTCATCCAAAGTCACCTACCAGATGTTGCAAAGACAATTCTCATGTCCAGAATTTAGAAATGTCCTGACCCTAACATCTTCAACTGACTAGGTGCCTCTGCAAATATGAAGCCAGATACAAGAAAACATTGGGTAAGGGGATTTTGGAGGCATTCAGACTGCTTGAATGTGGTCAGTCCAAGGCCTACTGAAATAATTTCTGACTGGAAAACTGCAACTGCGTCTGATTCAAAACTCAAAGATTACCATCCTAGAAACTCAAATTCATTGATGCATAAATCATGAAAACAATTGATATAAGTAGTGCACTGAGAAGAAAACATAATTCATTTAATATTACGTGAGTGTGGGATTATGATTGATAGTCTGAATTAGAATGCTGCAGAGGAGGAGTCAATTTTTTTGTTTTAAGCAGTGATGTTTAACATGTTTGGATTTCAACAGAATAAATAAGTCAATTCAGTGCTTAAAAAAATATTATGCTTCCACATCTTTATGACTAGAAGGGATGCCTATGAATGATCATGGTTCGCATAATTTCACTGTGTTATCTTCGTATTCAACTCATGAATTTACCTGGCTAAACTTTAGTCCAAGAGGCATCCAGTCTTGGTTTTAAAGACATCAAGAAAACATCAAAAACCTTTTAAGAAAAATCCATGACACTTGGTTAAAAACTGCAAGACAGACAGAAACATTTATGTGCAATATATAATACGTTTCATTACATTGCACTGTGTATTTCAAAAAGTTTCAAAAAAACCCAGAAACTTGTGTCTCACTGTATTTGACCGGTATTACTGGTGGCAAATGCTCAGACTATAATTCTGTTAATCTAAGAAGGTTTTGCATTGTATATGTAAAACACACAGAAGGGATATTAGTCAACATCATTCCCTACCAAGAGCTACATGCACGTTTGTGCTGACTTTTATGATTAACAGTTTGAATTGTTTTGCCTAGTGGAATTCTATTACAAATTGAAACAGTTTCACTTTGCCTAACTTTTTCTAGGGATTTAGCAGCTCAGAAGTGAGGTATTAAATTACCTGAACCATTTACTCTCCTGCTCCCTTCTTCCTCATACCAACCTCGTACCTCTTTCTCCTTGACATCCAGTTTGCAATGATTTAATTTGTAATTATGTTGTGACTTCCTTTCATATTATTTTTTTATAAACAGATTTTCCATAATATTCTGACACATTATTCCTGTTTTTTTTCCTGCCAAAATAAATCACTGTCATCCTTACTAAGGATCAATGATTCTCTGAGGTTCCATTTTTTTCCTTTGTGGCTCAAAACTCTTGTGCTTCAAACTACCCACCTAGGAGAAGTAGATGTCCTCACTATGGTTGTGATATTTATTAAGATGTGTTGACATCATCTCTGCACCTGCCTTTTCTTACCCTCCCCCTACTCAGTCATTTTGACATTTTTGTTGTTGTTTTAATGTTATTCCAGGTTTATGCATCTATAAACAGAATAATTTTTAAAGAATTACAACAGTCATTCAGTACCTATGGAGGTCCCACTGCAGTAATAAAAAATTACAAAGAAACTCTCAGAAAAAGATAAAACACACTTCGGGCCACAGAAATTAATTAGGGTCAGAAACAAAAATATCAGAAAATTCGAGCTGAGGCAGTTCAGACCAGCTTTAAAGTTACCAGTTTCCATAATCTGAAGTTGCCTTTGAACAAGATTACTGCCTTTTATCTTGGAACCTGTATTTAGATATGTTTATTAAGTAAAATTTTTTTTTTAAAAAAAAAATCTGTTATGTTTGCAGCCAAGCCCCTTTTGTAAACAAGTTCCAACATCAAACACAAGAGGAATTCAGGATATTTCCTAAATGTTACGCAATACGACTAAGTGGATGACTAATCTATTAAGCTTACATCTGTTGTATATTTAAAATATATTATATATAAAGTAACGAACAAATCAGTTTTCTAGTTAGGAATAATAACAATTTGGTATCGATTTAAAGTTTTCTTACAGAGCTTAAACTTTCAGCTGCAGGAAAAGCTTCAGCATCTGAAATCTAGACAATAAGTAGAACCATTCTTTATTGTTTTCAGAAAGTCCACTGAAGCTATCATTCACATTTGAGTTGGCTGCAGCTACCCAATTGAGAGTAGTGAGGTGTGCAGACTATTTCACAACTCAGTGGAAACTCAGAAATGTGTGTGCTTCTCTTTTAATCCCTAGATCAAGCAAAAATGGAAAAAGCTAAAAAATCTCCTTATGCACATTCCCCCTTTATAGGTAACATTCCCTGTTCCTGTTCAGCATATCTCCCTATCTTGATATGGCTAACAAGACTATTATCATTGAGCATGATCACAAGATACCATTGAATTTGCATTTTGCTTATCTGCATGTTTTCTTATCTCTCAAAATATATGACATACCAAAGATCCATACCTTGTTATTGCATGAAAGCACATCATTCAAAGGTATTTGATTTCTTGACTTTAGGGCCCCTCTTAGGAAACAGAGAATATTACTATTCTGTTTTCAGCCTATAATTATCAATGCTCAGTTTGTAACCTTTCTCTTCATGCCAACTCTCTTGCTTGAATTAATTATTTTTCCATTCCTGTTGGTTACTTCCCAGCTATATTTATACAGAACCATTGCATCCCTTCTCCATACAGTTGCCAGACAGAACAATGCAAGTTCCTTTAGCTTCCTGTCTCTTCCTTCACCTGATCATCACAACAGCCCATCTCTGTTAAGTCCCCATTTTGCCTCTTTCTTGGATCTCACTATATCCACATGATCATAATTGCCCAAGTCACAGATATTCCATAAACACTAAACCTGAAAACATTGTACTAGGATGCTTTATGTTGCATGAGTACACTTACGTGAGGATGCATCAGGTGAAGGAAGTGGAATTAATCATCTCCTTTCAAAGGGAATGCATCTCCTCCACAGACATTGAAGAAAGAGAAAGGAAAACAGAATCTGACTTCTCTTCCTGTTCCCATAGCCAAGGCTAATGTCAAAATTCAAAGTAACTTGTCTTTGTCTACAACACTGCCAAGGTGGAACAGTCTTAGCTCAGTGTAGTATTGCACAGACCTGGGGGATATCAAGGGTATTCACATCCCAGTTTCACGTTCTCTGAAGGGCTTCTGTCAACTTGCACTCAGGACTGTTTTTTGCTCCAATTCAAATAGTGGGATTTTTGTTCTAATAGTGAAGTGATATTAAACCATACTCTCAGGACTGCATCTTAAGCCATGGCACCATACTGATATGGTCGGTATGTAAGCTTTGTTATCCGACCTATTTGCATTCAAAAATCCACAAAGGTCAACAGAAAACTTTGAGTGTCTTGAACAAACTTGAATTAATTCCTATGTAGAAACATTTTTGACCTCATATTTCCTGGCTGGAGTGATTACTGTTCAGTGAACAAAACACATCCCAATCTCAGACCACATTCCTGATTCCCTCGGCAATGAGTTTTCATTTCCCAATCAGCAAGTGCAAAAGCTAATTTTCAACCTAGAAAGCCAAGCTCAGAGACCGTTCCCTGCACCGGACCAGGTAATGTTAGAAGTAGCTTTGGTGCAGAGGATATGCCAACGTGCACCAGACTGCTGTTTTCTGCCCTAGATTTCATGTAGGTTAGCTTTAGTTTCTTAAATTTAGCCCAGCACTAAGTGTCCATACCATTGCAGGCCCTCGTAGGGTCAGGACAACTCACTATAAATTTTACAGGTCATCCAGCTGCAACCATCCCTTCCTCCTCCTCCTACCCACTTGAAGTTTTTCAAGAGGTACAAAACCACAGCTGACCTGATGTAATGGTGGCAGCAATCCTCCTTTGGCAGGGAAGTTGGATTAGACGACCTCTAGAGCTCCTTTGCAACAAGCATTTTCATAATTAAATGAATCATTTTCCCCACTGCTCAACATAGTTGCTGTAAAAAGAAAAATAATAAAGCAGCAGGTCTGCAGCCTCTAGTGGTTGTTTTTTCGTAGGATGTCCGAATCTGTGCCCAGTGTGGCCCACAGTGAGCTGTGAGAGGCCATCTGCGGCTACAAACACAGATGGAGAACTGAGAGAACTGCATTAGACAGGGTACAACAAGCACTCCCAACCTGGGCTGGACTTGCCTTGGACTTTTTTGGAAGCACATTACTTAATGTAAGCAGAATGCATTCCAGGGCTATTTTTGTAATTTAATAGAAGACAGTGGGCCTGGACAAGTCTCTGCTCAGTATAAATGTAGCCAGTAAATGCAGTGCCTTCCTTAAATCTGTTCGTGCTAAGCTTCAGATGTAGAGTTTTTTTGTCCATGTGGAGAGCAGTAACAAGTTTTTTGTCCACATGGAGACCAGTGACAAGTGGAGATCTGCAGGGCTCTGTCCAGTGCTGTTCAACATCTTTGTCAGCGACATGGACAACGGCGTCAAGTGCACCCTCAGCAAGTTTGCCAATGACACCAAGCTGTGTGGGGCAGTGGACTTGTTTGAGGGAAGGGATGACAGGCTTGAGAAATAGGCCAATGTAAACTCCATGAGCTTCAACAAGTCAAAATGCAAGGTCTGGCACCTGGTCAGGCCAATCTCAGGCACAAATATAAACTGGGTACAGTGTGGGCTGAAAGTAGCCCTGAAGAGAAGGACTTAAGGGTGTTTATAGACAAGAGGCTCAACATGAGCCGCCAGTGCACTCATGTAGCTCAGAAAGCCAACTGTATCCTGGGATGTATCAGGAGGAGTGTGGCCAGCAGATCCAGAGAGGTGATTCTCACCCTTTACTCTGCTCTTGTGAGACTCCACCTTGAATAGTGTGTCCTGTTCTAGTGTCCCCATCATAAGAGGGATATGGATCTGTTGGAAGGAGTTGTGAAGAGGGCCACAAAGATGATCCAGGGGCTGGAGCACCTCTGCTACGAGGATAGGCTGAGGGAGCTGGGATTGTTCAGCCTGGAGAAGAGAAGACTCCGGGGGGACCTTTTAATTGCCTTCCTATACCTGAAGGGAACTTAGAGGAAGGCTGGAGATGGACTTTTTACAGGAGTATCCAAGGGTAAATGGACAAGGGGACATGGGCAAGGAGAAATGGATTTAAATTGAAGGATAATAGGTTTAGATCGGATCTTAGGAAGAAATTCTTCAGTACGAGGGTGGCAAGACGCTGGAATAAACAGAGAGGCTGTGGATGCTCCCTCCCTGGAGATGTTCAAGGCCAGGTTGGATGAGGTGTTGAGCAACCTGGTCTAGTTAAGGGTATCCCTGCCCATGCAGGGAGGTTGGATTAGATGATCTCTAAGGTCCCTGCCAACCTAAGACATTCTATTATTCAAATACACCTTTCTCCACACCTTGCAGGACTGAGCTTACACTGAGTATAAACAATGGTGTAATGTGACCCTGGCGTCTTCCACTGAGCTTCACTGGCCAAGTTTGTTTTCTGGCCAAGCTGGAGCTACTGCTGTATGGTCTCTAGCACAATTACTCACAATGTCCTTGTGTTCTTTACCCATCTCAGCATGTTTCTTCCTGTGACATTTTCCATAACATCTTCAATTAGTCCTTAGCCTTGTGGGAAACAGAAGCAAATCATCTCTCTGAACTCAGACCACACAAACAGAAGGTTGAAAGCATTACAGTGAAATGCATCTCTGAGCAAAGGCTGTTCAATATAAACATACTGCCATTCAGTTCCAGGCACAAAAAAACATCTCCTCTTGCTCTTTTTCTTCTGTCTTCCCACTTTCTTGGGAAAAAAAACCCCCAAAAACAAAGCAACCAACATTGTTACTTCTGGGGAAAAAAAAAAAAAAAACCACAAATTGCATTAGCCGACATAATGGAAACACACACATCGTAAATGTTACCTACTTAGAGACATACAAACTGTAGTACTTGAGTCCTCGGAGCTAAGCGTCAGCTGGTTTTAATTACCAAAGCTTCACCAGTTCCAGTGCAGATCTGCCCATTCGCAGCAGCTGAGACTTCAGTCCTCAGGCATCGAACTTTTGCTGAGATGCTACCCAGCTACAACATTAGATACAGCACTTTAGGCTGGAAGACACTCCCAACCATGATTCTGAAGCAGTACACTTTTGGTTCTTAGCTGGTCAAGACAGTTGTGCATTCTGAGAACAGTAAGTCAGAAGGGACATTAGTACTCAGTGACCTACATACAGATAGCAAAGTGGAAGTAATTATAAGTTGTAATTTCTCATAGCATGATGCTGACCTTTGGAGATCAACTCACCCTACTACTCACACAGTACTTAAAAATCACGACTCTGTGACCACCAGTGTGCTTGAATCTATCCAATTAACTCTGTCCAAAGTCAGGCAAGGCTTTCAACCAGGAATTTCTGGAGCAGTTCAGAGATTTTGCTGCTTAAGTTTTGTTAAAAATATGGTCTCGGTGCCTGAACTGTAAGGAAAAAGCAAATTCTGCCACTGGCTGGTGAGTTGTTTGTACACATTAAGGGTTGGACTCGATGATCTCAAAGGTCTTTTCCAATCTAAATGATTCTATGATTAGCCAATTTTTATGGGTTATGTAAGTAATTATTACTAAGTGATACTATTCAGAAAGTTGAGCCTACAGAACACAAGAGTCAGGGTCATTGCCTTTCAGGGTAATTACCATCAGTGTTGTGCAGTAAAACAGCTGTGCTGCCAGGCTGGATAGCACAGCAAGTCCAAATGTTCAGCTCTCACAAAAGCAGGCCTGCACTTGAGCTGTAGTACCATGACAACTCCATCTAACTGATGAGAGCTGCCTAGCTTGACTTCAAAGAACTACTAAAAATATCCAACAGTTCCCCATTTACCCTCAGTCAGAGAGAGGAGAATGCAGTCCACATGCAACCTCAAAATGAAAATTCTGAGATGGAAGGAAAATACGAGTTTGAAGTAAAATTCATAGAAGGCACCCCAACAAACATTTAAAGATCTCATTTGTAAAATTTAAAAACCTGTCATAAAAAAAATCCAGGCCAACAGGCAAAGTCTTAGAAATTCATTGGCAAACAATTCTTCTCTCATAATACTTGTCCTGATAAAAGACTTAAGACATACACAGCCATTGGATCGTCACAACAGTTTTCCTATAACAATAAATATGGAAACTGCTCCAAATCTGCTATAAAGACAGCTGGCACTCAAATTCATGTCTTATAAGCCTAGAAACAAGAAAGTTATTCAGATAAACTGTGACAAGACCAAATCAGTAAGTATAGCCGGGCTTTAAGCAGCAAGATTCATGAGCCTAACATATCACATTGATTGGTATCTGAATGATATAGGAAAGCAGATTTTGAAAAAGAAATAAGATCTGCAAGGTTAACGTTTTTCTTTCTTCATATGTTTCACAGAATTTGGCTTTGTTTAATCCTGTCAAAGTATTTATTATGTGATACAAACTCGGATTTGCACACAGGGTACCTGAGGAAAGTCACTAGTCAGGCCCAGCACAGCCATGGTGTAGACAGCTATACAGTAATAGCTGCATCCAAATCACTTGACACATACAGAAGCAAGAACTAATCCTGAAGAGAAAATCCACCTAGCCCCTTAGAAATCAAATGTTAATTCCTCATGTTATGCAACTAATTCTGAAATAAAAGCACTTAATTATGGACTCCCAGGTACCAAAGTCATTATACAGTTGATTGAACTTGTGCTTCTAAATATCTGGAGCTGTTTGGGTTTTAGGTGGTTTTTTCTGTCTGTGATCTGGCTCTATATTCCTTTGTCAAATTATTTTCTCTGAATAAAGATTTGTTTCATAACTGTGATTGTAGCTTTTGCCATTTAAACACCATTTGGAATTTTCATCACTTGACAATACTATCAGTTATTAATATGGTCTTGGAACGTACTTACACAGCCTCTGCTAATATCTCATAAATTGTATGATGTTTTTTCATGTTCTTCCATTTAAATATTTACTTTTTTAACTAGGGTTAGCAGAGAGTGTACACCTACACTAAAAATTATGTTCACTTTTAAAGAAATTGTTTGACAGTACTAGCTCTCATTTAAATAATTTTACTTAAAACAATGAAAATTACATTTATATTTAGCCACCTCTTTGTTCCCCATACGATTCCCAATACACATTTGTTAGCGAGGTGATCTTCAGTCTTGCATTATGGAAAAAAAATCACAACACAAAACCAAAACAAACCACACTGTCTTCTTTTATCATGGTTAAGATCTCCATGATGTAGCTGCATTTGTGAGTTTGGGTTGTGAGGCAGACACCCAGGGCAGAAAGGGCAAATGTTGCATGTGAGAAGGCTCAGGAAAACTTGTTTGGAGGCAAAGAAATCAAGCAGAAAGCAAGGATGTTTGAATGAACTAGGAATTGATAGCTTGTTTTTCCTCCCAATCAGCTATATATATTATTCCATTTTCACAGCCACCAGAATCCCAATGCTACCCCAGTTTGGAAGATCACTTGAGCCACTCTTAATACATACAATACAGAATACTCTAGACCTGAATAACTAAGAGCTAATATAAAACATGCTGTTAAGAATGACATGAAAAATTAAAAGGAAAGTTTGCTTTCGTCACAAGTATGAAAATACAAGGTTTTAACCTCTACCTTATAACAGATAAAGTTTAGCAATGCCAGTAAGCTTCATGTTTTTACTTTGAAATTTCAATTAACAAAGGATTTGAAATGGAAAGTGAAGGCCAAAGGTTTTTTAATTGAAGGAAAAATATCCATGAGAATGAAAATAAAACAGAGGGATGGATATTGTTTACTTTAAAAACAATTTCTTTTCAAGAAATACTTTCTGGAACTAATTTACTAAAACAATGTGACCTTCTCTCATTTTTTCCTTTTTGGAAAAAGAGTAAGAATTTTCAAATAGGAAAAATATGGGCTGCTGAAGTAGGGGACAAGACGTGAAGATTAAAAGGAGCAATATACTCAAGCATATCTTATGATGTAAAATATTTTCCAAAACCTAAAACCAAATTTAACCAAATCCAGTCCTTAGGTCTGTGCATTAATCTACTCCCTCAGACAAATACTTGCAGACAACTGAAGGTACTTGGCTAACATTACATCTTTCAAAAAGATTTTTTAGCTTAAACTTTTTGTTTATATACTTTTCATAGTTTTCAGACAGAAACAGGGCAAAAGATCATTTAATTCTCATCTCCTTTGTAACATATAACAAAATGTCTATTATTCTGGTTTTGGGGTGGTTTTGTTTTTTGGTTTTTTTTTTTTTTGTTTGGGTTTTTTTTTCAGATAATATAGTATATTTTCTTTTTTTATCCAGTCTACATTGAAAAAAAACTGACTTATGTTTTCCAGTCTGGATTTGGTTTTTTTTTTGGTTTTTGGAATACTGGACCCTGCCAAGTCTTTTCTGCTATGCTAAAGTTAATTTAAGTTCAAACATCTCCCATGCACATAGGTCCAAGTACCTTATCTTCTTCCCTGCTGGGAAAGCTGGGCTGTAAGACCTATTTCTCAAATGCCTTATTGGTCCTTGTATTCTTTTCTGACCCCTTTTCACACTGAAGTATTTTAGACCTTTTGTCTTGCTGATATGTATAATGACAAGGCCATAACAACACAAACAGATATAAAATACTTTTATATTCCTATTCAATAGACCCCTAATAATTTGTTCCTTCCCTAGAACATAGCATTGTGGGTGTGTTTTCAGTCATCACCTGAAATCCATTCTAGCGTATCTTGACTACAGGACACGGTTTTCTATCTTTTACACATAACTTACATTGTTTGTTGTATGAGCAGCACTCCATTAAAATATACAAAAAGTTGGATTTATTTCAGATAGGATCACCTGATGAAATGCCACAATGAGAATATCCTACAGAAACACAATACCCCACTATTTTCTGATCTAACTTTGTCTCTTGCAAATATAACCATCCATATATACAATTTATTAGTAAGAAAATATTGGCACTAAAATGCACCTACGGACATCCGTGTACAAGTTGCTTCTGTTTATCTGACATATATGATTAACTGTAAATTCATTTAACATGTTCTGAATCAACTAGATGTAGGGGTATTTCAGTATCATAGAATCAGAGGATCACAGAATGTTAAGGTTTGGAAAAGACCTCTAGAGATCATCTAGTCCAACCCCCTGCCAGAGCAGGATCACCTACTGTAGGTCACACAGGAAGGCATCCAGGCAGGTTTTGAATGTCTGCAGAGAAGGAGACTCCACAACCTCTCTGGGCAGCCTGTTCCAGTGCTCTGTCACCCTCACAGTAAAGAAGTTTCTCTATATGTTGAGGTGGAACTTCCTATGTTCTAACTTATACTTAATAGTTAATACATGTAAGGCATCAAATCCAAGATATGGACTAAATTGTGACCTCCCGCTCATATAAAACATTCATTTGTTTTATTATAGTTGCAAACCTTTTAAACATTAACAATAATCTCAGTGAAATTTCCTCAGTAACATCAAGTTCACCTACTGCTCTCAAGGACAGGAAATTTCTGGGCATATTTGTAGCTTCAGGGATTCCCAAGATTTCCATTAAGTTTACCTATCTAAAAGTTGCTAATTGAACCAGAATTATTCATATTGGGTGGACCTTGTGGACAGAATCACTGAGAGCAGCACAGAAGGCCCTTTATTTCCTCACCAGTTTCAGGTTAAGATTATCTAACAGCTCCTTCAAACATCTTTGAACTTAAAACTAGCTGTCATGATTCTATGATGCTGTGACTCTCCAGCAACATGGTATCACTATTGATTTTGGAGATCCTCACTTATTTTCTTGACTTTTTTACACCAACAGATCTCCTCTGAAGTGTCATTTAGCCAAAAAAAAACACTCCCTACTTTCCAATGAGCCCAGACAATGCATTGTAACATACATTCAGAGATGAGGAACTTAACAGAAGTCTGCTTCATGCAGTGCTTAGTAGTACTTGAGAAATAACCTCTAAGCAATACAGCTCACATTATAATTTTTCCCCAACCAAAAATAATGTCAGTGTTAAGATAATACAGGATATCAAGCACACAAACAAAATATGTCGAAGGCACACACTGCTCAGACTATCTCAGGAATCTCTTGTGTTGATACACAGGTGTTTGAAGACTCATCATGGCCTTCTATTCTAAAGGTCTACATTACTTTAAAGCTGTCAAATTCAACCTTCCCAGTGAAATACTTGAGGTGCTAACTGCAACATACGTGGTGTTTGAGAAAACAATGTCTTCCATAAACAGTACTGAATGTGCATATAAACACATTCTTTCTTTAAGGCACAGTTGACAGATCCCAACAAAAACCAGGCATAACAATCTTTAAGATTACTGCTACTGCAAATAATGATTTCTTCTGCCATCAGTTTGAAGTGGAGATTAGCTCTGTAGAGGAGATCTCACATTTCAGTTTACAGCAACAATGCAAACTGAAAGAATGGATATTTTAGTGCTATTACTGCTGAAAATCTGAAAAATTGTGTTCAAATACAAAAGAATTATTACTATCATGAAAACTCAAGCAAATGGAAAACCTGAGGCTCAGAGTAAAATATTGCCTTTAAAAAAGTCCTGTGATTAAAATAAATTCAATGTTACAAAAAGAATGAATAAATTTATTTTGAGGCTATTAATTCTGTCACAAACAGACCACACTTCATGCTCTATACCTGAGTCACATATTATGCTGGTATATCTGAGGTATGTTAAGGAGGCATGGTGCCAGGAACAGGCCAGTGGTTTAGTTGTAGAATATGTTTTCCTATAATTTCAGTGAAAAAAAATATGTTTCTATCCTCTTTTTATGAAGACTCAATAGAACCATTATGCCCCCCCTCAATCTCATTTTTGTTAAAATTAAAAACAAAAGCAAACTGAAGTCTCAGTCAGAGAACTCCTACACAATAACCAACTGAACAGTCTAACCCCTATCTGTGAGCAAAATTTAGTGGAAGACTCCTGCTGCTTTCTTTGAATCAAGTTCTTGGTTGCACAGCTGAAAAATAAGTTAGAAGATTAGCTAATTGCTCAGTAGCTAAAGGACTAGTCGCAACTGCTATCTGGAACACGTTTTATGTACAGCAATTTTTCATAAATTCAGATGTCCTTTCCAAACTTGCAGTCATGCATCATACACATCCTTGGTAGGTACACGTCCCTGTGGCAGTCTGAACCATCAAGCACAGTGATATTAACATATGGTCTGGAGCCCAGCACCTCAGTAGATTCAGCACTGGTCTCTAAGAAACTATTTAGCATTGTGACCTAAATTCAGCCTATGTAGCCAGCTCTCCATGAGAGGAACCTGTCAGCATGGACTGACACAGCATATACTTTGAAGGACCTAAAAATGTAGGTTCCATTTCTTGGAACAAAACCTAGTAAATTTAAATTTTGCTGAAATAACAACATTGCCTAACAACTAGACATTTCAAAACATCCTACTTTTAAGATTCCGATTTATGAGCTGTGCACCAACAATCAATGTAAACTGTATAATAGCAATCTGTAAGAACACTGTTTCTGTTGAAAATTAATCTGATCAGGGAGGATGTTAGAGGAGGATGTTTTCCAGAGGATATCCTATCTATTGTTTAAAGCAGGTGCTCTTAGAGGTCTTTGTTTAGAACATAAACAAAGCCAAGATATTCAAAGTTCACTGAACACAATCACGAAATCCTGAGCAAAACATGGAATGATAAATGTTGGCTTTAATGGCTCTGCGTGCATGCTTTTAAACTGGCCAGATACATTTTATTATATCATCTTATGCTAGGTTTTCTTTCAAAAGGACACTGGGTTCTTAATAATTTTAGTTTTGCTACAGTAGAAAAAACAATTCCATTTAGTAGCTACTTTAAGTAAAGACAATAGTAATCATCTAGAAATGTACAATTTTCAATAGTATCACTTTAATCTCATTTTAAAATCTTGGTCGAAAGTAAATATTACTGCCTATTTCTTCAGATCTGATGATCACAGTTGTTGGCATCTCTTGTCATTTTAATTCTCAAGTAATAGAAAGGAGCTAGATTAAGATCACAATTTTTTTCTCCAGATAAAAAAGTGTCTGATATTTGCCTATTTTTAAACTGCAAGCCTAGTAAAAAGTAATGTGTATATATATATTTGAAATACATGGCCCCTTTCAACCAAATAGACCTAAACATGACTGCAATTTATCCATAAGTTGGAAATTGCATCACTGCTAAACAATGATGGATAAAAACAATATTAAACTCATTTTCCTAATTTAGTTTTCAGTTATCAGCTTATGAAGTGGAAGAGTAATAGAGAAGACAGAATTTTATAAAAATCCCATAGAACTTCCTGTAGCATCACACGTTTTAGTGTGGTCTAGTTTAAACCCTCACTCACAGCAAGGCCAACTAAGATCCACTATGAAGGACTTTGTCCAGGCCCGCTGGAATATTCTCAAGGCTGAAAATTTTGCAATCACTCTGGGAAATCTACTCCAGCAACTCACCGCTCTCATGTTTCGAAAAGCATTTTCCTAATATCTACATGGGATTTTCAAAGTTCCACTTTGCATCTCCCCTATCACTGTGTACCTTCAATAAGAGTTTGGCTCTGTCTACAGCATGCCCTCCTGGTAGGTAGCTTGAAGACAGCAATTATATTTCCCTTCAAGGCTGAACTTGAACTGTGTTCTCCTGCTCCCATTTGTACTGGGCTTCCGCCGACATGTCACTGTCTGTCTCGTACGGAGGAGCCAGAAACTAGACACAGTGCTGCAGATGTGGTCTCACCAATGCCAAACAGATGGGAAGGATCACTTCCCTGGACCTGCTGGCTCCTTTTTTACTAGCATAGCCCAAGATGCTGTTGTCCTTCTCTGCTCTCAGGCAACACTGTTGACTTATGTTCAAGTTGCTCACCATGACTCTGTGTCTTTTTTCCTAGGTAGTTACTTTCCTTCTGCCTAGTCCCCAGCTTGTGACACTACACAGGGTTTTTCCAATACAGGTTTAGGATCTGCGCCTTTTTCAAACTTGATGAGGTTTCCCACAAGCCAGTGTTTATATTGAGATTCCTTTGAATAGCAACACTGCCCTACATCATAATAAATGCTCCATCTAGTCTGTACCACCATAAAATTGCTGAGTCAGACACTTTCTCACTGTTCAGATCATTAATAGACACTGAGCAGTACATTTCAAACTCGCTTAGAAAAATTACCTTGAGATTAATCTCTACAATGTCTTTAGGCAATATTTAGACATCATTTACTAAACAAATCAAAAAAAAATTCTTGTAACAATATTTACTGAATAAACAAGAATAAACAAGGATCTAATCCCTGACTAAAAACTGTAGTTTCTTCATCTGAAGAGTCATTCCTATGACTACAAACTCAAAAAGGAATGTGGCACAATAACCCAAGACACTATAACCAGAAGTTTGGAAGACCTGAGTCTTAAAAGTTTGTGCCATGCCCCTAGACACATTAAAGGCAGTAAGGTACATCCTTATCTCCCAACACTGCAACTCATATATTGCTATATGCATTAATAAACCTAATAATCAGGAAGTATGGGTGTTAGAATCCTAAAATCTTCAAAAATTATTACTCACAGAAGTTGACAAGTTTCACACGCTCTTGTTTAAGCCAAGCAAAGAAGGAGTGAAATCACACTGAAATAATTTGGTTTTGGTATTGATGTCCCTGAGATCAGTATTGGTCTGGAGAATCTTGAGCTCCTTGCCCATGCAGTATAACAAGTCAGATGTAGAGGTGGCTCTCAGAAAAAAAGTAAAGATATGCTGGATCTGAGAGTTTATTACTTAACAAGCCCAACTGTCCAATGTCACCCAGGGGAACATTCTCCTTCATGTGTTCTGACACGCTTTCCACAAGAACTTGTTTCAGGAGAAGCTTTGACAAAGCCGAAGGAGATTATATGTGTGTTTCATTCAGCCACTTGCTTTTCATGAAGTTGTATTTCTTTTACTAAGTCAACAAATAAATCAGAAAGGAGACATTATGGGACATAACAAGGTGAAAAAAAACCCTAAGGTATATAATATAGCCTGAGTGAATTGGCTGATGTAGTTGCCAAGCCACTCTCCATGATATCTGAAAAATCATGGCAGTCAGGTGAATAAGGGAAATATTACACCCATCTTTAAAAAGAGTAGAAAGGAAGATCCTGGGAACTACCAACCAGTCAGCCTCAGCTCTGTGCCTGGGAAGATCATAGAATAGATCTTCCTAGAGGCTCTTCTAAGGTATATGGAGGACAGGGAGGTGATTCAAGACAGCTAACATGTCTTTACTAAGGGGAAGCCCTGCCTGACCAACCTAGTGGCTTTCTACAATGGAGTGATTACATCAGTGGGCAAGGAAAGAGCAATGGATGTCATCTATCTGGACTTCTGCAAGGCCTCTGACATAGCACCCAACAACATCCTTCTATCTAAATAGGAGAAATATGGATTTGATGGGTGGAATGTTTGGTGGATAAAGAATTGGTTGGATGGTCACACGGAGAGGGTAGTGGTCAATGGCTCAATGTCCACATGGAGATGGGTGACAAGTGGTGTCCCTCAGGGGTCCATGTTGGGACCAGTAGTTTATTATCTTCATCGATGATCCAGACAGTGGGATCAAGTGCACTCTCAGCGAGTCTGCAGATGACACCAAGCTGAGTGGTGTGGTTAATATGCCAGACAGACAGGATACCCTCCAGAGGGACCCAGACAACTTGGAGAAGTTGGACCAGGTAAACCTCATGGGGTTCAACAAGGCCAGGTGCAAGGTCCTGCACTTGGGTCCGTGCAATCCGCATTGTAGATACAGGCTGTGGGATGATGTGCTAGAAAGTAGACCTGTGGATAATGACTTGGGGGTATTACAGAATCACAGAATCACAGAATGTTAGGGATTGGAAGGGACCTCGAAAGATCATCAAGTCCAATCCCCCTGCCAGAGCAGGAACGCCTAGATTATGCTACAGAGGAACGTGTTCAGGCGGGTCTTGAATGTCTCCAGAGAAGGAGACTCCACAACCTCTCTGGGCAGCCTGTTCCAGTGTTCCGTCACCCTCACTGAGAAGAAGTTTCTTCTCAAGTTTAAGCGGAACCTCTTATGTTCCAGTTGCAGCCCATTACCCCTTGTCCTATCATTGGTTGTCACCAAGAAGAGCCTGGCTCCATCCTCATGACACTCACCCTTTATATATTTGTAAACATTAATGAGGTCACCCCTCAGTCTCCTCCAAACTAAAGAGCCCCAGCTCCCTCAGTCTTTTCTCATAAGGGAGATGCTCCACTCCCTTAATCATCCTAGTTGCCCTGTGCTGGACTCTCTCCAGCAGTTCCCTGTCTTTTTTGAACTGAGGGGCCCAGAACTGGACACAATATTCCAGATGGGGTCTCACCAGGGCAGAGTAGAGGGGAAGGAGAACCTCTCTTGACCTACTAACCACCCCCCTTCTAATACACCACAGGATGCCATTTGCCTTCTTGGCCACAAGGTCACAGTGCTGGCTCATGGTCATCCTGCTGTCCACCAAGACTCCCAGGTCCCTTTCCCCTACACTGCTCTCTAATAAGTCATTCCCCAACTAACACTGGAACCTGGGGTTGTTCCTACCCAGATGCAAGACTCTACATTTACCCTTGTTATATTTCATTAAATTTTTCCCCGCCCAACTCTCCAGCCTGTCCAGATCTCGCTGGATGGCAGCACAGCCTTCTGGTGTGTCAGCCACTCCTCCCAGCTTGGTGTCATCAGCAAACTTGCTGATAGTACTCTCTAGTCCCTCATCCAAGTCATCGATGAATATATTGAATAATACTGGTCCCAGTACCGACCCTTGAGGGACCCCACTGGATACAGGCCTCCAACCAGACTCCGCCCCATTGACCACGACTCTTTGGCTTCTTCCCCTTAGCCAGTTCACAGTCCACCTCACTACCCGATAGTCTAGACCACACTTCCTCAGTTTAGCTGGATGTAAAACTGCACATGAGCCAACAATGTGTGCTCACAGCCCAGAAGGCCAATTGCATCCTGGGCTGCATCAGAAGAAGCATGGCCAGCAGATTGAGAGAGGTGATTCTGCCCCTCTACTCTGCTCTGGTGAGACCTTACCTGGAGTACTGCAATCATCTGGTGAGCCCTCAATACAAGGCAGACACGGACTTGTTGGAGTAGGTACAGAGAAGGGACACCTTTGGTACTGTCCCACATGACATCCTGGTCCCCAAGCTGATAAAATATGGATTTGATGAATGTACAATTCAGTGGATAAAGAACTGGCTTGATGGCCACACCCAAAGAGTGGCTGTCAATGGGTCCATGTCCAAATGGAAGCCAGTAACAAGTGGAGTCCCTCAAGGATCAGTGCTGGGACCAGTCTTGTTTAACATCTTCATCAGCGACATGGACAGTGGCATTGAGTGCACCCTCAGCAAGTTTGCCGACAACACCAGACTCTGTGGGGTGGCTGACGTGCTGGAGGGTAGGGATGCCATCCAGAGGGACCTCAACAGGCTGGAAAGGTGGGCCCACGCCAACATCATGAAGTTCGACAAGACCAAGTGCACGGTCCTCCATCTGGGTCAAGGCAATCTCAAGCACCGATATAGGCTAGGTAGTGATTGGCTTGAGAGCAGCCCTGAAGAAAAGGGCTTGAGGATACTGGTGGACGAGAATATCAACATGAGCCGTCAGCGTGCACTTGCAGCCCAGAAAGCCAATCGTGTCCTGGGCTGCATCAAGAGGTGCATGGCCAGCAGATCGAGGGAGGTGATTCTCCCCTTCTGCTCTACTCTTGTGAAACCCCACTTGGAGTACTGTGTCCAGTTCCGGAGCCCACAGTACAAAAAAAACATGGACATACTGGAGCGTTTCCTGAGAAGGGTCACGAGGATGATTAGAGTGCTGGAGGACATCTCCTATGAAGACAGACTGAGAGAGTTGGGGTTGTTCAGTCTGCAGAAAAGAAGGCTCCAAAAAGACCTTATTGTGGCCTTCCAGTATCTTAAGGGGGACTACAAGAAAGATGGTGAGGGGCTTTTTAGGATGTCAGGTAGTGATAGGACTAGAGGGAATGGATTAAAGCTAGAGATGGATTGGTTCAGACTGGATGTTAGGAAGAAGTTCTTCACCATGAGGGTGGTGAGACACTGGAACAGGTTGCCCAGAGAGGTGGTGGAAGCCTCATCCCCGGAAGCTTTTACGGCCAGGCTGGATGGGGCTCTGAGCAACCTAGTCTAGTGGGGGATGCCCCTGCCCATGGTGGGGGGGTTGGAACAAGATGATCTTTAAGGTCCCTTCCAACCCTGACAATTCTATGATTCTATGATTCCATGACACAAATGATCAAAGGGCTGGAGCACCTCTGCTATGAAGACAGGCTGAGAGAGTTGGGGTTGTTCAGCCTGGAGAAGAGAAGGCTCTGGGGAGACCTTATGCAGGCCTTCCAGTACCTGGAAGAGGTCTACCTACAGGAAAGCTGAGGAGGAGCTGTTCACATGGGCCTGTAGATATCAGGAAGAAGTTCTTCACTGAGGGTTGTGAAATACTGGAACAGGTTGCCCAGGAGACAGAGGACAGAAAGAAGGCAGAATTACTGAATGCCTTCTTTGCCTCTGTCTACACTGTTGGAGACTGTCCTCAGGAACCTCAGTCTCCTTGAGGCCCCAGAGGAAGTCAAGATAAAGGAGGAGTTTGCCCTGGTTGATGAGGACCGGGTTAGGGATCAATTAGCACACTTGAACATCCATAAATCCATGGGCCCTGATGGGATGCACCCGCAGGTGCTGAGGGAGCTGGCAGGAGTCATGGCTAGGTCAGTCTCCATCATCTTTGGTAAGTCATGGGGAACAGATGAGGAGCCTAAAGACTGGAGGAAAGCAAATGTCATCCCACTCTGTGAGAAGGGCAGGAAGGATGACCCAGGTAACTACAGACCAGTCAGCCTCACCTCCATCCCTGGATAGGTGATGGAACAACTTATCCTTGGCGCTGTCTCTAGGCATATCAAGGATCATCATAGAATGGCCTAGGCTGGAAGGGACCTTAGAGATCATTTTAATCCAACCTCCATGTCATGGGCAGAGACGCCTCTCAACTAGATCAGGCAATACATGAAGACTGAACGGGAATCGAATCCGCGACCTTTGGTGTTTCAGCACCACGCTCAATCAAGTGAGCTAAACCGGCCCTCAAGGATAAGAAGGTTATTAGTAGCAGTCAGCACGGCTTTGCCAAGGGGAAGTCATGTTTGACCAACCTGATAGCCTTTTATGAAGACATAACCGGGTGGATGGATGGTGGCCATGCAGTGGATGTGGTCTGTCTGGATTTCAGTAAAGCATTTGACACCATCTCCCACACCACCCTCATAGGTAAACTGAGCAAGTGTGCCCTGGATGACCAAGTAGTGAGCTGAGTTGCTAACTGGTTGAAGGGAAGAAGTCAGGGAGTTGTGGTCAATGGGCCAGAGTCTGGCTGGAGGCCTGTGTCTAGTGGGGTCCCTCTGGGGTCAGTGTTGGGGCCAGTGCTTTTCAATACATTCATCAATGACCTGGACGAGGGATTAGAGAGCACTGTCAGCAAGTTTGCTGATGACACAAAGATGGGAGGAGTAGTTGACACACCAGAAGACTGTGCTGCCATTCAGAGAGACCTGGACAGGCTGGAGGGCTGGGCGGGGAGAAATCTGATAAAGTTCACCAAGGGCAAGTGCAGAGTTTTGCACTTGGGAAAGAACAATCCCATGTGCCATTACAGGTTGGGGACTGAGCTGTTGGAGAGCAGTGCAGGGGAAAGGGACCTGGGGGTTCTAGTGGACAGTAGGATGACCACGAGCCAGCACTGTGCCCTCGTGGCCAAGAAGGCCAATGGCATCCTGGGGTGTATTAGAAGGGGAGTATCAAGTAGGTCAAGAGAGGTTCTCCTTCCCCTCTACTCTGCCCTGGTGAGGCCATATCTGGAATATTGTGTCCAGTTCTGGGCCCCTCAGCTCAAGAGCGACAGGGAGCTGCTTGAGAGAGTCAGTGCAGAGCCACAAAGATGATGAAGGGAGTGGAACATCTCCCTTATGAGGACAGGCTGAAGGAGCTGGGTCTCTTGAGCTTGGAGAAGAGGAGGCTGAGGGGAGACATCATAAATGTTTATAAATATGTCAAGGGGGATGGTGCCAGGCTCTTTTCAGTGATGTCCAATGAGAGGACAAGGGGCAATGGATACACCTGGAACATAGGAAGTTCCACAAAAACATTAGGAAAAAGTTTTTTACTGTGAGGGTAACTGTTACAGAATGGCTAAGCGAGCAAGGTCATGGCTCAATGGAGGAATTTTAGAAGCAGTCTGCAGTGTAAAAAGAATGGGAAAGTACCGAAGAATTGCAAGTAAAAAGCAAGGACATCATGACCTTGGAGGCTGCACAAACAACTTTTGTGGAAGTTGGAACAGTGAGAATGAGGGAGATCCTGGACCAGAATGACTGTAAGAGTAAGGCTTATGCAAATTATAGGATTAAGAATGTAACCAATCATGAGAGTAATAGTGATCAAACTAACTAATCATGTATGCTTAAGTTGACGTAATCAGTTTGTAAAGAGTATAAGAATGGAACACTGGAAATAAAGATTGGAGCTTGCTTTACCCATCATACTGATTGTTCGCAAGTATCTCAGCATCGTCAGGTAACAGAGCACTGGAACAGGCTGCCCAGGGAGGTTGTGGAGTCTCCTTCTTTGGAGAGGTTCAAAACCCACCTGGACACATTCCTGTGTGACCTACAGTAGGTGATCCTGCTCTGGCAGGGGGTTGGACTAGATGATCTTTTGAGATCCCTTCCAACTCCTAACATTCTTTGATTCCGTGATTCTGCGATTCTGTGATGTCCCTGCTTAAGGTAGGGGGGTTGGACTAGATGACCTTTCAAAGTCCCTTCCAGCCTAACTCATTCTATGACTGAGGTGCTGGAGCAGGTCCAGAGAAGAGCAATGAAGCTGGTGAAGGGTCTAGAGAACATGTCTTACAAAGAGCAGCTGAGGGAGCTGGGATTGTTTAGTCTGGAGAAGAGGAGGCTGAGAGGAGACCTCATTGCTCTCTACAACTACCTGAAAAGAAGTTGTAGGTGAGGCGGGTGTTGGTCTCTTCTCCCAAGTTATTAATGAAAGGGTTAGACGAAATGGCTTCAAGTTGCACCAGGGGAGGCTTAGATTAGATATTAGGACAAATTTCTGTACTGAAAGAGTGGTGTGGCTTTGGAACAGACTGCCCAGGGAAGTGGTGGAGTCACCATCCCTGGAAGTGTTCAAAGAACACATAGGTGTGGCACATTGGGATATGGTTTAGTGTTTGGTAGACAGTTGGACTTTATGGTTTTAGAGGTCTTTTCCAACCTTAACGATCATATGATTCTATGATTCTATACAAATAGGTTTAAAGAAGTAATTTTGATTGAGTAAAAAATGTTTGAAATAATAAAAAAATATTCAGTTTTAAAATAACTACAGTGTAATTGTAGAAAAATCAATAAGATAGATATCATCCCACAAAAGACCTTTTAGAAAGTAAAAGAAGATTGGAGAAAAAAAAATGTTGGAAAACATATGCCTTAGGAGGAAGAAGAAGACCTAAAAAAACCCACAAAACTAAAACCTTAGTAGCAACAATAATAGTTTTGCAAAGAAAAAGAGTTTTAATCTATGTGTTATTTGTTGTCTCACTGTTTTATGCTTTTTCCATAACCTTGTAGCACTCCCATGCAGGCCACACTATTAGCATTGCTATGTTTAATGTTGCAAGCATAAAAATGTCCTATTTTAAAATTTACCCAGCTGTCTAAAGCATTTTGTGTAGCTGGGACCTTTCCTCTATTTATTACCTCAAAGATTATTCAAAAGAATCACAAAACTTCTGCCAAGAGAACTATTTTTACAAGGAAATGGCAAAGTGAGGGTGGTAGCAATACTCTGATCTTTAATTAATGGCTCAGTAAGGCTGTAACTTCGAGATCCTATCTTGCCCTCTCTAATGAAAATGTTCTCCTACAGGCTTGATACATACTTCAATAATCACGGAGTTGCCTTAGAAAAGGAATATACAACAGAAGGCAAAAACACTCAATGCAAGATAACAAAACTATAATTAATTAGTAATTACATGCAAACAAATCTTTAAAAACTTAGTAGGAAACTTACTTATAAATATACAGATTAGGTGATATTAGAAGTATAATTAAGAATGAAGACACCAAAAGACTGCTGCAGATTAAAAACTGTTTGCATGATATGCTGTTCTGTTTTGCATGAGTACTTTTCTTACTAGATAGAAATTCTAAGTTCCAGTTTCAGTAAAGTTTGTTTCTTCTTTTAGTGATCACATGGAAAACATGCTGTACATGTCTCCCATACAATTTTTTTCTTTTAATTTAAGTTAACTATAATTGCAGCACTAGCTTTTGCACTGTGGCATCTCCCAGAATGAAAATTAGTTCTCTTCTAATAGGAAAGTTCACAAACAAATTGTTTGATAAATCAGGTATTTGGCAACCAAAATAGTCTTTCAGGATTAGGAAGGCATAATCTTTTCAAGAGATGCATTTGCTGTTATTTAACCAGAAAGCAACAGGAAAAGTTAACACAAGGGTTGTGACCCTCTTGGGCAGAGAGAAAGCAGCTGGTGTTGTGTATCAAGAAACTTGAGTCTCTGAAATTGTGGGAATGAATTCGTCTGCTTCAACCAAGACATGTTTACTTTAAAACTCAGAATTGTCCTGTTGAGGCTGCTGGAGAAGTAAGCTGTGGCATTTACGCCATGTAGCCTGATGCACTGAGGTGTCTCAGTTGTTCGCTGAGATCCCTTGAACACAGAGCCCCACTATGATGGAATCCTCATAATTTAGGCATTTAATTTTGGCCAGCTTTGAGTCTGCTAGGACAATACCTCCCCAAGTAGCAAAAGAAATGAGGACAAGAAAACTTAACAAAACACTCATTTCTTAACAAAAAACTTACTTAAAAAAACACCCATTTCTGGCCTGTGAATAGAAGGATTGCCAGAATGACAGGTAATGGCTACTGTTGGTGATCTTATTACATTACAAAAAAAAAAAAATCCTTATAATTGTCTCACAGAACATATCACAAACACGGACTTGTTTGTGAAAACGAAATAACGAGAATATTAATATAGTTTTAATGAAGACATGGCATGTCAAGCTGATAAATCTTCATCTGAAATTGTTAAAGATGTGGAAGTAAAACGAGTTCTTTCATTTCAGTTTTTTTTCTTACTATTTTTCTTTGGCAAATTAGCTCTGCCTTGGTGGTTGTCTTGCATAGCTGCCAAGCCATATGGTTAATAGACACAAACATACTGCTGTGGTTGACATGTACTTAATTTCCTCTCTCCCCAATGGGCTCAGTATAGCTCTGCACACAGATGGAAACCTGAATCTTATTTCTCTGCAAACAGACATGTATAGTTTAAATAAAGACCACAAGGCATCTGGCCAGGATTAAGTAGTTTATTCAGAACTCAGGAAACAACCAGATTAGTACCACAGCTAGTCTACTGCAGTAGTTGAGGGATGGTCCTGCCCAGAGCCTCAGCCCAAGTGTTCTGCATGATGCAAGCACAGTGCAGGGCTGAAACATTTCATCTCAAAGAGGCTGGGATACATTAGTGATCCATCTGCCACAATGTGTTATCAAGCGCTAAGTTCAGCACTCCTTTCCAGGCAGGTTTCGTTTCCCCAGGAAAACAAATCTGGTGATTTATCAGTTAAACCAAATAGAAGATCAAACACAATGCATAGGAGATTAACTCATGAGTTGGAACAATTAACTGATCTTTTAAAACTCTGACAGTTTGGCAGCACTTTCTTTTGAATCAAAGACTTAACGCTTCTGCAGAAAAAAAAAACTATTGCGTACTGATTGAAAACATCCTCTGTATAGCTCTTTATTTCCTTTTTTTTTTTTTTTTTTTTTTTTTGTATGTGCTTGCAGTTCTTCATGTACAGAAGTTACTTCGTATGGATAGTTAAAATAATAAGGACCTTCCTGTTCTCTTGAGGAACAGTATCAATAATGGAAGAAAAAGCAATAGACAAATTACATAATATATATAAACATACGGCTCATGGACATTCCTCAGTATACTAGGCAGCTGATTACATACAGTCAGATAGAAATTGAAAATTAAAACAAAGTCAAGTAGCAGCATCAGTTACTATAACTAAAATATTCCAGAGGAAGAGAAGGTCATTCTGTCTGAGAACTTTTTTTAAAAGTAATTACTTTTTACATAGTTTTATGTTCAGCTGTAACTAAAATCCCTCTCCTTTCCCAGTAACTCTTTCTGACAAAAGCTATAAAACAGATGCCATTCACACATGCAAATATTCAACACAATGATAACCAAAACTACTTCGAGTAAAACAGCTTCTCTGTTGTAAAAAACTCAAAGAAGAATGCAGAAAGGCCAACTCTCTTCCCCCGTTCCCTTGCCCTCCTTTCCCCCGAGTTGGACTTTTAATGAATGGTGGAAAAAGAAGCATGATCTACCAACACACAAATTTCTTCCTGATAAAAGGAATAATTTAACCTTCCTTCCTTTTATGAAGCACATAGAAAAGTCACTTTTAATCAGTGTTTTTTATATTCTCTCTTCACTCAATGAAGACATGAAGATGACAACTTTAGAGAGAAATAGTTTTGATAAACAAGTCACACCAAAGCTGCTAATGACAACTAAACTAGACACTGTTAAGTAATGAGCTTTTGATTGCTAAGGGTCCAGTGGAGCTTAGAAAATCTTACAGATATTCCTTTGGTGCCTGTGAAAATGTGGAAGAGAAGGGAAAAGAAAAAAAAAGCAAGAATGTAGAGGTATTCCTTGAGAGTCAAGAATCTTTTTGACTCCTTTGTACTCAAGGAAATAAATTATCATCAATTCTATGCCAAGAAGTGGATAATGATTTATGTGTTTGTGATGACATATTCTTCTTTGACACAGGGTACTAAGCCTTGATATATGTAATCAGGATTAACTTTCATCTCTGCTATCCAATACAAAATCCTTGAGCTAATAGTTTACTTGCTTCTACCTGGGTTTACTGATTGAGGGTGCAGATTGATTTGACCTGTATTAGAGCCTGGCCACTAAAAGATTTGTAGTATAGATGCTGTTTGAAGACTTGGAATGAAACAAGGAGCAAAACCAACCATACAGTCATATCCCTGGGACAAACATGAAAAAAAGATTAGTGATGCTCTTCCTTCAGCTTTAACTAATTATCTTTTCATAGCATAAGTCTTTAAAGAAGGATAGATGACAGTAACGTTAACGTGCCAAGGACATACTTTGTGCTATCTCTACAATAGAGCTGAGGTTAAACAAATTAGAAATTCAGAAAAGTAAAAATAAATCCTGTGCTCTGCATAGATGCTTGCTAAAATTATTTTCCAAGTGTTTTACTTTGCAGTTCTCCAGAATAAATGTTTAGATTTTAATTGCGTCAAAAGTGGTTTTTCTACATTCAGCATTCATAGTTCATGCAGCATACATGAAACTTATTCTGAATTCCTCTATTGCTGAATGTGGAAGATGTACAGCATAAGACACAAATATAATTCCTGTAAAGATGCTGCTGCTTTTATTATGCCAGTGGTAGAGAATAATTAGGTCATTCATGTATTTTACATTTTTTCCTCACGTGAGCGCTAATATAACCTGCCACTCTTCGGACTGATTTTGCTGTGACCTTATAGTTTAATATATTATGCCAAAGGTAAGGACTTTTCCTAGTGAAAACCAGAGAAGACGCACATATGCATTTTGCATTCAGGTGGAAAACCAAAACCAACCAAACAAACAAAACCACAAACCACCAGATCACGCAACAGACACAAATTAGATGATGGCTAGAAGCAGGAAACTTAAATCCTGGTTCTGGATGTCTGTCAGCTCTGTACTTCCTTAACCTCAAAAGAGTACAGCACTGCAGAACATGAGACAGCTCCAAACAAGTGGCAATGGAAGTCCAGGCAGTAGTTCGTAATAAACAGAAGACATTTAAGATATGCAACACATCAAAACATAGCACAGTTTACGCAGTACTGGAAGAGTGGTTTAATCTAATGAAACAAACCTCTTTTTGTTGCATTTGTTTTCCGTGGTATTTCTATCATTACTTTCTTAACATTCAAATAAATTTAATTGAAAGCTTCAGCAAGATATTTTCCTGTATGCACATAAAACTGGCAACTGGGAAGTTTCACATCTGTCTAGAAATTAGTCAGCTTTACCAGTGTTCAAAATTCTCAGTTGGACTTGTCCTGTAAGGTTCAAAATATCATATTCACATTTTATTTCTACTTTTTTCTTTAGGTGTCCAACTGCTAACTTGACATTGTAAACAAAGAGGAATCTTGTGGGCAACCTGAGAACTGAATACAGGCCCTCAAAGACATTTAAAGTGAGTTAAATGTCACCAAATCTATCCAAGTGACCAAGCTGGATAATTTGTAGCTGGTTCATTTGGGGCAAGGACTATCACTTCCTCATAATTTTATTCCACTCAAGAAGATTAAAAAATCTCAACAATTCACACACACACATAAACAGGAAGAATGAAAGGTAAATGGTAACTAGACTTTGCTGACTGTGCAGCTGCAAAATGACTATTTTGTACATCCATATGCTATCACTTCTTCTAAATAGTAGATGGCAAGAACCAGGAGAACATGCTACAGGCCAAACACCCACAGTCACTGCTATGCAGTTTATTAGGAGATTGTTTTACCTCCAGGCCCCTTCCTGACACGGTTTTAGCAGGGCACACAGTCAAGGACCAGGACAGGGTGCACCTTCTGTATAATGCTAACACTGAATGACAATTAGCAAGGTTGTAGGATTGTAGAATTGTAGAATTACAGAATCATAGAAATATAGAATGTGTTGGGTTGGAAGGGACCTTTAAAGTCATCTAGTCCAACCCCCAAGTTACCTTGAGATGTCTCCCAGAAGTCCATCATTTCTGCATGTCCAGACTGCTGCTCTTTGTCTGAGCTAGCATACAGACGATACAGATGCACATTGCTATTTCAAAAAGAAGTCAATGGGCAGAAACCATCTGCGGAGCACCTGTTCTCAAGCTACTCACTATGACAACAGGGTCAATGGTATATGCATCTTTCATTCAAATCAGTGAATTAATTGTAAACTAAATATTCTTGAAGTAGATCCACTTCAGTGTTTGTAGACTCAGGAAACTACTATTCTGTCACTAGCAAGACAAGTGCAATCATCAGCAGCAACTGAACTTCATAACATGGCATCTGTTTTTTCTCACACTAAGGGTTCAGCTCATTATGGTCCTGAGGTGACGATGGGATTGACCAAGTCCTTTCAATTCTGAAAAGAATGATTGTCTCCATTTTTGAAATTACACCTTCCAATGATAATTAGTCAGGGTGCTGATGACTCCAGTGAGCAGACTGACTATTTCAGCAGGAAACATCTGAACCAAATGAGAATTAACAGCACAGGACATCGTGCCTTATCAATTCCACATGCAACTAGTGATTCTGTCCTGTTTTGAGTTTATTACAACAGAATAATGCAGCATTTTGTGTTCTTCCTTTCCCACAGGTACACTGCAAAGAATTCTCATCACACTGTGTCCTTTCACTCACCCTAGGGGGTGGGGTTATTGTTGGTTTTGGGGGGAGGGTTGATTGTTTGGTCTGCTGACTCAGTGTTCACAGATTTGTGTGATTCTGCAATAGTCAGGCTCTCTCTGCAATGCCAAACCAAGAGAGCTCTTCTCTCTTCATCACAGTTCAGAAAAGAGGAAGAAAAGTGATAATAGGCTTGCAAATTTCTCTGGCCTAAGAGCCCTCTTAGGAGCAACTGCTGCACATCAGGCATAAGAACTGAAGAAAAAAAGAAGTACACACCGTACTAGTTTCCATAGCAACAGTCATGAAACATTGCACTTTTCCAGTTCTGGAAAAACATTCCCAGTTTCCTCCCAATCTGACTGTGCCATTAGAAATGACAAAACACTTTCCAAGTATCAGTTTGTTTTGTACAAATATTTCTTTATAATTAT
This sequence comes from Trogon surrucura, assembly GCA_020746105.1. Classification (NCBI taxonomy): domain Eukaryota; kingdom Metazoa; phylum Chordata; class Aves; order Trogoniformes; family Trogonidae; genus Trogon; species Trogon surrucura. Next base: position 25,487,794 of record CM036622.1, on the reverse strand, counting down.
AAGCAGTTAACATGAAGACTGTCCTATTTGACAACGTTACTCTGGTGCCTGGTCTCAAGAGATGAAAATGAAAACTGTTCAAAAATGCAAAGAGCAGACATGCTAGACAAAAAGTACTGTCATTCAGCAGCCCTGGAGTCAGTCTAAAGGCACTCTCACAGCATTCTTCCATTATTTTCACAGGCAGCAGTGAGAGGCTGATTTGCCTTGCAACACTGTACTAAACTCCTCCATTTGAAGTTTAAATAAATAATGAGTAAGTGAAGCTCTACAGACAGCATTCTGTGCGGTTCTGCAGATGAGGCTTGAGCAGTAATTGTTCTAAATACCAAGGGTAATGCTTGAAGAACCATATGGATAAAATCATCTCACCACTGAAAAACACAATCCTCCCACCACTGAAAAACACCTGAGTGACAGTTCGTATTTCAGCATACTGCTAATGTTTTGATAACTTGTAAGCCCCAGGCAGGCCTAACTCATGTTGGATAGAAAGGTATTTATTATAGCAATGTTAGACGATACTTAGTGGAGGCTCCTGGCTGTGATTACTATTTGAAGCCCTCTAGAAAGCATTCATTTTTTAGGTCAAAGAAAGAATTTAGCTTATAGTCATCCATAAAAAGGCATATGTATTGGTTTCTTAGAGGCTTTTCTGGCTGTCTTCTCAAAGAAAGGACACCTACTTTCTTAGCAGGATCTCCATTTTTAGGAGGCATTTTTTTCTGCCTTCAGACACTAGCATCAAAATGTATCCAAGATCTCTGCAAAGAAAAAAAGGGAACAAATAAAAAAGTTTTTAAAGCGTTTCTGAAATCAGGATGCATGATGAGAACTTAATCCTTTTTATTGCAGATGCATCTGGATAGTCCTTTCTTTACTGCAGTACAGTATCTAAATTCACTCTGGGAATGACTCTTTTATCTACTCCTCCCCTCTCTCCCAAATACTTCTTGCCATATAGTAATTCTTTTTAAGATGAGACAAGTACTGTTCTCTTCCTTTCCTCAACCCAGACCAATAAGGCAATCATAGAATCAGCTGAAAAGTGCAGATGAGTCTCAGTCAGGTAGGTCAATCCAAATGTGAGGCAAGCCCAGAAAATCTGTGAAGTTACCTGAGCAACAGCTGTACATCTCTTAAAAGGCAAAAAGCTAAATGCATAAGTAAAGTTACACCAGGAGACATATTGTACTGACATGATGTCCTGGTTTGAGCTGAACAGAACCAATTCCATTCAGTGATTTTGATTTTCATCTCAGTCTCTTCGCTTTCTGAAGTTAATAGCATGTTTTTGCAAACAGTGTCTGCTACTAGAAGTGATAACACTTGATGTTTATAGTTACTACCAAGGACTGGTATGCAAAAGGCTCTTGCCTTGCTGTTACCCAGGAGTAACCCAGGTCACTCCTGGATCTTTTGTAATATATTGGGGGTGCTGGGAAGTAAAAGGGGTCACAAGGAAGTAAAAGGTTGTATGTCCAGGGAGGAACAGCAGGACAGATGACCAATGAGAGTATTCCATTCCATATATGTCATATTCAGTATGAAGCTCAGAGATTACAGGGGTTAAGTTCTCTTCTTCAGTGGCTGGTGTCTGAGGAAGACCCTGTCTGATCTTCTGCCTTTGACACTGAGCTCCCAAATCCAGCTCCTGTACCTGCTTCCCCTCTGCCGCTGAGCCTGCGGCTTCCCAGGTGCCTCCCGCTCTGCAGCATCAGTGGAGACTGCTATCTCAGAGGGAGTCAAACTCAATTATCAGTTTTGTATATACTTGTATATATTTAATTATTGTCATCATTCTCTTATTAGTACTATTAATTGTTTTATTAAAGCCGGTTTAGTGGGGTTTTTTTTTCCAATTTGTAAGTCTCTCAGCCTCATTCCCTTTCCCTTCCTGTTTGAGGAGGGGGTGGGTTAGAGAGCATCTGCCTGTGTTTATTGGCCAGCCCAGCCCTAACCATCAACACATGAATAAAATACAGATCCAATTTCTAGCCCCTTAGCATAATTAAGCTGACATCATAATTAAGTCTGACATTCACAAGTCAGTCCAGTCTTCTTGAGAATTCTCAAGTTCTGCCATTGTAACTCCAAATACATAAATTAATATTTAAAGCAAAGACAATCAGATTAAAAAAAAAACATATATATTTATTCTATTTTAGCTGTTTAACACAAATGGAGACTTGCAAGGAGCAAAAGATATACTGCTGCATTCAACATTTATAACAGGACACAAACCAAAAAAGGTGCACCTACCCTAAGTAGCTAGGATATCTCTTATTACCCAAAATAACTGTCACACATCTATATACCAGCTAATGTGGTCAGTCTCAGTCTGTTCCAAACTGAATCTGAACTCAAGTGCCCCTGTTCAGTAGTACAGGAATTCCTTGAAGCCAATCTGTCATTTTCTATAATACCTGTGTATTAAACCGAATGCAGGCCACTCTGTGGTTTATACAGACTTAGGAGTCTGCAGTCAAAAGGGTCATGAGTATACACATACCTAAATCACTATGAGACTGTCTAAGCCAAAGCTAAGACTTTTTCCTCCTTCACATATGTCACATGACAGTGAAGCCTTCAGAAATTTCTCTGAACTAACTGTGGTTTATTCAGACTGAGTAGGAAGAATTTTGCATAAATGAGCCTTTTATTTTAAGTCAAGCAACATAATGGCCATCACAAATCTAACAGAAGGTTTAAGAATTGAAAAGATCTTACAAGTAAACTCTGTTTTTTCTAGGTCATTGTGGCCGGATGTTTTCAAATAATACAAGGTGTGCCACTTCTCCAAAACCATAAATCCAGATTTACTTTGTGAATTTTGAGATGATGGACCAAAAAACATCTCAAGTCTTGTCAAAGAAATTACATAATTGTCCTCACTGGAAGTGGACAGTAAAAGAAACTTTTCAAAAAGATTTATTCTGTTTTATAAATCAAGTTTGTTAAGTTTATGGTCCTCCATCTTTTCTGAGCAAAGTCAACAACAGTGAGACCCTCCTACTTCATGGTATTTGAAAACCTATATATGGCATATGTTGAACTACAGGCAAAATTAGAGATGAAGAACAAGTGCTTTTTCCTTCTTAATTCAAATAAATGCCAACACTGTTTTGATGTATGTATGCCCATCAGTTCCTGAGAAAGTGAAAAAGAGAACTGCCTATGCAACATAACCCACTTACTCATAAAATCATATAGTCATAGAATCAGAATGTGTTGGGCTGGAAGGGACCTTCAAAGATCATCTAGTCCAATCCCCCTGCAGTGAGCAAGGACATCTTTAACTAGATCAGGTTGCTTGGAGCCCTACCAAGCCTGACCATAAATGTCTCCAGGGATGGAGCCACCACCACCTCTTTGAGCAATCTGTTCCAGTGTTTCACCACCCTCACAGCAAAGAACTTCTTCCTAATGTCTAATCTAAATCTACCCTGCCTCAGTTTAAAATCAGTGTCCCTTGTCCTATCACTACACACCCTTGTGAACAGTCCCTCTCCAGCTTTCCTGTAGCTCACTTCAGGTACTGGAAGGTCACTCTAAGGTCTCACTGGAGCCTTCTCCAGACTGAAGAACCCCAACTCTCTCAGTCTGCCCTCATAGGAGAGGTGCTCCAGCCTTTTGATCATTTTTGGGGCCCTCCTCTGCACCTGCTTCAACAAGTGTGTGTCTTCCTTGTGTTGAGGGCTCCCCACATGGTTGCAGAACTCCAGGTGAGGTCTCACCAGAGCAGAGGGGCAGAATCACCTTTCTCGATCTGCTGGCCACACTGCTTCTGATGCAGCCCAGGATGCAATTGGTCTTTTGGGCTGTGAGCACGCATTGTTGGCTCATGTCCAGCTTTTCATCCACCACCTCCAAGTCATTATCTGCAGGTGTGCTCTCTAGCACATCATCCCCCAGCCTGCATTGATAATGAGGATTGCCCCAACCCAGGTCCAGGACCTTGCACTTGGTCTTGTTGAAAACAGATGGACATTTACTCATACTTTATTCAGATTGTATCAATTAAATAATCTCTAGTAGAATGAATGTAAAAAGTAAGCTTAGCTGCTTATAATCATAGAATCATAGAATGGCCTAGGTTGGAAGGGACCTTAGAGATCATCTAATCCAACCTCCCTGTCATGGGCAGGGACGCCTCTCTACTAGATCAGGCTACTCAAGGTTCTGTCCAACTTGGCCTTGAACATCTCCAGGGAGGGGGCAGCCACAACATCTCTGGGCAATTTATTCCAAAGTCTTGCCACCCTCGTACTGAAGAATTGCTTCTTAAGATCTAGTCTAAATCTATTCTCCTGCAACTTAAACCCATTTCCCCTTGTCCTATCAGTGGACGCTCTTGTAAAAAGTCCCTCCCCAGCCTTCCTGTAGGTTCCCTTCAGGTATTGGAAGGCAGCTGTTAGGTCCCCCCAGAGTCTTCTCTTTTCAAGACTGAACAATCCCAGCTCCCTTGGCCTGTCCTCGTAGCAGAGGTGCTCCAGCCCCTGGATCGTCTTTGTGGCCCTCCTCTGAACGCACTCCAGTAGATCTATATCCCTCTTGTGGTGGGGACACCAGAACTGGACGCAGTATTCGAGGTGCGGTCTCACAAGAGCAGAGTAAAGGGGGAGAATCACCTCTCTTGACCTGCTGGCTACGCTTCTCCTGATACATCCCAGGATGCGGTTGGCCTTCTGAGCTGCATGAGCGCGCTGCCGGCTCATGTTGAGCTTCTCATCTATCAACACCCCCAAATCCTTCTCTTCAGGGCTACTCTCAACCCACTCTGTGCCCATCTGGTTGAAGAAAGGTCAGATTAGTTGGATCTTTCCTCTGACTGCCTCATCTTTGAATCACACCTTTTAAAAACATGGTATAAGCAATATGAAAAGCATTTACCAGGTGTTGAAACCTCAATCCAACACCTGTGATTTAAAGCTTTGACAAACTTGATTTGTATTCCCCTACATTTATGACCCATTTATACTTCAATCATTTCAGAAACCCTGATTCAAGGAAGGTTATTGAAAGCTTGTCACAATCTTTTTACTAATACTTGTTAAATTGAAAAAAAATACATATATTTACATGTACTAGGACTAAGACAAAGATTCAAAAGATAAGATGTTTAGCATTCCAAATTTTTTATTCCAGTAGAAAATCTTAACATATCCTTCGTTGTATGTTTCCGGGTGTTCAGTATCTATGCTGATTTTAAGCTGCCGCTTGTGGGACCACTTACCACTTTAAAATTATGCAGTAAAGATATGAATATATTTCTTAGTACCAGTGAAAAGTAGGAAATTGATGTTAGGCTATACATAGTTATCTAAGAACTGTTTGGTGGAGTAATTTTTCCAAAAGATATCTCATTTCATTTGGGATTTTATGTTATTTGGGTAATAAAGCCCACTGGAAGGATTGCAAGCCTTCCATGCTGTTAATTGTTCATTTTTACAGTTATTATTTAATAGGCCGTTTTCAGAAGCTAGTCAGCAGTTACAATAGTTACAGTTTACTGTTGTTTTTGAGATAACCACAAGTCCTACTAACACCTGTGAAAGGAAGTTTGCCTCTTGGGTATATGCTTCCTAGTTCCTTTATTTTTTAAAAAATTAACAGCACTAATGTAGATGTGACATATGATTTACCATGAATGGCATGAAAGTAATTAAAATACACGAAAAATAAAGTTACTAATTAAAATTGCATTTGTAATTCACAACCATAATAAACAGTAAACAAAACTTGCCATTCTGTTCTCAATTAACTGAACACAGGGAATGCATTCCCAGCTTTCTCATGCACATCAGTTCGAACTCACTTTTGGAAACTCTAGTCCATGTCTATAAACGCTGATGGTCAGCATGCTCCTTATGAAAGTCTAACTCCTTGAATTCCTTTTCCTCACAGATCTGAATAATACTAGAAGTTGGGATGCATCTATTAGTCAAGAAGATATTATGTAATTAGAGTGTGTATCTCCTGGTTTGTCTCCATGAACTGTCTGCTTTAGCCATCTAAATTTATACTGGCTATATTTTTCATGGGAAAGTTTACTCATATTACTATTTACTAATATTCACAAAAGTGTTGCATTTCTTAGTAAACCAGAAGGAGCAATCTGTCAATCAAAGAAAGTGAGTTGTGCCACTCATTTTAATAAATGCAGTATGCAGTATGCAGGGATGGTTCAGTCATATAATCAAACTTGCACTGCTTGTTTAGAAGTCACACAGAAGAAAAATTTATGCATCTTGAAAACATATGAATACATTGTTCAATAATGAGAAAGAGACATTTCTTGCAAAAAAAACTTTTATTTTTTGCCAAGAACTAGTAGTCACTCTAGGAATTTACAAACAAAAAAAGCAGGGGTGTAGTGTTCATGTTATTTTCTTATTGTCCCTGCTGTTAAGGTATAGTAAAACTAAAAATTTCATGAAAAAGACATTTGATTGAAAAACAAAAAAAGCCTCAAATCTAAATTCCTGTGTGATCATCAAATTAACTTCTAAGAACCATTATTTTGCTATTTATAAGGAATGGGCAATAAAGCAGAGATTTGCAGACTGCTAAATTGCCTAGAACTTTCATCAGAAAAACAAGTCAGGGGAAAAATTAAATCAAAGATTTCCAGAAAAAAAATTATAGCTGTGGTAAATACACTTATAAACAGACTATTGGAAAATTGTTTCCAAAGTTCATTTGACAAAACGTTTACCACTTTTGTTGCCAAAATACATAACAGACAAATAAAAAGTAGAGGAATAAAGAACTCTCAATCACACTGAACAGTGATTTTGGTTTATATGGTCTTCATTACAGAATCACAGAATCACAGAATGTTAGAGGTTGGAAGGGACCTCAAAGATCATCTAGTCCAACACCCCTGCCAGAGCAGGATCACCTACAACAGAGAGCACAAGAACATGTCCAGGCGGGTTTTGAATGTCTCCAGAGAAGGAGACTCCACAACCTCACTGGGCAGCCTGTGCCAGTGCTCTGTCACCCTCACAGTGAAAAAGTTTTTTCTCATATTTTTATGGAACCTTCTATGTTCCAGCTTCCACCCCTTGCCCCTTGTCCTGTCAATGGACATCACTGAAAAGAGCCTGGCTCTGTCCTCCTGACACTCCCCCTTGACATATTTATAAACATTAATGAGGTCACCCCTCAGCCTCCTCTTCTCCAAGCTAAAGAGACCCAGCTTCTTCAGCCTTTCCTCATAAGGGAGATGCTCTACTCCCTTCATCATCTTTGTGGCTCTGTGCTGGACTCTCTCAAGCAGCTCCCTGTCGAACTGAGGGGCCCAGAACTGGACACAATATTCCAGATGCGGCCTCACCAGGGCAGAGTAGAGGGGCAGGAGGACCTCTTTCGACCTACTTGATACTCCCCTTCTAATACACCCCATGATGCCATTGGCCTTCTTGGCCACGAGGGCACATTGCTGGCTCATGGGCATCCTGCTGTCCACTAGAACCCCCAGGTCCCTTTCCCCTGTGCTGCTCTCCAGCAGGGCAGTCCCCAACCTATACTGGCACATGGGGTTATTCTTTCCCAAGTGCAAGACTCTACACTTGCCCTTGTTGAACTGCATAAGATTTCTCCCCGCCCAGCACTCTGGCCTGTCCAGGTCTCTCTGAATGGCTGCACAGTCTTCTGGTGTGTCAACCATTCCTCCCAATTTTGTATCATCAGCAAACTTGCTGACAACATTCTCTAATCCCTCGTCCAGGTCATTGATAAATATATTAAACAGCACTGGCCCGAGCAGTGACTTGGACAATAATAAATCAAAAAGGTCTCAAACTACAGCCAAAGAGATGTTTCTCTGTCACCAGTAGCTGAAACTTTGGAGACCATCTAAAAAACCTGGAGCTCCACAGCTCCATGGGACCTGATGAGATGCATCTGAAGGTCCCGGCAGATGAAGTGGCTAAGCCACTATCCATCACATTTGAGAAGTTGTGGCAGTCTGGTGAAGTTCCCGCTGACTGCAGAAGAGAAGAAAAAAATCCACATCTTTTAAAGGACCCAGGGAACGATAGGCAGTCAGTCTTACCTCTCTGCCCAGCAAAATCATGGAGCAGATCATGTGCTAAGGCACATGGAAAACAGAGGGATAATTGGTGACAGCCACCATGACTTTACTAAGGACAAATCACTCCTGACAGATTTGGTGGCCTTCTACAACAGAGTTAAAGTGTTGGTGGATAAGGGAAGAGCAATTGACTTCTAGGCGATCCTGCTCTGGCAAGGGGGGTTGGACTAGATGATCTTTCGAGGTCCCTTCCAACTCCTGACATTCTGTGTGTGATTCTGTGTGTTATTTACCTGGACCTGTGCAAACTATTCAACACTGTCCTGCACAACATCCTTGTCTCTTTTTTGGAAAGACATGGATTTGACAGATGGACCACTCAGTGGATAAGGAATTGGCTAGATGGTTGCACTCAAAGTCTTGCAGTCAACAGCTTGATCTCCAAGTGGAGACCAATAACGAGTGGTGTTACACAGGGATCGATATTGAGACTGGTGCTGTTTAACATCTTTGCTAGCAACATCAACAGTGGAACTGAATGCACCCTCAGTAAGTCTGTTGACCACCAAGCTCTGTGGTGCAGTCGACACACTGGAGGGATGGGATACCATCTAGAGGGACCTTGACAGGCTTGAGAGGTGGGCCTGTGCAAATCTCAAGTTCAACAAAGTCAACTGCAAGCTCTTGCCCGTGGGTCAAGGCCATCCCAAGCACCAATACAGGCTAGGCACTGAGTAGACTGAGGGCAGCCCTGCAAAAAAGGACTTGGAGGTGTTGGTTGACAAGAAGCTCAATATTAGAGAGCAATATGCACTCACAGACAAGAAGGTCGATCACATCCTGGGCTGCATCAACAGAACTGTGGCCATGCATTCACAGACAAGAAGGTCGATCACATCCTGGGCTGCATCAACAGAACTGTGGCCAGCAGGTTGAGGGAGGTGATTCTCCAGACTCTCTGCTCCTTTCTGATGACACCCCACCTGGAGTACTGTGTCCAGCTCTGGTGACCCCAATGTAAAAAGGACATGGACCTGCTGGAACAAGTCCAGACAAGGGCTACAAAGGTGATCAGAAGGATAGAGCACTTCCACTACGAGGACAAGCTGAGAGAGTTGGGGTTGACCAGCCTGGAGAAGGCTCTGAGAGACCATATAGCTGCCTTCCAGTACCTGAAAGGGCCTGTAAGAAAGCTGGAGAGGTACTCTTTACAAGGTATGTAGTGATATGACCAGTGGTAACCATTTCAAGCTGAAAGAGAGCAGATTTAGATTAGATACTAGGAAGAAATTCTTCACTATGAAGGTGATGGGACACTGGAACAGGTTGCCCAGAGAAGCTGTGGAAGCCCCACCTCTGGAAGTGTTTAGGGCCAGGTTGGATGGGGTTGGTCTAGTTGAAGGTATCCCTGCCCATGGCAAGGGGTTTGGAGCAAGATGATCTTTAACGTCCCTTCTATCTCAAACAATTGTATGATTCTATTATAAGCCATGGGAAAGTGAATGATTTCCAGACAGGACCCCTTAGCTTATCTTTTTCTGCTGTCCTCTCCAGATCACCCAACTCCACAGGGGATTGTGGCCTATTCAGGGAGTGGGGAAAATAATAATTTTTGTAGAGATTCTGTATCATTTCACCTTCTCTGGATTGAAGTGAAAGACCAGGAGCTACCCAACTGAATCAGAGCTTCTAACTCTTGAGAAAAAAATATGAGAATGCTTTCAAAAGCACAAGGTATGCATACTGTTAGAGTCATCTCAAGATAAAATTGTTAATGCAAATATCTTTATATGAGGGAACTCAGGTGTGGAATTTCAAAGCTGATTACGGGGTTTTCAAAGGGTAAGACAATCTAGAATTTAATCACAGAATTACAGAATGCTAGGGGTTGGAAGGGAACTTGAAAGATCATCTAGTCCAAACTCCCTGCCAGGAAAGAATCACCTTGTCACATCCCAACCTTTCAGGACGTTGACCCAGGTTCGCTGATTCCCAGACCAGGATTAAGGTGACTTACACCAAGGATCCGAAAGAGCAATTTTATATATCAATCACCCGACGAGGTATTTCAATTGCCCGCTCAGCACAATCAACACACTTCACAACAACTACTTATTAATAAGTAAAAGAAACTTGCCTTGCCATAGTCAACTTCCTGTTAAAGCTAGAAAGAGAGAGAGAAGGAAAGTGATAGAGAAAGGAAAGATCACCACCCCTGGATCCAGCGACGGCCATGGCAATCAGAGCAATCCTCTAGTGGCGGGTGAAGAGCGCCCGACTGCCTGGGGTGACCGCCTTTTATACAGTCAAGTTCCTGCCACAGACCGGGAATCATTTTGGGGGATGGTGGGGGCTTCTGAGGGCGGATGTGTTACCCCTCCCTCTCCCGGCTTCTTACAGACACAGCTCCAAGCCCTACCCACCCCCACAGCTCCACCAGTGCAGGGCCGGGATAGGGGGCTCAGCAAAGCGATGAGTCACCCCTGCACAAACACAGACAGGCACCAGGCAGGCGGCTCTGGCTTGTTTACTGTTTGAGACATCTATCTAGTCCCTCACACACCTAGACTAGGTCATGTGCTCAGACAGGTTTTCAATGTATCCAGAGGAGACTCCACAACCTCCTTGGGAAGCCTGTTCCAGAGGTCTCACACTCATAGTGAAAAAGTTTTTTTTTAATGTTGAGGCGGAACTTCCTCTTCTCCAAGCTCAAGAGACTCAGCTCCTTCAGCCTGTCCTCATAAGGGAGATGTTCCACTCACTTAATCATCGTTGTGGCTCTGCACTGGACTCTCTCAAGCAGTTCCCTGTCTTTCTTGAATCGAGGGGCCCAGAACTGGACACAATATTCCAGATGTGGCCTCACCAGGGCAGAGTAGAGGGACAGGAGAACCTCCTAGCCATGCTCCTTCTAACACACCTCATGATGCCATTTGCCTTCTTGGCCACGACGGCACACTGCTTGCTCATGGGCATCTTGCTGTCCACTAGAACCCCCAGGTCCCTTTCTCCTACACTGCTCTTCAGCTGGTCAGTCCCCAGCCTATACTGGCACATGGTTATTCTTTCCCAAGTGCAAAACTCTGCACTTGCCCTTGATGAACTTCCTAAGATTTCTCCCCGCCCAGCCCTCTGGCCTGTCTAGGTCTCTCTGAATGGCAGCACAGCCTTCTGGTGTGTCAACCACTCCTCCCAGTTTTGTGTCGTCAGCAAACTTGCTGACAGCGCTCTCTAATCCCTCATCCAAGTCATTGATGAATATATTGAAAAGCACTGGCCCCAGCACTGATCCATGAGGGATCCCACTAGACACAGGCCTCCAGCTAGACTCTGGCCCATTGACTACAACTCTCTGACTTCTTCCCTTCAACCAATTAGCGACCCACTTCACTACTTGGTCATCTAGATCACACCTCCTCAGTTTACCTATAAGGATTTCCTAAGATTTCTCCCCGCCCAGCCTTCTAGCCTGTCTAGGTCTCTCCAAATGGCAGCATAGTCTGGTGTTTCTGCCACTCCTCCCAGTTTTGTGTCATCAGCCAACTTGCTGACAGCACTCTCTAATCACTCATCCAGGTCATTGATGAATATATTGAACAGCACTGGCCTCAGTACTGACCCCTGAGGGACTCCACTAGATACAGGTCTCCACCTAGACTCTGCCCCATTGACCACAACTCTCTGACTTCTTTCCTTCAACCAATTAGCGACCCACTTCACTACTCCATCATCCAGACCACACTTCCTCAGTTTAACTATGAGGATGCTGTGGGAGACGGTGTCTGAAATCCAGATAAATCACGGTCACCACACAGCCACCATCCATCCACCTGGTCACATCTTCATAAAAGGCTATCAGGTTGGTCAAACATGACTTCCCCTTGGCAAAGCCATGCTGACTGCTCCTACTGACCCTCTTACCCTTGATATGCCTAGAAACAGCACCAAGGATAACTTTGCACGTAGAATTTATCACCTAACCAGAGACATACAAATTCTTACATGTTTTTGCAGGTATTGGCTACCATTTATACTATGTGAACCAAATTGAGATATTAATACACAGCTCTTTTGCTTTATTTGATAGATTTTACATCCACAGAAGTACCCAGAACTAGCCAGAACTAAGACAAAGCATCATGACATTCATTTCTCTGTTCTTAAAAAATTATTCATCTCTGCTACCCAAAGCACACAGCATGTACTTAATCAAAGTTCAATGTACAGAGAAACTTCAGGACCTGACGACCTCCTACGAAAAAAAGAGTTTTGTCTTGGTTTTTACAGCTACTCTGCTAAAGAAACCCAGGGTTCAGCTGACAGCTTTGTATATGCTTTTTCCTCCTGCAGATTTTTTCTTAATTATTTTCATCCGCATTAAAGGAATAGATTAACATAAAACAACGTGAAAAAAATAAATGTATTTTCCTGTATCACCATGATTAATTGTATATAGTCTGGAGCATAAGATTTATTTTTCATCAAGTGTTATTATTCATAATCTTTCTGAAAAATGTCACACTTTGCGCAGGATGTCTCCATCTGAGATGAGATCTTATTTAAGCTTCCTCCAGGGCTTCTTAGTGTAATTGGCCATAAGTAAAAATTTATTTTCTAACGTTGACATTTTTTAACTTAAAGAGAAATCCTTTTGGAGAAGTCTCTATTGTTTCACACTCTTTAAACAGTTGCTTTACAGAGAAATCGTAATCAAAAGTAACCATTCACAGCTGTCAAGCAGATTGCATCAGAGACATTACCACCAAAGCTTCAAAACTTATTAAAAATGCAGCGCTGTCAGTGAAGACTAACAGACAGAATTTCTTAATCCTCTTCCAAAGTCAGCAGAGTAACACTGATTAATAGTACTCCTGCCCATTAAGTTAAATTCCAACATTTACAGAAGACAGTGAACAAAAAAAATGGCTTTTGCAAGAAACAATAAACTCACCTTCCATTCTTGTTTGTTTTTATGGGACAAAGAATCAGTCTTGAAAACTCTATCAGATCAGCATGAAGGAATTGTTCCACAAGTTATCATTACACAATACCCATGTTGTGGTCAACTACCACTGCGAAAAAAAGATCTGCAAGCTATTTACTCCTTTACTATTCACAATAGCCCTTAAGCAAGAACCCCACTATTTGACTATTGGAAAAGGGGAAACATCACCCCCATTTTTAAAAAGGGAAAAAAAGGAAGACTCGGGCAACTACAGGACAGTCAGTCTCACCTTTGTGCCTGGCAAGATCATGAAGCAGATCGTTCTGAAGGCTCTGCTATGGCACATGGAAAATGTGGAGGTGATTGGTGGCAACTAACACGGCTTCACCAATGGAAAATCTTGCCTGACAAATCTGGCGGCCTTTTATGATGGAGCAACAGAATTTATTAACAGAATTAATTGACAAGGGAAGAGCAACTGATGTCCTCTACCTGGACTTGTGCAAGGCCTTTGACACTGTCCCGCACAACATCCTGGTGTCCAAGCTGGAAAGACATGGACTGACCACTCAGTGGATAAGGAACTGGCTGGAAGATTGTCCTCAAAGAGTTGTGGTCAATGGCCCAATGTCCAAGTGGAGATGACTGACAAGTGGTGTCCCTCAGGGATCAGTACTGGGACCGGTACTATTTCACGCAAAATCACAATCACAGAATCACAGAATGTTAGGGGTTGGAAGGGAACTTGAAAGATCATCTAGCCCAGCCCACCTGCCAGAGCAGGATCACCTACAGTAGGTCACACAGGAACACGTCCAGCCAGGTTTTGAATGTCTCCAGAGAAGGAGACTCCACAACCTCCCTGGGCAGCCAGTTCCAGTGTTCTGTCACTCTCACAGTGAAAAAGTTTTTCTAATGTTTTTGTGGAACCTCCTATGTTCCATCTTGTGCCCATTGCCCCTTGTCCTGTCATTGGACATCACTGAAAAGAGCCTGGCACCGTCCTCCTGACATTCCCCCTTGACATATTTATAAACATTAATGAGGTCACCCTTCAGCCTCTGTAGGGGAATTTCTTGTGGAGCAGAGGTGCGGTATCCCTTTAAAAGGTTTGGACAACCCAGCTTAGGCCTAAACAAAGACTCTGTCCTTGGAGCTGCCTTGGGGCACGGAGAGGAGGAGGTACATCTGTTCTGTGAAGAGCCTTGCTGGGGGGAGAAGGGGGGGCGAGAGCCGCTTGCATAGTTGAATGGCACTATCCAATAAAACGCTGGCACGTGTAAACCTGTAACTGACCAACTCTGTTAAGGGGCAGGCGCGTGGACACTGCTTAACTGTATATATTGAGCTGTCCGGAGTAATAAAGGGAGGACGACTTGTAGCCATATTGGTGGTGTGATGGTCGTTACTTGGCCAGCTCTCCGAAGGGACCCTTCTAGAAGCCTTCTCTTCTCCAAGCTCAAGAGACCCAGCTCTTCAGCCTTTCCTCATAAGGGAGATATTCCACTCCCTTCATCGTCTTTGTGGCTCTATTTATCATCTTTGTTGGCAATATGGACAGTGGCATCGAGTGCACCCTCAGCAAGTTTGCCGATGACAAAAAGTTGTGTGATGTGGTCAACACACTGGAGGTAAGGGATGCCATCCAGAGGGACCTTGACAGGCTTTAGAGGTGGGCCCAGAGCAACCTCATGAAGTTTAATAAGGTCAAGTGTGAGGTCCTGCACCTGGGTGAGGTAATCCCAAGCATAGATACAGGTTGGGCAATGAGTGGATTGAGAACAGTCCTGGGGAGAAGGATTTGGACACGCTGGTGGATGAGAAGATCAACATGAGCCAATGCAGCCCAGAAAGCCAATTGTATCCTGGGACGCATCAAGAGATTTGTGTCATCAGTATCTAATCCCTTGACTTTACTAAGGCATTTGACACTGTTGCCCACAGCATTCTCCTAGAGAAATTGACTGCTCTTGGCTTGGATGGGCATATGCTTTGCTGGGTGAAAAAAATACTTAGATGGCCAAGTCTAAAGAGTTGTGGTCAATGGAGTTAAATCTAGTTGGCAACCAGTCAGGAGTGGTATCCTCCAGGGGTCACTCCTGTTGAACATTTTTATCAATGATTTGGATGAGGGGACAGAGTGCACCCTTGGTAACTTTGCAGATGACACCAAGCTGAGTGGAAGTGTCAATCTGCTTGAGGACAGGGAGGCTCTACAGAGGGATCTAGACAGGTTGGATTGCTAGGCTAAGGCAAATTTCATGAGTTTCAATAAGGCCAAATGCCGGGTCCTGCACTTCGGCCACAACAACCCCCAGCAGCGCTACAGGCTTGGAGAGGAGTGGCTGGAGAGCTGCCAGGCAGAGAGGGACCTGGAGTGTTGATGGACAGCTGGCTGAACATGAGCCAGCAATGTGCCCAGGTGGCCAAGAAAGCCAACGGCCTGTATCGGGAATAGTGTTGTCAGCAGGAGCAGGGAGGTGATCTCAGCTTTGGTGAGGCCTCACTTCGAGTATTGTGTCCAGTTTTGAGACCCTCAATACAAGAGGGACATTGAGGTGCTGGAGAGGGTACAGAGGCTGGCTGCCACGCTGGTAAAGGATTTGGAACATATGTCCTATGAGGAACAGTTGAGGGATCTGGGGCTGTTTAGCCTAGAGGAGATTGAGGGGAGACTTTATCGCTCTCTACAACTACCTGAAAGGAAGTTGTAGAGAGACGGGGATTGGTCTGTTCTCCCTAGTGGTGAGTGATAGGACAAGTGGATATGGCCTTAAGTTGAGCCAAAGGAGGTTCAGGTGGGATATTTGGAAGAATTTCTTTGCTGAAAGGGTTTTCAGGCATTGGAACAGCCTGCCCAGATTACTGGTTGAGTCACTATCCCTGGAGGTATTTAAGAGAAGGGTAGATGTTGCCTTGAAAGACATGGTTTATTGGTGTTGATAGGGCTAGGAAAAGGTTGAACTCAAGGATCTTGAAGGTCTCTTCCAGCTAAAATTGTTCTATGATTCTATGATTCTATGATTCTATGATTCTACGACCAGCAGGCGAGGGAGGTGATTCTGCCCCTCTACTCTGCCCTTATGAGGGCCCACCTACTGCATCCAGGTCTGGAACCCCTAACACAAGAAAGACATTGAGCTGCTGGAGTGAGTCCGGAGGAGGCCTACAAAGATGGTCAGAGGGCTGGAGCACCTCTCCTATGAGGACAGGCTGAGTGAGTTAGGCTTGTTCAGCCTGGAAAAGAGAAGGCTCTGGGGAGACCTTATAGCAGCCTTCCAGTACCTGAAGGGAGCCTACAAGAAGGCTGGGGAGGGACTTTTTAAAAGAGCCTGTAGTGACAGGACGAGGGGTAATGGGTGAAAGCTGGAAGAGCATAGGTTTAGAGTAGATATAAAGAAGTTCTTTACCTTGAGGGTGGTAAGGCACTGGAACAGGTTGCCCATGGAGGCTGTGCATGCTACATCCCTGGAGGTGTTTATGGCCAGGCTGGATGGAGCATTGAGCACCCTGATCTAGTGAGAGATGTCTCTGCTATGGTAGGGAGGTTGGACCTACATGATCTTTGAGGTCCCTTCCAACCAAAATCATTCTATGATTCTATGATTCTACGACTAAGCCCAGCACACCTTCCGTGAAGAAGAGGAAATATATATAAGCACGTTAATCCTACACTACTATAAATTTAAAAAAGAACATTCTTAGTTGTCCATAGCTGCTTCATTTATGGGACAGTTACAGAGGCTGTAACAGAAAGAAAGAGATAAATCTCCAAACATAAAGAACTTCTCTTTGCTGAGATTAAAAAAAAAAATAAATAAATCTTAAATGGTCATTTCAATATGCTGTATACAGAGTAGGGAAAGTACGGACCCAAGACACAAAACGTATGAATATAACAACTGCTTCCAAATCCTATATACTCTATCAGTTATATAGCTATATACTCTATTAGTTATCTCAGTTAGGCTGTAACACCCTTCAGGATCCTCAAATTTGATACATCTAGTGCAATCATCAGAAAATTATCTCCACTCTCTTTGTCAGTGTTGGATGATTTTATACAGTAATAGTATGCCAAACTGATTTTTTACCTCTATAGGAAGAGGCAGTTTCATTAAACCAAATCCTCAGTCTTTTATTGCCCACCTATAAAAAATATCACACTCCTCAATAGTGGTATAGTTAGCCTACTATATTTTTATTTTTCATCTACTTAATAAAACTACCTAATTTTTTAAATAATGCAAGAAATTAAGCATGGATACATATATTTCAGACAAACTCCTTCAGCACTAGAGCATACAAAAAGATGGATATAATTTTAAAGCAATAAATCTGTTTACATTTCAGCTCAGAACAACTTTTGCAAGCAATGCAAAATCAAAAGTGCATTTCTTTTGCAAGCTGAATACTATGAAGTGCAGCGCAATGCAAAAATACAAGGCAAAACACTATGTTTCAACTGTATATGCACCTTGCTTATGCTTCCTTACATCATATTGCTTTCCAGGGTACATGCTTTGCATTTGACTTTGAATATGCAACAGGAGCAGGTTAGAGTTTAAGATGTTCATATCAGCTGTTCTACACATCATTTTCCCTTACATAGAGGCCTATCTTCTATGTAAACCAATTCCTGATGAACAACAGGATTGTAGCAACAATTATCTTCTGTAGATATCTTAAGATATATATATTAAAAGAAACAAGAAAATTTTCAACATAGTTTGAGAAGCAGCTAAATACAGATGTACTTAGCAACAACAAAAATTAGCTAATTATTTCTTATTACTCTTTTTGCCAGCAAGTGATTTTCATAGAGTAACACCACAGACAGTCTGTAATTATGGCATAAGTATTGCCCATGAATGCTTATCTTTAAAACCTTATTGCCCTCAGTGGGTTGAGTGTGGTGCTTGAAACACCAAAGGTCGTGGGTTCGATTCCCGTTCGGTTCTCACATGTTGCCTGACCTAGTCGAGAGGTGGCGTCCCTGCCCACAACAGGGAGGTTGGATTAAAATGATCTCTAAGGTCCCTTCCAGCCCAGGCCATTCTATGATACTATGATAAGGAACAAAGTACTAAGGCAGTAGGAAGATTGACTGTTTCAGAGGTTTTATCAGAAGTGTGGACTTGTCAAAAACAAACAAACAAAAAAACCCCATATAATTACAAGAACAAAGAAGACTCTGTGGATATCAAAAAGCCTCACATACTCAGAATGCTCCGTCAAGAAAATAAAATAGGAAGCCTATTTGTACTCCTCAATTTCAAGTGATTTGAGCAGTCACAAAGGATCATAGAATCATAGAAGCATTATGGTTGGAAAAGACCTTCACAATCATCAAGTCGAGCCGTTATCTAACTCTACCAGGTCCACTTCTAAACCACACCCCTGAGCACCATACCTGGATGGCTTTTAAATACATTCAAGGATGGTAATTCAACTACTTCCCTGGGCAGCCTGTTCCAGTCTTTGATAACCTTTTCAGTGTAGAAGTTTTTCCTAATGTCTAACCTGAACCTCCCCTGGCATAACTTGATGCCATTTCCTCTTGTCCTATTAGTTGTAACTCATGAGAAGAGACCAATCCCCACCTCTCTACAACCTCCTTTCAGGTCGCTGTAGAGAGTGATAAGGCTCAGCTTCCTTTTCTTCACACTAAACAATGCCAAGTCCTTCAGCTGATCCTCCTAAGACTTATTCTCAAGACCCTTCACCAGCTTTGTTGCCCTTCTCTGGACCCTCTCCAGCACCTCCATGTCCTTCCCATATTGTGGCGCCCAAAACTAAACACAGTACTCGAGATGCAGCCTCACCAGTGCTGAGTACAGTGGGACAACCACCTCGCTCGCACTGCTGGCCACACTATTCCTGATGTAGGCCAGGATACCACTGGCCTTGGCCACCTGGGCACACTGCTGGCTCATGTTCAGCCACTTGTTGATCAACACCCCCAAGGTCCTTCTCCACCAGGCAGCTTTCCAGCCACTCCTTCCCAAGCCTGTAGCACTGCCAGGAGTTGTTGTGACCCAAGTGCAGGACCCGGCACTTGGTCTTGTTGAACCTCATACAACAGGCCTTGGCCCATGGATCCAACCTGTCCAGATCCCCCTGCAGGGCCTTTCTACCCTCAAGCAGATCAACACTCTCACCTAACTTGGTGTCATCTGCGAACTTAGTGGGAGTGCTCTCAATCTCCTTATCAAGATCATTAATAAATATGTGGAGACTCCAGTCCATAAGGGGTGCCTCTATACTCCACATCTTTCAGAATCACTACTATCAGTAGGATTTTGGCTTCATGAAGCAGGGAGGTTCAGTCATTCTCTCCAACAGTCAAAATCTGTATCACGACACAAAATGATAGTTTCTTTCCATTACCATATTCATCACTTTCTCATTTACCATACTCTTTCAAAGGTTACTCAAAAAACAGCTTTAATTAGGTAGCATTTTACTTAGAGTAGTAAATATGAATTCTTAAATGTGCATGAGACTGCGCATAGTGAGGGCCTTGCCATATGATAATTGGGACCCTACAAATTTTCATAGTGTTTGGACAAGAAATGCATGAAGTTATGATTCTAGTAAAAAAGACTTCTGAAAGAGTTACTATACTGGCATCATCCAACATGGTGCGTACTTGTTCCTCTCCTAAAGATTATCTTGAAGTGATTCATCTCAAGCTAAAGCCATTCAAAAGTGACTGCAATAATACAGTTTTATTGCTTGACCTATAGGGCTGCTGATCCCAAGCTGTCAAGGACACCTCATCTCCTGGCTTGGCCAGCTTTACACAGTCCCCCTGTGCTGCTCCTCAGCAACTACTACCACAAACTGCTTGCAGCCAGCAAAAATGTTCAGATCTGGCTGAAAGATGAAAAATTGATTATGGTTTAGATTCACAGGAAGGTTTCTATGCTGCTTGTGGGAGATGGACCAGCTGTAACTGAATCAAAAGTCTGAGCTTTTCAGAGATTACTGCCACCCAGCTGTTTGACAGATGATGTTTGTTTTCCTGTTCCAGTGCAGGAGAAAAAGAGATGTCGGGCTTTGTCACAGTACACTTGCCAGTCTCTGAGCAAATCTGCTGATGATGGATCTAAATTCTCATGGAAACTATATCAAAGATTCAGAGCACCCACCTCACCCAGAATATCAACTTAGAAAACCAGAATTTACTACAAAAGACAAGATAAAATGGATAGATACATCTGATTACTTGGAATTCTTCGGCATCCCGGCAGTGGCACTATCTAAGGGGGAGAACTAGCTTTGCTCTTCTATCAGAGCCTTCCTCACCACTCTCTTCTGTTTTATCATATCTACATCTCTTAAAAGCAAACCCATTTCAGAGCTTTTAATTTTTTTCACATTTTATAACCCCAACCCAAACACTTACAGCCTTGTAATTTCACAAATTGTATTCAACGTAGCATAAAATTTAGCCTTTGAAAAGCAAAATTTACTGCCATCACATTTCTTGGCATCTATGGGCAATAGTTATGCATGACGGAGGTCTAGATACCGCATAAGAATATGCAATGTGGTCATGCTGTTTTATGAGGTCACAACACAATACAGTAAGTTGATAAACTGCAAAGCCAGAGGCAAAGTAGTCTGTCTCATCAAGGAATGGAAATATTGCCCCATAAAAGCTTCATAATGGTATTGTTTTTGCTCTTGTACTGCAAACATTTAAGATAAGGTTAAATTAAACTTCTTTCTCAGTTAAAATTCTTTATAATATTGTATTGGGTTTGCCTGGCCAGATTTTGGTGGTGGGGTCCTGCCAGAAGCTTCCCCTGAGTCTGATAGAGCCAATGCCAGCTGGCTCCAAAGAGGGAACTGCCACTGACCAAGGCTGAGCCTATCAGTAAAGTGACAGGAGAGGAACACCTCTGTGAAAACATATTTAAAAAACAGGGAAAAAGAACTGCACCACAACAGCTGGCAGAGAGACAAAGGAGTGAGAATACGTGACGACACCAAGGTCAGTGAAGAAGGGTGGGGGGGAGGATGTGCTCCAGTCGCCGGAGCATAGAGTCCCCCGGGGCCATGGTGAAGACCATGATGAACCAAGTCGTCCCCCAGCACCCCGGCGGGGGTGTCGATGTTCACCTGCAGCCCGTGGAGGACCCCACGCCGGAGTGGGTGGATGCCTGAAGAGAGCTGTAGCCTGTGGGAAGCCCATGCTGGAGCAGGTTGCTGCCAGAGCCTGTAGCCCGTGGAAGAGAGGAATGCCCACACTGGAGCAGGTTGGCTGGTGGGACTTTTGTGACACCGTGGGGGACTCACGCTGGAGCAATTTCCCCTGAAGGACTGCACCTCATACTCACATTGGAGCAGATTGCCCCTCGCAAGTTGACTCACGTTGGGCAGTTTGTGATGAATTGTCCTCCATGAGAGGACTCACATTGGAGAAGAGAGCGTGAAGCTTGTCTTCCATGAGAGAGACTCCACAATGGCCCTGGGGAAGTGTGAAGAGTCCTCCTCCAAAGAAAGAAGCAGCGGTGGAACCAACATCAAAAACATTCACTCAGTGAATCAGATAACTTGTTTTTTATTCTCCAATGGCATTAAACGTATTGTGTTAGAATTCACAACAGAAAGCAGCTCTTCAGCACACTAAGTCATCGATGTAGATGCACTGCTAGTATCACAGCTACTACAGAAGTTACCGGTTTATTCCTGAGTTCAACTCAGCAGTGATACCAGAGCTTTCACAACTGCCTGTGCTCATTAGATGAGTGAATCAATGCACCAAAATTATGGTATAAAATGAGAGTTTAGCTATCCAGCTTTCTTTAAAACATAAGTAAAACATGAGGTCTTTTTCCATTCTCTTCTTTTTCCACAAGTCTGTGTACCAGAGCAAAGAAAACTGTTGAAGGTGTGATTGAGTCTGCAACACTGACTGTCCTCCAACTGAAAAGGTTTGATGATAGCAGTTAATTTCCAAATGCTGACTGATAAGAAAGAGAAAAAAGTTTTGACAACGAAAGCTCATCATGAACACTAAATATAAATATGTAGCATAACAATTGGAATAGAATCTTCTGTCAGTTTTAGACTGCTCTAGGTTTAGGGAATTCAGAACAGACCAGAACAAAAATAACACTTGAAACTGGTATAAAATGATATCCTTTGCCATCCAGTCATCATTATTTTTTCAAAAAGTTGCACATAAATATGTTTTTGTGTTCTATACTACATTTGAAAGTCCTCTGTACATACACCTGCTTTTGACATATGTCATCCCTTAGTCAGCTGAGGTGAAGAATAACAGGAACAGAGATGCAAATTCCCCATTACATACAGAGGTAGTACTGTGCTGAAATGTCAATCATTATAAAAATAATTTTGTATCTGCAAAAGAAACAAAGGAACACAAAGAAAGCAATTTTAAAGACCTGAACTCATGTTCTACTTTCTCTAGAAACCAATTTCATTATATACCTGCCTTTCACAACCAAAACAAAGAAACAAAAAAAAATTCTGAAATTCTACAAGGAAATCATAAAGCCCTGTGTAGTTCTGAAAATACTGTAGGTGTACAGTGATCCCAATTACTATGCAATAACACATAACTATAACCAGTAAACTAGCACATTTGTGCACAAGTTCAGAAATTTCACTGTAACAATAAATTAATAAAAAAAACTAATTAATTTTTAAAGTCTATATTATGAAATACTAATTTCATAATTTCAGATATCTAAGCAAAGACATGAGCTCTCTGACCATCATGACATATTGCAAAATTCACAGGAATTCCAAAAGAGAAAGAATTTCAGAGTCCACCGCATTCCCATTTTTACATTTAGACATCATCAGCATCATCCAATTACAACCTATTTCCAATCCTGCCATATGCATGTTTGCAAACAACTCCACAACTACCACCATGTTCCACTCACAGAATCACAGAACCACAGAATGTTAGAGGTTGAAAGGGACCTCAAAGATCATCTAGTCCAACCCCCCCGCCAGAGCAAGACCACCTACAGTAGAGCGCACAGGAACATGTCCAGGCGGGTTTTGAATGTCTCCAAAGTAGGAGATTCCACAACCTCCCTGGGCAGTCTGTTCCAGTGCTCTGTCACCCTCACAGTGAAAAAGTTTCTCCTCATATTTTTGTGGAACCTCTTAGGTTCCAGCTTCCACCCTTTGCCCCTTGTCCTGTCAGTGGATGCTGCTGAAAAGAGCTTGGCTCCATCCTCATGACATTCCCCCTTGACATATTTATAAACATTAATGAGGTCACCCCTCAGTCTCCTCTTCTCCAAGCTAAAGAGATCCAGCTCCTTCAGCCTTTCCTCCTTAGTGAGATGCTCCACTCCCTTCACCGTCTTTGTGGCTCTGCGCTGGACTCTCTCAAGCAGCTCCCTGTCCTTCTTGAACTGAGGGGCCCAGAACTGGACACAATATTCCAGATGCGGTCTCACCAGGGCAGAGTAGAGGGGCAGGAGGACCTCTCTTGACCTACTTGATACTCCCCTTCTAATACACCCCATGATGCCATTGGCCTTCTTGGCCACGAGGGCACATTGCTGGCTCATGGGCATCCTGCTGTCCACTAGAACCCCCAGGTCCCTTTTCCCTGTGCTGCTCTCCAGCAGGGCAGTCCCCAACCTATATTGGCACATGGGGTTATTCTTTCCCAAGTGCAAAACTCTACACTTGCCCTTGTTGAACTTCACAAGATTTCTCCCCGCCCAGCCCTCCAGCCTGTCCAGGTCTCTCTGAATGGCTGCACAGCCTTCTGGTGTGTCAACCACTCCTCCCAATTTTGTATCATCAGCAAACTTGCTGACAACATTCTCTAATCCCTCGTCCAGATCATTGATGAATATATTAAACAGCACCGGCTCGAGCACTGACCCCTGAGGGACCCCACTAGACACAGGCATCCAGCCAGACTCAGCCCCATTGACCACAACTCCCTGACTTCTTCCTTTCAACCAATTAGTGACCCACCTCACTACTTGGTCATCCAGACCACACTTCCTCAGTTTACCTATGAGGATGCTGTGGGAGATGGTGTCAAAGGCCTTGCTGATATCCAGATAGACCACATCCACTGCACGGCCACCATCCATCCACCTGGATATGTCTTTGTAAAAGGCTATCAGGTTGGTCAAACATGACTTCCCCTTGGCAAAGCCATGCTGACTGCTCCTAATAACCTTCTTTCCTTGATATGCCTAGAGACAGCATCAAGGATAAGATGTTCCATCACCTTTCCAGGGATGGAGGTGAGGCTGACCAGTCTGTAGTTACCTGGGTCATCCTTCCTGCCTTTCTTATAGACTGGAGTGACATTCGCTTTCCTCCAGTCTTCAGGCTCCTCACCTGTTCCCCATGACTTACCAAAGATGATGGAGAGTGGTCTAGCCATGACTCCCGCCAGCTCCCTCAGCACCCATGGGTGCATCCCATCAGGGCCCATGGATTTATGAATGTTCAAGTATTCAAACTGATCCTTAACCCACTCCTCATCAATCAGGGCAGACTCCTCCTTTATCCTGACTTCCTCTGGGGCCTCAGGGGACTGAGGCTCCTGAGGACGGTCTCCAAGAGTGTAGACAGAGGCAAAGAAGGCATTCAGCAACTCTGCCTTCTCTCTGTCCTCTCTCTCCAGGGCACCCACCTCATTCACAAGAGGGCCTACACTGCCTGTAGTATTAGTTTTGTCAGCAATGTATTTGAATCAATCACAGAATGTTAAAGGTTGGAAGGGACCTTAAAGATCATCTAGTCCAACCCCCCTGCCAGAGCAGGATCACCTACACTAGAGCGCACAGGAACGCGTCCAGGCAGGTTTTGAATGTCTCAAGAGAAGGAGATTCCACAACCTCCTTGGGCAGCCTGTTCCAGTGCTCGGTCACCCTCACAGTGAAAAAGTTTTTCCTAATATTTTTCTGGAACCTCCTGTGTTCCAGCTTCCACCCATTGCCCCTTGTCCTGTCAGTGGACGCCGCTGAAAAGAGCCTGGCTCCATCCTCCTGACATTCCCCCTTGACATATTTATAAACATTAATGAGGTCACCCCTCAGCCTCCTCTTCTCCAAGCTAAAGAGATCCAGCTCCTTCAGCCTTTCCTCATAAGGGAGATGCTCCACTCCCTTCACCGTCTTTGTGGCTCTGCGCTGGACTCTCTCAAGCAGCTCCCTGTCCTTCTTGAACTGAGGGGCCCAGAACTGGACACAATATTCCAGATGTGGCCTCACCAGGGCAGAGTAGAGGGGCAGGAGGACCTCTCTTGACCTATTTGCTACTCCCCTTCTAATACACCCCAGGATGCCATTGGCCTTCTTGGCCACGAGGGCACATTTCTGGCTCATGGTCATCCTGCTGTCCACTAGAACCCCCAGGTCCCTTTCCCCTGCACTGCTCTCCAGCAGGGCAGTCCCCAACCTATATTGGCACATGGGGTTATTTTTTCCCAAGTGCAAGACTCTACACTTGCCCTTGTTAAACTTCCTAAGATTTCTCCCCGCCCAGCCCTCCAGCCTGTCTAGGTCTCTCTGAATGGCTGCACAGCCTTCTGGTGTGTCAACCACTCCTCCCAACTTCGTATCATCAGCAAACTTGCTGACAACATTCTCTAATCCCTCATCCAGATCATTGATGAATATATTAAACAGCACCGGCCCAAGCACTGACCCCTGAGGGACCCCACTAGACACAGGCATCCAGCCAGACTCAGCCCCATTGACCACAACCCTCTGGCTTCTTCCCTTCAACCAGTTCTCGACCCACCTCACTACTTGGTCATCCAGACCACACTTCCTCAGTTTACCTATGAGGATGCTGTGGGAGACGGTGTCAAAGGCCTTGCTGATGTCCAGGCAGACCACGTCCACTGCATGGCCACCATCCATCCACCTGGTTATGTCTTCAAGAAGGGCTTGAAGAAGCCCTTTCTATTGTCTTTGACCTCCCTTGCAAGTTTTAATTCCAAGGAGGCCTTAGCTTTTCTGATTGCCTCCCTACACTCTCTGACAGCTGTCCTATACTCCACCCAAGTGGCCAGCCCTTCCTTCCACAATTTATATACCCTCCCCTTGCCCCTGAGTCTGCCCAACAGATCCCTGGTTAACCATGTAGGTCTCCTGGATCTCTTTCTTGATTTCCTACCTGATGGGATGCACTGATCCTGAGCCTCGAAGAAGTGGTCTTTGAATGCCAACCAACTCTCTTGGGCCCCTTTACCTTCCAGCTCCCTGTCCCAAGGGGTATCCTCCAGCAATTGCTTGAAGAGGCCAAAGTTGGTCCTTCTGAAGTCCAGAGTTGCGATCCTGCTTGCTATTCTGTTTTTACCGCACAAGATCCTGAACTCCACTATCTCATGGTCGCTGCAGCCAAGATTACCCTCAACCTTCACTGCTTCAACCAGACCTTCCTTGTTGGTGAACACAAGGTCCAGCAGCACTCCTCTCCTGGTTGGCTCATCCACCATTTGCATCAAAAAGTTATCATCGATGCACTGGAGGAACCTCCTGGACTGTGGATGGATGGCTGTGTGGGACTTCCAGCAAACATCTGGGTAGTTGAAATCCCCCATGAGAACCAGGGCCTGGGATTGAGAGGCTGCTGTCATCTGCCTGTAAAAGGCCTCATCAACTTCCTCCTCCTGATCAGGTGGTCTGTAGTAGACACCCACCACAGTATCACCTAAGTTAGCCTGCCCCTTAATTCTTACCCACAAACTCTCTACTTGCTCCTCATCTGCCCCTGGATGGATCTCAATACACTTCAGTTGCTCTCTCACGTAAAGAGCAACTCCCCCACCTCGCCTCATCGGCTGTTCTTTCCTAAAAAGAACATAACCATCAAGGCCCACATTCCAGTTATATGAGTTGTCCCACCACGTCTCTGTAATTGCAATGAGATCATAGTTCTCCAGCTGCACATAGACTTCTAATTCTCCCTGCTTATTCCCCATGCTTCTTGCATTGGTATACAGACACTTAAGAGATTTAATGGAGCATCTGTTACCGTTGCTTGCGCCTTTTACGCGTAACCCTGGGATACTTCCCCTGGGCTCATGTGTAGTGACTTGGGTTTTATCCCTTTCCCCCTTCCAACTTAGTTTAAAGCGCTATCTATTAATCCCGCCAACTCTCCAGCAAGTATTCTCCTCCCTCTCTTAGACAGCTCTACACCATCTATATCTCTCATGCCCAGTAACACATAAACTTCCCCGTGATCATAATACCCAAAATGTTGCTGGTGGCACCAGTCTTTGAGCCATGCGTTAACTGCATGTACTGTTCTGTTCCTTTCAGTATTCCTGTCACCTACTGAAGTGATAGATCAGAAAACTACCTGTGCCCCTGATCCTTTGATCACCTGGCCTAACAACTTAAAGTCCTTTTTAATTCTCTTAGTACTTCTATGATTGATCTCATCACTGCCAGCCTGGACAACCAACAATGGGTAATAATCAGTGGGACCCACCAGACTGGGAAGTTTTTTAGTAATGTCCCTAATCCGAGCTCCAGGGAGGCAACAGACTTCCCTGTGGGCTGGGTCTGGGCGGCAAATGGGACCCTCTGTTCCCCTTAGGATGGAGTCACCAGTGACAACTACCCTTCTTTTCTTTTTAGTTGAACTGGTCCTGATGCATGGGTCTGACTTACTCAGTGAAGTCAACCCTATGGCTCCACATCCATTCACCTCTTCACTTCCTTGGCTCTCCTGTTCCAGAGCCCTGTACCTCTTCTGCAGAGGCAACTGGGCAGGTGAGGGAGGCTGAGCAGGGACCCGCCTTCCTCTCCGAGCCAGGACTCATTTCCATTCCCCCCCATCTCTTTGGTCCCCTCCTTTGACCTGATGACCAGAGGGGAGGGGATCCCCTGTTGCACGTGGAGAGTGCTGTATGTGCATCAGGGAGTGGCTCCACCAATCTATCTCTCTTTCACACTCCCTGATGCTCCTCAGTCTCTCCACTTCTTCTTTTAGCTCTACCACAAGATGGAGAAGATCATCCAACTGCATTTTTCCCCTCTGCATCCAACTGCATCATCTCCTCTGCATTTTTAGTCAAGATCTGAAAACGTCACCTTCACTCTCCTATACTTTTTCCTGTCCCTTCCAACTCCCCCACACCTCTTTCCCATGAAACACACACCTTGCTTTCTCTTCTAGCTAGCACTTATATTTAAGTACAACATACAAAAGATAGTCTAAGACTTGTTGAAGACTCCCTAGGTATCAGAGAAATAGAAAGAAAAATATGATTTTGCATCTTTGTAATAGAGGATTTAGGCAGCATCCCTGAAGCCTCACAGAAACAACTCTTCGTCAGGAAGATTTTTACGGGTTTGCTCATATATTCCTAGCACAACTTGTAATGACGTTCCACACTTTAATTTCACTTAGCATTCCTCTCACCTCTCACCTATAACTTTCAAACAATTACTCGAGACAATCCCATGGGCAAGGCTGTTTGAAGGTAAAGGGGCCCAAGATAGTTGGTTAGTGTTCAGGGACTGCTTCTACCCTGCTCAAGATCAGAGCATCCCGACACGTAGGAAGTCAAGGAAGGGAGCCAGGAGACCTGCGTGGATAAACAGGGATCTGCTGGGTAAGCTCAAGGGCAAGAGGAGAATTTACAGCTCTTGGAAGGCAGGGCTGGCCACTTGGGAAGAATAAAAGGCTGTTGTCCGAGGATGTAGGGAGGCAACTAGGAAAGCAAAGGCCTCCCTAGAATTGAACCTGGCGAGAGGGGTCAAGGACAACAGGAAGAGCTTTTTCAAATACGTGGCAGATAAAACTGACACCAGAGGCAATGTAGGCCCACTGATGAATGAGGTGGGTGCCTTGGTAACAGAAGATACAGAGAAGGCAGAGTTACTGAATGCCTTCTTTGCCTCTGTCTGCTCTGCCAGAGGCTGTCCTGAGGAGCCCCATTCCCCTGAGGCCCCAGAGGAAGCCAGAGCAGTGGAGGAGTTTGCTTTAGTCGATGAGGACTGGGTTAGGTCCCAATTAAGCAATCTGGATATCCATAAATCCATGGGTCCAGATGGGATCCATCCACGGGTGCTGAGGGAGCTGGCTGATGTCATTGCTAGACCACTCTCCATCATCTTTGGTAAGTCATGGGGAACAGGTGAGGAGCCTGAAGACTGGAGGAAAGCGAATGTCACTCCAGTCTTCAAAAAGGGCAAGAAGGAGGACCCGGGTAACTATAGACCGGTCAGCCTCACCTCCATCCCTGGGAAAGTGATGGAACGACTTATCCTTGGTGCCATCTCAAGGCATATCAGGGATAAGAGGGTCATTAGAGACAGTCAACATCACTTCACCAAAGGGAAGTCGTGCTTGACTAACCTCATAGCCTTTTATGAGGATATAACAACGTGGATAGATGATGGCAGAGCGGTGGATGTGGTCTGCCTTGACTTCAGTAAAGCATTTGACATAGTCTCCCACAGCATCCTTGCTGCTAAACTGAGGAAGTGTGGTCTAGACTCTCAGGTAGTGAGGTGGACTGTGAACTGGCTAAGGGAAAGAAGCCAAAGAGTTGTGGTCAATGGGGCGGAGTCTGGTTGGAGGCCTGTATCCAGTGGAGTCCCTCAAGGGTCGGTACTGGGACCAGTATTATTCAACATATTCATCGATGACTTAGATGAGGGACTAGAGAGTACTATCAGCAAGTTTGCTGATGACACCAGGCTGGGAGGAGTGGCTGACACGCCAGAAGGCTGTGCTGCCATCCAGCGAGACCTGGACAGGCTGGAGGGTTGGACGGGGAAAAATTTAATGAAATATAACAAGGGTAAATGTAGAGTCTTGCATCTGGGTAGGAACAACTCCAGGTTCCAGTATAAGTTGGGGAATGACTTATTAGAGAGTAGTGTAGGGGAAAGGGACCTGGGAGACTTGGTGGACAGCAGGATGACCATGAGCCAGCAGTGTGCCCTTGTGGCCAGGAAGGCCAATGGCATCCTGGGGTGTATTAGAAGGGGGGTGGTTAGTAGGTCAAGAGAGGTTCTCCTTCCCCTCTACTCTGCCCTGGTGAGACCCCATCTGGAATATTGTGTCCAGTTCTGGGCCCCTCAGTTCAAGAAAGACAGGAAACTGCTGGAGAGAGTCCAGCACAGGGCAACTAGGATGATTAAGGGAGTGGAGCATCTCCCTTATGAGAAAAGACTGAGGGAGCTGGGGCTCTTTAGTTTGGAGAAGAGGAGACTGAGGGGTGACCTCATTAATGTTTACAAATATATCAAGGGTGAGTGTCACGAGGATGGAGCCAGGCTCTTCTCGGTGACAACCAATGATAGGACAAGAGGTAATGGGCTGAAACTGGAACATAAGAGGTTCTGCTTAAACTCGAGAAGAAACTTCTTCTCAGTGAGAGTGACGGAACACTGGAACAGGCTGCCCAGAGAGGTTGTGGAGTCTCCTTCTCTGGAGACATTCAAGACCTGCCTGGACACATTCCTGTGTAGCATAATCTAGGCGTTCCTGCTCTGGCAGGGGGATTGGACTTGATGATCTTTCGAGGTCCCTTCCAATCCCTAACATTCTATGATTCTATGATTCTATGATTCTATAACAGCTCATTATTATATTCCTAAATAATGAGCTAATCAACCCACTTTCTTAAAGTTTTCCTTGGTCACATAAAGGCAAGCCTTTCTTGCTAATATGTTACCCTTATATACCCCACACGAATCTACAGAAGTACCTCTAAGTCATTCTGTTGTAGTTTTCATGTCATAAAGTCAGAATAGACAGATCTGCAGTTTTATCACAATGCATCAATATAACTTCAGGCTATCTTGTTTTCTTCCAATAATCTCAAAGGAAAAGATAGCAGGCTCTTCAGGGTTCAAGGCTTTCTTTCTGTCCTAACTTACTCCCTGATGAGAATAGGTACTTTAAGCTTCAATTTCTCTAGAGAAAATTTATTTGCCAAAATTTTACCTGAAGTCAACTGAAAACCTCGTCCATTTATCTTATGTTTTAATAAAAAATATGTATTAAATATATTCCCATTCACATTCAGGTTTTTCCAATATTCTCAGTAAAATGAATAATGAAATTGCATGTCTGCATTTTATTCAAATAAAGTTGTAGCAGCTAATTTAAAGAATCTGTTAATGATTCCTTCCATTTTAGAAAACTGCAAAGCAGCAGAGACGAATCACACTGGGTAAGGCTCATTTGTCTATCATGAAAATCTAATTTTGCAAGGACTCTATAAAAACAACTTTATGATGTTTCCATGTTTTAAATACCTAAGTACAATATAATTCTCATGGAATTAGCAGACAAAGTTGCCAAGACACTTTCCATTATATTTGAAAAGTCATGGCAGTCTCGTGAAGTTTCCACTGACTGGAAAAGGGGAAATACAATTTTCAAAGAGGGAGATAAGGAAGACTTTGGGGAACTACAGGCCAGTCAGTCTCACATCAGTGCCTGACAACATAATACAGCAGATCCTCCTGAAGATGCTGCTAGGGGACACGGAAAAAGAGGAAGTGGTTGATGGCAAACAACACGGCTTCACCAAGGACAAATCCTGCCTGACAAATTTGGTGGCTTTTTATGTTAGGGTTACAGCATCACTGGATAAGGGAAGAGCAACTGATGTCATCTTCTTGGACTTGTGGAAAGCGTTCGACATTGTCCCACACGACATCCTGGTTTCTAAATCGGAAGAACACAGATTTGGTGGACAGACCACTTGGTAGATAAGGAATTGACTAGATGACCACTCTCAGAGAGTTGCAGTCAATGGCTCAATGTCCAAATGGAAATGTGTGATGAGTGGAGGCCCTCACAGATCGGTACTGGGATCAGTGCTGTTTAAAATCTTCGTCAATGACAGGGACAGTGGGATCAAGTGCACCTTCAGCAAGTTTGCTAACGGCATCAAGCTGTGTGGAGTGGTCAACACGCTGGAGGGAAGGGATGCCATCCAAAGGGATCTTGACAGGCTTGAAAGGTAGGCCCATGTTAACCTCATGAAGCTCAACGAAGTCAAATGCAAGGTCCTGCACCTGGGTCGGGGCAATCCCAAGCACCAATGCAGGCTAGGTGACGAGTGGATTGAGAGCAGCCCTGTGGAGGACTTGGGGGTGCTGCTGGATGACGTGCTTAACATAAGCCAGAGATGTACACTGGCAGCCCAAAAAGCCAATCATGTCCTGGGTTGCATCAAAAGTAGTGTGGCCAGCAGGTCAAGGGAGGTGATTCTGCCCCTCTATTCTGCTCTAGTGAGATCCCACCTGGAGTAGTATGTCCAGCTCTGGAGCCCTCAACACAAGAAGGACATGGACCTGTTGGAGAGGGTCCAGAGGAGGACTGCCAAGATGGTCAGAGGGCTGGAGCAACTCTGCTATTGAGGACAGGCCACAGGAGTTGGGTCTGTTCAGCCTGGAGAAGAGAAGACTTCAGGGAAACCTTATAGCAGCCTTCCAGTACCTGAAGGAGGCTGCAGAAAAGCTGGGAAGGGACTTTTTATAAGGGCATGTGGTGATAGGACAAGGAGCACTGGTTTTAAACTGGAGCAGAGTAGATTCAGATTAGACTTTAAGAAGAAGCTCTTCACCATGAGGGTGGTGAAACACTGGAATGCACTGCATCCAGTAATAAAGAATGTACAGCTACTTACAGCTCATTTGAAAATTCAGAATTCCTCTCAAAACATCAGAACAGAAAAAGGTCACCACAAGCAAACCTTTTAGAACGCAGCAAAAAAGAAACCCCCTAGCTAAAAGCCCTTTTGATATCTCCATACTGAAAAAACCTGGTTTTTGCACCGGCTTTTCTGATCTTTTTGCCTTCTAAGTATACTGTAAGGCTGGATTGCCAAGCCTCCTCAAATCACAAGAACACCCACTTTGACATGCATTGAGTTGAGGAACGGTAGCTGAAGGCCAATGATGGCCAGAGAAAAAAACACCTGAATGATCTCAAGTGAAAAAAAAGGAAGAATGCAGAGACTTACATCAGAACTGGACACAGCACTCCAGGTGTGGCCTCATGAGTGCTAAGTAGAG
Source organism: Trogon surrucura (assembly GCA_020746105.1). Lineage (NCBI taxonomy): Eukaryota > Metazoa > Chordata > Aves > Trogoniformes > Trogonidae > Trogon > Trogon surrucura. Next base: position 25,454,775 of record CM036622.1, on the reverse strand, counting down.
GGGCAGGATCACGTCCCTGGGCCTGCTGGCAATATTTTACCTTTGCACTAAGGGCATATGGCTCATAGTCACGTTGGTGTCCACCAGGACCCCTAGGTCCTTCTCTGCGAAGCTGCCTTCCAGCTTTCCCAAAATACTGAGGTCAAGAGTACAGCCAGAGTTAATAGCAAATTTACACCCATTAAAACTGTGCCAATAGTATAAGTTATCCATTTTTGAGTTACACTCTCATACGTGATATATCTCACAGTGAGGAAGGTAGAGATTACACAGTCAGAACAGAGTTTGACCAGAAGCTATTCAAAGGGGTTCTCCCTTTTAAGCTTATTAAAAACAAGAATAAAATGTCCATGACTTAGATTTAGTTGACTCTAAGACTCAATTATTTAAATTCTGAAATACAGGACAAATTGCCTGGCCAAGACCACATCTTCTAAGTCATGATCCTTTGTGGTGTATTTTCACTCCAGTACATTAAAAATAGCAGTGAACTGGGTCTACTGAAAAGAGAGGATGTCCCAACACTGAAGTGTGCATAAAGGCACAAGAGCCAACATAGCACACAGTGAGGATTTGGCTTTGCTTTCTGACTATTGACTGCACAGGAAGCCAGGTCTGGCAGCTCAGGGGGAACAAGCAAAGAGGATTATCCATCCTTCTCTTGATAACAGAAATCAGTAACGGTCTATCTGCTTGCAGCAACACAGCAGATTGAACATGGTCCTGAAACTTCAGTAATTAGGAAAAACTGGCATCTTTTAAAAATACTTGAGGATTAGTAAAATTTCCCAGTGAAGTAGTGCTACAGTGTGTTTAAGTGCTATTGCAAGTTCAACAAAGATCTTAGAAATTCAAAACTGAAATTCTGCTGGGAGCTACACCGTATGAAATATCCCATCTACTGGATAAAAAAGAAAAATCAGGAAAGACAAGTCCATGGGAAACAGTAAAAAAATGCATCTTAGGGCTGTCTGTTTGATAAGTCTTAAGTGAACCAGACTTTCAGATATGTTGAATATCTGTTCTGAAACATAACCATATTTCTACAGTGCAATGAATAAAGAAGAAAAGGAAGCAGATAATTTGGGTTACTAGTTTGTTTTCACCTTGGCTATAGTATCTAGATCCATAAACACTGAATCACAGTTTCATAGAATCACAGAAAGTCAGGGGTTGGAAGAGACCTCAAAAGATCATCTAGTCCAAGTAAAAAGCCAAGCATATCTATTTGGCTGCATGGAGCAGAGGGAAGTATCTGAGAATAAATACCAGATATTGACTCATCTATGGACAGAGCTGTTTCTGCTCTGATTTGTACTATATCCATGCCTGCTTTTTATCTTGACCCTTATTACTAGTTGATAGGGATGTTCTTCAGGCACTTGCAAGAAGCCCTTTAAGCAACTGCCAGAATTAAGTATTTGTGGTTGTTTATCCTCCCCACAATTAACAGCACATAAAATTTTTACTGTCTCACTCTCTGTGTCTGAGAAAGCCACATACCCCTTCCTTTCTCCTTCCTCATTCTATATTTAAGAAACAACTCCTGAAACTTGGAGCTGGTGATAAATTCTAAGCACGAGGCTACAAAAATTTCCCTTGTGCTGGCATTAAATAAGTGCAAAAGCAAATCTCTGCAAGACAGCTGTTAGTATTTGATTTGTTTATAACTAAGGAAAGAAAGTGTGTTTTTTCTTATAACCCAATTCAGCTACATATATCCATGTAATATGTAATTTAAGGCTCCAAATAGTCAGAGCAATCACAGTTACTATAAATTTTATTTCTGCAGTAGACCCGACTTTGCATGTACAACCTGCCAGAGCCTAGTTCCACTTTCCACCCACCTAAAGGGAAGAATAGGTTATGCATACTTTCAAGTACTTGCTCGGGTAGAGTGTATTTTACAGGTGTATACAGGTATATTTAGTAGAAATATTTTAGATGCCAGGTTGGTAAGGAACAGCATGTCTGCACATGGAAATACTTCTCCAGATTTTTACTAATCAGACTTGAAGTTTGACTCCATCACTCTAAGGCTGCCACCACAGACCCAGTACTGCTACAGGCAAGGGCACTTTGTTTTACGCTTGAAAGCACAAGTTCATTCATGGAAGGTGTAAACAAAATCTGAAATCTTTCCCTCTCTTCCAGAAAGTTTCTGTCTTATAATGTTGTTAACACAGGTCTTTCTTTCCTTCCTTTTCTTCTTTCAAGTAACTAGGAAGCCATGCAAGCTTGATGCACAGAAATGTGAATAAATATAAGACATACAGTAATGGTCTCATGATGTCTCAGTCAACAAGTACTTGACCTACTTGGTCTTTCCCTTTAAAGCGATCGGAATACGCTGTCAAGGGATTATGTAATCAAAGAAATAATTAATCACAGATCAAAAAATAACTAATATGTTAAACAAAAGAAAACAGGGGGTACAATACTCTGGAAATTACGCACACCAAGAAAATAAATCTGACCTTTAAAGCCTGGCTAAAGAGCTTTGCAACTTGCAGGTCTGCATTTCTCATAATTAAAATCACTGTTGAGGCCATCAGAATGACTACAAGGAGATTCACAGGACAGAGGCAGCACATTAAAAAAATTGAAGAATTTCAATCACGCACGGCCAGCGCGGCCCCTCAGCCGCGGGCAGGCCCGGCCTCGGAGGAAGCGCGGCTGAGAAGGGGCAGAAGGAGAGGGGAAAGGCGTGAGAGCCGCCCTGCGAGCCCCGAGGGGAGAGCGGGAGGAGGGGCGGCCGGTCTCCAGCCGCATCCCGGCGGGCATTCCCCCGGAGAGCCCCCGCCAGAGTAGGGGCGCTCTGCGAGGAAGCCGCAGCCGGTGCAAAGCCCGCGCTGGAGCAGGGGCTATTCGGGGCGTGGTTTAGTGCTCATGGTAGTTTTGGGTTCATGGTTTGGCTTGATGATCTTACAAGTATTTTTCAACCGTAATGATTCTATGAGGGAAACGGCGGGAGAGGGCAGAGGCAGCAACAGGGACACCCCCCCCCTCCTCGCTCCCCATCCTCTGTGTTGCCCAGGGGTGGAGGACACGGGAGTGAAGGAGTGAGCGTGAGCCTGGGAGGAAGGAGGGAAGGTGTAGGTTTTGGTTTTGCCTTTGTTTCTCACCACTAACTCTATGATTAGTTGGCAGTAAATTAATTTTCGCCCAGTCATAGCTGTTTTGCACTTTACAGTAATTGGCAGGTGTTTTTATCTCGAGCTTTCCTATCTTATTTTCTCCTGCTATCCCTCGAGCTTTCCTATCTTTTTTTTTCCTCCCCTATTGAGTGAGAGAGTGCCTGGCAACTAGCCAAGGCCAACCCAGCACAAGCCAAAATCCGGTACGGAAACGCAGTGTGTACATACAGCTCCAATCACAAAATCCTGTGGATAAACATACCAAAAGCATGTGCTCTTTTGCCTATTTCTCTTAGAAATCTGGCACTGAAGTCCTGTCACTCACACTTAAGAACTTAAAGTTGAAAATTCAAAGATAAACATAGTAAAAAGTTAGGATATTGGTATGGTACTGGAGTCAAACAACAGAAATCAGCTTAAGAAAAGATTGCAGCCAGTGGCCTACAAGCAGAAAGAGAAAACTGTCTGGTAAAGACTCTCAGACAGAATAGTACTGAGCAGAAGGAGTTGCTAGTTTTCTGGAGGAGAAAGTTATTTCTTTTAAACAGTGTCATTACTTGTTAACTCTGATAATCACAAACATCCTTTTTCCAAAAGGAGACATTAGTAGTGAAAATCTAAATGCAGCTCCATTTTTACAAGTTGTTTCAAATTTAGAGCTTCTTCCAAATATTTTTCACTGTATTTAGGATATTTGAAAACTACTGTTATAACAGCAGCAGTGGCATTATTCAAAAGGCTTCTAATTCCATCAGCAGGAATGCTGCCAAGATGAAAAACAAATTTCTAAGCTGTATTAAGATTTGCAAATACAACTACTTTTATTAAAGTATTCTGAAAAGCCCTTGAGCTTTCTCTGTAGCCAGAAAAAAAAAAACCCACGTTGCACATCTCTGCAATGTTTAAAACTCAAACTTTGGTGAAATAAAATAGAAGTTACAGTTTGAGAGGCTTCTGTCACAGTAGAATTCTTCAGAAGCCTCCTAAGTAGGAGAATAAACTCTCTAGAAAAGTAAAACATGGTCCTTAACTTGCCTGTCATGAAGCACATGCTTCTCCACAGCATAATAATACTGAAAACCACCAAAATCAGAAAAGGGATTATAGGACAATTAAATAATAGATCCTCTATTAAGTAATTAATATAGAAGGGAGTTAGGCAAAGAAGAGGTATTGAAAGGAAAAGTATTAAACTGGAGGAAATCACACCAGCCAGGCAATTCACTAATTTATTTTGAGATTATACCATTTTCACTAGCAACAAGGCCAGAATAAAAGGCAAGTACCACTTACATGCAAGTGAGAAATCACTGATAACACAAAGAAAGATCAGAGCAGTATAAGAATTAAATGGCCTCAACAAGAGAAGTAAGTCATGAGGAACATTCAAGTGTATGAAGTACAAGGCTTTTTATCAACAGATTAGTATAAAGGAACTTCCTACTGTAAATGGTTGCCTCCTCACTGGGAAATAACTGAAGAGGAGATGCATTTGCATGTATTGGTTAGCCAAGGATAAGCATGAGCTACCAGAACAATATAGTCATGAGAAAGACAGACAAATACAATGCTAGAGTATGTCAGATGAAGTCTTACTGGTAGAGAGAGGGGTGTACACATTCATATGCACAAGCAAGGCTTTTGAGTATTTCTGAGGGCTGAGTTCATATAATTATGGCAGATACTTTACAAAGGATTTCGGTATACAACAAAACAAAGGAAATATTCCTTGTCTTTCCTTTTCTCAAGGTGAAGAGGACACAGTTCACTGTGACTTTACAAAAATACACAAATAGAACTAACATGTATTTAATGTTCTCCTTCAGCTCTTTAAAAACAAAAAAAATACTGCCTTGTGTCAGAGGGAGCAGTGACATGCTTGGGGCCAAGCAAAAAGCCACAGGCAGTTTTGCAGATACATTTATCTGCCCTCCTCTAACCTTTTCGTTATGCTCTGCCTCAGTAATTTGCTAGTATTTTTGCCACGGTATAAATAAAATTCCTAAGAGCTACAGATCTATGAGAGCCCTACTTTGTGATGGGAATGAAGCGCTTTTGAAACAAAGCTGTGTAATGACACATGACACAGTTCAGAAACCATTACAATTTTTGCTCTGAGTAAACACTTTTCTGCTATATCATTTCAGTCTAAAAGTCATAGTTAGAGAGCCAAGTTCCAAGTAGTTTCAAAACCTACTTGCTTCCTTTAAACCATGTCAGGGGCTTAGCTAGAAATGTTCTTTCTTCTCCTGGTAGACCAAAGCCATTTTCTTCATTCAGGTTCAGAAGCTGTCTGTCTCCTGCACCCCAAGTCTTACAAACTTTATAAATGAGGATGTCCTCTGCTCCATAAAAATCACAACTAATTTCAGATCCTAACTGGTAAACATCTGTGTTAAAATTACATGGTCCCACTTAACGTTAAATGTTGCACATAGTATGATACTGCAGTGGAGACAACATGTCTGAAATATCATCTCTCCAATATTTGCATGCTTCACTGCAAGCCTAAATTCAGCACATGCTTAATGAGTTCAGGACCTTGACACAATTTGATTTATAGGGGCCATGATACAGCTTAGAACAGCAGTTCCCAAAACTGCTCATAGTGCTTTTTTCTCTTGCCACTCTCTCTCCTCACCAGCATCCACCATGGTCTTTGAACCACTGCTTGTTCCTGCTTTTACCCAGAGACCCCAGCTGTTGCCTGCTCACTGCCGACACCATCCCTGTTGTCATATGCTCTTCGAGTGATAACTCACTTTACCTCTCTGACTACTGACTACTCTGACTACTGAGAAGTGCTCATGCTATTTAAGCTTTTATGTACTAGCATAAGAATTACATCCATTATTCAAACATTTAGTGACTTTAAAGTTTTCCCCAGCAGAACAGATTGCCTATAAATTTTACTTAAGAGAAAAAACAAACAAACAAACAAAACCCCAAAAACTGGCAGAGCTAATGAACTGCTATATTTTTATTCATCTATTTATAAAAAAAAGGATGTTCTTGTAGGCATTTATACTCTAGAATAAGAGACGCATTTCAAATCAAATAAGCACTCTAGTGCGTATAAATGGCAATTCTTCTAAGAACAGATAGATGTACAGTTTCTCATGCATTTAACATTTTCAAAGCAGTGTCATATAAACTGTGATGCATTTGATGCACAGATATTAAAAAGACAGAAGAAAGGCAGAAAAAATATTTTCAGCAGCAGTCTACTTCTATGAATTCTAGTAGATCATGTAAAAATATAGACTGGCTGCTGCTAGCAATTAATGCAATGTACGTAGCAGAACTCTAAGACATTTTAGGACAGCCCAGAGCCACGTGATTAATAAGTAGAAAGTGTAAACTACCATCAGAACAATGCAAGATAGATTCATTTTTTAAAAAAATGGTATTAAGTTTTTCAAGTGGCTGATTGAACCTAAATATCTTCTTAGAGAAAAACATAATTCAACTACATTCAAAAGGACAAGCCACTAAAAACCAGTGCTCTGTTTGCTGAGGGAAGAAATTATTTCAAAAGAGAAAGGTATTAGGTCAGCAGCAGGACTCTGAAAATTGCCTCCCGCACCTTTTTAAGCCACATTCACTCAGCAAGCGTCCAGGAAGCTTAAAGGCTTAATTTGCAGGGTCTTGATTTAACAAGGCATTCAGCAGGAAAAGAGAAGCTCCCTAATAGTAAGATTTGTGTCAAGTAAGACAGCGTCATTAATAATGTGACATCTTGTTAATTTTTCTTTTTGAACAGCTGAATAAACACTGATTCTTGTAGGTCCTGAGCTGACAGGCTGAAAATCCAATCCGCAGGAAAGACACAGTACTCAACAGTACTCAAACTTCTGTACTATTCAGTTATACACTCAAAGTAGGATCAAAGTTGTAGGAGAAAACTCCATTGTCACCAGCTCAGCTAGTGATCTTCCTTGCAGTACCATACCACTTATTCTGTAGTGCGTTCTAGAGATATTTTTTAATCTGAAAGAAAAGCAACGCAGCTATTTTGTGAAGGAATGGTAAAAATCCATCTTCTTCAACACATCTTGCACCATATTTTCCTCATATTTTCCACTCACTTCCAAAGCTTAATCAATGTCTTATCAAAATGAAAATTTGATCTAAAGCTTTCAATGACTATTTTTGAATTTAGATTATGTGATCATGACTCTAAAGTTGTATTCTACCTTTAATATCCCCCGTACAGTATCATCTGTAATTTTGTAGCCTAACTAAAACCATTCGTGGTTCATACATTTCCCACTAATTGTTCAATACTCTTGATGATTTCAATAAACTTACCATTTGTGACAGTAATATACACTTTCATACATGATGTTTAAACAGCATGCATTTAAAATACTATTATAGTGCTGCATGGCCGTAAGATCAGAGTTCCATAAGACTGACCAATATAGACAAATAGGTAATTTTTGGAGCCTTGGAAGCAGTTTAGGTAAAAGTTCAGTTTGAATGCCAGTCTGTTGAGATTTTTTAACCATATCATTTTGTATGATAAAGCATATTGCCTCTCTCCACGGTTTTTTTTTTTCTTGTGTCACTAGATTGTTATGACTGGAGAACTCTGTCTGTACTATTTTAATATTTAAACACTTATTTACAGGTGCACACAACCACATGTGCTCCAGAGAGTCCTAGCTTAAGCAACATGTAGCTTCTACAGCTTCTCAAAGAGTGGTTACAGTAACGTAATCAAATTCTTATGGATTTGAGGCTTAAAGCCTAAGCATTGAGAAGTTTATGCCAGGTCTATTCTACTTAAATACCAAGAAAATTTAATTGCTTCCAGGAAGGAAGACATACATCAATTTCTGGTATACCCCAAAAAACATGCATTATTCCAGACTGAGCTATTTTATCAAAATCTGGTGTCTGTCAAAGGGGAAATTTCTCCAGCCTTGCCAGGATTTTGAAAGGGAGAAAAAAAAGCATTTCCTTCTCCACCTCTCAAAAATGAGACTCCTTAAAAAAAAATCGGATTCTATGTAAAATCATCTTCACCGGTTGAAAGCCAAGGGAGTATGTCATTGTGATTATAAGCAGATATAAAATAAAAACCAGCATTTGAAAATCAAAATTGTATTACTACTTTATGAACGTAAGTACAACTAGACAAAATAGGAGCAATGAGTACTTTATTTTAAAGTTTATTTCACTAACATATCACATGTTTCATTGCAAGAGCTCAGAGGAAAAAGAAAGATTCTTAGCCAGCTCTAGGGAAAGTACTTCATTCGTAGGTTAGTTTTCATTGGTTAGAATTAAAACCAAGTGACTCTCTTTGCTGAACGAAAGCCATCTGCAGTTCTTCCTAGTAGCCCCAATCAAATGGCAGCAGTTGCTTACATCTTTCAAGTTTCATGTTGTTCTTTTTCTCGTTAAAACTACTTCAGCTCATTATCATAAGAACTGACACATTTTCTGTGTTTAAGGCTTGGGAAAATTATGTATTAAAGTGTTCTGATATAAGCTAAGCTAGATGTTTTCACAATTTGAAGTATGGATATCAAAAAATTGACTTGCTGGAAATAACTTCTTTTAAACTAATGGAAGTTTGCCTTACTCCTCATAGCTAGCTTTTTTCAGCAAGTCTGTTACAGCACCATAGAGATAACATATCACAGAGTGAATGATACTAAGTGCAGGATGACACTATAGAACAAGGGCACTTAGTTCTGAAAGGGGATGTCTCCAAAAAGAACATTGAGTACTCAAAAGTACGTGATCTATCAACTTCCAGAAAGAGCTGCAAAACTCCAACCTTTTGCTATTGAACGTCCATTTATTTTGGAAACTGCATTTAGCATTGACCCTTCTTTTTCTCCCCTTTCTGAATTAGCCAAGGCAATTTCAGAAATGCTGTTGCTACTTAATAGTATGGGATTCCAGAGTCAGCAATAATCACAGAATCACAGAATCACAGAATGCTAGGGATTGGAAGGGACCTCGAAAGATCATCAAGTCCAATCCCCCTGCCAGAGCAGGAACGCCTAGATAATGCTACAGAGGAACGTGTTCAGGCGGGTCTTGAATGTCTCCAGAGAAGGAGACTCCACAACCTCCCTGGGCAGCCTGTTCCAGTGCTCCGTCACCCTCACTGAGAAGAAGTTTCTTCTCGAGTTTAAGCGGAACCTCTTATGTTCCAGTTTCAGCCCATTACCCCTTGTCCTATCAGTGGTTGTCACCGAGAAGAGCCTGGCTCCATCCTCGTGACACTCACCCTTGATATATTTGTAAACATTAATGAGGTCACCCCTCAGTCTCCTCTTCTCCAAATTAAAGAGACCCAGCTCCCTCAGTCTTTCCTCATAAGGGAGATGCTCCACTCCCTTAATCATCCTAGTTGCCTTGTGCTGGACTCTCTCCAGCAGTTCCCTGTCTTTCTGGAACTGAGGGGCCCAGAACTGGACACAATATTCCAGATGGGGTCTCACCAGGGCAGAGTAGAGGGGAAGGAGAACCTCTCTCGACCTACTAACCACCCCCCTTCTAATACACCGCAGGATGCCATTGGCCTTCTTGGCCACAAGGTCACAGTGCTGGCTCATGGTCATCCTGCTGTCCACCAAGTCTCCCAGGTCCCTTTCCCCTACACTACTCTCTAATAAGTCATTTAACCTCCTGGAATTATATAATGAAGGAAACCACCCTAGCGACCTGTGAGACAGTGTCAGAAGACATTTAGCAGAGAAGTTTAGAGATTTCAGAGCACTTATAAATACTCCCACAGCTGCCCAGCTCAAAGAAGAGAGTATCAGGCCAACCGCATTACATGTGTGTTCTCTGTCCTGTGAGTAGTAAGACAGTGTCTCAGTCACTGGTGTGTAAATCTGATGTTTTTCTACAGTCACAGTGCGTAAGCATCGGACTTCCACAAATGTGGCAGGTACTGAAGAAGATATCAACAAACACCACATGAGCTGCAAACTGTACTGCTGGGGTGTTCCATCAGGGAAGGGCAATTGTATATTCAGGAGGCACAAGGTAATATGGCAACTCTGCAGATCTCTTAAGTTTTCGAGGTAGAAAGAAGCATATCAAGTATTTTCTAGTTGTTTAGTATGCTTGACAAAAACTGCTCACAAATAATTGTCTATCAAGATAAAAGAATCATACTGTGTAGTGTGTTTCACATCAAATGAAAAACAAAGCAAAAAACCAAAATACAACAACAACAAATCCCAAAAGAAAACAACAACAAAACCCACAAAAACACCAGTTCCAGAAATGGCATGGTCAGAATATATGTGATAACTGAAGGTTTTGTCCTCTCTAGTCTTTATAGTTCCTCAGCTTCACAATCGCCATGTGCCATCTGTCTGGATCTGGTCTGGCAGTTCTCTGTTCACACTGCACTTACCATCCTTTTCCTAAAGCAGTTAGCAGAGCTCAGGATGTTCCCTTGACTTAGCATCACCTGCTCGCCTCTGTATGTCTTCTCAAAATGAACACTTGTGAAATAAGTTTTGTCCACACACTGTGTTCATGATGACAGTACAGCCGTTATCACTTTATGGCTAGACTGTGGAAAGAAAATAAGAAGTTCTGTGTCCTGCTCATAAAATACCTCAGCCGCGGTAAGCACGGGGAAGCCACCTGGTGGTAGCTCAGAGAAGAGAAGGGGCAGACACCTGTGAACATGCAAGTGTCAAATTTTCTGATTCTCAGAGTCCAAAACCTAACTGCCAGCATGCAGTGACTCCCTATTAGTGTGGGCTGGTGGCATGTTGCCCCTGCTGGAGACACACAAATGATGCCTGGATGTGTGTGAGCATGCAGACTGGATGAGGTCTTGCCCCATTGCTCTGCAGGAGGTCAAGTCCTTGTGCCTCTTAATTTCAGAGTTTGAGCGATTCAACCTGAAAAGCTCAAAGCAGCTGGCTAGCCTAGTTCTTACCTCCTTGAAAAAGCAAAAAAATCCCAACCCAAAACAACAACAAGAAACAACACTGAAAAAAAGACTTCTTACAGTAGTGGAGCAGTTGGAACTAATTTTGAAATGGAGCAGTCAGTTATTGCATTTTAGCCTATTTACCTTCCCATTGTTCTTTTGCTTTCTTTCTTCCTTTAACAAAACACTGTTTCTTCATCCACTTCATCATTTGTAATTTCATTTACATTGCTAATATAAATGTGTTAGTATTATGACCATTTTTAGTGTTGGTGTCTTTAAGACTCTCAGCAGTGTTTTACTGCAGCAGTGCAGCTCCTCAGGTACTGAACAGATTTCCTTCAGGCTATAACGTAAGGATTCAGAAAGTTTATTTTGTTCCTTCATTCTGGAATAGGCTTTGGCAATAGCTTTAGTTATTGAAATAGCAGTATTTCAAGTGTACAGAAGCATGGCTGGTCAATGTGCATGTCTTCAACCCTATGTTCTGAAAACACTCAGTGTACATTTTGAATAATAGACATCCTGCAGTTGTCTAAGATGTTACAATGCCTAAATCGCTACACATACATTCAGCTAATGCAATCAATGAGTTATGTTACTCAAGCATTTGTTCTAAATAGAATCCCAAACTGCACATTTTTACTGATCTTTCTAAGCTCAGAAGCAGAGCAAATGTTCATGGGGATTAAGCTTGGTGCAATTGTATGAAGTGGACTTCTTCTGCCTCCTTGATTATTCTCAGTCTGTAGTATAACATGACTAATAGACTCATGGAGCACCTTGTGAAAGAATGTAGATGTTGGAAGTTCATGTGAATGCAGAAGAGACCTGAGAGAGAAGAGAGAAGAGACCTGAGAGACCTGCTAGATCTCAGAATGTGTAGTATCACCAATTTTTGTCTGATTATTTCCCTAGGTGTCTGCCACTGTCAGAGACAGAAAGCAGCACTAGATCTGATCTCACACAAGCATGGTGATCTTAAAGAGTGTCTGACAAAGTAACTATGACATTCATTGAAGTCTGAGATTGCTGTGCCCAAATCCTAGGCTTCAAGCTAGTTTTCCCACATCTACAGTAAAGAGTACAGACTGCAAGAGTGCTGACTGTTCTGGGATGAGTCTTCCTCTCCCCTTTGAGTCAGGAAAACTACCCTGAAGCTAAGAAGCCACCCATTAGCTAAAGTTCTGCAGAAATTATTACTTTCCTGCAGAACATTTCACGTTCATTGAAAAATTCATATTTAACTTTAATGACAGTACCACCCTTGATTGTATTGGGTAATGCGTGAGGTTGTACAGCACTTAGAAAATCTGTCTTTAAGTTTATTCTGTTTGTATTTCAGACTTCTTGTCTTTTCCTCCTTGTGGAAATGAAAAATAATCAATACATTTTTTATTCAATAGGTCTGGTTGGTATAACTTGCATATTACTGATGTCCTAGTATTATCTTGGTTCAGGAAGAAGGAGCCTGAGACAAGTCAGTCTCAAAAATACTAATTTTATAGGCAATTCCTTATTGTACAGCATGTAGCTTCTACTTTTAGGCAAAGTTGAAAAGTATTTCAAAAATCAACAACTTTCTGAAGTGTGAGAATGTTCAGGCACAAAATCCTCAATGAGACCAAGCATAATTATTAAAAAGAAAAAAGTAATAAAGCTCTAACATAATTTTAAAACCAAAGAAGTTCAGTGTACAGTGGTTACTAATGAACACTGAAGCTATATCTGTGCTTTTGATGCGCTGGTTTTTAATGATTAAAGTAGAATGATTTCATATTGTCATTACCATGACCATAATACAGGTAAGACTGCACTGGGGAAGGAATCTAAGCAAAAAAAAGGCTGGCAAAAAGCTTTTGGGGGGCTTTTTTTAAGCCGGCTACAGCAGCCACACCTGAGGCCGCACCGGCAGCTCCAGGGCGGACACCCGAGATAGCGTGGGCAGAGCCACCCTCAGCGGCGCGGCGATTTTAAACACGGGGATCAGCTGCTAACTGTGCCCTCAGGGTATAAGAAGCCTTGGGGAGGGCAGGGACTAGTCCCTGTTCACTGAAGGAGAGACCTAGAAGGGTAAGTCTTTGTTAAAAGGCAAGTACTTGAAAGGCCTGTAAACTATTCCGTGCATAGCTTTCCAGAGAGTCTTTGTATTGTAGAGCCAACTATGGTTGCCACCAGGTCAATGGTTGTTAGAAAAACTGTGGGCACCCAGACAGAGGCCCCACGTAAGCATGTGGGTGTTCAGGCCTCGGGCTGCAGAGAATGCCGGAGCCTGGCACTGGCCATGGAGGGTAGTGGAAGTGACACTTGTGTCCGATGTGACCAGGTGAGCGATCTGCTCAGCCTGGTGGTTGAACTGAAGGAGGAGGTAGAAAGGCTGAGGAGCATTAGGGAGTCGGAGAGAGAGACAGATCGGTGGAGTCACGTCCTGAATGGCGAGCAGCAAGCTCTGCAAAGAGCTGAATATCCCCCCACCTCTGGCCATCAGGCAAAAGGGGGGGACCTAAAGGATAGGGAAGAGTGGAAGCAGGTGCCTGCCAGGAGAGGAAGGAAAATCCCTGCCCGGCCTCCCTCACCTGCCCGGTTGCCCCTGCAAAACAGGTATGGGGCTCTAGACAATGAGAGCCAGGCAAAGGAAGAGTCAGTGGAGGGTTCACCCATAGGGCTGTCTAGGGTGAGTAACTCGGATACACGCATTAGGACTTCTTCATCTAAGAAAAAAAGGAGGGTAATCGTAATTGGAGACTCCCTCCTGAGGGGAACAGAGGGCCCTGTCTGCCACCCTGATCCGACCCACAGGGAAGTCTGCTGCCTCCCTGGGGCTCGAGTTAAGGATGTTAGCAAGAAACTTCCTGGTCTGGTCAAACCCACGGACTATTACCCGCTTTTGGTTATGCAGATCGGTAATGATGAGATAGTAGAGAGATGGCCAGAAGCAATCAAAAGGGACTTTAGGGCACTGGGGCGGATGCTAGAAGGATCAGGCGCACAGGTTGTGTTTGCCTCTATTCCTTCAATTATGAGGGAAAATAGTGGAAGGTTTGACAAAGTGCAGCAGATTAATACTTGGCTAAAGGGGGTGGTGCCAGTGGTCTAGCTTTGGATTTTTTAACCATGGGGAGATCTACAGGGCACCTGATCTACTGAAACAAGCTGGGGTTCAAATGACACAAAGGGAAAAAAGGATCCTTGGTCATGAGCTGGCAGGACTCATAGAGCGTTCTTTAAACTAGATATGAAGGGGAATGGGGTTATAGCTGGGATTGCAGCGGGGCAGTGCTCTAGAAATTATGAGGACTGGGTGGCCTCCCATCCCCCTATGGTGAGATCAGTGTGCTCAGCTTGCTCCCTGAAATGCTTATACACCAATGCACGCAGCATGGGGAATAAGCAGGAGGAGCTAGAAACCTGGGTTGGGGCAGGAGATTATGATCTGGTGGCAATTACAGAGACATGGTGGGACAGCTCACATGACTGGAATGTGGTCATGGGTGGCTATGTCCTTTTCAGGAAAGACAGGCCAGCCAGGCGAGGTGGTGGAGTCGCTCTTTACGTGAAAGAGCAACTACAATGTGTTGAACACCATCCAGGCACGGATGAGGAGCAAGTTGAGAGTGTATGGGTTAGAATTAAGGGGCAGGCTGGCAGGAGAGATACTGTTGTGGGTGTCTATTACAGGCCACCAGATCAGGGTGAGGAAGTTGATGAGGCCTTCTACAGGCAGCTGAGAGCGGTCTCACAATCACAGGCCCTGGTTGTTGTGGGGGATTTTAACTTCCCTGATATTTGCTGGAAGGACAACTCAGCCAGTCAGCCACAGTCCAGGAGGTTCCTCCAGTGCATCGATGATAATTTTCTGATGCAAATGGTGGAGGAGCCGACTAGGAGAGGAGCACTGCTGGACCTCATCCTCGCTAACAAGGAGGATCTGGTTGAAGCAGTAAAGGTTGAGGGCTGCCTTGGCTGCAGTGACCATGAAATGGTGGAGTTCAGGATCTCATGTAGCAGAAACAAAATAGCAAGCAGAATTGCAACCCTGGACTTCGGCAAGGGAAACTTTGGATTTTTCAAGCAATTACTCGAGAAATCCCATGGGCAGGCTGTTTGAAGGTAAAGGGGCCCAAGATAGTTGTTAGCGTTCAGGGACTGCTTCCACCGTGCTCAAGATAAGAGCATCCCGACACGTAGGAAGTCAAGGAAGGGAGCCAGGAGACCTGCGTGGCTCAACAGGGATCTGCTGGGTAAGCTCAAGTGCAAGAGGAAAATTTACAGATCTTGGAAGGCAGGGCTGGCCACCTGGGAAGAATATAAGGCTGTTGTCCGAGGATGTAGGGAGGCAACTAGGAAAGCAAGGCCTCCCTAGAATTGAACCTGGCGAGAGGGGTCAAGGACAACAGGAAGAGCTTTTTCAAAATACGTGGCAGATAAAACTGACACCAGAGGCAATGTAGGCCCACTGATGAATGAGGTGGGTGCCTTGGTGACAGAAGATACAGAGAAGGCAGAGTTACTGAATGCCTTCTTTGTCTCTGTCTACTCTGCCGGAGGCTGTCCTGAGGAGCCCCGTTCCCCTGAGGCCCCAGAGGAAGTCAGGGCAGTGGAGGAGTTTGCTTTAGTCGATGAGGACTGGGTTAGGGCCCAATTAAGCAATCTGGACATCCATAAATCCATGGGTCCAGATGGGATGCATCCACGGGTGCTGAGGGAGCTGGCTGATGTCATTGCTAGACCACTCTCCATCTTCTTTGCCAAGTCTTGGGAGATGGGAGAGGTGCCTGAGGACTGGAGGGAAGCAAATGTCACTCCAGTCTTCAAAAAGGGCAAGAAGGAGGACCCGGGTAACTATAGACCGGTCAGCCTCACCTCCATCCCTGGGAAAGTGATGGAACGGCTTATCCTTGGTGCCATCTCAAGGCATATCAGGGATAAGAGGGTCATTAGAGACAGTCAACATGGCTTCACCAAAGGGAAGTCGTGCTTGACTAACCTCATAGCCTTTTATGAGGATATAACCAGGTGGATAGATGATGGCAGAGCGGTGGATGTGGTCTGCCTTGACTTCAGTAAAGCATTTGACACAGTCTCCCACAGCATCCTTGCTGCTAAACTACAGAAGTGTGGTCTAGACTCTCGGGTAGTGAGGTGGACTGCGAACTGGCTAAGGGAAGAAGCCAAAGAGTTGTGGTCAATGGGGCGGAGTCTGGTTGGAGGCCCTGTATCCAGTGGAGTCCCTCAAGGGTCGGTACTGGGACCAGTATTATTCAATATATTCATCGATGACTGGATGAGGGACTAGAGAGTACTATCAGCAAGTTTGCTGATGACACCAAGCTGGGAGGAGTGGCTGACACACCAGAAGGCTGTGCTGCCATCCAGCGAGACCTGGACGGCTGGAGGGTTGGGCGGGGAAAAAATTTAATGAAATACAACAAGGGTAAATGTAGAGTCTTGCATCTGGGTCGGAACAACCCCAGGTTCCAGTATAAGTTGGGGAATGACTTATTAGAGAGTAGTGTAGGGGAAAGGGACCTGGGAGTCTTGGTGGACAGCAGGATGACCATGAGCCAGCACTGTGCCCTTGTGGCCAGGAAGGCCAATGGCATCCTGGGGTGTATTAGAAGAGGGGTGGTTAGTAGGTCGAGAGAGGTTCTCCTTCCCCTCTACTCTGCCCTGGTGAGACCCCATCTGGAATACTGAGTCCAGTTCTGGTCCCCTCAGTTCAAGAAAGACAGGGAAGTGCTGGAGAGAGTCCAGCACAGGGCAACTAGGATGATTAAGGGAGTGGAGCATCTCCCTTATGAGAAAAGACTGAAGGAGCTGGGGCTCTTTAATTTGGAGAAGAGGAGACTGAGGGGTGACCTCATTAATGTTTACAAATATATCAAGGGGGAGTGTCACAAGGATGGAGCCAGGCTCTTCTCAGTGACAACCACTGATAGGACAAGGGGTAATGGGCTGAAACTGGAACATAAGAGGTTCCGCTTAAACTCGAGAAGAAACTTCTTCTCAGTGAGGGTGACGGAGCACTGGAACAGGCTGCCCAGAGAGGTTGTGGAGTCTCCTTCTCTGGAGGCATTCAAGACCTGCCTGGACACGTTCCTGTGTGGCATAGTCTAGGCATTCCTGCTCTGGCAGGGGGATTGGACTTGATGATCTTTCGAGGTCCCTTCCAATCCCTAACACTCTATGATTCTATGATTCTATGATTTGTTCCACACCACTTCAACTTAAACATGACATCTGATGAAAAACTATTCAAACTGAAACATGCTGAATTTGCCCTTTAGTTATCTCATTTTCCTATAGAAAGGCAAAAATATGATTAAAAAAGGTATACTAAATGTGCACTGCTTGAGAATTAACTTACTCTGTTTCAAGAAAAAGCTTTAAGGTGATATCCCACCACTTGCTGTCACCTCAAGTCTGATAAGGAAGAGAACTGCTCTGCACACATTGCAAAGATGAGAAAAGATGAAAGGAAGAGGACCTTTCTTCTTTAGCAGATGAAAAAAATGCTGAATTAACTCAAGATTTAGTCATGATGGGCATTATCTCAGGTCTAGTGTCTGCAAAATGTCAATCACGGCCAACATTCACTTCATCTGTGTTATATCCTCAGCAGCATGATAATACTGTGATAGTAAACTACTATAACACACCAATATCTGTATTGTAGTCCTTTATATGGCAGCTTACATTAAAATAAGGATGGCATTAGCATGAACATTAGCATGTTTATCTACACTTGAATAATAGCACTCGAACATTTTGGAAACTCCTACATTGTTAAAAGAGTCCTGGTTTCATTTGACCAAAGACAAATTTACGGACTTGTCAGCTGTTTACAATTGCATCTTCGCCTACCTCTGTTCAAGACCACAAAAAATAGATTGTCTGTGTGTGTGTTTGGTCATTTTAAATAGTGAATTTCTGAAGTGTACAAATCACCAATACAACTAAATGAAAAGCTCTTCTCTGCTGAGAAGAAAAAACATCTTGCATTTTATTTCCTGCCAGATGTAACTATATATTATGCATTTACAGTATGTTTCTAGCTGACTAAGGAATATTTAAGCAAATAATTAGTAGTTGATTGAAGAGTCAACAACACATAGATTAGACTTCACAAGCAGATTTATATTTTCTCCATCTTTAAATATATCCACACGTTATACAGGAAATGTCAATTTCTTCCATTTTCTGGCTTAGCTGGAGCCTCAGAGGAATGTTTCACTCTGTCAGGAAGGTATGTTAATAAGTCACTAGAGGAGTGTAAAAAATAATATTTTTAGTTCAGTCTGGCTCTATCTTTAGACATAAACCACTGAAAGGTCTGTTGCGATGCTACAACACTTGCTCCGCATGATAGCTGTGCAAGATAGAGCTTACTGATGGACAGTAAAGAGCACAAAAGAAATGTTTCACCCATGGCTGATGTGTAGCCACTTTAAAAGCAAAATGGAACCTATATTACCATAGTAATTACCATAATAATGGTAATATCTATATGCTATATTCAGCTTTTGACAGGGGAAGTGGAATGCAAAAACATGTCAGCAGACTATCATGGACAAAAGTTGAAGAGTCATCTCCATTTGGGAATTCAGGATGTTCTGCCCAAACAAGTTACCGTGATACAGCCTAGTGTGCATGTTTGCAGGGCATTAGCTATTCTTAAATGTCTGTAAATTGGCGGTTATATCTGAAACAGTCACCAGGGAGCACCATCATCCCTGAGGGCACCTCCATAGCACAGTACCTTCCAATGCCAAACTCTCCAGTCATACCGGAACCAAATATTCCGTGGGACTTCAGAGCAGCAACATAACAGGAAAAAATCACCTCAGATCAAAAAGATGCACTGAAGCAGCGATAGTGTTTGCAGGCACTTCTAACCTCCTGTGGCTGGAGCTGCTTCAGCCATCCCAGGTAACAATCCAGCCCAGCATGACAAGCTTCCATCCATCTCTGCCAAGGTATTTAATTCTTCCCAATTCTATTAATTTTAATTTACCTGTACCAGGTTTGTTCCTCAAGCTGTCATGCTTTCATAAGACTATTAAACCTTTACAAATTTTGTCCTTTGACTTCTGGAAGCTGAATAGAAGCAAGGCCTTTTTCAAAGTTTCTTCAAGTTACCTGAAGAAATAAACTTCTGTGAATCTTTTCCTTATGCTCCCCATAGAAGGCAAGCCTTTCTAAACCAGCACAGTACTAGGGTTCTTCACTAGTCAAAGGAAAAAAAAAAACCTTCATGAAGATACACTAGCCTTTACGTTTTTCAGCGTGTATTACAGCCAGGTTTCTTTTCCTATTTTTCCCACGCTATTTCAGTGTTCCTCTCTCGACAGACAGTAAAGTAATTGGATTTGTCGGCTGACACATGCTAAACTTTTACTTTCATTTGGTTGTTTAACACCGCTGAGCTAAACTTCACATTAGTTATCATCAATACCACTAAAAAAAATTTTACTACAGAAAGAACTATTTCCCCCTTTTGCACCACTGCTACTTTAGGACTAAGTGCTTTATGGATTTATTTAGGATGACTATATGGCTTGACTGTTCACATTATTAGAGCCTTCAGAAATTAATTCTGTTTTGCAGGCCTAGACACCTACAGTGGAGGTAGAATCAATCTAACTAGGAAAGCGATACATTATTGGAAATATGTCAGGAAAATTATTGTCCATAGTGTTTACAGCGTATCAGTTTGCAGAGCCTTGTCTTGGCATAAGAACATAAAACAGAAAGATGCCTTGGATGAAGCTAGGAAGACACAGATGCAGGTGATACATGCAACATCAGTAGCTGGAAAGTACAATGCTACAAAAACAGAAAGTTGGAATTGTAAAATTCAATTAGTCAAATAAGGTGGGCTTCCAAATTTAAGAAAACTAGTGATGATGTTGCAAGGAAATAGATATGCTGCAGCTAGAAGAGCTTGACTTCCTATCATACACCAAAAACCTTCCTGGAAGCAGATCTTTTTTTCTTCTAGACTTTGTATTAAAATACTACTCTTTCCTCTTAGAAATTTAGTTGCTATTCATAGAATCATAGAATGGCCTGGGCTGGAAGGGACCTTAGAGATCATTTTAATCCAACCTTCCTGTTGTGGGCAGGGGCGCCACCTCTCGACTAGGTCAGGCAACACATGAGAACTGAACCGGAATCGAACTCACGACCTTTGGTGTTTCAAGCACCACGCTCAACCCACTGAGCTAAACCAGCCCTCGTAAGTATTACCATTCATTCCCAGTAGAGTAGCTAATTTGTCAACACGGCAAAAAACCCCAAACAGAACAGAAACCAGAAGCACTGTTTTATGTAAAGTATATTTATTTGTGCTAATAATGCCAGTGCAGTTTCAATAACAACAGGAAGTACAAGAAACATAAGAATAGATAACATGATATCCTTTTAAACATTAAATCTCTGAGGTCAGTGTGGACGTTTCCTGCCTGATTCTGATGCATGTTATTTGGCTGCCAATCCTCTTCAAGCTAACAGCTGAGTGAGGAACTATGCATTAACTACGCTGTGGTGGTTTGGCCCTGACTGGAAGCTGGGTGCCCACCAAAGCTGCGCTATCACTCCACCTTCTTAGATGCACAGGAGAGAGGGAAAATATAACGATGCCCATGGGTCAAGAAAAAAACAGTTTAATAAAGCAAAAGCAAAGACCACACGTGAAAGCAAAGCCAAATATTATTTTCTACTTCCCGTCTACAGCCAATGTCCGACCACTTCCTGGGAAGCAGGACTTCAGTAGCATAGTGGTTGCTCCAGAGGACAAACACAATCGATGAATGCCACCCACCTTCATTCTTTCTCCTTGTTTTTATATCCGAAGTGATGTCATATGGTTATGGAATACCCCTTTGGTCAGTTTGGGTCCGCTGGCCCAGCTGTGTCCCCTTCCAGGATCTTGCCCACTGCCAACCTACTGTTGAGGGGAATGTTGGAAAAGCACAGCAGTGGTGCTGTGTGAGTTCTGCTTGGCAGTAGCCAAAACACTGGTGTGTCTCAATGCCCTTCTAGCTACCACTACAAAAACACTGCACTATGAGAGATGCAGTGGCGAAAATTAACTCCATCTCAGCTAGACCAAATACATATATTCAGCCCAGCTCTATAAAACAGGCAAACAGCTGCTTTTCCTTCTCTTGGTCCCAGCACCAGCTTTTCTGTAATCAAAGGATTTGCAGGTCAAGGAGAGAGATTCCATCCTCATATTCTCTGCCAGCGAGATGGTCAGCAGCTAGACCATCAAGAGAAATAGCTGGGAAATAAGACACACAACATTGTCCTGTTCATAGGCTCTGCACTGCTAAGAAGGTGGCCATGTTAGAGCAGGGCTCTCTGAGATGATTTCTCATGAAATTTTTCATCATCTTAAAGTTGCTTCTGCTTTAGATAATTCAGATGTATCTTCTTCTTCCATCACCCCCCTAAAGTTTTTATTTAAAGAAGTTCAAAGGTTTGTTTTCTTAATAGGAGGGCAACAGTAGTATTGTTATCAAAGCAAAATCTTTTTCAAGGGAGAGTGTGTTGTTACAGAAAACAAACACCTTCTTCACCAAGAAATAAACTACTGCTACAAGTAAGAGGAACCAAGTTCTCATTACCCAGGCAGAAAACCACAGAGCTATATGTGACCCCACCATCACAACTTCTTCTCAAATCGCCAATCTCTGACCTTCAACAGGAGCAAAGAACTCAACCATGAATGGCTGCATCATATCATCATTGCCAGAAACTTAGCACCATTCTTAGTGGCATGAATACAGGAGATGCAAAGGCAGACCAAATGCAGGCAGAGTGCAGATGGCTTCTCAATACTTGGAAGCAAATCTCTTGAGGATAGAGCTACGCCCTAGCAAGTAGAAATCCAGGAGAGGCCTGCACTACTCAGTGTTCTCTTTTGCATGGAAAATGGACATAAATAGAACAACAAGAACTAGACTTGGAAGAAAAGGTAATTTTAAAACTTATTCTCCTTTTCCCCACCTGGACCTCTCACATCATTGTGTCACTCTTTCATTAACACGTTGCAGAGCAGAGGAGCTCTTTTGAAGGAATACCTCTGCTGTTGAAGATACTTGAAAAACAGGATACTCTAAAAAAAACCAGCTATGCATTTTTACAGACTACACAACATTTATGTGGTGATGAGATCCAACCATCTTCCTGAAAAAAAGCAGTATTGCCTGGTTAGCTTTCTGAAAGTTTTATCTGCACATACACTTTCTATAACAGGGCACAGGGGCAGTATATCACTGGGTTTTCAAGATGACCTAAAAGGCAAGACATTGTTGCAAGCAGAAAATTCCAGCTAATGATTTTGAAGATCACTATTATCACAGAGGGAAAAACGTCGAGGGAAGGTGTTCACAACACATAGTAAGAGGTATTAAATAAATGAAGTGGTTGCCGTTGGGTGGCAGCTTCAAATGAGAGAAGGAAAAGAATATAGTACAAAATTCTGACAGGAAGTCAACACAAGAGTTTTTAATCCTAGAGCTAAATACCAACAGTGGTTCCTTTTGGGTATAATTCTCTGAAGTGAAATATGCTCCTTGCAATTCATAGGAAGGACTGACTGATGGACTCAAATGTCCTACCAAACCTGGTGGATACTGAAGGTTCCTCAGGCTGTTGAAAAAAGGCAACACAGGAAAATAGCTGTAAATAGTGCACAAATTCTCTCAAGAACTGCAAACTCTGAAAATCCCTCCCTCAGGGTAGACCAGACATTAAGACCAAAGTTTACCTGTGGATCCCAGAAGACCTAAGCAGTTCCATGTGAGAGAAAAAGGCTTTTGCATTCTGTCATAAATCCAGAATTTACAGTGCTGCAAAATTTCCATGACAGTTCTTTCCCAGTTGTGCAGCTCTCAAAGTAGGAAGGACTGAAGCAAGCTAAGAGACCAGTTCCCAAAGAAGCCTGGAAACCTTGCTCAGATACATATAAATTATACTTATAATGGTATATTTTGAACTTAGACCATTTTTCAGCAAAAGAGTCATAAAAATATAAAAGACTGAGATTCCTTCAAAAATTTTAATATTGGAATAATATTCCTCCCAAACTATTATAACCATCCTGGAAAAAGATGTTCAACATACAACCAGAAGAAAATACCTCTTGAGTGAATAGCTACAATAATATTCAAGCAAAAGTCTAAGAAACTGAGTGGAAAGCAGATACCAATTTTACCATTTAGGAAGGAAAAGAAGGCAGATTCTATAGAATTAACTGTTGTGGTTTTTTTAAAACAATCGGTAATGAAGCAATGCACAGAAATTAGTTGTATAGATTTCAAGATTGGTGTCTCACTGAGAGGAAAGGACGAATTCCACTTGACAAAGCTCAGATTAGGACAGTTTCTATATGGACTTGTGAAGAATTGCTTCTTTTAAAAACAATCCTAGAAAAGTTTCACAAGGGTGAAATAAAAGTGCCAAAGCTTCTTACAGAATTGAAGCTGCAGTGCAAAAACCTATTCAAAGGACACTCCAAGATACTTCTCATTGGAGCAGTTTGGAGCACTTGCTCACAAATATGCTGCAATCAAGCAGGCCACTGAATATTTTCATCATATTTTCAGAAAAAGAAATGTCTATAAAGCAAAGAATATGATTGTATCAACAGGAAAATGACTCATCATTTAAACAATAATGCAAAGTGCACAAAGAAAGGTATTCATCATACACAGGCCTGCATGCTCATCCGTGCTTCTCTTGAGCTTGACATGCCCAATCTCTCCAAAAGATTTATCTTGGCAAATATAAATCACAGCCATGACAAGATCCTTAAACACAGTCTTATTAAAAATTAAAAGAAAGATTCCTGTTCCTGAATGACTAAATATTGAAGTCTGTATATTCCACCCAATGCACCCTGTTATATTACCTTAAAGGCTCATTGTTGTGGTTCAAGTTGACTGGGACAAAGAACCACTTGGTCTCCAGCTCACTCCTCCCCCAACCCCCATTTCCACAGTGACGTGAAGGCCAAGAAAAAGCAGGTAAAATGTTAAGACCTGATATCAGTCTGATAACTTTACTCAGTTCTGTAATATGACCAGATGTACCGGGGAGGGGGGTAGAATAAAAGCTGTCACAAATGCTCTGCTCAATACAGTACAGAGAATGAAGGGCTCCATCTCCAGTAGCCTTAAGTTGGTAGCAGAAGGCAGGACCATGAGTACTTAAAAAAGGAAAGGCTAAAGCAAATGCCTTTCACCTGAGTTAACTCTACAGTAAAGGCTTGAGGCATGACAACCTTTGTTTTAAAATATTTCGCCTCGTTACGATGGGGTGAAAAATTAATTAAAAAATAGTATCTTGAAAGGTCAAAACCGTGGAATTAATACAAATACTTTTTTAAAGAAAGCTGGACGTCTCTTGAATGTGTAACATTCACATATCAAAGTTTATGGGCTTTGCTAGGCTGTGATGATGTCATTTGCATTCTTTATTGGACTGACTGTGGAAGGGCTTCCCACTGTGTGAAACATGACTGGTCAGATTTTTCTCGTTACTCTTTTCTATGCACTTCTCAAATCCAGGATATTTTCCAAACCACTTTTTAACTTGATAATACCTGGTAAATTTAACTGAATATCTAAGTTTAGCTAAAGGCTTTTTCATAGCAGAAAACTGATACAGATATTTCCTTTTTGGCGTAAATTATGCAGATCTGCAATTCAATGAAATGCATGTCTGAGTCTCAGTCAAGTAATCAGGTACTTCAGAACACACTCAAGAAATAAACATAGGCCTCTGCTCAGCTGAACTCAGCAGTGCTGCTTTATTCCTGCTGAACTGCCTGTATCATTGTGCAACTGGATATCCTTGCAGGTGTGAGCGCTCGCTGTCCCAAGAGAAGCAACCACCTTCACCTCTCTGTCTCAGCTGACGAAATATAATTCAATGGCTACAGAACAGGAATTTTGAAAAAAGCAGGGGAATAACTTTTTGCTCTGCAGAGGACTTACTATATGAACTGTTCAAAGATGTAGAAAAGTCATATTGCAGAGGTGTTTATGGGAGAGATTCATCTTGCCTACTGAGAGGCACACAGTGCTTTTTGACACTGCCTAGAGCATTCCAGTCACCCATATGGGCTGAAAAATGTGCTTGACACAATGCTTCCTGGTCATCTGTAATCTTCTGGAGTGGCATCCATAGGTCACACAGACTACTTCATAGTGCCTCCGGTGACACTGGGTATTTTAAACAGTTGGACACTGGTGTTTTGCAGCGTAGTTCTGCCCTAGCCATTCTGGATTCCTGAGTAAGACGCAGATTCTACCTGAAAAAAACAAAGGAGAAAGCATCTTAGACAGGGAATGACAGCAAACTCATCTGTGAGTGAGAAACTCACTGGAGCTATCCCTGTGCAAGAATCAAATCCATTGCATGAGCATGGGTTAAATCTGATACTTTCTGGCACCTGACTCAGCAAAAGTATCTTAAGTGTATGGGATCTATAGAAACTTTGCTTAAGATCAGTACCCCTAGTTTCTCTCTCAAAAAAACAATATAGACTTACCTTAAAAAATGCAATTGAATGAGAGAGGCTTACAGTCATGCTTGCCTTTGGTAGCTAACAACTGTGGGACGGGGTTTGCCCAGGGTTTGGGCCAGGACTCGAGACAACTTGTGCTCTCTTTCTGCTGGTGCATCACTTACCCTCTGAAGCCTGATGAACCTTCACTTCTTTCTCAAGCAAAGCTGCAGCCCTGGGCAGAAGCATTCCCACCCAGCCAGGCTGGGGTCTTGGTATGCAGTGTGCTCCCCAGGCAAGTGTGAAGGTTAGAGAGAAAACCAAACCTGGGATCTCTCACATCTTTAACTTGCAAGTTTTTACAAAATCTATGAACTCTACTTCCTCCCCTACTGTTTTAAAAAAAAAAGGGGAAGGAGGAGAGGAAAGCACCTGTATCTTGTCCAAGAGAGTGCTTTTTGACTATGTCGCTCAAGTGACGTTTGCCAAGGACCACCATTTCTAAATCCAGGTCCTATTTAGGCACAAACTAGGCAAGGAGCAGCACCTTTTGGTCCCAACCAAGCTTCTGCACAAACTCATAAAGACAACTCTGACTGACAGAGAATACAAAGACCAAACCCTTAAATACAAACAGGATATTCCTGGCAGCAAAGTGAGATTTTCATGATCACATTTTGGATTCACATAGAACACAGATGCTTAGATGCTTTCTGTGTGACAAGTTGCTGGAAGCTGTGAAAACACCTAATTGGATTAAATGCCTTTCTCATATAAATGACTGTAAAATCGGACATCTATCTACATCTTTCAGAAATTAAATGACTTATTGAATCTGTCTTCATTTATTTAAAGAGGAGTAAGAACATAGCTATGCTTGGTTATTTTACTGAAGTGACCTGAGGATAAATATCTTAAAGATTTACAAAAGCCATATGAATAAATATGAAGGGTAGATGAAATTTATTTCCCTATAGAGAATAATCACTCTGTGAACCAATAGATTACTTAACAATATACTGAGAAACTCAGTTCTAATTGTTTACATTTGCAATCAATAATTGAATAATTTAGTCAAGATTGATTAGATCTCTCACAGAGATATTACCACAGAAAATGCTAAGTTCTTACTGAGAATAGTCTTCAAGAAGTAACAGGGCACTTTCTTATACCATTAGTTATAAAAAGAAATGTGTAAGTCCTAGCTTTAAATCAGCAGCCAAAGCAAAAAGCATGAAATGGGAAAGACTGCTATAATCATTCTTCAGAAAAAGTGACTCTTGCTTACTAAATTCTCCTTCTGAATTTATGAGCTTTTAATTTACAAGAGCACAGGCTGTTCCACTCAGGCATCTTCGCTTCCCAATCATCGTCTTTTCTGTCCTTGGCCAGAAACTGCCCAGCTCTTGGTTTTCTACAACCTCCCAGGAGACAGCTAAGCTGGCTCAGCTTTCACAGAATCACAGAATTATTGAGGCTGGAAAAGACCTCTGAGATCATCAAGTCCAGCCTATGACCTAGCACCACCACATTGGCCAGACCACGACACTAAGTGCCACATCCAGCATCTCCTTAAACACCTCCAGGGACAGTGACTCCACCACTTCCCTGGGCAGTGCATTCCACTGCCTGGTCACCCTCTCTGTGAGGAAGTGTTTCCTGAGATCCAACCTAAACCTCCCTGACGCAGTTTAGGCCATGCCCTCTCATCCTGTCACTGGTTGCCCGGGAGAAGAGCCCGACTCCCGCCTGACTACAACTTCCCTTCAGGCAGTTGTAGAAAATGATAAGGTCCCCCCTGAGTCTCCTCTTCTCCAGGTTAAACACCCCCAACTCCCTCAGCCTCTCCTCACAGGACTTTCCCTCTAGTCCCTTCCCCAGCCTCATTGCTCTCCTCTGGACCCGCTCCAGCACCTCAGTGTCCTTCTTGCAGTGAGGGACCCAGAATTACACACAGGACTCGAGGTGAGGCCTCACCAGTGCTGAGTACAGGGGCAGAATTACATCACTACTCCTGCTGGCCACACTGTTCCTGATACAAGCCAGGATGCCATTGGCCTTCCGGGCCACCTGGGCACACTGTTGGCTCATGTTCAACCGGTTGTCACCAGCACTCCCAGGTCCCACTCTGCAGGGCTGCTCTCCAGCCACTCCTCCCCCAGTCTGTAGCGCTGCAGGGGGTTATTGTGGCCAAAGTGTAGGACCCTGCACTTGGTCTTATGGAACTTCATCCCGTTGGTCTCAGCCCATTGTCCCAGCCTGTCCAGGTCTCTCTGTAGTGCCTTCCTACCCTCTGGCAGACTCTCCCCCAGCTTGGTGTCATTTGCAAACTTACTAAGGGTAGACTCAGTCCCCTTATCCAAGTCATCAATACAGATGTTGAATAGGACTAGGCCCAGTACTGATCCCTGGGGGACACCACTGGTCACCGGACGCCAACTGGATGCAGCACCATTCACCACCACTCTCTGGGCCCAGTCATCCAACCAGTTTTTAACTCAACAAAGGGTGCATCTATCCAAGATGTGGGCTACCAGCTTTTCTCGGAGGATGTTGTGGGAGATCGTGTCAAAGGCTTTGCTGAAATCAAGGTAAACCATATCCACAGCCTTCCCCTCATCCACTGAAAGGTCACCCAGTCACAGAAGGAGATGAGATTTGTCAGGCAGGACCTTCCTTTCTTAAACCCATGTTGACTGGGCCTGATCCCCTGGTTGTCTTCTACATGCTACTTGATAGCACTCAGGATTATCCGCTCCACAACCTTGCCAGGCACCGAGGGCAGTCTGACAGGCTATAGTTCCCGGATCCTCCTTCTGGCCCTTCTTATGGATGGGTTGTCACATTAGTCAACCTCCAGTCATCTGGGACCTCCCCAGTCAGCCAGGATTGGTGACAAAAGAGAGAGAGCAGCTTAGCCAGTTCTTCCACCACCTTCCTCAGCACCCTAGGATGAATCCTATCTGAACCCATGGGCTTGTTGGGATCTAACTGGCACAGCAGGTCACTAACTACTTCATCCTGGATTGCTGAAAGGATATTCTGCTCCCCATTCCTGTCTACTAACTCAGGAACCCCAATTGCCCTGAGAACAGCCAGTCTTTTTGTTAAGGACTGAGGCAAAGAAGGTGGTAAGTACCTCAGCCTTTTCCTTGTCTTCCATTATATGTTCTCCTTCTCATCCAATAGGGAATGGAGATTTTCCCGACCCTCCTTTTTTTTATTAATGTATTTATAAAAGCACTTTTTATTATCCTTAACAGAAGTGGCCAGATTAAGTTCAAACTGAGTTTTCGTATCTCTAATTCTCTTCCTGCATGACCTTACAATATCTGTAAATGCTTCCTGAGTCACTTGCCCCTTTTTCCAAGTTGATACTTTTTTTTTCCTGAGTTCTTTCAAAAGTTCTCTGTTCAACCATGTCAGTCTTCTTCCCTGTCGGCTCATTTTATGGCTTGTAGGGACAGCCTGCTCCTGCGCCTTCATAATTTCATTCTTAAAGTAAGTCCAGCCTTCCTGGGCCAATTTGTTTTTGAGGGCTGCTCCTCAAGGGACTCTCCAAACCAGTGTCCTGAATAGACAAAGTCAGCCCTCCAGAAGTCCAAGGTGGAGGTTTTGTTGACAACCC
Organism: Trogon surrucura; assembly: GCA_020746105.1. Lineage (NCBI taxonomy): Eukaryota > Metazoa > Chordata > Aves > Trogoniformes > Trogonidae > Trogon > Trogon surrucura. The sequence goes on along the minus strand of CM036622.1, from coordinate 25,425,571 downwards.
TCCTAATTTCACCATGTATTAAAAATTCTATCATATCATGGTTGCTAAGATGACCTCCACATCTTCCACCAGCCCTTCCCTGTTCATAAACAGTAGGGCACTAGCAGGGCACTACGCCGGTAGGCTCACTGACCAGCTGCAACAGGAAGTTGTCATCCATACATTCCAGAAACCTCCTGCACTGCCCTCTTTCTGCTGTGTTGTACTTCCAGCATACACCTGATAAGTTGAAGTCCCCAACAAGAAAAAGGCTAGTGAACACAAGACATGTCTGAGTTGATGAATGTCTCATCAGCGTCTTTATCCTGGTTGGGTGGTCTGTAGCAGACTCCCACTAGAATAATAGCCTCATTGGCCTTCTGCTTTATCCTTACCCATAAACATTCCACTTGGTGTGTATAACATTGAATTCTAGACAATCAAAACACTCCTTAACAAATAACACTATCCCATCACCTCTCTTTCCTTGCCTATCTCTTCTAAGAGCCTGTAGCCATTCATTGTGGCACTCCAACTAAGTGAACCATCCCACTACATTTCTGTGATGGCATTTATGTCATGGTTTCCCTGGTGCATAATAGCTTCTAATTCCTTCTGTTTATTGCCCGTGCTACGGGCATTGGCATATATGCACTTGATGCGTGGTACAGACATTGTCTCCAACATCTGTATGTCACCCCGAGTCTTATCCCAAGCAGTCCTGGGTTCATCACAAATATCATCATTATCCACCTCAAATGGAACAGCAGACTGAAGGCCGTCCTTAGGCTCATCTCTGGTTTTATCCTCTTTCCCCTTCGAGCCTAGTTTAAAGCCCTTTCAAACAAACCTCGCCAACTCCTGTGTGAGGATCCTTTTCCCCCTTTGAGACAGTTTTACTCCGTCACCAATCTTTGACCAATCTCAGGTTAATACAGCGGAATGATAATTTAGTTACTCTTCTCACTGTACTGCAAGAAGCTTATGGAGAATGACTGACAGGTAGCTCGCCTAGGTGGATGGATTTATTTTTTTTTCTTGTTTAAAGAGAGATTTAACGGTTTAAATTATTTGGAATGTCTTTGCTCCCTCTGAAAATAAATCTTTTACATCTTCCTCAGGTTATGTGGAAGAAAAAGCAGACACAGTGCTAAGAATTAGATCCAGATGAGGTGCACCTACAGTGGAGAGAGTCAGATTTTAAGGATTCTGGATGACATGTATTTAGGAGGGAACTTGTAAATACTGTGGCAGTTAATAGCAAAATTTTGTCTGATAAAACCTAATGTGGCATATTAACTTTGTCCTAAGACCATAATGCAGGTTAAAATTCCCTCCCGGCTCCATGTCATTGTTCAGTGGGCCAGAATAACCTCAATTAAAACTAATTTATTAACAATTAAAATAAAACAAAACCAGACATTGTTTAAAGAACTGGAAAAAGAATCAAGTACCATTCTTTTTTATGACTAAACCACAAATAAGAAACTCAACTATGCAGACAATATCTTTCAAGTGCAGAATCAAATGTTTAACAGTAGCGGAAGTAGTAGGACCCAAAAAAAGAGGAAAAGGGCCTTATAAATGATACAATACAACTGCAAGGAATCTGACACTGCAAATAACCCTTTAATGTGCCTTTAGGAATAAATACTGGGAGAACACATCTCTTGATCAAATTATAATACAAGTAGAACAAAAATATATTCCTTGAAAGATAGAATTGGCTTGTAAGGGGATAAAGAATTTCCTGTGCTTCTTGTAATACATTACCGAAAAAATAGCTCCAATTGATGAAAGTTTGTGATTTGTTACACGAAGTGTAAAATCTCTAGAAGGCTTGCCAATGTTTTAAAGGACTGGTAAATCATATTCTGAGTTGCAGATGAAAAATTCATGCAAAGAGTCCTAAAATTTGTTACCAGCACTTCTAGAAGTCATTTTACGGAGTCATAAGAAACAACCTGAATCACAGATGATAAACTGTTTGTCATGGACTAAAAAATAATGCAAAATGCCTGAGGAGAGACATGTAAGCAGCAAATAATGTAAAAGTCTATTTAGAAACCCTGTCTAGCTTGAAGAAACTATACACCTGAGGATAGAAGAAGTACCTACTTGGGTAATGGTAACAGATACAGAAGTTTCTGTGGTTTAATGTACTATAAAGGTAGTGGAGGAATTAACCATTTCAGCATAAAGCAAGGAGGTTGAATGAGAGTAGAAAGAACCTTAGTAGTCATTGACGACCAAATTCTCAATCATTTCTTCACTACAGCAAGGACAAGGTGGCCACTGTTATGCTATTTAGTGTTCAATAGCTTTCAGATCTTCAGTCTGGCCTTGCACTATGGTGTAAACTTAGCCTTAAACTATACAGAAAACCTTAGTTCGAGGTCTGGGCTTTGGCTACTGTGACACCTGTTGTCACTAACTCAAGTTGACAGTGCCATTGCCCAGCAGAGACTGGAGAGGCTTCCTCTGCTTCCTGAGATGGCGTGAGGCCAGCAATGGGGTTGTCATCTTTTTCTTCAAAGCTGAAAACAGAGCTTCACCTCCTGGACACGAAAAAGAGCACTCCAGAAAAAAAGTAAACTTTGAGCCCAAACACACACAAGTTCCCTTTCTAGCCTGTGCCTGGGAGGTACTAATAAACAACATCCCTCCCTTGCTTCAACTGAAGCTACAGTTTCCCAGAAGTGGAGGTGAGGGGCTGGGGAAGAGAGAGCAGTGAGCTCCACTCTCAGCTGAAAACTGGTAAGCAGGAGCTTCTCCCTCAGCTGGGGTTTCGCAGCCACAGTTTGCTTTCTGTCCGAACTGGACAGTGTTGTTAGTAAGGATTCACTAGGTAAATACAGAGCTCCCAATGTTACGATCTCAGCTTAGGGTTCCACAATCCATCTGGGGTTTTATTGTGAACAAACAGCGAGTTAGGATAAAACCTGATCTCTGACATACCACACGAACAGTTTTTGCTCAGCTGTAAGTTATCCCTAAAAGACCTTTCCCTGAAGGCAAAAATAGCTGCAGTGCTGCAGTACATGCAGTAGTTCTTCTGCAGAGGGGTGACAGCCATCACTCTGCTGGCTCTTGGAGAGGGCCACCTTAGAGTGCCCTTCAGTAAAATCCAGAATTTCCTCCACTCTGCCCCTAAGGAGATGATTAGGCCAGAAATATGGGTCTTTTACTGCATGGAATCTGGCATAGAGCAATTTCGGAGGAAGACGAGAGCCAGTCCATTACATCTTCACTCCCAACACAGCGGATCACGCTTTCTTTTCCATATTTGAAAGAAACAGACTGTCATAGCAAAAAACCAAGAACTACAAGTCACACGGGACTATATACAGAAGACAACATGCCTTGGAACAAGTCCTCTCTGCATGACTATAGCCATCAATTATTGTCTGCAGTTCTGGGAACAACAGTCTGAGAAACATGTTTTTTAACAATTTGCTCCATAGAAATCTCTGTCACAAAAAAAATTAAAAACTTCTAAATTACATACACTACACTGGGTGGCACAAACGAGACTAGAAACTACTGAAAGTGATGAAAAAAACATGCCAGCTCTTACTGAAGCCTGTCATTTGGCTCCAAGTCAGGTTGCAGGGGAATCAGATGAAGTAGAGGAACCTGACGATGAGAAGCATGTCCTGTGGCAACCACAGCTAAGAAAACACTGCAGCTTGCTCCTACACACTGTACCCACCACAGCTTCTTCTTTTCTCTGACTGAGGCCAAATTTCATACAAAGCAGTACTTACTCCTAAAACAGTGGCAGTGAACTCAGCAGGAAAAAGTGTGAAATATGTGTATCTTTTTTATTTCTTTCTCTAAGTGGAATGGACAAAGGCCTTTGCTTCCCTTGTACTCTCGTTATTTCCCCCCATTTCATTCATTGGATCTGATAAGACCTTTCTTGTTAGGTCAGCTTTACTTGAAGTGTCTCTTTTCCTTCTTTCTACTATTACTTTTCACCTCTCTATATTCATGTGTCTCCTGAGGTCATAAAAGAAAGATGTTTCCCATGTTAGTAGGAAATAACAAAGTAATTTCAACCTCTGTTCTGTCGAATTACTCTTATCTTTCCCTCTTCTCACATTTCAGAAAGTCTTCAGGTAGCTATCTATCATTTTGCATAGTATACTATCCAGGCCTAGCATGTTGCATGAACTCTTCCAGCATGGCCTCTCTTTTGGCCAAAGAGGGGGTCTTAGCATTGTTATTTACTTTCTTCAGGCCACCTCTGAAGGCCTGGTTCATCCTCTTACTGTTCTCTGATTATTCAGATGGTTTCCACCCTGCAGATAGCTCTTTACCACTCTTTAATGCAAACTATTATTATATCTAACACCCCTCACTCCTGTGTTTCACATTTCGTAAACTGACTCACTGTTTTGGTTTGGCCTGGCCGGATTTCGGCGGCGGGGGGGGAGCTGCAGGGTGGGCTTCTGTAAGAAGCTGCTAGAAGCTCCCCAAGATTGATAGAGCCAATGCCAACGGCTCCAAAGAGGGACCCGCCGCTGGCCAAGGCTGAGCCTATCAGTAAGGTGATAGCAGAGGAACGCCTCTGTGAAAACATATTTAAGAACGGGAAAAAGAACTGCACCATAACAGCTGGCACAGAGATGGAGGAGTGAGAATCTGTGCAGACACCAAGGTCAGTGAAGAAGGAGGAGGGGGAGGATGAGCTCCAGGCGCCGGAGCAGAAGGAGTCCCCTGGGTCCGTGGTGAAGACCATGGTGAAGCGGCTTGTCCCCCCTGCAGCCCATGGGCGAGGTGCAGAAGTCCACCATGAGGATCACTGCGTAGATGTCCACCGAGGACTCCACGCCGTGTGGGTGGGTGCCTGAAAGGGGACTGTAGCCCGTGGGAAGCCCGCATCAGAGCAAGTCGCTGCCGGAGGCCTGTAGCCCGTGGAAGAGAGGAATGCCCACACTGGAGCAGGTTGGCCGGTGGGACCTTTTGGGACGCTGCGGGTGGCTCACGCTGGAGCAGTTTCCCCCGAAGGACTGCGCCTCAGACTCACGAGGGGTGGGCTGCCCCTCGTGAGGTGTCTCCCGTTGGGCAGTTTGTGATGAATTGCCCTGCGTGGGACGACTCACGCGGAGAAGAGAGCGTGAAGCTCGTCTCCTGTGAGAGGGACCCCACAGTGGCCCTGGGGAAGAGTGAAGAGTCCTCCCCCCGGAGTGAAGAAGCGGTGTGACCAACGTCGGATGAACTGACCGCAGCCCCCATTCCCTGTCCCCCTGCGCCGCTCGGGGGGAGGAGGTGGAGAAACCAGACTGATGTTAAGCCCGGGAAGAAGGGAGGGATGGGGGGTAAGGTGTTCTGTTTAAGATCTGTTTGCTCTTTCTCACTTCTCACTACTCCTCTCTGATTAGTTCTCGTAATAAATGTACCTAATTTCCCCAAAACTGAGTCTGTTTTGCCCGGGACGGTAAATGAGGGTGATCTCCCTGCCCTTATCTCAAACCCTGAGCCCTTGGAGACATTTTCTCCCCCTGTTCAGTATTGAAGGGGGGAGTGAGTGAGCGGCTGTGTGGGTACCTGGCGGCCGGCCAGGGTCAACCCACGACACTCACTTTTCAAACTATTCTTGGATGGTAATTGTCTTCCTTTTATATTCACTCTGTGGGTGTTCCCGGGACTCTTCTGTCACTTCTCCACTATTTTTCTCTTCAGCCTTGGCAACCAGCATTTTTATCTTCATTCATGGTACATGTTATCATTTGTCAAATGACATACTATTGTATTCCTTCTTCATTCTTTCTACTTATATATCTTTGATTTTCTCTTTGCTTTTTTTTTTTTTTTCATTTTCCAGTGGATGAAAAAAAAAAGTAGCTATCATAATTTGATTTACGTTAAAAGCATATGCTTTCATGGCATATTGCCATGTAGCGTAGACAAACCTGGTCTGAACAAATCAGCTCAGGACATAAGAGAACAATAGAATCACAGAATCACAGAAGTTAGGAGTTGGAAGGGACCTCTAGAAATCATCTAGTCCAGTACCCCCGTCAAAGCAGGATCATCTGGGGCAAGCCACACTGGAACACATTCAGGCAGGTTTTGAAAGTCTCCAGAGGAGACTCCACAACCTCTCTGGGCAGCCTGTTCCAGTGCTCTGTCACCCTCACAGTGAAAACGTTTTTCCTAATGTTGAGGTGAAACTTCCTCTGTTCTAGCCTGTGTCTGTTATTCCCTGTCTTATTACTGGGCACCACTGAAAAGAGACTGGCCCCATCCTCTTGACATCCACCTCTCAGATATTTATACACATTGATAAGATCCCCTCTCAGCCTACTCTTCTCAAGACTAAATAGCCCCAGTTCTCTCAGTCTTTCTTCATAGGAGAGATGTTCAAGTCCCATAACCATCCTCATAGCTCTCCATTGGACTCTTTTCAGTAGATCCCTGTCTTTCTTCAACTGGGGAGTCCAAAATTTGGCACAGTATTCCAGGTGTGGCCTCACCACAGCAGAGTAGAGGGGGAGGAGAACCTCCCTAGACCTGCTGGACACACTTTTCTTAATGCACTCCAGGATCTCATTGACCCTCTTGGCCACAAGGGCACATTGCTGTCCCATGACAACTTACTGCCCACCAGGACTCCGAGGTCTTTCTCCACGGGCCTGCTTTCCAGAAGGGCAACCTCTATTCTCTGCTGGTGCCTGGTGTTATTCCTCCCCAGATGCAGGACTCTATACTTGTCCTTATTGAACTTCATGAGGTTCGCCTTCGCCCAGTTCTCTAACCTGTCCAGATCTTGTTGGATGGCAGCACAGCCTTCTGGTGTGTCAGCCACCCCTCTCAGTTTCATATCATCAGTGAACTTGCTCAGGGTACACTCTATCCTCTCAAACAGGTCATTGATGAAGATATTGAGCAAAACTGGACTGAGTACTGATCCCTAGGGAACACCACTGGCCACAGGCCTCCAACTTAACTCTGTGCTGCTGATCACAATTCTCTGAATTCTATTGTTGAGCCAGTTAACAATCCATCTCACAGCCCAATCATCTACCCCACATTTCTTGAGTTTTCCTATGAGGATTTTATGGGGTACAGTATCAAAAGCCTTACTGAAGTCAAGGTATACAACATCCACTGCTCTCCCTCATCTTCCCATTTGTTCACACTTTCATAGAAGGATATCAGATTAGTCAAACAAGATTTCCCCTTGGTAAATCCATGATGGCTACTCCTGATAACCTTTTTTTCTTCGATTTGTTTAGAGACAGCCTTCAGAATGGGCTGGTCCATCACCTTTCCAGGGTGGAGGTGAGGCTGACTGGCCTGTAGTTGCCTGAGTCCTGCTTCTTGCCCTTTTTGAAGACTGGAGTGACACTGGCTTTCTTCCACTCCTCAGACACCTCTCTCATTCTCCATGATTTTCAAAATGATGGAGAGCAGCTCAGCAACAATATCAGCCAGTTCTCTCAGCACATGTGAATGCACTTCACAGGGCCCATAGATTTGTGCATTTTCAGTTTCTTCAAGAAATCTTTAACCCAATCCTCACTCACCAGTAGCGAGTCTTCCTCACTCCAGTTTTTGTTCCCTTAATTCTAGGGACTGGAATTCCTGAGGGCTGGTCTTGGAAATAAAGACTGAGGTCTTCATTCAACAATTCTGCCATCTCTGCATTCTCTGTTACCATATCTCCCACCTCATTTAGCAGTGGACCCACTTTTTCCCTACTCTTGCTTTTCTCATTCATGTATTTGAAGAAGTTCTTGTTTTCTTTCACCTCCCTAGCTACACTAAATGCCCAGAGAGCCTTGGCCTTTCTTGTTGAGTCTCTACATACTCTGGCCAGCATTGCTATAATCCTCCCAATTAACAGACTCTTTTTCCACATATTGTAAATTTCTCTCCTCCATCAGAGTTTTTCCAGGAGCTCCTTGCCTAACCATGCAGGTCTCCTGACTCCTCTGCTTGATTTTTTTTTCAAGGGAATACATTTATCTTGAGCTTGGTGGAGGCACTATTTGAATAGTGGCCACTCTCTTGTGGCTCCCTGCCTTCTAGAGTTCTAGCCCATGGGATATTTCCAATTAGATCTTAGAAGAGGACAAAGTTGGCCCTCTTAAAGTCCAGGATAGAAATTTTACTTACTATCCTTCTTCTTTCCTTAACAATACTAAACTTGAACATGTCATGGTCACTACCGCCAAGACTGTCTCCAACCTTAACATCCGTGACCAGACCTTCTTGGTTTGTTATTACAAGGTCCAGCATCACACCCCTTCTCATTGATTCTTCAACCACTTGAAGCACAAAGTTGTCATTAACACTTGCAGGAACTTTTTGGACTAGTTATGCTTGGCTATGTGATCTTTCCAACTAATATCAGGGTGACTGAAATCAGCCATGAGCACCAGGGCATGTGATCTTAAGGCTACTTTCAGCTACCTATAGATGCCTTATCAACAACTTCTTGGTTTGGTGGTCTGTAGTAGACACCCACAACAGTATCTCACATGTTTGCATGTCCTTTAACTCTTACTCCTAAGCTTTCAACACTTTAATTGTCTCCACCTGGATTAAGCTCATTGCATTCTAGTTGCTTACTCACATAAAGAGCAACTCCACTACTACCATTCCTAAAAATACATAGTTGTCCATTATCACATTCCAGTCATGTGAGCTATTGCACAATGTCTCTGTAATTGTGGTGAGATCATAGCCCTGTGACTGCACCCATATTACTAGTTCATCCTTCTTATTCCCATGCCTCTTGTGTTGGTATACAGACACTTCAGAGACATGATTGAGGAGCATCTGTTACTGTTGTGGTTGGTTTGGTCTATTTGCCCACTGAGTGCAATGGCGCACATGTTGGACCCCCACCCCCTGTGAAATTCAGTTTAAAGCCCCTCCTGACTAAGTCGGCCAGCTTAGTCCCAAAGATCGTCTTGCCTCTTCGAGGCAAGTGTATTCTGTCCCATCCTGGCAGGTTATAGTCATCATAGAATGTCATGTTGTGGAAGCCAAAACCTTCACGATGGCACCAACTACATAATCAGAAATTAATATATATTATTCTTCTATACCTCGCTGCCCCCTTTCCTGTAACTAGTAAGACAGAATAAAAGATAACTTGAGCCCCAAAAAGTTTTTAACTTATGCTCCCAGAGCTTTATAGTCTGTCTTTATTTTACTTAGGTTCCTGCTCTCTGTATCATTCATACCTACATGGAAGAGTAACAACTGGTAGTAGTCAGTGGTCTTCACAAGCTGTAGCACCCTTTTAGCAACATCATGGATTTTTGTGCCTAAGAGGTAGCAAACTTCACATGATTTCTTTGTCAGGTCAACAGATGGGTGTCAGTTCCCTGTAACAGAAGTTCTTCCACTACAAGCGCCCATTGTTTCTTTTTACAATAACAACTGCGTTTTTCTGGTAGGCCTTCATTATGTTGTACATGTGCATTAGTGTCAAGAGACCTTAAAGCATCAATATCTGTTGTTGGTACTGATGCTAGAGAGTGGGGCATGATGTTTGGTCTTGCTTTTACAGGTAACCAGGGTCCAAGGTGTCTCACTGAGAGTGGTGTCCAATAAAGGATTAAATTTTTGCAGCCGTCTATCTATATCCATATAACTTGCTCCATCACTGCGTTTTTTGGCCAGTGACACATGAAAAACGCCCTCATGCCTGCCCAGTGCAGGGAGAGCTGAGAAGTGGCAGCTCCTGATGGGCCAGCAAGCCTGGAGCCCTTCCAAGCACAGGCTGCTTTGCCCAAGAAAGAACCCCTGGGGCAATGGAGCTGAGGGCAGAACACAGCTCGCTCCTGCTCCAAGCTTGCCCTGAGCAAGAGAGCCCGAGAGATCCAGGGCACGAGCGCTGCCTCAGAGGCCTAGGAGCAGCAGCAGCGAGAACAGAGCCAAATGGGCCCAGAGGAGCCCTGGCAAGGGGCTGTGTTCAGTGCTGCAAAAGACCAGAAGCAACCCCCGGGAGCCCTCCCTGGGGCCCTGTTGCATTTAGTGATGGAGGTGAGTTATTGTGACTGTTAGTTCTGACGCTGGATGCCAGAATTCCTTCTTTCTGAACCATCATTTCTTAATGTTTCAGGTGATGGGCAACTTTTCAGGCTGTCACTAGCACCTGTGTCATAATCTGCAGTTGAATCTCCACCTAAACACTAGGAGAAAGGTGGAAGCACGTAGGGGAAGAGTCATTCATGTACTTGAAGTCACTTCAGCTATTTTCAGACTTCTGGTCTAGCTGGCTTTACACAAAACCAGTCAAGCACACCATGGATCCAACATCAGATGGAATCCCCTTGGCTTAATACAAGCAGGCAGATGCGCTGTCGGTCCGACACTGGATAAGGTCTGTTTGGCTTTATACAAAAAGCAGTCAGACGAACAAATTCACAAATAATGCAGTTTATTCATACGCAACAGAGAGAGCTTGTTTAGGATTCCAGCAGTAAAAAAAAAACACAACCCTAACACTGCATAAACAATTTCTTAACTTTGGCTAATTGCCACAGAACAGGACCGTGCAGCCTCCACCTCGCTTCATGTTCTTCCCTGGTGCCATTGCAACACAAACCACCAGATCTCCATGTGGCCACTGTCTTTGGCGGGCCACCAGCTGTTTGTCAGCAATATTGAGCTTCGTAATTTCCCACTGTTTTGTGCATCTAACAGGCCCTCCCTGAGACTCTAAAAAGCTCCTGCCCCCCAGTACCAGGCAGGAGGACCACCTTTGTGGAGCACGAGCAGCGGCCACTGGGCCAACATGGCCCAAAGGAACCCCTGGCCAGGGGCCATGCTCAGTGCTGCAGAGGAAGGCAAAAAAAACCCCGTGGACACTTGTTAACAAACCATGGGGGAAAAAAGCCTTCCTCCCACAGCTGCAGGGCACAAGAGGCCATCTCCGTGGTGCACAAAGAGCAACAGGCAGTAACCCAGCCCAAAGGGAGCAGAGGAGCCCTGACAAGTGGTCATGCTCAGTGCTGCAGAGGAAGGCAAAAAACACCCAGGAAACAGTGCCCTGGGCGAAAATTCCTGCCCATGGTGGGGGATTGGAACTAGATGACATTTAATGATCCCAACCAATGCATTCTAAGATTCTATGATTATAAACAGTATGTGTTATTTTTTTTTATACGGTCTAAATTTTTATGTAGCTTTTCTTATAATTACATACAGTCCTTATGTGCACTTAATCATGCTGTATTACAGTCAAGTTTGCTACTCTTGGCATAGGCTTTGATGGGAAAGCTATTTGGCACCTCCTGGAATGTCTCTTCTGAAAGGATTTAGTTTCAGCATCAAGGTATTTAGTATGCAGTTGACAGTAGCCATAAAAGGCAGTAATTCTACTCTCCTACCCTGTTATTTTCTAACACATGTGAAACAAAATAAAAACAAACAGAACATTTTAATATAGCTGGGATTTCCCCTCAGATAAAGATGCCAGGGTTTTTTGCAGAGCTTTCTAAAGTGAAACAGAACAAACACCGGAAAAAGTTGTTTCTTTATCCTTTGCAGCAATTAGCATGTCCCATGACACACCAAATGATATTTTCCTTTGCCAGCAGAAGTGCATTTACCAACACTATCAGTCAACTGCAGCTACTGATTTTTAGATACCCATACTGTACCAAGTTATGGTGTATAAACAGGATGATTCATTTTGCTATAAATTTGCCACATAGCTATGTTTTATGAGTTGTATTATAGCACTTTTAGGAGAAGAAATTTATTCAATCGAAGACAACTAAATACTATCCAAAACTATTTTTACACTGCTTTAAAAACCCAAAGATTTTTTTGTCCAAATAGAACATCACAATTTCCTTACTTTTTCAATATGCTTTGACCTTTTAGTGTAATACATACCAGTGGAGAAGGTGTTGCCCTCCAGAATCATCAATTAAGAACTATTCTTTTGCTTAATAAAGAAGGAGAGAGAAACAGAGCTGATGGATAAGTAAGAGAACATACAGATTAAGGAATTAGGAGAAGCTTTCTTCTAGCGCTATTACAGGTTTTACTATGATGGTGTATTTGTTGGGGGTTTGTTTGGGTTTTTTTTCCTTCCTTAAAACCAAAATGAGGCTAACAGCTCTTTTGCACATTACAAGGTTTTTTTGCAATATTTCAGTAATTAAGTACATGCTTATATTCATGACAAGGGTTTACAATTCCATTTCTTTTTTCTGTCACAGAAGAGATTGTAATAGAGAAGCCATTTGTGATACAGGTAGCAGCAGCAAACACGTGACAGTCAATATCAGGCAAGGCAATTTCCTGAGACATTCAGAGATCCCATTTCATAATAAAACATCATCCAGCCCACTGAGTTAAAATTTTCATTAATACTAAAAAGGCAAGAAAAGAAAGCAAAAAAACCAAAACCAAACCCATAACAAAACAGAACTGAACGTTCCCAAATTTGTATTTACTATATGTCCTGGTTTGAACTAAATAGAAGCAATTCTGTTCAGTGATACTACTTTTCAGTTCAGTCTCCTGTAAGTTTCTTTCTGAAGTTAGCAGCATGCTTCTGCAGCCAATGTCTACTACTAGCAGTGATAACACATGATGTTTATAGTTATTGCCTGGGATTAGGATGCAGAAAGGCTCTTGCTTATACTTGTTCCTATAGTGACCAAGATCACTGCTGGATCTTACATAATGTTGAGGGTGCTGGGAAGTAAAAGGCATCACAAAGAAGTAAAAAGTTACGCCTCTGGGAAGGAACCAACAAGGTGACCAACAAGAGTGTTCCATTCGATATACATCATACTCCATATAAAGCTGAGAGATCACAGGGATTAAGCTCTATTCTTCAGTGGAGCTCCCAATTTTGAGTTCCTTATTTTGTTCTTGATTCTGAATTCCAGCTCCTGTGTCTGGCCCCTCTGCCACTGAGCCTGGGGTGTCCCTACTGCCTCCCGCTCTGCAGCATCAGTGAGGATTGCTATTGGTGGGGAAGTTTGGTTTGATATTGTTTTCATATATATTTGTATATATTTCATTATTTTCATGTTTTCCTTATTAGTATTATTACTTTTTTATTAAAGGTGGTTTAATTTTCTTTTCCAATCTGTAAGTCTCTCTGCCTTATTACTTTTCCTTTCCTGTTTGGGAGGGAAGAGGGGTTAGAAAGTATCTGTCAGAATTTAGTGGCTGGCCCAACCCTAACCCTGGACACTATATGGGCTGTTAATTACCTGAGTAATCTGTAACCTTACCAGTAAAGAGGGAAAAAACCACTGAAACGAAAACACTGATTTGACATTATCTTGCACATCTAAATAACTATGAACCCACTATCAAACATTAATCAAGATTCCAAATGAAAAGTATCCTGGTAGACTTCATACTATAAAGAGCTAATAATAGAGATGAAATTTAAAATCACTTTCATACAATAGAAAAAAAAACAAAACCTCAAAAGTTCTTCCATAAATCTCATTTTCAGGAAAAGGATTTAATCAAGGTTTCTTGTCTTCTTTTTTTTCCTTCCAGTCCAAGCAGTTACAGATTTGCCTTTGTTTTGTCCCCAATTCAGCAATGTCTTGACATTATATGGAGTTGTGTTATTTAGCTGGAGAATACTACAAGTACTAAATCGTCATGACTATCATAGATGCTGCTCTGCCAGGAAGCCCAAAAAATGGGACAGAAGCTCATAATAAAATTTGACCACAGAGCTGGTAACCACTCCTGCACATACCCCTGAGAACTCATTTGCTCTACTGCACCAACTTGTAGAGGAATTTCTTGTGGAGCAGAGGTGCGGTATAACTTTAAAAGTGTGGACAACCCAGCTTAGGCCTAAACAGAGGCTCTGTCCTTGAAGCTGCCTTGGAACACAGGGAGGAGGAGTTTTTATCTGTTTTGTGAGAGCTTTGCGAGATGCTTGGCTGGAGGTGCTGGGCCCGGGGGGAGAAGGGGGGGCGAGAGCCGCCTGCATAGTTGAACGGCACTGCCCAATAAAACGCTGGCGCGTGTAAACCTGTAACTGACCAACTCTGTGAAGGGGCAGGCGCGGGCACACTGCTGAACTGTATATATTGAGCTGTCCGGAGCAATAAAGGGAGGACGATCTGTAGCCATATTGGTGTGATGATTGTTATCTTGGCCGGCTCTCCGAAGGGACCCTCTTCATCTGGCACCCGAACAGGGACCCTCTATCGATGCTTAAATGCGGATTGCTTAAATGTGGGAAGACTCCGAAGCATCGGACGTGAGCCGATTTGGGAGCCGGAGAGCTGGAGGCAGGAGAGTTCCGAGTGTGACCAAAGGGCACCGGAGACCAGAGCTTGAGCAGCTGATCAAGCCCCTGCCAAGGTAAGACCGCGATGGAAACGGACGCGGCAACTCGCCTCCTTAGTATACTCTCTAAGAGAGGAGGAAAAGTAAAGGAGCGAGACGTATTAGCCCCATGGGCTCAGAAACGGGAGAAAATGAACGACCCGCCATTAATCTTTAGTTCCACGGAATGGCGTGAAGTAGGAGACTTTTTGTGGGACTGTACTCTAGAGGGAGGAAAAGAAGGAAAGGAAGCGAAAGATCTAGGAACAGTTTGGAAAACTGTAATACGCGCTCTAGAAATCATGCAAGCAGAAAAGAAAGTTGCTGCGGCAGCGATCAAAGCGTTGGGGGGAGGGCAGGAAAGGAAAAGGGTAAAGGGAGAAACTCCCTGCTCGTCCCGACTGGGTGGAAGAAAAAAAAAAAAAAAAAAAAAAAAAAAAAAGGAGAAACTGCACTGCATTGCCGAATTAAGACTTTTGTCCTTGAGCTGAGCTCTTTTCTGAACAAGTGCATAACTCTTGCTTGCTAATTATGAAAAGAGACCCTGACCAGCCAGGTACAGCTCATGTTGAGAGCTTGTCCGTGAGAATGAAGATAAGACGCTTCTTGTACACCAGATGTGCATGGGAGTGAACGGGAGAGTACGATCAAAACAGACCTGGGAAATTCTGCTCTCCCTGTGTGATAACAGCGTGATTGAAGTAATACTTGAGCTAATAAGAAAAAAAAAAAAAAAAAAAAAAAAAAAAAAAAAAAAAAAAGGAGGGGGGGAAGAAGGAAGATCAGGATGAACCCCTGAAAGAGATGCTGAACAAACTCGCTGAATTATCAACTAGACAGCAAGAAATAGAAGAAACCCTTAAACCAGTTCAGCTCCCCCCATTACCATCAGCTCCCTCACTCAAGCCTGATTTTCAAGCTTGAACCATAAAGGATCCTTTGCAACAGCGATGGAGCGGTGTCATCAGAGACGCTATAACAGAGGGAGATTGGGAAGCAGCCAGTTCGATTGCGTGTCCTGTTATTATTAATAAGGGACAAGGGGCCTGGGAACCGCATGATCCTGCATGATGCGGCTGTGCAGCATCCTGTCACTTCAGCAGCGCAGCAGCAACATGACTGTGCACTGGGCCCGTCTGTTGAACCCCTTGTTTCGCCCAGTGACGTGATGGGACCCTGAGGTACTGATTACCAACGACGATATGGATTGGACTGGCAGAAGATGCTTACGGCTGATGGCAGAGCAATTATGGGAAAATGTGACTGTTCTCAATGTTACCTGTTGTATTAATATGTATCCTCTTTGCGTGACTAACAATGAAGCTTATATTGGTTGTGTAATCAAAGCCACATAGTAGGTGTTAAGGTTTATGTACTAACCAGCAGAGTGATCTTTCTTTAGCTAGAAGCAAGGCAGGGAAACCAGCTGCCTTTTGCTTTGTTAGAAGTGTGTGATTAAGGATCAAAGTATGATTTAGGGTGATGGGTGTGAGAACTTTGACAGGATGAATTAAGAGTTTAGTTAAGGCATTTTTGGTTATTGCAGTTTTAATTGTTATAGGCTTAGTTATGTTTAGTTGTTTGATAAGTATAATCAAGAAAATTATAAGCAAGCTAGCGGATGAAGCCTGGGTTGTCCAAAAAGAAAAAGGGGGATATGTAGAGGAATTTCTTGTGGAGCAGAGGTGCGGTATAACTTTAAAAGTGTGGACAACCCAGCTTAGGCCTAAACAGAGGCTCTGTCCTTGAAGCTGCCTTGGAACACAGGGAGGAGGAGTTTTTATCTGTTTTGTGAGAGCTTTTTCGAGATGCTTGGCTGGAGGTGCTGGGCCCGGGGGGAGAAGGGGGGGCGAGAGCCGCCTGCATAGTTGAACGGCACTGCCCAATAAAACGCTGGCGCGTGTAAACCTGTGACTGACCAACTCTGTGAAGGGGCAGGCGCGGGCACACTGCTTAACTGTATATATTGAGCTGTCCGGAGCAATAAAGGGAGGACGATCTGTAGCCATATTGGTGTGATGATTGTTATCTTGGCCGGCTCTCCGAAGGGACCCTCTTCACCAACTCACGCCTCCTGAACTGCTCATTCTCAGCTTCCTCACCTGTCTGTTCTACCAGATACTTGGTATATTCCAGTTGGTGCAATGATCCCTGCATTTTTCACATGGAGAGTCTGTGAGATCCACTTCTATCCCAGATGGGATCCATCACAGAAGTGTTTGTTTTGAATGTCAGTGTTCTGCATAGCCTCAGGTCCTGTTAACAGGACCAGAAATCATCACAGCTGAATTCACCACAACAACAGAGGATGCCCCCGAGTACTTGATGTTTCTTAGTCAAATATTTACATCACATTTTAACTGGGTGTGCTTCCAGTGGCAGGACTTTGGAATCTTGCCACACGGCTAGAAATTTTAGAAACTAGAGGTGAGCAAAATACTCAATTCTCTATATTTCAGAACTTCAGAACTGCTCAGTTTTATGCAACCAATATAAAATATTTCATCTGTATTCATTTATAGTTAACGTTAAAGGGATTAATCAAGTTTATGAGTAGGCCAGGCACGTATAAGAGGGTAATGAAGGCTGTCCTAACTCCTGAAATCTTGTCCCTGTCCCTACACAAAATGTTAGTGCAGTCAATTTGTCTACTTTTCTCTGTTTAGCTTTGCAGGTGTTCCCTTATTACCGAACTAAAGCACCTATTGCATACACATACACTGGTGTCCTTTCTACTTTGGAGCTCATATTATCAGGCATCAGTTCATCAACTTCACTGTGAGTTTTATAGTTATTTTCAACTTCTTACCCACTTTGAGAGGAGATGAGGATGTGCAAAATCTTGCTAGAGACATTAGACATTTTTCAACTATGTTTGTTATCAGGATTAAAAGAACTCAGCGTACACATGTCCAATATAGTGCCTGTCAGCCTGTTTGCAAAATGCGTGTTTGTTTCATTGTTGTTATGTTTTTTATGGATTCTTTACAATGTATTAATATACAGAACTTGAGAATCTGCACTCTTTGATCTAGCTGGAATATCTAACAAAGAAGCCACAAGCAGAAATTAAATTCGATAATCAATGAGGCAAATTCCTCTAGTGTCTAAAATAGAATGTTTTCTATACTATTGAACAAAATTAGAAGTATATTAGGATATAAAATATACATGCTATTTGTCTCATTCTAAATCTAAATCTAAATCTAAATCATTCTAAATCTAAATAATTCTAAATCTATTAAGGAATTAGCACGGTTCAAGTCTAAAATCTCTAAAAGGAATTAGAACCCTTAGTTTAAAGCTGTCTTATAAAGGGAGGAAAATAGTGGGGTGGCTGAAAGGAAGGAACAAAACTCTTGCTTTTCATATCATCAAAGGAGCTGATCATAGATTCTCGTGAACTGTGAACACTCCAAATGCACACAGATAATGTATGCTCTGTGGCAAACACTCCATTACTTAAAGATAGAAGATGAAAATATTTAGGCTACGATTCCCTATTTTCTGTGCTGCAACACATGGGTTCATCCCAAAAGGCCAGTTACAAACTAAACCAAATACTATATTCAATTAAAACATTCTTCTAGCCCTATTAGCTAGAAATAAATAAAGTGATATAAACAAAGACAATCTTGTCATTTTGTTGTCTGCTTTGCCTTATTGGCATGCAGAACATTGGGATTTCCACAGTCTCCTCCGACAAAATAAATTTGAACTAGTATTCAATCTAGGTTTGAACCATGATAATAAAACAACTGGAGGCTGCTATGGTATCGCACTTGTTCTCATCTAAAAAAAAAAAATCAAACCAACTAAACCAAATACGTTGGAGGTTGATGCATCTATTGGGTAAATAAATTCTATTTCTTTTCCCTTATCTTTCTCACACTGAGTCACATCAAGCCCAACTCAATTCTTCACCACCAGCCAAAACTGACTTTTCATGCTGAGATTCCTGAAGCAACAAAATGCCTGTGGTTCCAGCATATATATATATAACCGAAAGGACAAAATCACAAATTAGATTGAACAGCACGGAAGTGATACCAGAATGAGTAAATAAGGTATTATAATAAAGAGCCTGTTTACAACATCTGCTCACATTTGGTGTCTTGAATATTATGGTTATACTGAATAAAACTATGTAAACATTATAGGCTAAGCCAAAATCAGAGCTGAAATACAATAATATTGTTTTCAAAGTTTTTGAAAGAAACCTTAACAAGTCATTCATTTCAGTTCTTATCTCTGGATAGATCTGGAAACATTATTTTGAATCACTCTATCTGGTTTTCCACAATCACAGGTAACCTCTTGGTATTATATTTTGTGCCTTCATCAAATCATTTCTTTAAAAGTCACATCGCTGCAAGTCTTGAGCTGGAAACTGAAAAACACTGAAAACCAGTCATAATCTTTTAGCTCTCTTCCACTCCCTTTACTTCTTTTGACCAAAACAGCTGTACTGTTTTCCATCTCATCAGCCAAAGTCTTGCTCACTGCCACAGCTGCAGTTCCAAGCCCTTCTGACTGCGGCAGATTAGATGTACTCAGTATTCAAGCTAAAGTCTCATCAAAGCTCTGTACTCGGAAAATAATTGACCTAAAGTAGCCCTAAGATTGTGTTTGACTTGTTAATGACCTTAACAAATTGCTAGCTTATAGTCAGAAGCTTAGTAATGCGCTTTTTGAATCAATATTTCAAAGCTGGCCAAGTCAGCAGTGACTGACTCTTCTAGTTGCTCGATGATGATATGTTGTCAGATATTTTCTTGGCTGCTTACCCGTAGTACTCTTGTGCACACTGGTTTAGCAGTGTGGGAAAATTTACACTACCACTAACCACATGGTTTGTGTTTCCTGAATGAAACAATTTTGTCTTCAGAGTTCTTTCCCACTTTCTAAGAGCTATGCATTTCCTACAACGAGAAAATATAGCTATACACTTTCATCACAACTGCTTTACAATAAAGCATAGAATCGTAGAATCATAGAATAGTTTCAGCTGGAAGAGACCTTGAAGATCATCAAGGTATAAATTACTGTGCTGTAGTAATAAATTACAAAAACGCTTGATTAACCGAGAACATTATTAAACACTGAAATTCACTAAAAATTTGTAGTGTCTCAGTCTTTTTCTTTAAATGTGCTAAACACATGTTTAATCATGACACTTTAAATCTCAGAACTTTTTCTATTACTCTCTTCAGTTTCAAGATTTTTGCTTCAGTAATTATGATTGTACGTGTCTTTCCTTCAGTAATAAGATTCATGTTCCATGGAGGAAAATGCATTTTTTCGTCTTAGGATGCTGACTAAGCTCAGTGGAGTAAGTCCTTCCAGTCTCATGAATTTTATATTCTGTTTCACATCATGCAGTACTTTAACTAGAGAGACGAAGATTTCCTCCATGGAAGTTATCTTCTGTAAGTTTGGTGCCTTGAGGCCAACAAGAGGCAGGTCTCCCATTTCCTGATACATTTTTAATCTTGAATACCTAGGTAAGGGATGGGAGATCATCTCTTCTGAACATATTTTAAGAAAGAAAATGAAAGAAAACGCACCATAAAAGACAACCAAGAGTAGGGAAGCCACTTCACAATAGGACTGCAGTTCACATGGGCTCTGATCCCTCCGCAGTCAGGAGGGAGCCCTGGTTTCCATCACACCATTGCCTAGAGCCTTTTTTACTGCCGAGACTGTATTCAGACAGCCTGTTCTCTGTGGGGATTTTTTTTTCCCTGTCGTCCACATGTCTGTCAACTCTAATGAATCTCAAGCTCAGCATTCTACCCCCTCTGGCTCACAGTACTTGTGAATGTGTGTCCCAGGTTGTGACTGCCACTTTCTTAGAGAGGCCCCAGTGTTCCATATCACCTGTTTCTAATGTCCCTTTTAAACCTGGAGTAGTCTCTCATTCTTTGAACGCTGTCAGCAAAAATGACAATGTACAATTTTATACTAGCCTGATGGATGGGGGGGATCGTGCATAAGTACCATTAGACATCCCTCAAAAATTAAAGCTATTGTTAACACATTTAAACTTAGCAGTATCCACAGGCTTACAATTTTTACTGAAAAATACAAAATACTGTAATTCCAATTGCTACCTGATGACATAGTCTCTTTAAAGTAAACCAATGGGATCTGTTGCTTGGAACTTTTTGTTAGATTCACTGTCATGCCACTATTATATTACTGCAATTTGCTATAGACATAATGGGCATGATGGTTTTTAGATATGTATTTAATAATGCTTTGGGCTGACTATTGAAGCAATAAAGGGATAAAGAAAGACTGCTCAGATCTTCAGTTGCTTTCTGAGATCACTTAAGCATCACTGCAAGAAACAATTATTTAATGTTATTACTCTAGCATCTGGATAGAGCTGAATTAGCTGTCTGTCATGAGTTTGAGTCTGGCAGGGTTTTTTGTGAACATGGGAGCAGAGCTGTGTGGGAAACTTTGAGAACACTCGCTCCCAGGTAGGAGTTAGACCTGCTTCTGGCCAGGGCCAGGCCAATTGGTGCCTCTACTATCAAGGTACTTAAGAGGCGACCCCATTATTCTCTTTCTCTCTTTTGGTTTCATCTTGTTTTGAGTTGTCCTGTCTTTAATGTTGGGAAGTTTTCTGTTGGAGGAGGGGGAGGTGAGAGGAGAACAAAGGAACGTCGCCCTGAGAAGAAAGAGGGGGAGAAGAGTCTCAGAGGAGAAGAGGAGGGAGAAGGCTGCTGGAGCAGATCTTTTCCCTGGAGCCCCATGGTGGTTTTGGTGGCAGGAACATGATTGCCTGCCAGGTGGGGGGACTGACAGCAGTGAGAATGTCCAGGATGCATCAGTACGTGCAGAGCCCCATGAAAGAGAGAAGAGAGACCAAGCATCAGCTGGGGATGTGCCCAAAGTGATCTGTGGCCCTAAGGGACTCACAAGGATGAAGAAGATCATGCCCTCTGAAGTGGACACCACGCAGCAGGGAGAGACTGCGAGGAACCCTCTTTCTCAAGGAGGAGCTGCCATGGACGATGAGTAATGGCCAGATGGACTACACCCACCATCCCCTGCCTGCCTTGCACTGATGGGGGGGAAGGAGGTAGCCAGGAAGATGGGAGGGGTGGGGGAGGGAGAAGCGTATTTAAGATTAGATCATATTTATTGATTTATTCCTCTCACTATCCTACTTCGTAAATGCTGATGATGAATTAAATCTGTTTTTCTCCCCAAATCTCTCTGTTTCTCTCCCTGTCATCTTAAACTGTAGATTATTACCCTCCCTAAACTTAATCTCAACCCTTGGGCCTTTTTGGTTGAGTTGTCTCCCTTCACATCACTGTTGAAATGAGGGTGAGGGGAGGAGTGGGTGAGTATCTTGTGGTGTCAGTCCGGGCAGTCGGCTTGAATCACAACACCATCATAAGTCTGGTGTTTTATGCAGATTTCAAAGCTAGCTTAATACAGGTAATTAAAGAGCTCTTGTTGCTTCCTTAGAGGCTGTTCAGAAAGAATTTCTCCCCAAAATAAAAAAAAGAGCATGATATTTTACCAAAATGAAATATTTCTTCAATATGCAGCATTGATGAAAAAGAAAAAACAAACAACAACAACAAAAAATAAAACAAAACAAAAAAACCCAATGAATGAGCATAAACAGGGTTACAATTCCATACTTGTAATAGAGGTCATAAATGAGAACAAGATGATCCATGAGACAAAGTCACATCCGAGGTTCAGGACCTTGAATCACTCAGGTTCACTGTTTCCCAGGCCAGGATTAAGGTGACTCACACCAAGGATCCGAAGACCAGTTTTAGTTATCAATCACCTAACGATGATGCATTTCAGCTGTCCACTTAGGGCAATCAACACGCCTCACAACAAGGAGCTATTAGGGAGCAAAAGAACTGGCCTTGCCATAGCTAGTCTTTTGTTAAAGCTAGAAAGAGAGAGAAGGAAAGCCACAGAAAAAGGGAAAATCACCACCCTTGGATCCAGCAATGACCACGGCACATGCAGCCATCTTTTAGTGGTGGGTGAAAAAACACCCAACTGCCCGGGGTGATCGCCTTTTATACAGTCAAGTTCCCACTACAACGGGAATCAGTCTAGGGGCTGGTGGGGGCTTCTGAGGGAGGTCACCCCTCCCTCTCCGGGCTCCTTGCAGCCACAGTTCCCAGCCCCACCCGCCCCCACAGCTCCACCAGTGCAGGGCTGGGGCAGGGGCTCAGCAAAGCGCTGAGTCACTCCCGCACAAACACAGAGAGGGGCCAGGCAGGCGGCTCTGGCTTGCTTGGGTTCAGAGAAAATCCAGACTGTTTGAGACATTTGTTTAGTCCCTCACAAACAATCAGTTTGTTATGTCTTTGGTGAAGCATCCTACTTCCATTGTGTTCTACATACCTGCTCTTTGAAGAAGGTCAATGACACCTGCATTGTATTTGGCCAGTTCTGTCTTACTATACAATTGGTAAAAATTTCTTTTCCTAAATTGCTGATGGTCAGTTTATGTCCTCTAGTGTGGACATTATGTGAACTGATGATTTTTTGTCCTTCATAAAAATCAAAGCTAATGAAATAGTTGCAAATCATGTACATATTCATTTACCTGTACAATAAATGTAGTCAGAAGCAGACAGACCCCATCCAAGTGATGGGCAAAATAACATCATGTAATGTGGGCTGACTCCACCTCAAAAAAGAAATCAAGTTCAGAAGTCTCTCAACATGTACTTTTACTTGGGCACAATGAAACACACAAAGTATTTACACCAGATTTACGCATAAAGTAAACAAACTGTAATCTCTTTCCCCAGACACTTTTCTCCTGTTATCCCACTTCTTCCTCCTCTCCCTGTAAATATAGATGCAGAAATAGTATCAATACTTGTTCAGAGATAGACTCTTTAAACTGACAAGGATATCATTAAGCCAATAATTTCACACTACTTCACAAAAAGACATAGAAAAATATCTTTGAAAGTTAAATCATTTTATTGACCTGATTGAGCACCCATTTTTCATGCCATTTGTTTCCTGTCCTAGCCTTCTACCTGCAGTCACATTTCTGAACTATACACAAAGTGCACTTTATGAGAATTTTTATTTTGTGTTTCCCTGTGGCAGTTTTTATTTCACTGTTTCATTGAATCCTATTTTCATAATGTTGCCTCATGCCAGTATTCAGTGTACATGCACAACTGAATACAGTACACCAAACTGTATACACTTTAATAAGAGAAGTAGTATTTTCATGGCAAGTGCCTCAAAAGGTGTTTCAGAGCTTCTGGAAGAAGAAAACAAAAGAAGGGATCAAAAGTGTCATGTCTTCCTTTCCTCAAGTTGAGTATTTCCAAAGACAGAGACTCCACAAACTCTCCAGGAAACCTAGGCTAGTGCTCAGTCACCTTCACAGTGAAAAAAAAAAAGGTTTCTTATCTTCAAACGTAACTTACTGTGATTCATTTTGTACCTATTGCCTCTGATCCTGCCACCGGATGGCAATGAAAAGACCCTGGCTCTTTTCAGGAGGTGCATCTTCTTTGGAGATGTCTCATGGATCACCTTGTTCTCATCATACAGGACTGCAGTTGTAACCTTGTTTATGCTTTTTTTGTTATTGTTTTTCTTCAAGAGGAGGGTGCATCTTTGCACCCCCCCTTCAGGCTGATGAAATCCCCCTCAGCCTTCTCTTCTCTTGGTCGAACAGTCCTAGCTCATTCAGCCTCTCCTCAAAGGAGAGATGCTTCATCATCTTTGTGGCCCTTCAGTAGGCTCTCCTTTGTACATCCATGTCTCTCTTGTACTATGGAGCCCAGAACTGAACACAGTGCTGCGACTGAGACCTCACCAGTGCTGAGCAGAGGGAAACGATCATCTCCCTTGATCTGCTGACAGCACTTCTCTTAATTCAGCGTCAAGACACTGTGGCCTCTTTTGCTGCAAGTGTCCATTGCTACCTGATGGGCTCATTAAATCTCAATTAATTGATGTAATTCCTGTCTCTACTCCACCAAAATATCATAATAAGTTGCAGACTAGTTCACTTCTACATATCAGCAAAAGTATTTCTTAGAGCAGAAATCTTGCGAGCCCCACATTATCTGTCAGACAACCTAGAGTGTTATGGGTGCTTGGGCTTGAACTTCTGCACCAACTACATGTACCACAAGGACATTCTGATACACAGTAAACTGAATGTCACAGCTACATCATGCTTTGTAATATTTTAGCTTGGATTAAAAACATGAATAATTGGTGCCTGATTTGTCCCTTCCTTCATTAGTAAGCATTAGACTTTGATAGATACATTTGCTTGTCATGTCCCACATCAAAATAATTAGTTCTGCCAGACTTTTCACTTGCTCATTAACGTTATCTGAAGAATTTGTGCCATGTAAATGCAAAAAGATTATGGGTTTAGGATTTTCAGTAGTGTGCTACAGATAACCACTGACTGTGGCCATTTAGGAATCTCAAATATATTATTGAAATTGTAACTTAATGAAAGCTTAAATACCCTTAGGCAACCTATTTTGATGATTTAGAAAGAAGTGGCTTTTAGTGGAACAACTTTGATGCAGTGCTCAGTGGTCTGTTGTTAAAGCTTATCTTTTAGGGTCTCACAGAATGTAGCTCCAAAAATATTCAGGCTGGTAATCTCAGGGAGTCTCTACACAGAAGCTGCTGCAGTTTCCAAGTGCCCAGCTCTGTATTCTTTATGTGCATATTTTCCTCTCCACAAAGTTGTCAGATTTCCAGACATCTAATTTAAATATATGTAAAAAAAAAAGTAAAATCCAAGACAAAATCTTATTTTGAAATTGCAGTTCTTGTTCCTAGGAAAAATAAAGTTCTGTTTGACTGATTTATAGAACAAACAGACACTTGAAAATTCATATTTTTCATGCTAATAGAATATCTTCTTAGCTACAATTTCTACTAGCCTGGTGATAAAATTACAAAGCGAAATATTTTACTGTGCTGAGTGTTGTAGAAACACTTAGTAAGACATATTACTACCATCCACTATTTGGAATTTCTATAGATAACGCATATAAAGCAAATACTGTTCTTTCTTGGGGGTGCTGATAGACGAGAAGCTTGACATGAGCCGGCAGTGCACTCATGCAGCTCAGAAGGCCAACCGCATCCTGGGACATATCAAGAGGAGTGTGGCCAGCAGATCAAGAAAGGTAATTCTCCCCTTTTGCTCCTTTGAGACCCTACCTCAAATACTGCATCCAGTTCTGGTATCCCCACCATAAGAGGGATATGGATCTGTTGGAATAAGTCCAGAGGAGGGCCACAAAGATGATCCAGGGGCTAAAGCACCTCTGCTACGAGGACAGGCTGAGGGAGCTGGGATTGTCCAGTCTTGAAAAGAGAAGACTCTGGGGGGACCTAATAGCTGCCTTCCAATACCTGAAGGGATCCTACAGGAAGGCTGGGGAGGGACTTTTTACAAGAGTGTCCAGTGATAGGACAGAGGAAAATAGGTTTAAGTTGAAGGAGAATAGATTTAGATTAGATCTTAGAAAGAAATTCTTCAGTACAAGGGTGACAAGACATTGGAATAAATTGTCCAGAGAATTTGTGGATGCCCCTCTCTGGAGGTGTTCAGAGCCAGGTTGGACAGAGCCTTGAGTAGCCTGATCTAGTTGAGAGGTGTCCCTGCCCATGGAAGGGATTGTCTTTTCTAACTCGTGTAAAATTTAACACACTTGAAAGTGTACTTTGAATGAAATACTGGGAAAGTCTCAAATCTAAACTCTACTCTTCTTCCAACCAACATGTATTTAGACCTAGTAGCTCCTTTACTTCCAAAACTGGGCAAGTGTTGGAAGCTATCTACATATTCATTCAAAATCTTATGCAGTGGGAGAAATGCTGATGTATTCTGTTAGCTGAAGAAATCAGAAGGGGAACGTTTAGAGGGGAACAGATACTCTTTTGCTGCCTCCTTTAGCCATCTGGCAACTGAACAGGCCTTGAACATGCTCAGTCTGACACAACAGAAGAGTTTGAGAGACCACTGCCCAAACAGCTAGCTGTGTCTAGTGGGGTCCCTCAGGGGTCAGTGCTTGGGCTGGTGCTGTTTAATATATTTATCAATGACCTGGACGAGGGATTAGAGAATGTTGTCAGCAAGTTTGCTGATGATACGAAATTGGGAGGAGTAGTTGACACACCAGAAGGCTGTGCAGCCATTCAGAGAGACCTAGACAGGCTGGAGGGCTGGGCGGGGAGAAATCTTACGAAGTTTAACAAGGGCAAGTGTAGAGTTTTGCACTTGGGAAAAAATAACCCCATGTGCCAATATAGGTTGGGGACTGCCCTACTGGAGAGCAACGCAGGGGAAAGGGACCTGGGGGTTCTAGTGGACAGCAGGATGCCCATGAGCCAGCAATGTGCCCTCGTGGCCAAGAAGGCTAATGGCATCCTGGGGTGTATTAGAAGGGGAGTAGCAAGTAGGTCAAGAGAGGTCCTCCTGCCCCTCTACTCTGCCCTGGTGAGGCCGCATCTGGAATATTGCATCCAGTTCTGGGCCCCTCAGTTCAAGAAGGACAGGGAGCTGCTTGAGAGAGTCCAGCGCAGAGCCACAAAGATGGTGAAGGGAGTGGAGCATCTCCCTTATGAGGAAAGGCTGAAGGAGCCGGATCTCTTTAGCTTGGAGAAGAGGAGGCTGAGGGGTGACCTCATTAATGTTTATAAATATGTCAAGGGGGAATGTCAGGAAGATGGAGCCAGGCTCTTTTCAGCGGCGTCCACTGACAAGACAAGGGGCAATGGATGTAAGCTGGAACACAGGAGGTTCCATAAAAATATGAGGAAAAACTTTTTCACAGTGAGGGTGACCGAGCACTGGAACAGGCTGCCCAGGGAGGTTGTGGAATCTCCTTCTCTTGAGACATTCAAAACCCGCCTGGACGCATTCCTGTGTGCTCTACTGTAGGTGATCCTGCTCCGGCAGGGGGGTTGGACTAGATGATCTTTGAGGTCCCTTCCAACCTCTAACGATTCTGTGATTCTGTGAAATCCCAGAGGCTGCTCATCTCCTTGGGATCTTCTCTTTGTACCCCTCTGCTGAAACAGCTGGGGGAGTATTACAGAAATTGTCTATGCCTGAGCAGGACAAGGCAAGAGATGAATCAAGTGAGGAGGGGGAAAGCAGTGGGGACTGCAACGGGAGAGGGCTGCCACCCCAAAGAAGCCAACATGGTTTTACAGACCTGAATTGAATCCAAAGCTTGATGCTATCCCAGCTTGGACTAAGTTTTATGAGGAATGAATTTAGCCCCCTAAGCAACCACCACTTATTGTCACTGATGTTTCAGCTGCAAAGTGCTCCCAGTGCTGAAGATGAGGATGAGATTTTTTTCATGCTTCATTCATGCCCTTCTTCAGCTGTCATTCTTCCTTGTATAAACTTGAAATCTCTAAATTAGATTGTTCCCTTTATTTTGCATATTATCATTTGTGTCCCTGTACTGAAAAGGACTGTGACATTCTTGAATAAATCATCAAAAATACATCTTCCTGCTTCAGAGCTGCATTTAGATCACATTTTTGAATTTATGAGAGTGGGTGACTTGGAGAACTATAAAAAAAAAGCTGAACTGTTTTCCGATTTGAAAATAAATGGGAACTTGAATCATCCCTCCCTAAATTGCCTTTTTGCCATTTTGTATTTTTTTCTAATGAATCTGCCAAGAATCAAGTTTGTTACAAAACAATAAAATGTAATTAAATGCCCATAAGCTTTGTTAGTAAAACAAAACCTCTTGCTCCAGAATTAAAGCCATGGGGTTTGATTTGACTCTTCAGTATTCACGTGCACCTCCTTTTGTGCACTGTCAAAATGAGTATGCTTGCAGAATATCATGTATTGCCAAGCAGAGCACATAATGAGGGGGACTTATCTCCTCTGACAAGAGAATCACTATTTCAGAGGTTTCCTCATTAAATTTTTATGTTGCTCAGATATACCTTGTTTAAAAGACCTGTGATTAGTTGTGTGGGTGCATGGGTAAGTGTCTCCCCAGGTCAGGTGATGAACTCCAAATTTCTATTGCAGATTGTGCAGCCTGTGGGTGTGACTTATGATGGGAAGATTAGCTCATGGTTATGCTCTCCTGCACCTTCAAGTTCACTTGAGGGGAAGGGGGGCCGTGCTGCTTGGTTGGGGGGAATACAGCAAAGACTCTGAACAGGAGAAATGTTCCCAGCAGAGAGCGGCTGCTCCAATTGGTCCTGTTACTCCAGAAGGATCCTACACAGGCAGAACAGGAGGTCAGTGCAAAGAGGAAATAACAGCATGTTTGAGTTAGCCAGATGTTGGCTGGAGAGAAGGCTATGCTCTTGTCTTCACTTGTTCTCTCATTTCTAAGACAGATGTAGGAAGGCAGCATATCTGTCCTTGGGTGAAAGGAGCAACTCATAGAGGAACAACTGGCCAAGGCTCTCTAATCAAGGCTTATGGAAAATACAAAAGTTGATTTCATTCCAGCTGCAAGCTGTGTCAATGGGTTATCTTTTTGGTTTAAGTTATGAACCCCATTTAAGAGATGTGTATGTTTGGCACTATTTATCCTTGTTGCTCTCACCATTCATATGCTTCAAGAACAATACAGAGGTGTTTTGATTATTATACTCTTAATATATTTAATGCAATTACTAAATACTTGTTTCCAAGAACTTCACTGAGTTTTCATTTATGACACCTGTGCCAGAAGCAAGGCAAGAATAACTTTATAGAAGCAAACTCATATACTGAAATAATAGAGATTCACAAATGAAGAGAGGAAAATTGCAGACAGCACTAACAACTTAGTGCCATAAGCAAGCTGTCTCTCAGCAGCACCTCCTTAGAACAGATGTTCCTTGTTGTACACAATTCACAGAGATCAGATTTTTCTCATTACACATTTTCAATGACAAGGAGTGATCCTGGCTGTGGAATAGGCTGTAAGAACTCCAGCTGCTTGTCTTCTCTAAATGTGTTTTCTTTCATGTTGCACAAATCACTGTCCTTTAACATACACCAAGCATTTTCATGAAGCTATGGCAAATGAAATTTCAAACAGTTAAGATGCTTATGTGGTGGGGGCACTCTCTAACAACCAAACAGATAACACTCCTCTAGCATTTCCTCTCCCTCTCTCAAATATTTCCTCATCACTTCTGAATTTCACAGTCTTTGCTTTGATTCTCCCTCAGGTAGGTTGCTGCCCCATTGAAATTGATATCTGTGTTTCCTTTTGGGAGCTATTTGTCCTGATCTGTAATCAATGTCTTCCCAAGAGTTTTCTACCTATTGCTCCTTTCTCGTATTATCTCTGCATTTTTATGTTTCCACTCCTGTGCTTCAAACCCGCTTCTGTTTTAGCTTAATTCGCACCTGGCTGTCTTCAGATTCTCAACCAAACTATATCTTCACCCTGCTTTTCTCTTTTCCTGCTTACTTTGATTTTTTATCCTTTTCCACAGTTAGTCGATGCTTGCCTTTTTCTAACACAATTCTTGATCTTTGCACCATCATGACAGTAGAATAAACAAATGCTCCTGAAAGAACACTTATAACAGGTGAAAGATTTATCTTGACAGAAAGTCCATTTCCCTGCCCCTCTTTCCTTCTCAGTGGTTTTTGAAACATTTCATCATCTTAAAGAGCTATAAAAATACTCTGACATTGTTGAACTGTATGTCAAGGTCAAAGTGACTGAGATCAGCATACAGCTGTAAAATTAGCACTTGTGTTTCCTAATATAACATTTATTATTAGATCTAATTATTTTTATTTCCAAATGGGTTCATAAATCAAGCAAATGACACTTACTAGAGCACTCTCATAGAAGGAATCTATTTGCCAAGTTACTTGTTTCATATTTCTGTTGTTCATAAGCCCATTTATGTAGAATTTCTAATGCTTTAAAGAATACGTGATTCAAAATGTTGGGCCGAACTTGAGTACTTGATTCATCCTGAGCAACTCTTGACATCCTGACTGAGAAGGGAGTTACTAAAGGCTATACTAATAAAAGATACTAGAGCATGGCCCAGTAAATTGTCCTCACAGTGTTTGCCCTTCACAAAGTTATTACTGACCCAGTATAAACATACTCTTTATCTGTCTTGACAGAAACTACATTGAAAGTGTCCTGTTTCTATGCTTTGATTTTGAGAACAAAAGAGTTTCTATGTAAATTCCTGTCTTTGTTTAACACATAGAATCATAGAATGTGTTGGACTGCAAGGGACCTTCAAAGGTCATCTAGTCCAATCCCCCTGCAGTGAGCAGGGACACCTTTAACCAGATCAGGTTTCTCAGAGACTCATCAGGCCTGACCTTGAATATCTCCAGAGATGGAGCCCCCAACACCTCTCTGGGCAACCTGTTCTAGTGTCTCACCACCATCATTGTAAGGAACTTCTTCCTGATATATAGTCTAAATCTACCTGGCTGTAGTTTAAAGCCAGTGCCACTTGTCATGTTGCTACACACCTTTGTAAACAGTCCCTCCCCAGCTTTCCTGTAGCCCCCTTCAGGTGCTGGAAGGCCACTCTAAGGTCTCCCTGGAGCCTTCTCTTCTCCAGACTGAACAACCCCAACTCTCAGCCTGTCATCGCGGGAGAGGTACTCCAGTCCTCTTGAGCACTTTTGTATCCCTCCTCTGGACCCGCTCCAACAAGTCCACATCCTTCTCATGTTGAGGGCTCCAGAGCTCGATGCAGTACTCCAGGTGGGGGCTCATGAGAGCAGAGTAGAGGGACAGAAGGAATCACCTCTCTCAACCTGCTGACCACATTTCTTCTGATGCAGCCTGCCATGCAATTGGCCTTCTGGGCTGCAAGTGCACACTGGCAGCTCATGTCCAGCTTTTCATCCACCAACACCCCCAAGTCTCTCTCTGTGGGGCTGCCCTCTAGCACATCATCCCCCAGCCTGTATTGATAACGAAGATTGCCTTGGCCCAGGTGCAAGACCTTGCACTTGGCCTTGTTGAACCCCATGAGGGTCACATGGGCCCACTTCTCCAGCTTTTCCAGGTCATTCTGGAGGACATCATGTACCTCTGGCATATTGACTACACCACTCAGCTTGGTGTCATCTGCAAACTTGCTACAGGTGCACTTGATCCCACTGTCCATGTCATCGATGAAGATATTGAACAACACCAGTCCCAGCAGAGACCTCTGAGGGACACCACTTGTCACCTGTCTCCATCTGGCCATTGAGCCATTGACCACAACCCTCTGGGTGCAACCATACAACCAATTCCTTACCCACCAAACAGTCCACCCATCAAGTACTGTGTCAAAGGCTTTGGGGAAGTCCAGAGAGATGACATCCACTGCTCATCCCTTGTCCACTGATGTAATCACTCCATTTTAAAAACCACTAGGTTGGTAAGGCAGGACTTGCCCTTGGTGAAGCCATTCTGGCTGTCTTGAATCACCTCCTTCTCCTCCATGTGCCTTAGCAGAGCCTCTAAAAGGATCTGTTCCATGATCTTCCCAGGTACAGAGCTGTGGCTGACTGGTTGATAGTTCCCAGGGTCTTCCTTTCTACCCTTTTTAAAGATGGGTGTAATGTTTCCCTTCTTCCAGTCACCAGGGACTTCACTTGACTGCCATGACTTTTCAAATATCATAGAGAGTGGCTTGGCAACTACATCAGCCAATTCTCTCAGGACTCTGGGATGCATCTCATCAGGTCCCATAGACTCATGTATGTTCAGGTTCCCCAGGTGGTCAGGAACCTGGTCTTCACTTACAGTGAGAGGGACTTTGGACCCTTGATCCCCATCTTGTGGTCCTTCAGCTTTGGAGGTGTGAGGGAAAAGCTTGCCAGTGAAGACTGAGACAAAAAAAAGGTATTGAGAACCTCAGCTTTCTCCTCACCTGTTGTTACTAGCTTGCTGTCTACGCTCATCTGCAGGGAGGATGCTTTCTTTAACCTTCCTTTTCTGGTTCACATACCTGTAGAAGCCCTTCTTATTATTCTTTGCAACCCTTGCCAGATTTAGCTCCAAGTGCACCTTGGCCTTCCTGACCTCACCCCTACACACCCGGGCAGCATCCCTGTACTCTTCCCAGGATACCTGTCCCTGCTTCC
This sequence comes from Trogon surrucura, assembly GCA_020746105.1. NCBI lineage: Eukaryota > Metazoa > Chordata > Aves > Trogoniformes > Trogonidae > Trogon > Trogon surrucura. The sequence goes on along the minus strand of CM036622.1, from coordinate 25,393,188 downwards.
ACTGCCTGTGCAGTTCCTTCTTGCTTTTTAGTTTGGCCACCAGGTCTCAATTCAGTCATGATATACACATGCTAAACAACCATCCTGGTACTTACAGAGTGAGGCTATGCAGAAAATAAGAAATACTTAAACAAAAGCTGGGGTGGGGTTTTTTTTGCAGTTGCAGCCTTTTCTCTATGCTCTTAGTTTCCAAAAAGCAAGTAACATGGGCTAGGAATTTTACCATGTAGACCAGTGTTATATGCCACTGGCTGTGCTTCATGTACCTCACATGGTACATATATTTCCAGTCCAGATTAATCTCTATAGAAATCTACAGGAGGGAAGGGAAATATGGGAAGGGGAGGGCCAAACCATCCAAAAATGCTCACGTGAAAACCAACACTTCACATTTCAGTGAAAAAAATGCTTGGCTGCTGTGTTTGAGACAACATAAGAGCCAAATTTTGATTTCAAACCACAAAATCTGGCATTGTCCTTTCCTACCCCCTTCCCTAAGACAAGCAAAAGCAATAAATGTTTACAATTGCCTTTTCTCACACCACTGAAAATCCAGATTTTCAATTGTCTGGCACCTGTATGAACCAGAGTGGTAGAGATCCAGGCATTTAGATAGCAAGAAATTACTGCATCTCTTCTAGTCTTTTACTCCAAGAAGGGGCAGCTGAGGGGGGTGGCTATTGGCTGGACTCTTAGAGCTCTGGAATTCCTGAGCAAAGACTAGGAAACTTCAAAGGTTAGTCACACCTTACCCTTTCTGATGCAGATAATAGCCTTTACCTGATGGATGAACTCACCCAAGAGTAGCCTTCAACACTCCAGTGAAGTATCAGTGGCACAAAGATCTTGTAAGGTCTCTGAGCAGCAAAGATTGAAATTTAGCAGATAACGCATTTTCTCCCCCAGAAGACATCAATGTAGTTTAATGGAAACAGATAACTCAGCCTGCATGTTATCAGTTTTGTCCACAAGATAATTGAAAATGTCAAGAGGGACCGAAATCAATGGAGCTAAGCCAATTCAGAGTCATCATCACCCTATCCAGGTTTTCTGGTCTTTTGGTTAGTTGTTTCCGTATTACTGCAGCTTTGAATAAAGAGTGCTTACGTAAATATTTCATCCTCTAGACTTGAGTTTTCCATAGCCTGCAAAATATATGTATATATATTCTATGTATTTTAAGAGTACCGTGTAATCACAAAGGCAAAAATCAGTGAAAGACTTCATCCAAAGACTCTGAAATATTAGGAGTACTGCAGTTTGTCTGTGTACTATGCATTTCTCTTTGAGGACCTGGCCATCTAAAATGACCCTTATTGGCCCTTCAGAATAAATGGTAACCCCCAAATATCTGTCTCCTTGCCATACTCTGTGAATATTATTTTTTGCTTACTCTGCTGTATTTTTTTTTTAACTTCTTAATTTAGAAGATATTAAATATCATTAAGGATGTAAATGTCCTGCATCTCACATCTGGTCTATATGGCATGCCAGGAAATCATATCACTGTGGGAACTGTACCAACACATGCTAAAAAGCGAGTCCTTTGTGACCAAAGTCAAGTACAAAGTAAATGGCTTCCTACAGTGAGAGTTCAAACAAAATGAAGGAATAAGGTTTCCTGGATAAGTACTACTATTTCTGTTGATGTCTCTACTGTGCTGTTTGACCACTAGAAAGTGTCATGAGAATTCGCAGAGACAGATCATGGCTCAGTGACAGATCTGATAGCCAGTCATCTTCTGGCAACATAACCTGGACATGGTGAGCTGAAAAGAAGCAGACACTGTCTCTGTTTTCAGGAAGGAAAGCTGAAAAAATATTCCTTTGCAGAAGAGTCTTAGAGGATAAAGAGTTAGCAGGGAAGTTAACACTGATCTGTTCTTCTTTTGCCAGACTCTGACTGCAATCCCACTGCTGTCAATGTACATCAGGAACAATTGTGTCCTAATAGAGATCAGATGCTCAAAACAGATGCTGTCAGTAATGAAAACAGTAATGAAAACCTTCCTTCACAGTGGAAAAATATTTTTTTTCTGCAAGTCAATCTTATCCATGTAACGGACCTCTTCCTTTAAAACTTCTGTAATGGCCACTGTCTCACACTGCCCATCTTGAGATTGCCTTGACCCAGATGGAGGACCTTGCACTTGGTCTTGTTGAACTTCATGAGGTTGGCCTGGGCCCACCTCTCCAGCCTGTCAAGGTCCCTCTGGATGGCATCCGCACCCTCCAGCACGTCAGCCGCCCCACACAGCTTGGTGTCATCAGCAAACTTGGTGAGGTTGCACTCAATGCCGCTGTCCATGTCACTGACGAAGATGTTAAACAGGACTGGTCCCAGTACTGATCCTTGAGGGACTCCACTTGTAACTGGCTTCCACTCGGACATGGACCCATTGACAGCCACTCTTTGAGTGTGGTCATCAAGCCAGTTCTTTATCCACTGAATTGTCCATCCATCAATCCCACATTTTATCAGCTTGGAGACCAGGATGTCATGTGGGACAGTGTCAAAGACTTTGCTCAGGTCCAAGGAAATCACATCAGTTTGTCTTTCCTTGTCTATTGATGTTGTGACCTTCTCATAGAAGGCCACCAGGTTTGTCAGACACGATTTGCCCTTGGTGAAGCCATGTTGACTGTACTCAATCACCTCTTCGTTATTCTTCTGCCTCAACAGTGCCTCCAGGAGGATCTCCTCCATAATCTTACCAGGCACGGAGGTGAAACTGACCTATAGTTCCCCGGTTCATCCTTCTTTCCCTTTTTGAAAATGGGGATTATTTTTCCCCTTTTCCAGTCAGTGGGGACTTTACTGGACTGCCATGACTTTTGGAATATAACAGAGAGGGGTTTAGCAACCTCATCCACCAGTTCCCTCAGTACTCATGGGCATATCCCATCAGGTCCCATGGAGTTGTACACTTTCAGGTTCATCAGATGGTCATGAACCTGATCTTCGATTATGATGGGCAGTTCTTTCATCCAACCCCTGCCATTGTCTTCTGTGACTTTGGGAGTGTGGCTGGAGCCCTTGCCAGTGAAAACAGAGGAAAAGAAGTTATTGAGAACCTCAACTTTCTCCAAATCACTTGTAACCTGTTCATCCGTTTCCTTTCTGAGGGGTCCCAGGCCTTCCCTGGTCTTTTTCTTGCCATTAATATACCTAAAGAAACTGTTTCCCTTGATCTCTCTGGCTAGATTTAATTCTAACTGAACTTTTCCTTTTCTAACCTGGTGTCTTGCTGCTTGGGCAGCTTCCTTATATGCCCCCCACTCTAGCCATCCTATCTTCCACTCCTTGTAAATTTTCTTTTTGTGTGACAGTGTGTCCAGGAGCTCCTTGCTCATCCAGGCAGGTCTCCTAGTGTTCTTTCCTGCCTTCCTTTTTGTCAGTATACTTTGCTCCTGGGCACAGAGAAGGTGATCCTTGAAGACTGACCAGCTGTCCTGGGCCTCCCTTCCCTCTAGGGCTTTGTCCCATTGCACTTTGGCCATCAGATCCCTGAAGCAATCGAAGTCTGCGTGCCTGAAGTCCAGGGTCATAAGCTTGGAATACACCCTTCTAGTTGCCCTGAGGATCTTGAATTCTATGGCTTCGTGGTCACTGCAACCAAGGCTATCCCTGAGCCTCACATTGCTCACCAGCCCTTCCCTGTTGGTGAGAACAAGGTCCAGCGTAGCATCTTTTCTTGTTGGTTCTTCTACCATTTGGAGGAGGAAGTTGTCATCAATGCATTCCAGGAACATCCTGGATTGCTGATGCCTTGCTGTACTGTCCCTCCAGCAGATGTCAGGGTGGTTGAAATACCCCACAAGTACCAGGGCCTGTGAATGAGAAGCCACTTCTATCTGCCTATGGAGGGCCTCATCAGCTTGGCTCTGCTGGTCAAGTGGCCTGTAGCAGACTCGTAACATCACCTTCCCCTGTCTTCCCTTTAGTCTTAACCCATACACTCTCAACCGATTCATTGTCCTTCCCCATATGAACCTCCATTGATTGTAGCTGGTCACTGATGTAGAGGGCAATATCTCCTCCCCTCCTACCCTGCCTGTCCTTCCTAAACAGCTTGTATCAATCTATTGTTACGTTCCAGTGATGGGAATCATCCCACCAAGTTTCAGTTATAGTCACTATGTCATGGCTTTCCAGCAGCACAGTGGCCCTTAATTCGTTCTGTTTATTGCCCAAGCTAGTGCATTTGCATAGAAGCACTTCAGCTGGGCTGGCTGTGTCACCCTCTTGTGAGAATTCCCCTTGATTCCCTTGGGGTGCCCCAATGTATTGTCCCTGGCTTGCCTCAGGGCAACCAGTTGAGAGCCCTTATGACTCCATTCCTCTGGCCCTGATGTGTCACAGGCAAGCATGAAATTATTGACCCCTTCCCCCTTCAAATCTAGTTTAAAGCCCTATCAATGAGCCCTGCCAACTCCTACCCCAGAATCATTTTCCCCCTCTGGGACAAGTGAACCCCATTGGCTGTACACAGCTCTGGTGTCCTGTATACCAATTCGTGATCATAAAATCCAAAGCCTGTCTAAAACACCAGTGCCGGAGACATGAATTGACCTGCTGACTCTTCCTATATATTCCCACGTCCATCACTGATGTCAGAGGGATGGAGGAGAATACAATTTAAGCTCCTGATCCTTTACCAGTTGCCCTAAGACCCTGAAATCTCTTTTAATTGTTTGTGAGATTTTCAATACTACATCATCACTTCCCACCTGAAATAACAGAAGCAGGTAATAATCAGAAGGACTCACAAGGGTGGGAAATTTATCTACAATGTCCTTTACCCAGGCACCAGGAAGACAGCAGAGCTCTCTATGAAGTGGGTTCGGTCTTCATATCGGTCCTTCCGCTCCCCTCAGCAGGGAGTCACCTACAACAATGACCCTTCGATTTTTCTTTTCAGTGTCAGTACTGCTGGCTGTCCTGAGGCAAGTTGGCCTTGGTGGTTCTTCTGGCCTTCTTGAGCCCTCGTCCTTGTTCGCAACCAGTTCCTCCTGCAGAGCACCATACCTGTTCTGCAAGGGCACTATAGGTGGTGCACTTCTTAAAAGAACACACTTGCTCCGTTTGTTTCGTTTGTTTCTTTGAGCAGATACCTGTTTCCACTGGCCCTGCTCATGTGGGTTACTACAGGAAGGCTGGGGAGCACGCTGATGAGAGGCTACAAGATCCTCTGTTCCACTAAGATTTGCCTCCCGTTCCATTTTTGTAGAGCTCCCTTTGTGGAAATAGTCAGTTGCCCTCTTGCTCTCCCTTATGCTTCCCAATCTACTTACCTCTTCCCTAAGCTCCATCACTTCATCTTGGAGCTGTGCCACCCAGCTGAGCAGGTCATCAACCTGCTCACACCGCACAGAGCCACAGTCAGCAATGGCCCACCCCCCCACACCCCCCCCCACACCCCCACCCCCGATGCCAGTGAAAGGCTGTGACATTCCTCACAGCCTGTGGCCTGGGTATCAACATCCATTTGGGTGCGTGTTGGGAGCACAGCTTTCCTCCTTGGAGTAGTCACCATGATTCTTTGAGTAAAGTGTAGCACCTACCTAAGGAGCTGCAAATAGCCACAGAAGCCTCCTGCCCAGAGCAGGAACGATAGGCTTGATTGCCTTGTGATCAATGGACAATGACTAGTTGTCCTCCTCGAGACTACTTATGGCCTGATAAACGGTGGTTGTTGCTGGCTCCGCCCCGGTCTTCACAGCAGCCTACCTATCCCGGCACGGCTCCCAGGTCAGGCAAGAACTTATCCCGGCTTCAAAAAGTCCCAAAAAAGAGCTTTTAGTCTGCCCTTTTTACTGCAGCTCACTTTCCCGGTGCAGTCTTACCTGCTCTGAAGTGGGTGACCGCAGAACTGACTGAATATAACAAGAGAGGCAGGGAACTGCTTGAGAGAGTCCAGCGCAGAGCCACAAAGATAATGAAGGGAGTGGAACATCTCCCTTATGAGGAAAGGCTGAAGGAGCTGGGTCTCTTGAGCTTGGAGAAGAGGAGGCTGAGGGGTGACCTCATTCATGTTTATAAATATGTCAAAGGGGAGTGTCAGGAGGACGGAGTCAGGCTCTTCTCAGTGATGTTCAATGACACGACAAGGGGCAATGGGTACCAGCTGGAACATAGGAGGTTCCACAAAAACATTAGAAAAAACTTTTTCATGTGAGGGTGACAGAGCACTGGAACTGGCTGCCCAGGGAGGTTGTGGAGTCTCCTTCTCTGGAGACATTCAAAACCCATCTGGACAAGTTCCTGTGTGACCTACTGTAGGTGATCCTGCTCTGGCAGGGCGGCTGGACTAGAGGATCTTTTGAGGTCCCTTCCAACCCCTAACATTCTGTGATTCTGTGATTCTGTGATTCTGTGAAGTATGTCTGGAAAGCATCTTTCTAGACTATTGATCAAATATGGCAAAAAAATACAACAATTTAGAAATAGTTAACAACCCATTAAGTAAAAACTGTAACTGTACGTACTCCCTTCAGGTCAAGCCAAGCTGCTCAAGGCAAAACGTCTTGAGAAGATACTAACATGAAGGTTGACAGGCAGTCTTCGAAGGGCTCTAACTTGCATCCCACTATGGATTACTGCAGATGAGTGTAGGTAGTGGTTCAGCCAAAACATCCTCCCTCTACCCTACTCACTTAAAAGGGGTCAGAAACTGGAATTATATACAGCTCATTCTGTTCACCAGTGAGTGCTAAGAAAATTCCTTTCATGCACAGCCAGTTTGGCTTTCTCATAAAGAAGTTAAGCAAAGGCATTCTGAAAGCTTTGATCGGTTCTGCTTATTGCTGCAAAAGGAGGTGTAATCTCTTCTTATACTCCTGATTGTGCTCTGAAGCCTACAGAACACATACCATCTTTTTTCATGTTGTCTGTATATTTCTGGCTTCCATTTATCATCAGGAACCAGGAATCAAGTCCTATTCCCATGATTTTATTTAACAGAAAAGGATGTTTGTTCCTGTCATGAAACTCTGCAAAGTAATCAAGAAGGTAAGTCTTTCACATTGTTGTGGGCTAGTCCCTCGTCTTATATTCATATCACTTCATGGCAGCCTAAAGCATTTCAGTAAAATAGTTCAAGATCATAATTCCCTGAGATGGTGCTCAGATTATCACTCTCATATGCTAAAGTGCTTTTCATTTTTTTAACACATTTCCAGGTAATGTGCCAAGTAATCTAGAGGATCTTGTTAATGTTCATTCAGTCATCAGTAAATACTTTTGTCTGACTTCTCCCTCCATGATACTAGTGTTATTTTTTCAAAGTTTTTGTGTTGATCACGAATTTTAGAGTGAAAAAATAACTTCTTTATTGTTAATAATCATTTATCATCACCTCCTTTTTATATAGCAGCAAAATCTGAACTAGGTACTTTGAAGTTTCTGTCTCTTTTTTCCTCCAAAAATACTCTGCAGAGGCAAAATTTATTACTGAATGACAGCTGAAAGACTTACATTTTTGCTTCAGATTGGCTCTGCATCTCCTTAGTCCTAACACAAACATACTGGCCCTCTATTTTTTTTAGGCTGTAGTGTGTAATAGCTACCATGATCCTTTCAAAACTGAGATGCAAAGTCATCACTCCTAGCTGTGATCAGACCACACACCACAGAAGGCCTGGTGGGAACATTTTTTTTTGTGGTGATCACGAAGTCTCGCTGCAGCCCCATCTCCCAGATAGGACAGCTGCAAGGAAATAAGACGGCATCATTTCTCAAGTCTGACTTTTCACATGTATTTTCAAAATAGAAAAAAAAAGCCTGTGAAAGAGGTCAATGGTCTTGTCCTTGATTTCAGATTGAAGTCCTGCTTTATTCAGTCAGGTGAACATCAGGGAGAATGCTGCCTTGTCTCTAGGCACCTGTGTAGAGCTAGATGCCTATGTGGAGTGCCCCTAGTCAAACAATTTGAGAATTAAAATATTTAGGAAAGTTTTATGGTTACTTGCCATCAGTCACTCCCTCTTGAAAGTGCCAGGTGCATTCTTCTTGCACTCATCCCTGTCCAGAAACACTACTTATAGGATTCTTAGAAGCAGAAAACTGCCTCTCCACCTCTGGATGTTAATTGCTTAACACCACTGGATGTTAAGCAATTGAAATGCCTTTACAAAAGTCTAACTGTGAATAATGCAAATATTAATTTCTTAGTTTAGTCTTAACAGTAAGCAACACTTGTTTAATCCTCTCCCCCTCTCATAAGACAGAAACCAAAAGAAGAAAGAAGATAACTTCATTCAGAGTTTCTTTTTTTTCCACCTTGTTACTTTCCTGTTATCAGAAAATGTCTGGGCTACCATTTCAGATGTGTTTTGGAGTCACAATAAATATCAAATAAAGAACAAAAATGGGGAAACAGAAATGTGTAAATGTATATTCTTCAATTACCTCATCTTCATGGCCCTTTGTACTGCCACCAGTACAAAGGACTAGTGGCTAGTCACTCCATTGGTGTTACCAGCTATTACCACATACTGTGAGAATATACTAGAAAAGTAATGTTTTACTGCACAGCCCATTGCCCATTACCCTCCATTGCCACTATGCTTAGCTACATGTAAAATAGATGCTAGAGCCTAGCACTACCTGAGCTGTCCATTCAGTCATATGTTGGAACTGGTGAACGCCATTTTATTTAAATTTTCAGTGTGAGGTTGGTACATATCTGATATGATCATGAAAGAAGGAGTAAGCATATCTGACATAAGAAATTTCTGGTGCACAGTTAAGCTTGATTGCTGTGTAGGCTGGTACATAGGAATTCATTCTCGGCAACAGATATGTCAACAAAACCTAAGCACTTAAATAACCAGAAGCTGTAAACATTATACAAGTGGTGAATGTGAGCTCATTTATACATGAGAATAAATATGCCTAGAAGATTTTTACAACTGTTGCCTCTCTAGTTTCTAACTTTTCTCAACACAGCAGAGCCAACACGTGTGAAAGAGCAAAGTGATAAGAATAAATTATCAGCTGAATTCTGAACTGAGAAATCTTCACATTTCAGAGCAAGTGTATTGCATGCATTTGACAAAACAGTTAGAAAAATTATCTCCTTCCTTGGACTTCTAGACAAGTTACAAAAATCACACTGAAATAATAACAGGAAAAAACAACATTCCTCATAGAAACTGCAAAACAGCAACAAAGAAGGCTGTGAAACAGAGTAGATGTAGAAGCTGGAAAAGAAAAACAAAAGAGTAGCTAAGCAGCATTTTTCATCTCAAGTAGCATTACATTTGGCTATGTTCACCTTGGGTAAAAATATCTATTCCCAAAAAATAGTCTAAGCTTAGACATCCATCCATTTTTAACATTTTTTGACAAATCACATAATTAATTATTAAACAACCTGAAACCAAACAGGTTGGTTTTTAAACCCTTGCTGAATACTACACAGATCACAAATATAATAATTTTTCCATGGTTTGTACTTCTAACAGTAAATCCCTTTTTTTGCTATTTCCACGGGGTGGTACGTATGTGGACAGTAAAATGACTAGGAATTCTACTGGCAACAGAAAAATGTGATAGATTTTTATTGTCATCAAATTTTCATAGGAATCTGTAAAATACAGTCATGTCTTCTCTCAAAAATGTGAGCCAATTTGTCAGTCATTCTCTCTAAGTCGATCTCTCCTAGTGTCTCTCTACATATGTATTGAAATGCAGCCTCACAGAATGCTTTGAAGTGTCACTGATCAGTAATTGGCCATTTAACTGCTCTGAAACTTGGGTGAGGTTCTGGTAGTAGGGATCACCTGGACTCCTTCTTAATTACGCCTATTTTAAATTTCGTGAACATCACCTCTTCTTTTTCTTTTCTTATTTTTTGCCTTTTTCTTCTTTTAAGCCATTGCATAGGAGGAGCTTTTGCTCAAAAGCTACTAACAGGCCTACAGAGAAAGAGTATTTCATTCAGCCTGACATCATGCCATAGCAAGACCTGTCTATGCTCTCTACTTGCAGGCTGTATAAACACCTCTGCAAGTGTCAAAAAATGCTTGCCTGTGATATATCTATCTTGGCAACTAAAGCTAAATATTTTTCCCCCAGCCAACAAATTATATTTTTTTTTCTATGTATACACTAAAACTTAGCAGCATGTGTTTAGTCACAAATCTGAAATCAGAACTGCTAAACATCTCAGCTGTAATTTCCCCACAGATCTCCAATATCACATTTGTCAGGTAGAGTTATGGTGCCCTCTTTAATTCACTCATTGTTCTTAACACAGGCCAGATGCATTGAAGTTTCATGCACTTACAAAAAAGATCATTTGGCCCTTGATCCCAGCCTTGAAATTAAGGCTTCATGGGGTGTTTTAGCAGAGAAAGGCCTCAGACATATTGCAGACAGCACCATCTGTATTCCCCACCCTTGCTCATCCAGTTAGAGATCGAAAGGATGCCTCCCTTTCCACTGATCACAGGGGGCATCTCACCTGCTGCCTCTGCCTTTCCCGGTGCTCATCTGTTCTTCAGCTCTTCCTATCTCATGCTTTCCTTTTTTCTCAGTCACTTCATAATAATTTTTGCAGGTTGTGTTGAAGTAACCATCTTTGTAATAGTTCATGAAATTGTCAAATTTTTACATTTCCTAATACTGTAAAATACTGCAGCCCTGTCTCTCGGATATTTGATAACCTTGATTCATGAGAGGAACAAAGAGAAAAAGATAGAAGTAGAGCTTCTTCTGGCACCACCTGGTTAAGATATTTGCACTGCATTTATAAATCCAGATTTCAATAACAGCAAGACAAGTGGCAGTGCTTTCCAGAAAGGAGTAGCAAATGAATATTACATGGTGCAATTAACATCTTTCAACCTCTTTTTTTTCATTAGATATTCTCACTGATCATTCCCATTCTCATTCAATGTCTTGGGGTACTAAGAAGGAGCATCATTTCAGCAGGTGTTTTCAGTCAAATGAGAAGCACCTATTAGCTGTCTTGATATTCAATCCTGCTCAACGCTGACCCAAACAAACATGGATAATTATTTGGCTATTACTCTCCAGGACATGCTGAGACCCATTTTAAAAAGCACTTCCTCCTTACTGTGCTCAACGCTGCTTTCCCTGAAATTTTCCCACCTTCTACTGAGTGTCTTTGGATTACACCAACATAGTGTCCCCTACACGTTGAAACAAGGAGATCTTCAGAACATCCAACAGCAAGGAAAAGAGACTCATACTATCCTATGCATTGAGTTCTTCTACCAGAAAATCTTGAATTCATCAAGAAGAATAAAAAAGGACTATAGAATTAAGAGCTTTTAGCCAAAAGCAAAAGAACCGCATGTCAGCCAATGGCTTGATTTGCCATTACCTGTTCTCTTCCCTTAATGAACCTTGCCAAGAGCCCAGAGGAATTCTGGTTTCTCAGACTGGAAATACCAACCTAGAGCATCATAAACCTTCAGAATAAAGGGTACTTGAATCGTCTGGGCAAAACACAGTAAGAAAAACATTAGAAACTAGTACCACTCTTATAAATGTTTTTAACCCTCATTTTTTGTGCTTCTGGGTCCTCTCTGTTCCTTCAGAGATCCCCACCCGATCAAGTACTTAGTAACCAGAGTAAGACCAACGAAAGGCCTTTGTTTTACACTACTCTGCCACTCCACTCTAACAAAGTACACTGCATCACACCCTTCCACTCCGCTGCCAGCAGACCCCTAAGTAACTGTATTGCCCCTTGGGATGGAGAGTAGAAGTTTTTGCCCTTAAAGTAATGGCAGGCTGATGATGTTGGCTTGGTTGCCAGATATGTTTGTAATTTAAAAGAAAAGAGGATGTGAAGTGGATATTGTCTGATTGGATTGTCTCTCCTCGTTCCCTCACAGTGTGCCACCTCCTGTGGTCTCTGTGACCACACAGCTGGTGGGTTTGGCACACAGCTCAGCGGAGGGATGCAAGCATCATAAAACAGATGTGCTACTACAGAGAAAATTTCTGTCAGCAGCAGGTCTGATTCTGCCTCTTCCAACAGCCACTTGCTCTCACTTTCCTGGCAGGGGTTTCCATCCCTTCAGAGTGCACTGTTTGCACGGCTCTGCTGTAATTGAGGAGAGTGGAAAACCTCCAGTAGGGAACAGAAACAAAATATCAGGAGAGAGTGACCTCTTAATATGCCACAGATATTATGAACCTGTTACTTCTGAAAAAATCCCTAAGCTAGCTGCTATTTATCAATCCTTTCCAAGGCCTGCAGCTCCATTTAGTGCACCTGCAGGGCAGTTACAGAGGAGACACAGTAGCTGCAGTCACTCATAAAGTTGAGAAGATAGTGGGGTTTTTGTGCCAGAGTGTGATTTGAAAAGCTCTGCAGCAAATATAAATTGATGTGGAACCAGGACTGTCCTTCACGTGGAGGTGATGGTGTCTCTGTGTGTGCCACAGACGACAGGTGTTACTCTTTGGGCAAATGGATGGGCAAGAATCGAGGAATTCCTGAGTGCTCCAAAGCTGATGTAATAAATGGTTGCAAGGTGTCCTTTCAGCCAAAAGGGATTATACTGAGTAACATCTCAGCTTCCTAACCCGCTTCCTGGCTGCAAAACTGTCTTGCTTGAGTATAGCTTCAGCTCATCATTCTTCCAGAAAATAACCTCATCCAACCACTAAGCCTTCTTAGAAGCAGTGCTGCAGGCACCAGTGGTGAGAGTTGGGAAGAAGTATGAGTTTTCTTTGGGTGCTTGTTGTGATTTAAGCTGAGTGACTGGCTGGGAGAGACAAAGAACCACGTGGTCGCTCTCTCACTCTCTCACCCCTGCCGGGAGTGAGGGGAAGAGCCCGGAGAGAGCAGGAGGCGGAGGCTCGTATGGTTGAGATAAAAACAGTTTGGTTTAATGGTGAACATAAATGGTAACAATAACAGTGAAATAACAGTAACATTCAACCAGATATAACGTGAGTAACATGTAACGCGGATGTCACCACCCGGAACCCAGCGATGCGGCGCCACCCAGCCCGAGCACTGGGGAGAGAGAGAGCGCCCCCACCCCAACCAGCTCCATATATATACACCCCAGCATGACGTGGTATCGAATATCCCTTTGACTAGAGACTAGTTTGGTTGAGCTACTGCTGACTAGCTCCTTTACTGAGAATTAACCCTATCCTAGCTGAACCCAGTACATTTTCCACCCCTTATTCTATACGATCTACGTCATGCTCAGATCTTACACTTTACAAGTATCATTAGCTTTCTTGTTATATATACACATATATGCGCACATGCACGTATACACAGATATCACTCTCTTAATCTATACACTCCTTCCAGTATATCCCTTGAGTTCATGGCTTCGAGGTTCCATTCATTGTAACAGTTCTTTAGGGTAGCAGAGAATGGTGCTTGATTGTGGTATACTTGGTCCAAAACTCACGCTGTATTTTTGCACGGTCTGTGCCCATGGTCTGAAGCTTGAAAAAAAAGGTCATCTTAGGGAAGTCACTGGGTGCCACCTCAGGTTCCCTTATTGCTGTCCTTCCCTCGTTTTCATCGTAGTCTATCCTTTGCTGATCTGGGTCGTTCTTACTGTAATATTAATCGACATGACACATAACAACAGCAGCAGTGATGACATACATTGCCAGGGTAATTTATAAGTTAACATCACATGATTTAGTCCACTGGCTATTCTCTCCCAAAGTTAAACTCTCTTGAGGTACACACCGAACATCCCCATCCTTCTGCATCACCCACCAAGTACACCCAGGTCCCTGAGCAAAAGCAGCCCCACAAATGGGTTTGCCTTTGCCTGAGGCAGGGCTAGCCCATACCGTCTTCCCCAACATGTTCCTCATACGCACAACAGGGACTTTATCTCCATCCATAGTAGGTGGGAGTTTTGACTGGGCAGGCCCAACTCGATTGGAAGATCCTCTATTGTTGACTAACCATGTGGCCTTTGCTAAATTTGTGTCCCAGTGTTTGAAAGTTCCATCACTCATTGCTCTCAACGTACTCTTTAGCAGTCCGTTGTGCCATTCAACCTTTCCAGAGGCTGGTGCATGATATGGGATGTGGTACACCCACTCAATGCCATGCTCTTTGGCCCAGGTGTCAATGAGGCTGTTCCGGAAATGAGTCCCATTATCCGACTCAATCCTCTCCGAAGTGCCGTGTCGCCACAGTACCTGCTTTTTCAAGGCCCAAGATGGTGTTCCGAGCAGTGGCATGGGGCACAGCGTATGTCTCCAGCCATCCGGTGGTCGTTTCCACCATTGTGAGTGCATGGTGTTTGCCTTGACAGGTTAGTGGGAGCGTAATATAGTCAACCTGCCACACCTCCCCATATCTGTATTTCATCCATCGCCCTCCATATCACAAAGGCTTTACCCGCTTGGCCTGCTTGATTGTAGCACACGTTTCACATTCATGGATAACCTGTGCGACAGCATCCATGGTCAGGTCCACCCCTCAATCACGAGCCCATCTGTGTGTCGCATCCCTTCCCTGATGGCCTGAGGAGTCATGGGCCCACCGAGCTACGAACAATTTACTCTTGTGCTGCCAGTCCAAGTCCGCCTGAGACACCTGGAACTTCGCGGCCTGATCTACCTGCTGGTTGTTTAGGTGCTCTTCTGTGGTTCGATTCTTGGGTATGTGGGCATCTACATGACGTACTTTCACAGCCAGGTTCTCCACCCAGGCAGAAATATCCCGCCACAGTTCAGCAGCCCACATAGGCCTACCCCTGCGTTGTCAGTTATTCTGCTTCCATTGCTGTAACCACCCCCACAGAGCATTTGCCACCATCCACGAGTCAGCATACAAATAGAGTACTGGCCACTTTTCCCGCTCAGCAGTATCTAAAGCCAGTTGAATGGCTTTTACCTCTGCAAATTGACTCAATTCACCCTCCCCTTCAGTGGCTTCAGCAATTTGCCAGGTGGGGCTCCACACAGCAGCCTTCCATCTTCGATGCTTTCCCACAATGCGACAGGACCCATCAGTGAACAGAGCATACCGCTTCTCATCCTCCAGTAATTCGTTATATTGTGGGGCCTCTTCTACACGTTTCACTTCCTCCTGCCGTGACACTTCAAAGTCCTTGATTTCTGGCCAGTTTGTAATTCCCTCCAGAATTCCTGGTCGATTAGGGTTCCCCACTCGGGCCCGTTGTGTGAGCAGTGCCATCCATTTACTCCACGTGGCATCAGTCGCATGATTTGTAGATGAGGCCCTACCTCTGAACATCCAGCCCCAAACTGGAAATCGGGGTACTAAAAGGAGTGGTGCCTCAGTACCAATTACTTCTGAGGCAGCTCGGACTCCTTCATACGCTGCCAGTATCTCCTTCTCAGTGAGAGTGTAGCGGGACTCGGATCCTCTGTATGCCCGACTCCAAAACCCTAAAGGTCGGCCTCGGGTCTCCCCTGGTGCCCTCTGCCAGAGACTCCAGTCAGGGCCATTCTGCCCAACTGCAGTATAAAGCACATTTTGAACATCTTGTCCTGTCCGGACTGGCCCAAGAGATACTGCACAAACAATCTCTTGTTTAATCTGCTGAAAGGCTTGTTGCTGTTCAGGGCCCCATTTAAAATCATTCTTCTTCCGGGTCACCTGGAAAAGAGGGCTCACAATCTGGCTGTAACTTGGGATGTACATCCTCCAAAACCCCACTGCGCCTAAGAATGCCTGTGTCTCCTTTTTACTAGTTGGTGGGGACATTGCTGCGATCTTGTTAATCACATCCATGGTAATCTGACGGCGTCCATCTTGCCACTTTACTCCCAAAAACTGGATCTCCTGCGCAGGCCCTTTCACCTTACTACGTTTTATGGCACAACTGGCTTTCAGAAGGATTTGAATTATCTTCCTCCCTTTCTCAAAAAATTCTTCCGCTGTATTGCCCCATACAATAATGTCATCAATGCACTGCAGGTGTTCTGGAGCTTCCCCCTGTTCCAGAGCAGCATGGATTAGCCCGTGGCAAATGGTGGGGCTACGTTTCCACCCCTGGGGCAGTCGATGCCAAGTGTACTGGATGCCCCTCCAAGTAAAGGCAAACTGTGGCCTGCACTCTGCTGCCAGAGGGATCGAGAAAAACGCATTGGCAATATGAATGGTGGCATACCATTTGGCAGCCTTCGATTCCAGCTCATATTGAAGCTCGAGCATGTCTGGCACGGCAGCACTCAAATGGCGGCGTAACTTCATTCAAGCCACGATAATCCTCTGTTAGTCTCTATTCCCCATTAGATTTTCACACTGGCCATGTGGGGCTGTTAAAGGGTGAGCGAGTTTTGCTGATAACCCCTTGGTTCTCCAGCTGACGGATCAGCTTATGGATGGGAACCAGGGAGTCTCGGTGCGATATTGCTGCCGATGCACCGTCGAGTTAGCAATTGGTACTTGTTGTTCTTCAACTCTCAATAAACCCACCACAGAAGGGTCCTCTGAGAGACCAGGCAAGGTGGACAACTGTTTAATTTCCTCTGCCTCCAAAGCAGCTATGCCAAAGGCCCACCGGTACCCCTTTGGATCCTTGAAGTACCCACTCCTGAGGAAGTCTATACCAAGAATGCACAGAGCATCATGGCCAGTCACAACAGGGTGTTTATGCCACTCATTTCCAGTCAGACTTACTTCAGCTTCCAATACAGTCAGTTGCTGGGACCCTCCTGTCACCTCAGAAATACAGACGGGTTCTACCCCTCTATATCCTGATGGCATCAAGGTACATTGTGTGCCTGTGTCTATTAGAGCCTCATATTCCCGTGGAGCTGACGTGTCAGGCCATCGGATCCACACAGTCCAGTAGACCCGATTGTCCCTCTCCTCCACCTGGCTGGAGGCAGGGCGCCTCTATTCTCAATAGGAGTCACTCACTTCTTGTGAGTATGACTTAGAGGTTCCTTCAAGAGCATCAGAGTCAAAATCTGTTTTCCTGTTTCGTTTGGAGGGCTTTCCACTGGAAACTGGGGCAATACTTTTCTTATGATGATCCTTCTTCTTTGCCGCTTCCTTTCGCAACTCACGTACGCGTTCATCTAGGACTGAAGTTGGTTCTCCATCCCACTTCCTCATGTTCTCTCCATGGTCACGTAGGTCAAACCAGAGTATTCTGGTGTGGTTTTTTTCCGTGTTCTCTCTCTTGATTGGAGGAGTGCCTAGTCCTAACAGCTGAGACACGTGCCCATGTGGGTGTAGAGCAGGACATATGTACTTTGAGCTGCTGGAACTCCTGGGACAGTTCTTCCACGGCAGAAACACAAGCCTGTAGGGATGAAGACAGACTTCCTTCATAATGCCGGAGCCGGCGAGCCAGTTCATCCACAGTTTGTCCCTCACCTTCTCTCCAGGATATCAGTGCCAACGAATTTGAGTACGTTTGTGGTGCACTTCGTAGGAACTTCCGCCACATACCTTGTGTGCATCTGACTTCATCTGGATCAGTGGGTGACTGCTCGTTATCTGGATTATTGTAAATCACCTCCAGCACAGCCAGTTCCCTCAGGTATTGGATACCTCTCTCCACTGAGGTCCATTTACCTAGGTGGCATGCAATATCTTCCTTGAGGAGGTAACTTTCCCTCATGCCTGACAGAAGGCGCTTCCAGAGGCTGAGGGTTTGTGTTTGCCTCCCAAGTACTTTGTCAATGCCCCCTTCCCTAGAGAGGGATCCTAGCTGTTTAGCTTCTTTACCCTCCAGTTCCAGGCTACCGGCTCCACTGTCCCAGCATCGGAGCAGCCAGGTAATAATGTGCTCACCTGGATGGTGGCCAAAGTCCTTTCACATGTCTCGCAGCTCACTGAGAGATAGAGACTGGGTGATTATCTCTGGCTCTACCTCCTCTTCTTGTTCTCGTGATGGCCCTGCTTCATTTCATCCCTCACGAAGTGAACTGATTTCTTCGTGTACTTCTTCTTCTGTACTGGAGCAACCGATACTGGCACAGTCTGGTTTTCTGGTTCAGCTGGAGCACTTGTCACAGGGGTCGGAGCAGCCGCAGCACCTGTCACAGGTGTCGGAGCAACCGCAGCGTTCGTTGCAGAGACTGGAACAGCCACATCATCTACTGGTTTGTCTTCAGGTCCAGAGGCCTTCTCTTTCCCTTGGGAATAATGGGTGACATTGAAAATGGCTCGGTAGTCATGGGCCAGGCCCCAGCATACAGCAGTGATTTGGGCTTCTTTGGAGTGGCCAGGCTGACAACATACTTTCTCCAAATACTCTGCTAGTTTTCTAGGATTCTGCATGTGTTCAGGGGTGAAATTCCAAAATACTGAACATGACCATTGTCCTAGGAGTTTGCCCATATTCTCCCACACACCTTGCCACTCATAGTTATCTGGCTTCAGGACAGGTCTCTGGGTGATATCCTTAGAAAATTTTGGTGTGACCCTGAGCATGATCTGACACACATTCAGGAGACACAGGACGAGAACCATGCTGGATTGGGTATCCCAAGAATATTCGGAGTTTTCAAAAACTGCTGTGATCAGCTTGAAGGATAAGCGGGAGAGAACATTCTCCTCTGCTTCCCCCGTGGATTTGGTGCCGTTACTAATGAATTCAGAGAGGAGGCACCCAAGGCATGGGAATGACAATAGCACCTCATACAGATACCCGCTTACCCTCATGGCCAGTGACGCAATCATATCGTAAGCTGTCAGCACCCTGTACAAAAGAATTATGTTTTTGACTCCCTTTCCACGGTTGATAAATAATATAGCAGTAAATACATATAATACATAAGGATTCAGCCAATGCCACAGTGTAAATAAATGAACCAACATTATGATCACCAACTACTTGACTAATGTGCAGAATCAATCTAACAAAATTATCTTTTTAACAGTCTTTTGTCAAATCTGTTGTTATCTCAAACCCCTGGCCCCACGTTGGGCACCAAAGATGTTGTGGTTTAAGCCGAGTGACCGGCCAGGAGAGACAAAGAACCACGTGGTCGCTCTCTCACTCGCTCACCCCTGCCGGGAGTGAGGGGAAGAGCCTGGACAGAGCAGTAGGTGGAGGCTTGTGAGGTTGAGATAAAAACAGTTTGGTTTAATGGTGAACATAAATGGTAACAATAACAGTGAAATAACAGTAACGTTCAATCAGATATAACGTGAGTAACGTGTAACGCGGATCTCACCACCTGGAACCCAGCGACGCGGCACCGCCCGGCCCGAGCACTGGGAAGAGAGAGAGCGCCCCCACCCCAACCAGCTCCATATATATACACCCCAGCATGACGTCACGATGGTATCGAATATCCCTTTGACTAGAGACTAGTTTGGTTGAGCTACTGCTGACTAGCTCCTTTACTGAGAATTAACCCTATCCTAGCTGAACCCAGTACGGTGCTGTTAATTTCACTGAAAGAAAAAAATGAAAGAATAAAAGCTGTAAGAAAACCAAGTAGTTTCTCTCCATTTCTGCTTGCCAAAGGGATACAGATAATTCATCCTAAAGTCATGGAATCTTATTCCTGGCAATCCAGGTTTGTTCTTCACTCTCAAGTGTTAAAGGTTTGGTTGGGGACTGCAAAAGGGAAACAACTTTAAAGAAATCCATTATTGGTAACACTTCTAGTACAATTTCCATATACTCTGCCATTGACATTTTTTGGTAAGCAAGTCGTAAGAATAAACATATAAACCATTTTCATTTGAAGAAACAAAGAGTTTTGGCGTAAGTCTTTCTTGAAAGGAAAGGGAAATATACTTCAACGTGACTTTAATTCATAGCCACATCCAAAAACCAGCCATAAAAACACATTTCTATTTTCATTGGTTGAAAGCCTTACTGCTGCAAGCTATTAAAGAAGTCTGGAGCCTTTTATCATGGGCCAAATGTTAATTCTGTTGAACTGAAAGAATAAACATCCAGCAATGTGCAGAAATTGGCTCTATGAATATTCTTTCACGGTATATCCCAAGTCACTGTCAACATGACACAGTACCTCTTACAGATATCATGAACTGGATTCCACTCTAATTTAGTACTTGCTTGATAAAATATGACTCTCCTACTATATATCGTCACTTATTTATTCACTCTATTTCCTCTTACAATTATTTCATGCATGCTTGTTTTGTCCGTATTTAGAGTCTTTTATTCTGCATTTTTGTGGAAGTAAATCAGCATTATGAGTCTATTTAAATGCATTCAGCCTGCCAGCAATCTGATAAGATTTTTATTTTGTACAATTTTATCTCTCCACTAAGGAAAGGACGGTCAGTCAGAGCTTTAGGAGAATGATGAGAACTGTTTATTCATCTAACAGTATATCCCAGGTCAGCAGCTGTTCCTGATATCTGTGTCAGTTGTACATGTAAAACAGCTATTCAAACACTGTATTTTTTAAATATACTGAGAATATATAGTTTGATTGCATCATGGTATGAACACTGCATTTTGGTATTTCTGAGGGATTATTTCATAAATGTTTTTAACTCAGTAATGTTCACTCAGATGCAATCCAGAACAGCACAGGCTTTAAATCCAACCTCCATTCTTATTGCAGCTTCATCTAACCTAGAGGCAAGCTCTCAGATGTGAGACTGTTCTGAATTTAGCATTTCTGGAGCAAATCTGTTTTACCATGACACAATCACTGCATGTATTTGGTACAGTATTCACATATTTTGTAAATGTATGTTTGAATGATGTGAGTATAAGCTTTTGCAGTTTCCTCTACAAAGCAGGTGGCTGCTGCCTTTGATAACTGTTACCATAACCTGCAGATGAATTTGCATCAGCGACTCCTACCTGCTATGCAAAAGCCAACACTCAACCAGCTGCAGCCAACTAAATAGGTCTGGTCTTGAGCTGTGATATTGACCTGTGGATATTAAACCACTGTCTCTTTGGTAACTCCATCCCAAAGGCAAGAAATCACTGGATACAGAGACCAAGTAAACCCTGTATCTATCCCGGTCTTTCTAACACAAGACTGAGGGCAGAGGGAGATATTAAAGTGTCTGTCACAGGGGAAGGGGGGAGAGAGGGAGAGAGAGGGAGGGAGGGAAGGAGAAGGGAGGAAAGTGGAAAGGAGAGAATGCATCCTTATGAGGTAACACCATAAGTATACTTATCAAAAACAACTTTATTTCAAGTGATTTTTTTAAAATATTTACAGCCTGTTGTATTCTTTATAAACAGAGAGTAACCTCAATCTGCTTCACAATATTTTCAGGCTACTGTCCCAAATTCTATTCAGTTACTGTAAATGTTTTTAAAAGCCCTGCTTTTAGAAATAAAACCCCAACAATAAATCTGTTCACATATAATGCCTCTTCAGGGCCGTACGATTATTTTCTATTATGTGCTATCAGATTTTTTTGGTTGGAGAATTGTGCAGGACAGGGAGAAGGATACTTCAGACCAAAAATTATGTTTGAATAGCTAGAAGTCTGGACTATCCTACAAAGCTTTTTGAATAAGGAAGTGGGAGTATTCTCCACTGCAGCACACCTGAATGTGTTTTGTGTTCGTTACAGTGATGAGGAAAATGAAGAAAAACCCAAACTATGACTTCAAAGGAGAAAATTTTATAACTCCTTACTTTGATCAGAGCTTTTTTTTTTTTATTTGGTTACATCATTCTTTCAAAAAATCAAGTGCAATTTCATAAAAGTAGGTTGAATGCTAAACACAAATTCATAATTCCTTTCCTAAATAAGCTATTTTTAAAGGAATATATTCACCAGTGAATACATTGTGGCCTGCTTAGGATTTTAGTAGGCAGACTGAGATTTGTGAAAATATCTCAAACCACTGTTGGATAATTTATATTCCTCAATGAGTTCAAGAAATGTTAACAAGATTCAAAGAAATTATTAAATACAAGATATTTCTATCATACCATTTATTCAACAATCAGGAATTTCCATATTCTGTCAAAGGATGATGATCCTAATCATGATCCATTATCCTACAGACTCCTGTTTATTAACTTTCTCGTCCTTCAAGGCAGCTTCTTGTCTGACTAAAATTATGGAAATTATTAAGGTCTTCCAGAGGAGAGGACTACTCAGTACATATGAATATCACTTTTTTAAACTTTTTGAATGATCATTTTCCATGCAGCAAAACAAGACTAGTTTTGGTCCTGTTTCAGAAACAGATGGGCAATTGAGCTAGATTCTTATCATCCCGCTGTTGGAGGAAGGTAATTTGAGGCAGAGAGCTGCCGTGGAATACTTCAGCTGAAACACACAGAGTCCACATATAGTGAAAAGACTCACTTGCAAGTGAAACATAACCTGAAATGTCTGTCACAGTGCACATCTGAAGATGACATGCACTATGGGTCTGGAGGCAGGGAAAGTCACAGTAAGTTTGGATCTAACAGTTTAGTACTTCAGCAGCTGGGCATTGTGTGGGCGCAGCTGCTTGGCACCACTGTGCCATGCTGTACTTTCTACAGTGGCTTGTTAGGTAAAAATCTGGTGCTTCACTGAAGCTAGCAAGACTTTCTAGAGCCAAAGTGCCAGAAAGTATAGTCACTGAACGGGTCCTCTGCATACAATTATTGGCAACTGCACCTTAGCGAAGTGCTGTTGGATCCAAGTTAATTCCCTTCAGTGCCTTGCAAATACTTCTGTTTCTTAGTGGCAATATCATCAATCTCTCCCGTCCTTTTGGTAACACCAAAATTACTCAAGTTTTTTCACTGTCCAGAAATACCCGTTTTTCTCTGTCCTCTATACAGCAACACTGAATAATCAAGCTTGGAATCTAAATGAATGCAAATAATTACAATGTCATACAAAATTACTCCTGTGCGTTGAAGAGCTTGTTCTGGTCATGTACAGTTACTGGGGTTTTTTTCTCATTCACTTTGCTTCTAGTTCTATGAGGTAATAACAGTTGTATTTTTCCTCAGCTCATAACTATGTCATTCTTTTTTCCATTAGTGGGCGGATGCTAAAAATGCTTAGGGTTCACCCTAAGTTGTTACACCATTCTTAATATCACAAGCAGCATGGCATTATTTCTCCCATCACCAAAGTTAATTTCTTCCTGATATAAGTAAAAACAATTCTCTGCAGCTTTAGTGAGACTATAGTATCCATCAGTGCCAAGTCTGGATAAATGCAGCTTTTGATAAAAAAGGTGAAGGCTGCAAAAAGAAAAGAACGTGAAACATACTGCAAACAGAGGTACTAACAGTAAACAATATGGACAGTCATGAAAAAAGAGTGAATCAGTATTCAGCTCAATCCTGTTATCATCTATGATAAACAATGCAACTCTACAATAAGTAGATCAGTTCAGCTTTTAAATATGGTATACTGGCAGAGGTTTAAAAGAACCTGAAAGATTAGAAATGACTGGCAGACACAGCTTCCTTTTCAAAAGTCATGGCAAATGAATATGAAAGAAACATTCCCTGAAGTATGTGGAGCTCTGTATTGTGAAAAGCTTTATTCGTCTAACACATCTTCCTGGTACAAACTTTGAGAAAGAGGTACCACCCATGGGTGAGGGTGAAAATGAAGACTTTTTGAGAGACTGTTGTGCATTTGGTTAAATAAATACATATAAATAAAACTAATAGGGAAAGGAAGAGAAATTGGGTAACATAAGCTTAAATGTTGTTGCAGTACGCACAGAAAGATGGAAATTATTTCAGTAAGATATTCAGGAAAGTCACAAATTGTTGTAGATTGTGGACTAAAAGAAGGAAAAGGGAAAGATAATATAATATGGTTAATATCAGTTCTTCCTACAAGAATGCTTCCAAAAATTCAGCTAAAAATAATGCATTATCTTCCTTCTTTCTCTTTTGACAAGAGATGAAGATATTAGAGAAGAACTGAGGCTGGCAACAGCTGCTAATTGGTTTGTTGAAATTGGGAGAGCTTCTGAACTTATGAAAGGGTAGAGGATGGAAATACAATATGATGTAGCATTAGCATCCAGTCTTACTATCTTCAAGGCAACCATTCTGATGTCTTAGCAATCCCTGATATCAATGGCATACCGCACTAAATGTTTCCTGAACAACTTGGAAAAGTAAACAATTCTAAACACAAGTTTTTTCTCTTTGTGATGACTTATGGCTCTGGATAAATCTATTCAATTCCAATTGGGAACTGCTCAGCTTTCTAATCTTCTTTGAAGGGATTTTTGCTCCTTTCCTTCTTTTCTTTTTTAGCATATAAATCGTCTGGGCTTCATTAACAAGTAAGAAACATTTCTCTTAAGCTTCTATTTGCATTACCCCCACCTTTCTGATTCATGAATCTTAAAAGCAGGCAGGTAGGTAATTTTCTTATCCAATTCTTCCCAACTGGACCAACACACATCATGCAGAGACACAAATGTGTCTGTACAGCAACAGCAAGAGAGAGAAAAAAAAAGGAAGATTAATACCAAAGCTACCTCTTTCACTCCACAAATGTTTCTGAACAACATCGTCGTTTGGATTCATATCAGTCCCCACCTAGAGATTCATGCTCCAGTGTATAAAAAGTCAGGGCAAAATCAACCTAGAAAACCAAAGGTTTTTCTGCTTTGCAACCAAAACTCTAAAAATAATGGATTTGATGTGATTTTCAGCAAAGTGGACTCAAGTTAATTCAAAACTTTGTGAACCATAATAACCCTTTTAAATACATGGTTAAATTTGTTAAGAAACCTAAAAGCAGGCAAGTTTCACATTATTTGCTAACAAAGTTTGTCCCAATCTCAAATCTTACATCATGGTTCAGATAGCAGCAGTGACAGTAAGAGGCATAAGACGTCAGAGTTTCACTGTAGTGTGCGGCTCTCCTGTACTCCTCAGAATTTTCCCATTTTTACAAACAAGCTCAAATTTAATAGCAAACCTTTAAGCTCTGCTCTTTCCTTGAGCACATCTCAACCACATCTTTTTATCTCCTCAGTTTCAACACAATATAACTTTGTAAGGAAGATCAAGGACAACCAAAAGGGCTTCTTCAAATACATTGCCGATAAAACTAACACTAGAGGCAGTGTAGGCCCGCTGCTGAATGAGGGGTGTGCCCTAGTGATAAAAGATACAGAGACGGCAGAGTTACTAAATGCCTTCTTTGCCTCTGTCTATACTGCTGGGGACTGTCCCCACACCCCTGAGGCCTCAGAGGAAGTCAGGATAAAGGAGGAGTTTGCCCTCATTGATGAGGACTGGGTTAGGGATCAGTCAGGCAATCTAAACATCCAAAAATCCATGAGCCCTGATGGGATGCACCTGCGGGTGCTTAGGGAGCTGGCAGGAGTCATTGCTAGACCACTCTCCATCATCTTTGGTAAGTCGTGGGCAACAGGAGAGGTCCCTGAGGACAGGAGGAAAGCCAAATGTCACTCCAGTCTTCGAAAAGGGCAAGAAGGAGGGCTTGGGTAACTGCAGACTTGTCAGCCTCACCTCCATCTCTGGAAAGGTGATGGAACAACCTATCTTCAGTGCTGTCTTTGGGCATATCAAGAATAAGAGGTTCATTAGGAGCAGTCGGCATGGTTTTTCCAAGGGGAAGTCATGTTTGACTAACCTAACAGCCATTTATGAAGACATAACCAGGTGGATAGGTGACGGCAGTGCAGTGGATGTGGTTTATCTGGATTTCAGTAAAGCATTTGACACCATCTCCCACGGCATCCTTGTAGCTAAACTGAGGAAATGCGGTCTGGATGATCAGGTAGCGAGGTGGATTGTGAACTGGTTGATGGAAAGAAATCAGAGAGTTGTGGTCAATGAGACAGGGTCTAGCTGAAGGCCTGTATCTAGTGGAGTCCTTATGAGGAAAGGTTGAAGGAGCTGGGTCTCTTTAGCCTGGAGAAGAGGAGGCTGAGGGGTGATTACATTAATATTTAAAAATACATAAAGACAGAGCCAGGCTCTTCTCAGTGATGTCCAATGACAGGACAAGGGGCAAGCTGAAGCACAGGTAGGTTCCATGTAAAAAGAAGGAGAAACTTTTCACTGTGAGGGTGACAGAGCACTGAAGAGACTTCCTAGTGAGGTTGTGGAGTCTCTTTTTCTGGAGACATTCAAAACTCACCTGGACATACTCCTGTGTGACCTACTCTGGGTTATCAGGCTCTGGCAGGGGGGTTGGACTAGATGATCTTTTAAGGTCCCTTCCAGCTCCTAACATTCTGTGATTCTGTGGTATAAGGTATTTGTGCCTGGAAATCTCACTAGTCTTATCTCTTGGTATTTCTGGACCAGCCTAAAAGTTTAAGCATTTTAGAACATTTAGAGAAGCTTCTTTATCAAGACTGAAAAGACTGCTGACAGTTCTTGCAGAGTAGTCTTCATTAATTTGTTTTTCCAGACTTTTTTTTGTCGTTGAAAGTGGGAATCTTCCCAGTCACGTTTTAGATTCTACTTCAAAGATGAAGCTCTAAAGTTACCCCTAGATCCAGTTGTTCAAAATACACACATCTATCTATTGTGTTACCAAAATCTACCTTTGCATGTGCAAGATATATGGAATAATATACAGAAATACTGGTAGGAGTAATTTTATAAATTAATTTCTTACTGTGATTTCTGTACCAGACCTTGAGAATTCCCCATGGTATTGTTTAGTGACTTCTGAGGATGCTGTAAAGTGTTAAGCATATTGTAGGATTAAAAATGAGGCATAAGACATAAATGGTGTTATATGAAAGACGGATGTTCATCCACAAAAGACAGACTTTCCATTAATATTTTTCTTAGAATTACTTGTGAAGTTTTGTTGTTGATAATAGTCAGAGATCTTGGACTTTCAAGTAAATGTTTTTTAATTGAAAAACATAATGCCTTTCCAGCATTCAAATGGTTCTTTCAGGAAACTTCTCAACTCTATTTCAAGGACTGCTATTCTCTAGTGATTAGATGTAGCATTTATGTCTCTGTAGGTTCTAAGAAAAAAATAATTGCAGTTCAATACAGTGCTGGACAGCTTTATGTTTGAAATGTGTAAATATTTCAGTTATCCTGGTTTTGTAATAAGATTGTCTTTCAAGTCTTTTGTCTACCCATCAGCCTCACTGAAAACATCTGAAACTATTTTCAGACAATTTGACGCACAGATAGAAGGTCTAAGAGTAAACCTCATGAGGAACTGTTATCTGGATGATTGTTTAAATTATTCTAAGCCCTAGTGTATGTGAGCTCCCGTTACCAAATAATAATGTTAGGAAGTAATGTTTCATAATTACAGGCTGAAAGTTTCCATACTCTTTATCTGTTACATGTATTTGTGTCTGGACAAATACTTGTCTGAGATCTTATACCCTCTCAGAGTCTTGAGTATAACCACAGTGACAGAGCATCCCTTACCTTGCACAGAAAACTGCAGCAAACTTAAATCAGGCCATTTCCTCGAGTTCTTCAACAAAGGTTTGCTCCTCAAGTCCCAAACTAAGCACTTGAATCAGGAAATTATGCACTTCATGTATGTTCTCCAGTTAAGTTCCTGAAGTTAAGTGGAATGATTTTGAGCTAGACCCTACCTTTGTTTCACAATATTCCATATTCCCTAATCGTTGGGTCTCACTGCAAAGCCTATTACACTGTATGAACAAATGAGGACCTGGAGAGAGATTTTCTGGGTTTTTTTTCTGGCTATCACAGTTAATGTGTGTGTTAGAATTCCGTATATATTCTAGTTAGATGTTGCCTACTGGCTGGAATTTGCCTGAGTTTAATAATTATAAACCGTTAAAACACAGTTCTTCGCTCCTAAAGATCAGCAAAACTTCACAGAAAAAGGGGAAACATCCTGAGCAATAGGGCAATTTAAACTTTATAAGCATTAAAACTGAATAATTGTTAATAAGCTGCTGACAATAAGCATGCAAACATAGCTGTAGAGGAATTTCTTGTGGAGCAGAGGCGTGGTATCACTTTAAAGGTGTGGACAACCCATCTTAGGCCTAAATAAAGGCTCTGTCCTTGAAGCTGCCTTGGAACACAGGGAGGAGGAGGTTTTATCTGTTTTGTGAGAGCTTTGCTAGATGCTTGGCTGGAGGTGCTGGCCCCGGGGGGAGAAGGGGACGAGAGCCTCTTGCATAGTGGAATGGCACTACCCAATAAAATGCTGGCACGTGTAAACCTGTAACTGACCAACTCTGTTAAGGGGCAGGCGTGTGGACACTGCTTAAGTGTATATATTGAGCTGTCTGGAGCAATAAAGGGAGAACTACTTGTAGCCATATCAGTGGGATTTGTCGTTGTCTTGACCGGCTCTCCGACGGGACCCTCTTCACATAGTGATTGCACTTGAAATCTAGTCTGTTACACTTAAAATTGAGGAAACAAAGGAGGGCTTCATGGAGCATTTCTGTTATGGACTAATAGCACATCTAGGTTTTTCAGAGGTCAGAGAGTTGAAGCAGTGCCCTTGGAACAATTCCATGACCTGTGAGGAAGCATTTGCTGTGTTTCACTATTGCTCCTATTTTTTTTTCTTTCTTCCTAGCTGTGATCTGTCGTACAGCATCATCTCTTTCCCTGCTCCTCTAGCATCTGTTACAAAGTCACACATTCAGAGAAGTCAGCCTCTAAAAACACATTTATTTTCTACTGCCTTTTTTTTTCTCCCTCCCCAATCTCTCTAATTCTTCAAATAATTTTTCATATAAATTTTCAGCTAATTCTTCAAAATTCAGGTAAGTGCCAGGGTAGTTTCTCATGCCTTGGAAACAGCAAGTGATGCCCTGAAGTAGCTTCTGCAAGATGAAAAAGAAAAACCTAGTAGCATACAAGTTTCTGCAATCGTACAGACAGGGAATAGGCAGTCTCTTGATATGATTTGGTTTTGCTCATCAAAATGTGAATTTATTGTTTTTACTTATCAGTTTTGACTTTTGGATTCATTATGGAAATGTACATTATTGTTACCTAGATTTCTTGAACGTACTTTTTTGCTTCACAGAAGTCTCATTGTCTTTGACTCAGAAAAGCAGGATGCATACTTCCTGTAAAATGAACGTATCTCAGTAGGTATCCTATTTTGCACATTTTCAGCCTGAATGTTCTTCATAAATGTACATACATGCACATACACATACATACATATTTGATTTTTAAAAAAAAAATCTAAATAAGCAGGTTTTCTCAAGTCTTATCATAATAAGACACTTCTCTGGCTTCCTCTAGTGCCTTTTTTCCCCAGTTTTGATTCCCGTAAACTTTTCTGCTTAATACTTGAGTCATCATCATTCAGCTCACAGTTTGTCTGATTACTGTTCATGCAAAAAGCTGCATCAAAAGTCAAAATAAAACATAACTTTAATCCTTAACTGTTGATAAACAAATGAAAGGACACAGTATAATACACAGCTGCAAATGCATTTTCAAAGGGAACAAAAATATAATTTTGTTTCTCTTTGCCTGTTATTACTGTTAAGTGAACACTGACTGTTGTGTTAACAGGAATTAAAGACATAGTCCCGCAAAGCCAAAAGCTGGGGTGTTAATGCACAGCTCACAGAGCACTATTGTCATTTGAACAACTCTTCTCACCAGATCTTCTTGAAAACCTGTGTGCTTGTTCCACTGTACTTCTGAACCCATTTACAGTTTCTTCTGTATACCAAATGTCTTAAATGGGGATGTCATATTATTTGAGGGCTGATACATTAGCCATTCTTTTACTGGATTTTCTGCATAAATTGTATCTTCCTTATCAGAGTAATTACTCTTAGTCCCTTCATCATTCTGGCTGAGCTGTTAAGGTCACTACATGGTCAATTGTACAGGCAGGTGCTCTAACTGAAGAATAAATTTTCTTTTTTTGTTCCTTCTCTAGTTTATTCATGTTTCCTACATGGTCATACAAGTGCCTGTCTAGTTTACTGAAGGAGACAGGTGAGATGTGAACAGAGGACCAAGAAACAGGTGGCAAAACAGCCTTAAACAGGGTGATCACCATATGTCCGATCACAGTTCAGTGATGCAGATTGTCTAGTTCAGTGATGCAGATTATCTGAATATTTCTTTTCAAGGAACAACAGTTGTGAGAATATGGCAAATATGTGTCAAATATGGCACACTCAAAATTACAATAGACTATAGTTGGCAACTGACAGTTGCTTTTTCATAATAGTTTTTGTATTGCTTACTGTCAGCAGTTCATGACATTTCCCAAAGACCATTTCTAAAACAAATGGGAAATTTAGGTCTTAGGAAAAAATGCCCTTATTTTGCGGGGGAAAAAATGAATATTTTTAATAGAGTTAGTTCTCAGAAAAAATGATTAAATTAGAAACTTTTTGTCAGTTCTATTTATTGGTCCCAGATGCATTCCAATGTACTGGAATAACATGTGATGTGTCCAGATATAGCTGTTTGGCCTTAAGCAGTCCTCTTATTACAACTTGTGAAGAAATCATCATGCCTTACTTGGCTTGACAGAACACACCTGATGGGATCTAGAGACTTTATAAACAGAACAACTGTAGTAGAAAAGATGCACAAATGCAATGTTGGAGACCATGCAAGCAACTTAAACAACTCAGCAACAGAGCAGATAATGGCTCCAGCATTTAACCTATATACAAATATTTAAATATATCCCATCTGGAAAATAAATTGTAGGTATTTTCATTGTTATTGCAAAATGAGTGTTCAATGGTGTTTTTTTCCAAGCACTTCCATACCTGCAAAGGGGAAAAGAGGGAGTGAAGAACAGCATACCGTGATTGAAGAGGGAGTGCATTTATAAGCATTCACTGGTTGTGTGAATCCTGGAATGCCTGGGCTTGGTGGCCAGGAAGGCAGGCTGTAGGAAAAGAGGGACCATTTGTAAGCAGTTTAAGTCAGTGCCTATGAAAAGGAATGTCAGTAGCTAGTTTCCTGATTGACAGGACAACATGGAGATTTTTATGCTAACGACAAAAGTCCTGGCTCCTCCATGCATCCTCACACACTATTTTTGAACAATTTTGAACAAGCTCTAAAGGCCGTAACTCACACAGAAGCTGGAGTTTTAAGGAGGCTATTGCACAGCACTGTAAATTGCTTTAAATCCTTTATCTGGCATTCGAGTCCATGTCATCATGAAGACACAGAGCACCTTCATAACCCAGAGGCAATACCAAAAAATGGCCAAAGAAATGTAGAAACTTCGCCAGATCCTGGCAAAACCAGTATGTTGCAATTTGAAATGTTTCCATATAGTCCACACTGAGTTGCAATGGTTTTAAACTGGAGCAGGGTAGATTTAGATTAGATGTTAGGATGTGAGGGTGGTGAAATATTGGAGCAGATTGCCCAGAGAGGTGTTGGAGACTCTATCCCTGGAGGCATTCAAGGTCAGATTTGATGGGACTCTGAGCAACCTGGTTTAGTTAAAGATGTTCCTGCTCACTGCAGGGGGTTGGACTAGATGACCTTTAAAGGTCCTTTCCTGCCCAACGCATTCTATGATTCTATGAAATGGAAATATATTTCTGCAAGATGACTGAGAAATCAGAAATACAGTGTTTGTTGGCTTATACATATAGATCTAAGGCACATGAAGTTTTCTTCTTCCACCTATGCCATTGTCTTTAATGCATCAATATTTTCATAAAATATTAAAACAAAGATAGTTCTCTAAATTATGAACACTTAAAGTAGCACACCAAAGTGAATTAGATCTTATTAATAGATTGAATCTCATAATAGTGATGTTGTTTAGAAGAATTAGCGTAGAATCTTCTTTCATGATTTCTTCAACTTAAATGCCTTCAGTCCCTTAGCTCCTGAATTGGTACCCTAATTTTCAGAAGTACTGATCATTTGTGTTTCTTACTTTGCTGCCCAAATAAAGATTTCTAACAAAAAAAAAAAATCTAGCTTTCTTTATGAGTTACAAAGCTAATGAGAAAGCTGAGTATACAGAATTCTGACTAGAAGTTTACTGTGTCATTTTAAAGATCCCTCAATTTCCATTTTACTTTGGCTAGAATTATAACAAAAAAATTCACAGGAAAATATTAGAGGATTTAAAATGAAATTTTATTTTTTTAAATAGCAATTTTTAACATGCTTTGCCATTTTGCTGCAGTGAAGGGGAACATAGGGTGGAGGGGGAAGAAATCAATTCCTACTGCTGATGCAGAGAGGTCACTGAGATCTCATGCCAGCCTTGGAGCAGGGACAAGGTGGGACCTCAGAGAAGTATGGGGCAAGGCAACAGCAGGAAGCAAAAGGTAAACAATTTGAATAGTGGCAGTGCTGTAATAGTGCGGTGGCCTGATTTTAGGGGTGTTATTTGGCACACGTCTCAATATACTTCCTATACGGGCTGCAGAAGAGGCTGCTGCCACTGTTTGAGCTACAAAGCCAAACTGCAAGTTATGAGTGGGACAGCAGCTCTTTTGTGGTAGAGGATGACAAATTACAAGGAGAGCAGACACTGAGCTGTTGGGAAAAGTATCTCATCACAGAAAAACCGGCTCAGCTGTGTGAAAGGAGGCACAAATGCATAATTTTGTAGATCTTAATCATAGAATCATAGAATGGCCTAGGCTGGAAGGGACCTTAGAGATCATCTAATCTAACCTTCCTGTCACGGGCAGGGACGCCACTAATCTTTAATTCAGAAAAATTATATGCAGCAAACTAACTTGCGGTTTTATTTGCCTTGTGTTTCTAGAAATGTTCCTAATATTAGGTATTTTATCTTATGCAAGATTTTTTAAAAAGGAATGTTTTAACTTCCTTACAAATCCTCAAAGTTGTCCAGGATAGCGGAAGTTTATATCTGTTTAATAATATTTGTAGCTGATTCCTTTCTCAAGATAGAAGATGCCTTTCTCTCCTATAGACAGAAATTTCAGGACTTGAGATAAGGTTAAAATGTTAAAGTAGGCTGCTCAGAAATATTCAGTGAAGAACAATGTCATTGTCTCTGACTTTTATAATTTAATGGACGTCACACAAAGAGGAAACTAGAGATCTTTCCTTTGCATAGAGCAGAAACCAAACAATTATCGCAAAAGAAGCTATTCCTAAACATCTGAAAAATATCTTCAGCATCAGCATTCAAAGGATTGTGTATGTTTTTAAAACTGTTAAAGAAATAATTGAGTCATCCTTAAGTGTTTTCTTCTGTTTGCTTCAGGAGCCATCACTAACAGCTCTTACACATGGCCTTATTTGTTGTTCATTTTCAGTGTTGTGTTTCCTTAACAATAATGGTATATCCTGATAAAATAATATGAATGACAGACATCAAGACCATTGAAAATAGCGATATGATAATATTTCTAAGAAACAAAAATTAAGTAGCTGGAGAGTTTAAATCCAACTATTATTTTAGCCTAGCCCTTTGAATTGGGATTGCTATTTACAGTAAAAGTCAATGCAATTTGACTAAAGGCCAGATATTTTCAGTTCTTAAAAACTAAGTGTCACTGTAGGCTGTCACTAAATCTCACTGTTAATATGGATAAGCACCATCAGGAATGAGCAATAGAATCCAAATTTGGCCCTTGAACAGGTATCTTCCCACAAGGTTTATGTGCCAGATTCACTTATCCAGTCACGCAAACAACCCCAAGGTAATGTTATTATCAGATGCTTTCACAAAGCAATATTTAGTCACATTGGTTTAAAGTAAATATATGAATATAAACATTGATATTTAAAATATACAGCACTTTTTTTTTCCACTAATGTTCAAAGATTAAACAAAAGCAGTGTTTGTTTTTTTAACATTGCCAGACTCTGTGCTTTTGGAGATAACATTGTACACAGTCTTGTCCTTCTGCCAGACAATACAACCCTGTGGTAACAACAAAGCTGGGAACTCTACCAGGCTTTCTGAGCCAGAGGTATTGCCACCTATTACTAATAATTCAGATGATGGTTCCCAGGGCACTGAAATAAAACTCTGAAAGAAATAGTGCTATTTTTTTTTCCACAAGGATGAGAAAATGATTTAATGCAGACTCTGGATCTTGCAAGTGGCAGTTTTACCACATATGTTTGAGAAAAGAAATGCTCCAAAGGAAACTGATAATGAAGCTCCCACCCCTTAAATATGAGGTGTTCCACAATGACTAGCATCTTTCCATTCCCATTAGCTTCAGAGTTCAGTCTCCCTGAACTGATTTGCTTCCCACACCACTCTCCTTCACTCATTTCCCATTCCACCTCTTATTATCCCCATTTCTCCTTTTCCATGTGTCCCTATCTTTCATTGTTTGTTTGTTTGTTCATTCCCCAACACTTATCACCCACTTTCAATACCTCAGTATTTATTCTTCCTTTTCTCCTTTCTGAAGTTGCCATAACTCCCAAGCTTTTAAAATTTAGAGACATGATGATCTCACTTTTTCACTAACAGTGGTTACAGGGTTCTGCTGCCCCAAAAAAGGTAGCGGTAGGTGATCATATGATCACGGAACATTTAGGGTTGGAAAAGTCTAGTATCCATCCTCCTGTTCACAGCAAGCTCATCTCTGATCACATTGGGTGCTCCAGGGTCTCCCCAGTCACATCTGGAATATCTCCAAGGAGAGAGGCTGTGCAGCCTGTCTGAGCAACCTGTTCCATGGCCTGTTTCTCTTCATGGGAAAAAGTGTTTCTGTATATCCATTCTGAAGCCCTTTTCTTTCAAGTTATGTCTGTTGTCTCACATTCTGCTGCCCTGCACCACTGTGAAGAGCCTCGGCCCTAGGGCCATGACATCGCCTATAAGCCCTAGGGAGCTGCTGTCACATACTCTGAAATTGTGTTTTCCCCAGGCTGATCCAGTCCTGGTCCCTCAGTCTCTTCTCACAGGAAAAGTCCTTCAACCTCACGAGCTTTCAGGGTCTTTTCCACAGATCTGGTCCCCAAGCAGGCAGTCTCCAGCCTATGGCATTGAAAGGGGTTTGTGCATGCATTTTACAAGGTTTCTGTCAGTCCACCCTCCAGTCTGTCCATATGGCTGCGCAGGGCCACACTGAGGTGGAAGATGCTCATAGGAGAAGGAGCAAGAGAAGAAGGACCTTTGGGGTAAGTGTGACAGCATCCTGCCTAGGGGCTGAGCTCCACATCCAGCCCAGTGCCTGAGATAAAGGTACAGAATGTCAACATTTTTCATGTAGACCTCTATCTAAGACTGAAATTCAAGAGGCAAAGCCAAAATACCACTGCTCAGACAGATCAGATGGCAGCAAGGCTACAGTGTTAGCACTGAGCACTGGCAACATTCAGACCTAGGCAGAGCCACTTGGACGTCTAGAAGACAGGCGAGTCAGTTGGTGCTGTTCTTTAAGGGATCTGCACTCTCTCTAGGAAGGTATGGACAAAGCCTTGCAACCAGTGCATATTTAGGGCCCTGCATATGAAGGAAATGAAAAGGATGCTGAGAACATTCAAAGCTTTATGCAAATATCTAAATCTTTAGCTAATTTGAAATACTCATTTAGAGGAAACATCTGGAAACTGATGTCAGTGCCCTTTTCCCAATAAATTTTAGCTAGGCAAAAAAAAAAAAAAAAAATCAGTAGCTATTTTTGAGTGTGTGTGGTAAAAGCACCACTGGAAGGTTCTAGGGAGATATTTTGGAGGAAAGGAGGAGTTCATCAGATATTTAGAGCCAGAACTTGCGTTAGCACAGCTGTCCTGATTGTTCTTTTCCTATTTATGCAGAGCCTCATTCCTTTCCAGATAAAATAATGACTTGTTTGTACTTTATTTATTGTGTAATCACAGATTTCAAAATACATACCATAAAGATGAGCAAGTAATGCAAACATCCCTCTAGGCTCAAAATTGAAAACACGAAAATAAAACAAATGTAGACAATGGGATATAATCTGTCATGTCTTCAATAACAATGCCAAGTACAATGTCATCCGTTCATGTCATGATAAGGTTAACTTGATCTTATGACCAATTTGATCAAAACTTCATGTACAAAAATGTTTGTGTGCATATTTATATTTGTATTTATCCAACTTCTGTACTTTGTTGATGGCATTGTACCTAGCTTTATTCAGAAATTGCCATTAGTTTTTGTTAATCCATTGGCTATATAGTAAAGGAAATTATTCTCAAAGAGAAAGATCTGATACATAATTATTTTAATGTTAATTTGTATTACATTTTGTCAGTTATTCTACATAATATTTATATATAAAATACATACATATATATTTATAACACATGTTATTATATAATTATTATATGCATTCTAATACAAAACATGCATAAAGGTCTTTAAATTTAAAATTACTTAAATTTTATATTACTTAAATTTAAAATTACTTATTTTTAATTAAAAATTAAGTCTAGACATTCGTAGGGTTGAGAATATCTAGAGTTACATTACCCTGAATTTTTTCAGAGTTTTGAGACAAACCTAAAGTAACAACATCCTATAGACTATAGTCCATTACTATATATAATTTAGCAACCTAGATTTACATTATCAGAGCCTACCCAGGCATATATATCCTTCTGAAAATCTGGTCAAACACCTAAATTCCACAAAAAATTTGGACTACTGCATTACTTCTATTATCAAAGCTCTTCCGAGCTTCTAAGCTATGGGCAGATTTTGAAAAGCAATTTGAATGGCTTTAAATGGGATGCTCAGCAAGTATCTAATCAGATTTTGAGAATTTAAACAGCTTATACATCCAAGACCCTTTTAAAACTCAACCCTCAAGGGTGTTTTTGTGAAACATACAAAGACAGCTTTACCTGTGATTTAGTAGAAACTTAGCCCTGAGCAAGGCATCTCATTTGTGGCAACTGCTGAGCTAGGCTGGCTGTTGACACAGTTGGATGGGAAGCATTATGCAAAATGACTACTAACTTAATTTAGTAGGTCAAGGGCTCTATCTCTATGGAGTTGGCAGAAGAAAGAGTCTGCAGAAGATCTGACTGATTTTTTTTTTAATAGACCAACAAGAATCATAGAATCATAGAACGTCAGGAGTTGGAAGGGACCTCGAAAGATCATCTAGTCCAACCTCCCTGCCAGAGCAGGATCACCTAGAGTAGGCCACACAGGAATGCATCCAGGCAGGTTTTGAAAGTCTCCATAGAAGGAGACTCCACAACCTCCCTGGCCAGCTCTGTCGCCCTCACAGTAAAGAAATTTTTCCTCATGTTTAGGTGGAACTACCTGTGTCCTAACTTAAATCCATTATTCCTTGTTCTATTACTGGGCACCACTGAGAAGAGATTGTCTCCTTCCTCTTGACACCCACTCCTTAGATATTTGTAAACATTAATAAGGTCCTCTCTCAGCCATCTCCTTTCAAGACTAAACAGCCCCTGTTCTCTCAGTCTCTCTTCATAGGAGAGATGTTCATGTCCCGTAGTCATCCCCGTAGCTCTCTATTGGACTCTCTCCAGTAGGTCCCTGTCTCTCTTGAATTGGGGAACCAAAAACTGGACATAGTATTCCAGGTGTGGTCTCACCAGGGCAGAACAGAAGGGAGCTATGAAATACTTTACCTAGTGCAATAGCTATGATGAACAATTTACTCTGCCATGCAAACTCTGTCCTAATTAGGATTTTTTTATTATTATTATTATTTATTATTTTATCACTATAATTATTATTGTTGTTTGTTATCTCATTTTACTGGCCAGCAGTAAGGAATAAAGAGAGACAAAAAAAAAGGTGGCAGGAGGGAGCTGCTCCCCTTCAACATACCAAAGCCCAGCAAGAACAGATCGCACAAAGGGAACAACACTAGGAAGCTCAGAGGACTGGGCAGCTCCTTCCCCCATGGGAAGCAGATCCTAAACAACGCTAGTTAGCTGATCCTTGATAGCTGCTGGCATTACTATGCCGAGCTCCATTCTGAAGGCATTAGTCCTTCTGACTGATGTGAAGCTCTTCATGCTATGTCTTGCCTTCAACATGGTGTGAGATATTTGAGGGCCTATTCATCTGTTTGCCATTATTTTCTGCTTATGTAACAGCTAAATAACAAACAGCTAGCAAAGGCTGAGCTGACACTCAAAGCGCAGAAGGCAGAAGCTTCTCCCAAGAGAAATCCATGTAACTGTTTTATAAATTGTTTTGCAGTGATGGTAATTGGTCTCTGAAGACTGAGCTTTGTAGGGACAACAGCAGAAATACTGAAGGCTCCCTAAAGGATTTTCTAGAGGAGTTTCCACTCTCCCCATCAATTGCATAACCATTTTTAAGCTTGCCATTGGAGGTGGTTATACACCATAATCCAAGTAGCTTTGGATTCCCTACCAGCTAGAATAAGATGGACAGAAAAAACCCTTGCACAGAAGCTTCTATCGGCCACCTGGCCCACCTGAGAAAATCAAAGCAGGACAATTGAGGGAAAATAAGTAGTTGCTTCTTTATCTTATTTCCCATTTGGGAAGCCAGGGAAGATTTTAGGTTACTGCATAACATTTTTACATAATGGCCCACAACATTTTTTCCTTGATGTTCTGTAGATCCTGTGTTACTGTTCAGTCTGTTGGATTCTCAAGGTTAAAAATAGAAAGGTACAGGACATGTTGAATAGATCTTAGTTTATAAGTATGAGAGAATATAATACGAAAAGCCTGCTGTCTCACATTGTAATTCTCCAAAAGATAAAAGACTTCAATTTTTCCAGAAAAAGAGCTATGCTGTTTGGGGGAAGATTGGGACGGATGGCATAAATCAAAAATTAAGCTAGAACATACTCTCATGTTTTTCCAAAGAAAAAAAGCAATTTAGCAAAGAGCTTTGGTAAGGCTCAAGGGCTCACATGCTGAAATGGAGTTCCTGGTCCCATTGGGAAAGGGTGTGGATGAGGGTCCCAGGAGAGACTGGTCAGGACATTAGGCCATGTTAGAGTCCTCAGGGTCCTCATAGTTTTCTCAAATCTTATCATATTTCCATTTCAAGTTAATAGCAATATTCCATTCAAATTTAATATATTTATTCAGTTACTAGTATTTATTAGTATAATCAAGAAATTATGAAGACTTTCAACACCAGAAAATGGAACATTAATTCAGAGCTTAGTAAATTAAAGAAACAAAAGGAGAAAAATGTCCTTTATTTCCTCTGGGAAGAGGAAAAGGAAACAAAGGACATTCATGCAAACTGGGGGTTAGGTTAGTGATCTCTGAAGTGTGGTGTGCACACCCCAGGTTGTGTGCAAGACTAGTCACTAAGGTGTGGGAAGAAAACAGTTTTTGTACCATTAATAAATAAAATAAAATAAATTTATTTTAAGTACTGTTTATTTAATCCTTATCCATTTAAAATTTCTATTTTGTGTATATTTCGTAAAGTACAAAAGGGGAAAAAATCATTTCTTGTCATTTGTGTGATAATGATAGCCATAGTAAGGCTGACCTGATCACTACAAAACTCTGCCATACCTGATTCTTCTTCTCTTCAGAGCATCCTGGCCTGTATCAAGAATAGTGTGGCCAGCAGGAGTAGGGAGGTGATCGTGCCCCTGTACTCGACGCTGGTGAGGCCACACCTTAAGCACTGTGTTCAGTTTTGGGCACCACAGTAAGGAAGGATATTGAAGTGCTGGAATGTGTCCAGAGAAGGATAAAAAAGCTAGTGAGTGGTCTAGAGCCCAAGTCTCATGAGGAGCAGCTGAGGGAACTGGGATTGTTTAGTCCAGAAAAGAGCAGGCTGAGTGGAGAACTTATCACTCTTTACAAGTACCTGAAAGGAAGTTGTAGTGAGGTGGCAGTTGGTCTCTTCTCCCATGGAACAAGTGATAGGACAAGAGGAAATGGCCTCAAGTTACACCAGGGAAGGTTTAGATTGCATATTAGGAAAAATTTCTTCACAGAAAGGATTGTCAAGTATTGAAACAGGCTGCCCAGGGAAGTGGTGGAGTCACCATCCCTGGAAGTTTTAAAAAAAATGTAGACATGGCACTTCAGGAAATGGTTTAGTGGTTAGGGTGGCATTGGGTTGACGATTGGACTTGATGATCTTAAAGGTCTTTTCCAACCTTAATGATTCTATGATTCTGTGATTCTAATGCAGGTTAGGAGTGAATTGATGAAAATGTTGGTCATTTAAATAGTGTGAAAAAAAAAACCAGCATAAGGGAAAAATCCTAACTTGAAAATGCATAATTTCCATCTGAGTCTAGGAATAGATAGGATAGTGTTTTAGAGTATGGCTGTTCTGGAGCTTATGTATTTTTTTCAAAATAAGGAGCAAAATTGAACACAGTACTCAAAATGTGACCTCACCAAAGCCAAGTACAGGGGCAAGATCACTTCTCTACTCATACTCACCACACTATTCCTGATAAAGGCCAGCACAAAGCATAAGAAGACAAGCTCAGAAATGCACTTGTTGGAAATGGTTGCCTGCATAATTTCTCTCACTGGTTAGAAGGAAGCTTACAGCAAAACATCACCACCCCTCCATACAAACTGCAAGATGAATCGTTTTACCTCAGTATATCAGCTCTGTCAGCTTGAGGGGAAATCGTTTGCATCACTTGCCACTTCATTTTTCTTCATAAGATCGCCTGGATTGGAAGCACTTCTATGTGAAAAACATTTAATGTTGCTTTTTTTACAAGGGCTTTTGGGGGATGTGTGGAGGCAATGTTATGTCTTGTAGATGACTCCAAAAGAAGCCCCAGCATGAATACTGACAAGACTTTCTACTCTTCCAGTTCAGATTTTGTCTAAGAATCAAAAATCTCCCATTTATTATGTATTTTCTGTTTAAAACTGAGTCTTGGACAACAACAGAGGAGTTTCTGTATTTGTCATGTCATGACATTGTTCTAGCTTTTGGCCTGTACCAGGACATGCTGAAGAAGCTCGAATAGGTAATTTGTTAAAGATATGCCATGAAATTACTTTAAATCAGATGCTGATGACAGTTATTTTTCTGTCTGTATCCTAACAACACAAGAAATATAACTGCTATCTAAAATCTGGCATGTTTTTCTGTTAGAATTGTTATGAACAGATCATAGAGTCATAGAAAACCAGGTTGGAAGGGACCTCAGAGATGACCTGGTCCAGCCTTTCTTGGCAGAAGTACAGTCTAGATAAAATAGCCCAGCACCCTGTCCAGCTGAATCTTGAAAGTGTCCAATGCTGGCAAATCCTTCACTTCCCTGGGGAGGTTATTCCAATGACTGATTATTCTTGTGAAAAATTTTCCTCTTGTGCCCAACTGGTATCTCTTCAGGAGTAGCTAATACCACTACTCCTCATCTTTTCCATATGACTTCTTGTAAAAGGGGAGTCTCCATCTTCTTTGTAGATAGTCTTTAAACGCTGGAACATGGTGATAAGGTGTCCCCTAAGCGTTCTTTTTCCAGATTGAACAAAGGGAATTATCTCAGCCTTCCCTTATATGGCAGCTTCCCAGTCCTTGAATCATCTTTGTAGCCCTTCTCTGGACCCTCTTCAGCCTATCTTTTCCATATAGCAGGAACCAAGACTGAACACACTATTCCAGGTGTGGCCTTACAAGTATTGAGTAGAGGAGGATAATGACTTCTTTACCTCTGCTGGCAATGGCCTTGTTGATGCAGCCCGCCATCCTGTTGGCTTTCTTTGCCACTGCAGCTTCACTCATTGCCCTGGTTTGAGAGCACCAGAATAAAAGCTCTTTGAGGAAAGGCTGAGTCTCTTTAGCTTGGAGGAGACTGAGGGGTGACCTCATTAATGTTTACAAATATATCAAGGGTGAGTGTCACGAGGATGGAGCCAGGCTCTTCTCGGTGACAACCAATGATAGGACAAGGGGTAATGGGCTGAAACTGAAACATAAGAGGTTCCGCTTAAACTCGAGAAGAAACTTCTTCTCAGTGAGGGTGACGGAGCCCTGGAACAGGCTGCCCAGAGAGGTTGTGGAGTCTCCTTCTCTGGAGACATTCAAGACCTGCCTGGACACGTTCCTATGTAGCATTATCTAGGTGTTCCTGCTCTGGCAGGGGGATTGGACTTGATGATCTTTCGAGGTCCCTTTC
The DNA here is from genome assembly GCA_020746105.1 of Trogon surrucura. Classification (NCBI taxonomy): domain Eukaryota; kingdom Metazoa; phylum Chordata; class Aves; order Trogoniformes; family Trogonidae; genus Trogon; species Trogon surrucura. The sequence continues at coordinate 25,351,311 of CM036622.1, read as the reverse complement.
AATCCCTAGCATTCTGTGATTCTGTGATCCTGTGATCCTGGCACAAGTGAAAATCACAATGGAAGAGGGGTGGCAGCTGTGCCTGTGGGGAGGAGAGGATGGGTCAGATGACCCAAATGGACCAATCATGGTATTCCTTCTCATGGTTCTCAGTATAAAAGGGCCCGTAAGAAACATTTTGGGGCCCTTTGTATCTGCTGTGCTTGGAGGACTGTTATTTGCTGTTCATCGTCTCTCGCTGTGCTGCTGGTGTTCCCACCTCCTGTTTTCACACTGCGGCAGAGCACTGTTGGTCAGGATAGGTCACCTTTGCCTGCCTCCACAGTGTGACTGATCCAGGGCTTCCTTTCTTGTTTTTGTAGACTATCATTGGAACTCTGGGCTTGGGCCTTCCTGTCTGCTGCCAAGTCTGGTCTGGGACTTTTCTGCTCGGGGATTAGTTGTTACCCAGAAGGTGGGGGTTCTGTATTGACATATCCTCTTGATTTTTGAATATATTTACATACTTGTATATATCTGTAAATAGTTTAACATCTCCATTGTTATTGTTAGTATTATTTTCTTTTTCATTAAATTGATTCAAGTTTTTGTTTCCAACCTCAACGTCTCTCTCCCTGGTTCCCCTGTTATCCTCCCTTGAGAAGGTGGGTGGGGATCACAGAGAGTGTCTGTCAGAGCTGGCCATCCGAGACTTAAATTTCGGCAGACATTTTGAGCTTCTTGTCCACCAGAATCCCCAGGTCCACAAAGCAGCCAGGTAGATCCCAGCCTGTGTTGTACTCCTGGATTATGCTTTCCCAAGTGTAAGTCCTTACACTTGTCTTTGCTGAACTTTGTAAAGTTCTTGTTAGCCCACTCTTCCAAACTAACAGGGTCTTCCTGCAGAGTCGTTTTCCCTTCCAAAGTGCCACTTCCCCACTCAGTTTGGTATGATCAGCAAACTTCATCAGGATACACTTGATCCCATCATCCAGATCACTTATGAAGATATTAAACAGTGCTGGGCCCAATATTGATCCCTGGAGGACCCCACTTGTGATAGGCTGCCAGTTTGAAAAAGAGTTATTTACCACCACCCTCTAGAGGTGGCCTGTCAGCCATTTCCCCCCCCCACTGCACAGACCACTTGTCTAGACCATAATGCATCCATCTCTCTAGGAGGAGACTGTGGGAAAGCATGTTGAAATCCTTGGAGAAATCCAGGTAGACAATGCCTACCACTCACCAGATGAGCAGGTTAATTTGTCATAGAAGGCAATCAAATTTGTCAAGTATGATTCGTCCTTGATGAATCCGTGCTGGCTTTTCCCAATCACATGCTTCATTTGCCTTGTGATAGCCCCTGGGAGGATTCTCATCCAAAACTGAAGTGAGTTCAAAGTGGCTCACTTGAGTTTAAGATCAGACAAAAAAACTTCCCTTAAAGTGACTAAACTGTTGAGCTCTGCTATGAATTTTTATGTCAAAAAGTCTTTAGGAAACAGTTTGACTAATAGTTTATGTTGCTTTTCCTGGGATTCATTGCTTTTATCACTTTTGATCTTCTTGTTCATTTTGGCAGGTTTTCTCTCATGGAATAATCAGATATTTCCCTTAACCCTCAAAGGTCAGCAGCTTATTTTGCACATTCATTTTCACTTTTCTGTGTTACATTTACCAGAACATCTGATGCCTTGGTACTATCAGGCAGTGGTGTTGAAAATTATGACTTTAGCTCACACTGTACACAAATTTGAGGTCTGATCTCCATGTTCACTTAAGAAGAGAATTGGTAATCCATTATTTTATTTTAAATAGCTGCCTGTATGTATATCCCATCTTTTTCAGAATTCCCTTAAGCTCTCTATCTGATTTAGAGAGCAGAGAAGTTCTGTTTTCTGCATCCTCACTTAGCAGTTGTGACTCTCCTCAGCTGGAGAGATCTTTTCAAGTGAACTAGTCTGCACGTTTCTGATAACAGTTTCAGGCCAATTAAGTGCATTTTCCAAAAGAAAGCAATTTTATCTGGAAGTGCCAGCTATCTATCATCTCAGTTCATTTCATTACTAGGATTTCTTAACCGTTCAACAGATACATGGTTTGGCCCTGGCTGGAGGCCAGGAGCTCACCAAAGCCACTCTGTCACTCCCTTTTTTTTAGATGGACGGGGAGAGGTGAGATGTAACAAGAAGATAAAAAGCAGTTTAATATAGCAATTGCTGCGCGGGGAAGCAAAGCAGAATGGAACAAAGATTATTCTCTACTTCCCATCGGCCGGGCAATGGGCCGCTTTCCCAGGAAGCAGGGCTCCAACACGCATAGCGGTTTCTCAGGAGGACAAACACAAACAACGAATGCCCCCCACTTCCCTCTGCCTTCTCACTTTTATATCTGAGCTGATGTCATATGGTATGGAATACCCCTTCAGTCAATTTGGGTCAACTGGCCTGGCTGTATCCCCTCCCAAGACGTTGATCACACCCAACCTACTGTTGGGAGAATGTCAAACCACAGCCTTGGTGCTGTGTGGGCACCGCTTAGCAGTAACCAGAACACTGGGGTGCTATCAACACCCTTCTAGCTACCACTCCAAGAAACACAGCATGGAGAGAGCTGCTGTGGGAAGATTAACTCCACCTCAGTCTGACCCAATACAATCTCCACCCCTTATTCCATACCATTTGAGTCATGCTCAGGTCTCACATGTTTAGATCGTCTTAACATTTAACGTTTATATTTCTCCAGTCCTTCAACAGAGAGATGCTTCTCTTCCACTCTATGCTTTTCTTTCACCGCTTTAGATGTTACTTGGTCCACATCCATAGCATGCAGGGCAGGAGAAGCAGCACATCCAACTGTTGGGCATCAACACCAGTTTGGTTTGGGTCACCACTGCATTCTTCTTGTTCCTTCTGAAACCTACTCTTCATCAGTCCAGGTCATCACTTCCTACAAGACACAACTCACATACCAGATTACTTTTCCCCCAAGGTTAAATCGCCTTGAGGCACACATCAGGTTTCCCCATCTTCCCACATCACCCAACAAGTACACCCAGGTCCTTGAGCAAAGACAATCCCACGAATGGGTTTGCCTTTTCCCATGGGAGGAGCAACCCACACTGGCTTCCCCAGCCACCTTCCCATGTGCACTACAGGGACCTTATCTCCTCCTACAGTATGTAGAGGTTCTGTCTGGGCAGAATCTGGACGGTTAGTAGATCCTCTAGAGTTAACCAGCCAAGTGGCTTCTGCTAAATTTGTATCCCAGTGCTTCCATATCCCATGACCCAATGCCCTTAGCATAGTATTTAACAGTCCATTGTATCTTTCAATCTTTCCAGAGGCTTCTGGATGATAGGGGATGTGATACACCCACTCAATGCCGTGTTTCTTGGCCCAGGAATTGATGAGACTATTTCTGAAATGAGTCCCATTGTCTGATTCAATTCTTTCTGGAGTACCATAGCGCCACAAAATTTGCCTTTCCAGGCCTAAGATCGTGTTTCGGGCAGTGGCATGGTTTACAGGGTATGTCTCAAGCCAACCAGTCGTTCCTTCTACCATGATGAGTATGTAGTGCTTGTTTTGGCGTGTTCGTGGCAGCGGTCCCATATAGTCAATTTGCCAGGCCTCACCATAACGAAAACCCAGCCACCGCCCTCTGCTCCAGGGAGACTTTGCTTTTGTGGCTCACTTGATTGAGGAACATATCTCACATTCATGAGTGACCTGTGCAATGGCCTCCATGGTCAGGTCCACCCCTCGATCACGAGCCCATCTGTATGTAGCGTCTCTCCCTAGATGTCCTGATGTTTCATGGGCCCATCGAGCTACAAACAGCTCACCCTTACGTTCCCAGTCCAGGTCCACCTGGGCTATTTCCATTTTTGCAGCCTTGTCTACTTGGTCATTATTTTGATGTTCTTCAGTGGCGCAGCTTTTGGGCATGTGAGCATCTACATGACGCACCTTCAGAGTCATGTTTTCTACTCGAGTAGTGATATCTTGCCACAATGCAGCCGCCCAGATGGGTTTACCTCTGCGCTGCTAGTTGGTCTTCTTCCACTGCTGTAACCACCCCCCATAGGGCATTAGCTACCATCCAGGAATCAGTATAAAGATAGAGTACTGGCCACTTCTCTCGTTCAGCAATCATCAGGGCTAGCTGAATGGCTTTAACTTCTGCAAATTGACTTGACTCGCCTTTTCCTTCAGTGACCTCCACAACTTGTCGTGTGGGACTCCACACAGCAGCTTTCCACCTCCAATGGTTCCCTATCACACGGCAGGATCCATCAGAAAACAAAGCATAGCGTCGTTCATTCTCTGGTAGTTCATTATATGGTGAGGCCTCTTGAGCACGAATCACCTTCTCAGGCACTGCACCAAAATCTCTGCCTTCTGGTCAGTCCATGATCTCCTCCAGGATTCCTGGGTGATTGGATTTTCCCAGTTGAGCTTGTTGTGTGATCAATGCTACCCACTTACTCCATGTAGCACTAGTTGCATGATGTGTAGAGGGGATATTGTCCCTGAACATCCAGTGCAACACAGGCAGCCGGGATGCCAAGAGCAGGGATGCCTCTGTACCAACAACTTCTGAAGCAGCTCGAACTCCCTCGTATGCTGCCAGAATCTCCTTCTCGGTTGGGGTATAGTTGGCTTCTGATCCTCTGTATCCCCTGCTCCAAAATCCTAAAGGTCGACCTCGGGTTTCTCCTGATGTCCTTTGCCAGAGACTCCAAGTGAGACCATACCCCCCAGGTGCAGTGTAAAGTATATTTTGCACTGATGGTCCTGTCCGGATAGGCCCAAGTGCCACTGCATGAGCTATTTCCTGTTTCACCTGCTCAAAGGCTTGTTGTTGTTCGGGACCCCACTCAAAATCATTCTTCTTTCGAGTCACTCAGAAAAGAGGTCTCACAAGCTGACACTGGAATGTGCATCCTCCAAAACCCCACAAGGCCTAAGAAAGCTTGCGTTTCTTTCTTGTTAGTTGGTGGGGACATGGTCGCAATTTTATCAACTACATCCATAGGCACGTGACGGCGTCCATCCTGCCATTTTATTCCTAAAAACTGAATCTCTTGTGCAGGTCCTTTGACTTTGCTTTTCTTTATAGCGAAGCCAGCCTTCAGAAGAATTTCGATTATTCTTTTTCCCTTTTCAAACACCTCTTCCGCTTTACTGCCCCACACAATGATGTCATCAATGTATTGTAGATGTTCAGGGGCATCACCTTTTTCCAGCGCAGTTTGGATCAGTCCATGACAGATGGTGGAGCTATGCTTCCACCCCTGGGGTAGTCGATTCCAGGTGTATTGAACACCCCTCCAGGTGAAAGCAAACTGTGGCCTGCACTCTACTGCCAAAGGAATGGAGAAAAACGCATTGGCAATGTCAATTGTAGCATACCACCTCGCTGTTTTTGACTCCAGTTTATACTGGAGCTCCAACATATCTGGTACAGCAGCACTCAATGGTGGTGTCACTTCGTTCCGACCACGATAGTCCACTGTTAGCCTCCACCCTCCATCAGACTTTTGCACTGGCCATATGGGACTATTAAAAGGTGAGTGTGTCTTGCTGATCACTCCCTGGGCTTCCAGCTGATGAATCAGCTCATGGATGGGAGCTAGGGAGTCTCGATTTGTGCAATACTGCCGCTGGTGTACTGTCCTGATAGCAACTGGCACCTGCTGTTCTTCAACTTGCAGCAGTCCTACAATGAAGGGATCTTCTGAGAGGCCAGGCAGGATAGACAGTTGTTTGGTTTTCTCTGTAGTCACAGTAGGCACACCAAAAGCCCATCGGTAGCCCTTTGGGTCCTTGAAATACCCTCTCCTGAGGTAGTCTATGCCAAGAATACAAGGGGCCTCTGGGCCAGTCACAACAGGGTGCTTTTCCCACTTGTCCCCTGTTAAACTCACATCAGCCTCCAGTACAGATAATTCTTGGCATCCTCCTGTTACTCCTGAAATCCAAACAGGTTCTGAGCCTTTATATCTTGATGGTACTAATGTACACTGCGCACCAGTGTCCACCAACGCCTTATACTTCTGTGGGTCTGATGTGCCAGGCCATCGAATCCACACAGTCCAGTATACTCGGTCATCCCTGTCCTCCTCCTGTCCGAAGGCAGGGATCCTCTATTCCTGATCCTCATTAGAACATTCACTGGGTAACTTTTGTCGTAACAGACCAGAAGTCCCCTCATCAGGATCAAGGGACATGACTTCAATTCTTCTTTGTCTAGGAGATTGCTGATTATCTTTCTGAGTCCCCACAGCAACTGCACTGACTGCCTTGTTATATGTCACCTTCTTAATTGCTGTCTTTCCTCTCAGTTCACGCAGACGGTCTTCCAGTTTAGAGGTGGATTCACCATCCCACTTCCTCATGTCCTCCCCTTGATCACGCAGGAAAAACCAAAGTGCTCCACGTGGCGTATGCCTGGGACTTCCTTTTCCTCTGACTGATACAGGAAAAAAATGGTTTCTTGGAGCACTCCTGGTAGTTGATGCCTTGGTCCGCAGGGATGAGGAGATGCGAAGGTTGTCTTCAAAATTTTGCAGCCAAGAGGACACTCTTTCCACAGTTGCTATATCCATATCTGCAATACATCATTGCCAAGTTGTTGGAATATGACTCTGGAGCGCCCTGAATCACCTTTCTCCACATGGCCCGTGTGCATGGCACATCCTCTGGATCTTTAGGGGCTTCTTCATCATCTAGATTACTGTAGATGACTTCCAACACTCCTAGTTCTCTTAGGTACTGGATGCCTTCATCTGCAGTAGTCCATTTTCCTTGGAAATTTGAAAGATCTTCCTTGAATGGATATCTTGCCCTTACACTTGAGAGGAGCCGTTTCCAAAGACTGCAAATACCTGTTTCCTTTCCAATTCCTTTTTCAATTCCCCAATCCCTAGCAAGGGATCCCAGTTGCTGGGCTTCTCCACCATCTAGTTGCTGACTGTCAGCCCCGCTATCCCAGCATCGGAGCAGCCAGGCAGAAATCCGCTCACCGGGCTGACGGCTGTAACCTTTCCTCATATCTCGGATTTCTGACGAGGTCAGGGACTGGGTAGTTTCTGTTTCTTTTTTGATTTCTTTCACTCTTCCTGATTCCCCAGTCAGAGGATTAATTTCTTGATCAGGCTCCTCCTCTTCTTCCTCTCTTACTAATCGACCGTATGGAGCTGTTGACTTTCTTTTCCACATTTTTGTCTTCACTACTGGGGCAATTACTGTAGTCATTGTTTGAGTTCCTGTCTCAACCATGGTGTCTTCAGCTGAGGTTTGAGTGCCTGCCTCAACCACTGCCCTTTGAGAATACTGAACTGTGGCTCGATAGGCACAGGCTAAGCCCCAGTACAATGCTAGGAGTTGCTGGTTTTCATTGGGGTAGGTAAGGCACCCTTCTATCAGGTGGCATGTCAATTTAGTAGGATCGCTCGCCTGTTCAGGGGTGATATCCCAGGCTATGGGAGGTGATAACTGTCCTAGGAATCTGCCCAAGTCCTTCCACACACCCTGCCACCCAGGGACCGGCCGTTTCAAGGCACACTTCAGTATGTCCTCACCCAAAGATTGTCTCCTCTTATGCCAGGATGGAAACAGATTCCACAAAGCCCATAGTATACTAATAACATTAACTAGTAATACCATAGAGCTTACACAAGGGTGGACAAGGACCCTGGGAGCCTTCATAATAAAGCCATTTATATCAATCTCATGTAGGCAGAGGGGGATATATTCTTTTACTCTATCCAAAAGATAGCTCCAGCCGTGCAGCAGGGCTGTAACTACTAGAACAAAACACATATTCATTGTTGGTCTTAACATGTTCTTAAGCAAAGCTAAACCAAATGATAAGCAAGTGCTACAAGCAAACTCCGTGTCCCGCACAGGAACTTGCCGCTTAATAACTACTCTAGCTACAGCAAGCTTGAGCAAAACTGCTGTTATCCTGCCCCACGTTGGGCACCAAAAAGGACTGTGGTGGTTTGGCCCTGGCTGGAGGCCAGGAGCTCACCAAAGCTGCTCTATCACTCCCTGTTTTTTTAGATGGACAGGGAAGAGGTGAGATGTAACAAGAAGCCCGTGGGTAAAGATAAAAAGTAGTTTAATATAGCAATTACCGCGCGGGGAAGCAAAGCAGAATGGAACAAAGATTATTCTCTACTTCCCGTCGGCGGGCGATGTCCGGCCGCTTTCCCAGGAAGCAGGGCTCCAACACGCGTAACGGTTTCTCCGGAGGACAAACACAAACAACGAATGCCCCCCACTTCCCTCTGCCTTCTCGCTTTTATATCTGAGCTGATGTCATATGGTATGGAATGCCCCTTCAGTCAATTTGGGTCAGCTGGCCTGGCTGTATCCCCTCCCAAGATGGTGATCACACCCAACCTACTGTTGGGAGAATGTCAGACCACAGCCTTGCTGCTGTGTGGGCACTGCTTAGCCGTAGCCAGAACACTGGGGTGCTATCAACACCCTTCTAGCTACCACTCCAAGAAACACAGCATGGAGAGAGCTGCTGTGGGAAGATTAACTCCACCTCAGTCTGACCCAATACAATTACTAGGATTTTTTAACCGTTCAACAGATACACCAGAATCAGCAACTTATAAAGCCTCTGAAAAGAATTTCCAAGTACATTGGGCTGCAGCAATGCCAGCAATGCAATGCATGATACACCAAACCGTAAGTATGAAATTAAACATGTTAAATTTGAAAATAAAATCCTAGCAGCTGTGCAAGGGCATCTGCATTTCAAGAGTGCCCTGAAAGACAAAAGTGGCTGAAAAGGAGCTAGGAAAATATGGTCAACAGACTCGGCAATGTGAAAGTCTCATTACATCATTCTCTTTGGCTATTTACAATCTCTGACAGGCTTCATGTGAAACTATTAAAAAACTTAATAAATCTCACCATAAGGAATGTTGGCATGATGATCAAACTAATGTTTTAGTTTATTAATACCATCCTACTGTTATAATGACAAGTTGTCCAAGTACCCTTAATCATTTATTTGTGGTTTTGTCCTTCCTACAAATAGTTTTTATATCTCCACTTAATCATTACCACGTCAACAGTATAAACTCATTCCTTTTAATATGTTTCATCAAACAATTTCTCCAATCTTCAGTGATTGCATGAGACTAGAATGGGGGGAGAAAAACTGTTTTCTGTCCCACAAGAATGTGAAAATCTTTCCATCCTAATTTGGAATGTGAAACCAAAATCTCAGCAGAAATACTAATGGTGAAATATCTCTTAATTGTTTTGATGTGTTTCTATGTTGCAAAAATAAACAGAAAAAAAATCAATCTGAGTGTTTAAACCAAAGCTTCAGTTCAAATTTATCTGCATGGTCTTTTCCTGTACTTGAACATTAAACAAATGGTTGCTGAAACTAACCTTTTCCTATGGGAAGCAGTAAATATGTGATGTTCTCGACAAAAAAAGTAGAATGAAAGTAGACTTTCAATGGATTAGCAGTTCCAAATGAAAAAAAAAGCTTTACCCTGGCCTGTCTCAGGAAAACATTTGCAACCTCCTTTCTTGGAGGTGTGCTGGTGTAGAGAAGCAGGCATGAAATGACATCAGGAAACAGTGTCAGCATGACTCCCACTATTGTTGAATGGACTGTGGAGTCTAAAGTTATAATTTTGGTAGATAAGTGAAATGTGTTCAGAATTAATTGAATTTCATTTGTCACAATATAAAAATATACAACTTTCCTCAAAGATAGATTGGTGGAGCTAAGCTCTGCCTTTTTTGAAGCAGAAATGGGAGAACCTATTGGAAAATACCCTGGATCAGGAGGCCTCAGTATCTCTCCCCTGCCAAGTCAAAGGCAAAAACCTAAAAAATAAAAATGAGAAGAGTGAATAGAGGCAAGTTCATGCTCGGGATGGCAGACCAACTCCCTTCATGCCCACCTCGCCCCCCCAGGTGCCTCTGTATAACAGGTATGAGGCTCTGGCTGAGGAAGGCCAGCCAAATGAGGAGTGAACGATGGGCATTCTGCACCAGAGGTGTCTCATGAGTCAGTTAAGCCCACCACACCTATCACAACCACATCCTTAAGGAGAAAAAGGGTTATGGTAGTAGGTAACTCCCTTCTGAGGGGAACTGAGGCTCCAATGTGCCAGGCAGATCCTCAGCAAAGAGAAGTATGCTGTCTCTTTGGAGAATGGGTTAGGGCCATGACTAGGAAACTTCCTTGTCTGGTAAGGTCCTCACTATTACCCATTAGTGGTCTTCCATGTAAGTGGAGACAAAACTGCAACTTGTAGTCGAAAAGCCATTAAAAGAGACTTCAGGGCCCTGGGACAGTCAGTGAGGGAATCTGGGGCTCAGGTTTTATTTTCATCTCTCTTTCCTGTTGTGGGCAGTGACACTGGGAGATTAAGGCGAATCCAGTCTATTAATACGTGGGTCCATGTCTGGTGTCACTACCACAATTTCAGGTTCTTTAAGAATGGGATGGTCTACACAGCACCAGTCTTCCTAGCCTCAGATGAGATTCACCTTTCCCAAAGAAGGAAGAGGGTCTTTGCCCAAGAGGTTTCGGGGCTGATCAACAGGGCTTTAAATTAGTTGCGAAGGGGGAGGGGGTAACAATATCAGGCTTGTCTGTGACAAGCTGTGGGATGACGCACCAGGGGTAGAGGGACAGGACGCTACTTCAACAGGTCTTCAAGCAGTTACTCTGAGGTGAGCTGGCAATGCGGCAGCACAGTTAATGTCTTACAAAGATGAACCAGGGGCTCCTGAGGTAGTAGGAGCCAAAGGGAAAACATCCATAGAACACCTTGTCACGTCCCGACCTTTCAGGATGTTGACCCAGGTTTGTTGATTCCCAGACCAGGATTAAGGTGATTTATACCAAGGATCCAAACCAGCAATTTTATTTATCAGTCACCTGACAACGAGGTGTTTCCATTGCCCGCTCGGCACAATCAACACACTGCATAACAACTAGTTATTAATAAGCAAAAGAAACCGGCCTTGCCATAGGTAGTTCCCTGTTAAAGCTAGAAAGAGAGAGAAGGAAAGCGATAGAGAAAGGAAAGATCACCATCCCTGGATCCAGCGACGATCACAGCAATCCTCTAGTGGCGGGCGAAGAGCGCCCAACTGCCCGGGGTGATCGCCTTTTATACAGTTCAAGTTCCCGCCACAGACCGGGAACTCATTTGGGGGATGGTGGGGGCTTCTGAGGGGGGATGTGTTACCCCTCTCTCTCCCGGCTTCTTGCAGCCACAGCTCCAAGCCCTGTCCACCCCCACAGCTAAACCGGTGCAGGGCTGGGTCAGGGGGCTCAGCAAAGCGCTGAGTCACCCCCACACAAACACAGACAGGTGCCAGGCAGGCGGCTCTGGCTTGTTTACTGTTTGAGACATCTATCTAGTTCCTTACACCACCCCGTGGCTCAAACAGTCTATCAGGTATCTTCTTCTCCAAGGTCTTCTGGGGTGGTGATTTCACAGGAAAGGGGAGAGGAAAGAAGCAGCAGAATCACATGAACTATGGCAATTCCAGCAACTGAAATACAAAACCTGTTAACACCATCATTCTCATTTGTATGTGCCACTCTCCCCACCCCAACAGTCCTTCGAAGCTCTCTAGAAGATAGTTAGTAGTCCATTCAGTGCTAACTTCCTTGTCCTGTCTGCAGCTTCCTTCATCTTCATGTGTGCTTTCTCCGTAAAGGCGGTGGCATTACGGGAAATGACGCAGCATCCTCCCTCCATTAGGTAGTCCTTATCCCTTTAACATGACATGTCCAATGCCAATCAATCTTGCACAATCATCTTGAAGACTTGCTGAACCTGCAGATTTAATTCTCCAAAAGCATCAAATGTATGGTACAGTATAAACAAATCTTCAGGACAAGGAGGGGTCATTTCAAATAGAGCTGCCTACACAGGCATGCTCCATCTCAATTTTGATACTCGAACAAAGCTTATGTTCTGTTCCAAGAGCAATCAGTGGTACATGTATTGCAATTTACTTCCCCACAATTTGGAGAGTCTAACCTTAGATGATCCATTACCTTCTCCTGAAGACCTGGGACACAAACTCCATGGTTATAGACCCTTTAAAGTTGCCTGTTATAACATACAACACAGTCACATAAAATTACACAGGTAATATTAATAATCATTAGCAGTACATATTTCCAAAACATACTATTATGATCTATACAAACAATACAATGATCAAACAAAGGACACAGCAAGTAGCAATGATGAAAATGTTTTGCCCTTAAACCCCTGAAAGATACAAAGAGGACATCAACTTTGTCTGAACCCATCAGTTAAAAGCATAGTTCTATCCATTGGGTCAATGATTTTATGTTCTTTAGCATTTGCATCTGTGGTGATCCAAACACAGACACCAAGTGTGAAGGCCATGGTGGGGATAGGAGTTTAGAATGCCATAAGGGCTTAGCTTTTGTTCCCTCTTCCATTTGTGCTGTGTGCACGTACCATTTCCTCACTGTTTCTCGCTGTGCAACCCCTGCAGGAGGTGTGGTTCCAGCTAACAGTGACTTCAAGACCTTGAAGGGTCCTCTTAGAATAACAGATTGTCGCTGTATGATTATTCCAACTTCTTGCAGAGCCAGACTTACTACAAAGAGGCCTTTTTCCCCCACTAAATACTGTTTTTCTGCATCTTTTAAGCTACATGAATAAAGCCCAATAGGTATAGACATTCCATGAACTGCAAAACCCCACTCTATGTGGTCTGTAGGGTGTATGGGTACCAGGGCTTGGCATTCCCCAAACTGAAAAACTGGCAGCTTTAAAGCCTCCTCATGCACAGGAGTCCAGTTCCAAATCGCCCTTTTGTGTGTCAAATCATACAAAGAGTGAGCTATAATAGAGAAAACTGGAATATGTTTCCTCCAAAACGCCAGCAGGCCTAAAATATGTTGCAACTCCTTTTTACTTCCAGGTATTTTTACTTGTTCCAGGATAGTTAAGGTTTCGGGAGAAATACATACTGCTCGTCCCCTGCACCAAACACCCAGGAACTTCACTTCATAAGCAGGAAGCTGTATTTTTTTTTCTGGAATTTGAAGTCCTAAGTTTTCCAAACGGGCAATTAATTCAGTTTGAGTTTGCCTCACTGCAGTGGCCTCATGGCCACCAATCAATAGATCATCACTATACTGATACACTTTTAACTTCCTGTGGGGGAGCGATTTGGACGATCTCCTGTGCTAAGGTACAGCGTGCAACAGTCAGGGGAGTGAGGATATTCCTGAAAGGCAGACTGCACCCCCACCCCTGTAAAAGAAAAACAATCCCCGCCTGTTTCCTGCAAGGGAACCAAAAAGAACATATCTTTCACATAAATAGTCACTAAAATCCGATGTGTTTGTTCCTGCATGGTCGAAATCAGCTCAGCCATGTCAGGCACTGCAGCTGTTAATGGACCTGTATTCGCATTCAAATACCGGTAATCAATAGTTAATCGCCACGTTCCATTCGGCTTCCATATTGCAACAGTTTTGGAGGGAGGTAGCTCTGGCAGAGGTTGGAGCAGATTCACAGAGGCAGTCAGGAGACCGAACCGCCCCTGCTTTCCTTTCCGATTTGTGGCCGTTTCACCCCCCTGTAGCCAGCACTTGGCTCGAGCGGTTGCCTGAGGCTTAGGATTGCCTCGATGGGCAACAACGCCTTTGCGATCGGCACCATCAGTTCGGAGTGCCGGTATTTGCGCTCCCGTATCTGTTTTAAAGGCACCAAGGGGAAAAGTGGTCAGCAAGTCCCCTTGGCTGTTTTCCGTGAGCCTCCTTAACACATCTGCTGTCCCCAGGCCCGCTCTTTGGGGACATCGCGTTTTGTTTGTCTTTTTCTGTGGCCGCGGGGGTGGTTTGCCTGCAAGTCTGGTTTAGGTTTTACTCTCTTAATATCTTGAACAGATAGTTCTGCCTTTGGGGGTACCTTCTGCTTGCTCCTCCATGCACAAACAAGCTTCTCTAGTACCGCGGTGGGCATCCCATCCATTACATTTCGAGGAATCCCCCTTCTGACTCCTTCCCCCCACAGCAAATTTCTTTTCATCCCCCGATTTCTCGGGGAAGGTGGCCGTTCCTTTTGTTCCATTCTCCACACCATACTCCTTTGCTTACTAACTCCTCCCGTTATTCCCATCCTTCTCCCATAATTAATTAACTCTTGAGCGATTTCTCCCCAGGTTAGGGCTTTGCCCTCCCCCCGCCTAGCAGGATTCCCTGATTGTGGACTCGGGGCAGCTCTTAATCGGTCTTGCAATAGAATTGCATATAATTTTAGGGAATTGGGCAAACCCCTTATGAGCGGGGTCATTCGGGCAGGATCTGCAATCAGTAACATCGGGGATGGCTGTTTCAGGATTAGTCGCCTATCATGCATGAGCTGGAGACAAGCAGCCTTTTGGACGCTTTCTGTTAAAAGGTCAATGTTAGGGGTATCAATACTAACTGGATCTCCCCAGTCCAGGGGGTCTAAACCTCCTGCCCAATAAGCTGCCCTTTGGGTTAGTGACCACGGTTCCCTACAGTAGTCCACCATCAGAAAAACTCCCGGTCCCCAGTATCCTTGGGCTTCATCCTCTGACAGCGCAATTCGGTCACCCCCGTTAACGACACCCTCCACACGTATTCAGTTTCAGTTTCTCTCGCTAAGCAGCTAAACTTTTCTTGGAACTTAGATAAGTCTGAGGCTGAGTAAGGTATTCGTTTTACCACAGCCTCTTTCTTTGCTTCCCGGGCACCTCTTATCTCCGTTCTTATCAAAGGACACAATATCGCTTTCCTGCACTCTTCCAGGTTCGTTAAGGGATAAAGTGTTTTGGATTTTAGGAACTCCTGCCCTCCTTTATTCACTAAGGGTGAAAAAATTGACCTCACTCTCGGAATTGGAGCTACAGGTTCCTCTCTGAGTTTTAAGCACCTTGCACATCACCTTATCTTTCTCTTGTAATTTAAATAGGTCCACACGGAGTCATCCCGCACTCCTTATCTAACAAGGTCTCTGCTTTTTCTCTTGCAGCCCGTTCTTTCATTGGCTGATTTTTTAATTCCTCTTGAAGAGACCTTACTGTTCTCTTCTGTTGCATTGTCATCAGCGCAGCTGCTAGTATTGCACATACCAGAATCCACATCATTCCCAGTGGGGACAAGTACCCCCTATATTCATTCGGTGTCCAAAAAATAGGAGAGCAGTAAAGGACGGGCACTTCTCGGGCCATCATGGCTGTATCTCTCAATTCACAAACAACCCGGGAGCAGTCACACAGTTCTGATCTACTCGGCCCTTCCCGGCTTAGAGCTGAAAGGCCGCTTCCCATTTCTCCCCGTCCGAATTTGTCGGATGGAGAAACAGTGTGCCCACTGGATACTCCTGGCTCAAGGAATCGTGCCGACTACGCCAATTAATGTCACGTCCCGACCTTTCAGGACGTAGACCCAGGTTCGTTGATTCCCAGACCAGGATTAAGGTGATTTATACCAAGGATCCAAACCAGCAATTTTATTTATCAGTCACCTGACAACGAGGTGTTTCCATTGCCCGCTCGGCACAATCAACACACTGCATAACAACTAGTTATTAATAAGCAAAAGAAACCGGCCTTGCCATAGATAGTTCCCTGTTAAAGCTAGAAAGAGAGAGAAGGAAAGCGATAGAGAAAGGAAAGATCACCATCCCTGGATCCAGCGACGATCACAGCAATCCTCTAGTGGCGGGCGAAGAGCGCCCAACTGCCCGGGGTGATCGCCTTTTATACAGTTCAAGTTCCCGCCACAGACCGGGAACTCATTTGGGGGATGGTGGGGGCTTCTGAGGGGGGATGTGTTACCCCTCTCTCTCCCGGCTTCTTGCAGCCACAGCTCCAAGCCCTGTCCACTCCCACAGCTAAACCGGTGCAGGGCTGGGTCAGGGGACTCAGCAAAGCGCTGAGTCACCCCCACACAAACACAGACAGGTGCCAGGCAGGCGGCTCTGGCTTGTTTACTGTTTGAGACACCTATCTAGTCCCTTACATAAGTCAAGGGAATTAAGGGGTGTTCCACCAAGAAGGTGACATGGCCGACAGCCCAGCTGAAATGCCTCTACACGAACACACACAGCATGGGCAAAAAACAGGAGGAGTTAGAAAACTGTGTGCAATCAAGGGGTTATGATCTGGTGGCAGTTACTGACTCATGGTGGGACAGCTCACATGACTGGAATGTTGTCATGGATGGCTATGTCCTTTTTAGGAAAGACAGGCCAACAAGGCAAGGTGGTGGAGTTGCTCTATATGTGAGAGAGCAATTGGAATGTATTGAGTTCTGTCCAGAGGGCTAGCACGGGTGATACTGTGGTGGGTGTCTATTACAGACCACCGGACCAGGATGAGGAAGTTGATGAGGCCTTCTACAGGCAGCTGACAGCAGCCTCTCCATCACAGGTCCTGGTTCTCATGGGGGATTTTAACTACCCAGATATTTGCTGGAAGGTCTACACAGCCATCCATCCTCGGTCCAGTCCATCGATGATAACTTCTTGATGCAAATGGTTGATGACCCGACTAGGGGAGGGATGCTGCTGGATCTTATACTCACTAACAAGGAGGTCTGGTTGAAGTGGTTGAGTAGTTGAGAGCAGCCTTGTCTGCAGTGACCATGAGATGGTAGAATTCAGGATCTTGTGCAGTAGGAACTGAATACCAAGCAGAATTGCAACCCTGGACTTAGCAGGGCCTACTTTGGCCTTTTCAAGTAATTTCTAGGGGAAATACCATGGGACAGGGTACTAGAGGTAAAGAGGCCCAAGATAGTTGATTGATATTCAAGGACCACTTCTTCCAAGCTCAAAATTAGTGTATCCCAACAGGTAGGAAATCAAGAAAGAGAGGCGGGAGACCCGCATGGTTAACCAGGGAACTGCTGGGCAAACCCAAGTGGAAGAGGAGAGTCTATAGATCATGGAAGGAGGGGCTGGCCACTTGGGTGGAATATAAGACTGTGGTCAGAGAATGTAGGGAGGCAACTAGGAAAGCTAAGGCCTCCTTGGAATTAAACCTTGCAAGGGAGGTCAACAACAACAGAAAGGGCTTCTTCAAATACACTGCAGACAAAACCAGCACTAGAGACAATGTAGACCCACTGCTGAATGAGGTGGGTGCCCTGGTGATAAAAGATACAGAGAAGGCGGTTACTGAATGCCTTCTTTGCCTCTGTCTATACTGCTGGGGACTGTCTTCAGGAGCCCCACACCCCTGAGACCCCAGAAGAAGTCACAATAAAGAAGGAGTTAGCCTTGGTTGATGAGGATTGGGTTAGGGATCAGCCAGGCAAACTGAACATCCAAAAATCCATGGGCCCTGATGGAATGTACCCGCGGGTGCTGAGAGAGGTGGCGAAGTCATTGCTAGACCACTCTCCATCATCTTTGGTAAGTCATGAGCAACAGGAGAGGTGCCTGAGAACTTGAGAAAAGCAAATGTCACTCCAGTCTTCAAAAAGGGCAAGAAGGAGGACCCGGGGAACTGTAGACCGGTCAACCTCACCTCCATCCCTGGGAAAGGTGATGGAACGACTTATCCTTGGTGCCATCTCAAGGTGAACTGTGAACTGGCTAAAGGAAAGAAGCCAGAGAGTCGTGGTCAATATAACAAGGTGGATAGATGATGGCAGAGTGGTGGATGTGGTCTACCTTGACTTCAGTAAAGCATTTGACACAGTCTCCCACAGCATCCTTGCTGCTAAACTGAGGAAGTGTGGTCTAGACTCTCGGGTAGTGAGGTGGACTGTGAACTGACTAAGGGAAAGAAGCCAAAGAGTCGTGGTCAATGGGGCGGAGTCTGGTTGGAGGCCTGTATCCAGTGGAGTCCCTCAAGGGTCGGTACTGGGACCAGTATTATTCAATATATTCATCGATGACTTGGATGAGGGACTAGAGAGTACTATCAGCAGGTTTGCTGAGGACACCAAACTGGGAGGAGTGGCTGACACGCCAGAAGGCTGTGCTGCCATCCAGCGAGATCTGGACAGGCTGGAGAGTTGAGCGGGGAAAAATTTAATGAAATATAACAAGGGTAAGTGTAGAGTCTTGCATCTGGGTAGGAACACCCCCAGGTTCCAGTGTTAGTTGGGGAATGACTTATTAGAGAGCAGTGTAGGGGAAAGGGACCTGGGAGTCTTGGTGGACAGCAGGATGACCATGAGCCAGCAGTGTGCCCTTGTGGCCAAGAAGGCAAATGGCATCCTGGGGTGTATTATAAGGGGGATGGTTAGTAGGTTGAGAGAGGTTCTCCTTCCCCTCTACTCTGCCTTGATGAAGCTGCATCAGAAATATTGTGTCCAGTTCTGGGCCCCTCAGTTCAAGAAAGACAGGGAACTGCTGGAGAGAGTCCAGTACAGGGCAACTAGGATGATTAAGGGAGTGGAGCATCTCCCTTCTGAGGAAAGGCTGAGGGAGCTGGGGCTCTTTAGCTTGGAGGAGGCTGAGGGGTGACCTTATTAATGTTTACAAATATTTAAAGGGTGAGTGTCACGAGAATGGAGCCAGGCTCTTCTCGATGAAAACAAATGATAGGACAAGGGGTAATGGGCTGAAACTGGAACATAAGAGGTTCCTCTTAAACTCGAGAAGAAACTTCTTCTCAGCGAGGGTGAGAGAGCACTGGAACAGGTTGCCCAGGGAGGTTGTGGAGTCTCCTTCTCTGAAGATGTTCAAAATCCGCCTGGACACGTTCCTATGTAGCATTATCTAGGCATTCCTGCTCCGGCAGGGGCATTGGATTTGATGATCTTTCGAGGTCCCTTCCAATCCCTAGCATTCTGTGATTCAGTGATTCTGTGATTCTGTGATTCTATGATTCTGTCTTTGGGCATATCAAGGATAAGAAGGTCATTAGGAGCAGTCAGCATGGTTTCTAACATAGGATCATAGAATCATTCAGCTTGGAAAAGACCCCTGGAATCATCGAGTCCAAGCACTAATGCTACTCTACAAATTTCACCCCTAAACCATATCACCCAACACCACATCTAAATGACTTTTAAACACATTCAGGGATGATGACTCAGCCACCTCCCTGGGCAGCCCATTCCAATATCTGACTACTCTTTCTGTGAAATTTTCTAAATGTTCTGTCTAAACCTACCCTGTCTCACTTTGAAGCCATTCCCTCTTGTTCTATCGCTAATTACCTGTGAGAATAGACCAGCACCAACCTCTCTACAATGTTCTTTCAGGTAGTTGTAGAGTGATGAGGTCTCCCGTCAGCCTTGTCTTCTTCAAACTAAACTGGCCCAGCTCCTTCGATTTAATCTCCAGGCTCTTTACCAGCTTTGTTTCCCCTTATCTGCACTCACTCCAGCACCTTGATATCTTTCTTGTATTGAGGTGCCCAAAGTTGGACACAATACCCAAGGTGTGGCCTCACCAATGCCAAGTACAAGGGGACAATCACCTCCCTGCTCCTGCCAGTCGCACTATTTCTCATACAAGCCGGGATGCCATTGGCATATGGCCAGCTGGGCACACTGCTGGCTCATATTCAGCCGCTTGTTGATTGGAACACCCAGGTCCCTTTCTGCCAGGCAGCTTTCCAGCTACACTTCCCCAAGCCTGAAGCGTTGCATGGGATTGCTGTGGCCCAAGTGCAGGACCTGGCACTTCGCCTTGTTGAAGCTCATACCATTAACATTGGCCCATCAATCCAATCTATGCAAGCCTCTCTGTATGGCCTCTCTACACTCGTGCAGATCAACACTCCCACCTAACTTGGCATCATCTACAAACTTACTGATGATACTCTCTATGTCCTTATCAAGGTCATCAATAAATATGTTAAACATAAATGGTCCCAACACTGAGCCCTGAGGAACTCCACTTGTGACCGGCCGCCAGCTGGATTTAACTCCATTGACCACTAGTCTTTGGGCCTGTCCATCCAGCCCATGCTTTATCCAGCAGATCATATGCTCATCCAAGACATGAGCAGCCAGATTTTCCCATGAGAATTCTGTGGGAAAATCATGTTTGACCAACCTGATGACCTTTTATGAGGGCATAACTAGGTGGATAGGTGATGGCAGTGCAGTGGATGTGGTTTATCTGGATTTCAGTAAACCATTTGACATCATCTCCCACAGGATGCTCATAGATAAATTGAGGAAGTGTGATCTGGGTAATGAGGTGAATTGTGAACTGGTTAAAGGAAAGAAGTCAGAGAGTTGTGGTCAGTGGGGCAGAGCCTAAGTGGAGGCCTCCATCTAGTGGAGTCCTTCAGGAGTCGGTACTGGGACCAGTACTATTCATCAACTATCTGGATGAGGCAACAACACGCACTGTCAGTAAGTTTGCTGATGACACAAAACTGGGAGGCGTGGTTGACACACCAGAAGGCTGTGCTGCCGTTCAGAGACACCTAGACAGGCTGGAGAGTCGGGTGGGGAGAAATCTTATAAAGTTCAACAAGGGCAAGTGTAGAGTCTTGCACCTGGGAAAGAACAACCCCATGTACCAGTATAGGTTGGGGACTGACCTGCTGGAGAGCAGCTCAGGGGAAAGGGACCTGGGGTTTGTGGTGGACAGCAGGATGCCCATGAGCCAGCAATGTGCTCTCATGGCCAAGAAGGCCAGTGGCATTCTGAGGTATGTTAGAAGGGCTGTGGCTAGTAGGTCATGAGAGGTTCTCCTCCTCCTCTACTCTGATGAAGCTGCATCTGGAATATTGTGTCCAGTTCTGGGCCCCTCAGTTCAAGAAGGACAGGGAGCTGCTTGAGAGAGTCCAGCGCAGAGCCACAAAGATGATGAAGGGAGTGGAACATCTCCCTTATGAGGAAAGGCTGAAGGAGCTTGGTCTCTTTAGCTTGGAGAAGAGGAGGCTGAGGGGTGACCTCATAAATGTTTATAAATATGTAAAAGGCGAATGTCAGCAGAATGGAGCCAGGCTCTTCTCAGTGATTTCCAATGACAGGACATGGGGCAATGGGTGCAAGCTGGAGCATAGGAGGTTCCATGTAAACATAAGGAGAAACTTTTTCACTGTGAGGGTGACAGAGCGCTGGAACAGGCTGCGCAGAGAGGTTGTGGAGTCTACTTTTCTGGAGACATTCAAAACCCACCTGGACGCGTTCCTGTGTGGCCTACCCTAGGGGATCCTGTTCTGACAGGGAGCTTGGACTAGATGATCTTTCGAGGTCCCTTCCAACCCCTAACATTCTGTGTTTCTGTGACTTTCAGTACAATTTCTAGTTATACAACTAGCAAAAACAAATCTCTAGAGTCATTATCATTCTAAATGCGAAGACTGTAAAAAGTAATCATAGGAGTCAAACAAAGCTGTTGAAATGTGTTTAAAGTTCTGGAGAAAACTCAGCTGCCTGACTCCTGGAAGTGCATCAAGACATTTTACCACCAAAGACAGGATATCATTTTGACTTTTTCTCTCTTCAACTTCCTGCAGAATGATTCCTTATGGTGAAAGATATTAAAAACAAAATTCCTGTTATCTCCTCATGGTGCTGAGAGACCATCATACATCATCTTCACCCAGTGAAGCTCTGATGTTGTCAGTAGATTTGCACCCTGTCCCCATCCTTTGTTTTTGCAAGAGTAGCCCTGATTATTTCTCCCAGACATAACATGTTCCCATCTTTCTTGGTTTTTTCTTCAATTTTGGCAAGCTCTTTTTTTGGTGTTGGTCAGGAAGCATGCTTCCTTGCATGCCACTGCACAGCTGACCAAAGCCCTTGTTCAGTGAGAGGCTTAAAGCACATTTTAGAATGTCAGTTTTGGCATTAGCTTCATTAGCTTGAAATTTTAAAGCTGCATCAGTACCCAGACAAGTCCACACTTAAGTGATTCATGAGGGAGGTAGTCAGTGGTTAGCTTTACTTTGAAAAAAACATCAAATACATGAGATTAAGTAATGTACATATGAGTTTAATCTAGTTCCACAAATCATATATTCCCATGTTTTAACAACTTGCTCTTATTTATTGTTGCTAACAGAATAAAGTACAAAGTATTACATATGAACTGTATATGTGGACATGTATTTAAATATACTTAAGGCTTTTACACAGAATCACAGAATCACACAGAATCACAGAACATTAGGAGTTGGAAGGGACCTCAGAAGATCATCTAGTCCAGCCCCCCTGCCAGAGCAGGATCACCTACAATAAGTCACTCAGGAACCTGTCCAGGCGGGTTTTGAATGTCTCCAAAGAAGGAGACTCCACAACCTCTCTGGGCAGCCTGTTCCAGTGCTCTGTCACCCTCACTTGAAAAAGTTTTTTCTAATATTTTTGTGGAATGTCCTATGCTCCAACTTGAATCCATTGCCCCTTGTCCTGTCACTGGACATCACTGAAAAGAGCCTGGCACCGCCCTCCTGACACTCCCGCTTGACATATTTATAAACATTAATGAGGTCACCCCCTCAGCCTCCTCTTCTCCAAGCTAAAGAGACCCAGCTCCTTCAGCCTTTCCTCAGAAGGGAGATGTTTCACTCCCTTCATCATCTTTGTGGCTCTGCGCTGGACTCTCTCAAGCAGCTCCCTGTCCTTCTTGAACTGAGGGGCCCAGAACTGGACACAATATTCCAGATGTGGCCTCACCAGGGCAGAGTAGAGGGGAAGGAGAACCTCTCTCAACCTACTTACTACTCCCGTTCTAATACATCCCAGAATGCCATTGGCCTTCTTGGCCATGAGGGCGCATTGCTGGCTCATGGTCATCCTACTGTCCACTAGAATCCCCAGGTCCCTTTCCCCTGAGCTGCTCTCCAGGTCAATCCCCAACCTGCATTTCAACAGAGCCAGGTGTAGGGTCCTGCATTTTGGTCACAGCAACCCCATGCAACGCTACAGGCTTGGGGAAGGGTGGCTGGAAGGCTGTCTGGCGGAGAAGAACCTGGGTGTTCTGATCGACAGCCGGCTGAATATGAGCCAGCAGTGTGCCCAGGTGGCCAAGAAGGCCAACAGCATCCTGACTTGCATTAGAAATTTTGTGACCAGCAGAAGTAGGGAGGTGATTGTCCCCCTGTACTCAGCCGTGGTGAGGCCACACCTTGAGTATTGTGTTCAGTTTTGGGCACCTCAGTATAAGAGGGATATCGAGATGTTGGAATGAGTGCAGAGGAGGGCGACAAAATTGGTGAAGGGCCTGGAGAATCGACCTTATGAGGAGCGATTGAGGGAGCTGGGACTATTCAGTTTAAGCAAGAGGAGGCCGAGGGGGGACCTCATCATGCTCTACAATTACTTGAAAGGACATTGTAGAGAGGTTGGTGCTGGTCTCTTCTCACAGGTCATTAGGGACAGAACCAGGGGGAATGTTTTCAAGTTGCAACAGGGCAAGTTTAGACTGGACATTAGGAAGAAATTCTTCACGGAAAGAGTGGTCAGACACTGGAACAGACTGCCTAGGGAGGTGGTTGAGTTGCCATCCCTGGATGTGTTTAAGTGTTGCTTAGATGTGGTGTTGGGTGATATGGTTTAGGGGTGAACTTGTAGTGTTGGATTAATGGTTGTAGTGTAGGGTTAATGGTTGGACTGGATGATCCCAAGGGTCTTTTCCAA
Source organism: Trogon surrucura (assembly GCA_020746105.1). Taxonomy (NCBI): domain Eukaryota; kingdom Metazoa; phylum Chordata; class Aves; order Trogoniformes; family Trogonidae; genus Trogon; species Trogon surrucura. The sequence continues at coordinate 25,327,737 of CM036622.1, read as the reverse complement.
CCTGAACTGTTCTATGATTCTATGATTCTATACTGACACATGAGGTTATTCTTTCCCAAGTGCAAGACTCTACACTTGCCCTTGTTGAACTTCATAAGATTTCTCCCCTCTCAGCCTGTCTAGGTCTCTCTGAATGGCAACACAGCTTTCTGGTGTGTCAACCACTCCTCCCAGTTTCGTGTCATCAGCAAACTTGCTGACAGTGCTCTCTAATCCCACATCCAGGTCATTGATGAATTTACTGGAAAGCACTGGCCCAGCACTGACTTCTGAGGGACCCCACTAGACACAGGTCTCTAACTAGACTGTGCCTAGCTTCACGAAGCATGGAACAACTAGGGATCATGCAATCAGTAGAGAGAGTTCCAAGACTAAAATGTGAATAATGATAGAGAACTATTTAGAATAATTTTACTAGTTAGACAAATAGCCTGCAAATGAAAAGTAGACTATGCTACTTAAGAAACCTACGTTTGTCTGAGTATAATCACGAAAACTGAGGAATTCTTGGTGCACTACTAGCTGGAAGTGGTAGAATTGACAATTACATTAAAGACAGGATGGAGGTGCACATGAAATGAGTCATCTGTGAGCCTGTCATAGCATACCTTGGTATTGAATACAACAGTTCGTAATTTTTCATGACTACTTGAAGGAGATCTTCTTCAGTTAACAATTCTAAGTAGCATACATCTAAGAGCTTAACAATTCTGGCAAGTTCTCTGAATTACTTTTGCTGCTTTTCATTACATCTTGATCATCAGAGAAGGTCAAGAGACTTGGAAGGAAGTAATATGCTGATATGTTAAGGAGGTAAAAAATTAGAAAAGCTGATCTAGCTGAGTGAACAATCCAGTTAAATAATGTGACTTAGTGGATTCTGTACTGTGAATATTGACCCTCTGCAATTTAACATCATAATTCATAACTAAAAATAATATAAAAATCATTGCATGCGTTGTTTGCTCATGATATACAAATTGCAGGAGACAAAAACTGAGGACTAATTACATGTACAGAGGGAGTACTTGAGTCAGTTGTACAGAGGACAGAGTCAGTTGGGAAACTGGACATAGGCAAGCAAAAAGATTTTTTTAAAAAGGCTACCAGAAATGTTTTATATGTATAGGAATAATAAAAATATTTACTTAAAAGAAGAACTCTATATTCACAGCAATTCATCAAATAGTATCAGTGAATCAAAAAATGTATTTTGATGCCATGACTATTGATTATGTCAATACGTGTTCCCATTTGTTGCTAAAAAAAAGAAAATGTGATACTTGATACACACAGGGAAAATACTGAGTAGGGACAGAGAGCTTCTGATCCCTTTATTACCTCTAAAAATAATCAGTACTGCAAAATCATGTTGATTAACTGGAAGTGGCTCTGAATAGAGACAAGAACTCTTGCAGGTTGAGGAAACCTGCATCTTAGAAAAAGACTCAAAACCACTTTAAGGGAACGAGCAGAGCATACTGAGGAATGATATGATCAGCCTAAATCCTAGCAAAGGGAGCATAAATTCAACAGTGTGAAGCTCTGTAGCCAAGTGCTGACAAAAGCCATGTGGCTGGAGGCTTGACAAGTTCAGGATTTTTATTTCATTTTTTTCCAAGAGTGATAATTAACTAGGAGAGCAATCTACCAAGGTGTGTGTTGTCCATCACTGAACAGTTTAAAATTCATGTCGAGATTTTCTCTAAAATATATGGCATGGCTTAAAAAGTAATTAACACTGTAAATCCTATAACTGAGAGCAGATCTCAAAAAAAAAAAAAAACACCACACCTGCATGTGAAAAACAAAATAAAAGTATGGGAAATAGACACCTGACTTTTTACTTCCTTGAAAAATGCATTGGGGTCAAAATTTCTCCACAGAAAATCAGAAACTCTATCCTTTCAAGAAAGACCCCAGTATGCTCAGAGGGGTCTCTCTTTCCCAACTGCTGAACATCTTGAAGGGAGACTCCTCAGCCAACATCACAAATCACAATACAAAATATCAAGAATGGTCAAATACTGAAAAGTTCAGAAAAGAAGTTGTGACTTTTGCCACAGCCTGACTGGCTTTTTTCCAATGTTTATTAGAAAAAAATTTTTTAATCTTAATTTTTTTAATCTTAATTTTTTTTTAATCTTAATTTTTTAATCTTAATTGGAAAAAAAATTATTAATCTTCCTCAGAGGAAGTCATGATAAAGGAGGAGTTTGCCCTGATTGATGAGGAGTGGGTTAAGGATCAATTTGAACACTTAAACATTCATAAATCCATGGGCCCTGATGGGATGCACCCACGGGTGCTGAGGAGCTGGCGGGAGTCATTGCTAGGCCACTCTCCATCATCTTTGGTAAGTCGTGGGCAACAGGTGAGGTGCCTGAAGACTGGAGGAAAGCGAATGTCACTTCAGTCTATAAGAAGGGCAGGAAGGACAACCCGGGTAACTACAGACCGGTCAGCCTCACCTCCATCCCTGGAAAGGTGATGGAACATCTTATCCTTGATGCTGTCTCTAGGCATATCAAGGATAAGAAGGTTATTAGGAGCAGTCAGCACGGCTTTGCCAAGGGGAAGTCATGTTTGACCAACCTTATAGCCTTTTATGAAGACATAACCAGGTGGATGGATGATGGCCGTACAGTGGATGTGGTCTATCTGGATATCAGCAAGGCCTTAGACACCATCTCCCACAGCATCCTCATAGGTAAACTGAGGAAGTCTGGTCTGGATGACCAAGTAGTGAGGTGGGTCGCTAATTGGTTGAAGGGAAGAAGCCAGAGAGTTGTGGTCAATGGGGCAGAGTCTAACTGGAGGCCTGTGTCTAGTGGGGTCCCTCAGGGGTCAGTGCTTGGGCCGGTGCTGTTTAATATATTTATCAATGATCTGGACGAGGGATTAGAGAATGTTGTCAGCAAGTTTGCTGATGATACAAAATTGGGAGGAGTGGTTGACACTCCAGAAGGCTGTGCAGCCATTCAGAGAGACCTGGACAGGCTGGAGGACTGGGCGGGGAGAAATCTTATGAAGTTTAACAAGGGCAAGTGTAGAGTTTTGCACTTGAGAAGAAATAACCCCATGTGTCAGTATAGGTTGGGGACTGCCCTGCTGGAGAGCAGCGCAGGGAAAAGGGACCTGGGGGTTCTAGTGGACAGCAGGATGACCATGAGCCAGCAATGTGCCCTCGTGGCCAAGAAGGCCAATGGCATCCTGGGGTGTATTAGAAAGGGAGTATCAAGTAGGTCGAAAGAGGTCCTCCTGCCCTTCTACTCTGCCCTGGTGAGGCCGCGTCTGGAATATTGTGTCCAGTTCTGGGCCCCTCAGTTCAAGAAGGACAGGGAGCTGCTTGAGAGAGTCCAGCGCAGAGCCACAAAGATGATGAAGGGAGTGGAACATCTCCCTTCTGAGGAAAGGCTGAAGGAGCTTGGTCTCTTTAGCTTGGAGAAGAGGAGGCTGAGGGGTGACCTCATAAATGTTTATAAATATGTCAAGGGTGAGTGTCAGGAGGACGGAGCCAGGCTCTTTTCAGCGGCGTCCACTAACAGGACAAGGGGCAAAGGGTGGAAGCTGGAACATAGGAGGTTCCATAAAAATATGAGGAAAAGCTTTTTCACTGTGAGGGTGACAGAGCACTGGAACAGACTGCCCAGGGAGGTTGTGGAGTCTCCTTCTTTGGAGACATTCAAAACCCGCCTGGACATGTTCCTGTGCACTCTACTGTAGGTGGTCCTGCTCTGGCAGGGGGGTTGGACTAGATGACCTTTGAGGTCCCTTCCAACCTCTAACATTCTGTGTGTGTCTGTATGTATTTGGTTAATCTCCAAAGACCATAAGTTTTTGCTCAGCGAAAGCTGCCAACTGTTTTAAACCAAGTTACACAGCAGCTGATCTCAAATGATGTTTCCTGCTTGGAATACAATCATTTAAGAAAAAAAAAGAATTTTAAGAACACATTGCTATAAATAGGTTAATGCATTTAATAGCTGAAAAGCACTGTCACCACCAGATCATAAAAAGTCCTCCATGAGAAGGACCAAAATATTTTACTTCCCATTTTACAATTCAGCACAATTAGTTGCATCAAGTCATTTAATACAAAGTACCCAGTTCTTTTGTAATGAGAATGAGTTTCTGGGCTAAGTGACATTTTCTTCATTGTCTCCTGGATATATCTACAGAAAATGCATCCATTGAGGCTGGAGGGACTTATACAATGATCTGATTTTCCTTCACACAATATATGTCTACTTCTAACCTGGGCTTTGTTCAGAATAACCTCAAATTCTCAGAAAAAAACTCAGGTTGAGGCTAATGAAAATAAGCTTATTTCATATCAGGGCCACTCACCTTACTGAGAAGAAATTAATACTAAAAAATCCTAAACCTCCAACTCAGTGAACCTGCAGTTAGACTTCTGAGCCTATATGCCTAATACTTGTTATCTGCGTGTTTCGTTAATGTCAAACTACTTGTTAATGAAACATTTTCCTACTAGATTATAGGATCACTCACAAATGTAGATAGCACAGGACAGAACCATAGATAGTGTACCTCAAGTGTTTAGTGAACGGGGAAACACAAAGAATTTAAAAACTTTTGTCTTTCTCTCAGTTTTATTGAAAACTGATTTCTATAGCCTGATTCTTTCTGATTCATCACTCAATCTCATTTTTCCCTCCTAATTTACAATAACTTGTCAGAGAGGTTCATTCCAGCTTCATTTCCATCTTGAGGGTTAGCTGTAATTAATGCTGAAGTGTTTATGTCTTTTTTTTTCCTGAAATTGTCCAGTCTCCTCATTTAATAAAAGCCGATCTTTCTTTTTAATTTTTTTTTCCGTTTACCTCAAAAACAATCAAATGAGTACTAATTGGACTGCAGAGGCAAAGGTATTAATGGATTTTATTCCTGTTACTATTTTTCCATTTTACTTCACTCACTTAAATGACAGCATCAGTACAAATACCAAGAGCTAGAATTCTATACTATATAACTATTTTATGCTTCTGTGTTTGCATATGACAGAATACTGCCTATAATCATAGAATGAAAGAGTCATTAAGGTTGGAAAAGAACTCTAAGATCGTCTTAACCCAACCGTCAGCCCAGTACTACCATGACCACTAAATTATATCCTGAAGTGCCACATCTAATCATGCCAAAGGGGTTCTTCCTTTTTTTTTTTCCTTCAATCAGCAAACTGCTTGTATGTCTCACTTTCCATGTTAAGTATCCTACTACTGCATAAAAGTTGAGTTCACATAAACACAAAATGACTGATGTTGGAAGGGACTTCAGTGGTCATCTAGTCCAACATTTCTGCTCAACCAGAGTCACCAAGACCCATTTACCTAAGACCATGTCCAGATGGCATTTTGGTATCTCCATCCAAAGATGGCTTTTTAGTATCTCCAGGGAGGAAGACTCCACCACCTCTCTGGACAACATGTGCCAGTGCTCAGTCATCCCCACAATCAAAAAGTGCTGTTTAGAGGAAACCTCCCTTGTTTCAACTTGTGCCCATGCCTCTGGTCCTGTCACTGGGCACTTCTGAAAAGAGCCTGTCTCAATCTTCTTTGCACCCTCCCTTCAGGTATTTAAAGGCATTGATAATATCACCCCTGAAACTTCTCTTCTCCAGGATGAACAGTCCCGGCCTTCTCAACCTTTTCTTACAGAAGAGGTGCTCCAGTACCTTCATCATCTTCATGGCCCTTTGCTGGACTCTCTCCCGCATGTCCATGTGTCTCATACTGGAGAGCCCAGCACTGGACACAGCACTCCAGGTGTGACCTCACCAGTGATGAGTAGAGGGGAAGGATCATCTCCCTGGGTCTGCTGGCCTTATGTTGCTTAATATAGCCTGGGATACCAGTAGCCTTCTTTGTGGCAAGGGTACACTGCACACTCACGGGCGTGTCCACCAGGGTGTTCCCCAGGATCTATCCATGCACAGGACTTTGCACTTCTCACTGAATGTCACGAGGTTCTTGTCAGCCCATTTCTGCAGCCTGAAAAGGTCCCTCCAGGTGGCAGCATGACCCACAGGTGTTTCAGCCACTCGAGGTTTGCATCAGCACACTTGCTGAAGGTACACTTTCATGGCCCTCATTCAACAGCGGGTACACATTTACCCTAGTCTTCCTTTTGTCAACTATGTACTTATAGAAACAGACTTTCTTTTTGCCTTTGACATCCCTCACCAGATTCAGTCCCAGCTGAGCCCTAAGTTTCCTAACTACATCTTGGCATGCTTGAATAGTGTGTCTCTGTTTCAGGTTACCTGTCTCTTACCCTTTGTATGTTTCCTTTTTGTGTTTAAATTTGGTCAGGAGCTCCTTGTTTATCAACATAGGTCTCCCGGCATTTGTGCCTGACCTACTTTTTGGGATGGACTAGTCTTGATTGGAGCATGTGATCCTTCAATATTTTCCAGCTTTTTGGGGCCAGTTTTCCCTCCAGTGCATTATCCCATGAGACTCTTCCAAAAAAGTCTTTGAAAAAGCTAAATTCTGCTCTCCTGACCTCAAGCATTGTGAGCTTGGTTTTTGCCCTACTCTCTGCCCTCATGTTGAGGGTTAGGGCTGGGCCAGCCACTAAACACTGACATATTCTCTCTAGCTTCTCTCTCTCCCCAAAGGCAAAGGGAAAGGGAGTGAATCAGTGAGACTTACAGATTGGAAAAGAACACTAAAACAGCTTTAATAAAACAGTAATAGTGCTAATAAGGAGACAATGAACATAATGATAAATGTATACAAACATATAAAAACCAGATGTTGAACCTGGCTCCTTGCCTCCCCTGATAGCAATCCCCTCTGATGCTGCAGAGCAGGAGGCACTGGGGAAGCCCCAGGCTCAGTGGTAGAGGGGAAATGGATACAGAAGCTGGATTCAGGAACTCAGGATTGGGATCAAAGGCAGAAGATCGAATGGAGTCCTCCTTGGATGCCAACCATTGAAGAAGGGGACTTAACCCCTGTGATCCCTCAGCTTTATACTGAATATGATGTGTGTGGAATAGAATAATTTCTTGATGATCTGTCCTATCTGTTCCTTCCCAGAGGTGCAGCCTTTTACTTCCTCACAGCACTTTTTACTTCCCAGCACCGCCAGCACGGCACACAAGATGCGGCAGTGACCTTGGTCACTATAACAATAAATATAAGCAAGAGCTTTTCTGCATCCCAATACCTGGTAGTAACCATAAACATCACGTGTTATGACTTCTTGTAGCAGATGCTGTCTGCAAAACCACGCTAACTTGAGCAAGTACAGCCTCTTAGAAGAGACTGAGCTGAAAAGTAAAGTCACTGAATGGAACTGAGTCTGTTTAGCTCAAACTAGGACATGTCATTATCCTGAACTCCACACTCATGGACACTGTCCTTGGCCTTGTCATTGCCAGCAAAATCCTCCTTGTTATTGACTATGAGGTCCAGCACAATACTCTCTCCTCATTGGCTGCTCTTTCACCTGGGTCAGCAACTTGTCATCTGTGTTCTACAGGACTCTTCTGGGTTGCTTATGGCCTTCTATGTTGTCCCTCCAAGAGATACTGGGGTGTTTGAATTCCCCAATGAGAGGAGAACTTGAAGTTGTTTCTAGATGTCTGTAGAAGACCTCATCCACTTTTCCTCCTGGTCAGGCAGCCCATAGCAGACACCTGATACAGTCTCACATGTACTGGTCTCCTTTTTCTTCCTCACCCCTAATCTCTCAGTTGATTCATCATCTGTCACCAGGCAGAGCTCCATGCGCTCCAGTTGCTCTCTCGCATGAAGGGCAACTCCCCCACCTCATCATCACAGTCTGTCTTTCGTAAATAGCCTGCGTCCCGCCTCCATGCAGGCATGGGACTGCCCTGGCAGCAGGCAGCCAGAGCTCAACTGCTCTCTCCTCCCCAACCTAGTCAAATACAGGATATCTCAGAGGTAGTGACATATCTCGTCAAGGCTGGAGAAAGCTGCAAAGCAGATGCTGATTCTCAGGTATAGGTACCATGACTGTCAGTGAGGCTGTGCTATTAATTTCAATAATCAGAGCTACTCAGGGACAGTAATCACTGATGAAGTGATACGTTGCCATCACCACACCACCTAATTTTGCTCCTTCGGTAACTTAGGTCCTGACGTTTATGGTGGAAACACTCAGCTTTGTCAGCATCAGTCAGAAGCTTTGAGCTAAATCTATGGGTGATTAGAACTACAAATCTCTGACCTTATTATTCAGTGTCATTTATGTTATTTTTTTTCCTAATCCACTGATTTCAAAGTGGAGGGAAGATGTCAATACAGTGAATATCATAAGTGTCATTACAGAAGCCTGAAAGCCATCTCTTAAAATAAGTGAAAGAGCAAACCAAAACAATGCAGTCAAGGAAAGCCTGCACAGTACTGATGAGATTTCCTTGGGAAAAAAAAATGACCTCCTACAGAAATGGCAGGAAAGGATATATGAAAAGTGCGTAAATTTTTTTTCCCATTGTCACTGTAGAGAAACCATCTTTGTTTGCTAAACAATGGAATAAATGGAATAACCTCTAGTGTTAATGCAATGGAAAAAAAAGAACCTGTAATTCTACCTAAAAACATTAACTAATGTCACACATTTGCTAAAATAATTTTACATCTTTCCTCTGTTTCTACACTAACTTGGTTAAAAGAAAACGTTTTTGAGAAACTCCAGGTATAGTTATGAGTAAAACTAGTGAATGCTGGTAAGTATATTGCATTATAAGTAGCACTGCTGCAGTTTTATATGCTGCAAGAGCTTACAGATGTGCTTCCATTTGGAAGTGAAGCTTTCTAAGAACCAAGGAGAGATGTGGACTCCTCTGGGTATGATCAAAAATACTCAAGTTTGCAGCAAAACTAAGTTTTTTAGAGTATTGATTAGAAGTCAACACTGATGTGTGTGTTGGTTTGTTCTTCCAGATGAAAAGCTTCTGGAATTTAAGTATTTGTCTGTCAATATTGTATTGCTGCTATCACCAGGGCTGAAGTGCCTTACTGTCCGAGTGCCCCAAGCAAGACGACAGTTCTGTAGGCTATTGAATACTGTTTCCTCACGCTGTTTGCAGAAACTCAGGTCTAAAGAATTCATTTCAAATCATCCAAGTCTCTGTAGTGCCACAAACATGTTTCTAACATCCTAGGTTAGTGTCACAGCTACTGAAATTTTCCTTCTTCTCCGTAATTGCATATTGCATTATTCCTACTCAGATCAGTTCTCCAGCCAGTGAGCTTTTGTTTTGTGCTTGGATGTATGCTCAGCTGGAAAGTGCATGACAGAACTGTGATGAGCCTTTCTGAATCATGAATGTGGCATCAAAATACACCTACATCAAAATACACTTACTAATTGTAAAAGACTGTGTTAAATGTTTGTCTCAACCTTGCTGAAATTCCCCACAAAGAAAAGACTGTGTTAAATGTTTCTTTCACCCTTGCTGAAATTCCCTGCAAAGAAACTACAAGGCTACTGTTTGCAAGCTTGGACCACTGATAAGCCTTGAAAAACAACTTCAGAGCCCAGCTCAGATAAGCCACGGGGCTCGAAGTCCTGAACAACAACTTCTGTGTCCGGCTCAACTGCCCATACAGCAGTTGTCTTGCAAGCCCAACGGTGTGTGAGCTCACCAGTCTAACTGCTGATAAGGCAGCTGCAAGCACAAAAGCCCAACGGTGTGTAAGCTCAAAGGTGTGCAAGTTGTCAAAAGTCGTACTACATCTGCAAAAATGGGCCCTCCGGACACCTAGGCATGCTCCACTGACAGAGGTGACGCTGGAGGGATGAAGATCGCTCCTGACGACCCTCATACGCATGCGCTAAACAGGAGGAGGGCAGGCAAAGTGACTCTTGGAACACTACAAAATGCCACCAAGAACAGTTATTCTTTGGAGGTCTCCCCCACCAAATCGAAACAGGCGGACCTGTCAGACGTTGCTGGATCTGTGGTGGTAGCTATACTTCTTGCTATTCCAAATGTTTTACTGCTTCGCTTTTCCTTTTCCTTATCTTTCTTTCCTATCACTCTCTAGTGGTTGTTAGTCAATAAAGGGTTTTGCTTTTGTGACATCTGACACTGTTTGTGTCCTAATTTCACCTTTGCGATCAAAACAAGTCACCTTGACTATAACCTTTATCAGGTATAAGCGGGTCAAGACACTAATGGCATCAAAATACGCCTACTAATAGCTAAAATGTTTCATTTCACCTACAATACAAAGACTAGTTGCTCACAACTTAAAGAGCATTAAAGAATAACAATACTCATGTTCCAAAGGCATTGCAAGCAGATGTAATTTTTTTCTCCTTCATGACCTCCATGAAATTTTTTTAGGAAGTGTCTAGAAAGGAAACAGCTCTCAGAAAAATTGCAGGCTCCAATATATTTTCATATAGTTGCATACAGAGCACGAACAAGCCTATTACCTGGTATTTTTACATGCCAATGGCTAGGAAAGTTTGTACATGTCACCTGAAAGCAGTAATTTAAACAAAAATCCTATTTATACTTTAAAGTGTCTTTTCTTTACATTCCCTTCCTTATTTAATTTTTCCTGTTTTATGATTGTTCTGGTCATGCTATACTCTCCTGATGAAACATGATTGACCATGTGATTAGGTACTGTGCAGAGCTTATGCAAACAGTAAGAAAAATACACCACACCCTTTCTAAGGATATCTTCTGGGAAACAAAGCTTTTCTCCACTCAAGACAGCTCTTGGAACATGACTAGGTACACACAATCCTAGTGGAAATGCACAACTAAGAAAACAAGCCGGTCTGTTCAGGAAATGTTATCAAACTGAAACCATCAGCATTCACTCTGTCTTTGGTCTTTCCTTATTTTGATTTAAAGAAGGGAACCGCAGGTGTGGTGTTTCAAGTTTCAAGGTGTATTGGGTTGGCCTGGCCGAATTTTGGTGGCGGGGGAGGAGCTGCAGGTGGCTTCTGCAAGAAGCTGCTAGAAGCTACCTGAGTTTGATAGAGCCAATGCCCGCCGGCTCCAAAGAGGGACCCGCCACTGGCCAAGGCTGAGCCTATCCCTAAAGTGATAGTAGAGGAACGCCTCTGTGAAAACATATTTAAGAACGGGGAAAAAGAACTGCGCCATAACAGCTGGCACAGAGATGGAGGAGTGAGAATCTGTGCAGACACCAAGGTCAGTGAAGAGGGGGGGGGGGGAGGATGAACTCCAGGCGCCGGAGCAGAGAGTCCCCCGGGTCTGTGGTGAAGACCATGGTGAAGCGGGTTGTCCCCCTGCAGCCCATGGGAGGGGTGTAGATGTCCACCGTGAGGATCACTGCGTAGATGTCAGCCATGTAGAGGACTCCACGCTGTGTGGGTGGATGCCTGAAGGGGACTGTAGCCTGTGGGAAGCCCGCATTGGAGTAGGTCGCTCTTAGAACCTGTAGCCCGTGGGAAGCCCGCACCAGAGCAGGTTGCTGCCAAAACCTGTAGCCCATGGAAGAGAGGAATGCCCACGCTGGAGCAGGTTGGCTGGTGGGACTTTTGTGATGCTGCGGGGGACTCACGCTGGAGCAGTTTCCCCCGAAGGACTGCACCTCAGACTCAACGAGGGGTGGGCTGCCCCTCGTGAGGTGTCTCCCGTTGGGCAGTTTGTGATGAATTGCCCTTTGTGGGATGACTCACGCTGGAGAAGGGAGCGTGAAGCTTGTCTCCCGTGAGAAGGACCCCACAATGGCCCTGGGGAAGAGTGAAGAGTCCTCCCCTGGAGTGAAGAGCAGTGGAACCAACATCGGATGAACTGACCGTAACCCCCACTCCCTGTCTCCCTGAGCCTCTCAGGGGGAGGAGGTGGATAAACTGGGATCAATGTTGAGCCCGGGAAGAACCAGGATGGGGGGAAGGTGTTCTACTTTTAAAATCTGTTTGCTCTTTCTTATTTCTCACTATTCATCTCTGATTTGTTCTCTTAATAAATGTAATTAATTTCCCCAAAATCGAGTCTGTTTTGCCCAGGAAGGTAAATGAAACTGATCTCCCTGTCCTTACCTCAAACCTTGAGCCCTTTGAGATATTTTCTCCCCCAGTCTAGCGGAGAAGGGGGAGTGAGAGAGCAGCTGTGTGCGTACTTGGCTGCCCGCCAGGGTCAAACCATGACACAGGGGAGCCAGGCAAATGGAAAGGGAAATGCAGAACAGGGCCTCTTGTTTGCTGTTTAACACTCCCTTTGTCAGGTGCATCCCAAGAAGCAATAAGCAAAAACAATGGGCTTTTCAGTTCGCTTACTTTGAGTATTGTTCTTTTTTGTCCACATGTATATGAATAACACTTTTTCTACAGAATGAATAAAAATTTTTGGCCTATATTCTAATCTTAAAAAAGCTAAGGTTGTTCTACTCAGTTACCCACAGAAATAGCTCTCAGCCTCTCTTTTGGAAAGAGATTACAATATTATATTGTATCGTGCATGTATTTGAGGTGTGCTACACACCTCCCTCAAACAGCTTACTGCAAAACACTGTTCCAGTATCTACACTCCTGTACAAAGTAAATGGATAAATTCAGCAGAGACATCTTCCCACAGGCAATGCTATCTTTCCTGCTCTTCAGAATAAGGACTGATAGTTATGTTGGGACTTAGTCCTTTGCCTTGTCCATGGGTGACATGACTTTCTAAATAGCATACCTGTGTGTGGAAAGAGAATCAGTTCCCATACATGGAAATGTGTTCAGTGAAGATGATGATGGACATATTCCTGGAACACCGAAGAAACCGGGGAAACTCATTGCTTTTTAGTTGGACTAGGAGGTAGGTACCAAAGAAGTCCATCAACTGAAGGCAAAAGAAAAGATGATCTGTGGAGGTGTGGAGGGGAACAAAAAGGGAGGAAATGGCATTTATTTAATAACTGATCTGACATCGTGGGAAAGAAGGGAGGAGCAAGCTCAACAGCAGTGCTGCTTCTCTCCCTCATATCTCCCCTTTCCAAACCACACAGTTTTGCTTACCATAACTTTTGTTTCTCCCTTGCGTGCTATCTGTTCGTCACAGTTTAATCCGCAGTGCTTCCCATGTATCTTTTTTGTTCTAGCCCTCTTTTCCATTGCTCATCTGCCTTGCTCGATTTCATTTGCTTCCCACAAACATTCATCCCTGTGGATTTCCCAGTGGCCCTGTGGAACTGACTGACTATGAGATGCCCTGGGTTTGGATGGTCTCACACCCTCTGGAACAGACTGCCTGAAGGCAAGAGTAGCCCTTCATGGGTCTTATGCAGTAACTGGCTGCTTTTCTGCCTCGGCTCTCCCGAGTCATTCCCACAGGTTCACTTGGGAAGCATTTCTTAACTCGTGGTTTCTATCTCCCCAGACAATTTTTCCTGTCATTTTAACATGATAAAATAACTTAAGACCTATAACTCATGGACACATTGGTGCCTTATTGTACCTGCTAGGTGAAAGGCAGGACACATACAGACACACATCTTAGCTCAGATGCCAGTCAGCTCTTATTACACGTAAACCTCAGTGAGGCTGGTCCCATCATACTGACCCCACAGGCAGGGAACCAGAGGCTTCACAACCCTGGTCTTTGTAATATGGAAGTAAGACAGAGGAGGCTTAACATGCAATATAAGTGTAGCCTTCAGTCTTCAAACAGTTACTCTACCTCCTATTCTGCAGAGCTTTCTGTCACCTACAAAAAGCACTTGCAGTGTATTTAAAGTCTGCATGATTGCTCATCTTCTCCTATACACTGAATGTTTTTACTTCTGTATTAAAAAGTCTTTGTATCACTTTCCCTTGAAAGCATCTCAACATCACCTTTAAAAACAGGCTTTTTAAAAAGAAAGATTGATATGTGACAGCAGCTATTCTGTTCTTTATAAAAGTATTTGCAGTATTGTTGACTTCACGTTTTAAACTGTCATATGTAGAATCTTAGAAGATGTGATTTAAAAATAAAATTAATTTGTCATTCTTATAATCTGTCATTCTTATTTGCTTGCTTCTAACCTCATAGGCTAGAATAAGACCAAGCTGACAAGCTTTCTCTTTGGAGCAGCAGCAGAAGAAAGGGCTAGAGTCTTTTATTTCTAGGGACTGTCAGGTTCTCATATATTTACATAAAATCAGTAGATCATTAATATATCTCTCTGAAAATTAACAGGAACTGGGAACTCTACCCTTTCCTGTTACTGTACATATTTTTCCTCTCTCCTATTTATACGTGAAGTACCCAGTAAACCAACAGGTGACTTTCATCATAATAGGGAAAACATTACCTTAGCTATAATTAACCAGCTTGAATGCATGAGGAATCCCATTCTGCCTCAAAGACCACAGTGTTACAGTGTCCCTTTTCCCTCTAGTTCTCCTCAGATGAAGCAATCCCAGAGCCTTCTTAAAATTTAAGAGCTTCTTTCCAAGCTTATTCCCAATACCTTTCCATTCCTTTCTTCCTTTTATCCTTGTCTGCCTTGCACTTCTTGCGATGGCATTTTCTCCTCCCAGCATCATAAATATTTTGCTCCCACACCATGGCTGTCCATAGAAGAAAAGAAAGAAGGAATATTTTCAGAAGGAGCTTCCTGTGGGTCACTTGAGGCTCAGGACTGCAAACATTCTTTCCATGTGCACAGAGCTTTCCATATACTGCTGAAATTTCAGCCAGTTAATCACATTTTTGCTTAAACTCTTGTGTCCTTGACTAATCTCTTCACACTAATGAAACAGATGCAAATCTTTACACTCAGGCTGGAGGAAAGTGTACAGCTCTGGCTCTTGAAACATGAATTGCACATCTCTTTTTGAAGCATTGATTTCCTTTTCGTGGAGTGAAACTCTGATCTGATCCCAAGGAATGGGAAGCAGGTCAGAGCCCAAGATGTTTTGGAGCAATGGAGAGAGAAACAGGAAGGACAAGTGGACAGGCCTTAAACAGTTGGTTTATGTGTGTATTGGTGTTATAATTAAATAGCTCTAAGAAGGATGGAGTTACGTTATAAAGTAGAAGGGAAAAACCTAAGTCCATTCACTCTTCCTGGAATGAGTCATCATACTTGGGTTTGGCAAATAGCATCTGGGTATAAAGACTAGAACTTCGGAAGACCAAAAAATGGTGGAAAAGTTGGAGGCTTATGCTTTGCAAGAGACCCATGTGCAAAGGAGGATCTGAGATTCACCAGTGTTCAGTTCTCAGCATTATACCTCTAAATGTAACAAAACACACAATTTGAAATAATAAGATTTGTTAGCATAGCTGAAGTTACTGGAAAGCAGCAAAGAATTGAGTAATGAATTGCAACCAATAGAAGGTAGTTCAATCCAACAGTTATATCTTAAATCAAACTTTGCTACCCAACAAGACTGACAATCTGTAATAGCAACTGGTCTGCAGGAGAGGGTAAGAAATCAGGTGATCTAGCAGCTGCCTTTCTAGAAAGTAGCCATGCTGTTATTTGTTATATATATCTATCTTAGGATTTTCTTTTCTTCCTTTCTGCAAACCATTACTTGTTAGCAATTTTATTCATATATTAAAGTGGTAAAAATTATCTTGTGGCACCCCAGAAAGATTATTAACATTTCCCCAGGTTTCTGGGTGACACCTGTTTTCCCTCATAGCCCTTTAAGTCTTAAATCTAACCCTTGCTCCCACCCATCAAATCATGACACTACATAGATAACTGTAAGGACTAAATATCCTGGGTTTCAGCCCTTAGAAGCCATCAGGACAGCAATATTTCAATACAAGCATCAGATCCTTGAGTTCACAGAAAGAAAGAAACAGAAACCAAGTAACAGAGAATGGGAAAAAAATACCTGGGGCATGCATGAAGAAGGTTAATTTATAAGAGATCTCAGGTACCAAAAAGCTCTTAGTTCTTGTGCATAAATTGGTATCAATCTGAAAACAAAACAAAACAGCAGGCCAATATGAAACTCTGATGGCAACAGGATTGTTGCTCAGTCAGGTCCACAGTAGTTTGGATTTAATAACATAGGTTACAATAGTAAACACAGAATTTGCATTTCTGACAGAAAATCCTACCAGAAATCCATAGGTAGATTTTGCTGAAGTGTATATTTTTGTGACTTCTACATGTGCTGAATAGATGTCCTCCTACATACGATCACACATTCAACCTTGGCAGAGCATAACTAAACACAGCATGAGAAACCATGCAACACAGAGAGCTGGGCTTGTTTACCAGACATCCATGCCGTGTAGAGCAACCTTGACCAAATAAACCTTTGTCTATTTGCTTTTCTTAACGTGAAAAGAAAGTGCCTCTGTGCCAGAAGAAAATAAATGTGAAGAAACCACTAAATGCTCTTCCAAATCCAGACCAGACAATCAAAGAAATTCCAAGAAGTGTGAGGTCAATGTGAAGAGGACAGTAGGTAGTTCAGCAATCTGCAGAAATGTTTGTACAGCTAATAAGTGTCTGTGGTGATCTACTTGAAAATATTAATCAAATGTGTCTTATTCACGGCTTAATAAGATATGCTTTGTCTTTTAAATAAAGGTTAAATTAAAAATGAATATAACATCATAATAATAATTCAGAGTACTCACTATTTTAATGGTCATGCTTTGTGCTGGTCCAGTTAAAACAACAAACAAGAAAAAGGAAAACTGTAATGTGAAAATTTTCGATTTAAAATTGCAATAGATATACCTACATACTCACCCAAATATTGACTGCTATATGGAAAATTCTCAATTCATAAATTCCCAGTCTAGTTAGAAAATAACCATATTATTCATATATGAATACCAGAACTTCTTGTTTTCAGCCAGCTGTTTTATACAGTTATCAAAAAGCAGCACTTCAAATGTGTTAATATGAACTTTTAGTAAGTATGTCCTGAAATAATATTGTATTGTCCTGAATGCCCTTTATTATGTGTCTACTTCTGAAGTTCTGGTATAACATAAAAATTATCATACATATGAGCTAATTTCAAACAGAAAATTTTGTTTAGGAATTCATTTTCATTCTGAACTGGAGTGAGGAAAATATAGGAAGAAAAGTTTCAAGAAACATGTTCTTCAGACGGATTGAAATACTTGTTTTGTTCCATTCTTATTTTTCCTTATTTTACACACTGTTGTAATCTGTAATAACAATTAGAAACTGGTAATGAGCAGAAAAGCAATACGTTTCTCCTGAGAGAAACTGATGGCACAGAACTGAGATCATTTCTCTAAGGGGAAAAAAAAAAAGGAAACAAATAATTGAATGTAAGAAAGGTGCCCATATCATGGCAAAATAATTAAGGATGAAAGCCTACAGGAAGTGACTTAAAGAAAGAACAAATGTGCAAACATCTGTTACTCACAATAACATGTCCACCTGGGTTACAAAAATTCTTAGTAAATTAAACTCCTGATCTTTCAGATATGTACTACATGTTCTTAATTTTACACAGACATGCATATTTTCAAGGAAATAATTCAAACATATGGATTTAATTACTAATTTAATTGCTTAGACTACTATAGCCTTAGTTTGGGAATTTTTATGAACTCAAAATCCCATTTGTGAGTTTGGGTTCTTTTAAATAACTCAGATTAAATATATGCTTCAATTAGAACTCAAGTGAGTCTGAGAAGTGTGAAAGGATAAGAGGTTCACACACTTTGTTGAAATTCCACAATCAGACAGCTAACCTCTGGCTCCAGGAATGGCCTGGTAACGGTGGGAGAACCAAAGTCTTTCTGTGAGAGTCTTTCATTTGGCATTGAAACCAAGAAATACAAAAGAAATGGGGGTTTGGAGTGATTCAGACATGATGTCTGAATTGATCCCATGCTTTTTTCCAAAAGCATCAAGTATTTCATCATTTCATTTATGTATGTCAACTATCATCTTATCTATATATATCTCATTTATATGCAGGATATTATTCCCTCTATATAGGTATCAAAGTAATTTAAACCATTTTCTTGATACAATCGATTACAAAAATTAGAGGCCTTCTTAATGCCTAAAGCTGGGTCTGCTGCACTACCAGGCACCAAGGCAACACCCATTCAAGTGAGTTGTTTGAACCTGCATAAAAAAGGTATGTCAGATTAGGCAAACCTTTAGGTACACATACCAGAGCTGTAGAGTGACAGGAAAATATTTCTTTATCTCTGTCCTGGGTTGAGAGCCAGCCTTAAAGAACTGCTCAGGTTAATGAGACCTTGCCTGCATCTGCCCAGCTCTAACTAGATTAATCCAATAGCAGATAGAAAACAGAAGCAACAGATGAATTTTGCAAAGTCAACAACAACTATATAACCTCAAGTGACACTGCTGATTGGCCTTGTATATGGAGAAAACCAAAGACATTTTTCTAGAACTATGTAGTTAGTGAGGCCATTCGCAGTTTGTGTCAACAGTCCAATAGCAAGTAATAGTGGAGGCAGCAGTCCCACAGGAAGGAACAGGAGGAGGAGGGGAAATACACTGGTACCTGACATCATGTGAAAGGCTGAGTCCAAAGTGGAACTGCTATGCACGGGGTCCAACTTCATCAGAACTTCATCACATCAAGTGGTTCGAATAAGTGTCCTGGCCCCCAGAGTCCATGCTGCCAGGCAGAACTGGATCAAAGAGGCTGAGGCCTGATTTCGGCAACTGAGAGTGTTACCAGACAGAATTCGCTGTTTACCTGCAATACCCATCCCACTTAAACTTTGAATTTTGTCTTAGTCAGTGTAGCTTCTGTTCCCATGTCTACTTCACCTAATTTCCCTGTGGCAACTTCTCTAGAGAAAAAAGTATCATTTTTTTCAGTCTTTGAGAAATAATAAGCTCAAGGTCATTGACTAACATCTTTTGACAAAGGAAGACCTTAAATATTAGAATGTTTGTTAGGGGAAGCAGGTACTGATATTCCTCGTAGACCTAGATAGAAGATGTCTTTTCCCTGGATAAATTTCAATATATCCTTCCATCTGCTTTTGTCTTTCTTCCAAAATACTTCTAGAACAGGCTAGGAGAGGGAGCGGGGTGGGGGGAATTCAGCAATTGGTTTTCCACTTGGTTATTTTCACTTTCCTATTTTTCTAGAGGAGAAAAAGGCCAGACAGTTCTCCCATCTGTCCCACTATCTGGTGCTGCCCAATCATTGCCACCCAGGTGTAATGGTACACACATCTCATCTGGGAGGTCAAGGTCTGAGATGACTCGTGTGCTAGGTCATTGATGTTTCCATTCAAACTGGATCATTACTGAAGCTCTGCAGCTTACTGACAAAAACTTGCCATACTGTTAGTGAGGGAATCAAGTTCCCTAGGGAACTCGGGAACCGTAAGTCAGTTTATAACAGCCTAGTTGCTTCTTACACCAATGTTAGGTCTCTTTGTTCAGGTCAACATGTTCCAGTGTTTTATTTTACAAAGTTCAGTTGATTTTGTCACACACACATGCCTCCCTGCCAGAAAAAGCAAAAACTATTGGAGGAAAAAGAGGCTTTGTTTACTTAATTTCATGGGAATCCCCACAGCTTCAACTTCCCAAAACACAGTGAGAGCATGGCATTGCCATTGTTGTGTGTAATTATTCTTACTGGAGTGTAAATCCCAAGGGAGTAAATTCCTCTATTCCAGGGTAACCTGGAATAGCAGTGGAAATTGTGGTGCTTTTGTCTCGCTTCTTTCACAAGCATGCCTGTACTATGTTAACTATTGGAAAGGACATTTTCTAGTTTTTGTAGTATTTTTCCCTTTGCTGTTGCAGTAGTAATGGTGAAGACTTTTCACAGAATCACAGAATCACAGAATGTTAGGGATTGGAAGGGACCTCGAAAGATCATCAAGTCCAATCCCCCTGCCAGAGCAGGAACGCCTAGATAATGCTACAGAGGAACGTGTCCAGGCAGGTCTTGAATGTCTCCAGAGAAGGAGACTCCACAACCTCTTCGGGCAGCCTGTTCCAGTGCTCCGTCACCCTCACTGAGAAGAAGTTTCTTCTCGAGTTTAAGCGGAACTTCTTATGTTCCAGTTTCAGCCCATTACCCCTTGTCTTATCATTGGTTGTCACCAAGAAGAGCCTGGCTCCATCCTCGTGACAATCACCCTTGATATATTTGTAAACATTAATGAGGTCACTCCTCAGTCTCCTCTTCTCCCAACTAAAGAGTCCCAGCTCCCTCAGCCTTTCCTCAGAAGGGAGATGCTCCACTCCCTTAATCATCCTAGTTGCCCTGTGCTGGACTCTCTCCAGCAGTTCCCTGTCTTTCTTGAACTGAGGGGCCCAGAACTGGACACAATATTCCAGATGGGGTCTCACTAAGGCAGAGTAGAGGGGAAGGAGAACCTCTCTCGACCTACTAAACACCCCCCTTCTAATACACCCCAGAATGCCATTGGCCTTCTTGGCCACAAGGGCACAGTGCTGGCTCATGGTCATCCTGCTGTCCACCAAGACTCCCAGGTCCCTTTCCCCTACACTACTCTCTAACAAGTCATTCCCCAACTAACACTGGAACCTGGGGTTGTTCCTACCCAGATGCAAGACTCTACATTTACCCTTTCTATATTTCATTAAATTTTTCCCCACTCAACTCTCCAGCCGGTCCAGATCTCGCTGGATGGCAGCACAGCCTTCTGGCGTGTCAGCCACTCCTCCCAGCTTGGTGTCATCAGCAAACTTGCTCATCCAAACTTGCTCAAACTTCCCTCATCCAAGTCATCAATGAATATATTGAATAATACTGGTCCCAGTACCGACCCTCGAGGGACTCCACTGGATACAGGCCTCCAACCAGACTCTGCCCCATTGACCACGACTCTTTGGCTTCTTCCCCTTAGCCAGTTCACAGTCCACCTCACTACCCGAGTGTCTAGACCACACTTCCTCAGTTTAGCAGCAAGGATGCTGTGGGAGACTGTGTCAAATGCTTTACTGAAGTCAAGGTAGACCACATCCACCACTCGGCCATCATCTATCCACCTTGTTATGTCCTCATAAAAGGCTATGAGGTTAGTCAAGCACGACTTCCCTTTGGTGAAGCGATGTTGACTGTCTCTAATGACCCTCTTCTCCTTGATATGCCTTGAGATGGCACCAAGGATAAGTCGTTCCATCACTTTCCCAGGGATGGAGGTGAGGCTGACCGGTCTATAGTTCCCCGGGTCCTCCTTCTTGCCCTTTTTGAAGACTGGAGTGACATTTGCTTCCCTCCAGTCCTCAGGCACCTCTCCCGTCTCCCAAGACTTGGCAAAGATGATGGAGAGTGGTCTAGCAATGACATCAGCCAGCTCCCTCAGCACCCGTGGATGCATCCCATCTGGACCCATGGATTTATGGATGTCCAGATTGCTTAACTGGTCCCTAACCCAGTCCTCATCAACCAAAGCAAACTCCTCCACTGCCCTGACTTCCTCTGGGGCCTCAGGGGAACGGGGCTCCTCAGGACAGCCTCCGGCAGAGTAGACAGAGACAAAGAAGGCATTCAGTAACTCTGCCTTCTCTGTATCTTCTGTCAACAAAGCACCCACCTCATTCATCAGTGGGCCTACATTGCCTCTGGTGTTAGTTTTATCTGCCACGTATTTGAAAAAGCTCTTCCTGTTGTCCTTGACCCCTCTCGCCAGGTTCAATTCTAGGGAGGCCTTTGCTTTCCTAGTTGCCTCCCTACATCCTCGGACAACAGCCTTTTATTCTTCCCAAGTGGCCAGCTCTGCCTTCCAAGATCTGTAAATTTTCCTCTTGCACTTGAGCTTACCCAGCAGATCCCTGTTTAGCCACGCAGGTCTCCTGGCTCCCTTCCTTGACTTCCTATGTGTCGGGATGCTCTGATCTTGAGCACGGTAGAAGCAGTCCCTGAACGCTAACCAACTATCTTGGGCCCCTTTACCTTCAAACAGCCTTGCCCATGGGATTTTCTCGAGTAATTGTTTGAAAAATCCAAAGTTTGCCTTGGTGAAGTCCAGGGTTGCAATTCTGCTTGCTATTTTGTTTCTGCTACACGAGATCCTGAACTGCACCATTTCATGGTCACTGCAGCCAAGGCAGCCCTCAACCTTTACTGCTTCAACCAGATCCTCCTTGTCAGTGAGGATGAGGTCCAGCAGTGCTCCTCTCCTAGTCGGCTCCTCCACCATTTGCATCAGAAAATGATCATCGATGCACTGGAGGAACCTCCTGGACTGTGGCTGGCTGGCTGAGTTGTCCTTCCAGCAAATATCAGGGAAGTTAAAATCCCTCACAACAACCAGGGCCTGTGATTGTGAGACCACTCTCTGCTGCCTGTAGAAGGTCTCATCAACCTCCTTACCCTGATCTGGTGGCCTGTAATAGATACCCACACCAGTATCTCTCCTGCCAGCCTGCCCCTTTAATTCTAACCCATACACTCTCAACTTGCTCCTCATCCATGCCTGGATGGTATTCAACACATTGTAGTTGCTCTTTCACGTAAAGAGCGACTCCACCGCCTCACCTGGCTGGCCTGTCTTTCCTGAAAAGGACACAGACACCCATGACCACATTCCAGTCATGTGTGCTGTCCCACCATGTCTCTATAATTGCCACCAGATCATAATCTCCTGCCCAAACCCAGGTTTCTAGCTCCTCCTGCTTATTCCCCATGCTGCGTGCATTGGTGTATAAGCATTTGAGGGCCGGTTTAGCTCAGTGGGTTGAGCGTGGTGATTAAAACACCAAAGGTCATGGGTTCAATTCCCGTTCGGTTCTCACGTGTTGCCTGACCTAGTCGAGAGGCGGCATCACTGCCCACAACAGGAAGGTTGGATTAAAATGATCTCTAAGGTCCCTTCCGGCCTAGGCCATTCTGTGATCAGTTTCAGGGAGCAAGCTGAGCACACTGATCTCACCCTAGGGGGATGGGAGGCCACCCGGTCCTCATAATTTCTAGAACACTGCCCCACAGCAATCACAGCTATAACCCCAACCCCCTTCATATCTAGTTTAAAGAATGCTCTGTGAGTCCCGCCAGCTCCTGACCAAGGATCCTTTTTTCCCTTTGTGTTGTTTGAACCCCAGCTTGTTTCAGCAGACCAGGTGCCCTGTAGATCTCCCCGTGGTTAAAAATTCCAAAACTAGATCGCTGGCACCACTCCTTTAGCCAAGTATTAATCTGCTGCACTTTGTCAAACCTACCACTATTTTTCCTCATAATTGAAGGAATAGAGGCAAACACAACCTGTGCGCCTGATCCTTCTAGCATCCGCCCCAGTGCCCTAAAGTCCCTTTTGATTGCTTCTGGCCGCCTCCCTACTATCTCATCATTACCGATCTGCATAACCAAAAGCGGGTAATAGTCCGTGGGTTTGACCAGACCAGGAAGCTTCTTGATAACATCCTTAACTCGGGCCCCAGGGACGCAGCAGACTTCCCTGTGGGTCGGATCAGGGTGGCAGACAGGGCCCTCTGTTCCCCTCAGGAGGGAGTCTCCAATTACAATTACCCTCCTTTTTTTCTTAGATGAAGAAGTCCTAACGCGTGTATCCGAGTGACTCACCCTAGACAGCCCTATGGGTGAACCCTCCACTGACTCTTCCTTTGCCTGGCTCTCATTGTCTAGAGCCCCATACCTGTTTTGCAGGGGCAACCGGGCAGGTGAGGGAAGTCGGGCAAGGAATTTCCTTCCTCTCCTGGCAGGCACCTGCTTCTACTCCTCCCTATCCTTTAGGTCTCCCCTTTTGCCTGATGGCCAGAGGTGGGGGGATATTCTGCCCTTTGCAGAGCTTGCTGCTTGCAATTCTGGAAGTGACTCCACTGATCTATCTCTCTCTCTGACTCCCTCATGCTCCTCAGCCTTTCTACTTCCTCCTTCAGCTCAGCCACCAGGCTGAGCAGATCGCTCACCTGGTCACATCGGACACAGGCGTCACCTCCACTCCCCTCCATGGCAAGTGCCAGGCTCTGGCACTCTCTGCAGCCCGACACCTGAACACCCGCATCTTACATGGGGCCTCTGTCTGGGTGCCCACAGTTTTTCTAACAACTTTTCTGTCAGTACTGAGTACCCTCCCCTACAACAAGTGACATAATATGATCAGACACAATCCTTTACCACATCAAAAGATAAATCAGTGTTCTGAACCTTATAACTTTGGTATTATTACCCATTTATCCACAGAAACTACACAAGTAGCTCATGGCAGACACCAAAACAACAAATGTTCCCTGTTGTGACTGGTCCACATGTGATGGTGACATTGAACTCATGTTGTCAAATCCAAGGAGAGGCTTTCTTAGCTTAAATTGTTGGTTTATCTATTTGTAGCCTTTGCTTTTAAGTTTTGTTGATGACTCAGATGGTATTCCTTCAGTGGTGAAATCTGCATGCGACTTAAAGACATACATGCAGTGATCACTTGTCAGAAGTTAAGCTACAATTTGCTCACTTGCATATCAAAAAGTTATAAGTGGCTTGAGTTTACTTTTAGATGAGATTGAGTTTCAAGAAGACATCATTTTATTATTAAGAACCCGAAAGGTCATAATACTAAGTCTGTAGAAACGGTAGAAACAGCAATCAAATAATTTCATCCATTGACAATAGCAATAGACTGTTTAACACCAATTTAGTTCTCTCCCCAAAATTCTTCAACATTTAAAAAGAGGGGAAAAAAATCACAAAGGTAAGTAGCTCATTTTTAAGGTTCACATTAAATGTTTCACTTGCAGGTAACTGACTTCATCATTTATTGTTTTAGAAAACTGTTTTTCAGCCTGGGAATGATTATTTTCTAAATTGGGAATGATTGTTTTCTAAACTGAATCACTAACATTACGATTAGCCAGGTAACTGCTATTTAAAAAGGCAGTAAGCTCACTCTTTCCAATAAGCTCATACACTTTATATCTTTTGGAACATTTCTGTCCAAGCCAACTCAGTGGTAGCAACATGAAACCAATGCAATTTGAAGGCCTCAGAATTTAGCTACTTTATCAAAATTGATGTGGATTTTTCTTTCCTCACCTCCTTCCACAGCTTTGGATCAGTACAGTATCAGTCACATCTGAGGCCACTGAGTATGTCACTACCTCAGTGACTGTCATGGGTGTGTGTCTGGTGGAGTTTTTTGGTAGCAGGGGGAGGGCTGTGGGAGTGGTTCTTTGAGAAACTTTGAGAGCCTCCTCCAGCCCCAGGTAGAAGTTGGACTCTCCTCTGGCCAAGACTAGGCCAATCAGCACCTCTGCTATCACAGTATTTAAGAGGGAAACCTGTTAGGCCAGACTCTCCGTCCTGTCTTTTGTACCGGGAAGTTGTTTGGTTTGGAGAGGAGGGGAAGGTGACAGGAGAGCAGAACATGTGGTTGATGAGGAAAGTGGGGCAGAAGGGCAGTGAAGCAGAACATTTTTGGTGAGAGGAGATCCACGTAGGTGAAACATCTGGGATGTGGTGGTACGTGGAGAACCCCATGGCAGGGGACAGAGGGAGAGGCCATGCTGAATCAAAGACGTGCCTATCCTTCTAAGTCTTTTTAATCAAAACTTCTTTGATACGTGCCATTATTTCATTTGGAAACCACAAAGGCTTTACTTGTCTTTAGTTTCTGGGTAGCTCTGTGTAGATGCTGAGGTAACACTAATTCTAGTTTTCTGAAAATTCCCCAATTACAGGATCATCACAGAATCACAGAATGGCCTAGGCTGGAAGGGATATTAGAGATCATTTTAATCCAACCTCCCTGTTGTGGGCAGGGACACCACCTCTCGACTAGGTCAGGCAACACGTGAGAACTTCTTCAAGACTTCTGTGGATAAGGAACAACTTAAGTCTTTCATGAAAACTTCACTGATTTTTAGATCATTCTGTATGATTACTGCTCTCAGAGCATCATTACTCATCTAGAGCAATGAGATGCTTCTCTCCCAGAAAAGGCTCTTTTATGCAGTGATCTACACTTCACGTAGGTCTCTGCTCAGAAGTAAAGCTCCATCTACATTTGTAAGAATGAAACAAGGTTTCCCTGAGAATATATTAGATCCTCTCTATCAGAGGGAATGTCACATAACTGGTTTTTCCCTCCCAACTGAACAAGGGACCAGTATTTGACTGTGGTGCAAAACACTAGGGAGCACCTCTCCATGTCAGCTCCAGAAAAAGATACAGTTCCTGCAAAACAGAAGCATACCATATTTTGAAAACACTTGTTTTGCAACAAACCCTTAGACATGGCAGACTCTCAATTACAAATTCAAACATTCAGAGTGCAGACTACAAAACATTTGCTCAGATAATTTCATTATATACAAAGAAGAATATGGAAAGCAACAATTTTTAATATTTCATTTCAGTAACAAGTCTAAAGATCTGATATATTGTGAGACGCCCTTGTGCTAGAGCCAATACTGCATTTTCCTTCAAAATTGATGCTGGCTTCTTCCTAGATCATACTCATGTAAATAAGACTTTCTGAAGCAAACAGTCCAACTGGGAAGACTCCCATGACCACATCTTACATGATTAGACTCTATAAGAACTACTCATAGTAATTCTACCTTGATTTTACAGCTGCAATTTAAGGTAATCCGAGGAAAATGTCCTCAGAAAAGCTGGTGGGGAGCTGCTAGACTCATATTAATCCATTTATAGAAAGAGGAGAGAGGGGAAGACGCAAAACCCAGCAAGGATAAGAGGGTCATTAGAGATAGTCAGCATGGCTTCACCAAAGGGAAGTCGTGCTTGACTAACCTCATAACCTCATAGCCTTTTACGAGGATATAACAAGGTGGATAGATGATGGCAGAGCGGTGGATGTGGTCTACCTTGACTTCAGTAAAGCATTTGACACAGTCTCCCACAGCATCCTTGCTGCTAAACTGAGGAAGTGTGGTCTAGACACTCGGGTAGTGAGGTGGACTGTGAACTGGCTAAGGGGAAGAAGCCAAAGAGTTGTGGTCAACGGGGCAGAGTCTGGTTGGAGGCCTGTATCCAGTGGAGTCCCTCAAGGGTCGGTACTGGGACCAGTATTATTCAATATATTCATCGATGACTTGGATGAGGGACTAGAGAGTACTATCAGCAAGTTTGCTGATGACACCAAGCTGGGAGGAGTGGCTGACACGCCAGAAGGCTGTGCTGCCATTCAGCGAGACCTGGACAGGCTGGAGAGTTGGGCAGGGAAAAATTTAATGAAATATAACAAGGGTAAATGTAGAGTCTTGCATCTGGGTAGGAACAACCCCAGGTTCCAGTGTTAGTTGGGGAATGACTTATTAGAGAGCAGTGTAGGGGAAAGGGACCTGGGAGTCTTGGTGGACAGCAGGATGACCATGAGCCAGCACTGTGCCCTTGTGGCCAAGAAGGCCAATGGCATCCTGGGGTGTATTAGAAGGGGGGTGTTTAGTAGGTCGAGAGAGGTTCTCCTTCCCCTCTACTCTGCCCTGATGAAGCTGCATCTGAAATATTGTGTCCAGTTCTGGGCCCCTCAGTTCAAGAAAGACAGGGAACTGCTGGAGAGAGTCCAGCACAGGGCAACTAGGATGATTAAGGGAGTGGAGCATCTCCCTTATGAGAAAAGGCTGAGGGACCTGGGACTCTTTAGTTTGGAGAAGAGGAGACTGAGGGGTGACCTCATTAATGTTTACAAGTATATAAAGGGTGATTGTCACGAGGATGGAGCCAGGCTCTTCTTGGTGACAACCAATGATAGGACAAGGGGTAATGGGCTGAAACTGGAACATAAGAGGTTCCGCTTAAACTCCAGAAGAAACTTCTTCTCAATGAGGGTGATGGAGCACTAGAACAGGCTGCCCAGAGAGGTTGTGGAGTCTCCTTCTCTGGAGACATTCAAGACCTGCCTGGACACGTTCCTATGTAGCATTATCTAGGCGTTCCTGCTCTGGCAGGGGGATTGGACTAGATGATCTTTCGAGGTCCCTTCCAATCCCTAGCATTCTGTGATTCTGTGATGGAGGATAAACAATACCCATGGAAGGACACAATGTGATCCTTCTCCTATCCTTAGCCATTTGACAAAGGAGAATATACATGTCAAATTATAGTCTCATGTTCCTATTGTTTTCTAGTGCTCTCTAGTTCTCATTAAAGCAAGAATTTACGTCTGCTACAGAATAACTGACTAAGGAGAATGGCTAAGCTTATAAATAAACACTAGATTTCACGTATAAGTGAACCGTGTAGGTTGATGTCTGGTTGCAACAGATTTGCAATAATACTTACACATTTTCTAGTGGGAAGAGAGAAGTCAGAGATGTGTAAAGGAAAATCATTAGAGGGCTAGATTGACTCCATATGAGGAGAGACTTAAAGGCATAGAGACTGTACAGGTTTAGGGTGAGATAAATAAAACAGATAGAGCAGATATAGTAACAGTTATTGGCATGGTAAATTTTTCAGTAAGGATCAGTCTTTCTTGTAGTTCAAAGACAAAGACATATACAGTAGAAGTCGACATGTAGGAAAAATGTATTGCACATTTCATGTTAATTATGTGAAATTTATCACCTCAAAATATCATCATATCTAGGTTTGGAGAGGTCTATAAAGAAAGAGCTAAACTTTCTGGTGCATCTTAGGTAGATTATGACAGCATTTGCATTTAACTATATTAAAAAGACAATAAATGTTAATCCTCAAAGTCATACATTAAGCTAACTTCCTCTGTGCTTATCATTCCCTAATGCTGTACACTTCCCTCCAGATGATGTCTGTCTGTGTTAACATCACTTTACTTCTCATCTCTATACATAGGAAAGCACTTTCAAGTTCCTGAAATACAAACTGGTCAAACTACTCGTTTGAAGACACATTCAATTCTCACCCCAATCCATTTCCAAGTGAAGCTTAGTAACAACTGACTTGTACAGTCATACATCTTAATGATATTTAGCAAGTCTTGCTTTAGAGCCCAGTTTCAGATGACTTCCTGTGGTTATTTGGAGAGATATGCCAAGTTTTATTTGCCCAAATTGAATTGTTCATACTTGAATCTTAGTAAGTGTCAAATCTGGATTTGTTGCCTAATTCTAAGTCTCTGCCTTCTCACAGTCAGAAACAGAATTCCAGGACTTTTCTAGATGTATTTTATATAACTAGTTCCAAACAGCTGAAAACAAGTTTCTGTCTGTTTTTAGCACTGCTTGTTCCAAGCTTCATAAAGAAACTAATTATCAGTCTTTGATATTTCAAAAGTTCCTCGTATGACACGTGCCATAGCTCGCATCCATTGCATGCTTTCATCCAGAACATGTGGTGGATTTTACAATGTCTGAAACTTCATGCCAGCAGCTGGACCTGATTTTTAGCCTCTTTTTCCTAAAATTTTTGATACTGTTGACTAACCTTTCAGTAGAGGAACAAATCAAAATTTAGCAGATATTTTTCTTCCTGTCATTTTGAGACATATAAATAGAATATACATAATGAATATACATAAAAAATATAGATGCAAAAGAATAAAGATATTGTACGCAGCCAATGATTCAAGTCGTCATGCCACGTAGGTAACTTGCAGAGCTGAGATTTCCATTTGCAGATTTATTCTAAATTGCCTTGCACTGAGCCACAGAAGGGGAAATCTTATTAAAAGGTCTTAAACAGGATCTACCAAACACATGCAATAATCAGAGCTACTTTTGGAAAACCTAGGTGCTAATTGCTGCAGTTATACTCTTGTGATTTCAGTTTGTTCTGATGACAGCTTTGAATGTGTCTTTTCGTGGCAAGAGTTCTATTTTTGAATGCCACGTTTGTTTATTTATTGGGGGATGGAGGCTAATTCCTAATGCTCATGCTTCAAATTCAAGCAAGGTCAGTGGGTATAACACAGGAGGGCTGCACAGAATCCAATAGGTTTAAGTGTATTGGATTTAAGCATAGGAGGTAAAGAAAACAGTGGACTATACCATCATAAATTTCAGATTTTGTACTAAGAAGAAGTTTTGGAGCAGAATAACTGAAATAAAACTGACCTGCTGTAGGAAAAAAAAATAACACAAACAAAAAAAACACCAAACAAAAAACCCCATATTATCTCTTGTCACTGAGGAATACAGCAGCAGTAAGTTACCATCTACTCTTCCCTACAATAAAGCACATGCAACTGCTTTGAAATCATTGGCTACTTGTGTATATGGCACACTATAATATTTCAGGATTTATGATGCCTTAATTCAGTCATTAATCCTGTCATAATTTTACCGTTAGTAGTTAGTGAAAACAAGTAGCTATCAGATTTTTTAGACTAGAGGATTTTAAAATAAGCTAACCCCACACTGAAATTACATTGGCAAATAATACCTAACCATGGTTACCAGCTAGGCAAAATTGCAGAAATCTTTGCCTCTTTACCTAAAGGAAACAAAGAATTAAATACAAATTAAGTAAAAATGCAAGCATATTAACTTCATGACTTGTTTTGCCGAGTGTCAATTCCCCCTATCCAGTAAAAAGGTAACATAAATAGAAAAGCTGCATACCAGAGGGCAGTAAAGAGGCAAAAAATGAGGAGAGTTGTGTGGAATATTAGAGTTTCAAAACACAGATTGTCCAGACCAGTATATCACCAACAAATAACTGTTTCTGTAGCTAGATGAGAAAATCTTGTTTGCAGGAAAGAAAAGGTACAAGGTGCATACACAGCCGTGGCCAAACAGGTTTGAATAAACTTTTATAAGGGTATGAAACTTCAGAAAGGTCCAAAAAAGTGCAAAATAAATGCTTTAATAAAATTATTACAAAACTGGAATAGGCACAAATTATTTTACTTGTAAGAAGTTTGGGCACATTTTAGAGGACCCCTTACGTGAGTGTCACATGAAACTTATTTTGAAAACATGGAAGCGAAGCACAAGCTTCCACTGTTGGGATAGCATACAGATTGTGTCCTGGAAAAATCTAAAGCCTGCACTGAGTGGGCCATAGACTTTTGCCAGTTTCATCCTTCCTTTTCTAAAAGTACAAAATGTCAGAGGCAATCTAGCAATTCACTGAATCAGAGAGCAGGACAGAGTACAAACTGTTCTGGTTTGAAGAGCTGTATAAAAACTGCAGAGAATACATCTTGTCTCTACCCATCCATCTCATCCATCCACTCCAGTGATTAAAGTATTACCTGCTGCACAGTGACTTGAGGAATTCTAACTCCTTGTTAAAGCCCTGATGAACTTTGTGTAGGCAATGAAAAGGCACACACAGCTACCCTACCTAAGTAACCACCTGTGGTTTTTTTCTGTAAGCCTCTCACAACTTGATTTCCTCAGATATTGAAAGTCGCATCACCTTGCAAGACTGGACCACAAGATCTAGTTTTTCTCATTCTATTTAGCAGAAAAGGCACAGAAAGACAACTTATTTCCCTCTTTTTTCCATTTCAAAGCCAGTTTTCTCTAAGTATAACTTTGATTCAATATGATGTAAACACAGCTGAACAAGCTGAATCCTTCATATCCCAAATAGTGTACAAAATGGAAACAGATGAAACAGGAAAGGTACAACCTCTGAATGGTCTGAGATGCTAGAGACCCTTGAGACCTAATAACTGGCAAATTACTCCTTATGAACATTTCCTCCTTACATTAGTGAAACAACTGACTTCCCATACATGGAGTCAGTATGCAGCACATCCCCAGCTTTATCACTTGTTCACAGCACTGATGCTGTAATGTGATCCAATTTATTTGCTTGGTGTATTTTTATATATAGCCATTTACCCAGTGCATGGAGCTTTGAATTGTGTTCAGTGTACAAGGTGGCCATTGCAGACAAAGATGGGTTTGGATTAGAACATGTCAATACTGGTGGGAGCATTATCCTGAGATTTGTTCACCTCAAATTGCTGAGAGCACTGAGCAGATCTCTGGAAATCCTGGGAGGTCATGCTTTAGGGGAAATCATGAAGCAGAGCTACAGCAGGTTTCTATGCTTAAAATAAGGTGCAAATACTCCATTGGGTGTCAAAACTGACTGAAGGCCACAGGAATCAATGAACTAAGCTCCAACAAGTTTGGATCAGGCTGAGGATGGCTACTCACACCTGTGTGAGATTTCGTATAAGATTTGTCTTGGCTTCTATTTTTCAAAAGAAATAGCTTATAAACACCTTGGAGATGTTGGAAATCTTCCTGCGGATATCAAATAATATACTTGCTAGGCATGTCACTTTTTACCTGTCTTAAGCCCATGAGGTCTAACATTTATGAATCTGTTTACAGTAATGTTCCTGATTTGGACTGTATTTCAGATTCTTTAGTCAGGCAATATTATTCACTTCAAAAATATATAAAGTCTCATGTCAAACCGTTATTCTTTTTTGTAATAAGAATAACTAAAATAATATTGATAACTTTTTGGAAAGGAACTCAGACCTTGCTGATTGAAAGACTTACTTAACTGATACATAATGTTACATCTTTGATGTGCTCCAAACAATTCTAAAAGAGAAATCTTTATAAAATGCAGTAGATATGAAGTAAAATATCATGCTTTGCTTTAAGATTTGCTAATCTTCATGTCTTTGAGCTTTCATTATTTTTTTTTTTATAGTTTGTGAATTACTGGAAGGAAGAAGGGATTGCAAATGTTTCAAATTACATAAAAACAAGCCAGTAATTAAGCAATTCCAATATAACCCAAAAACTACAAGAATGATCTCCAGTTTAGTTCCTCTCTTGTTGTGACTAAAATTTTTTATGCCCCTACTTGATAAAAACATTCTTGAAAGTACTTTTTAGTCTTTCATGCTAACAAGGTAAATAAATGTAAGAGAAGGGCTACCAGTCCTAAAGCCTACTGCAGACAGCTGACCACACTTAGACAGAGCACTAGGCAAAGCAAGAGCTCTTCAAAACCCAGAATCATGACTTGGGACAGGTCATGAGCAGTTGTAAAACACTGCCATCCTTGGAAGTAATTTACTTCAGCCGAGAGCCTGGTTGGAAACACTGATCGGTTTGCGTTTAAAAACTCTCCCTCTG
Source organism: Trogon surrucura (assembly GCA_020746105.1). Lineage (NCBI taxonomy): Eukaryota > Metazoa > Chordata > Aves > Trogoniformes > Trogonidae > Trogon > Trogon surrucura. Next base: position 25,294,840 of record CM036622.1, on the reverse strand, counting down.
TATTTGGGTTATGAAAAAAAGCACAGACTCTAAGCAGCAAAGGACCACGTTCTTCACATTAAAATCTTCTGATATTGATGACTTCGACTGTCTTCCATCCAGAAATAAAGCTTAGGATGTGTTAATGTAAAACACAGGTCTCATTTGTCAATCACAGTTTCAATGCTTAGGATTATCAGCAATAAATGATACTCAGTTTGTCAGCAGAAAACAGAATTTGCAAACAAGATGCACATTGAAAATTTCCCTGGAAGATATCTGATGAGTTAAAAATAAAACGTGATTTCTTAGACAAGATCTTCTTCATCCTGATGTTAAATTCCTTAATATACTTAAAGCAATTTGAGATGCTAAGACTGCAATAGATTGCCCAAAAAAGCTATTACTACTTTCATCTTTACTTCATCAGTATTTCATATTCATCAGTATTTCATATTACAGTTAATACTTTGAGATTTTCTTTCTATGGCTCTTTGTGTCCTTCAATTCTCTTTGTCTTTCACTCTCTTTGTCTCCTTAAGACTGTAAAATCTTCAAGAAAGGCATCATTCTTTAACACTGCATCTTCATTGCTTACCACACCGTGGCCCTGATCACTACTTAAAATTATATTTGTTACACATATTATATAGTGTTAGGATTAATTCTCCAAACACAACATATACGTGGATAATCTTTCAGCTAATGTAAAATACTTGCTGGTCTCTATCAAGTTTGCAGAAACATAAAACGTATTACATTAATCTGTAATTCTAGAGCACAAGTTTCATCTGATGAGCACCACCTGAATTTACCTTAGGGTTCATTTTTGGCTAAATGGTTCTTAAGTATAGCTAGAGAGACAGGTAGCTTCTATATATGATAGGAAAGGTCACAGCATAGTTCTTCTGCCAGTTTTGCCATTTCCAAATATCAGAAAAAGTGTTTAAGAGCACAGATACTTTGGATTTTGGTACTTGCTACTCCAAGAATGACGGTTACCCATCCACACAACATTTTTCCCCCATGGCAGTGAGACCACCACGTTTAGCTCTTCAGGAAGCTTGTCCAGATTTCCATTTTGGCTCTGGCAACCATGCCAGAGCCACACCGTAGTCCAACATCCTTCACTCTAAAAAATTTGGGTCGGCTTACACCTCAGACAAATTTTGACCAGCCTTTCAACTCATTAACTTTCTTCTACTTTTGCTGTCATACCTCAACACCTGCACAAGTAGGACTTCTTGTGCTGGCACATGTCTGCAGGGACAACAGACTGCCAGTTGCTGCAGTCTTTGAAATAGGTCTCCCTGCCCCTTAGGAGGACTTGTTGCCAATGAGTGAACATGATTTTATAGGGAACCTGACCGCAAATATTTCATGAAAGTGTCAAAATGGAAACAGTACTTCTTCCCTTTTATGTCTTGAAGTATTAGATCTGGGCAATTTGAGCATTTGAGCCAAACCAGATGTCAAATAATCTCAAGGGAAAATAACCACAATGTTACCTTTGGATCCAGATTTTCTGAAGGGAAAAGATTTTACTGGATTAAGACCATAAAAATGGAGTTAAATCAGGACTGCAAATATGAAATATGCAGTACAGATGCAAATGTTGTTATAATTCTCAGACGCACTTTAAAAGTGTGTTAATGATTTGACTATGTTACTCTAACAAGACAGATTCTGGATTTGTGCGCAATTGCAGAGCATCTTTCAATCAGTTCTAACACTTCCTAGACTAATCCTGTCATTTCTGCTCACAGAATATTATGGAAATTCTGAATTTTATTAAACTATGCCTCGAGCAACATATATTGATATGTTCCAGGAGAAAGATATTAGATGAGAAGTCCTCTTACTGGGGCAAAGAAGTTAATTTCTAGAAAAATACAAAGGAGTCAAGTAACTAAAAAAAATTCTCAGGCATAGAACATAGCTAATTTGTAGGTAGATTAAGGAATAATGAGTCTACACTACATCTGAAATACTTTTATTTAGTATAGCTAGAATATCAACACCATTTTTTAAAAATTACATCATTTGTTTTCTTTTTTTAAAATAGCACTTCCTACATCATTGAAGACCTATTTTTATATATCTGCATAAACCATGCCTGAAAAAAAGGTAAATAAAATTAACCAATTGATTTTTTAGAAACAAATCTAATTTTGGGCTATCTATACCATGTGTGAAATTAAGTGAAAGATTACACTTGAAATGAGAAGTAGAATCACAAAAGCAGAGCATCACCACAGTTGGAAGGTAACTCTGGATATTGTCTAGTTTGTTCTGAGAGTCTGGGCCAGATTAGCAGAATGTAATACAGTCTTTTGCATAGTCTTCTTTTCTGGTGATCTCCTGTAAAATAAACTCAAAACAAAGGGAAAGCTCCTTGCCTCCAGTTAGTATTTTCTTTCATTAGTTTTCCGAACACAATTTCACCTTCTGTTTTGCAAGGAGCTTCATTTTGTATTCAAAGAAAAAGACAGAGACGCAGAAACATATTTGCATGGCATTGCTTTGCTTCTGGCCGTAAAAACAATAATTATAATTCACTGTCACCCATTATAGCAGGAATATTGTCATTTCATTATTCCATATCAGGTGATGCCTGATTATTTCACCCAGCCTATGATTTAAAAACATAGTTCAGAAGACTTTGTTCTTGTTCACATGTTTGTTGAAATAGAATAACAGCATGGCAAATGCTTATCTTTGTGGTATTTGTTCAAGAGAACAATGGTCTTGGAGGCAATGCACTATTTGTCAGACTTGGTTATACTGCAGGGAGCAATAAAAAAAGAAAGTAGTTGTTTGAGTCTGATGTGGGAGATAATATATTGAAATACGGTTCTTTTGCTTCCTTACTTCCCTGCTAACTGTATTAGAATATAAACTTCCCTCTTGTGGTAAACTAGCACAGCCTCCCGTTGGTAGCCCAGGGCCAACTGCAAGTCTGGCTTTTGGAGGAGACCACACTATCAGACATACAGAAGAACTGACTATTTTAAACAGGAATTCAATCAAATGGAATGTTGCTATCCTTATCTGTAGAAGAACTGTGACAAATAAAGACAACAAATAAAGCTAAAATAATTCAATTTTACTGGAGATTTAATCCCTTTAGAATTATTTTTCATACTGATAGAGGCCTTATTTCTTTTCTAACTTTATGCTAAAAGAAAAGTAAGTTTGTTATTGGCCTCTGTAAGTATTGGTGTTTTTTTCTTTTTGACATGTCTCCTTACAGCCACAGAGCTGCCCTTTCCATTTTAATGAAGCCCATTGGAAATTTTATTGTGGCAATGTCATTGTACCATTACACACAAGGATTTTTTGGTGCTTTTGTTCTGAACCTCCTGGGTTTTATAGGTCAGCTATAAACATTTGTTGTGCAACACTCACATTCCCTAAAGTAACTGAATAGCTATGGATGCTGACTATGTAAGTGCTGGAGTTAAGTGCATTCAGAGATTCTGGAAGTTTCACAGTGGACATATATATGCACGTTTCCTTTTTGGAACAAAAATAAAAAACTGAAGTAGACTCAAGTTCAGAGGGATCAGAGATCAGCCCTTTTTCATCTATGATTCCAGAACCACATATTAACCATTCAATAAAGGCTAAGTATTTTGTTACAAGCAAATTCTTCAGTCATTTAAAAATACTTTTGTCAGCTAGGTTAGGGGAATCTAAAGCAGAGTTCATTCCATTCAGGATCACACAATCATTGTAAGATTTTTCTGCAATCTTCCTGCAAGGTACTGAGCCAGGCTGTTACTTCGTTCATATTGGAATTTGTTTATATCTGCAAATCACAATATTTCCCTTTTCTTCTTTAATATCTTTTTCCATTACTTTTACATTGTTGCCCCATGGTTTTATAATCCATGATGAGATAGCATGTACTGCGTTCTTCACTACTTCTATAATCGGGATTTCTCTTGATGTTCTTAATTCAGGTTCCTTCCATTGCCCTTCTAATTTGACAGTGTTCTTCATATGTATAATAATGTTATCAATTACACCCATACACTTGCAATGAAACTAAACATTTTCCATTCCTTACAGGATGCTGAATCCTCTACCACGAGAACTTTATTCTAAAGCAGAGACAGCAGTTTATGATAATATCTGTAGCCTCCTCATCTATTCTGGCTTACTATCTAACCATTTCGTATTCTCGGGGAACCACAGAGGTAAATACTTCTGTAAAGTGGTCTGTAGTTTGCGTAGTGGTATAATAACGCAGTGAGAAAGCAAGAGCAAAAAGGTATTCTGGAGCACCAGAGTATCGCTCTAGCAAAAAACACTTGTGATGATCCAGGGGCTGGAGCACGTTTGCTACTAGGACAGGCTGAGGGAGCTGGGATTGTTCAGTCTTGAAAAGAGAAGACTTCAGGGGGACCTAACAGCTGCCTTCCAATACTTGAAGGGATCCTACAGGAAGGCTGGGGAGGGACTTTTTACAAGAGCGTCGACTGATAGGACAAGGGGAAATGGGTTTAAGTTGAAGGAGAATAGATTTAGATTAGATCTTAGAAAGAAATTCTTCAGTACAAGGGTGGCAAGACTTTGGAATAAATTGCCCAGAGATGTTGTCCCTGACCCCTCCCTGGAGGTGTTCAAGGCCGAGTTGGACAGAGCCTTGAGTAGCCTGAGTAGAAAGGCGTCCCTGCCCATGATAGGGAGGTTGAATTAGATGATCTCTAAGGTCCCTTCCAGCCTAGGCCATTCTATGATTCTATGATTCTATGATTTTTAATGGCCGATACAATCAGATATTTTTTATTCCTACAATGGCTTGGAGATCTTCTTCCAAGCTTCATCTTGTAAAATGCTGAGTGTGTTATAGTAGATGCCAAATCATACAATGTTATTCTAAAATCATATGAAAGTGAGATAATTCATCACTTCACTGAACTGATTTTTGAGACTGATTTTACCCTAAACGAAAACTATGATTCCTGCGTTCAGCCTTTGACTGTGAATTCAAACATGAAATTAACCCAGTGTACGAGTAAAGATATTTTTTTCCTGTTTCTGGAAATATTTTTTTGCAACTTTTTCTCTCCCCATATGATTGCTAAGAACTATATTCAGCCTCTTCAGTTCCACATAAAATGAACACAACACAGAGCCATACATCATGCTTGCATGCATATACTCAGCAGCCACTGAAAATCCGGAACGTAATACTTAAAGACATGTGTTGCTCTTTCCAGACTCTGTGACAGGATTACAGTTGACCTATACTTCAGTTTTGCTATCCCCATGCAGAAGTCTGAGTACAGGATTTAAAGCTTAGCTTTACAGCTACTTCTGCTCAACTGTGAATTGAAAAATAAAGACAGCTGTTTTGTAACATTTTCCAAAAAAGAATGGGTTCCGAAGCAAAGATACTATAAACTCCCCGAGAACAGTGAAATATAGTCAAACTACATTTGGATCCAGCTTTTCCATTACAAATCCCATAGGAAATTATAGTTTGCAGATGGGAAGTAAATATCTCAATGAGATGTGATCTAAGTGGTCCAGTGAGAGGCTTTTATGAGAAGAGCAACTAGAAAAAAATAAAGCAGATTTTGTTGCTTTTCTCTTCATTCCTGTTTCTCTCTCACACAGACATTCAAAGTCATACTCTATTTCACTGAACAACCATTGCTTTACATGGATATTTGAATTATTATTGTGCAGGAGAAATGTAATTTTTTGTTACTAACATGATATCCTCTGGATATACTAATAATGTTTGTTAATCATTTAATGAACCAAAATACAGATACAGAGCTCATTTTTTCTCATTGTCACTGCCACTGTGAACCCTGAGTGACACACTGTGACTGGGAAGTCACCGTGCACACCCATGGATAGTAGTCAGCCAAGTCATATGCTAGAATCCCTCATATCAAGAAGCTGTCAAACAGTTGCATTAAAAATACCTCAGGATTATTGTAAGTGGAAGACCTCAGACCCCTGCAAAGAACTACTTTACTTACAGTCTTTTAAATGTTCTTGCTCATGAATATCCTAACTCACTTTGGTTTGGTATCACCAGTGGTAAGAGTGGCAGCAGCAGCTTCCCTCTCCTCAACTATGCTCTTCAGCTTTCTAATTTCTTAAACCATAAGCGCAGCTTCAGTAGTAAACCTCTGTATTAATCTCCAAACTTTCTAAAGACTCCAACTTCATGCCTTCATGTTCACTCTTCTACCACAAACAGCATTTCAAAAGAGCTGAATATCAACCCTTTATATAGGTGACCAGTGCCATATAGCTACCATACGCATAGGAAAAATCCGCCCCACTAGAGGACAGGATCTGTTTCTCTTGAAGTCAATAGCTGTAGATGAGTGTTACAGAAGATAAACACTGTTGATCAGACCAAAGATCCACCTGCTAATCCCTCACAAGGCCCAAGAAATGTTAAGGAAAATATAAGGTCCTAAGGTAAGTGTAGAACATAGTTCAACAAGCTCCTCCCAGACTCCAACAATCACTGCCTCGGTGACATTCAGAAGTTTTGCATCAGATTTAAGTATTTAATGATCTTTGATGAACCTACCTTCTATAAATTTGTCTATTTGCTTCTTTGCTTTTATTTTTTTTCTGAGTAGTGATAACAGATTCAGACCATAAATTTATTACATAAGCATAAAAATATAGAATTGTTTAGGTAGGAAAAGACCTTTAAGATCATCAAGCCCAACCATTAACCAGAACCACTACTCTCATCTACATGTCTTAAATACCTCCTGGGATGGTGACTCCATCACTTCCCTGGGCAGCCTGTTCCAATGCTTGAGAACCCTCTCAATGAAGAAGTTATTCCTAATATCCAATCTAAACTTCTCCTGGCACAACTTAAGGCCATTTCCTCTGCCAGTTATTACTTGGGAGAAGAGACTGGCCTCCACCTCACTACAACCTCCTTTCAGGCAGTTATAGAGAATGATAAGGTGTCCCCTCAGCCTCCTTTACTCAAAGCTGAACAACCCCAGTTCCCTCAGCTGTTCTTCATAAGACTTGTGCTCTAGACCCCTCACCAGCTTGTTGCCCTTCTCTGGATACACTCCAGCACCTCAATATCCTTGTTGTGAGGGGCACAAAACTGAACACAGGATTTAAGGTGCAGTCTTACCAGTGCTGAGCACAGGGGTACAATCACTTCCCTGGTCCTGCTGGCCACAGTCTTTCTGATACAGGCCAGGATGCCATTGGCCTTCTTGGCTACCTGAGCACACTGCTGGCTCATGTTCAGCCAGCTGTATATCAACACCCCCAGGCCCTTTTCTGCTGGGCAGCTCTCCAGTCACTCTTCCCCAAGCCTGTAGCGCTGCCTGAGTTGTTGTCACGCAAGTGCAGGACCTGGCACTTGGCCTTGTTGAACATCATGCAGCTGGCCTTGGCCCATTGATCCAGCCTGTCCAGATCCCTTTGTAGGGCCTTCCTGTCCTTAAGCATATCTGTGTTCCCATCCAGCTTCATTTCATCTGCAAATTTGCTGAGGGTGCCCTTGATCCCCTCATCTAGATCACTGATAAAGATATTGAACAGAACCAACCCCAGTACTGAGCCCTGGGGAACACCAGCTCTGACTAGCCACAGAGAATCACAGAATGTTAGAGGTTGGAAGGGACGTCAAAGATCATCTAGTCCAACACCCCTGCCAGAGCAGAACCACATAGAGCAGAGCGCACAGGAACCCGTCCAGGCGGGTTTTGAATGTCTCCAAAGAAGCAGATTCTACAACCTCCCTGGGCAGTCTGTTCCAGTGCTCTGTCACCCTCACAGTGAAAAATTTTTTCTCGTATTTTTATGGAACCTCCTATGTTCCAGCTTCCACCCATTGCCCCTTGTCCTGTCAATGGATGCTGCTGAAAAGAGCCTGGCTCCATCCTCCTGACACTCCCCCTTGACATATTTATAAACATTAATGAGGTCACCCCTCAGCCTCCTCTTCTCCAAGCTAAAGAGACCCAGCTCCTTCAGCCTTATCACCAACTGGATTTAACTCCATTCACCACTACTCTTTAGGCCTATGTCATGTCTCAAGTTTTCAGGACGATGATTCCCAAACCAGGATTAAGGTGAGTCACACCAAAGATCCTAACACCAGTTTTATTTATCAATTAGCAAAGAAATAACAACTGATGTGTTTCAGTCGTCCACTTGGCGCAATCAACACGCCTCACAATACAGAGCCATTAGCAAGCAAAAGATGGTGGAGGCTTCTGAGAGGGGTCACCCCTCCCTCTCCCAGCTTGTTGTGGCCACAGCTCCCAGCCCTACCTGCCCCCACACCTGGGGCAGGGGGCTGAGTCACCCCCGCACCAACCTGACAGGTGCCAGGCAAGCAGCTGCAGCCTGGTTAGTTTCCAGGCTGTTTGAGACATTGATTTAGCAGTCCCTCACAGCCTGTCCATCCAGGCAGTTTTTCACTCAGCAAATAGTACACTCAACCAAGCCCTGAGTGGCCAGTTTCTCCAGGAGAATGATATGGGGAACAGCACCAAAAGCTTTACTAATGTCTAGGTAGAAAACATCCACAGCCTTTCCCTCATCCACTAATTATGTCACCTTGTTGTAGAAGAAGGACAGAGTAGTCAAGCAGGACCTGCTTTTCACAAATCCATGCTGACTGGGCCTAATGCCCTGGTATTCCTGTATGTGCTGCATGATGTCACTGAAGATGATGTGCTCCATAACCTTTCCTGGTACCGAGGTCAGGACTGTAGGTCTCCGAACCCTCCTTCTGGCCCATCTTGAAGATGAGAATCACATTTGCTAAATTCCACTCCACTGGGACCTCCACAGCTAGCCAGGACTGCTGGTAAATGATGGAAAGTGAGCACTTCTGCCAGCTCCATCAGTACCCTTTGGTGGATCCCATCTGGCCCCATAGACGATATGTAGCAAGTCAGAGCTAGCAAATTTAAGTGGCTAATCCAATGTTATCCACAGTTTTTCATCAAATAAACTATTGATTGGTCTTTCTGACAACCTACTAGAGTAACATTTCAACAAGCTGATAAACTACTGCCCCATCTTTGTTCATCACTTAGCTTCTCTTGAACATTGCATCAATTTCTTGCAGACTAAATATTCACAGGAGAATATTGGGTTCGTATTCATTTTTGGGGAGATAAAGAAAGAACATGTTGTTCCTTTCAATTACTAAAGGTTATAATCCAGGCATCATCCTAGTTATAAAAAAAGAGATATACTCATGATTTTTCCAAGGAAAAAAAAAATTAATCAGGCAGCTACAGATAAAGAATGCATCTCAGAAGCTATGTAAGGCCTGACACATCCTTATTACAGAAAAACCATTGCCATGCAAGAGGAAGAGAGCATATGGAAGACTGTAACGTGGAGTTTGTAAATAGCTTACTATTTGGAGTTTGTAAATAGCTTACTATACTGACAATCCCCTACACAGAATTTTTCTGATGCAGGAAAAGATCATCATGTGTGTCAAGAAAGTCAGATTTTTCCAAAATCTAAAAAAATTTGGATTGTATGTCTATTATGATGTAGAAACTGTCAATGTCTTTGCATTTGTCAGGAAAAGGCCTGCATCCTGAAACTCCTCCTCCCAGTGAAAAGACAGAGTTAAGTCCTGCAACAGATTCCAAACTGTGAATACCAAAAATTCTGGACCACACACAGGTATAAAATTCTGAAGACAAATTTCTCAACAGGCAGCTGTGAGGAACTGGCACATGAACAAACCTTCTGTTGAATCTTAAGCATTCGACAGAAGGGGGCATGTTTTAGCCTGAAGACTAATGGAAAAAGAAAAAGTATGCTCCATAAGACTTCCATTTTAATATTTGAGAGAAGTGACTAATATTTTTCCCCTGTAACAGTTTGCAACATAAGTGTGGATACCAGCAGTTCCATGAAGTGAAAAATATCTATTAAAGTGCTCATCACAGTCATTGTAACTGTTGTTATCTGTACATAACACTTACTAGTTTTCTAGCACTATTAGCTTGACTTAAGTTGTCATACCTTTACTGATTCCCAGAAGACTACATTGGCAAAGTAAGACATATCACAGGGTCCTTTCTCATACGTTGCAAAGAAAAATGTGTTTCATTAAAGCTATATGTCACTTGTTCCCACTTAAATATTAGGTTCTTTTTTTTTTTTTCAAATTATGATGTTTGTGTTACTGATTGTGAACAGTCCAAGGAAGTTTTATGTTCCTTACATAACTGTCTGAATCCATACAGCCAACTAGTAAAATACAGCTGTTCCATTTGGTGGACCACCTCAGTAGACAAGCCCACAAAATCAGTGTGGTCTTTGGGTAAGTAGAGCAGAAGCGAAATGAGTGCAGCAGTTATTAGAAACATAAAGTCAACAAGTCTAAAGTGCCTGAAGTTTATTTGCAATATTAAAAGCTAATTAACAAGAGGAAGCTGAATTAGAACATAAAGAACATGTCTGTATTCAAAATGAAATGAAAGCGTTGGAAGTAGTAGACCAGGGGAAAAGTTTGCAAAGCTGAAAGATCAGTTGGAATATGAAATGAACACTCAAGGGAAGGTGGTCCTGGGAATAGGTCACCTGGGAATAGGCTCAGGAGGCTTGATTCCACCATTAACCTTAAAGGACCCTAGTTTTATGAAGCCCTCAGTATCCAAACTCAGAGAAGTTGGCCACTTTAAGGTGAAAGGAAATCACAGACCACAGTGGTTGACTCTGGAAGGTCCCTCTTTACTTATGGGAGCAAAATATACCCAAGTTACAGTTATGAATTAATTTAATTATAATCACTTCCCTAGCTCTGCCTCATGTGCTTCTTTCCCAAGAGATATATTGATTTATTTCCAAAGAGGTCCTTGGAGAAGAAAGAACATCAACAGCAGTACTGCAAAGCAAATAATTCACTGAGCTATCCAATCCAACCCTCTACACTTGAATATTTCCATTTTAACTGCTGCCAAGTTTGCATCTTTAATATTCAGGAAAAGTATGTTTCTTCTCACAGTTTCTCTGTGAGGAGCAAACATTATTTACTATATAACTTTTACATTCAAAAAGAAAAAATACAAAGGCATAATTCATCACCACTAAGCTTTACTTCAGGGCTGCTCAGCTGAATCAGTAGAATTACAGCAGAGTAAAATTGGAGTAACTTGATGATGAGTCAAACTCCCAGTGCCTGGAAATTTCAGGTTACTGTGAAATGACAGTTGCTTTAAAAAATCACTGTAGCAATCAATTATTTGATCTTGGGTTCCCTGAGATTTACAGCATGAATAGATTTATAAGGAAGATCACAAGGAAATTTAGGAAAGTATAAATTTTATGGGAACTGAGGATCATGTAGATTAGGTTGGGTAAGCAAGCCTGTGACTATGCAATAAAGAAACAATTCTCACAATTCATGACAAAAGAAAAAATAAAATCAGTTTTCTTACTGTGAAGTTTTAAAAATGATAAAAACTTTAAAAGGAAAGTCAATACCCGATCCACAGTCATACAGGGTCAAAGTCATAGAAACAGAATTACAGAATGGTTTGCATTGAAGGCACCATCAAAGGTCACCTAGTTTCAACTCCCTGCCATGTGCAGAGATCTTGCATGAGGTTTGGTTTCTCAAAGCCTCGTCCAGCTTGGCTTTGAACACGTCCAGTGATGAGGCATCCACAACTTCTCTGGGAAACCTGTTCGAGGATATCACCACTCTCATCATAAAATATCTCTTCCTTATATGCGATCTAAACCTACACTCATTCAGTTTAAAACTGTTATCCCTTGTTCTGTCACTACACACCCTAGTAAAATGTATTTTCTTCTCTTTCCTATAAGAATCCTTTATATAGTGAAGGGCTTCAGTAAGGCCTACCCTCGTCTTCAGGCTGAACAACCCCATTTCAGCTATTCTTCACAGGAGTGGTATTCCAGCCATTTCCATGGCCCACCTCCAGACCTGCTCTAATCATCTGTATCAACGTAGTCCTTAACACTGAGGTAACCACGCCCTTCTGAGCAAAACAAGAATGCAGACATAACTGTTTTTCTTCCAAAGTGGCACAATTCATAGCAAGTCAAAGCCGAGGAGAGAATAAAGAGTACCAAACATCGAGCAGTGTCACTTCATGTGGAAAACTTGTTCTTTTCCATATTCAGGGCTTAACCTCACTCACACTCCATTTGTAAAAATTCCAGCAGTGTCAAAGTCAGTTGCCTGTGAAAACATTAAGGGTAAGATGAGATCCCAAAGGGCTCCAAAAGCTCTGAAAATATTTTCAGTAAAGCTTATGGGATGGTCCTGAGTGAAACAGTGTAGAAAATAAAGAGGTCACTATTAGAATAAGCACTTTAAAAGTTTTGTAGCCTGAATTCAGGGCTTGACCAGTGATATTGCAATCACACATAAATAATTTCAAGCATATTATGTGAGAGTTTGGCAACTTGCTCATTATTCTAGGTGCAAGATATGTTGTCAACTTAAAACAAATGCTTGTTCTTCTTAATACTTTAATTTGTATTAAAATTTAATTTATAAGTCTCACTGAAAGTAATGGTCTGAATAATAAGCAGATGTACCTTCTCTTCACAAATGGCCAAGACAATGGGATGACAAAACCCTGAGCTGCTCAGTAAATTATCGTCATTACAACATGCAGTAATTCACCTACCCTATCATTTGCTGTTCTTCATGTTCTCCTTGAATATATTCAATACTGTTTACATTTTGCAACTAAGTATGTAATTTCTAGTCCGCCCAGGTTTGAAAAGAGAAAAGCAGAAACTACTTAAGAGCAGTTAGAAATCTAAGTAAGTAGCAGCTGCTTAATGGTAATTAGCCATCCAGAGCCATCCCATCCCCATTCTAGGATCACTGGCACCTCAGTGAGACTGCAAACATATCAAAGGTATTTGGTGGAAATTAGCCAATTTGCAACCTGCTCCTTGAGTAGGAATAAACTTCAAACTGAGCTGGCAAAGATGATTACGCCATTAGCCTGTGAACAGCTCTGCCCTGGGAAGGAATCTGTGCTCCTAATGTGTCTCAGGCAACTACTTCACAGCTAGCTCAAGCTTGTATGTGACCAGGAGACAGATTTTTTTTTTGCTGTCAGTCGCTTTAGCTTTGGAAAAGTAGGGTAATATTAGAGGCTATACTTGCTAAAATCTTTTCTTTACTTCTGCTTCCTTTCCCCTACAAATCATTTGGAGATTCATCTGTGGCCAATGAGACAAACCAGTTCCTTTAGGGAAAATTTCACCTCAGTTTCAAATACAATATTGCCTGGGATAAGTAGCAACTTATTATTTTCTACGCCAAAGTCATTCTCAGCCAAGCCGCTTCTCCTCCTAAGATGCCTTCTCAGTCTCCAGAGGGCAATATGTGGATTCAAGAAACCAAATGCAAGTTGGAAGCTATACATCAAGAAGCAAACACGCAATTATCTGCTACTCTTCCAAAGGCACTCTCTGCATTACGTATTTTTTTATTTACACTTCAAGGCAGAAACCTACATAGACTCCAGAACTAACAAGGACTCCTGTACACTTTGATATCATTAATATTCTTGTTTTCAACATAGTAAGTTTTTTACTGTCATTAGAATCTTGATCTCAACAACTTCCTGGGGCAGTAAATTTCACAATTTAACCATATTTCATGAAAAAGTTTACTAGATTAGAATTTTGTACCTATTACATCTACCTAATATTTCCAGCTCCCATGCTGCACACTAGGGAAAATGTGGCTAGTAAAAAACTCTAATTGGGAAACTCAAGACTCTCACAGCATTACCTGTATTTCATACAAAACCTGTGACGTATTCTTTGGCACAGCTCTGACATGAGTGGTTCAAAACACTTGGGCAAAAACATGAATGGAATTTTTCCTATGAGCAATGTGAATATACTTCCTTCTAACTGAAAAAAAAAGCTGTAGTTTGAACAAAATAAAGTAAGTTATGACTACTTTAATTACCACCAAATACACTGTGTGCTTTTATTTCCTTTTATTTAAGATTACTGATCTATGACATCCTCAGAACTCATAAAGACTCATAAATACTAAATAATTTTCATCTTTTGATCACTAAAAAACATTCCCTGGTAAAATGAAATTCCTTTTGGTGTCATTGTACTGTACAACTGTCTGGTACTGTGGCTTATGTGCATGGTAAGTGGCAAAAATCTTTCCTTACTTCTGTAGACTTTTATTTTCAAGTAATAAAGACATGCATAGAAATAATTAATTGTTTTTATTTTTTTTTGTAAAAATTTCCATCCCCTCACAGTTGTGTTTGGCTAATGTGTCATCTTCATTCACAAATGTCTCAAATTTCTCCAGTAGTTGTAACTGCACGTTTGTTGTGTGTGTGTGTATATACACACCCACACACATATAGCACACCAGGACTCTAATTTCTGACTGCAGCTTCTAGCTAAATAATGGTCAAATGTGCTTCGCAGTAACCATACCAGTTTATATGAATGATGTGAAAGAAGGTGAGTATGATATATTTTTTTTACCTTCATGTAAATTATTTTGGAAGAGTACTCAGGGATATAATCAGATCTCTTCACAGATAATCTAAGAGAATTTGTATGCCTGTGATAACATCTGCACTGATGAGTGACTCCCAGTGTCAAGAACTGTAAGGTCAACACAAAGTGGAAGGCTCTCCTACCTAATTCAGATCATTTGCCATGGGTGTATAACCTGGAAGTCATCCTTAATCCAACACATGGCACTTTTTCAAGAGAGGATCAACTCACTCTCCTGACAATCATTATATTACACACATTAAAGAAAAGCAGCTTTCAGGCACCACAGTAATTAATGGGGCAAACATATCCACCAGGCAAACCCTCCATCCTGAACCATATGGGCAAACTGGTGCACAGGAAACATGAGGAGTGCCTGGTTTGCATTTCAACATCAGTGCAAAGAGCCCAAAGCAGGGTAGAGGCAAAGGACATTCACATCAAGCACCTGTGGAGTGATTTGAATATTCAGCAGATAGCAGTCCTAAAAGGTCTAAAAGGCCTAGGCTAGGATATGGTCAGGGTGAACTTTCCTGGGATTCTGCATTTTCTTTGGACATCCACAAAAATGCAAGGCAGGTGAAATAAAAATGACGTAATGTTCCTACGAATTACATTATAAGACAGCTGAAGTAAAAGTGACCCTACACAATCAAGTAGGTTTCTTATGAATTGCAGGGTCCTTGTCAATTGCTTAGATAACTCCTTGTCAGTCTCATGTTAGCTGGGAAAGAGGGATATAGAGCACGGTAGTCATTGCTGTGGTCTAAACTTTGGTTCTAACTGCAGGGCAACCGTCTTGGCTAAAACATTGCCAGAGCACTTGGGCCTCAAAAATTGACCTTTCTAACGGCATTTGATGTGGGGTAATTATCTAAAATTACTTAATTATCTACATAGCATTGTTCACACATCGGAACAGCGAGAAAGTTCCAAGACAGTGTGCAGTTGGTGCATAAGGAGCTCTTCCCACAAAGGTTTCTAAGGTAACCTTAAGGGTTGATAGCATTAAGGGAGCTTGATGTTCTGACTCTAAGAGAAAATCCCACGGAGCATGGAACGGAGTGGAGATACAGTGGTCAAGCTCTGTGAACACAAAAGAACCTGGAGAAGTCAAAGAACCAATTGACTGCACATTTAATATCCTAGGCCAAGAGTCTGTCCTCTTTTGATAGATGCTGTTCTTTGGGTGAACTATGCTCATTATAATCTCATTATAATACCAAAATACACCTCCATCCCAAAAGCTACCCACCTCCAAGGTGTTACCATCCCTCACTGAGCTTATGCATTGAATTTTTCTAGTGTATATCTTTAAACGTGAAGCGAGGAAAATTTACGCCAATCACAATAAAGATATGCATGATCAGAGTCACTCAAGCTCCACCTGAAAGGTAACAAATAATATAAAAATGGTCCAAGAGAGGGGGGATGTTAGAGAAGACACCACCATCATCAGGGGAAATACGACCACGGACCACCTCTGACTCCTGGGATCAGTCGACGGGCTGAACCTCTCTTCACCCCCATAGGGATGCCTTTGGGTAAGGTCTGAACACTTGTTCTCACCAAGTGCTGCCCCAGGATACTCAGGAAATCTTTACAGAGCTGCTCATAATCTATTACATCTGTAACTTTTGCACGTGCTTTGCAGACAGTCACTATCAGCAGCAATCAAAACGAATTTGGGTATCTGTTGCTTCCGTAAATTATATTTGATTCCAATCTGACCATGTGAGTCCCTGTTGACACTGATCCACTGAGTTTGCCTGTGCGAGTGTATTGCCACCCTCGTGAAGCGTGGCCTCGTAAATCCAGGGGCGCCAACAGATCGAAGGCATATGGGTGAGGCGCGTTAGTAATGATGAATTGTGCATCACTCAGAACCTAAGCCCAGCTGCCCCCAGCCCCTCTGGTATCTGAGGACAAGCTGGAACACAAGGGGGTTTAGTTTCTGCCAAACTGATTTGCCTCTTTATCCATGAAGTTTGGCCGTGTGAGTTTTGGCAACGGCAATTGTTGCCTCTTTCTGCAACAGCAATTGTTGCCCCTTTTAATACGACAGAAATCGGTGCCTCCTTTTTTCAACAGAAATTGTTGCTTCTTGTTTGCAGCAGAAATTGCTGCCTCTCTCTTTTAACGAAACAACTGCATATTTCTAATCCGCTGGAGCAGCCAGAAACCCTGATAACTACTTAAGAGAGAAACACGTAGACCAGTGCTATAAATATTTCCATTTTCTTCTTTTCTCAGGCACTTTTTTCCACCCCAGAGGATGGAAATAAGACTGAGGAGGCAGATCATATGACTCTAGGAGTTACTGGCATGATTGCTCTGATATGAACAGTCTCTAGTGGGATCCTGATGAGCAGTATGCATTGGTGACATTAGTAGCAGTCATTAACTAGATCACCAGTCTCAGGAAATGTGTGGCTTGCAGCATGCTTCATATACTGCTGTTGTTTTCACTCATGGGTTACAACTAAATATTAGCTCCCATTTTGGAAGATTTGTGCCTGTCTCAGCTAATGAGGGGAATGTAGCAGGAACTTGTAACGTGTCTTAAAAAAGAAGAAATGTTTGACACAGACGTCTGTCACTTCACGTGTGTTTTCTGTTACTATCTGTAATCCTTTAAGATAAGATATTGAAAGGGAAAATAAACTGAGTTTTGGTTTCAGATCATTTTTTTCAGCCATCCCTTTTCTTTCACTTTTAAATCCCATGTATTTCCTTCTGCAAAATAAATAAATAAACAACTAACTAAATAAATAAATAAACACAAAAAAACTTTCCAAGAGGTTAGTGTCTAACTAATGGCTGCTAGCACACATAATAATCATTCCCATAATGTCAGGACTTGTGCAAGAAGCAAGTATCAAAGCCCCATCCAATCTGGTCTTGAACACTTCCAGGGATGGGGCATCCACAACCTCCTTGGGCAACGTGTTCCAGTGCTTCACCACTCTCATGGTGAAGAATTTTTTCCTTATATCTAATCTGAATCTACCCTCTTGCAGTTTCAGGCCATTGCCCCTTGTCCTATCACTACAGGACCTTGTAAAAAGCCCTTCTCCAGCTTTCCTGTAGGCCCCTTTCATGTATTGGAAGGTTGCTATTAGGTCACCCCGGAGTCTTCTCTTTTCCAAGCTGAATAACCCCAGCTCCCTCAGCCTGTCCTCATAATAGAGGTTCTCCAGCCCTCTGATCATCTTCCTGGCCCTCCTCTGGACTCACTCCAGCAGATCCATGTCCTTTTTGTACTGTGGGCTCCGGAACTGGATGTAGTACTCCAGGTGGGGCCTCACCAGAGGAGAGGGGGAGGATTACCTCCCTCGAGCTGCTGGTCACAGTCCTTTTGATGCAGCCCAGGACATGGTTTGCTTTTTGGGCTGCAAGTGCACACTGCCAGCTCATGTTGAGCCTCTTGTCAACTAACATGCCCAAGTTCTCCTCAGGGCTGTTCCCAATCTGCTCTCCACCCAGCCTACATTTGTGCTTGGGATTGCCTTGACCCAGGTGCAGGACCTTACCCTTGGCCTTGCTGAACTTCATGAGGTTGGCCTGGGCCCAGCTCTCAAGCCTGTCAAGGTCTCTCTGGACAGCATCCCTTCCCTCCAATGTGTCAACCACTCCACAGAGTTTGGAGCCGTTGGCAAACTGAGGGTACACTCTATCTGGTCTAGTGGGCGAGAGGTGTCCCTGCCCACAGCAGGGGGCTTGGAACTAGATGATCTTCAAGGTGACTTCCAACCTTAACCATTCTATGATTCTATGATCTATTTTTGAGAGTTCTGCAGCAGGCAATATCGACTTGGCTTTAATGCCCTTTAGCCACCAAAAAGGGCAAAATTTCCCTGTTGTATTTAAGGCTTCATTGGTGATGGCACTCACAAGTCTGAACTGCGGTTAGTAATGCTGAATCAAAAATGCAACATCAGTTATAGTTAAACTTTATTTTGTCATTGCTCTTTCTCTTCCATCAGAGCTGTATCCAATTTTTGCTTTGCATACATGCCGTGGTTCTAGCTAGGTCAGTGGCTAAAAACTAGATTAAAACCTTCATTGTCTTTACTGGTCTCTGAATAGTTACTTAAGTCACTCAAGCACAAGTCAGGAAAGAGATAGAAAAATTTAAATCTTACAAGCTTGTACAGCAAGCAACTGAAGTAATTGGAGACACTGAAATTTTGAGCCAAAATAAACAAATTTTCAGGTCAGGGGGTTACATGCCACCCTAGGAGTAATGGCTGGTAGACTGAATTTTGATAGACACACACTTTTTACTCAGGTTTGCTCTCTGGCTTTAGTTCAATTAAAACATTCCCAGGTTAATCAGGTGATTTAGCTCTTATTGCCATTAACTTGCAAACATCAAGGGACATTTGCCCTGGATATTGCTCTTAAGTTACGTATGGGCAACGCATCATTTCACCCACTTTTGTAGTAGTTTCTTTAATGTAATGAGGATGGGACAGAGGCACCTCACAGTTATTAGTAATCACAGGCTTGTGAACGTAGTAACTCCATGCAATGTTCTTTAGAGGCGTGAAATGAGTTGACTGGTGATTCCCTAGTGTCCAGGTGCCAGGGAGCGGCACAACAGACCCTCATCCCTGTGGCATCCAGGCAGGTGAGGTGGCACAGGGCCAGCTGGGTCCCATAGGGAGAAGCCCAGGACAAGGCCTGGTTGGGAGGTCATGCTGGCAGGAACGACATTGTCGGGCATGGTATGGACATGACATGGTGTGGGCTGAGACTGAGACCTGAGATTAAAGCAACCTCCAAGCAAGCAGGAAGTCCCCAAGGTGACTCCTCACAACCCACACAGCTCTTTCCAAGCCATCCTGTCCTGGCGCCATAGCTGTCTCTAGCAAGTGTGGCTGGGCATGGCTGCCAGGTGTGCCAAGGCAGGACACAGTGCCCCAGGAGGCAGGAGAGACAACGTTATTCACTCAGCTATTCATTTTCAGGTTACATCGGTAGCAACAAATTTGGTGTTTTAGCTTGTCTATGCTGACTTCACTATCTTCTCTTTTTAAAAAGCTGCCTCCAAAAGCCCCATGCTTCCCTAAGTGGTCAAACAACACAGCTTCACCAAGGGAATGGTGATGACAACACTTGGCATGCCACCACAGGGACAGGGTTTCTGCACTTTGCACATCTCTCCTCTGCTTCATGGCAAATGAGAAGCAGGTCACATCTGATGAAAAGAGTCCTGGCTGGACCACAAAAGAATTGGAAGGATCTTCTAGAGAAGCTTTTGCTCTTAATGTCATACTCAGTTATGATCAAGGATATTTACTGCCTGGATTGGCTATCAGTGAAGTGAGACGTTTCACAGAAGTCATACATAGAAAGATGACTTGGAAAACATAGTATATAAATCACAAGTGACAATGACCTACCGTAAGTGGAAGATTCATTCTCCATGTCAATAAAAGTGCGTCGCATAAGTGCCAAATAGAGACAACTTCTGTTGGATGCTCACAATACTGTATGGCTGGACATTTGTAAATTCCCAATCCATTTAAGACATTTGTTCCCTTGGCTGTATCCTTGGGCACTGAAAAAATGCCTCATAAGAGACAGCAATAATTGTAATTTTTTTTTCCCCAAGGCTTTTTCCCTTCTCTAACATACTATCCAGAAAACAAAAGAAGTGAAGCATTGTATTTATAAGAAATATTTGGAAGATCAACAACCACATTTTCCTCTCTAATTAAGTATCCTCACAAGCTAGAATAGCATATATTCAGCAAAGAGAGTACTGCTTCTGTTTTTGCCTGTGAGCTGGGTGGTCCAATTGTGTAGCACATTGGCTTTCCTCCTCTAAACACTTTGATTTTAATAATAGCTTTGGGCACAATGGAGTATAACAAATTCATCCTATTTGTCCCTACTAGTCTTATAAAACCTCCATATACAACATTAATTTAATACACAGTGGCAATTTGGAAACAAAGTGAAAACACTGTATAACTATTTTTGCATACATTAATTTTACCAATAAAATGAAAATATAAATGCTTACACTGATCTTATGATTTTGGCACCACACTTGTTACAGTTGTTGTAAAACTTCCATCAAGTTTTACATAATCTAGCAATTTTGTAATTTTTTTCCTGAAGAAAATACATGACCCTTTTTTACTTCTCTGTGTGTATCTTTCTAGCCTATCTCAAAGCCAGGATAAAGAGGGATAGATAATATTTGCCATCTGCTAACATTATTAATTCAAGTAACATTTTAACCTTAAATGTTGATGGTATATTTCTGGAAGCCAACACTTTGTAAGACTCTGTAGGCTGCATTGGAAGTGGATAAATGCAGTGGTGGAGCTAATGTTTGGCTGATATTTGTTTAAAGTTGTTAAGCTAAAATGAGGATTAACCTCTTTAAAGGAGGGTGTTAAGACAGTCACCCAGAGGTCCAAAAGGAAAGTTCCTTTTCTTTGAATTCTCCAGATTGCAGAGTATGCCTGTCATTGGGCTCAAAGGCATGTGAGCTGAACTGAAAGTATCCTGGAGGATCAGGAAGGTTCAGATCCAAAAGGTTTTTTGTTTGGCTGTTCATAGACGAGAATGCAAAATTACTGCCAAAGGATACATTATAATTTTTCTCCCAAAACCTTTTTGGCCATCAAGGTGAAATTAATCTGCATGCTTAACACCCAGAGAATGAAGACTTTAGAAAGCACCTTGTGCCTCCAGCCAGAGAGCTGGTCCTCCCTGTTACTGCTCTGAGAGCAAAGGAGTCCAACTTTGATCTCTTACTATGAAGTACATTGGGAGAAAATTAGTATTTTTGTAACACTATAAATACCATACATTTAGAGAATGCAAAGCACAGTTTGAACCTGTGCAATTATCCCACTTCTAATGCAGTGAAATCAAAACATTCACAATTGAGAGCTTAAAGTAAGATATCCAAGTAAAAGGTAACTTGATTTTCAAGTACAGAGCAACTACAATTCTCAGCCAAACTGTTTCAGCTGTTTGCTTTCAAAAAGTACTGTACAGATACGTTGTACTCCAGCCAAAAAAACTGCAGTGCCTCTCAATCATACTATTCTAGAAATTAAAAAAAAGAAAGAAAACACAAAACTTGTTCGGTATGGGGGCACATGACTCTGCAAAGAGACTTCACAGTAAAGAATGAACTAGAATGTAGATAAATTGCTTCAACTATTGTGAGGCTTTTAAAGAAGATAAATAAACAGTTAATAAAATCCACAAACCTTCACTTACTATGTTATTGCAATGTTTTGCTAGCTAGAATTTTTGAGAATTTTCAGAAGGACAGACCACAGCCAACTACATAAAGACACATGCAGAAAAAAACTAAAGACACATTATGCTTTACTGATTTTATATGTCGAACTTCTTACATCTTGGAAGATTTTGGGGTTTTATTATAGCCTCATATCATGATAGATTTCCAATACTGTATATTGTTTTGGAGCAATTGTCTTTGGTATTACTGAAGATACTCATCCACCACACAGAAATTCATATGTTAGCTAAACAAATTACTACTTGAGGAAGGATTTATGGATAGATCTCAGGATGCCTATTTGTCCTTGCTCACCAGTCACCATAAATCACTTCCTGCAGAACCAGCTCTCTTAGGTATTTGATACCATTTCCCATGGTGGTCCACTTGCTCAGGCAACATTTGATATCATCTTTAAAGGAATATCTACCCTTCGCAGATACCAGGAGCTGCTTCTACACGCTGAGAGCGTTTACTTTCCTCCCGACAGCTTTGCCAATTCCCCCATCTCTGGCCAAACTTTCCAGCTGTCTGGCTTCTCTGTAGCTTTAAACAATTGTGTCAGCCCCACTATACCAGCAATGAAGCAACCAGGTGATAAGTGCATCACCTTTGTGCCAGCCAATATCCTTCCTTATATTCCACAACTCTTTTCAGAGAAAAAGATTGAGTAGTTACCTCTTGCTCTGATTTCTCTTCTTCCAGTGAAGGAAGGGTTGCTTTGGAAGGATATTGTGCTTCAGTTTTTGTGAACGTAGAAGGACTCAGTCTCTCATCTTCATCAGAGCTCTCTCCTGGGCAATCTGTCTTTTCTGTGGCTTTGGTATGAGGCGGCCAAGTTTGCTTTCACAGAATCACAGAATCACAGAATCACAGAATGTTAGGGGTTGGAAGGGACCTGAAAAGATCATCTAGTCCAAGTCCGCTGCCAGAGTAGGATCACCTACAGTAGGTCACACAGGAACACGTCCAAACGCGTTTTGAGTGTCTCCAGAGAAGGAGACTCCACAACCTCCCTGGGCAGCCAGTTCCAGTGTTCTGTCACTCTCACAGTGAAAAAGTTTTTCCTAATGTTTTTGTGGAACCTCCTACGCTCCGTCCTGTATCCATTGCCCCTTGTCCTGTCATTGGACATCACTGAAAAGTGCCTGGCTCTGTCCTCCTGACACTCCCGCTTGACATATTTGTACACATGAATGAGGTCACCCCTCAGCCTCCTCTTCTCCAAGCTAAAGAGAGCCAGTTCCTTCAGCCTTTCCTCGTAAGGGAGATGTTCCACTCCCTTCATCATCTTTGTGGCTCTGCGCTGGACTCTCTCAAGCAGTTCCCTGTCCTTCTTGAACTGGACACAATATTCCAGATGTAGCCTCACCAGAGTAGAGGAGGAGAACCTCTCTTGACCTACTGGCTACTTCCCTTATAATACTCCAGATGCAGCTTCGTCAGGGCAGAGTAGAGGAGGAGAAGAATCTCTCTCAACCTACTAGCCACAGCCCTTCTAATACACCCCAGGATGCCATTGGCCTTCTTGGCCATGAGAGCACATTGCTGGCTCATGGGCATCCTGCTGTCCACCAGGACCGCCAGCTCCCTTTCCCCTACACTGCTCTCCAACACATCAGTCCCCAAACTATACCGGCACATGGGGTCTTTTTTTCCCAGGTGCCAAACTCTACACTTGCCCTTGTTGAATTTCATAAGATTTCTCCCCGCCCAGCCCTCTAGCCTGTCTAGGTCTCTCCGAATGACAGCACACCCTTCTGGTGTGTCAACCACTCCTCCCAGTTTCATATCTTTTGATTCTTTTGATTACAGGGGCAGCCCATGCTGTTATGGGTAGAGGGGTGTCAGCAGTGCCTGTTGCAGGATTTGGTATAGTAGTGACCCATACCGCAATGGGTGGACATTGCTACTGGTTGTTGTAGGACTTGGAGTGGTGGCATTTCTTGTTATGCTACACCTACAGCCTCGCCAATACCGCCTAAGGAGACTTTCCGCTATGCCTTTTGCAACTGGACTTGCCTATCCCGCATCAGCCTTTTTATCCATCAGCGCGCTTGTAGCAAGTGTGGGTAGAGCCCTTTCCATATCTTTATTCACGAAGCCTAGCCATGATGATACTGATGACACCTACAGCTGCACCTTTGCGTACTAATAGTAAACCACCTCTGCAACATATTAGTGATAATCAATAATAAAGTTAGTAAACTGAAACAGAGAACAATTTCTGGAACTCCCAAACTCTGATGGAGTTATTTTGGTGAAAAGAAGTATAATTTCCCATGAAAAAACTTAAAGTATAATTAGCAATAAGATTTAGCAAATAGTGCCCAAGGTGCCCAGGTAAAGCCAACCTCCAGCTTATTCCAGAACAGATTAGTAGTGTTAAACACAAGAGAAGACCAATGCCCTTTGCCCAACACCCCTGACTGAAAAAAACCATAAAGTCGTACCAAGAAGATCTAGGTAATACGATAACATACATGACAGATTAGGGAGCAACATGACAATCAACCCTAATCCAAAGTCTCTAAGGACATAGTGTAATATTTCACTTAGAACCATATTCATAACTGTTGAGTTTTCCCTCAACCTTTCAAATGAAAAATTAAATATGGAAATATGGAATTATAGATTTATGAAAATTTAAATTGGTTCATTTGCCCCACATTGGGCACCAACTAAACCTGAGGGGAGGGCAACCCATCCTGATGAACAGTGCTTCTTTGCAGCACGAAAACAGGCAGTGGGAACAATGAACAGCCAATAGCAATCCTTCCAGCCCAGCAAGCACTAAGAGCTCCAGGGCTCTTCTTAGGGGCACTTTTATATTGAGCACCATGAGAAGGAACACTGTGATTGGTCCATCTGAATAACCCGACCCATCCTCCCCTCTCCACAGGCACAGCTGTTCCCTTTCCCCCCTGTGATTGCCCCCTGGGCCAGGAGCACCAAAGAAATTTTATCCTGGTGCTCTCAAATCAGAATACTATTGTACAGGATTAACTGATATGCAACACGCTGTGAGCATATTTATCATGTCCTGTTAGGAATTTTTTTTAATATACAAACCTGGCACAAGTAGGTCTCAATGTATTCTTTCTTTACCATAAGTTTTCAACTTCAGTTATATTACAAACATCTTGAAGTGGATTTTATTAAATCTTTCCATTCTACCTATGAAACACATTGTAATGCCTAAGATCCAAGATCTAAGCACAAGTTCATTACACAGAAAATAATAGTAAGTTATTATTATTAACTATCTTAATGTAGCAGAGCCTGCTGGCTAAGTACTGATAGAAGAGACACTGTGTGCCCCCGTGTACTTTCCACATCCGCTGATTTATTCAGATAATTCAGTTTGAAAGGCTAGATGAATGTTGATCCTTTTCCAGTATGTATCTAACTCTGACACTTTTACAGACTGAGCAGCAGCATAATTTAAGCATATAACCACATTTACATACGCAGTCTTCCCAGCAAATTTTGCCATTTTCATGGTTACTGACCTAGAGACTCAGGCTAAAGTCGGGTCCTTTGGTTTTCAGATTTCACTTCAAATCAAGACTTTCAGATGTTAAATCTGTAATACAACGGGTAACACTAGGAGATTGCGAGTGAGGATAGATGTGAAAATAGAATATATAACCCCACAAGATGAGCAATGTGGGGGTTTTAACATAGAATTCACTGCATTGTGATCTCTGGTACCCATGTTACTTAAGCTGCACTCTGATTTATAAACTTTACTTGAATAGCTGTGTTTACTCTCTTGAATTTAATGTTCTTAAGACTTCTGGAAACCACAAGATGGTGAAAATATTTGACAGACTCAAATCAAACGCTTTATATTTAAGAAAATTCAGAAGCTGATGCAGACCTAGTTTTTTTCTCTTTCAAGCATTCATCTAACTACATTCTTGCTCTTTACCAGTTTGTTTTTGTTTATTTTTAATAAATCCTCAACTGGAATAAACTATCATACTGGATCCTTGAAATATTTATGAAAATATTATAATGTTTTTTCTCCCTCAGAAAGACCATCCAGTTTCGTTAGTATAATTTATCAGTATCAAAATTATTTGTGGCCTGTTACTGTCCTTTATTTCTATGTCTAAAATGTGACCCTACAGCATAAATTAACAGTGCTTCATGTTACACTGTATCTTTCAAAGAAAATTATTCAACCCTATTTCATAATTATTTCAGATTATACACAGCATGGAGATGGAGAGGATCTAGGGATCAAGCACCACAGTTGAAGTACTAAAATTGTGCTTAACATTTGACTTTCTTATACTCATTTCAATAAAAGAGATTTATCAGAGTATTTTGCATTGAGTATTATAGCTGTAGTTGTTAGAAGGGTATTTTCAAATTCTGACTGCCAGTTCTGCTACTCTGTTAAATAAAGTACTCATAAAATATGCTATTTTTGCTAGCAAAATCACATTTTTGAGGCTGAAAAAAATTGGGGAATTCTGTCAACATGATTTTCAAATACTGGTGTTTCTCCAAAGGCTTTAAAAAGTAGTTTTAGTGCCCAAATTAATTCCTAAAAAGGGTAACATTTTTTTGGCAGAGCTTTTCACTGTGAAATAATCTGGGAAAAATTAGGCAGTCCAAAAGAGCTGGGATTCACTCACTGCTGACAGGAAAACTCACTGCGACCACGTCATAAATACTATACTCTTAACAAATCTCTCTCCTTAGAGACTCAAGCTCATGGGAACCCACTTAATTCAAAATCCCAGCAAAGTCACATAGGTCTCTAAGATACTGATCCTGTAAAATTTCTATAAAATGTGACCTTAATTACTAATAGTTATCCTCAGGAATTATTCTCTTTGTCAAAACCAGCAAACTCAAATCTTTTCAAGTGAGGATGTTAAGTCTGCAGGCTGACTCTAGATATCCCCAAGCTGAACAAAGCCCTCCTCTTACAGTGCCTCACTAGGACTCATAAGATTTCCTTTAGAATTTGATGGAGTTTTTTTTCCTTTAAAATTTAACTCAGTTCTGATGGATCTGAGACTGTGACTCTGCCACAACTGTGTGTAACATCTTCATCTAGACATGTCCCAAAAGACTAACCAGCAAACAGTGACATCTCAGCATTTATCAAACAGAAAGCAAGGCACCTATGTTTTCAAAGTTGGCTGGGTTAATATCTTCATGCCTTTGAAAAAGTACACACGCTTGATCTTAAAGTAATGTCAACATTGCAGAGTAAACCAAAGCAATGATAAATAAATAGTTTTTTTAAATAAATAAGAACCTCGACACTTCATAGAATATTTTGGCATTTTTATTTCTCATTCTTCTTTACCTTTCTCTCTTCCTTCATAAAATTCATGCAAGTCATGAAAAACCACATAAAAATCAATCTGTAACTTCACACGCATCATTTTATTTAGAACTGAATATTTAGTTTAATTAAATTTCTACAGTTCATTCAAATCCACGCTCTTTCCACTCATTTGGGATAGGAATGATTTAACACAACATTGTCTTCAAAACCAATTTGCATTCAAGTTCCTAACAAAACCACTTGTTTTTTCAATTCTGATTGAAGTACATATCTTTGCTTTTACAGCAGTTGACATAATACAAGAATCCTAGCAGCTGCCTCCAGCTCTATCTGAAAAGATCTGTAGGTAACAGTATCATAAAGTCTGATCAGACAGAGGCCATGCTTCAAGACTTCTATCAGTTTGTCTCTCCCACATATTTTAGTTCCAACAATATTTAGTTGTGTGTTCTTGCTCGTTGCTGAAACATGCTGAAATACCATGTATGCCTCCAGTGGCTGGTCATGCAGACAAAGGTCACATCTGGAATATTGTGTCCAGTTCTGGGCCCCTCAGCTCAAGAGAGACAGGGAAGTGCTTGAGATAGTCCAGCACAGAGCCACAAAGATGATAAAGGGAGTGGAACATCTCCCTTATGAGGAAAAGCTGAAGGAGCTGGGTCTCTTTAGCTTGGAGGAGGCTGAGGGGTGACCTCATTCATGTGTATAAATATATCAAGGGGGAGTGTCAGGAGGACGGAGCCAGGTTCTTTTCAGCGGCGTCCACTAACAGGACAAGGGGCAAAGGGTGGAAGCTGGAACATAGGAGGTTCCAGACAAATATGAGAAAAAACTTTTTTCACTGTGAGGGTGACAGAGCACTGGAACTGGCTGCCCAGGGAGGTTGTGGAGTCTCCTTCTCTGGAGACACTCAAAACGCGTTTGGACGTGTTCCTGTGTGACCTACTGTAGGTGATCCTGCTCTGGCAGGGGGACTGGACTAGATGATCTTTTCAGGTCCCTTCCAACTCCTAACATTCTGTGATTCTGCGATTCCTCTTTGCAATGACAAGTACATTATTTTGTACAGAGTGCATTTCTACATCAAATATTAAGCAGATACACCATTCATACACAGCCGTATGTACACAGTCGCAGAGTGGAGTCTCCATAAGTCATACACCAACTATTAGCCCAGGTGGAAAATAGCAGCCCAGCCCCTTGCAGATATTATACAGTCCTGTTAAAGTAGAAATAAGGTAGTCTCCTACATACATGACGAAGATAGTTAGGCTCTCTTCTGTTGTTTTTGATTTACTAAGCTGAAGTGTTTGCATGAGGTGAACAATTAAATGTATCATAACTTCCTAGGATTACAAGAGAAGTTTTGCCAGTGGAATTATCTGCGTGTTCCCACTCACTGTCTGTATATACATGTGTGCAATCCCTTCGTGTGCTCTCCAAAAATAGTTCAGCTGGTTTCTGAGCCAGTCAACATATTTCAGTTTTAAGCAGCTACATGCTAAAAAGCTTCCACTGTTGTTCTGCATCTTTAATGCTGCTGAAACTGTCAGACAAAATTTGCATTCTCTTGCTGCTCTGGGCAGCAGGAGAGTGAAGACGACACAAAACCCACGTTAACGTTAAACAGAGTGGGGAAATGAAATGACATTTTTCAAATACATAGGGCTGTGATTTAACAGACATAGGCTCTTTTATTTCTCACTTCTAGTCCATTTTTTATTTAAAAAGAATAACCACAAAGCAAAGAAGAATAACAACGAAGAAAAACAATTAGCCAAATGGACTGAATCCTGGAAATTCTCCATGCATGTATTTCCCATTGATTTTTTAATTGCTGTTGTTTTGAATTGTTAGATGGTTGTAAATATGTTCTGTGTATTCACTATTCTTTAAATAACTTGTGATCATTCCCATTTTTATCCTCATAACACCTCTCTATGATCATTCCCTATTCATATAGGGCACTGAAAAATAGAGGACTAAGGTGCTTGGGAGCATGATTAATATCCTCCATAATTTCGATTTCTACTTTGTAGTTGAGGCTACAGTGAAAGTGTCACTAGGATCCATTTGATGGTTCCTAGTGAGAGTTTCAGACCATTAATCTGCTCAAAGGCAAGTGTTTCCCTTAGAATGTGATGCAAATGAGATTAGGGAGCCTGCTCTAATGTACATACCTACACTCTAGATACAAAAACTTACAAATCAAAAAATATCCTACCCTGAGGGATTCAGGCAGAGTTAGGTATCTCTGAATGGCAAATATTAAGGAGCAATTTCAGCTACACTGCTGCCAGCCCTGCAGGTTCCCAAAAAGGCCAGTACCGTGCCTGGTAGTCTTGCTTGTATACACATACTCTCAGGAAAAATTTATAAAGGCACATTTTACCCAGCCCCATGTTTCAAGCCGTCTCCCGCCCAACAGTAAGGTCATTGCATTAGTAAGGCTCTATGCAGAAGGTAATTTAAGGAACATTAATGTGGTTCCAGACACTCCAGAGCAGAATAAACTTTCACAGGGAGCTCTAAGCAGATTGGTGGCTATATGCTCTCTGTGACCACCTGGGATCCAAAAACGTGGCATTTTCTTTGTCCATTCCCTGAGTGTCTCAGCTCAGCTCATGTTGAAAGAAGATGCTCATTACGTACGGTTACTATTTGCCCCCTTTCCAAATGTTCCACTGAGAGCTTACCTAAAGACAAGGTGGTAGCCTCAGTGCTCCAGAGCCTCTAATGCTCTCTAGCTCTCAGTACCTCAGATTACTCGTTATGCAGAAAATCTGCTTTTCTTATCAAATTCACAGAGCCGTTTTGGAGTTTCAGCTTATTCTTGTAAAAGCCTGTTAGAGTAGGAGAAAAACAGATTATTTAACTAAAATTAAATAGTTTGTGGTATGTCCTGAAGTATTTCTCAGTGTTAAGGTAACCCTACATGCACTTGGGTATTTCTGTCTAAGCATCTATAGAGCTTCATTCTCATATTCAGAAGCAATGGTGGTCATTAATTGCTCTTATTCTCACAACACAAGTACGAGGTAAAAATCCACAACATTTTGTTTCCCTTTGGAACTCAGACACTGCAAATTTAGGTAAAGATCTTTCATTCTCTGAGAATGAAGTACTCTCATGCCTTTGAGGATTAAGGCTTAAGTAAAATAATGTCCTGCACTGCAGCATTACCTACATGTTATCTCGCTGCCTCACAAAATTCATACCTTGCATCAGGTTCCAAAAGACACAAACAATGTATTGAAGCAGGTAGACACCTGCAGCCAGGATCCACAAATGACATTTAGATAGGCAGAGGCACGACCTACACCAGCCGAAGAAGGGGATGATCCTAGGTCTCATTCCCCAAGGTAGCAAATCACAGTCTGTCAGGCAGAGGAGCTCTCAGCCGCAACTGACCCACAAAAGACACTAAGCCAGGCCAGCCTGAAACACAGAGACTCTCCCCACATCAAAAACACTCTGTAAAGGCTGTGAGGCCTGTTTTCAGATCTCCACTTAGCTTTATCAGGGTTGCAGATTCCATCCAGATTTCAAGCACTGCTGGATCTTACACCTGGGACAGAGTAGCGGCTAGGCACAGTTCTAAACTTGGAGAAGCATGGCTGGAGAAGAGCCATGCAGAAAGGGATGTGGGGGTGTTGGCCAGCAGGAGGCTCCACAGGAGTCAACAGTGGCAGCCAAGAGGGCAAAAACATGTCCTGGAGTATATCACACACATCATAACCAGCTAGTCAACAGAGCTGACTATTCCACCGACTACTCCACCGATAATCCCAAAGTTTATCCCACTGACTATTCTGCCATTTGCTTTCACCTTTGCAAAGGGCCTCCAGAAGGCAAATGAACGCTGAAGTAACACGTCCTGAAATGACTCACTTTGCCTGTACTAGTTGCATTCCCATGTTGTGGGGGATCACAGTACAAAAATGTAATCCCATAAACTGGGTCTCACAATTAAAAAAGGATTTTAAGGTGTGTGAATGTGTCCTGAAAACAGCAACAAAGATGGTGAAGGAGCTGCAAGGCATGTCCTGTGAGAAGTGGCTGAGGAGACTGTCTAGTCTGGACAGAAGGATCTTGACCAGCAAACATTGCTCTCTAAGGTTTACTGAGGAGGATGGGTGGAGATGGAGGTGCTGAACTCTTCTGCCTGGTACCCAGTGCCAGGATGCATGAGAACTTGAAGAATGAGGATCTGGACAACCACGAGAAATGTAGAAGAGGTGTGTGATATTATGAGGTATTTTCAAAATTATGACACATATCAAAAACAAGCCCACTTTTTGTGATCCAAAAATTACTCCACGACTGTGCTTCTTGGCCAGTAAGACATGAAAAGTGCTCTCATGCATGCCTAGTGCTTGTATTGCACGCAGAGAGAGCTGAGAAGTGGCAGCTCCGGACGGGGTAGCAAGCCTGGAGCCCTTCCAAGCACAGGCTGCTTTGCCCGAGCAAGAACCCCTGGGGCAGGGGAGCCGAGGGCAGAGCAGGGCTCACTCCTGCTCCAAGCTTGCCCTGGGCAAGAGAGCCCGAGAGAGCCAGGGCATGAGCGGTGCCTCAGAGGAGCAGGAGCAGCAGCGAAAATCAAGCCAAAGGGGCCCAGAGGGCCCTGGCAACAAGTCGTGCTCAGTGCTGCAGAGGACAAGAAGCAACCCCCAGGGGGCCCCTTGGGGCATTTAGTGATGGAGATCAGTTATTGCCGTGACTGTTAGTTCTGATGCCAGCTGCTCAAATAGCCCCTCTGCTGTGGGTCTAGCTGGTTTTACAAAAAAAAAAAAAATTGGACACACTATAGATCTAACACTGGATGGAGTCCTGTTGGCTTAATACAAGCAAGGCGTGCACGGTTGGTCCGACATTGCTTGAGGTGTTGGGATACACGAATTCAAAAATAATACAGTTAATTCCTATGCAACAGAGAGAGTTTCTTTAGGATTGCCAGTGATAAATAAAAACTAATACTGTGCAAAAGATTTCGTAACTTCTGCCAATTGCAGAAGAACGAGAGTGCACAGCCTCCATCTCATTTTATGTTCTTCTCCGGTGCCACTGCAAGTCAAAACCAACAGATCTCCATCCAGCCCTTGTCATCAGATGAGCGCTGGGTGTTTGTCACCAATATTGATCCTTCTAATTTCACACTGTTTGTGCACTTAATGGGCCCTCCCTGGGACTCTAAAAAGCTCCTCTTCCCGGATACGGGGCAGGAGGACCACCTTTGTGGAGCACGAGCAGCAGGCCCTGGGCCAACATGGCCCAAAGGAGCCCTGGCCAGGGGCCGTGCTCAGTGCTCCAGAGGAAGGCAAAAAACCCCCAGGGATGTTTGTTAACCATGGGGGAAAAAAAAGCCTTCCTCCCCCCAGCTGCAGGGCATGAGAGGCCATCTCCGTGGTGCATGAGCAGCAGGCAGTAACAGAGCCCAAAGGGAGCGGAGGAGCCCTGACAAGTGGTCATGCTCAGTGCTGCAGAGGAAGGCAAAAAACCCCCGGGGACCAGTGCCAATCTGCCCCGGGGGAAAATTCCTTCCTGACCCCAGCGCTGGCGATCGGCTATTCCCTGAGCATGTGAGCAAGACCCACCTCCTCGTCCCACAGGCTGGTCACACCTCCCCGGAGATGCCCAAACCCAATACACTGTCCCCACAGCCTGGAGCCATCTCAGGGGCTTAAAAGCGCTCCAGGCCGGATCAGCCTTGGGGTCAAGAATCCTTCCCATGCCTGGCAGGACACCAGTAGGTGCTCCAAAGCACTGGGACCCCTGGCACCTGCGTCTCTGTGTCCCATTTCCTAGGGCTGCTGCCCCAGCTCTGCAGGGGATGAGGAGGCCGAGCTCTGCAGTGCTCCCCCAGAAGGCATTCCCTTGCTCTGGCCATGGCTGTCTTGCTTTAAAGGTCTAAAAGCCTCAGGCAGATCCTGGTGTTGGTGGCTCTTCTCATTCCCAGCAGCCTTGTCCAACCTCTTCAGTCTTCTTCTCTCAGACCCTCCAAGTAAATCCACAGGCTCCTCGAGGACTTCCCCTCAGATGCCTTCAGGCTGCCCCTGGGGCCAGCTCTGGCAGGGACACGGGAAGATGCTGCCTTTTATCCCAGCCCAGGGCATTGTGACATCTGCGTTGCAGGGTGGTGGCACTGCGACATGGGCGTGACGCACCCCTCTGCCCAGGTCCATTCTCCACAGCCCTGCTCAGCGCCCTTTGGAGGAAGGGCCTTGGGGTGCTGGCCTTGGGGCAGTCCCTGTGCCCAGGAGGCCCACGGGTCTGTCCCTGCCCTTGGTGCCCGTGCACTGGGCACCACTGCTGGGTGTCCCTGTAAATTCATCTAGACATTTGGTTCTCTCTGCACTAACCTTGCAGAGATGTAGAGAGCCTGCAGATTTCCTCACCTTTCCTTGTCAATGCACCAAGGGACATTTGTTACTGGTCTGCTTATGGTGAGGTCATCCTCTTGGAACCAAGTCCCGAATGGTTTTGTGTTCTTCAGCATCTTTTTCCTAGCACTTCAAGAGCTCTCCTCTTTTGGCTTTTACTCTTGATATCTTTCTTGACAGTGATAGCAGCTCTCTCAGCCTTTGTCTTGCTCCTGGTAGTTATCTGTCAACTTTTTGCTGAAGCTCTTGTACGCCATGGAAATACACACTTTCCCAGTTGCTCTTTAATACAAAAAATCCCCTAAGTCACAGCAATTAAGTCATGCCACGCAGCTGTTTAGCAAGCCTGTCACTTCTCTTCTGACCCAAGTATTGCTTGGTATCTACCCCTGTTCCAATTCTAGGAAGGATTTTGAATCGGTTACCTTCTTTCTGTTTGAATCTCTGTCTATTTTCCTCTGAGACGCTGTTGTAACATACAATTAATTTGCAATTACAAAATGAGCCAGATTCTTGGTACTGAATGTTATTTTCTTGGCAATGGAAAAAGGCTTTGGGGGAAAGGCAGCAAGCTTCATACAGCAGAAAATAACCGCCAAGTCTCACTGACATATAGTACGAGATATGCCAAAAGATCCAAGAGCTACCATTCTGTTTCCCTATTAATGTACACAACTTTTAAGAACTGGACACTGCTGTGGCTTTTTTCCTTAAAATACCATAAATGTTTCTGCTGATTTAACCACCTAGGCTGCATTAAATTAGCAGGGTTGTTTCCACACATGGTTTCAACTTCTCTGCACTTCTATCAAGTATATATATAAAAAAACAACAGTGAAGATCACACTTTGGATGGGGAAGACACACAAAAAATATTTAATTTTCCCATCCAAAGCACACAGCAGGGACAGAATCCTTCCCCCTCCCCCATAACACACGATGCTATCTTTTGTTCTTTGAACCTTACATTTCTTAAGACTCTTGAATATCATATTTTATTTTCAAATTAAACAGAATTCATTTTAACACGACATTTATTTAAAGACCACAATACACATCTAGTTGTATGATGTCATCAAGGTGACAGTTTCTTTAGTACCCAGGACAATCTGTTTTATACTGAATTAAGCTGTCGGATATCTCTCAGATGACCTGTTGATCAGTTTCAGCTGCACCAGAACTGGTCAAGAATTTGCACCAAATATGGCAATTAGATTGAAACTAATGTGTTTTTGAAAAATGTAAAATTTTTGCTGTGTAGTTGCCAAACTAAAGCTTTGAAACTTGCTTTGAAGTTTGTTGAAATTTAAAGTAAAACGAGGATTAAAAATGAAACTCCATGCAGCAAATAAAATTATTTGCTTTTGGTTGCACAAACTTCTTAACCAAACAATCTTTTGGATCAAATAAGTGGGCTGGGCTTTTTTACTTCACCACTAGTTTTGATGGACTAAAGCATTTAATGCAGAAAATAATAGTTAAGTAGAAAAGGGAAACAAAATCCTTAATACATAGGTAATTCTTCTTTTACAAAGAGCAATGTTCTGCTAGCATTTAGAGAATGAAAAAGTATCTTCGGAATAACACACAGGAAACACTTTAGGAAACGAATCATTCTAACATTACGGTAATGAAAAAACAAGTTGGTGCCGCCCACCCTTGCGAAAGGATGTGAAAACAAATAAGTACAGCTACAGGAGTTCTTTATCTGTCCACACATAAACAATTCCAGTAAAGGGGGCACTTATAATTCAATTCAAGCCTGGAAACGGTTCTTATACACACAGACTTAAGTCTGAAACACCAGGGCAGAATCTCCAAGGAAAGAAATCTAACTAGCAGAAATATGAAATGCCATTCACCTTGTATTCTATTTTTATGCATAAGGTATAGAAAAAAATGAAGGGTCCTTGTAACAGATATTGCCCACTCATAACAGAGGAGCATTCAACTGAAAGCCATTTTGTGAAATAGTAGAAAAGAAAGGTTAACAACACAAACATAGAAGTTGTTTTATTTTGGACATATGATCTTTATTTAAACTGCTATGTAGGAATAGCTCTATAGAATAATATTTCTGAGTAGAATTTTTTCTTTTTCCTCCTAGATCTGTTCCATGCTTTGATGTTCATGCTTTAGTTCCCACGTTCTTCATGGGATGAAGAATTATTTGTGTACAAAACTATACTCCAAAAGGCATCCTAATCAACATGACACCTTTATATTTATTTGTAGGCTATCACTTGCACAAATTGAAGTGAGCGTGGAAAATATACAGTGAACACAAGTTGTCAATAATAATAATCGTAAAAGAGGAAAAATACAGAGTGTGGCATATAAAAGTTTCTTCATTACTCCTTAGTATATTTATAATGAACCAATTTCCTCTCATTTTCCAGGTCTGTAAAATAAGACCTGTATATCTTCCCAGAGCTTTTCTGTAAGCTATAGAATTCCAAGCAGCCAAGCTTAAAGGCATTTTATAAACTATATTTAATGTGGCATGATAATTTCCCCATGTGGATAGTCACTGAACACACCAATTGTTCCTTTGGCAGGACAACAGTTCTTGACAATGTTTTTACTAGCTTCCAGGAAAAGCTGCCATTTGATTACATCTATGTTCAGTTCCTTCACCAATGATCTATCCAAGTCACATGGTTCACAGATGAAAACCTCATGTGTCCTGCAGAAATTTAAGGTATCATCTCCCCTAGAGTCAATGCTACACCTTGCATACATACACTTACATACTGTTTTGCAAAACTTACTGTACCAACCCACTTTACCCCTGGGAAAGTAACTGTCCTCCTTTTGCAGCTAGGTCCATTTGCCTGAGGACTTTTCTGTTTCTGGGAGCTGCCTGTGAATTCTGTGATGATGAGGCCTGATGGAAGGAGAGAGCTTTGCACCAGCAATGCCAATGGTCAAGCTCAGCAGCAGTGATTTTCGGCAGCAACAGCAGGCAGCTCTCTGTTCACAGGAGTATTGTCTCTGTCTCAGTATCTCACAGGTTTCATTTGAGCAGAATCTTTATGTCGAGTTTCTCTCTTCGTATCTCATTTCTTAGTGTTTTTGGAAGGAAAAATGGAGGAAAAGAAAATCCAGAGGAACAACTTACACCAGGATATCACTTCTCTTGCTGCACCATACTACCAGTGTTATCATGGTACATGTCAACAGGACTGGGATCAAGATCAGAGTTATGAGAATTTCATCTGGCGGATCTTCCCAGTGAACTTTTTCTGAAGTACAGTTTGAAAAGAATTGTTTGTGAATTCCAGTGATAAAGCCCTCTGCGAGGGGGTTTGGCCAAAAGCAACTCGCATTGTTGGCTTCACGTTCTGTGCACTGGGTGAAGTTGTCGTAATACCTAGGAGAAAAAGAAAATAAATACACATTTGCATATTACACTTAAAGAAAGATACACAAGGGTGCCATATAGAATCTGTAAGAGTGGGTGTATCATCTGCTCTGCCAAAGGACATTTAATGGAAGCTGTAAGTACCAAATACTAGACAGTAAGCCAGAAGAAGTGACTCGTGTATTCATAAAACAGATTTCATGTGAAATCCTGAGATTCCAGATGTAAAGTGGTCAAAATCTTGTCTTTCAGGTGCCGTTACTACAGCCGAGACCTCCTAATTCCACTTAAGTAGATTCAGAACTCCCTCATTAGAGACACCTACAGTGTCTTTGAAAAACACACAAACAAATGTGCCCAGAACAGGGAATTTCGAGCAAAATGTGGATAATTCATATCTCATTTGTCTTTGGACATGATGTTGTGGCAAAAATGATGGTATGACAACGGGACTGACTCACGTGTCTTACTGTGTAACAATTTCAGGTCTGTTGTACCCTCAGGCAGTATGAAAATAACGGGAAAATAAACACACAGAAAGTTAGCTTTTGAGAACCTTTATCATTTTCCACACTCCAGCAAATGCCCAGCAGCAGAAAAAGAGGAAAAGAAATAAATCATTCCTAATTATGCATGTTCATAATGCTCATGAAAGATGGGGAGCAGCCTATAATGTCTAACACTTGATTTCAGCGCAGCATGCGCTGCAACTTACCTGTCCAGGAATAGCTTACATTTATGAGAATTGGCTACCTCTCAGGAAAAAGGAAACAATAAGCCTAAATGAGTAATTGGATGGTTTTTGTGATGTTATCATAAGCCAAAGAAATTCAGGAAACAAATGGAGTATGGGGGAAGGAGACTGGAAATTAAGATGACAAAGATGTCTAGTCACTACATGAATAGGGCAAGAAATAAGGAAGCTGATTTATTGTCTGTTACATTTTTATATATTTCTTTCAGACCCACATGACTCAATAAACTCGCTTCAAAGGGAAATTAAAAATAGGAAGGACGGAGCAAGAAACCACATGACACCTCAAGGGATAGAATCCTGCACTATTATCTGAGGGACCTACCTTCCCTTTCAGCACATATAAATACAGTTACTCAGGATGAACGACTCATTCTGACACTGAGTACCACAGGGGACTAATGCTGACTCAATCCTTTGCTGTGAAGCAGTGGAGGAGAGACATTCACTGTTTGGGTCAAGACTGAACCCTACTGCCTGTCTGTCAGGGGAAATGCCTGCCTGCCCATGCTACAAGCACCTAAGTTGAGAAGGAAGGCTGCAGAGCATCTGTTCAAAGAGGAAGAAAAAAGCCTCACAGAAAAGTCCTTCTGCGACCCGCTCTAAGTTCTCAGGGAGTTTGAGTTGATGATGCTTTATTTATAAGCAAATGCACTGGATGACCTGACAAGCCCACACCCTGATTCTGCGGGATGCAGGTGGATATATATGCACAACATATGTACATTTTAAGCAAAACAACTAGAAAGGAAGCTTTTATGACAATGTCAGCAGCTGCAGGGAAACAACAGGACATAAGCTAAAAATAAATTACAAATACTAGCTGTTTGTTATTTTAATAGTGTCATTTTTCCATGTGACCTGGTAGCATCCATTCTTTATGTCCTTGGACTAAATTAGAAGCTGAAGATGTCTGGCAGAATTCGGGAGAGACAGTCCCAGAGGACCTGGAGAATAAGCCTACAAGGCTCGAGCTAGCATCTAGCTGCCTAGACAGGTCAGTACTCTGTCTGGCACAGACACCAGGCAGGGCTCCAGAGAGCATGGGGCTCTGCTCCAGCCCTGCTCCAGGCCATGCCCTGCTGAACAAGTTTGTCTCCATCAACAACTGTTTCAGCTTTTTGCTGCCACAGCCTCCTCAATTTCCCACCTGTTCATGCAGGGTAACAAAAACAACAATAAAACCTGGTGACCTGAGCAGACTTCATACAGAAGTACCCTAAAGTGAAAGATTTAATAATATAAACTTTCTCTTTTTTTCTGGGTCTGAAACCTTTATAAAGTTCACTGGTCATCTAAGTATTCTGTAGGGGTTTTTTCATAAGTTTTAGATAGTGTAAACAAAAACTTTTCCCATCAATTTTACATTTCAAGTATAACATGACTAGAAAAATTTCGTTAAGTATTGTCAAAAGACCAGATAAAAATAATTAGGGAATAACATAGTCTTTGAAAGACTGAATTCCTAAAATACAAAATCAAATAAAAATGTTATCTTAGTAGTTTGAATTCCTTACAATTATCCCTCAACATCCTCTTCTCTCAAAAAAAAAAAGCTACCTGCACATAACTGTTTTTCCACACAATCGTATGTAGATAAGAAGAAAAATCTCAACTATTACAGAATTACATATCTGCCAGTAAAGCTCAATCCACTTAAATATTTATGCAATTTAGTAATTTTGAGTTTAGGCACTGCAACAGAAAGTCCACGTTAAAAAAAACACATCTTTTGCATAGTATTGTGTGACTGCTGCCTCAGAAGGGAGGAAGTGAATCTTCATTACTACAGCATGGACATTTTGCAGTTGATCAATTGGTTTCAAGTTATTGGGCTCTTTTAATCGGGAGGTGGGTGTTAATAGATACTTAATTCCAATTGTATTCTTAGTTCTATCATGCCTTACATAATTCTCTATATTCAAATGATGAAGTCTAGAGTAAAAAACCTTTTCATTCCATAAAATAAAATTACTATCATAAAAATGCCCTGGCCTCTGACTGGAGGTGCTTCCACACAAATGCACAAAAATTACATACTTTGTGAAAGAACAAGAAATGACATTTTCTGCTTATTCCCAGGACACGTAATTGGACAGCAATACAGTAGCACCAGCTCCTTCACCTCTCAGATTATAAGAAAGTGTGGGAAGATTATTATTCTGTGCTGAGTCACATTTTCACCTCTTTCAGGCTAGGTACAAGGACATTAGTTAGTTAAGACTCTGAAAAGGTACATTCACTGGGAGCCAGATTACAAGCTTTGTAATCAGTGGGCTCAAAAATTAACATATCAGTGAGTTTCAACTTCACCCAGTAGGCCAGTACCAAAAAAATAAAAACCAAGCATATCTGAGCTCCAAAATCCATATAAAGATATGCTTTCCCCAGATACCTTCAGAAGAATCATTATAAGTTTTACTGGGAAACCAGCTACTTGATCATACTGTGTATTATTGAAAATACGCCCTTTCAGAGAACATGAAAAATACTTAACTCCTCTTTGGAGCAATCTCTGAGCTGTAACACATTTGTCATGAAAGACAATTTTCAATATT
Source organism: Trogon surrucura (assembly GCA_020746105.1). Taxonomy (NCBI): domain Eukaryota; kingdom Metazoa; phylum Chordata; class Aves; order Trogoniformes; family Trogonidae; genus Trogon; species Trogon surrucura. The sequence goes on along the minus strand of CM036622.1, from coordinate 25,254,683 downwards.
CTAGAACAATACTTTATTTTCAGAGCACAAACACTTTTTCTGTTGTACTTTATGTTTCCACTAAAACAGATAATGCTTGTGTGGTTTGCTTTTGTAAAAACTGTGGAAAATATTATTTTGTGAGTTATTTTACCTGTGAGAAAACGTATTTATCTATATTTACCTATAATCAAGAATCTGGGCAATAAGCAGTTTTTAGGAATGTTATTTCATACCCTTGCCTTAATGCGACAGTATTTCATGAAGCATCCACTCAAACTATTTAAATAAACAGCTGGATATATTACATCTCACCCATCGCTGGGAACCCCATTGCCTACCACTCAGGGCACTTCCCAGTCTAAGTGCGGGCTTCAATCTCATCCCCAGGGAGGAATGTGGTAAATTCTCGCTCCTTCTTCCTCAACACCCCTGCACACAATTACTGCAGAGATTACTGTTTTACAAACAGATACTCCCTCCTCCAAGTTTTCATGAGATCAAGAAAAGAAATAGATTGTTTCATTAAGAGTTTCAACAAATGAATACTTTCCACAGAAAAATTATTTTGTCAAAAAATCCCAAACAATTCTCAAAAAGCAGAGTACATGTATCATGTTCCTGAAGACAAACTTCTGAAGGCATTCTTTGGCTGGAGCCAGCAGACCCACCAGCAGTCCCAGTAAGAGAATTTCACCACCTCTCCAGCACTTAGGGACAGACCACCCCCAAGACACTCTGCACACATACATTTTGCCATGGCTTAATGAGATGGGTCAGGAATTAAAAAACAAAACAATCACCACACGTTCATTATCCTGTTTTATATAAATTATGGTAGGGTACAGCAGAGTACATACATTATGAGTTATTTTTTGTTATTTTGAGTCCACTAAGCATTCAGAAACACAGGAATACGGGAAAAATTCTCTCCAGCATAAACAAGCTTTGATGTCAATCAACTAATAGATACTCCAGGGACACTCACTCCTGCTATTCTACAATCCTGGACAGGAATCTAGAGGCACTGTTCCAGGATATTACAAGTTATGTGGTGCATTTTAATGAAGATGTTTCAAAACTCTTTTTGTTTTCCCCAGATAATTCAATCAAGACATTTCTTTATATATAGTCATATATTGAATTAGAATTCAAAGTGAATGATTGTCCGTGTAACCTCCACCCAGTCTGGTATGAGAAATGTTGAAATAATGATTATAAATATCGTATGGTGAGAAAGGCTCTTCTTACAGCACTTCCAGATGAAGTAGTGGCAGGAAGTACCAAACAGCCTCACCAAAAAAAAAAAAAAAAAAACCACACCAAAAAAACCCAAACCAACCAAACAAAAAAAAAACCCAGTAAGCTTATTCTTGTGTGATATGCAGCCAGATTTTATAAAATTTATGGCTGTAACAGTCTGGATGAACTTTAAATAAACATCCAAACCTTAAGATTATTGTCTCCTGAAGTTTCATCATGTTAAAAAGAAAGCTTCAGTTTTATAAGCAGTTATGACTCTACAAATATGGTGGAATATTTTTGAGCTTTTTTCATTTAGCATCTCTCCAAACAGATTTGTGGTTGTATCTCACCATTCATTTAATCACATTTCTTCTGCCAAAAGGAGTATTCTCACAGACACACTTCCTACCACCCTAATCAGATCAGATCTGCTCTTGTGCATCTCCAATACAAAATTCAGCCAGAAGAAAATAACACACTACAAAACATAAGGAAGGAAATGAATGTGTGTGTAGGGGGGAGATGCATAAAAATTCCCTTGCTGGCTTAATGACAACACTATATAGTTTACTCTCATGCCACTAAATAACGAGCATTGTGACAGATTTACTCAGGTTGAAATTAAAAAATACATTCTGGTGTCCTTTGAAATAATTACAGATCTCCACCCTTGGCTTCACATGAACAGCTGTCAGGAAAGTGAAAAATGGTTGAATAAACCTGAAAACCCTAAAAGGCACAACTATTACTAAATTATTGTTAACTTCCTAAAGATCAGCACGAAAATGTAAATATAAAGAGCAACTGTAGATGTAAGCACTAGTCTATATACCTCATATCCATCTCCAATGATCCACAAAACTACTACATTAAGCAAATGTAGAACAAGGAGGGAAACATAGCCTCACAATGGGTAGTATGTTGTAAAGATTAAAAATTTAGTAGCACTAGAATTTTACCAAGCCAGAAGCTTCTACTGGCAAGTGGACTCTGCCTTCTGCTACTCCTGAGCTATATTTTAAAGATTACTTAGTTGAAAACTCAGCCCATTTTGGTGAACACCAGTTCAGAAGGGAAGTATTCTCCAAAGCCATCACTACACCACGTCTATAGGAGCCAGTGCCCTTGAATTAGAGAAAAATCAAGAGTAAGTGAAGGTGAATCTTAATCCCACACAAATTTAGGCATATATATCCAACTTTCCATACAAACCACCCCTCCTAAGTAGCCATCACCATCAGCGATATGATGTGTGGAAGAAGATGTACTTAACCTACTGAAGAGCCCGCACCGGGTCTCAGATGCTGTCAGCCACCTCACAAGTTCCTGCCTCTCCAGTCAAGAGAGAAATAGAGACACAGGGAATGCACTGCTGAGGGGACAGGAAAATGCAGGATGCCAGAGCAGCACATGGACCTGGCAGTCTGCAATTCAAATGCTGAAACACTCTGCACAGGTCTGGCTTGCAAAAGTTCATTCATGTACTGTATCTTCCCAGTAAGAGTACATTTTGCTCCTTAGAGATGATTACAACACTGCAGTGTGGCTCTGCTCTGTGCAGTGATCTGGCTCAAGAGTTGTGGCTTTAATATAGTTTGGGTTAGAAGGGGCCTTAGAGATCATTTAGTTTGTTTAAATCATTTTTTACTATGATATTGCATGAACAATGAATTATGTGAGAATACATTACTTAATCGTGAACTCATTGGGGACAAACACCAAAATGAAGAAGGCTTAGCTTCTTCAAATAAAACCTTCCTGAGCTAGCTTTCAGACTACCAATGAAGAAATACATGGTGTTTTAGGGGTGAACATGAATTCTCTTGGAAGTTGCCAAGTTGAGGCAAATCCCTTCACCAGTTTTACACAACAGATATTAAATTGCTGTTAATCAATACACACACTGACCATTTGCATTACTGGCTTCAAATTGTACATCTCAAGAATAGTCTCCACTGTGATTTGCTACTTTTAAACTATCACTGCTCAGTTTCTAAAGCTGACTTGAATTACAACTTTGATGATAAAGCAGCTTTGATGATCACAGTTAAAACCACAGCTCATTTCTGTATAAGCTCCTGAGACACAGCAAAATCGCTTGTTAACATGTTCCTTGGTAAAACAGATGTCCCCAGGTTTGCAGCAGCCACTCTGCTATCTCAACTCGGAATGCGCTTAACATGTAACAAACACAAACAGGAGTGACGATTCAGTACTATTTTAGGAAGTCTGATGCCTGCTCTCTGCCCTGGTCCAACACCAGCAGCTATTCCAGCAACACTGACAATTTGATGGAAAACAGAGAGAACGGCCAGGGGAAAAGAAGGGCCATTGGTTATTCGATGAAAGCTGAAAGAAAGAAGAGTAATTTTTAAAACAGATTTTAATGCTCTGAGCTAAAAAAGACACCTTCAACTCCCAAACACTGAGAAGAATGCTTAACCTAAAATGATATTTGGAAAAAAGAATGAGACTGTACATGGAGGAGAAAGAGTATTGATTAAAAACGGACCTTTTTACCACACTGTACCTTTCATTTTAGAACACTTATATTACAGCTAACAAAGGAAACAGTAATTCCAATGTATTTTCTCACTTTTTTTTGTTCCCTCTGTCTCGTGTGAAAGGTTGTTTGGGACATATTTGTTTGTTCAATAATTTGTGCTTAGTTTTTATTTTATGAGCAGAGCTTAAGCGTGTAGTGCGAGCCTGAAGGGACATGAAGGTTTATGAGATCTACAGCAATTGTTTAGAGGCAGATTCTTAAAACTAGAGAAATCCCTAAAGATAGTCAGTAAAAGTGCTTAAATTATGTATGTTATCTGTAATTCCAGCTACAATCATTCCAGAAGTATTTGGAAACTCAGGTTGTATAACCAAAAAGTAAGGATGGTTTAACTTGGCGCAGAAAAGGTTTCTGCGCTCTGCTGTATTCCTCCTCCTCCAGCACCATGATACGCACTCGTCAGGAAGCAGTTTCTGAACCATCATGCTGCACAGCACAATGCTGGAGCACCACAAGGAACTGCAGTGGTTTGCCATGCAGATGCTAACAACGAAGAGCCGTTGCCAACCCCATCTGCGTGTGGCCATCAGTTAGACATCTCTGTTCCTTACTCGTCCCTCTGTAAAATGAAGCCAAAGCAGCATTATCCAATCTCACAAAAATACTGTGTAACAGAAGACAATATGGTCTCTGATGACCACCTTACAGGGACTACATGTGTCATATATAATAGCTGGCACCTAGTTTAAATGTCCAAGAGCTTCCCGGTTATCTAAATACAATCCCTGTATTACTTGATTGATCGCCTTGTAAGCATAAAAATGAAGCCCACAATAACTGTATGCTTCTCATTTTCAGTCCTTTTGCTGTGTGCTCATACTGTAGGCAGTAGGTTAAACCAAGCAAAGAAAGCCTTTCCTTTACAATTTCTGCTATATTTTCTGTATCACTTCACGACATCTGTGCTCAAGAACTCACACATGTAAGTATTCCTGCTGTGACAGTGGGAGACAAGATACCACTGAAAAATTAATAAACAAATAAAACCAGCATGGGTAACTGTGTAGTTTGGGTTTCAAAGTCAGAGAGCTGTTAGGAAATGCTAGCTAAAATAAAATAAGTAATTTCTAAATAAAGAATGGTAAAACAACAAAAAAAGTGTGCAAGGCTGCTACTCCAGACACTGACTTCTGTACGCAAACATTTTAGTAGGTTTTGTTTTTTACTAGTGGATAGAGACAAAAAACCTCACTGCTAATAACAATTTTGTGTCACCTAATACCGTACATGAATTTACTTGCAAAGGAATCAAACATCCCCATTGCTTTCTAGATGAGAAAACTCAACCATAATCGGGAATCACAATTTGCTTGCAGCTAGTAGTTCACGGCAGAACTGGGAACGAAGCACGGGTCTCCTGGGCTCAGCACCAGCCTCCAGACACAACCCATATTGCTTACAAAGTCTCTGATTCCTATCCTGCAACTGGGGTACTGAAAACGATCATCTTCTTGTGAAATTTCTGCTGTCTGAGCTACACATACACACAGCATGACCCCATATGACTTAACTTCTTAGGAAACCAGACCAAAAGTAGCAAGTTTTTCAGAGAAAGCGGAGCTCCAGAAAAGCTCTCTCTTTGGGGATTACTTGAAGCACCAGGTCTGCCAGAACCTGACAGAGAGGAATGAAAGGATGCCCCAAACTTCTTCCTGCTCTTTCCTCTGTGCCTGACTGATGTACACAGGAAAGGAAAATGCTGTCCGTGCTGAACTCGGAGACAAAAACCAAGGCATAAAGCTACACCTGAGAAATTATCTCAGAATACACATAAAATTGCAACAGCCTGAAGGAGATTCATGAGTGACTGAGACCTGAGCTGCTCATTTGCAAATAAGAAATACACAAACTACCATCTTTAATTCAAAGTATAAAAGACACCACATGCCTCAGTCCTGAGTGCATGCAAGAAGCTCTGCTCCCAGAGAGTGCATGCAAGCTCTGGTATAAATTCCAGTTTACATTTATATTGCTGGAGATTGCAGCACAGTTCCCAAGTTAAGGGGAACTCAAGTACAAACTAATTCTGCATACTTATCCACCTCCTTTCTCCCTTTGTATCTACAAAAAGCAAACCTCATCACACAGGTCAGATGAGACCCCCAACATGCTTCACTATCAGATGAGGAATCTTCTGGAGCATTGCACAGCAAGTGAACCACACCACGATACTAGAAATCAGGCATAGAATGAAGGTGGAACTCATTACAGCTTGCTTTCATCTCACTTCATTCTTCTGGAAATTAATCAAGTCTGTATTTTCACCCCAAGATCAAACCCCTGTCTACATTCAACAAATGGTTTGCCAGTTTTGAAGTTCTGCACAAATCCTGCAAAACTTACTAAAAGACTTCTATGTTACATAGACTTGCATATCCTGACAACCTGAAATCACCCTTTTGAGACATGCTGTGAATTAAGTCCATAAAGATGAGGAAGTAAAAGATTTAAGAATTCACAATACTTTTGCGACTACTTTAAAGTTGATTTGCACATTTACTATTTCTCCATTGCAGTTTCTCTTTAATACAATGACCTCATCAAAGATCTTTGATGTCTGGGAAAATGCACATTTCACAGAATCACAGAATCACAGAATGTCAGGGATTGGAAGGGACCTCGAAAGATCATCAAGTCCAATCCCCCTGCCAGAGCAGGAACGCCTAGATAATGCTACAGAGGAACGTGTCCAGGCAGGTCTTGAATGTCTCCAGAGAAGGAGACTCCACAACCTCTCTGGGCAGCCTGTTCCAGTGTTCTGTTACCCTCACTGAGAAGAAGTTTCTTCTCAATTTCATAGCAGAAAAAGAGTAAGTCAGAAAATAAATAATTCTATTTAACAACAGACCAGACATAGGAGTTCAGCCCACCCACACAAAAGGAAATCTCAGTGTTCCTTATGTACCTGGAACGAGGAATGTCCTTAAGAGACCAACAGCATTTATGTGCCCTGAAGACGCTGATCTTTCAGAATAAACTCAGGGCACTGATTCCAGTCTTAAATACAGAAGAATGCTGGTAATAGTTCACTCCCTAGTGAGAGGCAAATTTTTGCTCCTGGAAATACTTGGGCATCAGGCTTGCTGTCACCTATAGTAGCTCATCACTCACCATCAACTCATCCATGATCACTCAGCCCCTCTCCAGGTACTGCAAAAGGAGAACACAGTCCTTGTCAGACAAAAAGCAGGTTTTGTACTTGTTCAGGGGTTGCTGGGTTCTGTACTTTCAAAACATGTCAGACTTCTCATAGAATCTGTTTTGCAAGCCTATTTGTCCTAAAATTATATGAAGTACTGTTGTGCTGAGTGTTACTGATACTGTCTTCTACTCTCTCCAAGTGCCATTAGCTTCCCACACACACAGCGCAGAAGTTAAGCTTTGCTTTTGGAAAGAGATACTGTACTGCTAGCTTTAAAGCAGCAAAATAATGCACGGGATCAGCTTAAGATGACAGAAACCTGCACGAACAGCAGCAGAGTTACGTGGGGCCCTGGTTAAAGTCAATTCTGTCGAATGACTAAGTCTCAACAGCAAAACATATGCATGCAAACTCACAAAGACATTTTCCCCGACATCGCAGTCCCCAGCAAAACACTTGCCAATTTGGGGGGAAAAAAAAAAAGTGTTCCTTTCTATCAAACTCTACAGCAATTAAATAGCACCATATCCTTTAACAATTAATCCCACTATCAAATCAAGCATATTAATCCTACTATTAGTAATCTACTTCAAAATGTAGATTAAAATCTAAATGAGCACAGACAGTAACTGCTTTACTGTACTGGCAAACCAATGCGGGAGTGATTGCTGCTAAGCTGCAGCAATGTTCTCCTAAACTTAGGTCTAATGAAATGTCATGTTCCTGTAGGAACAGAGTTCCTCCTCCAGCCAAATCACCGAACGCACTGAAAAAACCTGACCCTCAAATTCAGCAACAGGAAAAACAAAACTGCATCTAAACCACAGACATAGAATGGAATTCCTCAAGAGTAACGTTTTATTGCTCTTTAAACCACCATTTCCTGACCCAGAGAATAGAGGTGGTGTTCTAGTGGTAACAGCAGTAAAAAAGCCTCCCTGTAAACAGCCTACATAATGTTGTCAGAAAACTCCTACCTTCAATACCATAAAGTGGCAAGGGACTGAAATGCATTAATCTGGCCAAACAGCAAGATAGTAATTTCTCACTAATCATTCCCTGGAAAGAACTTAGGTAACTAACACAGCAACTTCCCCTGTAATTATACAACATTAGTCCATAATCTTGATTCCTCTGGTAAATGAATCACAAATAAAAAGATGCCTTTTCAATCTGTAGATCAGTAAACCACTAAACCAATGCAGTGAAATAAAATTATACCATGGAAACTTTCAATTAGACAGCCTGAATATTAGAAACAGTTTACCCTTGCCTACAAGCACCTCAGGACAAGCTCATGTATCTCATTTTTGCAAACAGCTTTGTTCAGTTCTCTTCTCCTGCGGGGTGGACTGGTATCAATCCCAATATACCTGTTTTTAAAGGAAGGCAGTTTGAGCTGACATTACAGCGCAGCTGGTGTGGACACATCCACTGCAAGTCTCTTTTTCTTCTGAAACTCAAAGAATAGGTCCCTACTCAACTCCAGAAGTAATAATTTATATGAATGAGAAGAAAATTTGCTCGCTCTCATTTGAATAATGAGGATCTCATTTTGCAGAACTGTAGTCAGCAGTGAACAATTTATTAGTAAACATATTTTTGTTTCTGCAGACCGAGACATGTTTTCAGAACTATGTGGAAACAAAGAATAGCAAGACCCCTACCATCTAGACAAATGCTAACTGCCCTTGTTGATCCAAGTCCTATCCCATTTATATTCAAAGCAGTATCATTGGAAGTCTAAGGAATGCCATAGCAACATTTGCACAAGATTACTGAGCTTCGTTGTTCCAAGATTTCTACAGTCCCTCCAGCTTCTTTGAAGAAAGACAACACTGAATGTAAATGAATCTAACAACTGAGGGAAAGGGGGCTTGACATGTTCTTTGGTACCTTCGGTAAGTAGAGTCAGATATTACAAAATTAAAGGACTGAACAACATCCACAAAGGCTAAATTTTGAGTTTATTGTTACTATATAGTTGTTTTCCTTCCTAGAGTATTCTGACTGTACAAAGCACTATGTGTGTGTAGAAAACTTCAGCTGTGTCAAGTTTACAAATTGACTGGTGACACAGCACCCTCAAATACCACAGCCCCAATCACAAACGAACTCTTACATTTGTCACTCATTTACTGCTCAGTATTGCTCTTTACCTCTCAGCTGAAATACCATAACAAGTGGCTGTGGGCTTTCCATGCACAAACAGGTATTTGCTTGCAGTCAGTAGAGAAGAAAAAAATACAACTTAACAGCATGCCAAATGGAGAAATTGTACAAAACGACAAAATAGCTTAGTGACTCAGAGAATTTAATTGCATTAAAAATCCTAAGTGAGGATAGTTAGCTCAATACAAGGGCATTATACTGAACAACTCAATACTGTTCAGCAGGGATTCTTCTTGAAAGAAAAAAAAAAAAAGTACCACCAACCAAAAAGCACACCTCCCCCTAAAGTCAGCCTAATTAATTCATATTATGTTCAGGCAGAATGGGTCTGAACGCTAAATTTTGTAAAAAGCGCTAAGAGCTTTCAAACTTGTGTGACATAACATAGTTTTTGAGGAAAATAAATATTTCATAAGGACAGTTCTCAAAATCAGTAATGTTCTAGCTGTATTTTGCTGTCTCTAGAATGGGAAAATTTTATCAGTAGAAAATCTCTTCAGTGCATGCAAGCAATAAATTTTCAGTTTAGCAACAAGGATGTTACACAGAAATGTTATTTTATCCGAGGTATCACATGCTGCAATTTTGTTAGATGCATCTTCAATGAAGGGAAACAGCCAACACATAGAACAAGTTACAGGGAACAGAATTGCTACAGAAGCCCATTCTCTCAGTATTTAGTGGTCACCAATCACTGAATACTTTTCATGTGGAGCAGGTAAAACAATTCTGCTTGGCAAGATCTAACAGAAGAGCTCTTCTGCTGGCAAAACAAACCTCCTTCAGAGAGCTGAAGGAACTGCTGCTAGAAAACAGCTTTTTTGTTCACATGACCTTCTTCTAGTTTGTATAGGGATACAAGATTGCTTCCAGTAATGATTAAAAATGAAAAAAAAAAAAAACCAAAAGAACCCCATCAATTGTAATTACGTATAATGGTTGTAATCAGTTTTCTTGTCTTACTTATCAAGGGGTACATTTTCTTTAATCTTCCTTTTCTCACCAGCATACCTGTAGCCCTTATTATTCTTCATATCCCTCACCAGATTCAGCTCCACCTATGCCTCGGCTTTCCTGCTCACATCCCTACACATCTGGGCAGCATCCCTATATTCTTCCTAGAATACATGTCCCCGGTTTCAACTGCCTGTGCATTTCCTTCTTACACTTTTTGTTTGACCAGAAGGTCCTTACTCAGTCACGCTGATCTTTGGCCTTCCTTGCCTGATTTCTTACACATAAGAATTAAGAGCTCTTGTGGTCTAAAAACAATGTCCCTAAAGAGCTGCCAGCTCTGTTCTGCTCCTTTATCCTTGAGGGCTGTTTCCAATGGGGTGCCATCCACTAATTCCTTCAACAACTCTTAAGTTTGCTCTTTTGAATTTCAGGGTCCTGACTCTACACACTTGGCCCATATCCCTCAGGATTGTGAATTCCACCAGGGTATGACCACTGCAGCCCTGTTTGCCACCAGTCTTGATCTCTAACATGAACATTTCCCAGTTTGCTTCCAAAGGCCTTGTGAGCAGTGGTACAATCACAGCAGCTACAGAGACAGCAGCAGGAGTGAACTGTCCTTTATACAAAAAAAATGAGGGATGCAATCCTCTCTTTAGAGAAAACAGAGTAAATCAAGCGTTGCTTTAGAAAGGCACTCAAGCTACTGCCTGTTTCAGCAGCTTCCTAAATATTCATATCTCAAAGGCTGAGGAGTTGCATCCACTTCAGGTTCTTCTTTTCAAGTTGAATAGATCCTCAAGATAATGCTGTATTTCAGACCCTCATATGCACACCTGCTATGCTGACATGGAAATACTATAAATATCAGATTCTTTATAGAACCACATAGATTTTGCTTCAAAACAGATGTCTTAGTATGGCTGTTTATCTGCCCCTTTCTAGTTTGCTTTCAAAGACCTATGAAATAGTGACTGGCTACATCAGCGTTGTTCACACACTGTCTAGTCCCTTAATCCTGATCTGCACTTTGAATGTTAGAGCTTCCAAACAACTCTGTCAAGTTCCAGTACTCATCAAACATCTTGTCCACTACTCCTTAGTGTATTATATTCCTGTTGTCTGGTGCAAACTTGGCAACACTTTTAATTTAACACACCAGCTTCTAAGACTGTGTTGGAGCCTGGCCCATGTCTATTGAGCCACTGTCCAGAGCCCTCAAAGGAGCAAGAAGGTCTCCTGCTCTGAGGCCACACAAACAGGTCCTGAGAGTACATCAGATACCTAACCCTCAACTATAAGTAATAGAAGCAAAGAAAACCCAGGGAACTACAGACAAGTCAGCCTCACCTCTGTGCCAGGTAAAATCATGGAACAAATCATCCTGGTAACAGTACTAAGGCACACAAAAAATAATGAGGTGATTGGTGACAGCCAACATGGCTTCACTAAAGGCAAATCGTGCCTGACTAATTTGGTGGCCTTCTACGACAGAGCTACAGCGCTAGGTGACAGGGGAAAAGTGACTGATGTCATTTACCTGTGCATGCATGCAAAGCATTTGACACTGTCCTGTGTGGCATCCTTGTCTCTTAAGATGGAGAGACATGGACTTGACGGATGGACCACTTGATAGATAAGGAACTGGCTGGAAGGTCGCACTCAAAGAGTTGTGGTATACAGCTCAAGGTCCCCGTGGAGACCAGTGACAAGAAATGTTCCTCAGGGGTCTGTTCTCGGTCCAGTGTTGTTCAACATCTTTGTCAGCAACATGGACAACGGCATCAAGTGCACCCTCAGCAAGTTCACCAATGACACCAAGCTGTGTGGTGCCGCAGACTCACTTAAGGAAGAGATGCCATCCAGAGGGACCTTGACAGGCCTGAGAAATGGGCCAGTGCAAACTGCATGAGCTTCAACAAGTCAAAGTGCAAGGTCTTGCACCTGGGTCAGGCCAATCCCAGGCACAAATATAAACTGTGTACAGAGTAGAGTAGCCCTGAAGAGAAGGACTCAGGTGTGCTGATAAGATGAGAAGCTCAACATGGGCCGGCAGTGCACTCATGCAACTCAGAAGGCCAACTGTGTTCTGGGATGCATTAAGAAGAGTGTGGACAGCAGATTAAGAGAAGTTCTCCCCCTTCACTCTGCTCTTGCAAGACCCCAGCTCAAGTACTGTGTCCAGTTCTAGTGTCCCCACCATAAGAGGGATATGGATCTGTTGGAACAAGTCCAGAGGAGGGCCACAAAGATAATCCAGGGACTGGAGCACTTCTGCTACAAGGATAGGCTGAGGGAGCTGGGATTGTTCAGCCTGGAAAACAGAAGACTCCAGAGTGACCTTATGAATGCCTTCCAGTACCTGAAAGGAACCTACAGAAGGCTGGAGAGGGACAAGAGTGTCCAGTGCTAAGACAAGGGGAAATGGATTTAAACTGAATGCAATATACCTCTAGACTCAAGATTCAGGGGTGGACCTAATCCCTGATGCCACTGCACAGGTTATTAACAAATGTGAAACATGCACCATAATGAAGTCAGCCATATAAGAAAAGCCTCTGGTGTAAAGGGCAGTGGTACCCAGGACACTTGGTGAACAATGCAGAAGGATAAGGAAATCTGATGAATACCTCAGGGAGATTTGACCTTGAGGGAAAATAAGCCATTATTTGAGTTGTCTATTTTAGGAAAGACCACAGAAGGAATCACCTAAAGCAACAGAGAAAGATCCTTGCAAAAGCTAAACACATGCAGCAGTAACCTAACCTGAACTGATTTTGGTGTTCAGTAACTCGAAACAACGTGCCTCTCCTGCTCAGAGTGACCACTGTACCAGAGAAAACCGAAGTCATGGACTAAATGAACTCAGTGGCCATGTTATGACATTTCACAGGGATGACTTGCAGACTAAGGGAAGATAACTGTGTATAAATCAAAGGATGAGAAGGGGGTTGGTGAGGATGTATTGGATAGCGCAGTTCCTGAGCAGGACATAATTAAAACAGAATAATGGGTGGACTGGCAATGATAGAGTTAATTTCCTTCATTACAGCTCATATGGTACTATATTTTAGAATTTTGATCAGAACAGTACTGATAACACACTAATGCTCTAGTTTTTGCTGAATGGTGTTTCCACAGCATCAAGGGCTTTTCTGTTTCTCACTCTGCTTCCCCAGTGGGTGTGCAATAGGCTGGGAGGGGATACAACCAGGCAAATGACCCAAACTAACCGAAGAGATATTCCACACCATGTAACATCACACTCACCAGTAAAGGGGAAAAGAGGGAACTCTAGTGAGGATAGCCATGCTTTTGCTTGGCAACTGGCTGGGCATTGGTCTATCTATGGAAGTGAGGAGTGATTGCCTTTGTACCACTTGTTTTGTTTTCTTCTCTCTCTTTCCACTCATCCTTCACTTTTTAAACAAGTTTTCTTGCTTTATTCTTCCCTTCCTTCTTGCATGCCCCTCTGGGATAGAGGAGGGGAGAAGCAAGTGTGCAGCTGTGTGGTGCTTAGCTGCTCACCAGGGGTACCTTTAATATAAATTATCCCCTCTGGTTCAAAGTAGTGTCTGAATTCAGAGCATTTTCTTTAGAAAATCATTTTTAATTTTCCAAAAACATATATCCTCAAGACACCTCATATTTAAAGTACAAGTACCAGAAAAAAAAAAAAAAAAAAACGGAAGAAAGGCAAAAAAAAAAGAGGTATGGTTCTGAAATTAACAGGGTTAATGTGTGATGATCCTGCCAGCTGAACATTTATCACCTAGGTAAGTATACAATTGGGAACTTGGGAACACCCTGCTTACAGATGTGTACTCTCTACCAGACCACTCTATCTGACCACTGATATCAAGTGACATCAGTTGATTACAAGTAGCACAAATCATTACATATCTACCCCTTATAGTCAAACAAATCAGCCTTGTGTTTCTGCAAGTGAAATATAGACTTGAAGACTTTTTGCTAATGTATCAAATCCCAAACTTTTTGTTAATTTGGTAAACTAGTGAAAGCGCTTTATCTTCTTGGGCTTCTCATGACAGCAGACGGCATGCTTCTGGGGCAAGCACTGAAACACATCGCATTTTTTGTGTTGCTATACTCACCAATATTTAAAAATTTACATCTTAATCCTTGTACTAGCACATGCAAAGGAAAGCAGGAAGTATTCAAAATTCAGACCCAAATGATCAGACTGTTTTTTGATTTCTAGTAAATATTTCAATGCTGAAAACCACAGATGCACAATCTCTGCTGTCTCATCTGTTTTTTCTCTATTACAATTTCCCTATCCAATTCAGATTATTTCACAATATGCCAAGACAAAGAAAAAAAACAGACTAAGACCCAATATATTTTCTTTCCCATCAGCTTTGTCCCTCCCTTCAGCCTCATTAAGAAAACCATCAGCGTTTTCTAGCACACATCCTTCTTCAAAGGCCAAGCATGAAGGGGATGAGAGCCCTGAGAAGATAATAAAACTATCTCAAGGTACATTCCTACTATTTTTTGTCAGATTAGATTTCGTCCAGTCTTCCGCACGCATAGAAACTAGGCTGCCTTTTCAGTGGAGACACTGGAATAATTGTGGGGTGTGGTGAATATGATCTCTTTTAAGACACCTTCCTTAAGTTTATGCTGACTAGGAAGGAAGTCCAGGACAACTAGTATAGTGGACAGATGAATCCCCCACCCATTTTGTGTAGAAAAAAAATGCATCACAAAAAAAACCCCAAGCTAGTCAAGAACTACACTCACAGAAAATTAAGGGTTGGAAGGGACCTCTACAGATCATCTAGTCCAAACCCTGGGCAGAGCACAATCATCTAGAGTAGGTCACACAGGAACATGTCCAGGCTGGACACTCAAATATGCCACTGCCAATGATGGAGAAACATGCAATCAATATGCTATCCTGGTACTGACCTAAGCTCAACTCCTTCCCAAAAGCATCACCACCAGAGTCTCCACTGGTTTGCACAGTCTTCCCTCTAGCCAGCCCAAGTGCAAACACACTTTGGCGTACGGAGGTATCAGGTTAGTCACTGTCACCAGTCATCTGTTAAGGCAATTCTGCTTTCTTCTCAAACACATCAATCACTTTGTCCACTCATCTTGTAAAGTTTGCTATGAATAATAGCTTACTTGACACCACTTTTCTCACAATGTTCCAACTCCACACTAAAACCATTATTCTACCACTGATTCCCAAATGATACGTTCACACAGCTTTAGCCCAATCCTCCAGGACCAGGAGAAGAGCCAGAATCAAGGACAAGCCATTCCCCATCCCAGAGCTGGTCCGAGCTGGTCATTTGCAGCATGCTCTCCGTATCATCTCAGCAGCTCTGGGTTTTTCTTTCCATCTAGATATACCAAGCTGACAGGCAAGCAGAGAAACATGGCTCTAAGCCAGATCAGCACTAAGCAGCTGCGCCTCCAGACAGCTATTCAAATCAGGCACCTGTGAACACAGTCATTTTTTCTGACCAGCAGACAAAAACGCACAGGGAATGAAGTAACAGAACCTTCTCATTCATTCCAGCTTACATTTACAAACAACTGCTTCAGATTCCATTTTTTAAAGGACATTGAAGTATCATCTGCTGAGTGTTTTTAGATTCCACTTAGTCCAAAGTAGCACAAGCCTTTTATAGCACCACAGCATCATTTCTTAAAGTGGAAATAGGGGAGAAAAATATCTGATGATATCCAGCTGTGAAACAGAAATCACAGATCAGCCAGGCTTACACTCTGAGAAACACCCGTTGCAGCATGTGCATGGAGTGAAAAAAATAAACAAACAAACAAATAAATAAAATCCAAATCATCTAAGTTGAACTTTCCATCATAATTTCCATACCCCTCCTTACTTAATTTTTATGAGCATACCAAGAATGTAGATTTTTTTGTTGATTATTTATGGAAGATGGGGTTTATACACACCAATAAAATTCCTGTAATTACAAAATCCATTTGCTTTGGGAGGACAGTGCCAGCCATTTTCTGTTCCAAGCAGAACACAAATAATAGGAGTCAAAAAATCAGGTGACTAATTACAGATCTTAAACTTCAGATCACATCAACTAAAACCAAGTGATTTATGCAGTTTTGAATAATAAACATATTCTTTAAAATTGCAATCTGTCCAAAACTGATGAAAAAATAACCAGAGAATCAGAGGGACAGTAATGACATTATAAAAAAATTTAAGATACAGCATTAAGGTCTGACAGGGGAAGCACCATGTATAGAAAAGCCCTGCTTAACTACTATGCAAGTACATGATTATGTTTTAATGTGACTTTGACGTTACAGCCTGTACACCACTGAACATGGAATTTTTCCTTTCTTACATCTTCGACTCTTACTGATGAAGGTAAAGACATGTGCCCCCTTCTTAAGTAACCTCTTGTGCTTCGTGACTTCCCGAGTCTGTTCTGATATCTCATACAGACAACAAAAGCAAACGGTGGACCCAAAGGGCGCTGCTCCTTCTCCACAACTGCTTATGGAAGACCTGAGTGTGGTAACACTCCCTGGAGTGCTTAAGTCAGCAGTATCCTAAGCAGGTAAAAAAGACCACAGGAAGTGATTCTGGAAGACATTCAGCAAGTCTGGCTGCAGGTCAGAAGCAGGGGGACCCAGCATCTTCAGGGTGTCACCTGAGAGAGGCAGATGGTTCTCAGCTTCTGGCTCTGCTGAGTTTATGCAGCTTCTTGGGTCCTGCTAAGCATTACCTTAATTTGAGAAAAAAAGAGTATTATGGCAAATCACCTGGGAAAGATTAAAAACCCTTGCCATAAGAAAGGTATCATGACATCTGATAATTTTTAAGTAGTGGTTTTCTATTTTGAGACTATCAATTTTCTTCTTCAGATGATGAAAACACTGCTTTATTTTCACGCTGATGGTTAAAAACAACTTTTTTACCCATGCACAGCAAGTCAGAAGCAGAAACAATCTTCCATTTCTGTACCTATTTTTTCATAAGTAGTAACACTAATACCATACACCTGTATACTACATGCCAGCCTAGATATGTATTAGGTATATATACTCCCCAGTAATATGATGCGAAAACCCACGATAGATTACAGTGCAACATGATAAGTTATACAGAATGTAGAACACCTTAAGACTATTCTGCGTCTCAAGCTACTTTCCTGCAGATGAAAATCAGACTCGGAGCCTCAGTGATAACTCCTAGTCCCACAAGCTCTATAATGGAGGCAGGCACAGAACCCAGCTCTAGATGCCAGAACGTTAATTCTAACATTTCCCTTTCCAAAACCTGTCTATGTTATGAACTGATACCTTAATACAAAATAGTACATACTAGCAGTCATTGAAATGTGGGAAGGACATTTGTATACCCAAGAGAAATTGTAAAACATCGGTTTCAGGAAAGCTGAGAAGAATGGTGCTCTTAACTGTGCACCTATGCACTCTGCTGCGGCAAACTTTTCTCTTTCTACTCCTTACACATTCAGCTCTTATCACAGAAAAAAAATATTTAATTTTACAAAGCTTCCGTACCTCTTATTTATCATAAGTACTAGCGTCATTTCATAAATCACCAGCAAGTTTATCAACATAAACATCTGCCCATTTGCAAATCATACAACAGTCTGAAGGTGAAATGTCTTTAAGAGCGCAGAATACTGCTTTTATTGTCTTGGATATACTTCCCAACAGTGAATTACATACTGTTTCAGAAAGATTAATAGAAATGCCAGTCTTGTCAATTAACCATGTAAAATACTTTTTTTAAGTATCAGTATATAATAAACTTCTGTAATTGAAACAAGACCCTGAATACAGAACAAATGGGTAATATTAATTCATACCTCACCATGCTGTCAACAGTTAACCACATGACTAATAACACATGTAGCTTGAAGCAAGAAAATCTATTTTTCTGCCTCTGCTGAGTTAATCTGGGTTGTTATATGTTCGTGGTTGATTCATTTAGAAAGTAAGAATGTAGAAGTTGTCTTGCAAACCAAAACAGAAGAACCACAAAAGTTTATGTTAAGTATTCATCTTCATAACACATCTTCTTTTGCATTTTCATTGCCTCTAAAAATAAACTGTCCACAATATCTGCATTGCATAATTGATACCAGTCTGTCAGTTATGTCATATTATTTTACCATCAAGTAACTTTAGACAGAAATCTTATGTATTGCTTATTTTGAAATGCAACTTTTAATAACAAGATTCATGAAGACTGTTTTCTATTACTCAGTAAAACTCAAAGAGGGCATGAAATGTGTTGAAGGGGCATATCAGTTGACAGTCATGAAATGTATCAGTGGAGTGCTTTCTAGCATCACCTCTAAATTGCTTACATTATTTTTTTGAAAATTACTTTACTCAGTACGATTATTATAGTCTTACACCTTGAATTATTTGTTGTTTGACTTGCTACAGTTAGTGCAAGCTACCAGAGATCCATCTGGTGCATCTGCTGCAGCACTCATCAATTTGACTCACAGCACCCTTACTGAAATACTGTAAGTGGGGTCTTCTGATGACCTTAACCTCACCAGTGTTGAAAACTCTTTAAGAAGCAATTATCAATACTTAACTTCACTGACCTTTTGGCAAATGCCAGATTTCACTCTTTTTGAAAACAGCAACTCATGGCAAATAAATGGAACAGATATCAAAACTTGTTGGAAAAAAAAAAGCACTTGAAAAAACAAAATCTGGTATTAAAAATTGAAGAGTTGACAGCTATTGATAATGAAAAGGTCATTTTTTTCCCTCCATTTAACAGCAGGTTCAGAAGATGCTTCTTTTTTCTCACATTGATAAGAACTTTCATTAAAGATTTGCAATATTGTCTGCGAACTGAGCAACAGGAATGTCTGAGCTCTTAAAAACCTTGAAAAGATGGAGAATGGGCTGCAAAATCACAATATTTTGGGTCAATACAGTCGTCATCATTTTCTGAACTGCACACACAGAGTCTTCAGTGGTTTAACAAGAAAGAAACAGTTATCCTTGATGAAGAACGAACTCCAACCATCTTCTCCCCATTTATTAGCAATGGTACCCCCAAGTTGAGGCTTTTGCACACTGCAGTTAAAACATGTGTTGTGGTATAAAAAACAACAACATTGTTTTACTTCACCAAATCTGAGCTCTTGGAAGTTTGTGCATTTATTTCAACAGCCTCCCCAAAAAAGTTACCAATTTCTCTTTCTCCTGTTCATTCAACATATTTACTGGCTTCCAAGAAGCTTTTCAAAGCAAGGTTTTCTCTGTAAGAAGCAAGATTTTCCAGTATCTAAAACAAAAAACCAAGAAAACTTATCAAAGGAGAAGCTGATAGGGCTTTGCTACTTTGTAGTATAGCTATTTCTACAATACGCTGCAGAACGAAGTGATGGCTTTGCATTTATAAGGAAAATGATCTGCAGGCCTTCACAGAATTCACAAATGCCAGTGTCCTTAGTACATCATTGAACATCAGCAGTCAGAATAATTCAGTAAAGTTCAATGTTCCTTAATGTTTTTCCCCATGCATGCCTGCATCATGTGTGGTGGCCAGAGCAGACAAAGATTTAGGAGTGCATTGCCATAACTCTGCATTAAGGAAAGAATAAATATTAGAAACAAGTGTCCAAAGCCATATGCCTATTCAGTCCCTTATTATCAAATATTATCAATTATAGATTACAATTTCACAGCCATGAATTGTATAGAAGGTCTTTCCCTCTCCTATGTAGTAAAGGAGAGAAATTATAACTTCATTAAGTAGCCGTATTTCAGCCTCTGATGGGGAATCCTGGTCTCTAAACTCAAACTAACCCCTTTTTTCACATTCCTCAGGACATGCTATTATCTACACACTATAAAACAAAGCTGATATATTTCATATTAAATTAATGGAGTTCACCTGAAATACAGCCTCATTCAGGGAAAAGCTGTGCCTTTGCCTTAACTTCACAGCAACTTTGTGGCTAGAAGGGTCAATCCCAAACCATACGTTAACATACACATTTTCAGCACAGCCCTGTGTCTGGAAATCTGGTGACATTTTATAAACCGTAGGGTTCTTTTCTTTTCAATTTTTCTAATAATACACGGCAAACATCATTATTTCTGCAATGAGAAATTGCTGTTGTCAGCTACCAGCATGATGGCAACATAACTGCTGAAATATGACATTTTTTTCCATTGCTTTACTTCCTCAAACCTAACTGATTTATAAGCTGGTTTTGATAAGGTATGAGTCACAGAAGGAAAATAATAGATTCTTAGGGTTAATTAGTACCAGCCTGGTTTTGCCACTGCTGCCATGAACTTTAGGAGTTTTCAGAAAGATACACAGGTAGGAAGGATGAACTATCAGCATTATCTGCATGGTTAAAAAAAAAAAAAAAAAGTAGCAACTGTGTCTGCAAAGTCCAAAGGAAGACCACACTATTAAAGAGGCAGAAGTGCTACCACAGCAGTCCCTGTTTTAATATATTGCATCCAATTGCACTGACAGGAGACCACATAAAGTCCAGGTTTCTTCAACCCTTCTTCACAGAGACGCTAAACTGACAAAGAATATTTACTTCTACATAATCCGGGCTGACAAAACTAGGAGCGGTTACACCAGGCTAAATAAGGAATTTTTGTTCCCTTTCCCAGTAAATCTTTAGGGGAAGGGGGAAAAAAAAAAGATAATTACTCTTCAGACACATAAAGAACATTACTCAAACCAACTGCAGAAGATAATCTGGAAAGCAGGCAACGATACAGCGAGCTTTTCTTGTGCAAGTACATTCTTAGGTATGACTTTGCCCAAGATAAAGCATAACCAATGTACTAGTCTGACTAGTGGGACATAAATCTTAACACAAATATAGACACACACACCACTACATGGCATAGCTGAGGAAGAGTGGGACTTAAACGGTACTATTCTGGATCTAAAATAACACATGCACTGGCCACTCAAAGGTCCAGGCAGACTCAGTTTGGTTTTTGTGAAAGAAAATCACAGACGAAAATTCAGAAGTGAGGATTTTATGATAATGCTGAAAAACATGAGCCAAAGGTGTCTGCTTTTCAATTGAGACACGTTACTGCAGGAACAAATTAGCTCAGACAAAGCTGTGTCTCACGTTAGCTGCAGAATAAACCCAGTGGTTTGTCTGGGATTTTCACAGTACATTCCTCTTCTACAGAAGTTTTGACATTAGCAGCTGGATGCAATCACCGATCAGCATCTACATCAGACTTCCTGCAGCAGTCAATGGGGAAGATGAAAAAACCTTATACAATTGATCAAAAAAATGACTCATTTTGGAGGGCTCTTACATACAAACTCAGCCAGCAGAAGTTACTAGGTCCAAGCTTTAAGAACTGGAGGCATATAATTTAATCTTGGATTGCACACATTTCTTCCACAGTTTGTTTTCCCATTGATCTTAATGTCAACTGGATTTCTTTTCTGCAGTATTTTACTACGTTTATTTGAGAACTAGGCACTTTTATGATTACTTTAGTTTAGCTGGGCCAAATTGTAATAGGCAAAACTCCCATTGACTTTAAAATTGAGCAACAGCATTAGGATTATTTTTCCAGAAGATTGGACCAAATTTGGCTCTAGTCATGCACAGTTTTTTCATTAATTTATTTTTCAAATCTTCAACATCTGCACAGAACATGGGTGGACCTCCTTCAGCATTTTCAACGGGATTGAAGCCTAATGCTTCTGTTTATAGGATTCATTTCTGATGTAAAGGCTTCTGCAAAAACTACTTTGACGCTGTACAGAAAATTAAATTGTTCAGTGTGGGGACAGACCTTGAACCACAATCACAGCAAAGCAGGGAATTTCAGCAGACACATCCATGCAATGAATCAGGCATATAGTTAACAACAAGTTTTACCCTCTTCTATTCTGTTAAGGACTAAAATTTAAAACTTGGGGGGGGGGGGGGGGGGGAAGAATTGTAGCATCTTCCAGGTGCCACAGAGCAGTGCCATGCAGCCACTGCATCTCTCGCTCATGAAGACAGGTTTGATGAGGTAAAAAGAAATTGAGGGACTGCAGAAGAAATCCATTACAATCAATTCTTTTGCTGAAACAGAGAAACCCTATCTTTGTTACATATGTTACTCTGCTAGAACTCTCTTCCAAACCACAAATTGCTATTCCACCTTCAGCCTCTCTATCCACAGCTATTCCTTGGCTGGCAAACACAGAATGATTGGCTGGGAGCTCCCAGGTTAGCAGGTATCTGACTTTATATGCTTGTAAGATGACTGTTACCTCAAGTAATACTTACTTGAGGTAACAGAATACCTTACACCAAAACAGACAGCACCTGACTAGATCAAAGAGAACATTCTACATTTCTCAATCTGGGTCCAACAGCAAGTAGATGTTACTGAAACTGGTTTGTCTCCTCAGGAAATGTTTAGTGGACTCCAACGCTGGAAACTGTGTATCAGCACTACCCTTTGGACATTACCTCATCAACTAGTGTTTCATTTATTGATTTAGCTACAGTAAAGCACTTCGTAGTTTGCTTTGGATCAGTTTGGGGAGGAGCTCCTTAGACAACTCCAAGCTGGCATGCCTATGCGGAGACTCAGTTTAAGAGAGGACCACTGGAGTGACAAGATGTGTAAGGATACAATTGAGTAACTTTGCAGCAAAAGATACGTATAAAACAGGTAGGCAACCATTTCTTTTTCGTGAAAGGAACATCTTTGAAGGAATATCCCTTACTGAGCTCATTTGCTATCACTGTTCCTAACATCACAGAGCAAGTGATAACCTCCACTCAGAAAGAACAAGGATGCTCTCTGCACTGTCTTTCCCCATCCAGAACCATGCAGCATCCTGCCCTCATTTCAGTTTCCTGATATACTTGCCTGAGTGATGGCAACAGTGTCGCACTCTTTAGTGGCATCTGCTGCCCAGTGCCCCAGACAAACAATGTGCATACTCTGCCTAGAACAGGATCCTTCCAGCAGCCAAGTAAACTAAGCATCAACTCTTAGCATTTCAGTCAAAGAAAGAAGGCCTATGACTAAATATTTACATCATGGGCAACTTCACTCCTCCAGTACTGATCCCTTACAGCCTAAGAATTTTTATTGCATAAAAACTTAAGCAAGCCCAAATCAACAATAAGGAGATCCACATATTTCTAAACAGAGGAGGTGCTTTGTGGTATGTCAACAAAAAGATTGTGACTGTCAGAGAGCAATGACATTAGCTCTGTTAACAGTACTGAAAATGATTTCGAGATATAATTACATAATAAAATCAGGAAAACTGACTGGACTGTGATACAATATAGTTCAGTTTGGACATTTTTTTCCCTGTTGTCTTTGAATGGAGTTACTTGGATGCCTTTACGAAAAAAAAAAAAAGTAGTGTAACTATGACTATAAGGAATGCAACATGGGATTAACCAACAGTAAAGATTAATCTTACAAGACTTGATATCATATACTAAGTAAAACTTTCTAATTAATCAGAGCTTTGTATACATGTCTCTTTTCTGATACATATTGGTATTAAAGCTTTTTGCATTGACATATGATACAGATTCGTATTTCTTACCTCTACAGTGTTTCTTCTCACAGTAGCAAATCAACCAGAAATGCATACATGGAGTCCAAAACGTTTTTAACGGAGTTTTCAAATTAATCTTTTAGGATTGTGTGTGAGTTGATATCACATGCTTCCTTGTAATCACTATTTTTCACTAATTCATGCTTAAAGACTCAGTGTTTTAGAAAACCATTTATTACATTTTGATAAAAATAAAAAGTCATGGTAGCCATTAAATTAATAACAAGTGCAGCTGGAAAACTAATTATAAACAAGTAATTGCCATTCATGGAAGGCAGCTGCCAAAATTTTGGCCAAGTATCTTAGTCAAAAAAGTGAAGCAAACAAATTTTTGCTAAAGTGTGCAAAAAGTACAGTAAATGGTGAAGAAGGAATAGTTGGTGTAGTTAGACTAATTCAGATCACTTACAAATGTGATCTTATCTAAATAATATGCATTTCAACTCTGGTAAATGCTAGATTATAGATCGCGAAATGCAAAACAAATAATGTATATCACACAAGTCAATTGGACAGGGACTTAAAATCATGTACATCTTTTAGAACATATCCTCCTGGAATTGCTAGGTAGCTAGGACTGTTAATGTAATACACAACAATTCTGGCAGAAGAAAAATGCTGATTACCCAATAGGATTAGAGGAAAAAATAAGGAGTCTGTGCATAATACTATGCAAACTACTGCTAGGTGAAATGTTCAATTCCAGACCAGAATCCACTCTCCAAAAGAAAAGCTGCCAAAACCTGCAAAGTTTGGGAAAAAAAAAAAGGTCTGAAATGTAGAGGAATTTCTTGTGGAGCAGAGGTGCGGTATAACTTTAAAAGTGTGGACAACCCAGCTTAGGCCTAAACAGAGGCTCTGTCCTTGAAGCTGCCTTGGAACACAGGGAGGAGGAGGTTTTATCTGTTTTGTGAGAGCTTTGCTAGATGCTTGGCTGGAGGTGCTGGCCCCACGGGGAGAAGGGAGGGCGAGAGCCGCCTGCATAGCTGAATGGCACTATCCAATAAAACGCTGGCGTGTGTAAACCTGTGACTGACCAACTCTGTTAAGGGGCAGGCGCGGGGACACTGCTGAACTGTATATATTGAGCTGTCCGGGGCAATAATAGGGAGGACGATCTGTAGCCATATTGGTGTGATGATCGTTAACTTGGCCGGCTCTCCGAAGGGACCCTTCTTCACTGAAATATCTGCATTATGATGACGACAGGCTTTATAAGTTTATTTTTTGTTTTGTTTGTAAATTAAGATCAGAGAGGTGACTTAGAAATTAGTTCCTTCTATTTAATTGGGAAAAAAGGATTTCTAACAACAGAAGGCATTTTACTGTAACAGGAAAAAAAAAAATATAAGAATAATATAATCACTGGGACCTGGAATCAGGCAAACTGATTAGAAATAAGACACATATTCCTCTGACTGTTAACAGTCAACACTTTGGAACAATTTGTCTATAGACACAATGGCTTAATACTCATTCGGTATCTTTTAAATGAAGAGTCAGTGCCTTCCCATAAGATACTCACTCACTCTTGCAGGGTTTAAAACAGGGATTACTGGGCAGACTGCGCGGCCTGTTATGATTCAGCAGTGCAGACCAGAGGGCCATAGCCATCTCTCTGGCCTCAAAATTACTGAAAGGCTAGTAAGTCACTCAGAAACATTTGGAAAGTGGGCATGCAGAAGAGAAAGAAGATACCAGTGCTTGGGAGCAGGCCAAAAGCTTAAAGAGCCGCTGAGAACCAGCATGGGCGCATTTTAGTCCCAAACTTCCACAGGGGTTAGGGCTGGGAGAGACATGAACGTTTGTTTAGAGACTGTTTGTCCTAGCTAAATTGTTTTCAGGATCTAGTTCGAAGTATTCAGAAAACCCTTTCATTATGTAAGAATAGAAAATAATCTAGGCAATTAAAATAAGTAACATTTTTCCAGATTCACGTAAGACAGCTCTGGGTACTCCCATCTTCATCTGGCCTCTGCCTTAAGGAATTAGTCATACCTGGCCTCTCAACTACAGTCCCACTGTAACCAGACAAGGATTTACCACACAGAGGACAGTGAAAAAAACGTCCAGCTTAGGTTTGTCAGCAGTAATAGATCTTTCACATTTAGCTGCTGCTGCTGCTAAATACTAAGAATACAGAAATACAGTATATTACGTATTATGCTATGTGTTATTATCTATATTTTATATAAAAATACCAAAATATATAAAATATATTAGTGTGTACATGAAAACCCTATTAAAATAACATCAATATTACACAGTAAGAATAAAAAGCCTTCTGTAATTTCCAGTTTTCTGGCAAACAAAGGTCTATTTGCTTCTGTTAACTCCCCACATAGCTTTCACCCACACTTCACTCTTTGCTTGTTCACTTGGCCTGTACCATAATTTCTTGTAATTTAAACCACTGAGTTGCATTTTCACCTTCAGGGTTCCCTCAAAGTAGCCTAAAAGCATGAACAAAACTGTGAGCAGCTGATCCCCTCAATGAATGTCTCCAGCTGTTTTTTGAAGGTTTTGACCTTTCTTGTACATTATTTCTAGTTGTACTTCATGTTCCAGTGTCCACGTACAAACAACTGAAACACATGGTGTCTAAAAGACTTAAGATACTTTCAAATCCCATCTCCTTTAAGCTTTCAAATACCCTTGGACAATCTTACATAGACTATTTTTATTCTAATTCCTGTATGAATCCTCACAGAAAAATGTAAAAACTAACAGGGAAACTTTCTCCTGATAGTGCTTCTATAAAACTTCACTTGAAATTTTACAGCTTATACACGATTGCTAGACATTTCCAGCAAGATCAAGATTGGCCACAGAGACTAAAACTCTTACATTAGTTTCTGGTACCAGCTGCCAAATGAGAGCCTCATCTGTTTAAAATCAGTCAAAAGGCTGCTTTTGAAAGAATGCAAGTTTGTTAAAAATAAAGTTAAGAAATAAGTAACAGAGCTGTCAGAAAATCTTACAGTATAATTAAGTTACAGCAAACTGAAGTCAACAAAATCTCTCTCACGACTGGCCAAACAGTGAAGCAATTTAAGATAATTGCTATGTACAATCCCATAACCAAGGACCACCATTTACCATGAAGAGCTAAGAATCCTCCATAAAACAGAGAGTTCAGAAATGAAGCAATCTTCACAAATAACACTTTTATGTAAGATAAATAGCCAAATTTTGCAAGATCTCTGTAAGAGAAAAGCCCTGTGCAGAAATTGCTGCACGAACGAACAGTTTTCTTCATACAAACCTCACAGTTTTAACCCACCATTTGACCCACATTGACTAATTTTTACTGCTGGAGGTTAGATGTAAAATCAGGGTAAACTACCAGGTTTAAACATCTGAATTTTAAGTGACTATGGCTAACAATATCCTGTTTTCATTAATTTCTCAGAATACTCCAAATAAAGAAGTGTTTCAATCTCATCCATAAGGGTTCCTTCTGTGAACTGGAAGAAATTATCCTATATACTCCTTATATAAAGCATGACACCAAATCACAATGTCTGTTCTCCAAAGAGTAAAATTCTTAAAGGTAGATGTAAATGTGTTGTTTCTTTCACGCAATGAACCCTTAAGAAAACTTTGCAATCAGATGGATAATATTTGACTAATACTTCATTCAGAAGATAAAATTCCAAAACATTCCAATTCTTCTCTCTCCCAAGAGCCCGAAAAATTAGTGATAAAAGTTTTATATTATGTACAAAACAAAAAAAAATTCTTTGGAAGAGGCTGGAATTATTCTTCTGGTACTGCATATGTGGAAAAATGAGCAAAGCCTTAGACTGACCCATTTCTTCAGACAATCTCCATGGGCAGGAACTTCCTTGTACAGGGAATGAAAGGGACACCAATGGGGAAGTGCAACTGCAAAGGTTAAAAGCAAGGTGGAATCTTAACTCTAACTGAAAATCAGGAGAACTCAGAGACTTCAGTCACCTCCAAACTTCAGAAAATATTTAAGCTCTTGAAGAAATTTTAGGGCAAGGCTTGCAAAAATCTGCTTGCTTCTTCACCCGCATTAAAAAAGGCAGAGTCTAATAGTTCAACTCCTGTGGTACCTTTCTCTAATGCAAGTAGTCCCACTAGTTGAGAAGACATTCCAATATGAACAAGATACTGGTAAAGAACTCAGTTTTGTGATTATAATACAGCTGCAACAAAATGGAGCAAAATTACAGTGCTTCCTTCAAAATAAGCAAAACCACTTTTACATGGATCACTTGCAAAATTAAAATCATTGCCTCATAATGCACAAGTATTTGCTAAATAAATCTAGCACTACCTGTATTATAAGGATTTTCTTTTCCTTTGTATGTGCACATTTTGTCGTCAGATTTGAATGCAATTCCTGCCAGCTGGACAAGATGGGCTTACCTCCTCTTTCTATTCCCCACAGTCGGAGAGAGCTACATAAATGCATTTTCCACTTCAGCACCTACCTTTTAAAAGGTTATGAAGTCACCTGGGCCACACAAATAGAAGTGCTAAGGAGGAATAGCATCAAAGTTGTCAATATGAATCATTATCAATAGGTGAGACATCTCAACGCAGGTGTCAGCAGGAAGAGAAACATGGGGAACTGCCACAACATAGCAGAACAGTCCAACATTTCATTATCTATCATATCTGCTGGTGACCAGCTAGCTGAAATCTTTGCATAAGGTGACTGCAAAACCTGGTATCACATGAAGTGATGATACTAAATAGGACACAAGACCAAAGATCACATGAGACAAGAATGTATCTGGGGCTAAATGATGCTGTAACAGATGTGGTGACAGCTCGCTTGTGGCCACTCTGCCAGCCCCAAAACAGCTCCAGTGCGGTTTCAGATCCAGGAAGATGTTCTGCTCCAGGCTGGCTCACACCACACCAGAGATAATTCACTCAAGTCTCATTTTCTCAAGTGCTGAACACCTGCAGTTTCCTCTGATTTCAGTCAGTGCAGAGGGTACTCAGCGCTTCCGAAAACCAAGCATAATGCATGAGCAGACATGCTCCGAAGAAGCAGATGCTCCACAAAGCCAAAAACGCCACCAATTATACAAGCCCTGTGAGTTTCCTTTAGAGTGGAGTTTGAAGTGTGCAACTTTCTAGAGAGATGTTTAAATACTTCCAAGCAACTACAGAACAGTAATAAAGAAAAATGCCACCCTCACTACTACTACTGTCAGTCATGCAGTATTATAGTAATCCAAACTATCTCCATGCTATCTGGCAGGCAAAGAAACAAACCACAGCAGTTTCAATAGGATGAATCACCATATAATTTGGACAAGACGATCTTACACAAGAGTTGGATTTCTGAAACTGTGTCTGCGGAAATGTTCCTGTCATCTTACTGAAAAAAAGAAATCGGGAGGGAACTGCATTGCTACCAACAGAGAAAACAGAATAGCGTGATTCTAAAAGCACACTGCTTTAGTGTTTGATTTAAGTAACATTTGCCTAATACGCACAGAAGTACAGACTAAATCTAAACACAACTGTCTGAAGTAAAAGCAATAGCAGGTATTATCTATTGGGTGACGGAGCACTGGAACAGGTTGCCCAGGGAGGTTGCGGAGTCTCCTACTCTGGAGACATTCAAAACCCGCCTGGACGCGTTCCTGTGCACTCTGCTGTAGGTGATCCTATTCCGGCAGGGGGGTTGGACTAGATGATCTTTGAGGTCCCTTCCAACCTCTAACACTCTGTGTGTGTCTGTGTGTATCTCTTAGCCCACTGGTCAGTTTTTACTCAAGAGCTCTCTTCTGTGCACTTCTTGAGTTAAGAGCTCAATCTCTGAGCACGTGGCCATATTGCAGGGACTTAAGAGTTACATCTTAGCCCACTGCATCCAGTAAACAAATACCAAAGGATTTCAATTTATCTGGAAGACAAAAATTTCACGTGCTTTAGGGATCTATTAGGGATGCAAGCGCTACAGTGTTCTTGATATTTGAGGCAATCCTTTTTTTCGAAGGACAAACACCATTACAAGGCGACAACTATCAAAACCAAAACTCTTACATGATAAATTCTGTTAGGTTGCACCATTTTTTAGAGTCCACTTTCTTCATCATCTCTTCAAAGGTTCTTCCACAGGCAGGCAACTTTTCTACCATGAGAGATTCATTGCAGACATTAATCTGTTGACACACACCTAGGTAAAATCGGAAAGCACATTACATCTCAAACACTGAAATAGAAGCAGCTTGAAGACATCACTCACAAACTCACATACTTCCGCTTGCCATTTACATTGTTGTAAGCCTAATATTCAACTTTCTAAACAACTAAAGAAAACAGATAAAATATTTCTTTACATAAATTTATTAAAAACATAGCTTAGTATTAAATACTATTGGTTACCATATATACCATATAAGACACCATATCTAGGATCACCTTTTAGACCTAACCTAGAGGAACCAACCTAGTCACTTTTCTAACCTTATTGAGCTCCTACTCCTACTAACTTACTACTGCCCATTTGCATTTTTAGTTAACAGCTAACTGGAGTTACTGATCATGTACTTCAGTGTAGAAAGCACTTCTCAGGCTTACATAGACAAATCCCGTTCAACTAACAATATGACTCTAAATATACTTCAACATCGGAAACATCTATACTTCTTATCATCTAAAGGGCTTGAATTCCCAGTCACAATTAAGCTGCTTCTTCAGTATACCCACTAAAGCAATCATCTACCATTATCAAATACTGGTGTTACAAGGTACAGCTACTTGCAAAGAAAGTTGACCCTGACTTGAGCAAGCCTGTTATCTTTTGCAACCTGAAATGGCAACTCCACAATATTTAGAGTCCAAGTCAAAGGCTTTTCTCATCCAGCCCATGCCTGCATTGGAACACAAAGACTGCACATTGATATTTCTTACAAAATTAAAATTCTGAAAAAGAAAAAAAAAATCTATTCAGACTAACTAAAGCATTTGATTTTTGTAAGGCAGAAACATTTTGTTTGGATTAAGTAGCTAAATATGTCTTGCTTTACCTTTGTAATTGTCACTATTTTGACTGTTCTTCTACAGACTAAATGTATACATTTTGCAGAACATCAGAAATTACCTGTAAGCATATGTATGTCAACATATTTAATACAAATTCCTAAATTAGTTTGGAAAAAAAAGTCTGATCTCTTTTCTTCACAGCAGGACAAATCCAAGAAAAAGATTTACCTGAAAAAGATTGCCACCCTAGCAAACCAATGTGTCAGGCAACCCTCCTGAGAACTCTGGAGGAACAGCTTTTTGTAAGAACAAAAACAAGAACATACCACTTAGTCCTTTTTCAATCACAGAAAAAGGAAGTCTAAGTAGAATCAGGTCTTGTACCTTTTTCTTTCGAACATACATTTTCACTGAAGCCCTACTTACACCAAGGTAAGGAGGTATTTCTTTTTCTTCTATGATTTACTTTGACAGCAGGATCCCATCATTGCTGAGAAGACCCACTGGTTCTCATTTTGTGTGCTGACAGCCCAACACCCTGCCAGGTGAAGCGGAGTCAAAGCATGCAAGCCTTTACTTGATGAGAAGACAGGCACAATCCTCACTTTTAACAAGGCACCGGTCCTTACTATTTAGTCCAAAAAGATAACTGGTTTCAGGCTTCACCTCACACATCAAGTGTCTCACAGAGGAGATGGCTCCCTGAGCAAGACCTATTTAGCCATCACAGACAACTCCTTAGCTGGAAAAGTCACTGACTCAGTGACACATGTGCCAAACAAGAGCCATCACATCTGGCCAAAGAAATAGTTTGATTTCACGCATTTTCCAAGAGTAGCAGGCCCATAACTGGTCAGCCTACGTCACACCTGAGACCCAAAGCCTACTATTTTATATAGACCTCAAACCTCTCCAGGCATATGGCTGACTCATCGGGACCTGCCTCATCTCCTCCATCATATCTGATTGTCAGACCTCTTAGAGCTGACACTAAGACTTCATCCACTTCAGAAAAAAAAAATAAAAATAAAAATATCACAATTACAATTAACCACCAGTGACAGAAACCATGAAAGTTATAATACAGGGGCAGCATAGTTTTGTCCTTGCAAAGTTAACAGGAGAGCATGGACCCTGCCTATTTAAATGTTCCCACCAATTCATCTGGCAGCTGCAGCAGTTATATTTTCCACAGCTAGATCTGCAGATGCACACTAAAGCTGAGTAGAATTCAAAACCAGATAGGAAAATTGCATAGTTGGCAACTTAAACCCTGCATTGATGCTTTGACAAAAGTCAAGCGAAAAGCTGCCTTCCCTGGCAGGATATTGTAAACGGCCAGCTATCACTTGATTTACAACCCTGTAAATCAACAGAATACAAGTTTCTCTTCCATTACGTCATGTGCGCTGTTTACTCCAGCCCCTTCCCAGAAGGGTGTTTAAATGGATTTTCCATAGCCTTGGTGGTTTTGGTTGGGTCTCTTCAGAACTTCAATATTTTGCAGGCTTATAGAACAAGCTCTCATAGACTCATTTGACAGGAACAATCTGATGATGTGAGAGTTTCTGACTAAATCTTTGGCCAAATGGGTTCAAAACACCAGTCATTCATACAGCTCATGGACAAAACCAGTTGTAAAAAATGCATGATAGCTGACTAATTGAAATGAAATAGGATGGAAGCGCTTCTCAAATGGCTGCCATTAACAGAACAAAACCAGAAGTTTTAATTTTAAAAGTAAATCTCACCTGAAAATCCAAGCGTCATTAGACCATTAACTAGGGAGTGGAGAAGAAAGAGGAAAAAAAAAAAAAAGAGTTAGATACTTCCATACTATTACATAAAAGAATTGGTGCAGAGAGAAACTTAAGCATAATTTAGGTTTCAACAGAACACACAAAATGTTCATTCAAACATTAGCCTCAGTTTTATTAAGGAGTGTGTCTGAATGGAAAAATGAACATTGAGAATATATGTTTTTAAAATTCCTTTTTATCTATCCTTTAAATGGTTGAGTCATGCAGACTTGTTATGGGTCTGTCCACACCACTCTTTCCTGTACCTTCCAATGTTAAAGATTTGGGAAGTTTTTACTTTAAGCTTCTGGATGGCAAAGAAGTTGGAGAAGATAATATATTCACTTAAAATATAGGTGAACTGCACATTCTAAAGTGTAGAACAAAAAAAAAAGTATTATCCTCTTGCTATTTAAGCAGCACAGAATCATAAATGCATACTCTATTCATCTAGAAATATAGTGCTGCTTCCTGTCTCTACCTTTAGCACAGTGAAGTCATACATATTAAAAAATGTTATGTTCAAAACCCATAAGCTTCTCAGGTGGATGTTACGCTAACACAGGTATGTCAGAAGAGTTTCCAACTGGAAATATAGACTGTGCCAACAGAAGGAGTCTTCTGATCAGCAATTTGCTTTACATCCAGATGGACTGCATTAACAGAAGCCCACTGTGTTTGCACAGCTCCAGGTAAACTTAGGATTTTGCAAATATAGCTAACAGGATGTCACTTCAATTATTTCTGATGTTCCACTGAAAAAAAAAAAAAAAAAATCACTGACAAGACTTTATAGTGTTAACCAGAAATGAAATCAGTAATTTCACACAGATGGGTGTCTCCCGCTTCTTGTTTATACTCTATACATGACTCCAGTAAAATGAATCAAAATATACACAGCAGAGTATCAGCCCCAATCGTATGGATCTAGACCGTGCATTCACCAAGGTATGTCAAGCTCTTGACTGAGTTAACTGCAAATGGTCACGTACATACATCTGCTAAGAATTCAGATCCTTCTAAGGAACATATTTTTCTTCCAGACAAGCATTAATCTCTGTCTTAGTTACTAATGAGCTAGAACATACTGAGACTGTGGAGAGTAGGAATCTATGTATCAGAAAAATCTGCTGAACAAACTCACAGAGCTGAAACTCCATTATACACTCTGATGGCTGTACTCCTTACACAAACAGAGCGCTTTTCAGGATATTAGCTGTTATGCTAGTAAATATACCCGAGTCCCTGGATAGGTTTTCCTTTAATCCTCATTTGAAAACATGCCTTATCAACTGCAGAAAACTGAATATGAAATTAAAAGCACACACTTCAGGAAGAAGACAAACCTACCGCTTCTGAGGAAACAGTCTAGATGCACACAGGTGCCCTAGATGCTCCCCTTGAGGATCACAGACTCCAATTCTTATTCTATCAATTCCTATCACCGATCTCTAAATCCTCCACATTCATCGATGCAGTAATCCTTAGAAGACCACTGTGAGGTAAATAAAACAGGATTTACAGTGACAGAGAACCAGTAAGAAAATGCAATGCATCCATGTTTTATAGATGAGAGTTGAGCGATGACCCCAGTGCCAGGCAGGAAAGCTGTGAAAAACCAAATACCGAATAAAGGCTCACAGGTTTGTGCTCCATTCACCTCCATTCACAGGAAAACACACTTTTTGCATTTTCTGATCTACTCCTAACAAAGTAACACAGAATGTTTTGCATCTACCAAACCAGTCCAGGTATCTTTAGAAGGGTAAAACAATCCAGACCACCACAAGCTATCATACCCACCCATTTTCTTTGCTCTCAGATACTCAACTTATAACAAATATTTAATCAGGAGTCTAGAGCTTGTTGGCCATGATAGTTTATACAAAAAGTATGACCTTAACAGCAGCTCTTTTAAGAAAGAGCAAGTTCAGTTTATTTCTTGACAAGCTGATGCCATCACATCTCATTAGAAGATAAACAGAGGAAGCGAAGTGGGTCACAATGTTGGAAGATATTGCCATGTTCCCAGAAGAAAGGGTTGCCATACACTCTTACCTAAACCAACATTTAAGTGAGGGAAAAACAGGTTCAGTTTAACTGTACCAGTTGCCAGCAGGTTTTTTTAGTAACAGACCATAGCAGTGGCCTTTAACCTTTATTTTCTCCATACAGTGCAGCAGCATTTAGCAGTACATAACTGTGCAAGAACTGTTCTGAGGTACAGCTCAAGAAAGCAATTAAAACTAAGCTACCTGTTGCACAGGTGATGCTAAAGATCACGTTAAATGTACCAATCTTACACAAACCCCAAGTTCTACCACTACAGGATTACTGACAGGAATGCATAGACACTTCAGGATATCTAACACTTAGGAAATCTCCGTGGAAATAATTTCACCTATGCTCTCACACAATGCCAAGAGGCACCGTACCGCATCAGAAAAGCACTGGTTAAGGCTAGAGTGTGATTTCTTTATTATCTCTATTCCTGGGCATTTACAAGTTCAAGAGCCTCACTTCCCTAGAGTCTGTACAAATACATAAGGAAAAGATGAGCTGACACAGGCACCACGTGGCCACCTTCCACAGACTTCTATGAAAGCCTTCTATGGGGGCAAGTCAAACGTATGTGGCCAAAACACCTCGGACTGTGAAGAGGTTGAGCAATCTTGAAACTTGATTGGAAAGCCCACAAAGGTCCCACGAAGTTCTGAGCCCTCCTGCTTTGAATAATAGGACTGCAACGCAAAACAGTGTTTTATAATATATTTCATCAAGCCCACTTTTTTCCCCTGCATAATCTCTATACCCAGGCCCACACATGAGGGTGAGCAGGGACCCACTGGGCCGTTCAGGGCACCCAGAGTCCTGACAGCACATCAGCAAAGCACAGCCTTTGACCTAAAACTAATGAACGTGACTCAAAAACCCCTCCGGCTGGATACCTCCACCTGCCACACAGTGAAATGCATGCATATACTTACGGGGGAGATGAAACCTATGTTCGCATACGCGGCCTGCCCTCAGAGAGAAAGCCAGTACGAATGACCATATTGTTTCCAGTCTAGAGGCTGTTGCAAAAGTACAGTAAGGAAAAATAATGCTATTGGAACAAAAACTAAAGCCCTACCTACCCATCTTTAAATAACCCTCACTACAATACAAGGCTCTGAAGGTCATCTTTTGTTCCCAGCTACTAAGTGTCCCTTTGACACTCTTCTTTATAAGAGAAGCAGGACAAGGAGGTAGGGACAGGACACGAGAATGTCATCACACAGTGTAAAAGCAGCCAAGGAAATGAGGCAACTGAAGTTCATGAAGCCAGGCAATGACAGGAACCCAACACAAAGGAAGGATGCCGGGAATAAACAGAAGCTTGCAATAAATATAGTACTTGAAAGAAGCATTACACTTGCATTCAGACTTGGCCCAGAAAAAAACATGCCTCAGCACATGAAGAGGCAGGAGCAAGGCAAACCCGCTGGCAGGGCAGATAGACCCATCTCTGTGTCCAAGAAGTTACCTAGAGAGCTAGCATAACACAGAAATCAGCTTTGCATTATCCCCTGCCTTGATGCTGAATCCTTTTTAATACTTCTTTTTTTTTCTTGTATCAACGATACAGAAGATGTATATTAGCCATGGAAGTGTAATATTCAAAATTAAAAGCATAGTTCAGTGCTGTACTTTATCACAGTTTGAGGCATTATGTTACTGCTTTTGAAATGGTAGGGTAATTTCCAACAGTTAACAATTTTGGACATTAGAGCCTTCCTCCTGCAGAGCAGGAAAAGCATCAAAGGAAGCAATTTAAGCTTTTAGATTTCATCAGTGCAAATCAACAGAGAGCATTACTGAGGGCAGCAAATGTTCAGTCTCATGTTGGTTCCAAGTTCCCCAGCTTTCCAGTGACTGCAAAGAAATGTAACAATTACTCTGAACTTAATTCCAAGCGGGAATTTTTCAGAGCAGGAATACAAATGACTGTTCTTTACATTCCTTTGTCAAGTCCTCAAACCACTGCTGGCAGCACATAAGTTACACTTACAATTTCTGAATAGCCTATATCTACTTGCAGAGGTGTTGGATGGGTTTTTTGTTACTTTGTTTGAAACCCATGTGTTTATAAAAAATAAATACATAATCAGTATGTAAGTATGTTCTAGTCAAATATTTATTTATTATAGGTTATTTATTAAATAAATATTTAAATTAACCATACCAGTTCAATGACATACTTAAGGAGAGGATTATCAAACAGTAAGATCTGTATTGTAATACAAGTTGTGTGACTCAGCCTTAAATGTCACATAATGTTCTACTCACCTCTTTTCTGTCCCATTGTTTTTGATGAAGCACTGTGTAACTGAAATATAAAATGGTACTTTTTACAGTCATTGACTGTCAGACAGTGGATGAACTAAATATTTCAAAAGCAGAATCAATCACTTGAAGTAAACCCTCTTCACATTTCTTCAGAAGAGCGATATAGACAGATGTATTTGACTAAAATGCCAACTTAAGATCCTTCCAGAGAGAAGACTGAAGAATAATAAGAGAAGTACCTTTGTTTCTAGAGTAGAAAGAAATTTATGACATTAGCAAATGTTTAAAGATGATGCTCAACAACAATGCAGGGACCGCAGCCTGATTTAAGGCAGCTGGGAGAGAGTTCCAGAGGACTGTGCTCCTCAGGAGGTGCTACAACCGACACCCAGCAGAGACAAACAGAGCAGCTTTCCTGGCAAACTCACGCCCTCTCAGGCTGAATTCACCTCTGTGGATGTTCCCTGGGATGTTAGGAAAAGATTGTTGTTTAGCATGTTACTTATAGGCCTTTCAAGGGCTTTGTGCTCCTCACTGTCATCTAAATTCTGTGAGACCTGGTCTTCCAGGGCTTTGTATACAGCACTTGTCACACAGATGTATAATCTCTAAAGCAAACAGATCATAGCTCTTAGCAATTTATGATTACAGATAAATATGTTTCTAGCAAGAGGAAATGAATATCATTTTTTCACCCCTTAAACACCTGCACTTCTTCAGGCTCATCATAGCCGAGAGAAATACCCCTACTGCAGTCTCCATTTTACATCAGCTACAAAAATAACAGCAGAACTAACAAGAATTTCGTCCAAAGTCACAAGCAGAAGCCAGCATCGCTGTACTTGGTACAGTGTGACCCACATAGCGGTCCTGTGCTGGGACCTCTGACTAACAACTACCTCTCTGAAAATGTTATCAAAGCAACCAAAAAACACAACGATCTCTCTCTGCCTAAAAGATAACTGTGAAACGTTTCTGCTGCATAAGTCATAGGAAAGGCATAGGAAAGCATCAAATGAGGCTGCATAGTTCAGATTTGTTCCCCTCAAAAGACCAGAAAGCAATTACTGTGCAGAGACACATGCTTTCAGTCTGCACATGAACTGTGAGAGCCACCAAAGATGGTCATCCACATCCATTACCTCAGTCTGACACAGTACCTACCATCTGATCACCTGGAAGCACATGTTTGATCTAATGGATACTCATTATAGTAACCCAGCTGCTGTCAATAGTCAACAAGGCAGGAAAACACACAAGAAAATGTGATGTGACATAAGGTTTCCCTGCAATAACGAAACATAAGGTCAGCACAATACTGACTTTACACCTATCCACCTGTGAATGAGTGTAAAAACCCATCCCTCAAGGCAAATAAGAACCCTAATCTGCTCCTGTAGAGTAGCCTGAAAGAGAAGCTGAGAAACCTCTTTTTTAAAAAAAGTAAAACCACAACCTTGGGAAGGGGAAATGACCCGTGAAGGTTTCACAGACAAGGGTCACAGCACACTCCCTCCTGAGGAAGTGTTTAAAACCATGGGATACTTCAAGACATTAAAAGTTTCTTCTCCCCTTGACAGGCAAAAAACTTAAATCAAGATACTGCAATCGCAGAAGCTGTGGGAAACTGGTTTGTTTTGGGTGGGTTTTTTTTTTTCCTTTTTCTGATCAGACAACAAAAATCCCCACCCTGCACATGCACCTGCTCTTGATGTTATGTGTACTCCTCTCACAAACTCCTGTTACGTACTATGTCACTCCAACATAACTTCAGTGGAGTGATGCCTTCAGCAAACTATGTTGGCCTGACCTTTCAAATGTGGGTTGTTTTTCTTCAGTAGCCCAACTCACCTATCAGTGCTTCAGAGCTCTGGATACTCAACTACATGATCACAGAATATTTTAAATGACATATTGCCATAAAGAACTCACAAGAGCAGTAAAACACTAACCAAATCTCAGAGCTTCACCTGTCTACTTATACTGCCATATATGTACCTGCTCATGCTAAGTGTGCATGGCTCCTCATAACGGCATCCTTGCTCCAAGGAATAAATACTGAAAACAGATCCTTGCCAGCCTCGTGTGGCAGCATTATCCCCGCACACCACAATGCTTTCTCGATGGATATCCACCTAAGAAACTTTCCACAGCAATAGACTGCCACAGGAAATTACTTAGGCCAATCATTATTCTCAGCAGATGTGAGGAGAACTGAACCCCAGAGGAGCACAAATTCCCAGGTATCCCCTCTCAAGGCACATTGCCTAGCCAGGGAGGCTGGGCACATCTGGCTGCTCATGTAGAACCTAGTGCTTTCCATGTGCACCTTCTGGATTTTCTTTCACTTCACATTTCTTAAAAAGAGGTTTTTTGTTTTGTTTTTCAAACAGCATGTGCCAATAAGGGAATAAGAGGATACGACGGCGAAAGGTTTAAACTTCTCTTTCTCCTTTCTACTACATACAATCTTAGCACATTGACATTGTACTGAAAGTTAATCACAATTACTTCCAAGTAATATAAACAATGCATTTACTAGTAAGTGTTCCATAAAAATAAACTCACAATAACAAAGGTGTACATAAAGTAATAAGGCATTAAAAACTTTAAGTTTCTTTACAGTCATTAATAACCTCTGTCCTGTTTTTATTTCCTGTCAGTATTCTATTACGAAGATTTAAAAGAAGACAGTGTATAGCATTTTCTCAACCAGCCCAAGACAAAAAAAACCCATGTCAACAACAGCAGATCAGCAGTGCTTACATTGACATGGGAAAACAAAGGTTGTGATAGAAATACGGCAGTTAAAACCAAAAAAAAAAGTAAACACTGTATGGAAAGCATTAAAACATACTTCTTCTTGAGCCACGAGAATTGCTAGGGAATGCAAAAGAAATCATCACTATTTATGAAGCCAGGTGGAAACGGTGAGTGTGACTAACTCTGAAGAGCAGGCTCCTACAGATCTTCAGACCTGCACATTTTCTGGGATGGCTGATGTGCAGCCCCGAGTCTGCTGCTGCACAAACACCCTGTTGTGGCCCAGACCTTCCTTGTAGATGTTTTTTCTCAAGCTTTCACCCCATAAATAATAAAAAAGCCTTCAATAACTTGAGAATAAAGAGAAAGCTCCTTTTGGGGGTTACACAAATAAACATTTGCAAAAAGCCAGCTGCAAAAAAATTTATGTCCCACTATTCAAAAAAAAAAAAAAAAAAAAAAAAAGGCATCAGAGCTAACTGTATTATTGTGTGACTGTCTCCTCAGCTAACATTTCTCTTTTGTAACCAAGACTTTAATTAGTGGCATAAGGGCTGGCTGCTTAGTTTTCTATAAAACCAACCTCCCCGCATTGCTATGGGAGCCTTTTTATATCTCTTCACTGATGTAAAGGAGTAAGTGATGTGCTTTAACTCACCCTAACTTAAAGAAAACAGCACTCCATACACCTCCAGCCACTTCATTGCATGTTCAGATCATTCAGCCCAAAAAAACAGGAACTAAAACGCAAGTGTAGACATAATCTTACCAGTATTGATTATTCTCTTCTGATCAATAGAACATAAGGATTTATTTAACTCAAACAGCATCAGCAAAGCTGCAGAACAGTTTACCTAAACCTGACTGCTTCCATAGTCTCATAGATGTTCTTCTTGGACTGAATTCTTTCTTCCCCCATACTGGAGTGAAATTTTTCTACCCTGAAGTCTGAGAAAAGTCCTCCTCTAGCTTTTTGAGTTATGCAAAAAAATCAGTAGAAAGGGGAGTAGAGAAGAATGAGGACCTCCTTCCCCCTCATTTTACAAATATATCAACAATTGTTTTTCTCACAAAATTAAACATCTTTATTGTGAAATCCTGTAGAGTGATGCATTCCAAGGCCTGATCCGCATCAAACCTGTTAACATCTACTCAAATTACAAGATACTCTTCATAAACATTTCCAGCATACATTTCTAGAATGCAAGTGATAAAGCCTCCTCTCCCTAAAGAAGGTGTTTATTTTCAATTATTTCTGCCAGCATTTTTTATTTCTTTGACAAGGTTTTTTATAGTTCATTTTTATAGTTCATAGAATATGTTTGAGGAAAACGCAAATATGTCTAAGGCATACTTAGCATGCAACAGCCAAAATCTTCAGCAGACAAGTATAGGATCAAACACACTGACAGTGTTGTCGTGCACATTCTACCTGTTCTGTACTGCTTTGTCAGAAAGGCAAGAAAAAGGAGGTGGAACCTAGTTTAACCAAAACTCACTAAAAATACCAAGATGTTACTACAGAGGGAGATTTTTTCCCCTTTTTATTAAAAATGTGCAATTAAATACAAGAAAAGAGCATTAACATTTTTTCCAAAAACTTAAAATACAGAAAGAAATTAAAAATAATTTTTAAAAAACCCACACTGAAGTATTTTGAGGAGCTTAATTTGCCTTTGACTTTCTTTCATATTGCTCTGACATTCTTGGTGTTTCTAGTTTATGCTAGAGCTAATTTGTTAAAGAGAAACTGGTCCAATGACTAATCCAGCAACACCATCTCTATTTCATTGTGCATCATTAAGTATTTTATGGCACAACACTTCTCTCCTAAAACATATTCCTTTGCTAATGGCAAAAGCTGGCTTGCCTGAATGCAAATCCAGCCTAGGTTCAGTGGTCAAACATAAGGAAGGCAATTTCCACGATCTTTCAATACATTATAACTCGGAGTTATTTTTAAGTTGCATATTTAGCTTATAACGCAACTATATATTAATTTGCTTTTCTAAAATCAAAATAGGAATAGAGGAGATTTCACACGAACTGCATGACAATCAGTGTTTCTAGGAAAATACTAGTTTTGAACATCTCCAAACTGAAAGTCAAAGCAAATTTAATTTTTCTACTTCACCTGAACATGTAAGCTTAATGCTGCATCATGTTAAGTGTACAGAATATATTTTTAAAAAATCACTTCCAATATTAAATTGGACAAGTTATGTTCTCGATATGTAGAGATCCCTGAAGAGTAAAGCCAGAACAGCTCATGAATTCAAGGGGCATAGAAGGACAGTGCAGCACTTGCCAGCAATTCACACACAAAAAAAAAAAAAAAAAAAGAAGAAATTAAGAGAGAAATCTAATCCACAGCCCCATGTGGCTACCAGACAAGAAAGCTACGATGCCAAGGCTGAGATACCCTTAGAGGTCCAAAGCTGCAGAATGTGTCTGGTTACCCCTGAGACAGCTGAGTCTCCTCAGACAACGAGGCTGTCTCCAAGCACTCACGTGGCCTTTCCCCCACCACACCAGGGGGACATCTTCCTCACAGCCTTGAAGATAGTGTTCCGTGCACAGAGGGTGAGCAACAGGACTACAGACCAAAGCTATAGTCCAAGAGCTTAAGTCTCAGAAGAAACACATTCTTTGTCTCCTATTGATGAGCACCTGAATGACTTCTACAAGATGTTATTTCTCTCCCAGTATCTCCAAGTCTCTTCACAATATCCTGTGGCTCTGAGCTCCTCTTTTCCTTTCCTTGAAGGCCAACAGGCCACGCAGACCGAGAGCAGCATACTCTGTCAAATGCTGAACTATGTATTTTGAGACAAGGATATTTTCTAAAGATTAGAGGCTTTAGCATTGATCTCTTGACACACAAAGGGATGCAAAACAAATCTGTCACTTCCAACATCTGGAAACAAAACTCCGAATTCCCATAAGAAGTGACCGCTATTAGTGGACAATGTGAATTACAATACACCCTCTCACACGGCCCGCAGAATTTTTCCCCTGATCATGCTCTCCAAAATAAGGGCAAATTAGTCACATTTATTAGGGTGTGAAAGTAATAAGACAGATGCTTTCTTGTAGGGTGCAGTGCCTCTGCATAGGCCTTTGCTTACTCAGCTTAATCTGGTTAGATGCAAACAAGATGTGCTCTCCTCCGCCCAGTGCTGTGCTACAGCCCCGGCGGTGCCTATCACATTGTCCTCTTCAAAGCAGTCTTCCCTGGCATGTAGCATAGGTGGAGCATTGACATCCCATTTGCAGAAGTCCATAAATCTGGCTTCACACAAGAAAAAAAAAAAAAAAAAACTGTATTCCATCAGATAAACTGAGCCCACCAGCTGTTGTGCAGACCTGCCCCTGGTTCAAGCCAACATGGTAGGTCACATCAAGCTGCTCTTAAGACAAAGCTGCGACGCTCTCTAGCCTTCAGACCACTACCAACACCACAAATGCACTCTCTTTTAAAGCCTTTAGAATGGAACAAAGCTGCCTCCTCTTTTCAGATTGGTTTCAGGGAACAGAGATCAAGACTAAAAAAAATGTAGAAAAGGCAGCTTTCTCCTATTCTGCTTTCCTACTCTTTTTTTCATACCTGCATACCTATCTTCCAAATGACCCCAAAATTCCTCAGGCAGCTTTTTAGGTTGTTCTACATACACAGTCAAATTAAATAATGTCTTTTTTTTCATTTATATTCTCCAGTTTATCTCAATGCAAGCCTGGATATGAAAAGATTCTTATTTCAGAAAAAAAAAAAGCACAGCTTGCTTTTAAAAAATGCAAAATAATGCACTTCTACACTTCTATTCTGAAACAAGATGGCTCACGCAACAGCTTTCACTAAAAGAAAAAGGTGTGAATTAAAACAGGCTTCATTATGTTTGTGAAAATTAATCTCTTT
Organism: Trogon surrucura; assembly: GCA_020746105.1. Taxonomy (NCBI): domain Eukaryota; kingdom Metazoa; phylum Chordata; class Aves; order Trogoniformes; family Trogonidae; genus Trogon; species Trogon surrucura. The sequence continues at coordinate 25,211,228 of CM036622.1, read as the reverse complement.
AAGAGACCTAAATGAGAACACACTTTGCTTTCTTCATACCTCTCTCTCACGCTAATTTCAATAGCAAAGACACAGATGGTAGCAAATGTTGTTTTGTAAAGGACCCCCTCACTGTATTTCTTTTCTTCAGTAGGAAAAACTGGAATTCCATTCATTTGCCTCCAATCCAAGCCATGAATTATCTCTGTTATCAGTAGAGAGGTGGGAGAAAACGAAACAACAAACTCTACAAAAACCACCGGTGCTGCAATGTTGAAATACAACATAATAGGCAAAACCTCACAGAACTCCACTTCAGTCCACCTAATCATGCTTGACACTCTTTCCTTAAAATCTCATGGCTTGCACATATTTGTACCTATAGTAGTACCTGTCTATCTCAGTATATATTTACGGCCTTAGTTTGCAGCCTCTGACAGTTTGCCTCCTGGGTTTGGTTAAAACAAACCCAAAACCTGAGGCCTCAGACCTCAAAGTTATTTAAAGACCTAACTGTGATGTATTAGGAAAATCTTACTAACTTAAGAGCAAGAGTTTGCTAGCTAAATGGTATCCAGGATTGGATCTCACTGGCGTAAAAAAGGTTCAGAAAGCCCATTTTTGTCCTTCCCACCTTCAATACGGAGTCACCTTCAAAAGCCGAGTGCCAGCTGGAGATGGCATTTGATGCTCTGTGCTACCACCTGCAGTCCACTTGGAACCACCACAGGCAACTGGACTCTTGACAGAAAACACTGCCCTCCGTCCTGTCAGGAACATATAGCATGAACCTGACCCTGTCGTCTGTGCCGACTTCGGGAAAAGGGCAACACCATCCCGAAAAAGGAACCGGGAGACACAGGGAGGATGTCTGGATCCAACAGCAAGTTGAAACAGAGGCTGCACTCACACTCAACGCTTCGCTTTAAGGATGGATCTTGATGGGGTCTGCTGACTCTCTTACGGTTTTTCAGGTGTTGAAAATCAGGTCTTTAGAAAACACAGCATCATTTTTGTAAATAAGCGTTTTTGTTAAAACTTGTTGGTCTGTCTCAAAAATCAGATGTTCTGCTTTGCAAAGGTTTATTTGTTTACACGCCTACCACCTGGGTCTAGTAAACTCGGAAATCTCACCGCAGTCTTCCCTTTCTTTGCTCTTTGCAGCTGCAGAGCAGCATGATATATTCATAGGAAAACAATGGGGGGGGGGGAGAAAAAAACCCACAAAACAACGTGATTTGGTTTTCAAACTTTAACCCGATAAAATATTTCCCATTTGTTTTCTTTCCTCATTAGAGTCCAAATTTCCCAGGCGTTATGGATGCTGTGTTCCACACAAGTGGAGCTCAGAACTTCACAGAATTCAGACTTTAATACACATCTTATTCACTATTGTTTGCAATATGAGATATAGCCTTTAAAATATAAAGTAAGAATGAGAGCCTGAAGCCAGCTTTCCAACTGTCTGGCTGTTCACCTCTGACAACAATGCTAAGCTTCACTAGCTGCCATGAAACAGGATTATGAAAAGTGAACTATAGACAGTCTTTGAAACCTGCATAGAAAAACTGCTCAAGATAAGAATCACACCATCTCTCTATATATGGGCATACACACATGTACTAAGAAAGATTCCTCAGAATTTAAACAAATATCCAGCTTTATTCTGGTGGTATCTTTCAACTCATAGGCAAATAGCACTACTGAAATGAAAGTTTTCTCTAAAGGATGAAGGGGCAAATGTTCAGGCAGGGCTGCTGAAAAAACAACTTGTGTAATAAAAAAAAAAAAAAAGAAAAAACCTAAACACCCCCCTCCCCTCAACTCTATTTAGCCTGTTAAAAGTCTTGGTCAAATCCTTAAGTTTCTCCTTGCCTCAGCTTCTACATCTAAAAGTGGAAGAGGATTTCACCTGACAGCTGGCATTTCCAGCTCTGCATCTCACCCCATTCTGGATATTATCAGCACTTCATAGGGGAAACAGTACCGATAACGTGCCTGTGTGCCAGGTACCTCAGTTCACACATTCCATCCCCTCTGAGCACACACACACCCCACACACACAGAGTAAATCCAACTTCTGTAAATCACCGAGCTTCCAGCAAGTGAACACGCTGCCTTTTTGGCCATCCTAAGGTGGGACAACACAACAGACGGTTCTACATAGTGATAATGTTTTGAGAACCCTAGGCAGAAAGATATGCAGAAATCGGTGGTCTGAGGTTACAGTACTGACCCAGTCCCCACCCAGACAGGCTTTACACTGTGTTCAATGAGGGTTAGCCCAGAGGATCCTGGCAAGAGTTTTACCTTAATCAGAGGGGTCATGGTTCTCTGGCTAATCAGAGGGAGGAAAGCACACTCAATTCATGTAAAAATCCTTCTGAAACAACTGGTAGTAAAAGTGTTTTTGTTTCACTTGAAGAGCTACTTGACTTTTCATCACTTCAGGCTTTCCTTGTAAAAAAACCTCAAATTCATACCAAGAAACTTTCAAGGCTTTTTTTACTAGGAAATTAGTCCTATTTCATTAGTTTGTGATTATATCTATCCTTTCTAATTCCAAGAAAAAAATAATGCATTATCAGTTACCATATGTCCTTAAAATAATTTTGTTTGTATTATTGTATTAAGGAAGCAACTAGCAGAGTCAGGAACACCTAGCAAAATTGATTTACCTGTGTCTCTCCGGTGAAAAATATCTTTCTGTAACTTTCTGAGCTACAGGGACATTGTCCCTCACTCCACTCACTCTCTGAAAATAAAGCTCCAGTGAGCAATTTTGCTTTCTAAAAGTCATACTAACATCAGAATGTCTCCCCATACAACAGATTACTGTCTGGTTCTTAAGTTCAAGACTGCATAAATCCTTCATGTGTCAAGACAAGTGTTGGCCATTTCTTTATTCTTTTTCAGATGGGAAACAATAAAACTTTGAGCAATCAGAGTAAGATTTTTGCAGTCCTCAAGCCACAGAGAATCAGAAAAATTACACATTAACATGTCATTCTTTTGACAGACCAGATCAAGACAACGATTCTGACCACTATCAACACAAATATCTACTTATCTGTGAGGTTTTTTAATAGAAAGATGTCCAGCATTTACTAGCTTTGTACTCTGGAAGGTGCGTAAAGTTCATAAACAAAGTCATTAAGTCCTCAGATAAATGTATGAGAGATGATTTTTTTTTCTCCCCTATCTGTGACTCGTGGAGAATTAACTACAACTCTGGCTTCACTATCGAGCGAAGAACATCAGAATGAACTTCTCCCAACAACTTCTGACCTGATTGCAAAGTATGAAATCTGAGAATCCTAAAACAAGCTACCTGACAAGGAAAAAACCCACAGTTTTTCCAGCAGTACAGCTAGACAAAGTGAAGGATCTAAAGGATATATGCACTGTCACAACTGCCCGTTCTTAACTCAATGGCTCTAACAGGAAACCTTCCCCAAGAGCCAAACCTGCCCCCCCCAGGATCGGGTTGGGAATCCGACAGACGGAGAGCGCAACTCCCGTTAGGAATTGGTAAGACCGTTTTCTCAGGAGCTGCTCGCTCTGTGCCGTGTTTCGAGGCTCACCCCCGGCGGGGGAATGCGGGACGGGCCCCGCTGCCGAGACCCCACGGCCCCAAGCGGCAGCTCTGCTCGGAAAGGAGCCCCCTCCTCGCAGCGCCCACCCCTTCCCGCAAGGCAAGGGACCCCCCCGGAGAAACCTCCCCTCCCCACGGGATGCTCTTGCAAAGGGAGGGGCAGAGCTCGCACCTCTCCCAGACTTGACCCCCACGCCCGGGGGCGGGTGAGAAACCGCAGCCCCGGGGGCCGCGCACACTCCGCCGGGATGCTCGGCCGGTCCCCGCCGCGATGCAGCCCTCGGCGTCCCAGGACCACCCCCCCGGCACTCACCCCACAGCAGCAGGACGGGGAGCTGCGGCCAGCGGCAGCCAGGCACTTCCATTCCGGCGAGGGGCCGTGCGGGACGAGGCCCGCATGGGGCGGCCACTCCGCCACCGCGCACGACCCGGACCCACCTCAGTCTCCCCGCTGGTGAGGCTCTTCTTCATGCCGGGGCGCCCAGCCCCGGGCGGCGGGGGGGGGGGGCGGAGGGGAGGGGAGTGGAGCGGCGCCCCCGCCCCCCCTCGGGGGCCGCCGGAGCCGGGATGGGCGGGAGGACGCCGCTGCCGGGCGGGGCGAGCGGGAGGCGGGCTGCGGGGGGGCTGTACCCACCTGCGATCCGCTCGGTCCGGCTTCCGGGGCAGCGGAGTGGGAGCGTTGTGTTGTGTTTACAGCGGGACGTGGGTCGTCGGCTCCGGACCAGAGCAGCCGGAAGCTCTTAAGAAAAACGCTTAATGTATTTTTATGTTGTCGTTTCATCTCCGTGTGGCTCTTCTCATGGTGGTGCTCCTGATTTTCATCAATATTTAAAGGGCTGTGTTCCTGGAGCGCTCTCTCTAGGAAATTAGCGTCTCCAGCGAGAAACGAGGCTGAGGACCTGCTAGAGAAGCCTTTCCTTAGACATAAATAATTGTACTGCTCAGTAATAAAAGAGCCAGAGTGTGTTTCTAGGTACATTGGCACTCCACCTCAGCTAATATCTTTCAGCAGAATATTAAATCATTGGTCAAATGTACCATCAACCTTAAAATTTAAAAAAGATTTTCGTACCGTGCACAAGAATAAAGGGTACTTTTATGCATCAAGTTGTTCCCATCAACTTCGTACACTTGCATTGCACAAGTGCTTTCAAACGCTTTTGGAGGGTGGGTCCCCAACACAGTAGCAGAATGATGCGTAGTGAGTTCCTCTGAAAGCAAACTACTCAGTATACAAGCTCCTGATTTATGCTGTTATCTATGCCGAAGGAAATCGAAAACCGGGAAAACCACAGAGAAGGCTGGAAATCCACTGCGTTGAACTAGCTCTGCAGACATTTCAGTGTGTCTTAAGTTGTAATGAACCTTCTATCATTTGCATGCCACAGTTTCCTCCTAGCTGAAAGAAAATCTTGTAAAATACCATAAACCATAAATAAACCATAGCTCAGGGAGATCATCCTGCAGCAGAGGGGCTGCCAATTCTGCTTTGTAAAGAGCATTTGCAAGCTGCCCCTGCCAGAAGGATCTACAGCGAAGTGACAAGCGTGAAGGCACATACACCACAGACTTAGTATAGCATCCTTTGTAGCTGTAAAATCTTGATTTCCCTCATAAAATCTGTTCCTGGCAATATCTGAAGTTACAATTAGTATTTTCAAGTATTTGAAACGATAGTCAGGAGGGTTAGGATGTATTGTGCTTTATATGTAATATTATACATTAAACAATATACAGTATGTTATGCAATATGCAGTATGCAGGCAACATTTTTTGTCACATGGGCTATGGAGATAATGCTGACAATTTTCCTTTACATCTTTTTGTATTTGTTTTCTTCACCAACTTCAGATGAGAGACTGGCAAATTTTGCAAGTGAATGTTGCTGCTTCCACCTGTCAAGATTTAACAAGCATTTCCCATTTTATGCTTGCAGCAGGTAGCATGAAGGTGCAAGCAGTATCTTTGAGGTAGAATGATAGCTAAAATTTATATGTAATTGCACTAACTTAGAGTGCTGTATTGAATTACAAGCCAACTATGCGAGATGATATTTTCAGCAATGTGATCTAAAATGCGTACATCTGGTTCATGGGTGTATCTGAACAAAACTATCACAGCATTGGAAACAGCAGCAAGAGGCAGCTTTGGCTGTTCAAAGGTTTTCATTAAGAATGCCTCTCCTCCATTTCAATAATGCCAATAAAATTACTGTGGAAAGGATGCAAATCTTTTTATTCTGCAAAACTGCCTTAGTAGCATCATGTCTCTTCACTAGCATTAGAAATCTGATTCACTTCAAATAAGAAATGCTGAAAATGCTCTTCGATGTGCAAAGATCTAAATCCCACCCCCAACAACATCCAGTAACAATAACCTCAAAATCATAGTCTGTTGTTAAAACGAGGGTGGTAAGACACTGGCACATGTTGTGGATGCCTCATACCTGGAAGTGTTCAAGACCAGGTTGGATGAGGCTTTGAGCGACTTGATTTAATAGAAGGTGTCCCTGCCCATGGCAGGGAGGGTGGACCTAGACAATCTTTAAGGTCCCTTCCAACTCAAGCCTTTCTATGATTCTACGAACACACCACCTCCAGAGATCACACCAATGCTTTTTTAGGTATCCTGCAGCCAGTGCTGCAACCACCTTATTTTGGCATTGTTTTAGAATACTTAAATCTGCTAATAAGCTACTGACTAGAAAAATAAAGAATAATTTAAAAATATATATCCATATACTAGGTAGTTGTTTCAGTTTGGAAAGTCCCCAAGGAGTCTGAGATGAGAAGGGATGGAAGGAGTCGAGCAATCCAGTACAAGTATTATCATGAGCACTAGAGTGTTCAAGGTGGTGGCAAGATAAGGTAGTAAACTCTCCGGCTCTAGAGGTTAAACTGATCCAATAGAAAATAAAAAATAATAAAATAAATTAGTAAAAAGCTGAAGGCATTACACTACAAAAAGCAACATTGCCCTTCCTTGTCACCTCAAGTGTGGTCCCAGGTAGAGCAGCCCCCTGCCTGCATGGAGAAACCTTGACCAGTGTTAGACAGAAAGATTTCTTCTCCTCTTCCGAGCACAGCAATTTTGTAAAAAAGATGCATTAAGATTTTAAGACTATGTTCTAATGGGATTGCTTGCTGCAGTGAGATTTGAAAAAGTAGGTTGAGTTCGCTTATCGTTTTCTACTGAAGTAGGTCATCGTTCCCATTCAGTGCTCCTAGGCGCATGCTTTTCCTGCTCCAGAAATGAAAAGAACTAAAAGGCATCTGCAGGTCATTAAAATAATTTCCTCTTTTATATTCTACTTGTGTAATTCCACACAAATCTTCTCCCCTGTCTTTTTACCACCTGTATAGGAAATACAGAAACATGATTTTTTTTTAAAAAAAAAAAAAGATTAGGTAAAAAATGTCTTCTTTCTGTGGCTCACAGGCCACACTGTGGTATATTGCCTGCACATAAAAGCCAAATTGATTTTAAGTCAGTCAAATTTGATGAGCTGAAACTCTTTATATTACCTGAACTGAAGGGGCTGAAAGAAATGAATTTTTTTTTATGTGAAGATCTTAATTTTTTTTTACGTAAGAGCAGACATGGATTGAGGAAGAATGCAATTATTTTGCCAGTCTCTGAAAATTTCATTTTTTAAGATGTATGTGAATGTGCTCTGTGGTTTCAGCAGGGTTCCCCTGTTCAGAGCAAAGCACCAAAGCAGTGTGTGCATGTTTCAGACTGCACGCTCCGTCAGAGGTGCCAAGCTGTGAATGTTCAGCACCTCTAAGACCATTTTATTTTACATACAACATGACAGCCTTCCCATCAGCACAGCATGTGGGCTTTGTCTGAAGGAACCAGAACATTCAATTACTTCATTTCCATACTAGTTTCTAGCACAGAAAATTGTATTGATGCCAAAAAAAATCAAGCTACTTGTGCATCCTGCTCCATCAACACCAATAATACCTGCGACTAACGAAAATCGTTCCACAAATGTCACGATCAAGGAGATCAAGGCAAAGCAGATGGATTTTATGGGGCAATGGCAAACGCCACATGCCCTCCCTGTGCTGGAGGGAAGCTCCCCAGTCAAGGGTCCTCCATCGAGACACCCGCGTTTGTCTTACAGCCACCAGTACCAAAGGCTCTCATCAAAGGACGTGAGCATGAACCTGTAAGAGTGGGATGTCTAGCTGACTCCCAGCTGTTTGTCTCTTATCAAAAGGAGCATCACAAGGCTGCTGGTGACTGCGTGTCACACACGTCGTGATCTCCTCTTCCTGTTGTGCACAGCTATTCTTCTTTTTCCACCCAGGCAGAAGCTTTAGTGTAACAGAAAATCTTTGTAATTTGGCTCAGGCATGGGAAACAAATCATGCCTTCATTTTTAATGTAAACATTAGCAAAATGCACACAACACTCTATTCTTTCTAGACTAAATAAAGCCAAAATTAATTTATGGGTTTTTAAACACTTCACTGTTGGTTATGTTTTAGGGTCCCTGAATTTTTACTCAGAAAATGCATTTGTTTTTTCATGACAGGCTGTCTGAGCAGTTTGGGAAATGCCAGGAAGGGAATATCTAGACTGTCTCCATACATGGTTGTGTCTCTGAGAAATAAATCAGCTTGGAAAATCATGAGAAAGATACAAGAAGAGAGATGGAAACACGCACCTATATTTTTTCTTTTTAGAAATAATACATTTTGTCTTAACACAAAATCTTAGAGCGAAAGTCTGAAATCTTACAGGATTGAGTCACCAATACTCTTGCAGCCATCTGAAGGGATACTCAGGGATCATTTTATAGCCTTTGAAACGCGTCTGACTGCAGAGATTGGTGAAACAGCATAGTACCAACATAAACCTACCTGCAACAGAAAGCAGCAAAGCCTGTTCGAGTTCAGTCTGAGCCTAAGATTTCTGATTCCACACACGGACTCTCATCAGTGCAATTATAAACCATCCAAGATCTCCTTAGCATGAAAACAGACTAATTGTCATTCTTAGGCGTACGAAAGACTGGCTTTAGGGCTGAGCATGACAGATCCTAGAACACTTTTAAAATTTCCATTCCATGGAAAAATGCAGTAGTTTATAAAATAGAAAATATTGCCATATTAAATAAAAGGTTATTTGGAGGCACAGAATGAGTGCAATACATAACAGTTCTAATTTTCCAATACAAATTCCTACAATAGATCTTCTAAAGTAAAATAGAAAATAAAAAGAACCCATATTTTCATTAAGGGTGAGTCCAACCCGCTATTACATTCACACATTAGATATCTACCATAATAAATCATCCTATTTTAATCTTGTCATCTTTAATCCTCAAAGCAACCCTAGCTCATGCACAGACCTCTTACATGTCTTTTTGCAGACACATCTCACAGAATTTTCGACAAACTGCATAAAATATGAACCCAGGCACAACGATTTCCTCACGCTGTTTTACTTGGCCTATTTCCCTTGCAGTGTGATGCTGCACAGCTCCAGCTTCCATTACTCGAGAAGACCCAGAGAGCTTCCCCAAAGTCAAGCATTCACTTTACTAGCACTCCATCCCATGACTGATAAGTGACACTCAGTACAGTTGATACTTTTACTTCTTAATGGGAAATTTGGAGAGAATTCATTGGCAGTGCGCCTATAGCATGTCACTGACTGTCACTGCCATGGAAAAAGGGGAAGTGAGGGAAGAAAGGTGACATGTCGGAAATATGTCATTGCTTGTGTTTTCCATTATTGTCTTAGATCTTTTCAGGGATTTCAAATACATCTATTCACAAGGGATTTTTTCACCCTTTGAGCACATACTTTCATAAGTCTTGGGATTCCCTCCAAATGACTTCAGTAAAGGAGACCATTCCCCCACACACACACATAGCAGTGAAACTACTATTTGCACTTACAAGAGCATCGATTAAAGGTTTAATTGAGTTTATTTCACTTAGAGAAAAGATGGCATCTGCTTTGACTCTGCTGACCCCAAAAGACAGAGAGTAGCTCAGTGTGCCAAGTGACTGTAAGTCTCATTTGAGAAAATGACATGCCTCAAACATCTGGAGCAGCACAATAAGAGCAGGACATGCGTAGGAACAGAGAGTTGAAGATTTATCTTGGTAGTACTTGCTGTTTTCACCCTACATCAAACAGCAGCATATGCTGCCGAGACAGCTGTGCTCAGTCTCTGATTCACTGACAACCTACATGTTAAGGAAATTCCAGCTGTTATTAAGAAAAGTGTGTGCTTATGGATTAGTTAACATGAAATAATATCTATCCTCAAGTAAAAGTATAAACTATAGAAGAAAGATTCTCTTTTCAAATATTCATAGTTTATGAAAGGTTTTATTCTTCATAAAGTTACCTTTAGTAGAATGTCTAGCCTTTCACAATTGATTTGCTGTAAAAATCTCTCACTGTTTTTAACTCTAGCAGGACAGTGTTATGCAAGTCATGGAAGTATCAGTGAAATATTATACCAGATCTTGTCTTACCATTGTTCATTTTTGTCTTCAACTTAGAAAAGATCAGAAACAACAAAACAAAATAGGAATAGTTAAATTTACCAGATGCTAAATTTTCCCATGGAAAGGAAGTGAACAATTAATACAGATGAGCATGAATACTTTAAATAACTTAGGTTAAGATAGGCAGCTATTTTGGTGGTAGGTAAAGATGTAAAATATTCCAAAAGCAAGCTATCTTTACCATTGTCTCCTGAGATTTCTGAATCAGAGGAAGGTTGTGAGTAAGTGGATGACAGGCACAGCAGGTGCTGTACCACCAGAACACACACACACTCACCAGCTCCATCTACTCTATCAGCCAGTTTATTAATTAGTTACGGCTCAATGATTTCAGGTGGAATTTACTGCTTGATGTTGGTGAGGGTAACAGGAATACTTGAAGCAAAGCCTATTGTGAAAAGTACAGTGCTGCACTGGGGGAAGTAAGAGGTATCAGAAAATATGAAATCTTCTCTGGCTCAAAAGCCAAAGCAATTTAAAGTTTGCAGTAAGGTCAAATAGTGTTGAATGCAAGGTTGTTTCTTTGCACTGCTGTTGCAAGTGTGTCACTTGCCTCAATCATCTATGAGAGCTTCAAGAACATGGAGGTTTCAAAACAACTCTAAAACAAAAAAAACAACTCCCCAAAAATTATACTTCCTCAAAAGTCCTTAAAGTGCATCTCGTGGGGGAAAAAGTAAACAGCATAAATATTTAACAAAAAACATATAGCCCTGCACACTGTAAATTAGGCAACTACTTTAAAAAGACAGTATTACTTCAAGTTGTTTTTAACTTGCTCTGTCTTCTGCACATGCCCCAACTATTCCTCTATTAGAACAATCTTTGGGGATTTTTTGTGTACTCTTCAGGACATTGCTATTCTAATTCTGAATAAAATAAATGCCCATGATTCAGCTTGTGAAGAAAGCTCTGTTCATGGGTTGAGACAGGAATGCCATCCCTTGAAGAACAACATTTCCTTTAACAGTTTTCTTGTGCCATTTCTTCCTTTCCTGGAAGAAATTAATAAAAAGTTTTTAAAAACTGGCAGTGTTTTGCCAGTTTGTGAGATGGGTTTTACATTAAATTGGTCTGTTTAAGGGATAGACACAGATGTCTCCTACAATAGTAACATATAGATTTACTTTTCTTAATGAATTTGTTCTGGAGCCTAGTAAATATTAATTAATTGATATAAGAGCTTCCACTAAAGTAAACTTCAGAAAATGCTGATCTTCCTTAATGAACTACATAAAAATGTGCTGTGCAAACTGTAACCAAGAAGACTCAAGAAGAGTTAATACTATCTCGAGATCATATTAATGGATTTGCGTAATCCAAGAAATCCTTTGAAGAGAATTATCTTGACCAAATAAGAGAAAGTAATTATCGACCCAGAGATGATATGGGTCACAACAGATAGGATGACAAACGCTACCAGTGAGAAACACCCTGTGGCAACAACCTAAACTGTCACTCTTGCAGTCGCCTGCAAAGAAACAGCAGAAGAATGAATGATTTACAGTGATTAAATAATAGATTATAAAGCCATCTCTTTTAATACTGCATGTAACAACAGCACAGATCTCATGCAAAAGTAGCAATTTCTGTTTCCAAAATGCTGCTCACTAGTTTAAGTTCATCTTTAAGCTCGCAAAACAAAGTGTTGATGTTTTTCATGCCTTCCTCTCCCTCTGCCTGTGGTGTGGCTGTCCATGCAGCTAGAGCTCTCATTCTATCACATCCCCTATTAATTCATTTTATAATAACCACTTTTGCCATCAGTTCACACGCTCCTACCAGCTCATCACATTAAGAAAATCCTACTGCTTAAATTTGTTTTTTTCAAACTTCTTGTCTTCTTTTACAAGATCCTTTCAAAGCCCTTCACTCCCATTTTGCTGGCACCTTTCTATGCTTACGTTACCTCTAGATCTCTCTAATCCCTAAACAAATAAAGGATATGAAGGAAAATGAGGCTCCCACAACTGTAAGAGCCACAAAGACTCAAGCCCATGGACATCACTGTGTCATGATGTGCCCAAGCTGTGTGATGAGGTCTCCTCACCTCCACTGTCCTCTGCTCTACTATACTGCTCCCACACAGTGGAGGCCTTGCAACAGACATGACCCAAAAGGTGGCAGGTTAAGCTGGTGCCTCTCTGCAATTAAGAAAGCAGCTGGGCCTCAGCCAAATTGATCAAAATGAGTTCTGCCCTCAGCAGAGCGGAGATTTGCTCCTTTGCAGATGACCAGAGATGCATCCAAAAAAGCAGGATCAGGTAGAGCTACTGCCAGATAGGTCATTTTTCTCACACAGCCAAAGTGCAGCGAAGAAAACGGGGTGTTTTGTTCCTTGGAGGGTTTCCTGATCATTCCCCTGTGTGTATGAATTAAACACCGATTGAAGGACCTCATCAGAGCATGCGTTGTGCCTGTAGTTCTGCGAAGGCAAGAGATAGCACTCCTCCAGATCTACCAGACCATCTAAACATGCAGTCTCTTCCTTGCCCGGTTTTATCAAAATGGACTTAGCATAAATAGTTTAGTTTAATCTTAAAGAGGTGGGAGAATGAGAAGTTAGCCTGGATTGTCTTCACAGAAACAGGCTCCGGGGCAAGTACACGTGCCTTTATTCTGGCAGCTCCGATGGAGTGAATCTCAGGCTCCACTAAAACCAGTTTGACAGCAACTAAAATAAAAAGAATAGGAAAAAAACCCCAACACTTAAAGAATCTGGAAATATTATTTAATTCTCAAAGCAAAAAAGAGTAACTGAAACATTTCTCTTACGCGCATATATATATATATATATATATATATATACATATACACACAAATTGTTCTATTAAATGAGTACTTAGGAACATAAATAGCACCGAGGTGTAGTTTCATAGAATCAGCTGCAAAGCTCACAGGTGGGCAGCATGTTATTTCTACTCTGCTCCCCTACATTCTGCATAGTGGTGCTTCCAGGTAAGACCATTAATACCTCTGACTTAATATACTCGGCCTCATTTCACTTCACAGCCTGGAGTAAATGTCTATCATCTTCCCAAACTGTAGTGCTAAAAATTCATGTGTTATTCCACAAACATTTTTCATCTTTAAAGGCAACAACACATAGTTGGTAAGCATTCAGGGACTGCTTCTACCCTGCTCAAGATCAGAGCATCCCGACACGTAGGAAGTCAAGGAAGGGAGCCAGGAGACCTGCGTGGCTAAACAGGGATCTGCTGGGTAAGCTCAAGTGCAAGAGGAGAATTTACAGATCTTGGAAGGCGGGGCTGGCCACTTGGGAAGAATAAAAGGCTGTTGTCCGAGGATGTAGGGAGGCAACTAGGAAAGCAAAGGCCTCCCTAGAATTGAACCTGGCGAGAGGGGTCAAGGACAACCGGAAGAGCTTTTTCAAATATGTGGCAGATAAAACTAACACCAGAGGCAATGTAGGCCCACTGATGAATGAGGTGGGTGCCTTGGTGACAGAAGATACAGAGAAGGCAGAGTTACTGAATGCCTTCTTTGTCTCTGTCTACTCTGCCGGAGGCTGTCCTGAGGAGCCCCGTTCCCCTGAGGCCCCAGAGGAAGTCAGGGCAGTGGAGGAGTTTGCTTTAGTCGATGAGGACTGGGTTAGGGACCAATTAAGCAATCTGGACATCCATAAATCCATGGGTCCAGACGGGATGCATCCACGAGTGCTGAGGGAGCTGGCTGATGTCATTGCTAGACCACTCTCCATCATCTTTGCCAAGTCTTGGGAGACGGGAGAGGTGCCTGAGGACTGGAGGGAAGCAAATGTCACTCCAGTCTTCAAAAAGGGCAAGAAGGAGGACCCGGGTAACTATAGACCGGTCAGCCTCACCTCCATCCCTGGGAAAGTGATGGAACGACTTATCCTTGGTGCCATCTCAAGGCATATCAAGGAGAAGAGGGTCATTAGAGACAGTCAACATGGCTTCACCAAAGGGAAGTCGTGCTTGACTAACCTCATAGCCTTTTACGAGGATATAACAAGGTGGATAGATGATGGCCGAGCGGTGGATGTGGTCTACCTTGACTTCAGTAAAGCATTTGACACAGTCTCCCACAGCATCCTTGCTGCTAAACTGAGGAAGTGTGGTCTAGACACTCGGGTAGTGAGGTGGACTGTGAACTGGCTAAGGGGAAGAAGCCAAAGAGTTGTGGTCAATGGGGCGGAGTCTGGTTGGAGGCCTGTATCCAGTGGAGTCCCTCAAGGGTCGGTACTGGGACCAGTATTATTCAATATATTCATCGATGACTTGGATGAGGGACTAGAGAGTACTATCAGCAAGTTTGCTGATGACACCAAGCTGGGAAGAGTGGCTGACACGCCAGAAGGCTGTGCTGCCATTCAGCGAGACCTGGACAGGCTGGAGAGTTGGGCGGGGAAAAATTTAATGAAATATAACAAGGGTAAGTGTAGAGTCTTGCATCTGGGTAAGAACAACCCCAGGTTCCAGTATAAGTTGGGGAATGACTTATTAGAGAGCAGTGTAGGGGAAAGGGACCTGGGAGTCTTGGTGGACAGCAGGATGACCATGAGCCAGCAATGTGCCCTTGTGGCCAGGAAGGCCAATGGCATCCTGGGGTGTATTAGAAGGGGGGTGGTTAGTAGGTCAAGAGAGGTTCTCCTTCCCCTCTACTCTGCCCTGGTGAGACCCCATCTGGAATATTGTGTCCAGTTCTGGGCCCCTCAGTTCAAGAAAGACAGGGAACTGCTGGAGAGAGTCCAGCACAGGGCAACTAGGATGATTAAGGGAGTGGAGCATCTCCCTTATGAGAAAAGGCTGAGGGAGCTGGGGCTCTTTAGTTTGGAGAAGAGGAGACTGAGGGGTGACCTCATTAATGTTTACAAATATATCAAGGGTGAGTGTCACGAGGATGGAGCCAGGCTCTTCTCGGTGACAACCAATGATAGGACAAGGGGTAATGGGCTGAAACTGGAACATAAGAGGTTCCGCTTAAACTCGAGAAGAAACTTCTTCTCAGTGAGGGTGACAGAACACTGGAACAGGCTGCCCAGAGAGGTTGTGGAGTCTCCTTCTCTGGAGACATTCAAGACCTGCCTGGACACGTTCCTATGTAGCATCATCTAGGCATTCCTGCTCTGGCAGGGGGATTGGACTTGATGATCTTTCGAGGTCCCTTCCAATCCCTAACACTCTATGATTCTATGATTCTATGAACACACTGAATATATTTTCTAAACTTTCAGCTCCCTCTACTGTGCAAACTTTTCTTTTTAAAAGGAACCTTAGTGTTTTCTTCTCTAAAATAATGTAGAAGTAAAAAGATTTAGACCAAAAATAATATAAGGAAATAGTCATTAGTATTTTCTTGTTTTCCTCTGTGTTGGGAAGCTAGATTTTGACCTTGTTCTATGCCGATATCCAGGAATCAGGCATCACGAATGTAATCCTTAATTACCCTAGAGAACAATGTTCCAATAGAGGAAGTGTTCAGGCCTCACTACAACATCTGAATACTGCTTTAAAAGCTCAATCAGATGCATTGCACATAATTGTTACAGAATTCATGCAGCAATTGCACTGAGATGGGGTCACATCATAGAATCATAGAATCATAGAATGTTAGGGATTGGAAGGGACCTCGAAAGATCATCAAGTCCAATCCCCCTGCCAGAGCAGGGATGCCTAGATTATGCTACACAGGAACGTGTCCAGGCAGGTCTTGAATGTCTCCAGAGAAGGAGACTCCACAACCTCTCTGGGCAGCCTGTTCCAGTGTTCCGTCACCCTCACTGAGAAGAAGTTTCTTCTCGAGTTTAAGCGGAACCTCTTATGTTCCAGTTTCAGCCCATTACCCCTTGTCCTATCATTGGTTGTCACCGAGAAGAGCCTGGCTCCATCCTCGTGACACTCACCCTTGATATATTTGTAAACATTAATGAGGTCACCCCTCAGTCTCCTCTTCTCCAAACTAAAGAGCCCAGCTCCCTCAGTCTTTTCTCATAAGGGAGTTGCTCCACTCCCTTAATCATCCTAGTTGCCCTGTGCTGGACTCTCTCCAGCAGTTCCCTGTCTTTCTTAAACTGAGGGGCCCAGAACTGGACACAATATTCCAGATGGGGTCTCACCAGGGCAGAGTAGAGGGGAAGGAGAACCTCTCTTGACCTACTAACCACCCCCCTTCTAATACACCCCCGGATGCCATTGGCCTTCCTGGCCACAAGGGCACATTGCTGGCTCATGGTCATCCTGCTGTCCACCAAGACTCCCAGGTCCCTTTCCCCTACACTGCTCTCTAATAAGTCATTCCCCAACTTATACTGGAACCTGGGGTTGTTCCTACCCAGATGCAAGACTCTACATTTACCCTTGTTATATTTCATTAAATTTTTCCCCGCCCAACTCTCCAGCCTGTCCAGGTCTCGCTGGATGGCAGCACAGCCTTCTGGCGTGTCAGCCACTCTTCCCAGCTTGGTGTCATCAGCAAACTTGCTGATAGTACTCTCTAGTCCCTCATCCAAGTCATCGATGAATATATTGAATAATACTGGTCCCAGTACCGACCCTTGAGGGACTCCACTGGATACAGGCCTCCAACCAGACTCCGCCCCATTGACCACAACTCTTTGGCTTCTTCCCCTTAGCCAGTTCACAGTCCACCTCACTACCCGAGAGTCTAGACCACACTTCCTCAGTTTAGCAGCAAGGATGCTGTGGGAGACTGTGTCAAATGCTTTACTGAAGTCAAGGTAGACCACATCCACCGCTCGGCCATCATCTATCCACCTTGTTATATCCTCGTAAAAGGCTATGAGGTTAGTCAAGCACGACTTCCCTTTGGTGAAGCCATGTTGGCTGTCTCTAATGACCCTCTTATCCCTGATATGCCTTGAGATGGCACCAAGGATAAGTCGTTCCATCACTTTCCCAGGGATGGAGGTGAGGCTGACCGGTCTATAGTTACCCGGGTCCTCCTTCTTGCCCTTTTTGAAGACTGGAGTGACATTTGCTTCCCTCCAGTCCTCAGGCACCTCTCCCGTCTCCCAAGACTTGGCAAAGATGATGGAGAGTGGTCTAGCAATGACATCAGCCAGCTCCCTCAGCACCCGTGGATGCATCCCATCTGGACCCATGGATTTATGGATGTCCAGATTGCTTAATTGGTCCCTAATCCAGTCCTCATCGACTAAAGCAAACTCCTCCACTGCCCTGACTTCCTCTGGGGCCTCAGGGGAACGGGGCTCCTCAGGACAGCCTCCAGCAGAGTAGACAGAGACAAAGAAGGCATTCAGTAACTCTGCCTTCTCTGTATCTTCTGTCACCAAGGCACCCACCTCATTCATCAGTGGGCCTACATTGCCTCTGGTGTTAGTTTTATCTGCCACATATTTGAAAAAGCTCTTCCTGTTGTCCTTGACCCCTCTCGCCAGGTTCAATTCTAGGGAGGCCTTTGCTTTCCCAGTTGCCTCCCTACATCCTCGGACAACAGCCTTTTATTCTTCCCAAGTGGCCAGCCCCGCCTTCCAAGATCTGTAAATTCTCCTCTTGCACTTGAGCTTACCCAGCAGATCCCTGTTTAGCCACGCAGGTCTCCTGGCTCCCTTCCTTGACTTCTTACGTGTCGGGATGCTCTTATCTTGAGCAGGGTAGAAGCAGTCCCTGAACGCTAACCAACTGTCTTGGGCCCCTTTACCTTCAAACAGCCTTGCCCATGGGATTTTCTCTAGTAATTGCTTGAAAAATCCAAAGTTTCCCTTGCCGAAGTCCAGGGTTGCAATTCTGCTTGCTATTTTGTTTCTGCTACATGAGATCCTGAACTCCACCATTTCATGGT
The DNA here is from genome assembly GCA_020746105.1 of Trogon surrucura. Taxonomy (NCBI): domain Eukaryota; kingdom Metazoa; phylum Chordata; class Aves; order Trogoniformes; family Trogonidae; genus Trogon; species Trogon surrucura. Next base: position 25,193,309 of record CM036622.1, on the reverse strand, counting down.
CACTGCAGCCAAGGCAGCCCTCAACCTTTACTGCTTCAACCAGATCCTCCTTGTTAGCGAGGATGAGGTCCAGCAGTGCTCCTCTCCTAGTCGGCTCCTCCACCATTTGCATCAGAAAATTATCATCGATGCACTGGAGGAACCTCCTGGACTGTGGCTGGCTGGCTGAGTTGTCCTTCCAGCAAATATCAGGGAAGTTAAAATCCCCCATGACAACCAGGGCCTGTGATTGTGAGACTGCTCTCAGCTGCCTGTAGAAGGCCTCATCAACTTCCTCACCCTGATCTGGTGGCCTGTAATAGACACCCACAACAGTATCTCTCCTGCCAGCCTGCCCCTTAATTCTAACCCGTACACTCTCAACTTGTGCCTCCTCCATGCCTGGATGGTATTCAAGACATTGTAGTTGCTCTTTCATGTAAAGAGCGACTCCACCACCTCGTCTGGCTGGCCTGTCTTTCCTGAAAAGGACATAGCCACCCATGACCACATTCCAGTCATACATCAATTTGTTCCAATACACATGTTGTATCTGGGAACAGATGCCTCAATATACAATATCAAAAATATCAAACTACCACAGAAAACAGCTTGAAAAATACTTTCAAGGGCACAAATCAAAAACCTTTCAAGTAGAAACAGGATTTTATATTTTATTTTATTTTATTTTATTTTATTTTATTTTATTTTATTTTATTTTTCTGAATCTGTTTCAGAGCCAATCACAAAATCACAGAATCACAGAGTCACAGAATGTTAGGGGCTGGAAGGGACCTCAAAAGATCATCTAGTCCAGCCCCCCTGCCAGAGCAGGATCACCTACAGTAAGTCACACAGGAACGTGTCCAGACGGGTTTTGAATGTCTCCAGAGAAGGAGACTCTGCAATCTCCCTGGGCAGCCTGTTCCAATGCTCTGTCACCCTCACAATGAAAAAGTTTCTCCCCATTGCCCCGTGTCCTATCATTGGAAATCACTGAGAAGAGCCTGGCTCCATTCTCCTGACATTCGCCTTTTACGTATTTGTAAACATGAATGAGGTCACCCCTCAGTCTCCTCCAAGCTGAAGAGACCCAGCTCCTTCAGCCTTTCCTCATAAGGGAGATGTTCCACTCAATCATCTTTGTGACTCTGCACTGGACTCTCTCAAGCAGTTCCCTTGAGAACTCTCTTGACCTACTAGCTACTTGAGGTCCTCTTGACCTACTAGCTACTTCACTTCTAACACACCCCAGGATGCCATTAGCCTTCTTGGCCACGAGGGCACATTGCAGGCTCATGGTCATCCTGCTGTCCACTAGAACCCCCAGGTCCCTTTCCCCTACGCTGCTCTCCAGCAGGTCAGTTCCCAACGTATACTGGCACATGGGGTTATTCTATCCCAAGTGCGAAACTCTACACTTGCCCTTGTTGAACTTCATAAGATTTCTCCTGTCCAGCCCTTCAGCCTGTCCAGGTCTCTCCAAATGGCAGCACAGCCTTCTGGCATGTCAACCACTCCTCCCAGTTTTGCGTCGTCAGCAAACTTGCTGACAACACTCTCTAATGCCTTGTCCAGGTCATTGATGAATATATTGAAAAGCACTGGCCCCAGTACTGACCCCTGAGAGACTCCACTAGACACAGACCTCAATGCTCACAAGCAGTAACACAAGGCACACATGTAGCCAGGAGCAGGCTATTGGATTCTTCAGTTTGCAAAGGAAAGTCCCAGAGCCACAGAAAATAGCTGCAGAAACACAGGGCAGGTAGTACTCCTGTCCTAAAGAGTGAGAACTTGACCAGTGGGGACTGGTACCAACAACAGAAAAAAGAAGAAGAGGTGTGTGTGACACTGGGTCAAGGCAATCCCAACCACCAATGCAAGCTGGGCAGCAGGTGGGCTGAGAGCAGTCCACAGAAAAGGACTTGAGGGGGCTGGTTGATGAGACACTCAACATGCGCAGGCAGTGTATGCTGGCAGCCCAGAAAGCCAACCGTGTCCTGGGCTGCATCAAACAAAGCATGGCCAGCAGGTCAAGGGAGGTGATTCCTTCTGCTCTGGTGAGACTCTACCTGCAGCTATGTCCAGCTGTGAGACTCTGTCCAGCTCTGGAGCCCTCAACACAAGGAGGACATGGACCTAATAGAGTGGGTCCAGAGGAGGGCCACAAAGATGCTCAGAGGGCTAGAGCACTCTCCTGTGAGAACAGGCTGAGAGAGTTGGGCTGTTCAGCCTGGAGAAGAGAAGACTCTGGGGAGACCTTAGAGTGGCCTTCCAGTACCTAAAGGGAGCTACAGGAAAGCTGGGGAGGGACTGTTTACAAGGGTGAGGGACACTGGTTTTAAAGTGGATCAGGGCAGATTTAGATTAGACATTAGGAAGAAGTTTTTCACTATGAGGGTGGTGAGACACTGAAACATGTTGCCCAGGGAAGCTGTGGATGCCTCAGCCCTGGAGGTGCTCAAGGCCAGGCTGGATGAGGCTTTAAGCAACCTGGTGGTGTTGTCTCTGCCCATGGCAGCAGGGTTGGAACTAGACGATCTTTAAGGTCTCTTTCAACAACTCAAACTATTCTATGATTCTATGATTTTCAAAGTGGGACATGTATTAATGACAAGCACACTTTTTACCTTCTGAAACTTGCACCATAGCTTCACTTTTTGGTCAGTGACACATGAAAAGCTCTCTTGTGGCTGCCCAGGGCAGAGAGAGCTGAAAAGTGGCAGCTCCTGATGGGTCAGCAAGCCTGGGGCCCTTCCAAGCACAGGCTGATTTACCCAAGCAAGAACCCCCCGGGGCAAGGGAGCCGAGGGCAAAGCAGGGCTCCCTCCTGCTCCAAGCTTGCCCTGGGCAAGAGAGTCCGAGAGAGCCAGGGCACGAGTGGTGCCTCAAAGGCGCATGAGCAGTAGCGAGAACCGAGCCAAAGGGGCCCAGAGAAGCCCTGGCAAGGGGTCGTGCTCAGTGCTGCAGAGGACAAGAAGCACCCCCCTTGGGGCCCTGTTGCATTTAGTGATGGAGAGGAGTTATTGCTGTGAGTGCTCCTTCTGACACCAGATGACCAAACAGCCCCTCTGCCATGGGTCTGGCCAGCTTTACAAAAAAAAAAAATTCAGACACACTATGGATCTAACACTGGATGGAATCCTGTTGGCTTAATACAGTCGGATGCGCTGTCGGTCTGACACTGGCTAAGGTCTGGTTGGCTTTATACAAAAAGCAGTCGGGTGCATGAATGCATGTACAACAGACAGGTCTTCTTCAGGATTACCAGTGATAAAAAAATACCACAAAAAACATTTCTTAACTTATGTTAATTGCAGAAGAATGGGAGCATGCAGCCTCCACCTCGTTTTACGTTCTTCCTCAGTGCCATTGCAAGCCAAGCCCACCACATCTCCATCTGGCCTGAGTTCGCTGAGCACTGCATGTTTGTCATCAATAATGATCTTTCTTATTTCCCACTGTTTTGTGCATCTAACAGGCCCTCCCTGGGACTCTAAAAAGCTCCTCCCCCCGGATACGGGGCAGGAGGACCACCTTCGTGGAGCACGAGCAGCAGGCCCTGGGCCAACATGGCCCAAAGGAGCCCTGGCCAGGGGCCGTGCTCAGTGCTGCAGAGGAAGGCAAAAAACCCCCAGGGATGCTTGTTAACCATGGGGGAAAAGAAAGCCTTCCTCCCCCCAGCTGCAGGGCACAAGAGGCCATCTCCGTGGTGCATGAGCAGCAGGCAGTAACCCAGCCCAAAGAGACCAGAGGAGCCCTGGCAAGTGGTCCTGCTCAGTGCTGCAGAGGAAGGCAAAAAACCCCCGGGGACCAGTGGCAATCTGCCCCGGGGGAAAATTCCTCCCTGACCCCAGCGCTGGCGATCGGCTACTCCCTGAGCATGTGAGCAAGACCCACCTCCTCGTCCCACAGGCTGGTCACGCCTCCCCGGAGATACACAAGCCCTGTTCTCCCCAAGTCTGGAGCCATCTCAGGGGCTTACAAATGCTCCTGGCCTGATCAGCTGTGGTGGCAAGAATCCTTCCCGTGCCTGACAGGACACGAGTAGGTGCTCCAAAGCACTGGGACCCCGGCACCTGCATCTCTGCGTCCCATTTCCTAGGGCTGCTGCCCCTGGCTCTGCAGGGGATGAGGAGGCTGAGCTCTGCAGTGCTCCCCCAGAAGGCATTCCCTTGCTCTGGCCATGGCTGTCCTGCTGGAAAGGCCTGAGAGCCTGGGGCACATCCAGGTGTTGGTGGCTCTTCTCATCCCCAGCAGCCTTGTCCAGCCTCTTCAGTCTTCTTCTCTCAGACCCTCCAAGTAAATCCACAGGCTCCCTGAGAACTCCCTCTAGGATGTCTTTGGGCTGCCCCTGGGGCCAGCTCTGGCAGGGACACGGGAGGACGCTGCCTTTTATCCCGGCCCAGGGCATTGTGACATCTGCGTTGCAGGGTGGTGGCACTGTGACATGGGCGTGATGCAACCCCTGCCCAGCCCCCCCCCCCAACACAGCCCCGCCCAGCGCCCCTCTGCCCAGTGCCCTTTGGAGGAAGGGCCTTGGGGTGCTGGCCCCGGGGCAGTCCCTGTGCCCAGGAGGCCCACGGGTCTGCCCCTGCCCTTGGTGGCCGTGCACTGGGCACCACTGCTGAGCATCCCTGTAAATTCATCTGGACATCCAGACTGTGTAAAGAAGGGTTTTACTTCTTACATTGAGGGTGATGAGACACTAAACAGGTTGTGCAGGGAAGTTGTGGAACCCTCTTCCTTGGGAGTGTTCAAGGCCAGGTTGGATGGGGTTCTGAGCAATATGGTCTACTGGAAGATATCTTTGCCCATAGCACGGGGGTTGGAACTAGATCATCTTTAAGGTCCCTTCCAACCCAAACCATTCTATGATTCTCTGATTCCTTGCACTTCAAGAGCTCTTTTCTTCCTTTGGACTTCACCCTTGACACCTTTCTTGACAGTGGTGGAAGCCTTCTCAGTCTTTGTCTTGCTCCTTCTAGTTGTCATCCTCTGTAGGGGCTCTCCATGCCCATAATCAACTGCTTAGTCTTTCTTTCCCTTCATCCCTGATGGAATTTACCTTTCTTGAACCTGAGGAATGAGACAGGTCCGTAGTGGCACAGGTGAGTTCTTACCAGGGCTTTGCACAATGCTTTCCTCTCCTACAGAAAGGCTCGTAGCACTTCAGAAATCCCTTCCGCATTTGTTACAGTGGGTGCTTAGAAATTTGCAGGTAGTTATTACTGTTAGTGTCTGGTTTGGGAGTTTACCTGCTGTGTTATTACTGTTGATCTTGAATGCAACACTTCACTGGTTGTTGCTTAATCTCGTCGTGTTGACAGGCCCATCAAGCGCTTGGATCCCAATTTGCTTTAAGCCACATGGACTGAGCAGGTTTTCCCTGCAACACTCTGGAAAAACAAGAAACCGACTCAGTTGTGTAGATCAGTTTAATAAAACAGTTAAATATTGCTGAAGGAAAGGGTACTGTAGAGAGGGTAGAGATTGAGAGATTGACAACAAATCACCCCAGCAAGTTTGTTCACATCCTTGAAACGCAGAAGGATTGCTGGTCTCTCTCCTGTAAGGTTTATTTCTAGAGTGGCCTACCAGGGAAAAAGGGAAAGCCACCAAGTCTGTCATTGGAGACCTTGCTGTAGGCTGTAGAAGACGGCTCCAGCTGGGTTCCTATCAGAAACAAGGAAATGTTTGTGCCTGTGCAAAGAAACTGTCCTTTCAGGTAAAACACCGTTATACACATTGAAAACAACAGCAAAAAATGCTAACGTCTCTGCCCACTCCTGGTACAAAGCGATCATAATCGCTTCTTAGAAAGACCCAGGAAAAAGTTACGGACACAAGCACATGTACACACACACATCTATACCTGCACCTACACCTCAATCTATTACTACACCCATCTCCTGGGTTAGTGCAAACACAGCCTCACAGCCCAGCAGCACTGGTGAGTCCAATGGGAGGCCTGTGCTGAGGGCACCAGGCAGAAAGAGCAGAGCTGCAGCCAGGGTGAAGGGAGACAAGCTGAAGGGAACGGCAGCAGCAACGCTCTTCCCAGAACTTTTCATAAACAATGGCAGGAAACAGAAGCCATGTGGGGACAGCTTGTTGCCAATTCACCCCATGTCCTGAGCCGATACCAAAAGGAAAGGGTGGGCTGCAGAAGTAAAGGATAAAAGAAATCATGATTTCCCAAGCTGAGAGAAGAGCCAGGCCAGAAGACGATGGACTGAAATCTCTTCTCTGCACTGGAGAAACAAATGACGGGCAGCACAGGCTTTTCAGGCATCTCTTCTCCTAACCATAAAAACCACCTCTCCCATTCCTGCCACCACCTGTGTTACATTGATGCCACACACTGATAGATGCAGTTAATGCATTAAATTAAATTACCACAAATCATCCCGTTTATGATTGTTATAATTCAATGGTTTCACCTGTCAAGCTGGCAAGAAGTTGGGATACAAAAATTGCCTCTGCCTATATTCTTTCTTGAAAAAGCTCTTCAGCAAGACCTAAATGACAAGCTTTAAGCATATAAAGTCTGAAGTATCATGGCACTGAAGGAAAAATCACAAGCTTGGCAGCATCTAAAAACATTATGAACAATCAATTTCTTATGATGCTCCTTATTACACCTTCCTGCTTGGAGGAATTCCATGTATCATGGCTAAACCTGATGCTGATTGGAGAGAAACTAATTCTCCTTCAAGAGAATGTGTCCTGTGAAGCATCTAAAAGGGATCAAACCAAGGAAAGCGAGCCTTGGAAGGTCTGAGGTTTCAGCATGCAGAGTAAGCATGCAGGAAGGAGAAAGTCTTGTTTTGAATCTGCTGAGTGTGAAATACTGAGCCATGACTTGCAGGAGGAGTGTGCTCCTATGAGGCTTCAACGGCATGAAGTGGAACAAATCCAAATGCTTTGTTCTGCACCTGGGACTGAATAGCACAAATCTGAACTGGGAGAAGAGTGGCTGGAGAGCAGCCCTACAAAAGAGGTCTGGGAGTGCTGGTTGACAGTGGTCCCTCTGCAACAAATCATGTTTCCAAATAGCAACTATCCCACAGTGAAACAATCATTTCAGTATCCCTGTTTGCTGATGAACATTAATTGCATCATTGCTTTAGAAGTGAAAACCCAAAACATCTGTGTTCAAGTGGTCAATTCATTCAAATGCAAGGACTGTGCAGAGAGCATTTAAAGGATGGGACAGCTACCTAGTAAAGAAATCAACAGTTTGTGAAAATCCATCTCTTCAGTTTTTTCAAGTTGAATGTGTTCATATGTATAATGAAATCACAGAGGGAAATACGGCAACATGGGGATACCAAAGCAGACAGCAGTTGAAAATTCTCATCGGTAAAAAGCATGAAAATGGAAGAAATAGAAACTTTCCAGTGCTATTGGGTCCATCTATTGAAAGACTTTTCATCACACCCAACTATCTGCCTTAAAGAGCCCCCCAACACTGTCCCAACTTCTACCTTTTTAATGCAGGGAGCATTTTTAATGCAGGGAGCATTCCTGGTGTTCGCAGTAACACCAAGATCAAGTCTTCCAATTTAAACCTCTCTGTCTCTTGTGCCCTCATGACAGAGACATAGGTTTCAAAGGCTGTTCTTTGAGGCAGCAACTGCCACAAATTTCAGTATTTTCATCCAGTTCAGCAGAACTTGTCAATGGAAAGTAGTTTGTGTCCCACCTGTCCTGAAAATCTCTGAAGTTTTCAAAAGAAAAATCAGAAAATTCTCGCTTTCTTCAACAGTTTCATCCCCCAGATTGAATGCAGATATCTCCACTTGTACAAGGAGGTAACTTTATCTGAAGAAGGGTGCAAAAATCCTGGGAGAACCATCTCTTACACTGTGACAGGCTGTTCTGTAAGCACATCCCAAGACAGCTTTTGACAAGTTATCTTTCAAGGCAAGTCCTGCCAGGTTCATAAATTCTGGAGGCAAAAAATAGAAAGGCAACCACATATGGAGTGGGGATCTACTGAAGCTCCTTCTTCCTCCTGGGGTCTTGGTTCCCCATAGAACTGTATCTCTATCTTACGGTCCACTTCTGCATTCTCTTGCAGATTGCCAAAATGCAGCGCATGTACTATTTTTTTGTTCCCATTGTGGGAACTGTGAATTGAATTTGATGATCACCTACTATGACCCACAATCCAGTCTCCTCCATGGAGACTCGCAGGACTGCTAAGTAAAAAGTGTTCATCTTCAGTACATGCAGATAAAGGTATTCGAGACAATAATGAATTTTGCAGTTGGAGAGAATTGTTCAAATCCATCACAGTTAACAAAGACAAAGCTTTAAACAGAGGTCAGAAAAAAAAAAAGACCAATACTGGTAACAAAAACAGACCATCAATATTTTACAGAGATGACATGAAATCATAGCTATAGAGTAAAGGTCAAGAAAGAATATTTTTAAGCTCTTTGGAAAGGAAGGGAATTCTTGCAGTTCTTACAAATCTAGAAGTACAATATGCAAATAGCATTAATTGGAAAAAATGGTGGAGTGTGAAGAAGATAAGTTACAGAGCTCTCAAGCTACTGTGTAATTTTCTAAAACAAATAACTAACATCTTTGCATCTTTTAACATTTAAAAATAGACGAAGTATTGAAAAATAGTCTGAGGGAACTGGACTAGGTGACTTCCATTTTTCTTTTATGATATATACTTTAACAAAAGCCAGGATGACTCTCTGAACAAAGAGTCTGACAGGAGGAATATAAAAGGTACTGAAGATGAAAGCCAAGAGGTTCAGAGCTTGAAGAAAAGCTCTGCTTAAGGAAAAAAAAATTACGCAACCTGCAGAAGAAAGAGCAGGTATTATAAGGAGGAGAGCAAGGGGGAAGCTATTATATGTGGTTTATAAATCAATATACAGAGACAAGAGATTCAATGTAAAATTGATCAATTGATCAATTGATCAATTTTAAAAACTGACTAAACCAGAATAATCTTGGAATAAGTGTCTCTGGGAGTTGCAGAGTTTAGTCACTGACTCAAATTGATCTGTCAATAACTTTTATGTTAAGCACAAGTTTTTGCATTTTGATGTTAGTAAAATGATATTAAAAAAATAGGTTCTTTTTTCTTTCACTTCTATTTTTTAACTCCTGTGTTTATTGGTGAACGTGCACATTTGGAAAAATATGTATCTTATGACTTAGTTTTCAAATGGAGTTTTTATTTCAGTGGAAACAGTTTTTCCACCAAGGAGTGCTGCACACAGAGAAAAAATGATATATAACCGATGATATGAATTCAGAGCAACAAGATCGTGTAGCTCACAAAGCACGAAGAAGCAAAAGTTCTTCTGTTCATGAACCGGTCACTCCATGTGTGATCTGCTCCTTCATCTGCTGGACAGTAAGGTTTATTCGGCACAGTTTTCTTTTTAACTGATTTTCACAGGATTTGTGCCTATGCATCAGAACAGGTGACTGAGAAAAGTATGTAGGTAAAAGAATGAAAAGAGGAGAGTGAAAGTAGGAATTAGGGCAGGGAAGGAAAGAGAGGAAAATAACTATCATATGAAAAACCAGTGATCAGCAAAAAGATTGAAAGAGCTCAGAAAGCTGAGAAGTAGATATAACCTCCTAGCAAATATAATAGAAACAAAGCAAACAGAACTATAGAGATTTTTAAGAAACAGGAAATTCACTTAGACTGCACGACACAAAATGAAATAATCATATCACAGAAAACAAATATAATGGTTCCCCATGATGAGCCTGGAGGTCCAAACAATACTTAATTACATCAACGAAAGAATAGCTGTCAAGGTGATGAATGCCAGAACCATTCAGTACCACTCAGTGGCTAAACCAGAAAGGTTCTCAATTTTTATCAGGTCTGTTTCAAACTCTGAAAGAATGCTAGAAAGCAGTGAAGTAATCAGTCTGTAGAGCATCAGAAAACAAAATTGCAAGGATTCAGTCCCCGTACCCTATACCCTGGGGTACAGGGGTCCCTGTACACTGAAATAATACATTCATAGATGACCAGAAAGCTTGATCTGATGGAATTCCAGGTCTGAAAATAATATGTTAAAAGAAGAATAAAAAGCAAATGAAATTGAGGCATGGGTACAACGTATTTATGTTTTCTGCTTTGAAAATTCCTGTTATAGTCAGGTCTACAATTCCCTTCAAAAAGATGAAAAACAAACAGGTCTATAATCCAAAACCACAGAAGAAATCTTGCAAGTGTGTGGCGTCCCTGCTCACAACAGGGAGGTTGGATTAAAATGATCTCTGAGGTCCCTTCCAGCCCAGGCCATTCTATGATAATGGCTTGTTTATATGTAGATTCCAACTCCTTCAAAAGACTTTAAATAAATATAGCAACTGAACTTCAAATCAATATTATACTCATACAACTTGGTATTACAGTGATTTTGCTGGTAGATAAACTAATCAGAAGGTCACACAACTAGCCTTGGGTCATGTAGCAAATCATTTATAACTGAAGATACAAAAAGCCTTCCTTCTAGACCTCTTCTGAATCCCAGAGTGCAGTTCCCAGAGTAATCTCTACTTTTAGTGCAAAAACATGATCAGAGCAGGGCCAATGACCACAGTTTTTGACTCAACACAGCCATCTTACAGCCTTCGTTAGTAAACTCTTCCCTGCCTTCCTCAGTTAAAAAGAAAACAATGCTTTTTTTTTTTTTTTCTATTATTTCACTTGGGAACCAAGAGATTTTAAATCCCTTTGGGAAACTGATGTTCTAAAAAAATACACTTGTCTGGTATTTAAATTACCACAAACTTGTCTAAGCTATGGCTTCCCATTGGCTGCCAGCATCAATCTTGGAGCACTTGGCTATGCTTACCTGACTTTTGTCATCTTACCCAACTGCTTTGGTCTGCCTTCTCAAGACCCCAGTGTCACATTCATATTGATGCTATGATGAAAGAAGCGAATAATGAACATGGAGCTCAGTGGAGCTAGGAATATTGTCTATTAAATACTAGAGAAACACTTAAAGTAGAGACTATTAGCAATAGAAACTTAATATACACAATCAAGATTCGATACACCCAAGTGTGCTGCAGAAAAGGTGGTCTAGGGAAACATCTCAGAAGTCCTTTTCCTTGCTGTGATAGCTCTGAAAACACGGGTTACAACAGAGTCTGACAGAAGAGCTGCTTTGCTGTTACAGAGCTAGGCCTCAATCTACACCATGAACATCATTAAGAACCAAATAAATAAGCCCAGCAGGCAGGAAAAAACAGGATAACACTTAACAGAGGGATTTCTTTGCTTTCCCTACAGGAAAGCAAGGGCAGTAGCACTTCAGTAACTCACTGAAGGTTTGCAAGTAGAAACATCTGAGTGCAGATCTACCTGTTTATTCTAAATGAGCAAAATTTGTTTACTTATTATGAACAACAGATAAAAAAAATACCCTGAGATCTTTCCAAGACTCCAAATAGAAAGCGATGTGCTTACTGACATTAATAAGTAATTATTAGACTCACCTGTTTCAAATGGTTTTACCATCACAATTTAAAAAGAGAGAATTTACCCGCCGCTTCTTCCTCTGCTTTATTCTCACCATAGACATCAAATATATTTAATAACGTATTTCAGACTTGCCATTGCTAATGTATTTGGCATAAGACAAATCAAAGAAAGTAGTCATTATTTTGCCTTTCACAATGATAGCATGCTTGTGGTGGCAGAAAAGCAGGTGGAGCATATCCTTTCTTGGTTACCTGGGAAGAATTCAGACTTCCCCCTTGAGGCAAGAACTGCTGCAGAGCTTCCTTACGACACAGGTATGTCCAGGGAAAAACACAGAGGAAGAACTCAGCTCTGATCAGCTGACAAATACTGCTGCATCCCAAAGAGGTGGTCACATTTACCTTTTCAAACACTGTTTTAAAATGCCCATGCTGAGTGGTATGACAGTCTTACCTCATACATCTTTCTAACCTAGTTTTTGAAAATTACTTGCTTAAACAGTCTGGCTGCAACTACAGACAGACTCATACACACCATAACATTAACCTATGTTCTAATAAATCTTGTCTCCTTCCTTTTTCCCTCTGTAAATTACTGTGACTGCTTAAAAGAGAGAAAAAGCAGACATCACAAAACAAACAAAAAAAACCACCCAGAAGACAGAAGGTTTCTCTTCAAAATACAGTAAAATCACAGTGCTAGCATCCAAAGACAGGAACCACGATATTTACAGCACATTTGTAAAGGACTTCAAAAACTGAAGGCTTCAAAACTTTCTTAGACTCTTTCAGAACTTCAGTATCTTTACCATAAAACCTGTTTTTCCCCAAATCTAACCTGAATTTCCTTTCGTTGCAATCTATGTTCATTACTTCCTGTGTTGTCCATTGTTGATAAGGGGAACAGGCTGGATAATAGCCAGAAGCTGTAGCTACATCTAGTGCTAACAGTCTGTTGAAAGACTTTACAAAGAGATCACTGATATTTTACAGAAAGCTAAATGCTAGTATGTCAATATGTCAGCTCTCAAAACTACACCTAATCCATTATTGAGGTGATACATATCGAACATAATAGCAGTGTCAGATGTTTTGGGATACTGGTCAAGAACAACTTTCAAGAGATGGAGGAAGCAACACATTAAGTGTGGAAAGAAGCTGATGAAGACAATGGGAGAAGCAGAAAGCCTTAGCTATAATACATGATTTTATACAGTACTTTTTTTTTAGAAATTGAGCTGCACACTTAAGTCTAGGTTGGAAGCTGAAAGCCATAAAAATTCAGAAGAAATTGTTTCCAGGTCCTGTTTCCGTGGGAAGTTTGATCCAATATGTAGATCTCCCAGACAAAGCCTAGGCAGCCTCTCGCAGACAGACAGGAGTTTGCTCTGCCCATATTCCAAGACAATCAAGAAGCTGCATGGTTACAGTAAGGGTGGCATTTAGCCTGTATCTGACCAAAACTATGATGTATATAAACACCAAACCAAGGGCAATGAACTGCCTTAGGGAATCTGCAGTCCCTTGGCCTTCTTTTCTAAACAGGCTCAGAACACAAAACATGGGGTCAAGCATTACAGAAGTGTTGGCTGAGAAAGTACTGAAGTAACTGGAAAAAAATTGTGATGAGAATGCAGAAATTACATAGCCTGGAAATTCTACAGTAAATAATAAGCTTGCCTTAGGACATAAATAAAAACACACACTAAGAACCCAGGGAACTATAATACAACACTGAGATCCAGTTGGTGATCTACTAGCATAATCATTGTTTTCTCTATTATTTATGGTTTTAATAGCAAAGTAGCATGATGACATGCATCTGCACACCATTAGCTGTGGTGTAGGATGAGTTTTATTACAACAAGATAAGTAATAAAAATATTTTAAACAGGAAAATGAAATTGGCATGGAACTGTTACAGTGCAGCAGTAGTTATTAGGTGTGATTCAGGCGGTCTTAGAAATACATGATCTGTGAACTGAATTGCTAAAAATAATGTATTATTATACCTATGCAAAAAGACAAGCAATTATTTTCAAAACAAAGGCATGCCAGACTCTGTGTATGAACAGTATAGCCAAAGGATAGACTCATAAGCATGAGTATATCAATAGATATCTCAAGTTTATATAAACCAGGTTTTTATAGGAATAGTAAGATAGAAAGACTAAAGAGAGCAGTAAGACAAGAAGAAAAAAAAAAGAGACGTTTCTGGCAGAGGAATAATTTGGATGGAGTGATGTATTGAAACACTGCACTCCTTTCAGGAACCTGTCCCATAGGAAAGCCCACTAAATGTTCTCCCTCATCGGTTGTAAGGCTCTCTGCTTTCACAGTCCCCTCAACGCAACTGTAGACCCTTGCAGACCTTGTGCTTCTCCCTCCTGTTACCGTTTCCCATCTCTACTGGAATTTCCTCAGCCCTGACGCCAGGTTTTACCCTCACAGTTTTCTCCTTTCACATTTTCTGACACAAATTCTGGTTGCCATTCTCTTTCAATATCCTGCCTTTTAACATTATTTTCACTAGAAAACAGATTCTAAATGAAAGAAAAGGTACCAGCTTTGCCTGTTACCCCTAGGAGATATTCCAGAGGCCACTCAGCTTTTTGTTACCTCTTTTCCTCAGTGCCAGCAGATGGTACTCTTGTTACCCGAGGATGTTTTTTGTTAGTTTTACTGTGACTTTGGTATTTTTGAGGAATACCACGTTGCTCTGGACATGATCTACTAATACAATAAAGTGTTCTGTACAATAAAGCTCCTGTATTCACCTGCATTCATAGATGAATGTACAACAATGCCATTTTCAATAAAAACTTTTAGAGCATCTCTAATTGCTGAGACTCAGTCAAATGTGATTATTCTTGATTTAATTTTGAGTACCTGCTTACTGTCAAGAGGGACAAAATTAAGCTTATTAAATCTTTTGAGAGCACAAAGGCAGAAAAGCCTAAGAAAAGACAAAAATGTTACTGTGAAAACATGTTGCTGAAAACATTAGTAGTAAGATACAGGTGTGTAGAGGAAGATAAAGTCACATCAGCTGAGGGTGTAAATATTTTCCATGGAATACATCATTATTCCTACCTCTTGGCACACTGTGGTTTAAAACTGTTCATAAAATGTTTCCTGATTCAAATATAGCACAAAAATTTCCTGTGGGAAAACTGAGTGCAAGACAATTTGCTGTAATCTGTTGCCACCACAGATGGGTGGAAACCGCATTAAAACAGCAAGGAGTTTACAATGATTTTTCAGCTGATGCATATAAAAAGTTGCTCCTACCTTGAAATGGCTTTTGAAATCAAAGAAAGATTTTTAGGTTTCTTAAGGAATGGTGAAATTTCTTTGGACACTGGATTTTCTAGATTTAAAAATAATGCTGATAGAACTTAACAGTGGGACATATGCTTATAATTCAGGTCCTTCAGCATTTCCATAAAGTTCAGAGATGTAGATCTGCAGAAATAATCACTTCCTGTATTTTACAGAGCTAAAAGAAACATTTTTAATAAAACAAGAGAAGCTGGCAGTCCCAGATCAGCACATGTCCCAATGAGAATGAAAGCAGGTGCCAAACACATGCGAGTGTTTTGTTATCTCTTGTCGTGGCTATTGCTCTGTGCAGGTTTGGGTCAAGGGAGGAGGGGAACAAAATAGCAATAAAGAGAAGAAACAAGGGAAAAAGAGGCACAGGCTTACTAAAGGGCACTTGGCTCAAAGAAGCTTTGGAAGAGGTTGTTTTGGACACAACTGGTTAACTGGGGGAACAAGGAACCAAAAGACTTGCCTTTTACCCTGGGGTTGAGGACTTGGCACATTCTTTTTAAAAGGCCATTGCTGCATTCTAAATTTTCACACTCAAAAGACTATCCTTATCTGCAAGACCATACAATTTCTTTCAACTCCTAATGTCAAAAGGGATAACTCTTTCTAGTCATTCTTCATGGATGAAACTAGATAATCCTAAAATTGTATTTTAGAGACAAAAGAAAAAAAGGCTACAGGTCTAATTGTCAACATCCTGATACTTTCAAATGTCTCCAACTTCAGATGGATAAATGGTGTTATCTAAATTGAACAGTGCAGTGAGGTACTTTGTTCGTTTACACACAGCATTGAAATGCTCAGAGAAATGTGTTATACATCAGCAGGCAGAATGTTTTAAAATTTCCACACATATACTCTTAATTTTAACCGCCGAAGTCCTTAGTATTTTCTAGCTCAGGTTTTAGCATTAATTGAATGTGCAGAGTGAGCTCAGAATAGGCTGGCAAACTGGTATAATTTATGCAATTATGTAATTCTTAAGGATTAGCTTTATGTGCTTCCAATTAAAACTATACCCAACCCTTTGGTATATTCAGTTATTACTTTGACTGGCATTAGGTTTATACATATGGCTACTTCAGACAGCATAACCTTACATATTTATTTAGTGACTCTGCACACTAAAAAAAATTTTAAAATACCAACAGTAAATGACTTTTTAGTAATATTTTTAGTTCAGCTGATGTATCTGGAGTTTTTCTCATGTAATGAAGAACAAAGCTACAGCAGCAGCTTAGCATAAATCTGAAAGAGTACAAACATTCAGATTTCAGCTGTGATGCCGACTGCAAAAAGCCCTCTCATTGACACATAGTCCCCTTTGGCACTCAGAGGCAGACTTTTGAGGCTAAGGAGCCATATATGTGACCTCTCTCATGACTTTTGTCTGAAATTTGGCCAGCAGAAGTTAAGAAGATGGGATGAAAATAAATACACTGTGGACAACACTTGATAAATAATGGTCTTCTATCTCCTCACCCCACCCAGAAACACAAGAAAGAAAAATAAATTATTTGTATCAAAGGTTGAACAGAATTAAATGCTAAACTCGATACACACACTTAAGCATCTCTAAGGTCACCATTTTCACTCTTTTTTTAAAACAACTGTTTCTTAAAGGTAGTGCAGTGTAAACTCATCATATTATTGTAATTGAGCAGGAAACAATCTATAGCTAGGTAAGCCTATAGTTTTAATAGGAGTTAGAAAAATGCTACCCAGAAATCTTAATGTTTATCTCTGCCCATATCTGAGTACAATGGTACTTCTGAAAACAAGCTAGTAAGACAGACCCTGCATGGAATAGTAAGCAGAATGGGGAGCCCACCCCTCTGACAAGCTCCTGCTCCCTCCCGGCAGTGAGCAGTACACACCCCTGCGCACCCCCATCTGCATCCGTGCTGGTGAGCTTCTGGCTTCATTTAAAACACGTCACACCATCAGAGGACTGGCTTCACGGAGCCGTCCTCTGATGTTTCACCCAGGCAAGACCCCAGGGGAATAGAGGCATCAAAGGATCCTAAGCACATGCACAGGTAATGACAACAAAATATTACCCTTGTGCCCCACTTGCAAAAACAGGTCCAGCCCCAGATCTTCATCAGCTGCAAGATATTTCCTTCTTAAATTGTGTTACAAATAAACACTTGCTTTCTTCTACTTTAAAGCAGACAGATCTGGTTCAAAAACCACCACAAACAACCCTATCAACACACATGACAGTGGGGTAGGATTCAGTATACCTGAGGAGCTGCCTCCTGAGGTTTGTATTTTCACTGGCATTTGAGTATCTCAAGCGGAGGAGTTGTGCTACTGACAGCGGGGAAGAAAAGCTTCCTGACACATAAAAGCAGAACACCCCAGAGAACAAAAGCTCCCCAGTCACCACCACACAGACACCAGAAGGTGGAATCAGACACTGAAAACAGCATCTAGTTCTCATCGCTAAAAAAGCTGGCTCACGCTGACCAAGATGATGGGAAAAGTGAACATTATAACAATAGCAATTCCCAGCACAAGGAGAAAAATAAACCTTCCAATACCCGATGGTTCTCTAAAACTAATTTTGTATTCTTTCATAAGTTTCTTTTCTTATTTTTATTTCTGGTATTTGGCATGTCTAAGCATGTTTATGGACAGCTTTTTCTGCCTGTCCTGACTCTGAGGCTTGACAGAAATAATAAAAACATACTTAAAAATGTATTAAGATCACTATTTTAAAAATCTTAAATCCAAACCAGAAGAGAGCTAAAGGTATACATGACAAGAAAACATAGCAATGGAAAAAGTATTAACTATATGCTTCATTGTTGTGTTGTCTTCTGTGTTGTGTCTTACAGGGAGCAGTCAGCCAATATTCAAAGCCATTCATCTGAAAACAAGTGAATTTTAAATGCTAATGTTGTCATTGACAACTAATGTACACACATTCCTGCTTCTGCAAACACAGGAAGAAATCAGATTATTACTTTGCTTGGAAATCCTCAAGTTTAACAATTAAAGCAAGCTCTTTACCCATGTAAATAGACCCACATCCTCAATGAACAGACTTGGTTTATTCTTCCTCCTCTCCCATTAGACATTATCAACTCCTCAGATAATCTCTGTGGGCTGAGTTGCTTATATATCTGTTCCTAAAATGAAGACTGCATTACCAAGTGGCATGGCCCAATGGCTGAAATAGTTGGCGATAAGGTCCCAGTCTCCACACTACACACACTTCTGAAATTTTACTTAGTGTTAGCCTGATCCTATGGAACAAATGACAACTGGTGTCCTGAGTTCATGAGGTATGCAGAGACCACATCTTCCAGCTTTGTTTCTTCCCACGTGCTTTGATACTGCTCTGCAATGGCAACTGAGGTGCAGTAAGGGAACACTGTCAAGAGATTCACTTAAAAAAATGCCTGAGCTCTACATTTCAACTAAAGCACTAACGTAGATGCACCCAAAAAGGACTTGGGATAGCAAACTCTTACTACTTCATCCATTTAAGCTAACTATAACTTCTTCAGGTGATGCAGGCTCAGCTAGAACAGAATGCTTTTCAAAACCCTCCATCTTCTACTCTTGTAGATTTTACTCGCAGCCTCTTCCATAAGCTCTTGTATCTCTGAGAACCAGTATCTTAGCCCATCTACCTGTTCAGTCAACGACACCTTCCTGCCAAACTGAGCACTCCTGGCATGCCCTTCAGCTTTCAAGCCATCACATATCCATCAGTCTGAGCTTCTGAGGTAACAGGCGTCATTAATTTCAGCAGAACAAATATACACATGGAAAAAAAATTAGTTCAAAACAGTAAAAGCTGTGACAGAAGCCCAAATCATACTGAATTCAGGAAAAGATTAGACACCTGCCACACTAACAAAAATAAACTCCTAAGATGAAGCCTTAGCCACTGATAGGTTTTCTGACTTGCTAGCCAAAAAGACATCTGAAGCAAATTACACATGGTGTTGGTCAGTTCTCCTTGCTTTCAGCCTCTGCTTTCCCATTCTTCTGCCAGGAAAACACTAAAGAGATTTCACATTTCCTATTATGTTTAATTTAACATGAGTGTACTACTTCCCATTCCTTATTTCGATTATATTATTTTCAAATGAAGAATGTGTTGTGTGTTATTGAATAAATTGCCTATTTTATTAGCTGTTGTTACTAAGGCTATATATTTTAGTAATTAACTCAGTGTTTGAGCAACACATTAAAATATGTTTAAAAAGTGGAATTTAAGTGAAAAGTATTATTATCTGGATGCGTTCCTATGTGACCTACTCTAGGTGATCCTGCTTTGGCAGGACTAGATGACCTTTCAAGGTCCCTTCCAACCCCTAACATTCTGTGATTCTGTGATTATGCAAATATTACAAATACAATTTTTAGGAATTATAATGGAAGCAAATTAATATTTGATAAGTAATTTGCACTGCAATGGCACATTAAAATAATATTCGAAAATGCAAAAGATTAATGTACAGTACATCTAAAGCAAAATAATGTAGAAAGAGCTTTTGTAGAGGTATACCAGCAAAAACTGTATACACAAGTGTTGTTGGCTCACAGTCAACTTGGTGTCCACCAGGACTCCAAGGCCCTTTTCTGTAAAGCTGCTTTCCAGTTGGGTGGTCCCCAGCACATACTGGTGCATGGGGTTCATCCTCACCACATGCAGGACTTCGCACTTCCTCTTGTTGAACTTCCTGAGATTCCTATCAGCCCATTTCTCTCAGCCCTCTGGATGGCAGCACAACTCTCTGGCATATATCAGTCACTCCTCCCAGTTTTGCATCATCTTGGTTTTGTGTCAAACTTGCTGAGGGTAGGCTCTACCTCATAATCCAGATCATTAACAAAGACATTAAACAGGGCACTGGACCCAGTACTGACCCTGGAGTACACCACTAGTTACTGGCCTCCAGCTGGACTTCATACCTGTTGTGGCTTAAGCCGAGTGAGCCGCCGGGAGAGACAAAGAACCACGTGGTCGCTCTCTCTCTCACTCGCCCACCCCTGCCGGGAGTGAGGGGAAGAGCCTGGAGAGAGCAGGAGGTGGAGGCTCGTCGGGTTGTGATAAAAACCAGTTTGTTTTAATGGTGAACATAAATGATAACGATAACAGTGAAGTAACAGTAATGTTTAACCAGATATAATGCGAGTAACATGTAACGCGGATCTCACCACCCAGAACCCAGCGACTCGCCGCACCCGGACCGCACCCGGACCGGGACCGGGAAAGAGAGCCCCCCAACTCGACCAGCCCCCCTCTATACACTGAGCATGACGTCAGGATGGTATCGAATATCCCTTTGACTAGTGACTAGTTTGGTTCAGCTATTTCCCGACGAGCCCTTTTACTGAGAATTAACCCTATCTTAGCTGAAACCAGTACATTTTCCACCCCTTATTCTATGCGATCTACATCATGCTCAGATCTTACACTTTACAATTATCATTAGCTTTCTTGTTACATATATACATGCACATATACACAGATGTTATTCTCTTAATCTATACATTCCTTCCAGTACATCCCTTGAGTTCATGGCTTCAAGGTTCCATTCATTGTAACAGTTCTTTAGGATAGGATAGAATGGTGCTTGATTGTGGTATACTTGGTCCAAAACTCACGCTGTATTTGGCACGGTCTGTGCCCACGGTCTGAAGCTTGAAAAAAACACGTCGTCTTAGGAAAGTCACTGGGCGCCACCTCAGGTTCCCTTATCGCTGTCCTTCCCTCGTTTTCATCGTAGTCTATCCTTTGCTGGTTTGGGTCGTTCTTACTGTAATATTAATCGACATGACACATAACAACAGCAGCAGTGATGACATACATTGGCAGGGTAATTTATCAGTTAACATCACATAATTTAGTCCACTGGTTATTCTCTCCCAAAGTTAAATCCTCTTGGGGTACACACCGAACATCCCCATCCTTCTGCATCACCCACCAAGTACACCCAGGTCCCTGAGCAAAAGCAACCTCACAAATGGGCTTGCCTTTGCCTGAGGCAGGTCTAGCCCATACTGTCTTCCCCAACATGTTCCTCATACGCACAACAGGGACTTTATCTCCATCCACAGTAGGTGGGAGTTTTGACTGGGCAGGCCCTGCTCGATTGGAAGATCCTCTATTATTGACTAACCATTTGGCCTTTGCTAAATTTGTGTCCCAGTGTTTGAAAGTTCCATCACTCATTGCTCTCAATGTACTCTTTAGCAGTCCGTTGTGCCATTCAACCTTTCCAGAGGCTGGTGCATGATATGGGATGTGATACACCCACTCAATGCCATGCTCTTTGGCCCAGGTGTCAATGAGGCTGTTCCAGAAATGAGTCCCATTATCTGACTCAATCCTCTCCGGAGTGCCGTGTCGCCACAGTACCTGCTTTTTCAAGGCCCAACATGGTGTTCCGAGCAGTGGCATGGGGCACAGCGTATGTCTCCAGCCATCCGGTGGTCGTTTCCACCATTGTGAGTACATGGTGTTTGCCTTGATAGGTTAGTGGGAGCATAATACAATCAACCTGCCACGCCTCCCCATATGTGTATTTCATCCATCGCCCTCCATATCACAAAGGCTTTACCCGCTTGGCCTGCTTGATTGTAGCACGTGTTTCACATTCATGGATAACCTGTGCGATAGCATCCATGGTCAGGTCCACCCCTCGATCATGAGCCCATCTGTGTGTCGCATCCCTTCCCTGATGGCCTGAGGAGTCATGGGCCCACCGAGCTATGAACAATTCACCTTTGTGCTGCCAGTCGAAGTCCACCTGAGACACCTGGATCTTAGCAGCCCAATCTACCTGCTGGTTGTTTAGGTGCTCTTCTGTGGCTCGATTCTTGGGTATGTGGGCATCTACATGACGTACTTTCACAACCAGGTTCTCCACCCGGGCAGAAATATCCCGCCACAGTTCAGCAGCCCACATAGGCCTACCCCTGCGTTGCCAGTTATTCTGCTTCCATTGCTGTAATCACCCCCACAGAGCATTTGCCACCATCCACGAGTCAGTGTAGAGATAGAGCACTGGCCACTTTTCCCGCTCAGCAATATCTAAAGCCAGTTGAATGGCTTTTACCTCTGCAAATTGACACGATTCACCCTCCCCTTCAGTGGCTTCAGCAACTTGCTGGGTGGGACTCCACACAGCAGCCTTCCATCTTCGATGCTTTCCCACAATGCGACGGGACCCATCAGTGAACAGAGCATACCGCTTCTCATCCTCCGGTAATTCGTTATATTGTGGGGCCTCTTCCACACGTTTCACTTCCTCCTGCCGTGACACCTCAAAGTCCTTGCTTTCTGGCCAGTTTGTAATTCCCTCCAGAATTCCTGGTCGATTAGGGTTCCCCACTCGGGCCCGTTGTGTGAGCAGTGCCATCCATTTACTCCACGTGGCATCAGTCACATATTGTGTAGATGAGGCCCTCCCTCTGAACATCCATCCCAAAACTGGAAATCGGGGTACTAAAAGGAGCGGTGCCTCAGTACCAATTACTTCTGAGGCAGCTCGGACTCCTTCATACACTGCCAGTATCTCCATATCAGTGAGAGTGTAGCAGGACTCAGACCCTCTGTATGCTCGACTCCAAAACCTTAAGGGTTGGCCTCGGGTCTCCCCTGGTGCCCTATGCCAGAGACTCCAGTCAGGGCCATTCTGCCCAGCTGCAGTATAAAGCACATTTTGAACATCTTGTCCTGTCCGGACTGGCCCAAGAGATACTGCACGAACAATCTCTTGTTTAATCTGCTGAAAGGCTTGTTGCTGTTCAGGGCCCCAACTGAAATCGTTCTTCTTCTGGGTCACCTGAAAAAGAGGGCTTACAATCTGGCTGTAACTTGGGATGTGCATCCTCCAAAACCCCACTGCACCTAAGAATGCCTGTGTCTCCTTTTTACTAGTTGGTGGGGACATTGCTGCTATTTTATTAATCACATCCATGGGAATCTGGCGGCATCCATCTTGCCACTTTACTCCCAAAACCTGGATCTCTTGCGCAGGCCCTTTTACCTTACTATGTTTTATGGCAAAACCGGCTTTCAGAAGGATTTGAATTATCTTCCTCCCTTTCTCAAAAAATTCTTCCGCTGTATCGCCCCATACAATAATGTCATCAATGCACTGCAGGTGTTCTGGAGCTTCCCCCTGTTCCAGAGCAGCATGGATTAGTCCATGGCAAACGGTGGAGCTATGTTTCCACCCCTGTGGCATTTGATGCCAAGTGTACTGGATGCCCCTCCAAGTAAAGGCAAACTGTGGCCTGCACTCTGCTGCCAGAGGGATCGAGAAAAACGCATTGGCGATATCAGTGGTGGCATACCATATGGCAGCCTTTGATTCTAGCTCATATTGAAGTTCGAGCATGTCTGGCACAACAGCACTCAATGGCGGTGTAACTTCATTCAAGCCACGATAATCCTCTGTTAGTCTCCATTCCCCGTTAGATTTTCACACTGGCCATATGGGGCTGTTAAAGGGTGAGCGAGTTTTGCTGATAACCCCTTGGTTCTCCAGCTGACGGATCAGCTTATGGATGGGAACCAGGGAGTCTCGGTTGGTGCGATATTGCTGCTGATGCACCGTGGAGTCAGCAATTGGTACTTGTTGTTCTTCAACTCTCAATAAACCCACCACAGAAGGGTCCTCTGAGACCCCAGGCAAGGTGGACAACTGTTTAATTTCCTCTGCCTCCAAAGCAGCTATGCCAAAGGCCCACCAGTACCCTTTTGGATCTTTGAAGTACCCGCTCCTGAGGAAGTCTATACCAAGAATGCACAGAGCCTCTGGGCCAGTCACAACAGGGTGTTTATGCCACTCATTTCCAGTCAGACTTACTTCAGCTTCCAGTACAGTCAGTTGCTGGGATCCCCCTGTCACCCCAGAAATACAGATGAGTTCTACCTCTCTATATCCTGATGGCATCAAGGTACATTGTGTGCCTGTGTCTATTAGAGCCTTGTATTCCTGTGGAGCTGACGTGCCAGGCCATCGGATCCACACAGTCCAGTAGACCCGATTGTCCCTCTCCTCCACCTGGTTGGAGGCAGGGCGCCTCTACTCTTGATCAGAGTCACTCACTTCTTGTGAGTATGACTTAGAGGTTCCTTCAAGAGCATCAGAGTCAAAATCTGTTTTCCTGTTTCAGTTGGAGGGCTTTCCACTGGAAACTGGGGCAATACTTTTCTTACGATGATCCTTCTTCTTTGCTGCTTCCCTTCGCAACTCACGTACTCGTGCATCTGGGACTGAAGTCGGTTCTCCATCCCACTTCCTCATGTTCTCTCCATGGTCACGTACGTAAAACCACAGAGTATTCCGGTGCGTTTGTTTTCCATGTTGTCTCTCTTGATCGGAGGAGTGCCTAGTCCTAACAGCTGAGACATGTGCCCGTGTGGGTGTAGAGCAGGACATATGTACTTTGAGCTGCTGGACCTCCCGTTACAGTTCTTCCACGGCAGAAACACAAGCCTGCAGGGATGAAGACAGACTTCCTTCGTGATGCCGGAGCCGGCGAGCCAGTTCATCCACGGTTTGTCCCTCACCTTCTCTCCAGGATATCAGTGCCAACGAGTTTGAGTACGTTTGTGGTGCACTTCGTAGGAACTTCCGCCACATACCTTGTGTGCATCTGACTTCATCTGGATCAGTGGGTGACTGCTCGTTATCTGGGTTATTGTAAATCACCTCCAGCACAGCCAGTTCCCTCAGGTACTGGATACCTCTCTCCATTGAGGTCCATTTACCTGGGTGGCATGCAATATCTTCCTTGAGGAGGTAACTTTCCCTCATGCCTGACAGAAGGCGCCTCCAGAGGCTGAGGGTTTGTGTTTGCCTCCCAAGTACTTTGTCAATGCCCCCTTCCCTAGAGAGGGATCCCAGCTGTTTGGCTTCTTTACCCTCCAGTTCCAGGAGACCGGCTCCAGTGTCCCAGCATCAGAGCAGCCAGGTAATAATGTGCTCACCTGGATGGCGGCCAAAGTCCTTTCGCATGTCTCGCAGCTCACTGAGAGATAGAGACCGGGTGATTATCTCTGGCTCTACCTCCTCTTCTTGTTCTCGTGATGTCCCTGCTTCATTTTCATCCCTCACCAAGCGAACCGATTTCCTCATGTACTTCTTCTTCGGTACTGGAGCAACCGATACTGGCACAGTCTGGTTTTCTGGTTCAGCTGGAGCACTTGTCACAGTGGTTGGAGCAGCCGCAGCACCTGTCATAGGGGTCGGAGCAGCCGCAGCGTTCGTTGCAGAGACTGGAACAGCCACATCATCTACTGGTTTGTCTTCAGGTCCAGAGGCCTCCTCTTTCCCTTGGGAATAATGGGTGACATTGAAAATGGCTCAGTAGGCATGGGCCAGGCCCCAGCACACTACAGTGATTTGGGCTTCTTTGGAGTGGCCAGGCTGACAACATACTTTCTCCAAATACTCTGCTAGTTTTCTAGGATTCTGTATATGTTCAGGGGTGAAATTCCAAAATACTGGACATGACCATTGTCCTAGGAGCTTGCCCATATTCTCCCACACACCTTGCCACTCATAGTTATCTGGCTTCAGGACAGGTCTCTAGGTGATATCCTTAGAAAATTTTGGTGTGACCCCGAGCAAGATCTGGCACACATTCAGGAGACACAGGATGAAAACCAGGAAACACAGGACGAGAACCATGCTGGATTGGGTATTCCAAGAATATTCAAAGTTTTCTAAAACTGTTGTGATCACTTTGAAGGACAAACGGGAGAGAATATTTTCCTCCGCTTCCCCTATGGGTTCGGTGCCATTACTAACGAATTCTGAGAGGATGCGCCCAAGGCATGGGAATGACAATAGCGCCTCATAGAGATACCAGCTTACCCTCATGGCCAGTGATACAATCATATTATAAGCTGTCGGCACCCCGTACAAAAGAATCATACTTTTGATCCCTTTTCCACAGTTGATAAATAATATCGCGATAAATATGCTACATAAGGATTCAGCCAATGCCACAGTGTAAATAAATAAATCAACATTATGACCACCAACTACTTGACTAATGTGCAAAATCAATCTAACAAAATTATGTTTTGAACACCCCTTTGTTAAATCTGCTGTTATCTCAAACCCCTGGCCCCACGTTGGGTGCCAAAAAGATGTTGTGGTTTAAGCCGGGAGAGACAAAGAACCACGTGGTCGCTCTCTCTCTCACTCGCCCACCCCTGCCGGGAGTGAGGGGAAGAGCCTGGAGAGAGCAGGAGGTGGAGGCTCGTAGGGTTGAGATAAAAAACAGTTTGTTTTAATGGTGAACATAAATGGTAACGATAACAGTGAAGTAACAGTAACGTTTAACCAGATATAATGCGAGTAACATTTAAGGCAGATCTCACCACCCAAGAACCCAGCAACGCGCCGCGCCCGGACCAGGACCGGGAAGGAAAGCCCCCCACCGCGACCAGCCCCCCTCTATGCCCTGAGTATGACATCAGGATGGTATCGAATATCGGAATATTGCTTTGACTAGTGACTAGTTTGGTTCAGTTATTTCCCGACCATCCCTTTTACTGAGAATTAACCCTATCCTAGCTGAACCCAGTACAATACCATTTACCACCCTCTGCACCTGGTTATTCAGTCAGTTTTTGATCTCGCTGTCTACTCATCCATCCCCTACAGCAACAGTTTCCCTATGAGGGTC
Organism: Trogon surrucura; assembly: GCA_020746105.1. Classification (NCBI taxonomy): domain Eukaryota; kingdom Metazoa; phylum Chordata; class Aves; order Trogoniformes; family Trogonidae; genus Trogon; species Trogon surrucura. The sequence continues at coordinate 25,166,825 of CM036622.1, read as the reverse complement.
TTATAGGAGACAGTGCCAAAGGTCTTAATGAATCCAGGTAGACACTAGCCACTGCTCTTCCCTCATCTACTAGGCCAGTCTTCTCATCATAGATTTTTATCAAATTTATCAAGTTTGACTTCTCCTTGGTGAAGCAATAACAACTACTCCTGATGATTTTCTTGTCCTTCGTGTACCTGGAAATGGTTTCAGGGACTAGTTGCTCCGCCACTTTCCAAAGGATGCAAGTGAAGCTGACCAGCCTGTAGTTCCCTGGGTCTTCCTTCTCGCCTTTCTTGAAAATAGGAGTGACATTTCCTTTCTTCCAGTCTTTGAGCACTTCTCCCAGTCACCTTGACTGAGCAAAGATTATCAAGAGCGATCTTCAATGACATCAGTCAGCTCCCTCAGCACTCATGCATGTGTCCCAGCAGGGCCCGTGGTATTATGTATCTCCAGTTTCTTTAAGTATTCCCTGACCTCTTCCACCAAGGTCACATCTTCCTTACTCCAGTCTCCCCTTGGTGCATGGGGTCTGGGATTCCTGAAGGCAGGTCTTGCTAGTGAAGACAAAGGCAAAGAAAGCATTGAGTACCTCTGCTTTTAACATGTCCCCTGTAACCATGTTCCCCATCTTGTTGAGCAATAGGCTCGCATTTTCCCTTTTACCACCTGTGTACCTATAGAAGCCCTTCTTCTTGTCTTTGACAACCGTGGCTAGATTCAACACCATTTGAGCTTTATAGTTCCTAGCTTCATCCCTGGATGCTTGGACAATGTTTCTGTGTTCCTTCCAGGTTACCTGCCCATGCTTCCACCCTTTGCATATTTCTTTTTTGTGTATGAGTTCAATTAGGAGTTCCCTGCTCCTCTACATGGACCTCCTGACATTTTTGCCTGACTTCATATTCACTGGGATGGAGCTCTCTTGAGTGCAGAGGAGGTGATCCTTGAATACTAGCTGGTTCCCTTAGGCCCCCCCCTTTTCCCCAGGGCCTTATCCCATGGGACTCTCCCAAGCAGATCGCTGAAGGGACCAAAGTCCGCTCTCCTGAAATCCAGGGTTGTGAGTTTGCTTTTCACCATTCCCCCTTCCCTCAGGATCCTTAACTCCACCATCTTATTAAGTAGATCTATTTTAATCTTGAGTTATCATTTGCATTTTTCTGTGTTATATTTTTATCAACTGTTTATTAGCTTATTTTTAGCATGCATAGAATATATACTTCTATTATTTTTTCACATTGAGAGGAATTTCCTAGTTGTATCAATATTTAGAAAATATTTTTTCCACAGGCAATGAATAATAAATTGTATGGAATTAATATTTTAGTAATTTGTATTCTAAAATTTGTATTCTAAAAATGTAATACTACATTATTGGTTTATTATATTATATTATGTCTGTTTCATAAAAATCCAGCACATCATATAAACAGAAGTAACTTCATATATTTCTTTGTTTTTAAAAGGGAGTTCCAGTGACATGAAAGGAAAATAATAATGAAAAATATGTTTTACGTTATTTGAAAAACAAATAAATATCACTTAGACATTGCAACAACTTTTATTTGCTTTTCTAACACGAAGCAGAGTGAGGACATACATACAATTTCCTGTTCTTTCATAAAAGTACATATTTTGTAACTCATGATCTTCAACATGTAAAAGCACAAATACAAAAAGGAGTTACAATTTATTTCTATTTTATTAATTCAGGTTTGGGGATTTTTTCAACTATCTTGAAAAATAATTACATTTTAACCAAAACCAGTAAAGCATGGCATTTTGTTTATGCCATTTTCATTGCAGTTTTGGAGGGGAGAAATAGAACTGTGGGACACTGCAGTTCTACAGGTATTTCTTTATAAGTGTAGTCTATTTAAGGTATTTTCTTACTAAGCCACTTATTTCAGTGGAGGAAGAAGGCAAATTAAATCACTGGGATATTTGTTGTAACAGTTTAATGTTTCCTAGAATTATAGGAGAAACTGTGCTGCAAATCATCAAAACATTGAAAACACATGAATGAAACACTGCAGCAAAGGAGAACAAAGCAAATGGAAACAAAGAAATAAAAAATGAAAGTGTCTATACTTACCTTTTTTTTAAAAGTGAAGTATCTGAAAATACAACAGGACAGACAGGAGCTACTTTGGAGAGACAGTTGCAGCTGATTTATCAAAGTATAATGGTAAAAATATTCATGTTGTTTTCAGTCAAATTTCTTTCTCAATAATAATATATAGTCATGTAATTAGCTTGAAAAGTGCAGTATCTTTTGGCAGCAGTAGTTGCACATGCCCCATTTTCTTTCTTTCTGTCCTAAGAAATGACTTTTTTCCTCCTAAGGCCTACCTGGTGTCAGAAATGAATCTGATGTAAGTGCTACCTGTTCCGTAGGGAGGGAAGATACATTCTTGCTCATGCCATAGAGTTCCCTTTGCTTAAGAAGTGGTTAGAGAGACAAGAAGAACCTTTTTCAATTGCAATCTAATTAGAACTTCCAGTCCTTTCAGTAGCAGTGTGCCTCCACCTTCCATTATTTCCAAGTAGAAATGTAATTATGATTTTAGCCATGTCAAGTTGGAAAATCTCTGTTTAAGAATACAGATATTTAACCTTTCTGCTCTTTTGACATGGAAACAAAAAATAAATGAAATGTTTTGACTTTCATAAAGCCCTCTGAATGACAGAGGAAGGTGCTAAATAATATATATTATTAAATAATTTGTTTTAGCACAGCCATTGCATTCTTACTGAATAGATCTCCCTACATGAGTGTAAACTTAATACAACGCTTATATGCAAAAATAAAAAACTGCTCTTGTAAAGAACCTATATTACAAAACATAAAAACCTTCTTCTAAAGAGTAGAGTTTGAGGTTTGAGTTTTGAGTGAATTCTACAAGTGATTAGATATTGAGGTTTCCAAATGAAATAGAAATAAGTGTCAAGGCCTATTGCTGATCTCTAAAGAACAAGATTAAAATAAATTATCTAAAATAGGTATTTTGAATTTAAATCAGTTTAAAGAGTCAATCTCATGGATATGAGTATCTCATAAATAGCTTCGACTTACTGCTTTCATTGCTTTATTAATAATATTCCTTGTACAGAAGAAAACCAACTGTTGAAAAATTATTAAAATAAAAATGTTTTACTACTTCATAACACACACGGAGATAGCATGTTCTTAGGAAAAACAGCGGAATACTGAACCTAGCTTAAAAGCATTATGGCAAGGAGAGCAGTGTCGAGAAAAGTCTGAGACCCCTACAACTCCTAAACAAGGCTGCAGGAAAGAAATTGCTACACATGAAATATCCTTATGGCCAAGTTGGCTGCTCATGGCTTGGATGGGCACATACTCTGCTGGGTGAAACACTGGCTGGATGGCCGGGCCCAAAGAGTTGTGGTCAATGGAGTTAAATCCAGTTGGTGGCAAGTCACGAGTGGTGTCCCTCAGGCCTCGGTGCTGGGACCATTCCTGTTTAACATCTTCATCAATGATCTAGATGAGGGGATTGAGTGCACCCTCAGCAAGTTTGCAGATGACACCAAGCTGGGAGGGAGTGTCGATCTGCTGGAGGGTAGAAAGGCTCTACAGAGGGACCTGGATAGACTGGATCAATGGGCTCAGGCCAACTGCATGCATTTCAGCAGAGCGAAGTGTAGGGTCCTGCATTTTGGTCATGGCAACCCCATGCAATACTACAGGCTTGGGGAAGGGTGGCTGGAAGGCTGTCTGGTGGAAAAGGACCTGGGTGTTCTAATCGACAGCCAGCTGAATATGAGCCAGCAGTGTGCCCAGGTGGCCAAGAAGGCCAACAGCATCCTGGCTTGTATTAGAAATTGTGTGACCAGCAGAAGTAGGGAGGCGATTGTCCCCCTGTACTCAGCACTGGTGAGGCCACACCTTGAGTATTGTGTTCAGTTTTGGGCACCTCAGTATAGGAGAGATATTGAGGTGTTGGAGCGAGTGCAGAAAAGGGCAACAAAGCTGGTGAAGGGCCTGGAGAATAGATCTTACAAGGAGCGATGGAGGGAGCTGGGACTTTTCAGTTTGAGGAAGAGGAGGCAGAGGAGGGACCTCATCATGCTCTACAATTACTTGAAAGGACATTGTAGAGAGGTTGGTGCTGGTCTCTTCTCACAGGTCATTAGGGACAGAACCAGGGGGAATGGGTTCAAGTTGCAACAGGGCAAGTTTAGACTGGACATTAGGAAGAAATTCTTCACGGAAAGAGTGGTCAGACACTGGAACAGACTGCCTAGGGAGGTGGTTGAGTCGCCATCCCTAGATACGTTCAAGTGTCGCTTAGATGTGGTGTTGGGTGATATGGTTTAGGGTGAACTTGTAGTGTAGGGTTAATGGTTGTAGTGTAGGGTTAATGGTTGGACTTGATGATCCCAAGGGTCTTTTCCAACCTGAACTGTTCTATGATTCTATGCTTCTATGAAAGAAATCACTTTGCCATCCTTTAAATCAATAGAATATACATTGTACTGATTCTGCCCAAGAAGCTTCACTGGCTAGTTAGCAAGTAAAACGTCCTGTCTGAGCTGAACCTTGCTAGCTCAGAGGAGCAGACTCCTGTCCTAGCCACAGGACATCTGCTCATATGGTTCAGAGCACCATGCCTTGATGGCCTCCTTGCAAACACAAAGGAAAGAGGAGGGCATGTAAAACCTGATCCACATCATAAAAGAAACAAGAAAACTCTGAGTTTTTCCCTTCAAAGTGTTACACATTTAAAATACACCATGCAAACAATTTGCAAATTCTGGATTAAATAACATTCTCTCCCCTCTCCCAAGACTCAGAACTGTACGTTATTGATAAAAGGATGACTGGAGAAAAAAAAAACAAAAGAAAACGAAACACATAAACAAGTGCAATCATTTGGAAGCCTTTCCTCATGCCTGAAGGCAGCGATAGAAGGGCCAGCTGTTTCAAGTCAGCTATAGTCTCTTGAAAAGTACCATCTAGTGGTGATTTTATACACAAACACCAAATTCTACACACTGAAACTTTCTTTGGCCTGTTAATGTCAGAGCACAGATTCACCAAAACTGAACTTCACATTATGATACTCCCCTATATAACACTTTATCCTGGACTGAGTAAAACATAATCAGTTCTTGAGAACATCATGTCACTCCAGAAACAGTAATGGTGTACCTGTCACATACAGTGACCCTGTATGATTCAATGGCATTAGAGTGCACTGTGCACTGGTATCTATCAGGGATTTATATTTTCATGATTCTAAAATGCCAGGCCACCAAATCAACACAGTCCAATAAACTCGGTTATCCCTCTCCTCCATCTGGCTGGAGGCAGGGGGTCTCTAATTTTGAGGGTGGTTCACAGTGTTTACACGGTTTACAGGATTTGTATGGACTACATTTACTTTTCCCCTATTTACATTTGGATCTAGGTAGAGAGGAGCAACACTTCTTCTCGGAAAATGCTCTCTTCCTATTTGTGTTTTGTAACTCACATACTCTGCTGGTAGAGGAGAGGTAGGCTCTCCATCCGACCTACTCATGTCATCTCCACACTCATGCAGGAAAAAACACAAGTCACCCCATGCCGTGTTTCATTAATTTCTAGCAGGTCTCATAGGGGAGCGTCTTCTAATAGCATCAATGTGGGTCCATTCAGGTCTATTCTCTCTCTTCGACAGGTTATTAAACAGTCAAATGATTTTTCAATTGATTTCTTGGTTACCTCAGCCAATTTTTCCACAGCAGCAATGCAGGCCTGTAGGGGATCAGCAGTACTGTCTTCATACTGTCAGATGAAGTGAGCTGAAAAGTAAAATCACTGAACAGAATTATGTTTAGCTCAAACCAGGACACACTTCCACTCAAAGCAAAGTATATTATACTTTGCTCTTACCTTTGTCACTGGAAAAAAAGTGATATTACTGCAGATATTCCTCATTGCTGACAATAGCTCATTTTCAGGACTGGAGTAGTCAAGACTTCTGAAAAGGACATTATAATAATTACCAAAAGTGGTTTTTGCTCTCTTAGCAGAAACCTCAGAGGGTGCTTTCTATCAAATTAACTAAGAGAACAACCCAGGAAAAAAGGAGAACCTTGACCTTCTTCATGTTGCAAATTCTTGGTGTAAGCAGGGACATGTTTACTGTAACTAAAAATATATAAGGTTTTATAGAATTTTTTTCCATTGATTATCTACATTTGCTATAATTCAGAACTCTTCCACCTCTTCTCTTGGGAAGTCTAATCCACATCAACTCTGATGTCAAGGCCTAGACTAAATTGTTCAATGTGTTGCTGATCATAAATATGGCTGCAGACCACATTAATAAGCCTCATGTTCTCACAAAAGCAGCAGGACCCAGAGGACAAAAATAAAATAAAAATTAAAGACCACTGACAGGGCTACTATAATTTTCGGAGGTCTTTAGGAAATAGGGTAGCAAAGCAGTAGTTGATCACCGAAAGTGGTTCTCCAGGTGGATATCCAAGTCTGGGGACCCTGCCAAAGGACAGAACACCTGGCACTGCGTTCATCTACACAAGTTCAGTCTCACAGGTGAGGTGGCCCGGGCTAATGTTATTAAATACTGCAGGAACATCAAGATCCAGATCAACTTAAGGAAAGAATAAAAGCCAGGTCAAACAGAGCTAATGGTCACCTCTTAAAGGGTATTATTTAAACTTTCACTTAAACCCCTGATGTCAAAGTTACGAATGTCAGGTAAAAGATTGTCAGGCAGACTGAAAACATTAGTCCACATACCAGCAGTGGATTTACTCTTGGTGAGTGATTTGTGGGGAGTAGGAAGGAGAGTGTATGCAACTCTTAAAGTAGTTTGCCTTCATCTATCCTTACAATTTTATTTTGCCATGCAGATAATGAACTGTCACAAACTGACCTTTGTTTTCTTAGCCCAATACTTTACATTTCCAGGATTGCAGATGCAAATATCTTCTTACAGTATTTTTTTTAAACTCCTCCCAAAGGAGGATTCTCTTTCAACATTCATTTTGTTGGTCCAAATTCTATGTGAGTACGTAAATATTATGGCAAGGATTTCCCTTCTGTGTGCAGTGGTTTTGACTCTGTAGTAGTAAAATCATTAAATGCAAAAATCTCTTTAGTTGCCACACTGTAAAATATGCTACCCCATGGAATTGTGTGTCCCATATTACACAGGTCCTCCTTATACTGATGATCTAAACTCATAGTATTTTCCTAAAAGAAAAAAAACAACTCATTTTTATATCTGCCAGTTCCTTCTACCCTTACATTATCCAATTAATTCTTCAAGGCTTCCTAATAGTTTCCATTATGACTGAACCATCAGAATGGGTTGGTATTTAAGTTGCCAGGTCTGCTGGCAGGAGATAGGATGCACCAGGGGGGTGGCCCTGTATATAAAGAATAACTTTGGTTGTGCCGAACGGGAGTATAGTGATGACAGGGTTGAGTCTCTTTGGATTAGGATTAAGGGCAAACCCAACAAGGCTGATGTGGCCGTTGGAGTCTATTATAGGCCTCCCAATCAGGATTATGAGGTGGACAAGATTTTCTATAAACAGCTGGGTGAAGTCTCTCAGTCGCTGGCATTTGTTCCAGATGTCTGCTGGAACTACAACACAGCAGAGAGGGAACAGTCCCGGAGGTTCCTGGAATGTGTCGAGGATAACTTCCTGACACAGCTGGTGAGTGAACCAATCAGGGAAGGAGCCCTGCTGGACCTGCTCTTTACAAACAGGGAAGGTCTGGTAGGCGATGTGATGGTTGGAGGGTGCCTTGGGCACAGCGACCATGAACTGATAAAGTTTTCTATACTTGGAGAAGCCAGGAAGGGGTGCAGCAAAGCTGCCATTTTGGACTTCAGTAGGGCTGATTTTAACTTGTTTAGCACTCTTATTGCCAAAGTTCCTTGGGAATCAGTACTTAGGGGTTTGGGAGTTCAGGAAGGCTGGACACTCTTTAAGAAAGAGGTCCTGAAGGTGCAGGAGCAGGTCATCCCCGTTAGCCGTAAATCCAGCTGGAAGCATAGACGACCTACCTGGCTTAACAGGGATCTTAGGCTGGCACTCAGGGAGAAAAAGAGGATTTATGGCCTTTGGAAAAAAGGACAGGCAACTCACGACAACTACAAAAAAGTTGGGAGGCTATGTAGGAAAAAAATTAGAAGCTCCAAAGCCCAGCTTGAAGTTCATCTAGCTGCTATGGTTAAGGATAATAAGAAAAGTTTCTATAAATATACTAACAACAAAAGAAAGGTCCAGGAGAGCCTCCATCCCCTGTTAGATGCGGGCAGACAACTAGCGGCATCAGACGAGGAAAAGGCTGAAGTGCTTAATGACTTCCTTGCCTCCATCTTTATCAACAGGGACAGTTATATAGAGGGAATCCAACTCCCTAAGCTAGGAGACTGTGACAGGGAGCAGGAAGACCCCTTCCCCATTCCAGCAGGAAATGGTCACTGACCTGCTGCAACATTTAGATGTACACAAGTCTATGGGGCCAGAAGGGATGCACCCAAGAGTGCTGAAGGAGCTGGCAGCAGTGATCACCATGGCACTCTCCGTCATTTATCAGCAGTCCTGGCTGACTGGAGAGGTCCCATCAGATTGGAAGTCAGCAGATGTTACCCTCATATATAAGACGGGACAGAAGGACGATCCAAGGAATTACAGGCCTGTCAGTTTAACTTCAGTCCCGGGTAAGCTGATGGAGCAGATCATCTTGAGCTGTATTATAAGGCACGTGCAGGACAACCAGGTGATCAGGCCCAGTCAGCATGGGTTCATGAAGTGCAGGTCCTGTTTGACTAATCTGATCTCCTTCTATGACAGGGTGACCTGCTTACTGGATGAGGGAAAGGCTGTGGATGTTGCTTATCTTGACTTTAGCAAGGCATTTGACACAGTTCCCCAAGGCATTCTCCTAGAAAAGCTCGCTGCCCATGGCCTGGATGAGCATATTCTTGCCTGGATTAGGAACTGTTTGGATGGCTGGGTCCAAAGAGTTGTGGTTAATGAAGTTAAATCTAGTTGGCAGCCAGTCATGAGTGGTGTCCCCCAGGGCTCAGTGCTGGGACCGCTCCAGTTTAACATCTTTATCAATGACCTAGATGAGGGGACAGAGTGCACCCTTAGTAATTTTGCAGATGACACAAAACTGGGAGGAAGTGTCAATCTGCTGGAAGGTAGAGAGGCTCTTCAGAGAGATTTGGACAGGCTGGATCACTGGGCCAAGGTCAATTGCATGAAATTCAGTACGGCCAAATGCTGCGTCCTGCACCTTGGCCACAACAACCTCCAGCAGTGCTACAGGCTTGGGGAGGAGTAGCTGGAGAGCTGCTCAGCAGAGGGACCTGGGGGTGTTGATAGACAGCTGGCTGAACATGAGCCAGTAGTGTGCCCAGGTGGCCAAGAAGGCCAATGGCATCCTACCCTGTATTAGGAATAGTGTGGCCAGTAGGACCAGGGAAGTGATTGTGCCCCTGTACTTGGCACTGGTGAGGCCGCACCTCAAGTACTGTGTTCAGTTCTGGGCTCTACAGCACAGGAAGGACATCGAGGTGCTGAAGAAGGTACAGAGAAGGGCAACCAGAATGATTAGGGGACTGGAGGGTAAGTCTTATGAAGAGAGGCTTAGGGAGCTGGGGCTGTTCAGCCTCGAGAAGAGGAGGCTGAGAGGAGACCTTATTGTTCTCTACAACTACCTGAAAGGCAGCTGTAGTGAGACAGGTGTTGGCCTCTTCTCCCTAGTGAATAGCGACAGGACAAGAGGGAACAGGTTCAAGTTGCACCAGGGGAAGTTTAGATTGGATATTAAGAAAAATTTCTTCAATGAAAGGGTGGTGAAGCATTGGAATGGGTTGCCAAAGGAGGTGGTGGAGTCACGATCTCTGGATGTGTTTAAAAAATGGCTGGATGTGGCACTTCAGGAGATGGTGTTAGGGTGGTGTAGGGCTGTAGGTTGGACTTGATGATCTTAAAGGTCTTTTCCAACCTTTATGATTCTATGATTCTATGAATGTACATAATCAGGTTTGTTTTTTCTTTATTCTACCACATCACAATTTCATTGAACTGGTTTAACTATTCAGCTGTTGAAAATGGCTCTAGCAAAAATTGTTTATTATTACAACTGCCTGATTTCAAGGAGAGCTTGTCAGCGCTTTTTAAATATAGCCAGCAAGACATAATTTTGAGTTTATTTCAGTTTTTGCAGTATTAGGTCAAATACAATTACAGAATCACACAGAACGTTAGGGATCGGAAGGGACCTTGAAAGATCATCAAGTCCAATCCCCCTGCCAGAGCAGGAATGCCTAGATATTGCTACATAGGAAGGTATCCAGGCGGGTTTTGAATGTCTCCAGAGAAGGAGACTCCACAACCTCCCTGTTCCAGTGCTCTGTCACTCTCACTGAGAAGTTTCTTCTCAAGTTTGAGCGGAACCTCTTATGTTCCAGTTTCAGCCCATTACTCCTTGTCCTATCATTGGTTGTCACCAAGAAGAGCCTGGCTCCATCCTCGTGACACTCACCCTTTATATATTTGTAAACATTCATGAGGTCACCCCTCAGTCTCCTCCAAACTAAAGAGCCCCAGCTCCCTCAGCCTTTCCTCAGAAGGGAGATACTCCACTCCCTTAATCATCCTAGTTGCCCTGCGCTGGACTCTCTCCAGCAGTTCCCTGTCTTTCTTGAACTGAGGGGCCCAGAACTGGACACAGTATTCCAGATGGGGTCTCACCAGGGCAGAGTAGAGGGGAAGGAGAACCTCTCTTGACCTACTAACCACCCCCCTTCTAATACACCCCCGGATGCCATTGGCCTTCCTGGCCACAAGGGCACACTACTGGCTCATGGTCATCCTGCTGTCCACCAAGACTCCCTATGCTGCTCTCTAATAAGTCATTCCCCAACTTACACTGGAACCTGGGGTTGTTCCTACCCAGATGCAAGACTCTACACTTACCCTTGTTATATTTCATTAAATTTTTCCCTGCCCAACTCTCCAGCCTGTCCAGGTCTCGCTGGATGGCAGCACAGCCTTCTGGCGTGTCAGCCACTCCTCCCAGCTTGGTGTCATCAGCAAACTTGCTGATAGTACTCTCTAGTCCCTCATCCAAGTCATCGATGAATATATTGAATAATACTGGTCCCAGTACCGACCCTTGAGGGACTCCACTGGACACAGGCCTCCAATCAGACTCCACCCCATTGACCACGACTCTCTGGCTTCTTTCCCTTAGCCAGTTCGCAGTCCACCTCACTACCCGAGTGTCTAGACCACATTTCCTCAGTTTAGCAGCAAGGATGCTGTGGGAGACTGTGTCAAATGCTTTACTGAAGTCAAAATAGACCACATCCACCGCTCTGCCATCATCTATCCACCTGGTTATATCCTCATAAAAGGCTATGAGGTTAGTCAAGCACGACTTCCCTTTGGTGAAGCCATGTTGACTGTCTCTAATGACCCTCTTCTCCTTGATATGCCTTGAGATGGCACCAAGGATAAGTCGTTCCATCACTTTCCCAGGGATGGAGGTGAGGCTGACCGGTCTATAGTTACCCGGGTCCTCCTTCTTGCCCTTTTTGAAGACTGGAGTGACATTTGCTTCCCTCCAGTCCTCAGGCACCTCTCCCGTCTCCCAAGACTTGGCAAAGATGATGGAGAGTGGTCTAGCAATGACATCAGCCAGCTCCCTCAGCACCCGTGGATGCATCCCATCTGGACCCATGGATTTATGGATGTCCAGATTGCTTAATTGGTCCCTAACCCAGACGACACTATTGGTCCCATTTCCAGACGACACTACCCAAAATTTCATCACAATAGGTGCTAAACTTAGGCTGATATTTTTGTAAAAGTTTCTTTGAGATGAGTAACCAAAAGACAGTATGAACTCACTTAATATGGCAGAGAGAGCCAAGAACTAAGCAGCAAGTCCCAAACAAAAAAAAATAAATAACAAAATAAAAGGAAAATCTGAATTAAAAAAAGAGAGAAATCAAAAATTTCTGAAGAAAACCAGGCAAAAGAAGTCATCCAGCGAAACACTCTGCAGAAAAACAAGAGTTCAATTTAGGAATCAACAGTATTTATATTACTTTGACTTATCATATTCATTAACTTGCAAGAATTTAGTAGTATTAAAGTGGAACATTTTCACATCAAACTTCTTAGCGTGTTTCTGTAATCAAGACTGAGAATTATTGACAGGTATTTTAAAATAAGCATCGTAATGCTTGAATCAACCACTTATCAAAAACCAGTGAGTTCTACAAATGTTTTCTCCTGCTCTCTACATTCTTTCTAGATTTAGATGAAATGCAAAACAGGATGGGTATCTTAAGCGTTGTTCTGAGAGTCACTGAGTAATTTACGTGAAGATTATGTGCAAGGCAATCAGCATCATTTGTTGGGAAATTTTAGCTATTACACAAAAGATATAACTGAGGTTCATAGGAAAACTACCAAAAAAATAATTCAAAACACCTGTCTGACAGTGTGCCAGTTTAAAACTGGCAGATCACATAAAAGAGGCTTTCCAACTGTACTATTTTTTTTTAAAAGTAAGTTTTGAGAGCATTCTGCCAAATCTATTCAGAACTGTGAACACACTGCAATGTTAAGTGTGTATTAGCAGCATTTCAGCCATATTTTTGATTTCCAGTGGGTGACATCAAGAGCACCAGCAGCTCATACTGGAAGGAACAAATATTCAAGGAAAAAACCCAGAGAAAGACAAAGTGGTCTGTCCCACAGTCCTACTGAAAATGTTGTGCAACATGGTCCAACACCTTAGTTAACTTGCATGGTGATGTGGCTGTACATACTCTATTTAAATGAATTTCCAAACCCTTAAGCACCATCAGGAATTTGCTGCTGCACCCAGACACAAAATCCATATTTAAAAATAGTAAATTAATTTGTTACAACTCTATTCAGACAGTATCAGTCAGCACTTTGTCAGTATCACTCTGTGACATTAAGGATTACAATAAATTAAGGCAGCTACCACATATGTGAGATAATTATAACTGCTCAGTATCCTTACAGGTAGCTACTTGATATCATCAGGCTGTGAAAGGCCAAGCAGATTCAAATCCACTCTTGAGACTGTAATATAATAGCAGAAGTTAGAGTAACGCAGCTCAGTCTGGCAAACCTTGCAATTTTCATATTTTTTTGTGAGAGAACACTGGCTTTTTTTTCTTTGACATTTACTTCTGAATATGCCTCTTCTAGGATTGATGACTGTACCCCACAGAATTTGCAGAATTAGGTACAGAAGATGACTGGCCTCTAGGTTACCCTTTGAAGCAGAAAAATACAGTATGATATAAAGAGGTTTTTCCACAGTCCACTACTTAATGGTGCTGGAAAATACAGCTGCAACCTGCAAAGACTTTAAGGTAGTCATTGATAACATAAAACAACAGGAACGATGCTTACTGAATGTTCCTGATACTTAAGGATTATGATTGTCTGCTTGTTCTCGAGGATGTAAATCTGCCAACGGCGATGCTAACAGTTCATAAGGATATGAAAACAAAGAACGTGCAAAATGTAATCCATGTTCAAACAACCAAAGCGTGCCAACACCTGGATTTTTCTGAAGCATAGCAGCTGTTATCAGATAGAAACGCCTTTTACCCAGAAAATGCTCCATAGATGCTCTGTGAGGCGTCGTACTTCCAGCAGTTGTTTGCTCTTTAGTATGCACGGGTCAGAAATGACTTGCAAGTATGGCCAATTTCTCACATCAGACATGCTGCAAGGGCCCTGTGCCATTCCCTTTTTCATGTATCTAACCTACGGATGATCCTATACTTAGTTATCTGTTCTAGACTCTGTTCTGCCTGCTTTCCACCTAGAGAGCCTCATGGTAAAGACAAGGGTTTTCCTGTTCCTAACTCATGTAAAGAATGAGCACTTGGCAAAAGGCAGAAGTGCTCTTACCAGTACCACTTAGTTCAGAGGATTTTCAGCTCCCTATGGTCATCATCATGGTTAAACAAGCCTTTAGAGAGCCAGAAGCCATCTCTTGGAAAAGCTGCACAGCTAGCATGCTCTTTCCAGTGTATTTCGCGATTGCAGTGAGCTTACACTCCATCTGGCCTATGATGAATTACACTTCTGTTCGGTGTGCTGTTCAAGACTTGCTCTGCTATTCTGTGGTACTCCAGACGAGGAAGACAAATCAGACTGTGGCGTGTTGCCAAGACCCTGTTTGCCTAGTGGGATGTGCCTCAGATCTGAGCTACCAATACTCTAACTACCCACACAACTAACCCACAATTTAACGAATCTCTAGTCAGTCAGGCTGCCCTTGGCTGAACAAGGACTACAGGAATTGTGTCTTGCAGGCATGCCTCCTGCAGTTCAGACAAATAAAAATAACAATTATAAAAAAACCCAACAACTGTATTTGTAGTGTTTGCTCTTCTGTTTCACTCTCTAGCTGAATGTTGGTGCTTGGCACATTTGACTGCCTAGCAAACCTGTTGATCTCATTTTTCAACTTGATTCATTTGTATAGGCATAAAACACAATAACCATAAAAACTTAGCCATCACACAATAAAATCTATTTAATACCGTATTTCACATTCTAACAGACAGAAGCAATACTCACACCACTTCCCCACTTTACATGCCTATTTTTTCTGCAAGCTTTTTTAACCTGTTTTCCAATGGCCTAGACAATGTCAGCCATGAAGTACCGGGCCTGGCAGAACTCCTCTGCATTGGCAGAACACTGTCAGAAGGATAATCTCCAAACTAAGTCTTAATAAAATTAAATATAATAGCCATTATTTCTCACATAACCTCTGATGTGGAAGACACTCAACACAATTTTAAAATCAACACAATATTCAAATAAAGGATGGTGTTAACCAAACAGTAAACAGACTTTAAACAAAAAACATCCATATTCTTAATTTTTCCCATTTCCAATCTGATCATGTGCTATCATCATATTATTAAATATCTGTGTTAATCAAACTAATCATCAAAGCAAGTTCTGTTTGTTTGTTTATGCTCATAACAAAATCAGACAGGATGAAGACAGTTTTAAGCTGGTTCAGGTCAGGTCTCACAGAAGATCCCACTTACCTGTAGTGGTGCATAGATAAGTGGAAAAAATGCTGCTGTATCAGCCACTGTACTTTCAGAGTAACTCGTCTGGCAGTTGAGTTGAGGCAAGGCACTGACTCCCATTCTATAACTCAACAGTGTAGGGCAAGGCAGGTTTTAAGGCCTTTTTCCAACCTATTTGCTGCAGACCACTGACAAATGCCAGGTGACAACTTAGATGCATTTATAAGTCTTTCAGAGCAATTTGATGTGTTGTCAGTCCTCTAAAATCGTAGTTTTCATACTTCAAGACACTGCAGTGCATTTGCTTATCACAAGTTAATCATATTTTAGCGTATGAATACTGTGAACTGAATTTAACAGTGCTTTATGCTTACAAATTATCTATTTAAGGGTCATAAAACAAAATGAAAACAAAACCATTGTTTCATGACGCTATGAACAGCTGTGATTTGACCTGACTATGTGGCCAGACTGGTAATTTGAGCAGTAAAAGCCCTGGTTTTAGCACTCTCATTAGATCTTAAGATGTTCACCAGGTAAGCATTTGAACAACCACTGCTAGAAATTATGCTAATTTCTGCCTACAATCACTATCAGTAAGCAAAATACATGAGCTATAAAATAAAATAATAAAACAAATAAAATGTGCCATAGTTATGTTGGGGAGGGACAGAGGCATCATCAACCATCCCAAGGTCTGCTTACATTTGTGGGTTTGTTGACAAGGATGAGGCAGGCATACATGGAAAAACCCGACTCTGCAAATTACTGCCCTCTTTAAACCTAAACAACTCCAATTTCAGCACAGTTTTGTGGAAATATAAAAAATTAAGCACAGGGCCTTTGGACAGGCGGCTGCGCACACCCTTGCCCAGGCCAAGGCCTGTCACTCCTTTGCCTACAGCCAGTAACCAGGGCGTTACAGAAGGCCTTGCTTGCCCAATACCCCTGAGCCCTACAGAGGCCCTCACGCGCACCGCCGCTCTGAACACTGCAGCGAAACAGCATTAAGTGACGTATAAGAACGACGCCGGGACCACCGAGGGCAACGGTCAGACCCGACCCGTTTCCCCCACAGGGCGCGGCGCGGCACCGCACCGCCCCAACCCCCCCGGCACACCGCGTGCGCCGAGAAAGCCCCACCCCGCGCACGCGGCGCGCCCTCACAGGCTGCCGTCTCCCTCCGGCACCGGCACCGCCCCCGCCCCGTGGCTTCTCGCCCTTGGGGGCGGGGAGCCCCGCTCTCCCTTCCCCCCGCTCCCAGAGCGGCTGCGCCTGACACGCGTGGCAGCCGGCGGTTGGTGGTCCCCTGGCAGCCAATGGGGGAGAGGCACCTCAGAGCAAGCGTCTAATTTTACGCACGGAGGCGCGCACGCCGCTCCGTTCAGGCCGGTCTCGCTCGTGTTCCGCCGCGGCGAGGCGGCTGCTGCCGGAGGCGCTGGGAACGCCAGGCTCGAGCCCCTCGTGACGCGCGCCCGGGCCTTGCGTGGCGGAGCCGCCTCGGAGGGTCGCGCGAGGTGATTGGCGGGCCGCGCCGCTCGCGTCGCAGAGCGGCGGCCAGTCAAGGGGCGCGGGCGTCCCACGAGGGGCGCAGCGGGCCGGAGCGGAGCGGGCGGCGGCGGGATGAGGCCGCGCGGTGTGTGGGTGCTGCTGCTGCTGCTGCTGCTGCTGGGGCTGGCCCAGATCGCGCTCCTGGCGCGGGGCGCAGTGGCCGAGGAAGAGGAGCAGGACGGAGGTGAGTGCGAGGGCAGCGGGTGAGGTGGGGGGCGACCGGTGGGTGCACGGCCCCCCTCCCCCCCTCAGTCCCGCGAGAGGCGGGTGCGCGCCCCCAGCGCTGGGCGCTCTCGAGGGGCCCGGGCCCGGCGAGGGGGCCGGGCGGGGTGGCGGCCGGCCGGCTGTCTAGCTGCTCCCCGCAGGCCTTTGGGTTGAGGAGGCGGAGGGGGGGCGCCCATGTCTGGGGAGAGCCCGGTTGTCGCGGCGCTGCCTGTTTCTCCTTCGGTGTGCGGCAGCTCTGCTGAGCCTCTTCGAAACACGAGGAATTAGGCTGGGAATTAGTAGCTTTTAAATTACTGGTAACTGTGCAATTTCGTTATCCGACGGAGCACTTTTCCATATGCCTTGATTCAGGGGACCTGTGCATTTTATGCGTTTCAGGCTGATTGTTGTTGGGTTTTTTTCCCCAGAAGGAAGGCCTTGCGTGGTTTCTTCGTGTTTCTTCCTATTGTCTTTGAAGTTCCCTGATGCTTCTTGCCAAAATTAGCTGAAACAAAACCGTTGTGGCTTATTTTTATTTACTGTATGTAGGAGGCAGGCCTTTGAAGGTGCTTGGTTTTTGGTTTTAAGTGTCTTTTACATGGGTTTTGAGAAATCTTACATCTTTCGTATTTCCTACAAGAACGTTGCTGTAACTTAAGTACCAGAGGGCGCTCAGGGAGACCAGAGTATGGATGACCTCCTGAACTCTTGTCCTGCACATTCTTGTTCAGTAAACAGGCAATGAAGCTTGAAGAAATGCATTTATGTCAGGTACCTTATCTCTTTGAGCAACTGAGTGATCAGTAGGATAAAGAGTAAGACATGTATAGGATATTGTATCTGCAGTAAGGACATATGTGTTTCAGCTTAGAATTGGGGGAAAAAAAAAAAAAAGGAAAAAAAGGAAAGTCTTCCCAGGAAGATTCTGTATGGTGCCAGGTTGGGTGAGGCTTTGAGTAACCTGGTCTAGTGGGAGGTGTCCCTGTTGGGACAAGATGATATTTAAAGTCCCTTCCAACTCAAGCCATTCTATGGTTCTGTGTCTGTTTCTGTGCTCTTAGCTACAACACTTGGTTATCATCACTATGTAGCGTGTGATGTTACAGTGAAGCCTCAGTCCTGTGGCTGACAGCAGTAGCTCGGCTTCTCCTGAGCCAGGTTCTCATCAGTATTTCCCAGATATGCTGTTACTGTTATATGAGTTCTCAGGATCAACGATGCACAATGATGAAAGTATTTCCTCCTGTGTGCAAGTTCAACGGGAATCCATTGTGCAACTTGAATCATTTACCTATTTCTAAAAATTGTATATAAATCATGAACTGGGCTTTAGCAAGCCTTTGCTTTAAAAGTGCATGTTGTTAAGAGATTTCCATTTTTGCTCTTGAAGTGCAGGCCTGTGTCAAGTGGAATAAATTTACTTTGCAACAAGCAAGTAACCTTATGCAAATTGACTGCTCAGGAGATGAAACCAGACTTGTTGCACTGTGTGAATTTGGAAGTGAAGTTTGAGTAGGACAGTGAGGCAGATGTGCTTGCAGCAGGTTTAGCTGATTGTGACTGGTACACCCCTTGCATCCTGATGAAATGGAAGGAGGGATCATGTAGAGGATCCACTACAGGAAAGATTGAGGAAGACCGTTTTGATAAAAGGCTTTTGAATTCACTGGTAACAGATTATGAGTCTTGAATTCCAGGTTTCTGAAAATTGAACTCATCCAATTAGGGAATGGACATTGCAGTGCTCCTCTAAAGAGGAAATGCTCGGGCAGGATCCTGAAGTCATTGGTGCCTGAGTGCTGCTTTTTCATATGGGATTCACTCTACTTAGGAAGTTACTAGGCCGGACTTCCAATAAATGTTGAAACTGCAGTGAAATTACTGGAGCTGCTGTCCTGAAGAAGACCTGCCAGCCGGTGTCATGTTCCTGAAGTCTTAAAATGAGTGTCACTTCATGTTTTTTGACTTGTATAGTAATGTGTTGAAATTTGTGGAAATGCTTTTTTGGAGTAAAAGGAATTGGCTCATGTCTTACTGGAGGGCAGGTTTTAGCCACAGTGGTCACTTA
Organism: Trogon surrucura; assembly: GCA_020746105.1. NCBI lineage: Eukaryota > Metazoa > Chordata > Aves > Trogoniformes > Trogonidae > Trogon > Trogon surrucura. Next base: position 25,147,901 of record CM036622.1, on the reverse strand, counting down.
CTGGTTTGTCCACCTGCTTTGCAAGTAGCTCTAAGCAACAAAGGCACTTCAGTTTGTGTGCAGTTATTTTATTTTCATGAGCTGTCTTATGCAAATATTTATTAGCTATTTCTGCCATTTCAGGTGTTGCAGTTAGACTCATTCTGTGTCTGTTCTCTTCAAATTGTAACTCGTTAATGCAGAGGAAAGTTTCTTACTCTTAATGAAAAAAAGTTCTGCCTACTTCCCCCATACTTGGTCAGGTCCCGGAAGCCCATCTTTCAGTCCCAATACTGAAGGGAATATTCGAAGTAGCTTTCATAACCCTAGGCATCAATGAAGCTGAAGGCTATAGAGAGTGAGTTTGCACTCTTAAGGACTGATCTATAGCTGCAGCTAACGTTAGTGGGGTTTTTTTGGAAATGCATGCCCTATTAAGCCAGCTAGGTAAAGCTGGACTCCTGTTGGGAGCTACTGTCCTGCCTCCATCTCTGAGAAGGAGGAAGCGGGTTTTTGTGATGCCCTGACAATGATAGAATCATAGAATGGCCTAGGCTGGAAGGGACCTTAGAGATCATTTAATCCAACCTCCCTGTTGTGGGCAGGGACGCCACCTCTCGACTAGGTCAGGCAACATGTGAGAACCGAACGGGAATCGAACCCGCGATCTTTGGTGTTTTAAGCACCACGCTCAACCCACTGAGCTAAACCGGCCCTCAATATATCATTGTCAAGGAAGTTTTATGTTGGCAAACTGTACAGACACTTGGAGGGAAAGATAACAAACTATTTCAGTGATGGGTGTTAGATCTGGTAGTAATATCTTCCAATTGTGCAGGTTGTTTTGATAGGTGATTCTGTGATTTTTCTTTCTAAAGCATGAACCTATGCCACAGTAGATGCTGTGGTCTTTTACTCTAATGGAGGCAGGTAGTTAGCATAGTAAGCAAGAATGAGAGTCACAGCCTGGTGGTTACTTTCAGAGATACTTGAGTAGAATTGGCTGGCTAGTTTTGCTCAAATTCCTTTGTGTCAGGAAAAAATCAAGTCTGAAGTGATTTTGCTCAGAAAAGCAATGGACATTGTGCAAATCGCTTGAAATTCAGGGACAGACCAACCACAAACACCCTGTGATGAGACCTCCTGAAAACTGGCTTTTTCACCAGGGCTGTCCTGTAGGTACAAGACCACTGTAGATTCACTTCAAGGGTGCTTGACAGTTCAGCCCTTTCACTGCAAGTGTTCAGAGGCATCAACACAGGAGGCATTGTCCTCTTGCAAATAGTGCTTTTAGCTGCTTCATAGATCAGATGAAACAGTTGTTAAAGAAACCTAATCCAGGTGACTGCTGTTGTGTGATAAATGATTTTCTGTGATCTTTCACCTCATCAGAAGATTTAGTATTTTGGTGGTGTATAAAGTTGGATTCTAATTAAAATTAATGCATTTACTTCAGGACCGCATACTGTTTTCTGGGATCATATAGGCTTAACTTTTAATACCTATTTCAGAAAAACAGCTATTTCAATTTAGTTGCATATTTTTGTCCATGGTAAGCTTGTTCCTGTGGTCTACCATTGGTCTAAAAGTAGTGGATTTTCACTTATTAGTATCTGGATACTGCATGTTTATCACTCTTAACTTTCAAATTCCAGGTGAAATCAAGACTATTTTCAGAAATCTTGGCCTGAATAAGTAACTTACATGTACATGATTTGCTGTCCTACCACAGTAACTCCTTTCAGCTTAGTCAAAACCCGATTAAAGTTAAATAGAGAATAGTTTTGAGCAGAAACATTAACCTTTTTCGATTTGGTTTTTTTTGCTTTGTTTTGTTTGGTGGTTTTTTTTCCCCTAATCCTGGGACTCCAAGTGGTTGAAAGGGCCTTAGCTTCATTGTCATAGAGTTTTCATTCTGTGACTGAAATTCCCTTAAAGTCATTCAGGAAGATCTGCTTGCTTCTAATGATAGAAGTTTAAGAAGTTTAAAGGAAGGTGGGAGGGATCAAGTATTCAAGAAACCATCTCAAATTTCAAGCTAACAAAGACTAAACCAGTTGAAATGTTCTGGCTTCAGATTTCATGTGCCGACTTAGCTTTGGTAATGTAGCAAATCTGCTTTCTTCTTGAAAGTCTTGTTCTGGATCAGTGGGTTTGGTCTTCTTAAATCAAAAACCTCCCCAAAAGTTCTTTGAGAGAAGTTACTCCACTTATTTTAGAAGACTTCCTTACATCTGTCAGGTGTGTAGGAGTGGGTTTTCGTGGGACTTCTATGACAGTCACTTATTTGATTTTTCACTCCCACTGCGGCCTGGTGCTTGTGCAGAGCAGAGTGATGCTGCTGTGAGGGGAAAGCATCTTCAATGAATTGCAGACCTGAAACATCACTGTAACTGAAAGCAAAATATATTGAGGTGGCAGAAGTGGGACTGAGCAGTCAGGAAGCATAATTTTGAAGTGCTGCCTCTAAACTGCGTTGATAATAGCGAAATGGTAGCATTTGAGTTTGTAGCAACACTGTCTCTTTATTAGACCTTCAGACAGGCAGAGCATAGCAGTTGTAGTGAGTAACAGGTGTAGTGAGTAAGGGTGCAAGTTGTGGTGAGTTACAGGTGTAGTGAATAGGGGTACAAGAGAACCGTTGGGGACAGATAATATCTAATTTTTCCAGTCACAAGTTACTGTGCTTGAAGGACAGCTGTTTTTTTGCATGATGGAGGGCTTCTGTTTGAATTCAGGTATCATCTGTGTGCCCTTCTTGTCCAACAAAACATGTCTCACTGCTCACATTTCAACAAGATATTCAACATATCTTGGCAGCAACTGTCACATAGGCCTTTTTTCTTTTTGCATTAATTCTTGTTGTGTCCATGTTGTTAGTTTACCCTGAAGTACAGAATACATGTTGATGCTGTTAACTGAAATATTGGTATTCTTAGCTGGCATAGTGTGGACAAAAATGAAACAGTCAAACCTCTGAGACTAAGCTCTTTGCAAACTGAGGTAGCTGTCATTGTATGTGGAGCAGGAGCAAACCTGTAGTGATACGGGATGTACTTAATCCATCTTTAACCAATAACACTATGCATAATTGTGTTATTCTTGTGTTAGAATTGTTACAATCTAACCCATCTTGCATTTTTACTCTTCCAGAATCTGTTACAAAAGAAGCTGATGATGATGATGATGATGAAGATGACGAGGATGATGATGATTCTGTAGTTAAAGAAGAAAATGGCGTATTAGTCTTGAATGATGCGAACTTTGACACCTTTACCGCAGACAAGGACACTGTGCTGCTGGAGTTCTATGCACCATGGTGGGTTCACAGAGTGGTGCCTCCTTAGGTGCAGGATGGGATGGCTGGCAGGCGCTTCTCCAACAGAACCAACTCCTAAAAAGTGAGGCTGGGTTGCAGGAGAAGCACTGGACTCTGCTATAGTCCAGGGTAGGAGATGGTTCTGGTGGTGTGGAGGTACCCTTTTCCCTGCTCCTGTACCTCACAACAGACAGCAGCCTGCTTTTTCTCCACAGATGCATGCTAAGGGATCCCATGCCAAGGGAAGCCCTCGTTCCATCCCTCCTCTGTGCCTGTCAAGGAATAGAAATGGTCCCAGTGAGCCCCAGAAAAGTCATGCGTTGTGGTCTCACGGCCTGCTGTTGTGTCCACTGAGAACTTGTTCACTTGCTCATCTAGATGGAGAGACTTCCCTAGTAGGGAATCACTAGGAGGTTTTCCTTCTCATGTTCCAATCTCTGTCCTTGCCAGAAGGGTGTAGTGTGAACAAGGACATAGCTTGTTTGTATTATCAATTTAAACTGTGCCTTGTACGTCTACCTAACAATTATAATTCTACTGGCATACCAAGGTGCACAGTAACACTAGTGTGTTCAGGGGAGCTACAATGGATTTACTGGCTTGTAATAGAAACAAAGAATTTAGGCCAGAGTGTATCTTCTCTTGCATTCGTATGGACAAAAGTAATAGGGATGATTGGTGGAGGGAAAACAAAAGTAGAATATATTTACAGTCAAATTGGTGAGTTAGCGTTGCAAACAGAACCTCTTTTCCTTTATGGCTTAGTGATACAAAGATGGCTTACTCCTTTTCAAGTCTTTGAATAGAGCAGGGAATATGATCTTGCTTGAGGTGGAGTTGAATTTTAACTAATGAATTCTTATTACAGAGAATCCCACCCCTGCTTGGCTGCAGGTACTATTTCTGCAGCTGTAGTTTTCCTGCATGAAAACTGAACATGAAGCTTAATTTAGTCAAGCAGAAGGATGTGTGGTAATCACAGACCAAACACCTTTTATGTTTTTTCTACTCCCCCTTCTGCCAGTTCAGAGGCTGAGGAGTACAGGCTGTCTGCTGCAATACCGTGCCCAGTGTGAAGTTTCAGAAGGCCAACTTAACTACTGTGTCATTTCTCTCTTCAGTTCAATTTAGGGTGCTAGGTGAAGATGAACAACTGTCAGAAGGTGTTCCTGGAAATGCAGGGTAGCGAAAGACCCCTGTGGGCCTGTCACGTGTTTATTTATCTACTCCTGTCTTCCTCTGTCAGGTGCGGGCATTGCAAGCAGTTTGCTCCTGAATATGAAAAGATAGCCAAAACTCTGAAGGAAAATGACCCTCCTATTCCAGTTGCAAAAATAGATGCTACTGCAGCCACTTCACTAGCGAGTCGTTTTGATGTGAGTGGCTACCCAACCATCAAAATCCTGAAAAAAGGCCAACCTGTTGACTATGACGGTTCTCGAACAGAAGATGGTAAGCACTGGTCCTTGCAATTCTCTGTAACAAAGCAGGGAAGTATATGCTCTTCCTAATGTGACTACTTTGAAAGACTTTGATCTCCAGTTACTTAAGCAGAGTAGTATTATGAAGGCTGAAGTTTTGCATTTCTTCTCAATTGGCTGCATGCTACAGGACAATTTTGCAGGTAGTGGGTAGTGCTTACTGATGGAAGGTTCCTAGAAATGTGACTTGACTAGAAGAAGAGGTAATCTGATGGTGACCAAGGGATCAACTAATAAGGAGCATCTGGTATTTATGTATTTACTTTATGTATTATTATTATTATGTATTTACTATATACAAAACCACTTGTTTCTTGCTTACTGAATGTGTCCACCTTCAGTCAGAAGAGAACTACCTTTTCTCTCTGTTTTGAGGTGGAATTAATGTGGTTTGCTGTAGAGTACAGATATGTGCTCTGCATAAATAAGATGCTCTATGGGGTGAAGAAAATATTAAAGACCTTCTTGGCAATACCAGCAACGAAGTAAAGCATAAAGGAGCTTAATTAAGAAAGTGTTCTTGCTTAAGCTTGACTATGTTTGGTCCAAGACCATGCTTGCCACTCTGATTTTAAATTCTTAATTCAAACTCCGGTATCTGATGTAATAGTGGTGTGACAATGCCAACTTGGTAACTGAGCTATTGACCTGTATTTTCAGCAATTGTGGCCAAAGTCAAAGAGGTTTCTGACCCTAACTGGACCCCTCCACCAGAAGCGACCATGGTATTGACCCAGGACAATTTTGACAGTGTTGTGAATGATGCTGACATAATCCTGGTGGAGTTCTATGCTCCATGGTAAGCAAGAAGGCAGTCACCTGTACTTTTGGAGCACAGCTGGTGTGAACGTGCTTGGTGAACATGTTTCCTCTTATTATTCCACTTCTAAAGAAGCTTGCCTTGTGCAGGCATGTGTAGCTCTTGTCTACCTTAGTTTGAATCTGGATGTTAGGATCACACCACCAATTGAAGACTAGATTGGACCTATGCTTAGCAAGTGGTGGCCTCCAAAACTTCACTGAAGATTCTCTGGATTTACTAATTTGGGAACATGTTGAGAGATACTGAAAACCAAAGGGAGTCCTTAATTTAAAAATAGCCTTTAAAAATGAAACTGCCTGTAGTAATGTGGGGCAAGACATAGAGGCTAGCTTCAGGCTGGAGTGACTAAGTCTTCCTAGACTGAAGCGTCCTCTGTAGCTTGAGTAACCCCATTTCTACTTTCTCCATTCTGGAAGACTCAGCTCTTCCACTTCAAATGTAGAAAGTACTAAGCAGGACTCATGGCTTGTAAAAACTGCCCTCTATTCTCTTTCCCTAGGTGTGGGCACTGCAAAAGGCTTGCTCCAGAATATGAGAAGGCTGCCCAGGAGCTCAGCAAGCGCACACCTCCTATTTCACTGGCAAAAGTCGATGCCACTGCTGAAACTGAGCTTGCAAAGAAGTTTGATGTTACTGGGTACCCAACACTGAAAATCTTCCGCAAGGGCAAACCTTATGACTACAGTGGTCCGCGGGAAAAATATGGTAGTGCACTTTCTGCTTTTTTTCTAATTTTCTGAGAGCTTGATCATAAGCATTTTGATGTATTTATAGGACTTGCAGGCTTGTTAACATCACAGCAGTGATAGTTGGAGAAACCTATAAAACTGTGCTCTCATACCTACATAGGCAATTAGTATAAATTTATCTGTGATCTTTATAACATCTTATGGTGGTATTATAAACTCCTTTTAGTATAAATTAAGTTAAATACACATGGTGAAGCACAGGCAGTATGAGTAAATGGGCAGTCCTTAATTGCACCGAAATGTCACATAAGGGCTGGCAAAGTGCTCAATATTGGGTTTCAGTAGAAGGGAAAATGTAGAACTTTGGCTCACAGCAGGGTCAGGAGACAGCAAAAGGTTTGGAACTTGAGAAAGGAGGGTTACTTGAAACATCAGGTGGTATTTATGGAGCTCATGCTTGGTCACCTCTTCTGAAGTCAACCTGAAAGAGAATATCCAGAGCTGCAGCTCTGAAAACTCAGACTGTTGTCTTGCTTCTTTGGTCTTTTAGTTATTGTGAGAAGGCTGCACAGACCGAAAGATGTCCACAGGAAATGTGATAGTAAACAATATTGTAGAGGGAATGCTGAATCTTCCAATAAATATTCTAAGCAACTTTTGGGGAATGGGTTTATCTTGCAGGTATTGTTGACTACATGATTGAACAGGCTGGGCCTCCATCCAAACAGATTCAGGCTACCAAGCAGGTTCAGGAATTTCTGAGGGATGGGGATGATGTCATCATCATTGGTGTCTTTAGTGGAGAGAATGACAAAGCCTATCAGCTCTATCAGGAAGCAGGTAAAGAATGTTTTAAAATATTAATGAAATGTGTACTTTGAGGTTATGCCCAGGACTCTGGGCACAGAGAAATCTTTCATTTCTGCTCTTCGTTTAGTGAAGGAGGTTGGAGAGGAATAAGAGGAAGGAGATGAATGGTAATCTACTCAAGAAAACAGCTCGCACCAGGTTTTGAGGCTGTAACTAAAGTATCAGCCAGTCACAGGAGATACCTCCTCTTGGTATTGTGTCCCTGAAATCATGTTAACTAGAGAGGAGGGAAAATTCCTAGCCTAGAAACAAATTGCAACTTCTTGGCTTAAAGCCCTGATAGCTTTGCTCTCTGCTATTACTTGTTTTGTATAGGACTGTTCCAGAGGCTAGGCTCTGCTGAACTTGTTTCCTGGAGAAAGAATCATCATCCACCTGGATCGGTTTAGCTAAACCATTCCTGGCACACCCACACCTGTGTCCTAACAGACCCACTTGATGTGACATGTTAACCATCCTGTCAACAGTATTCACTGTCACACAGAAGAGGTTAAGCACTTGGAGTGCTCAGTCCCTTTAATTGGTCCCTGTGTCTTGCATGACTGAAACACCCGCAGCCACTCTTGGGTTCTGCCAGAGCCTCGGGAGTAGTGTGGGCAGTCCTCCCCGTGGCTGTGCCTGCTTCTGGGGCTGCCATCCTTTATATTTGAATTAGAAGCTGATTTGGTTGTGCCAGCCTGGCAAAATACAGAACTGTTTCCCAGGCTTACCCAAAGCAAGCCCTTGTGAGTGACCTTGTGAGTTCCTTTCCAGCTCTGCTTTCTGCTGTTTGGGTGGAAGTGAGGAGGTAGGAGACTGATAAACAAATAGCTGTTTCACTGTGTTTTGGAAACTACTGAAGGTTTTTGAGTATGTAGAATAACTCATCTACTTGAGTTGTTGAACACCATTCAGATAATGCTATTCCAGTTGTATGTATTCTCATATGCTTCTCACCCCTAGATGAACCTCTGGTTTTTTCCAGTTTGAGAATGGGAAGAGAGTTCCCTTGCAGTGCAGTCTCAAGATTTCAGTCAGAGGCTGTCAGTTCACTTCTTGATAACTTTTTCTTCTCCATAATCTTTATTTTTCAGCTAACGGATTAAGAGAAGATTACAAGTTCCACCACACCTTCAGCAACGAGATTGCAAAACTATTGAAAGCATCCCCAGGAAAACTGGTTGTCATGCAGCCAGAAAAATTTCAGTCAAAGCATGAGGCGAAGATGCACGTTTTGGATCTCAAAGTGAGTAGCTGTTCCAAAGCTCGAAAGTTTGCGCACTGATTGAAGGTTCTCTTTCTTTGCAAATGTAAGCAGTTGGCATCTTCCTGTTGGAAGTACTCCACTAGATCTTTGAGGCGGCTTGTGTGTCCCTTGAAATTGCATTGCTTTATTCAAGAAAACTTTATGAAATTAACCCAGCTGTTACACATTAAAATAGTAATTTACAGTATTCGGTTTACGGATAGAATGCTAAATAATCTTTAGTCCTCAAGGATTTGAAAAGTATGATGACAATGCTGTTACAACATGCCCCTCTTTCATTCATGAATGCATCAATTTTAATCTTCCGTAGCGTGTAACAGAAGCATCACTTAAATCCATTTGTGAACTTTTTTCTCAATTTTTTTAAACAGGACTCTACAGGTGAATCAGAAATTAAAGAGCATGTGACAAAACATGCTTTGCCTCTAGTTGGTCATCGCAAGCCTTCCAACGATGCTAAAAGATACACTAAGCGTCCTCTAGTGGTTGTCTATTATTCTGTGGACTTCAGCTTCGACTATCGTGTTGGTGAGTTAGCCAAGGTTACCTTTCCTGCACTCTGTGAGAGGAAGCAAGTGGTAGGTAACTAGAAACTACTAATCCCGTTGTCTTCTGGTTTTTCAGCTACACAGTACTGGAGAGGCAAAGTCCTGGAAGTAGCCAAAGACTTCCCTGAATATGTGTTTGCTGTTTCTGATGAAGAAGATTATTCTTCTGAAATAAAAGATTTAGGCCTGCTTGAGAGTGGAGAGGATGTCAACGTCGCCATTCTGGATGAAGGTGGCAAGAAATACGCTATGGAGCCAGAAGAGTTTGACTCTGATGTACTCAGGCAATTTGTGCTGGCATTCAAAAAAGGTACAGTTTCTAACATAAGGTTCTCTAAGCCATTGTCTTGGTTTGCCCTTTATTTTCCAAGAGTTATTGCTGAGTCAGTGGCTACAAGGAAGTTGCATATGGACCTTGTAGTGCTCTGTGGCTTAAAGCTTTTGGATATTTCTTGGTTAATCTCGGTTCATTAACTTTGGTTGGACTGCACTGTGGCATCTAGTTGTATTCTAACACTGAGTGTGTTTGGCATGCCTGAAATATTCTTGCAGCTTTGAAGTGTGAGTCGACCATTCTTATTTGGGACTAGCGTAATGAATCACTGTCTACTACCGTATGGATGTACAGCCATAAAAAGAGGGAGAGAGGTTCTAGGGAATTGCAGAACAAACTGTTGCCCGTATTTCACAAGGTTATTGTGCCAAAACATCACCAGCAAGCTAGCCTATGCTTTGTGCAGAGGTACATTTGGTTACTAGTGCAATGCTTTTCCCTGGTGCGAGGATGTACTCCTGCCCTTTCTTAGGGGAAATCGTGAGGGTTGTTTTTACTGTATTCTAACAATGATGTGTGTTTTGATTCTTTCTAGGAAAACTGAAGCCCATTGTGAAGTCCCAGCCAGTGCCAAAAAATAACAAAGGACCTGTGAAAGTGGTAGTGGGTAAAACTTTTGATACCATAGTAATGGATCCAAAGAATGATGTTCTTATAGAGTTCTATGCCCCGTGGTGTGGACACTGCAAGAAACTAGAACCGGTGTATACCGAGCTAGGTAAAAAATACAAGAATGAGAACAATCTAGTCATAGCCAAGATGGATGCTACTGCCAACGACGTGACAAGTGACCACTACAAAGTGGAGGGATTCCCCACTATCTACTTTGCTCCAAGGGACAAGAAGAACAACCCTATTAAATTTGAAGGCGGGGACAGAGATTTAGAGCATTTGAGCAAGTTTATAGAGGAGCATGCAACAAAACTTTCCAGAACAAAAGAAGAGCTTTAGATAGGATAAGGATGATGAAGAAGGATTGTTTTTACATTGTAGTTAAAAGCAAGTTACTGACAAAACTTGTGTGAGAGAAGAATTGAGCAATTTAAGCAAGGAAATTCTTGAGCAGTAAAGCAATTGCAGTATCTTTTTTTTCTTTTTTTATATGGCAGAAGAGTTTTTCTGGACACTGAACTTCTCTGATATGAATGTCCTGCATTAGTTACGGTTTTGATCTTTGGAGAAAAATACATCCTTTATTTTTTGTGACCATCTTGAGCTTGATTATTTGACTCCAATGCAACTGTTTTTAAGTTAAAAGTTAATACCAAAAAGAGAGAACCAGATCCCTATGCTAAAACAGATTTCTTTGTCTTGTTTGTCAGTATGATTACTGGGGGGAGTGATGTTTTCAGTCAGTCTCTCTCCTGTATACCTATTGTGTGACTATACTACCGTATTCATTGTTGAGGGTAAGAATGGGAGTTTTAGAAAACATGAACAAATTATTTAGTTCTATTGAGAGAAGACACAGTGACTTGATAACTACAAGTGCTCTAGACCTGTCTGCTTTTGCTTTATGCCCCTCTGTAGAGAGGGTGATGCTAAAATAGCAAGTTTTTCCAATTTATTTCTCTTTAATAGTCCATATTGACCTGTTGACATCAGTCTTCCAAAGTTTGTTTTGGAGTTAGTTGGAGCATGGCAGAAATTGCACATAGTGGGTGGTAATGCCGAGATTCTGGTATCAGATCTGTGTGCTACTGTCTCCTTTCCTTTTGCAGAAAGGAAAGCTTTGGTAGTGATTCTTTGGGGAAGCAGACTGAGACCTTCTGATGGACTTTATTCCTGTGGCAGTTACAAAGGATGACTGCATCCACTCTGTGCTCCGTTTGGCAGTATGTGTGTTTGGAAGTGGATTTTGATCTTGAATGTCCCGGTTTAGATATGTCCAGAAATTTATGGACTGTGTTGGGGCACCAGGCTTATATACTCCAGCAGCACTGTCTGCTTCTTCTCAGAGCTGTGATACTGCGCTTTATATGGTTTAAGTGTCACCAAGGCAATTTTGATACCTATTTCATTTTACCAGTAGTGCTTCTCTCCTAGCAGCATGGTTTTGGAAAAGACCAATATCATCAGTCTTCTTTCAGTACTGTTGCTTTTGTTTTCAACTTTTCTGGAGGGTGTGAAAATCTAAAACCACCACTCAATTTTTTATTTTTTTTTTTTTTCCTTCTGGGGAGTTGGAGTCTTCTGTGTAGCAAGGGTAAACCCACGTCCAGAAGGTGGCTGGTTAGGTGTAGTCCAAGGACGCAAAAGGTCCTGCAGGAGGGTGCATAATCCTCCTTTCCTGTTGCACTTTGGATCTTTCTTGAAGGGATGTGCCTCCCTGCTGCCTTAACAAGGGACTGTTCCTCACTAACCTATACAGCAAAGTGTGACTTACCTATTTTTTCCCTTAACTGACAATTTAGCTGAAACTAGTGAACAAAGCTCACCAGCAGATTATGAATGAAGGTCATGGTATTAAAGCTCGGTGGAGTCCTGTGGTGTGCTTGAATGCTGTTTAACTCCCAATTGTTTATCAGCAAAAGCTGGGAATGCTAAGGGACTATTCAGGATCAGATCTCAATTGCTGCTTTGTTTCAGACCCTGGCATTTTCAGTCTCCTCTTTTCATAGTAGAAGGCTTTTTTTTCCCTATGCTCCTTAAATGTGCAGATATCTGTTAAGCTTAGGCAGTATTTTACCTACAAGACTCGGTTTACCAAGTGTATTATCTTCCCATCACTTGCCAATTCTGTTTATAGCTTTCTGTAGAGCCTTCAAAGGCCATGATCTGTGATAAATGTGTGTGCACAGGCAGCAGGACTGAGACTGGACTTAGCTGAGCATCAGCTTGTGTTAGAGGTGACCTTTTTTCAGCTTTAGAAAGTGTATGTGTAAGGCAAGTAGCAAGTTCTGTCCTGTCTGCCAGTTTTTCAAAGACGTAGGCACAGATTTTTTTTAAATCAGTTCTTAGGCGTAGTTCAGCTTCTATCCCTAATGCTTAATACTGCAGGGAACTCAACTGCTCCTGCTTATTAATTAGTTGCAGTCTCATAGGGATTTATTCCAAAACAAATGTTGCCTAACCAACAGGAGGATGTGAATAATCATGGAACATCTAGAAAGGAGAATGAAAAGTCCCTTGCTGCTGGTGGGGACTACAGTCAGGCTGAAGCCCCATTCTTCTTGGGACAAGTGTTGAATATAGGAGTTTCTTGCAGGTGCTAACTTACTAACAATTGTCATTGCCAGTGCTGTACTGTTTCTGTGGACTTCTTCCTCTCAGCAGGAGCTGACAGCATTCTAGTTTGAAAACAGCCTCTCCAGCCTGATAGGGGCCCTTGTGGCAATAAAAGGCACGAGGCCCAGGACAATGTCCAGGGTGTGCTTGCTGTCTTTCTCTTCCTTGCCTCCACTTGCGGAGTAATTGGTACACAGTTACTTCAGAGCCGAGTATTGCTCTGAAGCAGCAGTGCCTAAGTCTGAGCTGAATAAAGAGGAATACACTAGCTGTAGTATTGCTAACCTAGTTTCTTGACAACTGTGAGCAGGCAGCATTAGACCAAGTAGGGGCTAAGTTTGGGTTGTGGATAGTAGAAGGAATGAGGATTTGATACATCCACATGGATCCAGATCTATTATGACTCGTCATCTGGACACATTTCCTGCAAGTCCGTTGCTGTGTCACACACCTCGGCATCCACACTTCAATTGATGTATTTATTTTGGTCAGTTTCCAGTAAGATGAGGATCCTGTTGGTTCTTAACTTTGGGCAAAGTCTGACTGGAAAGCAAACTGCTTTTCTTAGCTCCAGCAGCCTGTCCTCTATCCTAAGCTCTGTTAAAGTAAAACCCAAGTGCTGCTGATTAGCCTGAATGTTCCCTCCTTACAGAAGAAAAATGAAAATGAATGCAGTGCAGAAGAACAGGGAGTGCCCCACACTTGCTCTTACCCACAGCTGCATAAGCATATGGCATCATTTCTGACTGTAGCTCCAGATGGAAGCCAGCTTGCAGTTTATTCTTCAGCGCAGGACCAGTTTGTGTAGAAATAACAGTTCCCAGGTAGGTTCCAAGGAGTCTGGCCTGGTGTAAGTATCTCCAACACACACACCTTCTAGAAAAGAAAAAATTCTCTGTCAACTGTAGTGCATCTTTAAGTAGTAGTAGTGAGGCTTGAGCTAGTAGTGTGCTGTACAGCTTGGAAATATGGAGGTGTCACAGCAATCGCTGCACATCACTACAGTGCATTTGTCAGGAGAGGGTTCCCAATTAACAGCTGCAAAGGCCTCCCCCTCTTTTCCTGGCTGGACCCATGGTACATTGTAAGAATATGTGCAACCATGAGCAGGAGAAACATAACCTGTCTTAACAGCTGTGCATCCATCCCACAGAGCTCACAAGTCAGCTTTGATTTTTGTCGTCTTTGGAGTTCGCTCTGCTCTGAAGCCAGTTGCCTTAGACACAGCTGTGTGCTCTCAGAGGCCACAGACTGATGTCATGTTAATGTTAGTGCTGAAGTTGGTGCCACGAACAGAAACCACTGTGCTGTTGTCTGATATTTTGCATTGCTTTCTGTACAATTCCTGAATGTTTGGACAAGCTCCATAAGAACACCACGAAATCTAAATTATCATGTCTTTCCAGAGGCTGGATGAGGCTGTTTGTGTCTGGAAGGCTTCTCCACTTTAATTTGTTTATATAGAGAAGAAGAGATCTGCTCCATGAATCCTTCTGTTAGAAAGATGGAAGTTTCAGAAATGCTGTCTGTTCAAATCCCAAGCTGTTTGTGGCTTGATTAACAAAAAGGTAAAGGACATAAAGCTATATTTAACCCAGTCATGCAAAGAAACCCTTGCCACACTCGGTACTTCAGTCCTCTGATGGATTTCCATATGCTGGGGCTTTGAACAACCAGTTGTTTTCTTCACAGTGAAAGCTGACACTTGCCAGTCTACTCTTGATTAATGCCCTCCCACTTGTTGTGTCAAAGTTACAGTAGCCCTCCTGAAAACCAATACATTTTGCCTTACAATAGGGGAGAATTGTTCTGCAATACAGCCTGGTAAATTGCTGTTCAGAATAACAGAAGCAGAGTAAAATACAGTAATGGTAGAAGGTGGACTCAGGAAATAGCAGATAACTCAAGTTTCCATAGTCTTAGAAATTGAGGCTAGACAGGACCATTTACTCTCCTCACTGCTTTATGTATCAGGCCACAAGTTTTCAGCTATTTACTTTCCATATTCAGCCTGGTAACTTGCATTTAACCTATGCATCTGTTCCGAAAAAAATAATATGCATCACAACCAAAGCTCCACAACTCTGCAAAATGCTGATACAACACGGGTACTGATTTCTGAACCACAGAATGCATTCAGGAAATGGAACACGCTTCTTGAAAGTGGTTTTGCTTTGAGTAAGGAAGGCAATGCTGCATTTGCTTACCATGTGAAATATTTCATATGTTACTTTTGCTAATACCTTTAGACAGTAGATTTTAGTCATGCATTTTAATGTGGGATTTGGCTCTTTTGTGTTTTGAAGTGATGTTGGTCTTCTACAGTCTCAGGATCTAGCAACTAAAGGAAAGTCGGTAAACCTCCACTAGCTTTCACAGAGGGCCTGGTGACAGCTTTGCTCAGGATGCTTTTAAGGAGCCTAAAGGAGCAGTAATTGAGCACAGAACTACAAAAAATGCAAATCAAGGAGGGTTCTTATGGGTATACTAAATCAGTCCATTGTATACAAGTGGCCTTACTAATCTGCCTCCTGCTTCATTTTTCTGAGACATCATCCATAATGCTCAGTTTGGAGAAACCAGCCAATCTTTCAATAGAAAAAGCCACGTTTTAAATAAATTAAAAAAAAGTCTCCGGGGGCTTTGTTTTCCATTCTTGCACTTCCATAACGCACCACAAGTATTAGCAAGATCCTTGAAGTGCACCCTTTTCTATAGCGGCACAACAGTGGATGTAGGAGTGGCACTTCCTCATACTGGAAGCTGTCCAAAAGAATGGGTGAGCATCAAAAAGTCTTTCTTTGATCACAGTGATGTGATGACAACAGCTTCAGTGGTAGGAACAATTTGCTGTGTGGTTGTGTGTTTTTTCCTAACCATGCAGCCTGGTTTGCTGAGAATTGTCAGAATGGTCAGCCTTCATCAGACATAGGGTACTTAAATACTTCAGCCTAAGAGGATCCTGTTGAATAAGGGCTGTGTAGGGAACAAGCCATCCTCTTGTCTGTGAGACACTGCACTTTGAAAGACCAGACCTAACTTGTTGATGGAAAACTTACTGCTTGGAAAGGAGCGAGGAAATTAGGATACACCACATGTATGTAACCATGCGTAACGGGCAGTAGCAGGCACCACAGCTAATCACCCGTATATGCCACTAGCAAATACAGATCAATGATTATATGAGTGCAAGAATATCTGGGCAAAAATTTAGTCTGAGAAAAGCATCAGATCAGACATAGAATTAGTAGAACAGTATGAAGATGTTCTAGTAGGAATTTTAAATCTTGCGTTACAGTTTGAAGGGGAAAGCCACAAAACTGTTTTGGTTTGAAACCTTAATTTTTTCGTTTTAGCACTAGCTGAAATCGGTAACCCATTTAGACTGCACATTTTGAATGGTGATAGTAAATGAGCATTGCTTGACTCAAGAGAGGTGCAAAGATGCTGACTGCCTTTGGAAAGTCCATCAAATGCATTCAAAAGTACACTGCTGGACTCCTTTGTTTGCCACCAGAAAGAATTGGTTATTATGTGGTTGTGTGGTCTCTACAGCATTCTCTTTCTCCTAGGTCAGGTTTTCTTTTTATTAAATTGAATCCAGTGTTAACCTTCCAAAACAAGGAAGATACATTCAGCATTATGGAGACAACTAAATTTTTCCCCAAGTTACGATTTCTTAACTCTGATCAAAGATTCGGCACCTAAAAATTAGGTGCCTAGTCCTGGCAGTGGAATGTAAAGTCTGAAGTTTGGCATCTGGGATGCACCTGCAGGAGAAAAATCCTCCTGGATGGGAAGAACTGAGCACCTCAGACAAGATCCGAAACAAACTGGATGGTGAGTAAGGAGAAATCAACTTGCAGCCAGCATGAAATACTGAAGAAAGGGCCTGAAAGCCACCTGTCAGGTTTAGGCAGATTTCTTGAAGTCATGGGAATGTGTTTGCAGGCTGTTGTGATCCTCAGCATAAAATTCCCTCTAGAAAGCAGGTGACGGACATAGTCCCTCAAAGAATTTCTATTTAAGCAGGGCATGTGACCCTCCACATTTTTATTACAGTGGTTATAGCACCTGCCCAAGACTTGAGATAGAAAACAAAACTTTTCTGGGTAGCAGATGGAGATGACCCCCTTACTGATGGTGATCCGAGATACACCATCAGAATACGGTGCCTTTAGAAGTGCTCTGATGCACCCTAGAACTCCCTTATCTGACCAGGCATACTTTCAGAAGTGAGCTGCTTTTAACAATTCACAAAAAATATTTAGCAGTATTTTTAACTGTACTAACTAAATTGCATGTATTCATAAATGCGTTCACATTCATAAAGATGTAAGTTTTCAAAAACAAGTTAGCTACTTGAGATATATCCATTTTCCTCAGAAATCTGCTGTTTTGGTTTTTTTTTCTCATCTTCCACCAACCACAAAAAAAGTTCATCAGACATTTTGGCTCGTGTACTCAGCTAAAGGCAGAGCAGCAGCTGCCAGAAATATGTGTGGCCTTCATGCCTGAGCACTTCTCCATCCTCTCCATCGCCCTGGCCCCTGGACAGGCAAGAGCAACACTTGAGGTATCCCAGCACAGTTTGGAGCCATTAAGGTGCAGTTATGCTTTATGTAGCAAGTTCTGCTTCAAAGAGTTTGGAGCAAGCTGCCATGCTCTTGGCATCTCACAAATTAATCTAAATTAGTAGATTGTGTTCTGTGCTTTGGAGGTGGCAAGTAAATTGAACCATTGTGAATTCAGTGGGAAGTGTGGATATTGAGATAACAGGTCCTGGATTCTTACAAATTCTATAAGTAAATCAAACCGAGAAGCCAGTAGCAGCAGATGAGACATGCTGTGGGGCCAGCTGGAGGTGTAAAAGACTAGTCAAGTGCAGTAGTGGGAAGGGGGGAAAGAGAGAACAAGGAGATCAATCTGTAACTGACTGTGAACAATCAATTGAGATACCCCACTACCTTCGGACCAGCCGAGAAATGATGTTTGCCTCAAAGGTATTTATAGCTGTGTGAATGTAACACTTCACAGTTATGGCTAATTTCTTATCGGGGTCCTAGTTTTCTTCTAGGAAATGTATTCAACACTCGAATCCCGAAAGCGGGATGAAAAAACGATCGCAAAAAAAACATCTCTAGGTAAGAGCAAAACACCCCTTCCTGCCAGCTGGGCTGCTCTGTTGCATTGTGGGACTGCGATATGCAAACTAAAATGACCCCGCCCCCCCTCGCGCGGGCACTTCCCACCGCCCGTCCCTGGAGGCGGGGGGATGGTGGTGTCCGCTGTTACCTGCTCGTAATGCTTTTGATAGATGGAATTGAAAAAATGCAAATAAAAAGGCCTGTGTCCGTGCTACAGTTGTGGGTACAGCTCCCTTCGGCGCGGGCCAACACCGAAAATTTCAGTTAGCTCACCCAGAGGTTTGATGAGCGGTAGAGGCAGCCCAAGGGGAGCGGCAGGAGCACAGGGTCAGGTCAAGCTGCGTGTGGGAGCACCCCCCAGAAGCAGGCTCTGAGGTCTGCTCGGACGCACAAAGTAACTTCATGTCTCAGAAGCGTTATGTTTCATCTTAGATGTCAGTAAGCACTGATTCATACGATCAATTTTCCCCTGGGATTCTGTCACCCGTCTCAAGAGGGCCACTTTAACTGGGGCAATAGAGTCCATCTCTTCTGCCGAGGGGAAGCCTGGGCCAGACTCAGCTGTGTTCTCTACTTCTGTGATAAGTGGAAGCAACTGGTAGTTTATCTCTCTAATTGCTGCCTTTTTCCTTTCCCATGATTATGGAAGGAAGCCGGGTTTTCCTGGACTTGGAAGGCTTCTATCGGACTTTTCCCTTGAGGTCTGTGGGTAGTTGTCTCCACTGGTGTAATTCTTAACTTGAAAAAATTACAAATTCTTTAATTCAATTATGGAATTGCGAATCACATACCTGACTTCACCAAATGCTTCCCAGCTCAATCTCTCTTCAAAGTCCTGAAAGTTTCCTTGGGTGCCAGCATGCATTCTGGAGAAAATATGTCTTGATTAAAGGATGGGCAGGAGAACACACGGCTCTACTCTGGTGAGTGCATAGTAAGATGTAATGTACCCAAGCTGATTTTAGTGCTCACTGTAGAAAAAAACACAGATATTTGATTCTTTATGTTCCCAAAACATATGCAGGAGGAGACTGTCTCTCTCACCCACTGCTGTGTTTTTGTAGTGTTTCCTCCCTGTCCCTTCCGAGAGCCACAGCAATAGGTGGTCTTTTTCTGTGGCCTTGCAAACTGCTGCTGCAATTGCTACTGCATGAGCCACCGAGAAGACCCCCAATAGGAGCATGACAGCCTGATGAAGTAGATTGTTAAAAAAAAAAATAGTGGCTCCCTTGGATCTGGAGTGATCCATGATTATGGTCAGAAACATGAGAGAGGTAAAACTGACTGTAGCAGGAAGGGAAAGTCATTGCTGTCAAAAAGACATAAAGAAATCAGCGAGATGAACTCCCTTAGCAGCAGTGAAACCTGAAACACGGAACATGGTAAAGCAGAGAGAAATCTGTCAGGGATACACTTGCTCTACTTGGTTTGGGATCATATGATAAATGTTTCCTGCATCTGCCCCTGAATGTTCATTTTTGTAATGCTGGAGATACCCATCTGTAGAGATAAGATGTAGTAAAGAGGTGGAGATTAGCAAAAAAATGAGTGCTTAAATATTTTGGTGGATTACTAGTAACACTGTTTTGACTTTTTGTTTTGGAGCAGGAAATGCAGCATTATTTGCTATCTGAAACTAAAATCTTCATATCTGACCTCTACCTTGCATTTCTAGAGCATGGACTGCACTATAAGTCACAGATAATCACTGAGATTCTAAACTCCTGCACTTTGATATCAATTTATTCTTTCTTCTTCTTTGAAATTTTTGTTAAACGTCATTACTACAAATGGAGTAAGTTCCAGTCTGATTGATTTAGTCTGGGTTTCTTTTTTACTTCCATACTAGAAGATCACAGTCTCAGATCTTTATCTGACCAGCTCTCTCTTCTGGAACCAGTTACAGGACACAAATCAGGTCCAACTTGTTGCCCAGTCCTCCTGCTTAAATTGAGAGCTCTACAACAGCAGAGAGTATTGGAAACTATTTGTAGTCCATGGTGCTTTCATTGTGGCTACAGAAATTCTCAGTAAAAAAAGAATTGTTTGCAAAATGGTTTATTTTATTCACAGTCTCTGAAATTTGGGGTTTTCTCAAGGGAATATTTCATTGTACTGTAGCTGTTTTATTCCAGCTAGCATCAGCAATATGTTTCTGTTTCATTTTATTATTATCCTTGCTGATAATTAGGTCCGTACCTTCAGTAAGTGTAAAGCAATATTGCTTTATTAATATCAGTTACTATTAGCTATTATTTACATTGAAAAAGCACCCACATATCTCAAGAAAACCAGCACCCCCTCTGACAGACAACAGTACAAACAACAGGCAGGAGACACTTGCCTGCAAGCTCCTTAAGGCAGAGATTTAATGTGCTCCAATTTACATCAGCTACGATCCTTGGAGTATTCACAGGGCTAGGACAGTGGCAGGGCATGATATGCACTTACTGCAGTGCCTTCTTAAAGCACAGCTCCTTTAGATGTGTAACCCATTTTAAATTGGTGATGAACAACGTCGTAAATTACAGACCTGTATTTTCAAGACAGCAGAGAAAATTATTTCGTATGACACCTTTGTCAGCACTTCCTTCAGAGGCCATGTAGGACTTGGTTTTTCCCTACTCAGGGTTTCAGCCCTAAGACAGATAATCTGTATTGCCATGAAAACTTTTTGTGTATTCTAGGAGGGGAAAAAAAGACCTGTGAAGTATCTGGAATTACACGCCTTTTTTTTTTTTTTTTTTTTCCCTTGCATAGCTTCCATATAATTTAGAGCTTGGGAAGACTCTTTCCCCTTTGGGAATTAATTAAAATGACTTTATTTAATCTCTGCAGACTATAGGTATTTGTATATTCAGAGCCTTCTAACACCTTTCCCTAGGGAATGCTTGCTGAAGAAATAGCTCAGCTCTTTCAGCAGAGATAATAATGCTGCATATTTGCAATTATTATTTCTTACACTAAACATCTGAGTTAATACTTCCAGAATTCAGTATAAACAACAAAACAAACTTCTAGTGAAAGGATAACTTTGCCTAGAGAGAAGGTGCTATGTCTAACTGTACTTTGACCTATGTTCTGTTCAAAATATTTATTTTGCTTTAATGCCAGAATTTTGTAATCAGTTACCCCTACACTACTGTAAAACTCATCTAAAAGAATTTAAGTAAATTTCATGAGAAACTTGGTCATATGATGAGAAAGATTGCTTTTATGTATTTCCGTTTACCACATTAGACTTCCAGGTTTATGGTGCAGATGTTGTGGGTGAAATGACTGTGACTGATGTGGAGGCTAGGGAGGCAACAGCTTCCCTTTTGCAGCTTGTTTTGGGGACAGTCTTCTCCCCTCCTGTGCAACTGTAGGTAACCATTTGGCAGAAAAATAGCAATGTTTCTGTGGCACAAAGAGGGACTGTACTGCAGAACATAAAGGCCTTGTGCCTACCAGAGAAGGCAGGGATGGACTGAAAGCATCAGCTGTAGGACTTCCCCCTTCTCTCCAGGGGGAAGGAGCTCTCTAACATCCACCTCTGGGACTGGGACTAATGGCTGATGACTGGATTTTGTCTCCCCAGTGAAAATCTTGGTGGTCTCAGTTAAGTTACCCTCACCTTTCTTTCTCAGTCTGACAAACTTTGTGAGTCTGAGATGGAGAAAACCAGTCGCTCCGCAAAAAAACTACTCTGAATCTAAAAAGACCTGTGAGTCCCGGAGAAGTGATTAAAAATTCCTAATGAAATTTCCACTTGGGTGATCAAGCTAAGAGCACCTGATTTCACACGCCAATACCTCTTTCACTATCATTGACCATCATATTGCATTTGTGTGAGCCTCAGCTGTAGCAGTTTGTATCACTGTACTGGTTTCAGCTAAGATAGGGTTAATTTTCACTGGAGGCCGGGAGCTGGGCATAGCCGGGGTAACTGAACCAAACTAGTAACTAGCCAAGGGGATACTGGATACCATCATGATGTCACGCTCAGGGTATACAGAGGGAGCTGGTCGAGCCAGGGGTCTCTCTCTTTTCCACCTCTCCGTCTGCTGCGTCGCTGGGTTCTGGGGGGTGAGACATCCATGTTATATATCACTCGCGTTGTATCTGGTTAAACACTACTGTTATTTCACTGTTATTGTTTATGTTTCACCATTAAAACAAACTTGTTTTATCTCAACCCCACGAGGCTCTGGCGCCTGCTCCTTCTGGGCTCTCCTCCTCACTCCCGGTAGAGGAAGAGCGAGTGAGGGAGCGACCACGTGATTCCTTTGTCTCTCCCTGCTGGTCGGTTGGCTTGAACCACGACATGTTTGGTGCCCAACGTGGGGCCAGGGGTTGGAGATAACATCAAATTTGCCAAAAGAGTCTTAAAAAGATAATTTTGTTAGATTGATTTCGCACATTAGTCAAGTAGTTGGTGGTCATAATGTTGGTTCATTTGTTTACACTGTGGCATTGGCTGAATCTTTATGTATTATATATATTTACTGTGATGTTGTTTATCAACTGTGGAAGAGGGGGTCAAAAGCATAATTCTTTTGTACGGGGTGATGACAGCTTATAATATGACTGCATCACTGGCCATGAGGGTAAGCTGGTATTTGTGAGGCACCACTGTCACTCCCATGCCTTGGGCGCCACCACTCAGAATTCATTAGTAACCACACCAAATACATGGGGAAAGTGGAGGAGAATGTTCTCTCCCACTTATCCTTCAAGCTAATCACAACAGTTTTAGAAAACTTTAAATATTCTTGGAATACCCAATCCAGCATGGTTCTCGTTCTGTGTCTCCTGAATATGTGTCAGATCTTCCTCAGGCACAGATAAATTTTCTAAGGATATTACCCAGAGACCTGTCCTGAAGCCCGATGAGTGGCAAGGTGTGTGCGAGAAAATGGGCAAGCTCCTAGGACAATGGTCATGTCCAGTATTTTGGAATTTCACCTCTGAACATATACAGAGTCCTAAAAAACTAGCAGAGTATTTGGAGAAAGTATGCTGTCAGCCTGGCCACTCCAAAGAAGCCCAAATCACTGTAGTGTGCTGGGGCCTGGCCCATGCCTACTGAGCCATTTTCAATATCACTCATTATCCCTGAGGGGAAGAGGTGATCTCTGGACCTGAAAACAAACCAGTAGATGATGTGGTTGCTCTGTCCTCTGCAACGAATACCGTGACTGCCCCGACAAGGGTGACAGGTGCTGCGGCTGCTCCAACCCCTGTGACAGGTGCTGTGGGTGAACCAGAAAACTAACCTGTGCCAGTATCGGTTGCTCCAATACAGAAGAAGAAGTACATGAGGAAATTGGTTCGCTTGGTGAGGGATGAAAATGAAGCAGGGCCATCACGAGAACAAGAAGAGGAGGTTGAGCCAGAGATAATCACCCAGTCTCTATCTCTCAGTGAGCTGCGAGACATGCGAAAGGACTTTGGCCGCCATCCAGGTGAGCACATTATTACCTGGCTGCTCCGATGCTGGGACACTGGAGCCGGTCGCCTGGAACTGGAGGGTAAAGAAGCCAAACAGCTGGGATCCCTCTCTAGGGAAGGGGGCATTGACAAAGTACTTGGGAGGCGAACACAAACCCTCAGCTTCTGGAAGCGCCTTCTGTCAGGCATGAGGGAAAGTTATCTCCTCAAGGAAGATATTGCATGCCACCCAGGTAAATGAGCCTCAATGGAGAGAGGTATCCAGTACCTGAGGGAACTGGCTGTGCTGGAGGTGATTTACAATAATCCAGATAACGAGCAGTCACCCACTGATCCATATGAAGACTGATGCACACAAGGCATGTGGTGGAAGTTCCTACAAAGTGCACCACAAACATATGCAAGCTCATTGGTAGTGATGTCCTGGAAAGAAGGCGAGGGACAAACCGTGGATGAATTGGCTCGCCGGAACCGGCATTATGAAGGAAGTCTGTCTTCATCCCTACAGGCTTGTGTTTCGGCTGTGGAGGAACTGTAACGAGAGGTCCAGCAGCTCAAAGTAGGTATGTCCTGCTCTCTGCCCACACGGGCACGTGTCTCAGCTGTTAGGACTAGATACTCCGCCACTTAAGAGAGGGAACACGGAGGACAAACGCACCGGAATCCTCTGTGGTTTTATCTACATGACCTTGGAGAGAACATGAGGAAGTGGGATGGAGAACCTACTTCGGTCCCAGATGCACGAGTACGTGAGTTGCGAAGGGAAGCAGCAAAGAAGAAGGATCATCGTAAGAAAAGTATTGCCCCAGTTTCCAGTGGAAAGCCCTCCAAACGAAACAGGAAAACAGATTTTGACTCTGATGCTCTTGAAGGAACCTCTAAGTCATACTCACAAGAAGTGAGTGACTCTGATCAAGAGTAGAGGCGCCCTGCCTCCAACCAGGTGGAGGAGAGTGACAATCGGGTCTACTGGACTGTGTGGATCCGATGGCCTGGCACGTCAGCTCCACAGGAATACAAGGCTCTAATAGACACAGGCACACAATGTACCTTGATGCCATCAGGATATAGAGAGGTAGAACTCATCTGTATTTCTGGGGTGACAGGGGGATCCCAGCAACTGACTGTACTGGAAGCTGAAGTAAGTCTGACTGGAAATGAGTGGCATAAACACCCTATTGTAACTGGCCCAGAGGCTCCGTGCATTCTTGGTATAGACTTCCTCAGGAGCGGGTACTTCAAAGATCCAAAAGGGTACTGGTGGGCCTTTGGCATAGCTGCTTTGGAGGCAGAGGAAATTAAACAGTTGTCCACCTTGCCTGGGGTCTCAGAGGACCCTTCTGTGGTGGGTTTATTGAGAGTTGAAGAACAACAAGTACCAATTGCTGACTCCACGGTGCATCAGCAGCAATATCGCACCAACCGAGACTCCCTGGTTCCCATCCATAAGCTGATCCGTCAGCTGGAGAACCAAGGGGTTATCAGCAAAACTCGCTCACCCTTTAACAGCCCCACATGGCCAGTGTGAAAATCTAATGGGGAATGGAGACTAACAGAGGATTATCGTGGCTTGAATGAAGTTACACCGCCATTGAGTGCTGTTGTGCCAGACATGCTCGAACTTCAATATGAGCTAGAATCAAAGGCTGCCATATGGTATGCCACCACTGATATCGCCAATGCGTTTTTCTCGATCCCTCTGGCAGCAGAGTGCAGGCCACAGTTTGCCTTTACTTGGAGGGGCATCCAGTACACTTGGCATCAAATGCCACAGGGGTGGAAACATAGCTCCACCGTTTGCCATGGACTAATCCATGCTGCTCTGGAACAGGGGGAAGCTCCAGAACACCTGCAGTGCATTGATGACATTATTGTATGGGGCGATACAGCGGAAGAATTTTTTGAGAAAGGGAGGAAGATAATTCAAATCCTTCTGAAAGCCGGTTTTGCCATAAAACATAGTAAGGTAAAAGGGCCTGCGCAAGAGATCCAGGTTTTGGGAGTAAAGTGGCAAGATGGATGCCGCCAGATTCCCATGGATGTGATTAATAAGATAGCAGCAATGTCCCCACCAACTAGTAAAAAGGAGACACAGGCATTCTTAGGTGCAGTGGGGTTTTGGAGGATGCACATCCCAAGTTACAGCCAGATTGTAAGCCCTCTTTTTCAGGTGACCCAGAAGAAGAACGATTTCAGTTGGGGCCCTGAACAGCAACAAGCCTTTGAGCAGATTAAACAAAAGTTTGTTCGTGCAGTATCTCTTGGGCCAGTCCAGGCAGCACAGGATGTTCAAAATGTGCTTTATACTGCAGCTGGGCAGAATGGCCCTGACTGGAGTCTCTGGCAGAGGGCACCAGGGGAGACCCGAGGCCGACCCTTAGAGTTTTGGAGTCGAGCATACAGAGGATCTGAGTCCCGCTACACTCTCACTGATATGGAGATACTGGCAGCATATGAAGGAGTCCGAGCTGCCTCAGAAGTAATTGGTACTGAGGCACCGCTCCTTTTAGTACCCCGATTTCCAGTTTGGGGCTGGATGTTCAACAGGAGGGCTCATCTACACATCATGCGACTGATGCCACGTGGAGTAAATGGATGGCACTGCTCACACAACGGGCCCGAGTGGGGAACCCTAATCGACCAGGAATTCTGGAGGGAATTACAAACTGGCCAGAAATCAAGGACTTTGAAGTGTCACGGCAGGAGGAAGTGAAATGTGCGGAAGAGGCTCTACTATACAATGAATTACCAGAGAGTGAGAAGCAGTATGTTCTGTTCACTGATTGGTCCCGTCGCATTGTGGGAAAACATCAAAGATGGAAGGCTAGTGTTTAGAGCCTCAGGCAAAGGCAAGCCCATCTGTGGGATTGCTTTCGCTCAAGGACCTGAGTGTACTTGGTGGGTGATGCAGAAGGATGGGGATGTTTGATGTGTACCTCAAGAGGATTTAACTCTGGGAGAGAATAACCAGTGGAGTAAATCATATGATGTTAACTGATAAATTACCCTGCCAATGTATGTCATCACTGCTGCTGTTGCTATGTGTCATGTCGATTGATGTTACAGTAAGAACGACTCAGACTAACAAAGGATAGACTACGATGAAAACAAAGAAAGGACAGTGATAAGGGAACCTGAAGTGGTGCCCAGTGACTTGCCTAAGACAACATCTTCAAGCTTCAAACCGTGGGCACAGGCCGTGCCAAATACAGCGTGAGTTCTGGATGAAGCATACAACAAACAAGCACCATTCTCTTCTACCCTAAAGAACTGTTACAATGAATGGAACCTCGAAGCCATGGCCTGCATGAACTCAAGGGATATACTGGAGAGGGGAGGGGGTGCGTAGACTAAGAGAATGATATCTGTGTATATGTGCATATGTGCATATATATATATATATAACAGGAAAGCTAGTGATAAATGTAAAGTGTAAGATCTGAACATGACGTAGATGGTGTAGAATAAGGGGTGCATAATGTACTGGGTTCAGCTAGGATAGGGTTAATTTTCACTGGAGGCTGGGAGCTGGGCATAGCGAGGTAGCTGAACCAAACTAGTCACTAGCCAAGGGGATATTCGATACCATCATGATGTCATGCTCAAGGAATACAGAGGGAGCTGGCTGGGGTGGGGATCTCTCTCTTTTCCACCTCTCCTTTGCTGCCTCGCTGGTTTCCAGGTGGTGAAACATCTGCGTTACCTATTACTCGTGTTATATCTGGTTAAACACTACTGTTATTTCACTGTTATTGTTATAATTTATGTTTCATCGTTAAAACAAACTGTTTTTATCTCATCCCCACAAGACTCTGCCTCCTGCTCCTTCTGGGCTCTCCTCCTCACTCCCAGTAGGGTGGAGCAAGTGAGGGAGCGACCGCATGATTTCTTTGTCTCTCCCTGCCGGTCGGTCGGCTTGAACCACAACAATCACATAGTAATAAAATGCTCACTATCTTTTGCTTTACAATATTCTAGTAATTAATAATCTAATAATTGGTACTTTGAGCAATTAATATAAGAAGTCGATATAATTTCATTCAAAACCGAGCAGCTGGATACAAATTTCAGATGTCCATGATGTTAGGAGGAGGAGGAATTTTGTAGAAAAATAGTCACCACATAAATGCAGAGGACACTTTACAGCATTCTTATCTCCAAACCTAAGGTACAGTGTAAAGACTTGCTGTCCAAAATATATGCTAAGCTGACAGTTGTATTTAGTAGGAATTTATCTACTGCAAAGATGACTGCAAAGCCAGCCATGAGACATCATTAGGAGAGCTGGCTGATACATCCTTAATGGACTCCCAAATACTGAAAATCAAAAAGTCCTAAGGTTTAAAAATTAAAAGTTTATATTTTAAATCTTCCCTCAGTTTACAACAGCTTATTTTTATGAAGGAAATGCTTTGAGCCAACTTTTTTCCTACATTTCTTGTAACAACATAATTACAGCCTTTTCTGTTTACAGTGATGGCCTTTTCTTCCGCTCAAAATCTTGACCTCCAGGATATTTTTGGGAAACAATAGGGTAAACTCTAAATTTAGGGCATACCTACTACCACAAGATTTGTACAGGCTTCCTAGATGGGGATGAAACTTAGTGACTGCTTGTGTTTGAAAGGAAGGCAGATTGCTGAGGCTTTTTAAAAGAATGTTGACATGGTTGTATCTTCACAGGTTTGTTGAACTGAGTCATAGCAGGGACAGGTGCTGCATTGACAGGGTTGGCAGAATAATTAACTTTCACCTCTTGATGTGTTTTTGAGTTTTAAAAAAGGCCTCCATGACTGGAAAAGGCAAAAGACAAAGTACACCCATCAGAGGGATGGTTTTTAAGCTGCTTGCACCCAATAGGAAAAGATATTAGAAACTTGCACTCACTGAGCAATGTCTTAAGAAATGAGAACATATATTGGCTTCATAGCCAAATCCCTGTGGAGCTGAGTGTACTAGCAATTAGAGTGGATGCAAGGAAAAGAACTACTGGCCATGTCAAAAAGATAATAACCAACATACTCTTTATGCCTAGAGACCCCTAATTCAACCATAGCTGATGGCAGGGGTGCATTTGGATGTGTGGGAAAATAACGAAAGATTGTCAAGGATTGTAAACACACTCAAGTGACTAACAGCTGAGCTGTCGAAAAACACATACATAATTTTAATTGTTATACATCCGTGTGTGTTATGTGCTCACATAACAGATCTGTGATAGACTCAAAGGCACCTTATCAAAGATGTTTGAGATTCCTGCCTTGCTGTGGGAAAGACCAAAGCACAATGGAAAATTACACCTGCAAAATTCCCTGGTATATGCAGGAAAAAGCAACAGGTTTGAAAGCTTTTCACTCTCTAGCAAGAACCCAGCTCCGTGGTGACGGCGTTCCTGCTTGCATGCCTCTGCCTGGCTGCTGCTGCAGAGATCCCCAGGGTTCGCAAGGTAATGAGAATAAATTTACTCTTTGCATTTCATCCACATTTTTGTGGTTGTTCCTGCTTCCTGTGTGTGTTGGCTCACACAGGACAACTTTCTAATAGGAGTGATGTGTTGGGGTGGATGGCAAGAACATAAGACACGCTGAAATGAAAGACTGACCCCATATGCATCTGCTGCGGGGGCCCTGAGGTAGATTCTGATGGGTCTTGCTCTTTAAAGATGCTTTCTTTAAAAACAAGTGTGCTTGCCTAGAGGATGCAGCAAGTGGGATGGAGAAGTGTTTAGAAAACAAAATCAAGACTGGGTTTCCAAAGTGGGAAAAAGAAGAGAAAACTCCCTGTGAAATCAGAGCAGACTAGAATCATATATTGTAAAAAAATAAAAAAATATTAATTCGTCTGAATGCAGCGATGAATAATGCAGGCATTTTTCCTCATACACTGCATAGGTTTTATTAAATATCCCTGTGGTAACATAGGAAAGTTGCAGAAGAGTGAGATGAGTCAGACATAGCCTCTCTCACTACAGACACGCAGCACTGACGCTGGGCTGTAGCTGAAGCCCAGCCCCACGGATCCACGCACTGAGGGCAGAGGCCTCATGGAGAGGCCTGTGGGAGGCAGGCAGTGACCCAGCATGGGGCAAACCACAGCTGGGCCTGAGGAGGCTGCTGAAAACTGAGATGAGGCAGGAAAGAGAAAATGGTGGCACAGCCTGGCAGCCAAAGAGCAGCTGGGGGCCATCAGCAGGGCAGGTAGGCCTCTGTCATGAGTGAGGAGGTGTCATGGGGAAAAAACTCAACATCAAAAAAAGAAGGAGATGCTCTCACAGGGGCTCCCTGCTTCCCTTCACTCACAGCTGCCACCCTGCCCCTTGCAGCCCCACACGTGGGGCTGGCCCACGGAGACATGGCTGCCCTTAGCGTCAGCTGGCCAGGCAAAAGCAGTGAGAGGCCCAGAGTGAGGTGTTTGCAACTCACCATCCAGAAAAGGCACAATGTTGAGTTTGGAACTGGCTATGTAATTTGTGCCCACTCAGCAAAACGCCTGCTAGGACTGCCTGTTGCACAAAGGTGGGCATCGCAGCATTGAGGGGACAAGCGGCCTCTCTGCCAAGATCCCGGCAGGCACAGCTGTGTCCTGGTTTGAGCTAAACGTGCACCCAGTCAACAGCTCAGCAGAGGTACGCCTCACATATTAAATCTGAATATTGACACCAGGGTCTCAGCGCTATCCCTGAAGCACATATTCCTTAGGATTTTGAAGGGTCACATCCCTGCAGTAGAGTGGGGAGGGCTCATGGATGGGGAATTTTTTGTGGCCCTGTGATGGAGGCAGAGCTGAGTGTTTGCAGCCACCACACCCACTGCCGGCCAGGAAAGGGAGCACAATTATTATCGTATTAGGTTAAATATTAATATGCGTCAAAGGAGAGTTACTGGAAGGCTATCTTTGGCCCTTGTTAAGAAAAAGCTTCCACACCCTTGCAGAAAGGGTGTAGTGAAATACCTGTAGGATTGAAATCAAGAACTGGTAAAGAAAATCCTTAAAGGGGAAAAAAGAAAAATGTATTGGATTTAAATCTATTACAGCATGCATATTTTTACTGGTATATTCATGTTATTTGGGTTTCCAGAGCTGTGTCCTGGAGCTCATGGTGCAGTTGCACAAGCGTGTGGGCACAAGTGAGCTCTCACCACCTTTGGGCACTCAGCCTGCGGACACAGCGAGAGCGGTTGTGGAGATGGCGGCAGGAGCGCACAGAGCAACTTTGCCTCTGCAGCTCTGCACACAAAAAGAACCTTTTGTTCTAACGCTACGCATTTATGGGGCTGTAAGGTGCATATAAGGTAGGCACAGTTGAAAGGAAGGCAGTGGAAAAAAACAAAGGGGAATGGAAAAGAAAGGTAAACAGGAACGGTAGCATTTTAGCCAGCAGGCTTCAGTAATTGAATAATAAATGCAGATTTCAAATAGATGAGGAATGCTGATACAAAGAACCTAGAGGAAAATGAATCTGTAGTGGCTGAGGATATGTTCATCTCTGAGCGCGACTGACATCTCACAGCTGATTTAAAAATCTCCAACACATAATGCCCTAGTTTAGTAAGAGGGAGCTAAGATGGCTCAAGGGGGCTAAGATGGCTATGAGCTCTGAGCTGCCACGTGTGGGAAGCGATTATCAAAGAAATATTTGAGGCTTATGATGATCAAAAATTCAATATGTTTCTGCGTAAAATGAAGGCCTCCACCTTGTTTAGGTGCTGTATTCTCTGATAATAAGATGGCATATTTGTCTGAAGCCCCTAGAGCAGAAATTCTTGGGTTTAGTATGTGAAAAGTTTAGGCAGTCATCACTTAGTTTTTGCTATTTTTGCTATGACTGTTCCATTTCATTAATCTGTGAAAAGCATACTTGAAATTGTGTTATGTATTAAAAATGAAAACCATATAATTAAAGCAGAATCTCAGGTAAATGACTCCTCTTTCCTCCTCTGTCCCCAGCAGCAAATAACAGTTTCAACTATCACTGCACAAATGCCTTTGAAGCACAGTATCTGCATTGTTAACAATGGTAAAAATCAAGAAAGTAGCAGGCACTGGCTTCTCAAAGAGACAGGGGAAGAAAATGTATTCCATGAGGGATTAAGGTTAAAAAAATATATTCTTGACTCGATTACAGTCATTTATTCCAGAAAATCAGATGCTAACAAAAGAGACTGTCAGCTTACAAATGAAAGGGAATAGGACCTACAAAAAATGTTAAAGTCACTGGAAGCACTTGAAAAAGCAGAACCAGGATGAGGAAGGTTGAATTACATGTGTTTAGTGTTGGAAATATTCCTGAACTGGGCCAATGCATCCCTTTCTCCTGGCTGTTGGAAGTTCTATACAAATGTTACTTCTAAAATGATGGGTTGCAAGTAATATTAAAAGCACGTGGAACTTCAGGAGCAAAAGACTAGTCAAGTGCAGCAGTGGGAGTGGAGAAAGAACAAAGAAATCTGTAACTGACTGTGATCAATTAATTATAAATACCACTGCTGTCGGACCAGCCAGTGATATGGGCTTGTTACAAAACTATTTATAGCTCTAGAAATGAGAACCATTCTTGCTATGATGACACTGGTAAAATCCTGATTTTGCAAAAGTGGAAGACTATGCTTTTCTCTTTTCAAATTCATGCAGGTGTATCTCGCTTTAAAACCCAGTGTGTCATGTATTTCTTTTGGACATTTTCCTTTCTGGAGGCATGAACACCGTTGCATGGTGGGTATGTGACATGCAAATAAGCAGCTTCTGACTTGAAAGCCGCTGCAGAAGCAGGCTGTTGTCCAGTTCTTCTCAAGTAGCAGAACAGGCATTACAGGCGGTCTCTGATAGAAGAAAAAACCTATTTTCAGATAATCTGCCACAAGTGCGCAGGATTACGTGAGCAGTCCTGCACTGGGTACTGTGCTCTGCACCTGCATTTCTGCATCTGCAGCCCTCCAGAGACAGACAAGCAGGGCCACCCATTTCATCTGCTGTGGCTTGTAACACCACAAATACCTTTCTCTGTTCGAGAGGGGCTGCTGAAGCCTCAGCTCCCTGCTCCAGCACTGCACATGAGGAGATGGAGAGACCAATAGCGAATGGGCATGGATGGAATTTGCATCTCAACAACTACTAAGAAACTATTCTTGCAAAAGAAGACTTACCATTGAGGGATAAAAGAAATACCTAAGAAATGTCATGGATTGATTTTTGTTTGATTTTTTTTTCCGCTACCAATAGGGCATGAAGAAAATAACGCATCCAAAAGGTAGAGTTTCAGCAAAATGCTCTGCTTGCAAAATTAAATTGGCTGAAAAAGAATCCTCTTCCTGCCCCAGCCACTCTCACATCCATCTGCCCCTCAGCAGCACTCAAATACCTGCTTCTGCAGCAAAACAGAAATTTCTGGGTGAAAATTGCCTCAGTTTTGAAAACCAAAAAAACCATGTAATATGTGGAGCTCCCTGGTTAGTGCAGATCAGCTCAGCCACACTATTTCAGTGCACCGCTCCAAAAAGAGCACAACTGTGAGGCAATGAACCACAGGCCTGGGGCAGGAGTTCTTCTACCCTCCAAACTCAGCATCTCACTCACTGCTATTTCATTGTGTTGCTGTCCTTTTTGCTGTCCCCTTTCTGGTCGCCTACCAAAAAAAGATCTTGCAAGCAGGTCTACAGCCCCTTCTGCTGACCTAAGTCGAAACTCCTGAGGTCACAGCTTTTCTCCCTGATGCCCCAGTTGCATAGTCCCCCCCTCTGTCTCTTGCATCAGTACAACTAATCTAGAGCAGTGATACACGGTCAAAAAGCACTTAAAATGTTACCTTTTCAACTCAACCAGTTCACTGTGAAATTGAAGAAGGACGGTGAGGAAACACGGGAAGGATGAAGTTGCCCTGCAAAATCCTCAGCAACCTGATTTCAGATTGTCTAGACTGCTGTGTGGGCAGTAGCTCACTGTCTCACCTGAGGAGTATTTTAAATAATCCTGAAGAAATCAAGTATCACTCTTAAATGATTTCTGAGACATTAGCTTAAAATATTTCAGAGGCTCAATTCAGCTCGATGTCTATGATCTATCAAGCTTCTTTGGGCCACAAAAAGTGAAAATAGAGACCTTTCTTCCTCTCAAACCAAGCAAGCTGCCAGAACAGAAAATTGAATAATCTTCTAAAATTTAGAATAATGTCTGAATTTCAAAATTTGGGCTATTTAATCTCTATATTGCTAATACTAGGTTGGAACCAAAAGTAAAGGCTTGAGTTTTATTGTAGAGGAATACTGGTATCCTAATAGCATTGTGATTAATGGATAAATTTCTTCAGAACTGTGTGGTGTTTTCATTCCAATACCTATTATGTGCCAGAATGTATATGTTCTGAAACCAGAAAAACCAGTAAGTGAAGAGTCATAGCTTCATCCAAATTGTTCTTTCTGAGGGCACATCAGTCTGTTGTGTTTGAGATCCATCACGTTCAACCTGAGTTAGAGAAAGCTTAATATGACACAAGTAAGGGCATCAAAGAAATGTCTCTTTCATGGAAAATTAATGGCTGGGCAGTAACTACAACCCGATCACTTGTCACTGGTCTTCCTCCTCAAACTGAGATCCTTTTTACCTTTCCTGACTTGTCCAAAAATCAGAACTATTTTTTTTATCTCCATCAGAGTTCTTTTGGCTGCGTAAACCTACTGAGCACAAAGGGGTGCAGGAAAAAAAAAAGGAGCATGGCATTGTAGAAAATCAGTTAAAATGCAACACGAGGGATACAAACGTAATTTGGAATGATCTCTGAGATTATTTACTACTTCTCGTTCTTGTCCAATACTTGTTAATGCTGTCAATATGTTTGGTTAGGGACTTTTTTATGTGACACAGTTCGCTTGCACATGTTTTACATCAGTAATATTGTATCCAGGAATTTTTCAAACAAGTTCCTAATCTGACAACATCTTTTTGCACTGTATCACAGTTGGAACAAATTTCACTTGCTACTATTTCAAAATCCGTTTTGGCGTGGAATTTATTTCCTTAAAAAAGTTGCAAAATCGGGCCACTCTCAGCTGCCTCTCAATGCTTTTGTACCATTGTTATGGCAGACTCGAGCACGTGAATATGCACTGGAAGCAATCTCTGTTTTCACCCTTCAAAGGCATTGGGTTTTCATACCTCTATTCTCACATGTATTGTTTCACAACAGTGACCTACTTACTTTCATGGATACATCTTTTACCTATTGCAGAGATTTTCAAAGGATGATAGGATTAGACCTGCAAGAATAATCTCTTATTGTGGCAAAGACCCAAAATATTTGTAAATCCTGGCAGACAATGGGAACCTTGGGCCAGCGCACAGGAAGACGTCAAGGCTGGTCCTGTGCTCATTACTCCTGGCTTCATGTTAGACCTTGTTCCAGCCACATCTCCACAGGCCTCCAATTCCCCATTATTTTAGTACACTAATTAGATACCCTGCAGCATGAACTTCGGTTCAGGGCTAAAGTAGGGGATATATGTCATCTCCTATACCACCTTTTTCAACATACATGCAATCATACAGCCTGGAGCCTTGCTGTCTGCTCCAGAGGACCCCATCTACAGTGGAAAACTACTTTGAATGTAATAGAACTGGTTTTTTTATAAGAGCTCAGGAGGATTTCTTTATATAAATTGTGTTAATTTGGTTGCTGTGAACCACTGCCCTTCCCGCAAGTCCTGTTAAGTTTAATGCTGCTTCTTCCCTCTCATTATCTACTACGTGTCTCTTTAGAGACTCTCTCTTTAGAGACTTAACCTACAGTGAAAATATTTGACACATTAAGTGGGAGAGCTAATGTGGCCACAGAAACCTTCATGTTTACTTAGTTATGGTTCCCCTTAATTAATTCTGACAGACTGAGAAAAGGTGACAAAGATTCTACTGTGTGCTTCAAATATAGTGTGCTACACAGCATTTCAACATCTAGTGTTAGCGATGGGGCTACAGGCATTCACTAAAAGCAACAAATGACCTCAGTTCACGCTTCAAGATGTACTGTAAAACACATTCCCAGGCATGTTTGGGAAATGAAAGACAACACACTATTTGATGAGCGTCTTCACATCATCTTTACATCTGCCAATAGAAAGAATAAGAGGTATCTCCTTCCATTGGGCAGGAAGGGAAAAGTAACATGTTAGTCAAAGCATTCTCCTAAAAAAAAAAAATTAATCTTGAGAAGTAGTTGATCCATATTGATGGTTTTAGCAAATAATAGTATGGTTCATATCCCAGAAAGGAGTTTTGTTCATCAGAGTGCTCATTCAATGCACTGAGAAGTAGCACTTCATTGGTATTCATACAGCTGTGATCTATCTGAAGAAATTACAGGAGTCTGGGGCCAACAAACAACCCTTCCAAGTCACCTGATCTGGCAGTAGGATCACAGTGGGTGAAGGTAAGGTCCAAAAAGACATCTTTTTCCTCCTTTACCTTATATTTCCTAAGAGAAATATATGATTTATTTTTTATAGTGTTTTCCAGAACAGCCCTGGACTAACACAGTTTTAAAAAGCATCACAGCTGTAGCCAAGAAGTGGTAGTAAAAACTGTTTGGTGATGCAAATTTCCCACTGATGGCTGGGCTTCCTGGTCAAAATCAACCAACTAAATAAGACAGTATGACATTCATTTTCTTTGAAATAACTTCTTTTTTTTCTCTCTGTACTGTGCCAGCAAGCTCTCTAATTAATTACAGACTTGCAAGTGTTCGATGAAGACGAAGTGATGTCATGAATCTAACTAAATTTCTTGCTAGCATACATGGCTTCCGGTTTCTTCCCAGCAGTTTTACTAAGTCTATAATACTCCAGAATTACCAGAAAACATGTGTAGCAGCAGAGCAACTGCTTTTGTTTTGTGTCTGTAAATGCAGTCATAAATGGCAGGATATTTCAGAGACAGAACAAGTGATCAGACAGGGACATGATGTAGGTAGGCAGGGGGTCTTTGTTGTTTCACTTAAGAGAAAAGCTATAAATTGACATTTATGTAATTAGAAATTTGAACATAAACACTATCTCTAGAGCATTTCCAGACATGGCGGAAAAATGTTTTTTTCTAACTTCTCTCTCCCTTTTAAAGGTACAGCATGATTTAATATGCTGAACAAGATAAATGTTACAATTTATTAAGATTATTAATCAGAACAACAAGCTTTCCCATCTCTGAAGGCAAGGGATCATGAAAAATACTTAACGACTTACAATGCTAATGGTTTTTTGTTTACTTGAAAATAATCTGTTAAGAAACCAAAGCTAATTTTATTTGTTCCTGTTCAGACAACTTTAGGAAAAGTCATCTGATAACTGATTTCTATCAATTTCAGACAAGAAAATTATCTTACCATGTATTTTGTTCTGGCAGCCCTGACCATCTCCACTCAAAAATTTTTATTTCAGTTCAAATTTCCTACCAATAAGTCTCTTGCTAGTCTCTGTACTCCATCTTTCTAATCTGACTCATTCTTCCAAAGCTGAATTGATATTGCAATTGCCTAATTTATGATGACATGTCATCTTATTCAGGAACCAACAGATGCTGAAACCTTAGCACAGTAGGAACGTTATAACCTGTATAAACTGGTGTATCAATTATATTTGTCATTTGGAACATCTGTGTTGATTTTGTAATGGTGAGAATAGGGATTTAAGCATAAAATTACATACAATGGCCACAGATGCCAATACAATCATATTCTAAAATATTTCTGTTCCAACTGATAAAGATTTAGGGCTGCCCCTGAGAAGTACTTAGCATATCATGGTTTTAACTTAGTGTTTCAAATAATCTTCACTATCACCACTTAGCACTTAACTGGCCTTCAAGCAAAAAAAGTAAAATAATGGATCCCTCTTTGTGTAAGATTTTATGTACACTACATGTTTTTATTAAGGTCTTTGTTAAGGTTACAACCTTTTACTATACAGTCGGCTTATGACTATGTGCAAGCAGTTAAATGTTTTATGGCAAAGCGCTGCTTAATCAAATCTCATTTAGTAACAGTGTCTACTGAAGTCCTGATCTAGCAAAATATTTAAATATTGGCAGCACTGTAAGCATGCAGTTATTTCTTCTGAAAATATTGTGCATGAGCTTAATGCTGAACTGAGGCCATAGAGTGTTTCATCTATACTGGTTGTCTAGACTCTGTTACAGATGTTTTCCTGCAAAGGCTTTGACATGGTATATATTTGTGCTACAAGAGGAAACCAGTCCTCCTCGTGCCCTTTTCTGAGTAACCCTCCCCAAAATGATAGTGTTAGAAAAGGCCAAGGCTTAGAGATGCACGGAAAGTGGGATAATTGAGTCCTTGGCAAGATGACATGGAGTGTCTCCTAACTTTTGTACAGCCAAATGCCTCTGCAAAAGCGGGTCTCAGTGATTTGCTGAGTGGCTTTAAAGCAAGCAAACCAAAATTAACTCTTATTTCCCCTTCCCTTTTCTCTCCCCTGCAGCATAGGTTTAATGTTGACATCCAAAATACGACATTTGGTATGCTGAAAACCTAACTAACAGCTACTTTCTACATTCAAAAATGCACTATGGAATACAGAAGCAGGTGATTTTGAAAGACTGCAGCGCACTAGGAAGGCAGGATTCAAAGTTCGGAGAGATATTCCTGTTTTTTGTATCAGGGGAAAATAATAATCAGTTGTTACCCTTAAACTAGCAGCTTCAATTTTTAATTTTTATTCTAAGTTGCCAGTCAAGGCTAATGAGGAATTTTAACTTCAGTTGAAGGTCCTCTGAGAGAGATGAAGTAAAGTTATGTGATCCTTGAGAATGTACTTTAGTAAGGCATTGAGTAGCACGGGTGAGGACATACACACACATCACTGCGTATGTTCAAGCACAAGTAATGTTTATGTTGCTACAACAGTCAGGAATGACCTAAGGGGGCCACATTTGGATTCAGTTTACATTTATAGTGATGTAGGCTGTTATCCAAGTTCGAGCCAGAGGTTCTCAATCTGAAGGTTTTTCTTCTAGACTTGCCCTCTATTGTAAACCTTTTTTAAGATTACTTACATTAAGATGTTCCCTGGGACGGGAAATTGAAATTCCTTCTGAATTTGCATTCAAACTGCAGCAATTAGGCAAGTTTTGGTACAAAAATCCCATATGTTTGTAGTCCTCCTCTCCTCTCTCCAAAAGCAGTATTCCTTTTTATTTAAAGTGTTGGATTCTTGCCTGTGAGAACGTATTTTATTACTTTTGTTCAAGCTGAGTGACTACCTGGAAATATAGCTTTTAGATTATCAGGTACAATAGTAACATTTTCCTATCTCCACTATTTACCAGTTAGTTTAAAGTTCATACAGAAACTGGTGAGAACATCTAATGTAGAGTCATTAAGATTGCTTTGCTTGTATTCATGTTATTTAGTTCAGTAACAGGGACAAACTTATGAAGACATATAAACTTATGTGTTTATAGCATAGGCTTATGGCTGTTTTACAGCATCAATTTTAGACTGAGGCTGGTTAGAATACTTAAACTTACTAGTTCGGACAAAGCTTGCTCTAGAAAACAGCCCCAGTACAATTGCCCTTAATGCAGTTCATATGTGGTGAGATGTACTTTGTGAAGCATATCTGAGTGGGAAAGAATTACCTTTCCCTGTATTTCGTAATCATGATCTCTGCTGTCTTGTACCACTATTGCAAGAAAAAAACATTTTGAGATGTTGGATATGTCTCAGACTGCTAACTGTGAAGAATTTTCCTTGATGTTTTTGTATTTCGTTTTCCCCCCTACCTAGCAAGTGCTACCTGACACTCAACTGCTGTGAGGACAACCAGGTATATTAAATAAATACACTAGGCCAGTTTACTGACAGTTATTCCTGCTGCGCTGGGAGTTTTCTCCAATTTTACATAGTGGTCCCTGAATCCTCCTGACTTCTGGAGAACAATGTAATGCCTTACAGAAGAAATTCACAAACTAAAAATCACTGGAAAAATCAAAATGTGTCTGAGGAATGAAAGATTTCGAGAAACAATCAAAGTTTTTCTCAGAGGTCTACAGAGAACATTTAACTGGCGTGGTAACTCATAACAAAGGCCAATAATCAAAAGACCAGTTGCTACAGAAGTATGCAAGAACCTGTAATTAGGAAAAGGATTTTTTCTAATCCTCCATATCTTTTTTGTTATTGTACAAAAAATATCTTCTGTGCAAAATCATTAATCAAATAAATGCCACATCAGTATTGTACCCCTGATATACAGTGGCAAGAATTTGCACAACTTACCAGTGCCTGAAGCAAAATATGGCTTGTTTCAATACTTGATTGCCTTTCATTACTTTTTTCTTTTCTTTTTTTCTTTTTACTTTTATTACTTAAAATTCACCTCTTATCTTAATATGAGTAACTGTAAGTAGGGTCCCAAACTGGCTTCTCTGTACTGTAGTCATAGAATCATAGGATCATTAGGATTAGAAAAGACCTCTAAGATCACCAAGTCCAACCGTCAAACTAACACCACCCTGACCACTAAACCATGTCCCAAAGTCCCACATCTACATGTTTTTTGAACAAATTTTACATTCTTCTCTCATAACTCCACCTATTCATCTCCTCTCTTCTCTAAACAGGCTCATCTTCTTCACAAATCTATTCTTTCCCTGTCTGTGTTGTTTTGTTTTTATTCAGACACCACAGATGAATTCC
The DNA here is from genome assembly GCA_020746105.1 of Trogon surrucura. Taxonomy (NCBI): domain Eukaryota; kingdom Metazoa; phylum Chordata; class Aves; order Trogoniformes; family Trogonidae; genus Trogon; species Trogon surrucura. Next base: position 25,108,111 of record CM036622.1, on the reverse strand, counting down.
AAGGTCCTTCTGAGGAATGATCTTGATTTATAGTTTGCCATGAAACATACTAATTTACATTTTTTATAGGTCCTAGTGATTCATCTGCATGGTCAATTCCTTGCTGTGGATGGAGTTGGCACATTTACTGAGTTATCCACTGCATTCTTAGGTTTCCTACTTTGTAACATTTGGGTATTTTTCATCAAACAGTGTAAGTATGAATATTTTGGTGGTGTTTTGTAAGCCATTCACAGGGCAATAATTAAATAGGTCACTGTGAAGACATCATTTGGATTTTTGTATAATTTGAATTTTTGGCACAGCTGCACTTTTAAGTCTTATATCAGGCACAATATCCCCTTCTTGGTTTCCTCAAGTCTTGCTCAGACTGTGACCCCTGCCAATGGACCACTCATCTGATGTACCTCAGGATTAGTAAGGATGCTTATCCTCAGTCTGTCTTACTCGCTGAACAAAAAATCTAACTAAATAAAACTGAATGAGGCAAATTAATCCACGTTACTGAGTACAAGTGAGGAGGAATTTTAAGTCCAACTGGTAATTTCACCACTACTGTCAATATGACTGAAACCGGGCAGACCTGAGTCCTGAGACTTCCAAAAAAGCAGCCAGATGAAGAAAAGGCCAGCATTTTTTTTTATTTTTTTGTCATAGAAACTATATAGAGTAGGTGTGATGGTTTGATCCTAGAAAGGTGTATCTACGTTACAATCTAGATCAAAATAACATAAATATTGTACACAAATCTAAAGCATGGTTTTTGGGGCAGACACTAGAAACTCTTCTGTAGAGAGAAAATATAAATAAACTCTCCATTTTCATTTCAGTCCTCCTGCCCTAGCAGACCTTTTCGTAGCAGCAGAGATACAGAGCTAGAACACACATAATGGATAATTTGCCATCATGAACCATTGGGTACACCACATATTTACAATTATTTCTGTCAGACAAGAATACTTTTGGTTACTGCTCCTTGTGGATGGAATTTACATGCCTTGCTCTGATTTTCACTGAAGCTTGATACTTAGGTCTTGCCTCAGGGAGCATAACGCATTACCTTTGTCACCAAACAGGTGGTAGCACTTACAGTCTCCTCTCTCTAATACCTGCCACATATGATGGCCCATACCCTCATTGCCCTCAATGTCAGGGAGAATTGCATCAAAGGAAAAGGAATTTTTTACACAGTCGTAACACCATCAAACAAATGTTTACCATAATGGTCAAACTGGTCAGCTGGAATTTCTGCAGATACAGCGTTCTTTTCTAAATTCTGTTCATTTCAAGACTATGGTTTATATCATTGCTGTTCAGCTTTCAGTGATAAGAATTTTCTATTTCCTGTAATTAATTAATTTCTTTAAAATCAGCTGTCATGTACCTTTTTTTTTTTCCCCTAGTCATCTTGCACTGACAGAAAAATCAATCTGTGGTCTTAAGAAATCCACCTTTAAAACAGTAGTACAGGTGTGGCCTCCCCTACAAAGTATCCTTCTCCAACACTAACCATTGTTATTAGAGAGCAGTGCTTCTGCAAATTTTACGCCCTTCCCCACCATTCACCATCTCCCATCTGGGTGTAACTTGTATTTTTCCATTGCAGTATTTGCTTTCCAATACTCCCTGACTTCTTAAAAGTAAAGCACATTGCGTCTCTGGTTCTATTTTATTCTCTGCAGGTTTGCTAAAACTTACTGACCGGCTAAATTTTGTGCAGGTGTAAGTACTATTCTTTCCAGTTGCCTTTTATCTAAAGCAATTTTCAGTATCCTTTTGCATTCAGAAGAGTGAAACATGAAAGTTGTACTTCAAAGGAGATCATGAAATATTAGGGAAGTAAAAATTTACCAGGAAGCTGTCACTTAATAAATATCTATGCTGGGGGCGGGGGGAAGGAAAAAAAAAAATAGTTACCTGTAACAAATGGCAGAGGATGGTAAAAACCCACGTCTTTGCAGGGTATTATACTGTATCACCCACTTACAGAAAACATTGGCATTTGTTGACTTCAGTGGGATTCATCTGTGTGCTCAAGCGAAGCACGGGAAGCAAGCGCTCAGCTTCGTAGGTCCAGACCTGTCAGTAAGAGTCGTCTTGCTTCCTGGGCAGCTGGTGTGCAGAGCTCCTGCTGTGATACCTGGCAGAGGCTTAGCTGCAGGTAGCAGCACTGTGCAATCACTTAGGAACCTCTTAAAATGTCCGGGGAGATTGTATAAATCAGACAACTAGGGTTAATTTAACCACTAGGATTTTAATTTGGTCACATAGATTTATTACCTCTATTTTTATGTAGTCTCCTTTGTTAGCTACTATGGCCCAAGTGCCTGGAATCGTGGCTTTATTACTTCTGCCAAAAAAACCCCGAGAAATTTGGAAATTCAGTGCTCCTTACACTGAATGTAGAACAATTATTCACTTTTGTTTCACAGGCAAATGCACCATGTACTGAACTGCCTCTTGCAAAAGTTATGCTAGGTAGTGAGTACAGCGTAAAGAGCTTCTCTGAGGAGATAAAAGGTCACTTCAGCTACAGAATAATGCACATAGGCAGCACTTGTCAACCTGTTAGGAGAAGCAGGTGCCTAAAATGCCTTAAAAAGACCAGTCAAGGTTAGCAGTGGGATGGAATATAGAAAGGTTAGTTCAACTAACAGTGATAATTTCTGTTAACCCACTACTATCGGACCAGCCAGATAACTTGTTGTGTTTCTGTTTATATAAATCTCACAGACCACTAGTCCACCAGGGTTAGGATGATTTATTTAACTACTCCAGGCAAAGAGGGTGATTAATGTGTAGTACATACTTTGTATCAAAAGCACCCAGTAAACAATCTTTCTCTCCTTTGCCAAATTTCTTTGGCAGTTCTTTTGGCCGAATACTTCTTGGACAGCAACAAATTTGCATGATGGGAAATATAAGCAAATGACTGAGTCGTAAACTCATTTCTGTGCTACGAAAACAGAGATTGAACCGAGCGGCAGGCGAGAGAGGTGTGTTTAGCTGCTGAATTCAGAATAACACGGGACGCTTTGAAACGCGTGCGGAGCGACGGATTTTGTGGGGCTCGTTCTGGTTCCTGAGCTCTTCCGCGTCTGAAGCGCCGCTCCCCAAGCCTGGTGATAAAATGCAGCAGATGGCAGTAATGTACAAAGGAAACACGATCCTCCGCTTACCTCGGGATTACCCCGAGGTACAGATTTCACCCTCCCTCACACTGACTGCATGGCCTTAGAGCTGCTAAATGTCTCCATTTTACTTGGCTGGATTTCAGCTCGTTTTAGTCTATTTGTCAGCAAACGTCTTAAATCAAGATTCAGGCAGAGGGATTCAAAGCCGAATGCCTTTGCAAGTTCAAAGGAACATCACTGAGATGCTGTCAACATAAATAAATAACCAGGAAAGAAATAGGTGCTAATACCAAGACACACCTACTCAGAATAAGAATGTCATCTTGACTTCATTTTAGCTATATTTTTAATGCACCTGTGCCAGCAATTAAAAGAGTGAATCAGATAAATCCAATTTTATGGCTCTTAAAAAGCAGCATATCATGAATTCATGCCTATTTGAAAATGATAGAGCAGTACGAGCCTCCTGAATGCTATTGGTTACAGAATTACATCATATAATTCCTGCAAGAAGTGTAAAAACTTCCAGCTGAAACAGGCCACATCTTACTGAAAAAACATTAAGTATTATTTATATGTTTCAAGAGATGATGATATAATTTTTTGCATCCCAAGAATACTTGAGTAAAATTGGATGGAAAAAAAAATCCTCTGCTTGATGCTGCTAGGAAGACCTTTAGGAGGGAGGTATCCCAAGTCCTTTCCAAACCCCCCCCCCGCCCCTTCCACGATGCCAGGCATGGAGGAGGAGCAAGTTGAGAGTGTATGGGTTAGAATTAAGGGGCAGGCTGGCAGGAGAGATACTGTTGTGGGTGTCTATTACAGGCCACCAGATCAGGGTGAGGAAGTTGATGAGGCCTTCTACAGGCAGCTGAGAGCGGTCTCACAATCACAGGCCCTGGTTGTCGTGGGGGATTTTAACTTCCCTGATATTGGCTGGAAAGACAACTCAGCCAGCCAGCCACAGTCCAGGAGGTTCCTCCAGTGCATCGATGATAATTTTCTGATGCAAATGGTGGAGGAGCCGACTAGGAGAGGAGCACTGCTGGACCTCATCCTCGCTAACAAGGAGGATCTGGTTGAAGCAGTAAAGGTTGAGGGCTGCCTTGGCTGCAGTGACCATGAAATGGTGGAGTTCAGGATCTCATGTAGCAGAAACAAAATAGCAAGCAGAACTGCAACCCTGGACTTTGCCAAGGCAAACATTGGATTTTTCAAACAATTACTCGAGAAAATCCCATGGGCAAGGCTGTTTGAAGGTAAAGGGGCCCAAGACAGTTGGCTAGCGTTCAGGGACTGCTTCTACCGTGCTCAAGATAAGAGCATCCCGACACGTAGGAAGTCAAGGAAGGGAGCCAGGAGACCTGCGTGGCTAAACAGGGATCTGCTGGGTAAGCTCAAGGGCAAGAGGAGAATTTACAGCTCTTGGAAGGCAGGGCTGGCCACTTGGGAAGAATATAAGGCTGTTGTCCAAGGATGTAGGGAGGCAACTAGGAAAGCAAAGGCCTCCCTAGAATTGAACCTGGCGAGAGGGGTCAAGGACAACAGGAAGAGCTTTTTCAAATACGTGGCAGATAAAACTAACACCAGAGGCAATGTAGGCCCACTGATGAATGAGGTGGGTGCCTTGGTGACAGAAGATACAGAGAAGGCAGAGTTACTGAATGCCTTCTTTGCCTCTGTCTACTCTGCCGGAGGCTGTCCTGAGGAGCCCCGTTCCCCTGCGGCCCCAGAGGAAGTCAGGGCAGTGGAGGAGTTTGCTTTAGTCGATGAGGACTGGGTTAGGGACCAATTAAGCAATCTGGACATCCATAAATCCATGGGTCCAGACGGGATGCACCCACGGGTGCTGAGGGAGCTGGCTGATGTCATTGCTAGACCACTCTCCATCATCTTTGCCAAGTCTTGGGAGACAGGAGAGGTGCCTGAGGACTGGAGGGAAGCAAATGTCACTCCAGTCTTCAAAAAGGGCAAGAAGGAGGACCCGGGTAACTATAGACCGGTCAGCCTCACCTCCATCCCTGGGAAAGTGATGGAACGGCTTATCCTTGGTGTCATCTCAAGGCATATCAGGGATAAGAGGGTCATTAGAGACAGTCAACATGGCTTCACCAAAGGGAAGTCGTGCTTGACTAACCTCATAGCCTTTTATGAGGATATAACCAGGTGGATAGATGATGGCAGAGCGGTGGATGTGGTCTACCTTGACTTCAGTAAAGCATTTGACACAGTCTCCCACAGCATCCTTGCTGCTAAACTGAGGAAGTGTGGTCTAGACTCTCGGGTAGTTAGGTGGACTGTGAACTGGCTAAGGGGAAGAAGCCAAAGAGTTGTGGTCAATGGGGTGGAGTCTGATTGGAGGCCTGTATCCAGTGGAGTCCCTCAAGGATCAGTACTGGGACCAGTATTATTCAATATATTCATCGATGACTTGGATGAGGGACTAGAGAATACTATCAGCAAGTTTGCTGATGACACCAAGCTGGGAGGAGTGGCTGACACGCCAGAAGGCTGTGCTGCCACCCAGCGAGATCTGGACAGGCTGGAGCGTTGGGCGGGGAAAATTTAATGAAATATAACAAGGGTAAATGTAGGGTCTTGCATCTGGCTAGGAACAACCCCAGGTTCCAGTGTAAGTTGGGGAATGACTTATTAGAGAGTAGTGTAGGGGAAAGGGACCTGGGAGTCTTGGTGGACAGCAGGATGACCATGAGCCAGCACTGTGCCCTTGTGGCCAGGAAGGCCAATGGCATCCGGGGGTGTATTAGAAGAGGGGTGGTTAGTAGGTCAAGAGAGGTTCTCCTTCCCCTCTGCTCTGCCCTGGTGAGACCCCATCTGGAATATTGTGTCCAGTTCTGGGCCCCTCAGTTTAAGAAAGACAGGGAACTGCTGGAGAGAGTCCAGCACAGGGCAACTAGGATGATTAAGGGAGTGGAGCATCTCCCTTACGAGAAAAGACTGAGGGAGCTGGGGCTCTTTAGTTTGAAGAAGAGGAGGCTGAGGGGTGACCTCATTAATGTTTACAAATATATAAAGGGTGATTGTCACGAGGATGGAGCCAGGCTCTTCTCGGTGACAACCACTGATAGGACAAGGGGTAATGGGCTGAAACTGGAACATAAGAGGTTCCGCTTAAACTCGAGAAGAAACTTCTTCTCAGTGAGGGTGACAGAACACTGGAACAGGCTGCCCAGAGAGGTTGTGGAGTCTCCTTCTCTGGAGACATTCAAGACCTGCCTGGACACGTTCCTGTGTAGCATAATCTAGGCATTCCTGCTCTGGCAGGGGGATTGGACTTGATGATCTTTCGAGGTCCCTTCCAATCCCTAACATTCTATGATTCTATGATTCTATGAAAGTGCAGCGTTATGTTACAGGTAGATTTGGAAGAATTAGCTGAACGGTCCTGCGTCTGATTTTCAGCCGCTGCTGAAATATGCATCAAACCCAAGATCAGCGGTGCTCTGTGTTTATATGTTGGGCTGTGACCTGTGACCCAGGGGTTTTGGCCACCCTGGTAATTCAGTTGTGGAGTGGCAAGAGCCAGTGTTGCCCGAGGTGATGAGCTGCAAGACAGCCTAGACATGAGTTGCTAAAAATCATGAAGAATGGGCTTATGCATGTTCAGATTTTAACCACCCTGTAGTAGCTGCCTTTTAGCGGGCACACAACTTACACTTCCGTGAATCTCACACAGCCAATACAATCTTGGTGCACACTGAGGTATGCGCCTTCTGCTGCAAAGAGGAACCACCCAAATAGGTCCCTCTGTAGCCAGTCACAGAAACACAGCACTCAGAAGTCCGTCTCAAAAAAAAGCAAGCATGAGCATGGCTTTGAGATTAGGAGTTAGGAAGGAGTTGGATTAATTACATATACTCTAGTTTTCTGACCTCTTTGGCCCCATGGTTTTATATATGTTAAGGATGGAAACAAACTGTTGTGAGTTGGCAAAGTCCAGGCAGCGCCTAAGAGAAGGCATTGAAGCTCCCTTCTCTCCAATGAATCTGCTTTTCATTTTAACCACGAGGGTGAGAAATGAGCTTTAAAAGAAAAGGCAGATGAGATTCACTGTTAATCACAGTTCTCATTAAAAACTACCCATGAGGAGCTAATTTTTTCTTCCTGCCTCTCTTCAGTGTTCCTCACCTCAACTGTAGGGTTTGCTTAGACTTTCCTCTCTCTTGGGAGTGCCATCAATGACCTGTGTTTAGGTAGAGCTCTTTAATACCTAGAAATGAAGACAACATTTGTCACTGTCTTTCTTGAGTAGTATTTTCTTCAAAGGAGCAGTAATGCTTCCTTCTCCTGTATCAGTGACCAAGAAAGTAAAGGAATAGAAAGTGAATGAAAGCTTTTTTTTTTCTAAAATGACACCTAGACTTTTTTGGCCACAACCAACTCCACTGTGACAAAGTAAAAATAAAAACAATTATCATCACTAGATGATAATAAAAACACTAATCTACTGAAAACCAGTGGGGACTAGGATGATTAGTGTCTAGTATGACTCTTTCGACCCAGAAACTTCAACACAGAAAACCGTGTGTCTTTTCTGTCCATCTGGCATCAGCTCAGATCCCTGACAGCTCAGATCACTGTGGTATATGACAATTTGTTTTTCAGAAAGAAAAGATGGGGTTTTTTAAATGATTCTTACTTTTCATATATCTACATACTTGGTGCTACCCCTTGTGAAAAACAGTATCTGGAACAAAATAGTCAATGAAAACAGAACTAATTATTTCACAATGGTAACAATAACCCGAAGGCCAGCCTGTTGGCAGCCCATCTAATTACTTTTGTTGTGGTTTGACCCTGACCGGCCGCCAGGTACCCACACAGCCTCTCGCTCACTCCCCCTTCACTGCTAGACGGGGGGAGAAAATATTTCAAAGGGCTCGGGGTTTGAGATAAGGACAGGGAGATCACTCTCATTTACCATCCTGGGCAAAACAGACTCGATTTTGGGGAAATTAAGTACATTTATTAAGAGAACCAATCAGGGAGGAGTAGTGAGAAATGAAAAAAACCCAAACATCTTAAAAACAGAACGCCTTCCCCCCCATCCCTCCCTTCTTCCCGGGCTTAACATCAATCCTGGTTTCTCCACCTCCTCCCCCAAGCGGCGGTGCAGGGGGACAGGGAGTGGGGGTTACGGTCAGTTCGTCCGACATTGGTTCCACTGCTTCTTCACTCTGGGGGAGGACTCTTCACTCTTCCCCAGGGCCATTGTGGGGTCCCTCTCACGGGAGACAAGCTTCACACTGTGTTCTCCAACGTGAGTCGTCCCACGAAGGGCAATTCATCACAAACTGCCCAACATGAGACACCTCACGAGGGGCAGCCCACCCCTCATGAGTCTGAGGTGCAGTCCTTCCGGGGAAAGTGCTCCAGCGTGAGTCCCCCACAGCGTCCCAAAAGTCCCACCAGCCAACCTGCTCCAGTGTGGGTATTCCTCTCTTCCAGGGGCTACAGGTTCCGGCAGCAACCTGCTCCAATGCAGGCTTCCCAGGGGCTACAACCCCCTTCAGGCATCCACCCACACGGCGTGGAGTCCTCTACACGGTGGACATCTACACCTCGCCCATGGGCTGCAGGGGGACAACCTGCTTCACCACGGTCTTCACCACAGACCCGGGGGACTCTCTGCTCCGGTGCCTGGAGCTCATCCTCCCCCCTGCTCCTTCTTCACCGACCTTGGTGTCTGCACAGATTCTCACTCCTCCATCTCTGTGCCAGCTGTTGTGGCGCAGTTCTTTTTCCCCATTCTTAAATACGTTTTTCACAGGGATGTTCCTCTACTATCACTTTAGGGATAGGCTCAGCCTTGGCCAGTGGCAGGTCTCTCTTTGGAGCCGGCTGGCATTGGCTCTATCAAACTCTGGGAGCTTCTAGCAGCTTCTTGCAGAAGCCACACTGCAGCTCCCCCCACCACCGCCAAAATCCAGCCAGGCCAACCCAATACAACTTGATATGACATCTTCTGTTCTTTAGTGGTTATTTGTTTAAAAGGTATACTATGACATTATTGCCACTTAGAGAGAATGCAAAACTGTATATCCTGGCAGTATTGTGATGGATGTAAAAGAATACTACTGGCTGTAAAATAAAGTAATTGAGATTATGTAAAAACCTGTCTTGTCGCGAGAGATATTCAGCATGAATATCTAAGCATTCGTGTAAAATCATCTACAGGCTTCAGAGTAACTACAACAGCAGCTCTTTAGCCTTTATAGGAAGATGTTACTACACCATATGTATCAAACAAACACAGAGAAGATATGAAGATTACTAGCATCACCTCAATTATCTTGGATACATCCTTAACATAAAATCTAATCTTTCCATTTTTCCCAGCCAACGAGGCATATAGAGTATGATCTGCTGCTGCTGGCAGAATGCTTAGGTGCACCTGCATTAAGAGAAAATGTTCTCCCTATATTTTGTGGATTTCAGTTTCAAGCTATGGCTGTCACTTCACTTTAGTGTCTTTTTATGGCCTATTTTTTATCTTTATGAGGAGTATTACATGATGCTTTCTCAGAACCCCAAACTAATTGTATTAGAAGAGGCATCTGAGTCAAATTCATAATCTAAATACTCACAATTTTTAAAAACAATTCTAAACTTAGCTTTTCCTTTGAATATAGTAAAACAGAAATGATTTCACGGAGTCAGTTCTTCAGGTTATTCGGTGTGTAAGATATAAAGCAGTGCTCAATTTCCTCTGCAGATGAATGCAGAGATATTGGAAAGGATAATTAAAGGAAATAGTGGCTCAAAGAGGGAGAATATATATTCTTTTAAAAATAGCAAAATACCAAAAGGACAATGAAAAAGACCCAAACAATGAAACAACAAATGTCGAAAGTAAAAAAAAAACAAACCACACAAACCCCCCCCCCCACCATAAATTACGATCCTAGTTATATGTTCTTGCATGTAGAAGTAGCTATTTCTGCTCAGTGGAAAACAGGAAAAGATAACAAAAAATGAGAAATTCATTGGATTACAAGAGTTTGTTTTATGGGTGTAAAAGGTAGGCTTCATAAAGAAATTTTACCTGCTTATTTTATTACTGTTTTAACTATTTTGCTTTAAATCATGACATATCCTATTCGTACAGGCTTAAACAGAATATTAATTAGAAGTGATGGTTAAGCCTGAATATAAATCAAGATGTTAAGTGAGTAGTCTCAGTGGACATTTATAATTACCATTTGAATGTATAAGTAAGTAGACATTAATTGCAAGCTACCCAAAGAACTGTAGAAAAATCTGTAGTTTTGAATATGAAGAGGTTGGACTTTATATGATTGCATTTAGTCGGGCAACATATTTGGATAAATATGCATTCTCTCAGCTCTCAGGTCCCCTGAACCCACAGCAAGCAGATTTTCTTAATGTCTGTGACGACAACAACTGGTTTGTTGGGGTTTTTTTCAGTGCAAAATGAAGCCAGCTGGGATTTCCTTGACCCTTGGATTCCGGAATGGTATTTTTACAAGTCTTCCACTGAGAGAAGCTGTGCATGTGCCAAGTGGTATTCAAGCAACACGTTTAAATCAAGTTCTGCTGACTGCACCCCAAGAAAACTGTTGCAAGAGTGCCCAAATGGAGTCCCGACTTATCTCTGTCCCTGTCATCACACAGGGCTGCTTACTGCGGCCTAACAGGGATCTCAGCACTCTCTCTGCCTCACATACTGCCGCTGGTAGGAAGGGAATTAGAATTTAAATAATTTCATTAGGGATTCACAAGTCTCAGTAAAACCCAGCTAGTCTCCATCAGCTGTGCAGCTCTGTACTGCTGACCAGTAGTTAAGGGCCTAGTTTTGTTGGCAGTACAAGCATGTAAAAGTCAGGGAGAGAAGAGATACATCATACAGTAATTTAACATTTTTTAAAATGTTCAAAACAAGGACTTAAAATCCTTTATGTTGTTAAATAATACTTTAATTATGAATACAAGCATTTTAACTGCATCTTTTTTTGTGAAAATACTATTTTTCTAACTAGGAACTTGCTTCCAAATCAATGTTTTTACACTGTATCTTTGCCTTCACTAACAGAAACCAAACCAGAAAATAACACCATTATAACTTAATCCATTGTCATTATCACCATTGCATAACTTGCACTAAATTATTATATATGATAAAAATATTGCTTAACCCAGAAGGAACATAACACGCTCTTTGATTTTCCTTCATAAAACAGCGAAAGAAAGCTTACATGAAGCCAATATGAGCATTTGCATTCTGATGCCTAATTAAATTTTACTTTGATAATTACAGAATTAAACAAAAGAAAAAAGTGGGGAAAAATTTTAACTGCAGTGAGCTGTGAATTTTCAGCATCATTATCATCATTGCTATTACTATTATTATTACTACCATTATCTTCTATTTCCTTGTAATAGGAATATATGATATTAAAAGAATCACGTTGGAAATTTAAAATAACTTTTGTCTGATAATGATTAGGTTTCTGATATTCTGCCATCCAAGGCTTATGAACTGTTTTACAAAAGTCTGTAACATCAGTATCCTCTGATAACAAATAAAGAGATAGAGGAGTAACAAGCATGAATTGCTCCAAACACCCCGTTATGTCTGGGAGAACAAAGAATTGAACCCAAAACCTCCCGACTCGTACCCATCTCCTCTCTTGTGTCACCAATGAAGCAGAGCACCAGTGACATGTCAAAAGGATATGCAGATTTTGCATTTTCACAAATGGATTCTTTCTTTATGGCTGGTCGAGGAGCTGGTTGCCTTCATAAAACCCATCAGCACCTTGCAGGAGATGCTCAGTGTGTACAAATGTATTAACAACTAAAGAAAATGAGACCCAAAGCAAAGAGAGAAAAATGAAATCAGTACTATACCCTACAAAGTAATCCCCCAAAGACTGAAGCAGCACTAAGATGCTATGTTTAGGACAGAAGTCTTAAAGGTTATTTACTAGTTCATCAGATCTAACACTGTGGTTATTACAAGCACTAGATCCTGCAATTTATATTACAAATCAAGCTGGGCCCATAACTCTTTCTCCTTTCTCCTGTTGCCAACCTATTTGACATCTCAACACCTTCCTCTCCCTGTTCTGTGCTTATCTTTCCCCTTCCCCTTTTCTCTGGTTGTCACTCAGATGTTTGTATTCCCTTGTTCTTTCCACACTGACTTCCCTTCTGGGGAACACTGAGGCAAAGAAATCCCTCCCTCTGCTACTTTCCTCTCTCTTTCCTCCTTAGTCATGGGTGGTACCAGGGCAGCTCCATTTCAGAAAAAGCCCTAGTGTATGCAGAAAATTTAACCCTTCGATGTATTTGAGGAACACCAGAGTCGCTTAAACATATTCTAACAAAATGAAAATTTTGAAAACCTCAGTGAAACTTGTGCAAACTGCCTAATTAATTCTTAAATGTCTATTTGTTCTAGGCAAATTTTACCTCACGTGGCTTTCCTTTTGCACCTCATAGCTGAAGTGATGTCTCAGCTATCTGTAGGCTCTCAAGACTAGGCGTAATTTCACATTTACCTCAGCAAAGAGTCTTCTGATATACTAAATTAGTTTACTGCAAATGTAAGTAAGTAGAATTTTATTCCATCAGTTAAAGACAGACTTTATTTTAAATTTATTTGCATTCATACTAAATTAGAAACTAAACTGCTAGTGTTCTACTAACTATAAAAGATATATGTGTATTTGTGCCACTCTTTTAATAATTTTACATATAATTGACCTGTTTCAGTCATCAGTTAAACAATACGTTATCACTAGTCTTGCACATGTACATAGGCACAAGTACATCTTTCAGTCTAGAGAAGTATTAAATAACACTTAGCTGTGTCTACAGTATCTTGGATTCCACTTATTCATGTTTTGTCCGTTTCCAGCCATTTTCATAACACGTTATGGATGATTTTATGTCTTGGCAGATATCTATAAGTATAGAAGATTTTCAGTAACTTCCTTGGATACACAGACTTTTCCAGGAGGGAAGTCCATAAAGACCAACTCTTGATCAAATAATTCAGCCGCATCAGGCTGTATGTCCTGAGTGACAAGACTCTAGAAGCCATGGACACATGTGAACATGCTTTCTTCAGTCTTCACCTATGATAATAGATTTGCCAGGTGTCAAATTTCCTCTATACATTTTCCTTTCCACAAAATTCTTGCTTGGGGTCTAGCTACATGACACTGAATTTGCCAAAGTTTGGGGCCATTCAGTGAGCTGAGGTTGACAACATACACATAAGGGCTTACAATAAATGTCTCTTTTCTACCTACATAACTGAAGGAAAAGAACACTAGAAATGGCCTTTTACCTTATAATTTTCCATATCATATTGAAAAATCTTGGTAATTCCAACTAAAATAGCTGGGAAAATTTTAAAATTACATTTTGGTAGAACAATCCTACCTGCAGGTTAAGGCATGAGTGCTGCACATCCCTTTTATAGGTGACACTTCAGCAGTGGAGCTGTTTCAGACAGCTGTAATCCATAGGAAACTTGAATGCTGTAGCAAATATGGCACCCATTTAGCAAAGCCTACACTTAACAGACTTTGCTGAGTAAGCACCTATACCTTTAAGACATCATAATTTGTGCTTTGTATATACCTTCGTTGGTACATACAGACATACAAAATCATACCTTCTACTTAAAACAACCTCTCTGTGACATTAAGACCTAAGTTTTGATGCTGTTCATTTATCATAGACTCATAGAATGGCCTAAGTTGGAAGGGACCTTAGAGATCATCTAATCCAACTTCCCTGTCATGGGCAGGGACGCCTCTCAACTAGATCAGGCTACTCAAGGCTCTGTCCAACCTGTCCTTGAGCATCTCCGAGGGAGGGGGCAGCCACAACTTCTCTGGAAAACTTGTTCCAAAGTCTTGCCACCCTTATACTGAAGAATTTCTTTCTAAGATCCAATCTAAATCTATTCTCCTTCAATTTAAATCCATTTCCCCTTGTCCTATCAGTGAACACTCTTGTAAAAAAGTCCCTCTTCAGCCTTCCTGTAGGTTTCCTTCAGGTATTGGAAGGCAGCTATTAGGTCTCACCGGAATCTTCTCTTCTCCAGGCTGAACAATCCCAGCTCCCTCGGCTTGTCCTCATAGCAGAGGTGCTCCAGCCCCTGGATCATCTTTGTGGCCCTCCTCTGAACACACTCCAACAGATCCATGTCCCTCTTATGGTAGGGACAGCAGAAGTGGAGGCAGTATTCAAGGTGGGGTCTCACAAGAGCAGAGTAAAGGGGGAGAATCACCTCTCTTGATCTGCTGGCCACACTCCTCTTGATGCATCCCAGGATGCGGTTGGCCTTCTGGGCTGCATGAGCGCACTGCTGGCTCATGTTGAGCTTCTCATGTATCAACACCCTTAAGTCCTTCTCTTCAGGGCTACTCTTAACCCACTCTGAACCCAGTTTGTATTTGTGCCTCGGACTGGCCCGACCTAGGTGACCTTGCTTTTTGACTTGTTAAAGCTCCTGCAATTTGCATTGGCCCATTTCTCAAGCCTATCAAGGTGCCTCTGGATAACATCTCTTCCCTCCACCACACAGCTCGGTGTTGTCGGCAAACTTGCTGAGGGTGCACTCGATGCCGTTGTTCTTGTCACTGACAAAGACACTGAACAGCACTGGGCCCAGAACAGGCCCCCTGAGGAACTCCAATTGTCACTGGTCTTCATGTGGACTTTGAGCCATTGACCACAACTCTTTGAGTGCGACCATCCAGCCAGTTCTTCATTTGCTGAGTCGTCCATCGGTCAAATCCACGTCTCTCCATTTTAGAGACAAGGATGTCACGTGGGACTGTGTCAAATGCCTTGCACAAGTCCAGATAAATGACATCCGTCACTTTTCCCATATCAATCAGCACTGTAGCTTTGTCATAGAAGGCCACTAAATTAGTTGGGCACGACTTGCCCTTAGTGGAGCCATGTTGGCTGTCACCAACCACTTTATTGTTTTTCATGTGCCTTAGTACAGCTACCAGGAGAATCTGTCCCATGATTTTACCTGGCACAGAGGTAAGGCTGACTGGTCTGTAGTTCTCTGGGTTATCTTTGCTTCCTCTTTTAAAGACGGGGGTTATGGTTCCCCTTTTCCAATCTGTGGGAACCTCACCAGACTGCCATGACTTCTCAAATATGATGGCTAGTGGCCTAGCAACATCAGCTGCCAGTTCCTTCAGGACCCATGGATTTATCTCATCGGGTCACATCGGGTCCCATGTGCACCTTTAGATTCTCTAGGTGTTCCCGGACCTGATCTGCTCCTACCCTGGGTGGTTCTTCACTCTCCCAGACCCAGCCAACACCCTCTGTGATTTGGGTGGTGTGGCTCAAGTGGTTAACAGTGAAGACTGCAGCAAAAAAGCTGTTGAATACCTCAGGCTTTTCCATGTCCTCAGCAACCAGGTCACCTGTATCCTTCGGGAGAGGCCCCACATTCTCTCTCATTTTTCTTTTTTCCCTGACATACCAGTAAAATCCTTTTCTTTTATTTCTAATATCGCTGACCAGATTTGACTCCGTCAGGGCCTTAGCTTTTCTAACCTAGTCTCTGATTACAGGAGTAACTTCCTTGTAATCATCCCAGGTTACCAGTCCCTACTTCCACGCTTTGTGTGTTCCCCTTTTGTATTTGATTTTAGCCAGGAGTTCTATGTTTATCCATATAGGTGTCCTGGTGTTTTTGCCTGATTTCTTCCTCTTAGGGATGCAGTGTCTTTGAGCTTGGAGGAGATGATCCTTGAAAATCGACCAGCTTTCCTGGGCTCCCAGTCCCTCCAGGGCTTTGTCCCATGGTGTGAGGGACTAAATAGATGTCTCAAACAGTAAACAAGCCAGAGCCGCCTGCCTGGCACCTGTCTGTGTTTGTGGGGGGGTGACTCAGCGCTTTCCTGAGCCCCCTGCCCCGGCCGTGCACTGGTGGAGCTGTGGGGGTGGACAGGGCTTGGAGCTGTGGCTGCAAGAAGCCGGGAGAGGGAGGGGTAACACATCCCCCCTCAGAAACCCCCACCATCCCCCAAACCAGTTCCCGGTCTATGGCGGGGAACTTGACTGTATAAAAGGCGATCCCCCGGCAGTTGGGCACTCTTTGCCCGCCACTAGAGGATTGCTGTGATCGTCACTGGATCCAGGGGTGGTGATCGTTCCTTTCTCTATCGCTTTCCTTCTCTCTCTTTCTAGCTTTAACAGGGAACTATCTATGGCAAGGCCGGTTTCTTTTGCTTATTAATAACTAGTTGTTATGCAGTGTGTTGATTGTGCCGAGCGGGCAATGGAAACACCTCGTTGTCAGGTGGCTGATAAATAAAATTGCTGTTTTGGATCTTTGGTGTAAGTCACCTTAATCCTGGTCTGGGAATCAGCGAACCTGGGTCAACGTCCTGAAAGGTCGGGATGTGACATATGTTACGCTACCAAAGAGGTTCCTGAAGAGGTGAAAGTCAGCTCTTCTGAAGTCAAGGGTTTCAAGCTTGCTGAACTTCCCACTCTTAGCTGCCCCAAACTCCACTATCTCATGATCACTGCAGCCAAGGCTACCCATGAGCTTAACATTACCCACCAGCCCTTCCCTGTTGGTGAGAACAAGGTCTAGCATGGCACCTCTCCTCATTGGTTCCTCTATCACTTGGAGGAGGAAGTTATCATCAATGCATTCCAGGAATCTCTTGGATTGCTTGTTCCCTGCTGTGTTGTTTCTCCAGCTGATGTCGGGGTTGGTTAAAATCCCCCATGAGGGCTTGTGAATGAGCAGCAACTCCTATCTGCCTATGAAGAGCCTTGTCTACCTGGTCGTCCTGATTGGGAGGTCTGTAGCACACCCCCACTGTAAAGTCTCCTACCCTTCCTTTCACCCTGGCCCACAGGCACTCGTTTTTTTCATCATCACTTGCCAGGTGGAGCTTCATGCATTCTAGCCATTCATTGACATAAAGTGCAATGCCCACTCCTCGTTTCCCCTGCCTGTCCTTCCTGAACAGTTTATACCCTTCTAGTCCAACACACCAATCACAGGAGTCATTCCACCATGTCTCTGTGATGCCAATCAGGCTGTAGCGCTGCAGACTCACAAGCATCTGCAACTCCTCTTGTTTATTGTCCAAGCTGCGGCATTCATATAAAGCAGGAGTTGGACCGCTGATAAAGTACCTGGAGCCCCCGATGAAGTACAGTTGTACTTCATCTGTGCTAGTAGTTCTGCTTCTGATGTTGCTATGCCTATCACAGGGTCATTGACATTTGTTCCGGCTACAACATCTTCCCCCTTCATATCTAGTTTAAAGAACGCTCCACGAGTCCCACCAGCTCGTGACACAGGATCCTTTTCCCCCTTTGAGTCATCTGAACCCCATCTGGTTTTAGTAGACCAGATGCCATGTAGATCTCCCCATGGCTAAAACCCCGAAAGCTAGACTGTTGGCACCACCCTTTTAGCCAAGTATTAATCTGTTGCAATTTCTTGAACCTTCCAGTATTCTTCCCTGTAATTGAAGGAATGGAGGCAAACACAACCTGCACACCTGATCCCTCTAGCATCTGTCCCAGTGCCCTAAAGCCCCTTTTGATTGCTTCTGGTCATCTCTCCACCATCTCATCATTACCGATCTGCATAACCAGAAGTAGGTAATAATCAGAGGGCTTTACCAGTCCTGGAAGCTTCTTAATAACATCCTTAACCCGGGCCCCAGGGAGGCAGCAGACTTCCTTGTGGGTTGGATCTGGGCAGCAGACAGGGCTCTCTGTTCCCCTCAGAAGGGAGTCTCCCACAACAATTACTCTCCTTTTCTTCTTGGACGGAGAGGTCGTAATGCATGTGGCTGACTGACTCACCCTAGACAGCCCCATGGATGAACCTCCGTCTGTCTCTTCCTTTGCCTGGATCTCATGTTCTAGAGGGCCACCGGGCAGGTGAGGGAGGCCAGGAGGGGATTTTCCTGTCCCTCCTGGCAGACACCTCTTTCCAATTCCCCCCATCCTTTAGGCTTCCTCCTTTTGCCTGATGGCCAGAGTGGAGGGGATTTTCTGCTTCTTGTGGAGCTTGCTGCCTGTGATCCAGGAAGTGGCTCCACCAATCTGCCTTTCTGTCACACTCCCTGACACTCCTCAACCTCTCTATTTCATCCTTCAGCTCAGCCACCAGGCTGAGCAGATCGTTCACCTGTTCACATATAACACAGGTGTCATCTCCGCTACCCTTGATTGCAAGTGCCAGGCTCTGGCACTCTGCAGTCAGAGGCCTGAACACCCGCATGTTTGCGTGGGGCCTCTGTCTGGGTGCCCACAGCTTTTCTAGCAACAGCCTTTTGCTGGGTAGTAACCATGGCTGGATCTCCACAAGCAACTGACACCTTGAGACTTGAGGGTCAGTTGGGGTGAGCCCACTTGGCCTCTGACACTTAGAGGGATTGTGCTTACCTTGTGCACTGGCAGAGGATCAGCACCCTGATCTGTGAGCTGCAGCACCCACCAGGGCACACACAATGCTGGCTGATTACTCTGTGCTCAGCGGAGAGCAACTAGTTGCTGCCTTCCCACAGGCTTCTTATACCTGTGGCCTCTTCAATGCAGGGTAGTGCTGGCTCCACCCAGGCCCTCTCAGCAGCCTGCCCACCAGAGGGACAGTCCTCAGCACAAGCAAAGGCTTTTTCTGGCTCAAAAAAAAACCCCAAAATAGCTTTTTTTTTGGTTCTTTTGCTGCGGGTCCCTTCCCCAGTGCAGACTTACCTGCCCCGAAGTCGATCTCCGCACTATGGATCCAACACCGGAAGGAATCCTGTTGGCTTAATACAAGCAGGGGGTGCCCTACTAGTCCAACACTGGGAAAGGTCTGGTCAGCTTTATACAAAAAGCAGTTGGATGCACAAATGCACAAACAGTACGGTTTATTCACAGGCAACAGAGGTTCTTTAGGATTGCCAGTGATAAAAAAAACACCCACTACTCAAAACATTTCTTAGCTTCTGTGAAATATGAAAGGAAGTGCATCCAACAGGCCCTCCCTGGGACTCTAAAAAGCTCCTCCCCCGGATACGGGGCAGGAGGACCACCTTCGTGGAGCAGGAGCAGCAGGCCCTGGGCCAACATGGCCCAAAGGAGCCCTGGCAAGGGGCCATGCTCAGTGCTGCAGAGGAAAGCAAAAAACCCCCGTGGACACTTGTTAACAAACCATGGGGGGAAAAAAGCCTTCCTCCCCCCAGCTGCAGGGCACGAGAAGCCATCTCCGTGGTGCACAAAGAGCAGCAGGCAGTAACCGAGCCCAAAGGGAGCAGAGGAGCCCTGACAAGTGGTCATGCTCAGTGCTGCAGAGGAAGGCAAAAAACCCCCGGGGACCAGTGCCAATCTGCCCCGGGGGAAAATTCCTTCCTGACCCCAGCTCTGGCGATCGGCTATTCCCTGAGCATGTGAGCAAGACCCAGCTCCTCTATTCCCTGAGCATGTGAGCAAGACCCACCTCCTCGTCCCACAGGCTGGTCACGCCTCCCCGGAGATGCAGAAGCCCTGTTCTCCCCCAGCCTGGAGCCATCTCAGGGGCTTAAAAACACTCCAGGCCTGATCAACCTTAGTGGCAAGAATCCTTCCTGTGCCTGACAGGACACGAGTAGGTGCTCCAAAGCACTGGGACCCCTGGCACATGCATCTCTGCGTCCCATTTCCTAGGGCTGCTGCCCCTGGCTCTGCAGGGGATGAGGAGGCCGAGCTCTGCAGTGCTCCACCAGAAGCCATTCCCTTGCTCTGGCCATGGCTGTCCTGCTGGAAAGGCCTGAGAGCCTCAGGCAGATCCTGGTGTTGGTGGTTCTTCTCATGCCCAGCAGCCTTGTCCAGCCTCTTCAGTCTTCTTCTCTCAGACCCTCCAAGTAAATCCACAGGCTCCTTGAGAACTCCCTCTCAGATGTCTTCAGGCTGCCCCTGGGGCCAGCTCTGGCAGGGACACAGGAGGACGCTGCCTTTTATTCCCGGCCCAGGGCATTGTGACATCTGCGTTGCAGGGTGGTGGCACTGTGACACGGGCGTGATGCACCCCTCTGCCCAGCCCCACCCACCACAGCCCCGCCCAGTGCCCCTCTGCCCAGCGCCCTTTGGAGGAAAGGCCTTGGGGTGCTGGCCCCGGGGCAGTCCCTGTGCCCAGGAGGCTCAGGGGGTTCTGTTTCTGTTTCAGAGCCGATGCTCACAAGTAGTAACACAAGGCACGCATGTAGCCCATGGCAGGGAAGTTGGAACTAGATGATCTTTAAGGTCCCTTCCAACTCAAATTATCCTGTGATTCTGTGATACCTGTTTCACCTTTCAACAAACTCTTATACTCTGTACTTGTTTTTAATCAGCTACACAGCAAATCTTGCTGTAATTTTTCTTTACTGTATATATATTTTGTAAGATATCAAAGGTTGACCAGCTGTACTCCAAACATCTTCAACCCTTTCTGGTCTATTACACATTTCATCATGTATGTTCAATGTATAAACACTACATGGTAACAAGATAATAGGTGTTGGTTCCTTGTTGGCTGTTTCAGACCGTAATCACGTAATTGTAATCTTGAAGCATCTAATTTACTTACTAGGCCTGAACTACATTTCTCAAGAGCCAGTTGTAAGAATGTTCAGGCAAAACAGAAAGGATAGTATGTGGATTCATCTACACATGGTTAAAAATCATAAGTAAAACACAACAGAAAAGAAAAATCAAGAAGTAGCTGAAAAACAATGATTAAAAAGGATAATATTTCAATAAAGTAAGAACTCATTGAAAAGTATCACAGTATAACAGTATATATAAAGTATATAAAGTATAACAGTAACTATCATCCTTATTAAAAAGTAGACTGAAGTACTCTGTGAGAGCACCATGTAATCTGACAAAATCATAATTTTTATAGCATTAGACCAGACTAGAATTTGTAATTTTTACTTCTTTTTAATCATAGATGCCGTTCCTTTCTGCTATCACTGCGTGAAACAGTGTGTGTTAGATTTGCACAGGTATGATAAGCCTGTCAGGAAATGGTCTAACAGTCCAAAAGCGCATGAAATTGTTAGTATATAAAGCAAAATTTTGAAATGGTAAATATTAATAAATATAGATTTCTTCATAACTTGGAATACATTATTGCATGCCATCCAAAAATCTTTAATGAGTTTATACTTATAAAAGAGGTGTAGATATTAGTACAAACCACTTAGCCAATAAAACCCTGAAGCACTTGGATGAAATGAAGTGTCTTATTCTTACAACATAAAAATTTCTGTGAAGCATCAACAAAGACAAATGTTTTACAATGGATACAGTCCGTTTCTTAGTTTCCAAATTTTGACATTTCATCTGGTTGATCTCCTTCAAAAAATGAGACAGATGGAAATGGTAAGAAAACAATTAGGATTGTTCTATTTACACAACACGAAGGTTTTATTAAAGCAAGGCAGATAGCAATAGTGTGTTAAAATTTGAAAGGTGCAAAGTGAAACTGCTGTATATATTGTTGCTTTCCAGCAATAAGGCAGGTGCACAGTTCTTTCCAGAGTTTATCTCTGTATCCTTGACTTACAAATGTACTGCTTTCTCTTTTTTTTTTAAAAGAAAAGTTTTGTAGTTAGAAACAACCTGCCCTTTTCATTTATTGCTGAAAATTATTTCCATTAAGAGTAAAATACAAGGTATGTATGTATGCTTACAGAAAATGTACTTGACATTAAGGAAAGAAAACATGCATTATTTTTGGTTCTTTGTAGTGTTAGCATTTTGATCTAATCCATTTTAGATCTCTGGCAGACATTATTTCCTAAATTCGGACACTGGAAACTTACGAGGTATGATCACATCTCGCTGCCACATGCGACGCTAAATGAGTTTAAAGTCAGACTGTGATTTCATGATACTGTAAACTTGAATTTAACACTTAGACCAGCACTGGATAAAAGCCACAATGGCCACGTAATTTGAAACACTGTAAATGCTCCCAGATGTTTCAAATGTGTTTATGGACTTGGATGAAGAACTTTGCAGTGGCAGACTTTATTGCCAGAGTAGGTTCTCTGTGTCTGTCTCTGAGCTGCTCTGACCTTGAGATGCCCTACACAGACTCCATTTTACCATGGCTGGTGCAAAACCTGTGTGGAAAACACACCGTCTGGATGACCGTGTGCTCTATGTCAACAGCAACATGATCACGCGCCCATCCATCTGGATGAAACATGCACTGGTGGGGACCTTACAGTACCCTGATGAGACAGTGATGTCTTGAGGAATCACTGCTTCTCAAAAAATATACTCAAGTCAACAGCTGCTTTTCTAAAGATAAGATTACCATCTTCAGTGTTTGCAAGTCTTTGTTGCAGTCCCTGTTGAAAGATTGCAACACTGGGAAAATAATATAATATGTATATACTTATTTTACATGTAGAGGGGAAAAGATAAGGCCAACCAAACACAATTTGTCTTGAATGAAATTCTGCAGAACAGATGTTTATCTACCCTTCCTGTCTTCCACTCGTTATGACAAGCAGATTTTTAATGCCACAGAAAAATGCGAAAAAAATCCTGTAAAACTGAGACTTCTTTCTGCAGGCCCATAGTAGCTTTATATTGCACATCACATCTAGCAGATATTAATAAAGAAGTCACTCTATACTTTTTCAATTATACATAACTATCCACTTTTAAACTAGTATTTGGTATTGTATATATGTATTTTTCATTTTATATGGTCCTGGGACTAAGTCTGAACGTTTTTCAAACCTAGTGCCAAAGCAGCCTCTACCAACGGTGTCAAAATTGTGGCTGTTCAACTATTGGGACTAAGTCTTCTTCTAATCCCCTCTTCTCCTATTCTATGGGTAGCACACACAGAGGCTTTGCTTTTCTCTCTTTAAGTAAGTGCGAGTTCTAGATGTTCTTCCTCAAGGAAGACAAGACTGAAAATGAGTCAGATTTCTGAAATGAAACAGAATAAATTTTATAGTAGTCGGCAAATTGGTGTATTCCATAATTTACACCCTTATAAAAATAATTGACTTCTTTACATACACATTGTGTTTTGAAACATGTAAATGATTAAAACTTCACAAATTATAGTATGATCCATAAATGGAAAATAAAGTGCTGTTGTACCAATTCTTACATTGCTAATCCCATGCAAAATGGTCAGGGTTCATAAATGTTTTTACTGCTGTTGGTACAGAGAATAACCAAATAACAGCTACTTACGGTCTCCACTTGCTTCTGCAAGACACGTTTGTCTTTATTCAGCAGAGGTTTGGGACTAGCTGTTAATCCAATTCATATTTTCAAGGCACAGGTGTTTGCAAGTTAGGTTGCAAATCCAGCTCTAACATTTGTTCTACCTAAACAGGTCAAAATTATCTGTTTCTTGGCAAACTTGACTTCAACCAGAAGAACTAGATATACGCATCATACTATAATTTGTGAAGTTTTAGTTATCTACGTTTCAAAACATAATACCTGTGTAAAGGAGTCAATTCTTTTTTATAAGTGTGTAAATTATGGAATACACCAATTCACCAACTACCATACAGCAGGTTTGGGGGGCAGCAGCATAGTGCATATCCTTCTAATATAATTGGGCATTTTCTGTACATGCTCTTTCTGTTGGTCCTTTCAGTCAAATTAATATCTGGTATTAAACTCAGAATAACAGTAAACAGTAAAGGTTTAGAAGTTTTCTCCCTTAAAAAATTAAACAAAACCAGGGAGTGCCCACCCTCCCCAAGATCTTTTTATGAATATATACTGGACAAAACCACTTCAAGTCAAATTCTTCATATATTCAGCTGTGTACAATATTAGTGATCAATCATGTTATAAAAAAGCTTCAGAAGGATTGCTAACCACTTAACTCAGGTCTCAGCCTTTTATTAATTTATTATTGTCTGTGAAATATTGTTCAGATAATAAATTGCCAAATATTACACATTATTTAATGAAGAACAGGCTAATTAACACAGATCTTTCTGCAGTCCTTAGAAGGGTATACAGTTTAAAGCTACTTCGGCAAAGAGATGGTGGGAATCCTCTCGTGGTTACTAACTCTCTGGGTGTTGTTCACTTTGGGCTAATGAGTAGAAGATAATAAAAAAAAAAGTCCTACAGCATAGAAATGTTCTCTAATTCACTAATGCAGGATGTTAGCAACCACAAAAACCAAATATTAAGCCTCTACAGGAACAATAATTTGGTCACAATGTACATCTGGCTTATTTTACAGTATACATTAAACAGCAAAAGTATAGCAATCAATGATTCAGTTAATTTTATTACTGAGTTGTATCTTATTAGTATGGAAGGGTCTAACTATATTTTTCCAAACAAGTGTGGGCAGTTTAATTGGTTTCTTCCAAATGTTAGTATCTGTGAAGCTTCTGCAGTCTGAGTTTGTTACAACTGTGAAGCTTCTGCAGCTTGAGAGAGGAGCCATAAACCTGAATTAATGCAACAGAGAAAACAGGACAAGAAAGTCTCTATTCAGGGTGGCAAGGCTGACATAAGAACATTAACTTTTGCATTTCCTGACTTCTTACACTTTAATAGGGTCACTGTATGTTTGTGTGAATGTAGGGTTTCATTTATTTATTTTTGTATCTGATTTCCTAAGTTTGGTGTTTTTTAAAAAAGGAGAGTGAATAAAACCACAAAGCCTTTTGTTTATGCAGTCTAATGAAGTAGATTCAATGCTTTTGATGCAGTGTTCTCTGTATGCTGGATAAAACACATGGGGTGTTTCTCAACTGTGCAATTTAGCAAAGCCCTCTGAAGTGCCACTGTCCCTTAGATATAGCTTGAATCTCAGGAACAATAAAGTTTCCCTTTACCTACCTTCATACAGTTCCTCAGTAAAGCACTGTACATACTATAAATAATTGAGCTACAGCTCTGAGAATGTGTAAAATTTACTCAAAGCATGAATCTGAAGCTGTTCATGCTGGACGTTCCTGCAGAATTGTACAAACTGGTTTTAAAGATACAGCTCCTGTAGCAGTTTTCTGGTCCCTTGAGTCTGTACACAGAGAATGACAGCAAATGCTGGGGAAATAAATTCAGATACTTGTACTGTGTGTCAATGAGCAGCTGCCAAATGGCAGCAGTTCTTTATTATTGATCCTCTCTATCTTCACACTACTGTGAACTTCTCGACCTTTGAGAGACACTTTGTGAAAGAGGCTCTACGAAAGAGCACATCATGTGCAAACCATATGCATTTGATTTCCATACTCTGAGGAAGCACGAGGAGAATTCTGAATCAATTACACGATGCATGGGCTACGAAGGTGAGAAAGAGCAGCACTTCCACAGGATTGTCCATTATCCTTAATGACTCTGTGCACAAATGTATTCGTGACGTTCTGCTTTTGTGCAGATATTGGCCAAAGATCAAATAGAATCATAGAATCATAAATACAAAAACTAATCATTCAGATTTTGATTTATTTTTTTCTATTAGTCTAGTTTAAGCAATGGAGTGCAGTCTGATAACTTCATGCAGTGCATGCTCTTCACTTAAGCTCAACGATCCATGGCAGACATCGAGTCACAGCCAGCCTGTGACCTTTTGAAGATCTGCAAGAATTACATGCAGACAAGCATTTGCTTGCTCTGTGGTGTAACTCTCATGGCACATTGCCCTTTCTTATCTGAAAAGTTGATCCAGCTGTGGGCAAGGTTTCTCTCTACCTGCATTTGGTCACTCAAAACAAACACAACATAATTTAACTCCTGCTTATCTTCCGATACTGTATTTCAATATTGGATTTAGATCTTCCAACACAGAATGTACGTGGAATATAATTTAGAAATTTCACAAATATGAAAGTCAGTGACAACTTACTTCAGTAAATTTCCACTCTAATAATGACATCCTGAGGTGCTAAAACCTCCTTTATCTGGGCATCAAAAGCACATTATAAACATTCATTAATCCTATCCTCATTTTGAAAATGTGAAAATTGAGCACATGGAAGTGCAGTTGCAAAAAAACAAAGCAAATCAAAGGGAGAGTAAATCACATCTGTTCCCTTATCTTGGACCATCTAGTCCTCACACCTCAAGCTCCCAGCAGTTAATCCTAAAAACCCAAACCCTCTTCTTTGAAACGCAGTCCATCTATGTTGTTCAGCCTTCTGAAATGTTGTTCAGTCCTCTCTATTCAGTAGCGCTGTCTGGAATTTGTAGTTGGAGACTCAGTGTCTCAGATGAACTTTGGCCAATTTTCAGCTCGTTGTAAAACAGCTGCTGACTGTAGCCTTAGATGGGAACACATGTGCTTTGATTGAAGAGAAGGATTAGAAGATTTTTGCCATTTACCAATCACTTTAAAACATGACTGGTAATTCTCAAGTTTCTATAACACAATTTTGCCATTTAAGACTTTTTCAATATTTTTTTCTTTTGTTTCTCTCTGGGTTTGGTTGGTTTTGTCACAAGACCTGAACTGAATCCCATCCTGGTTTTACCACTGCATGGATAACTGGAACATATGTCTAGAACTAGAACTATGTTGCTTCCATCAGAGCAGAAGTCACAATTTTTCACCTTTGGCACTGGACTCATACATCAGTGACTAATTTTGCTCACAAAGTCAGATAGCTCTTTAGGCTAGGTAAACCCACAAAAATCCCCAAACTGTTACTGTCTTTAAAGCTAGGCACATAGTTTAATGTATCCAAACTGAGACCAAATACACTTGGAAAGATGGCAGCATATGCAGAACATCAGCATTTTGCTAAATCAGTTTGTTTGCCAAATGATGTACTTCTCTGGAGGACTGCCATCCCAAACCTGGAGGATGTAAAAAGCAAAGGATTCCTGCTTTTTAAAGAATGGCAAAATGTTGTTAGATCATAAGATATATGAAAAAGCACTGCCAGATGCTCAACTTACTGAAACATTCTGAGAGTGCAGTGCAGATGAGAGGGCAGATTTTGGCATAGGATCAGGAAATATCTTCTGCTAGAACAATCATCCAACACTCATGAAAAACCATGAAAAACTGTAGGATTAATTATGTAATATACATATGTTTCCCATAACCTCAATTTTCAAATTCAGAATAATTTACAATAATTAAAAGCATTCTGCAGCTCAGGTCAAGACACCAGAGTTGTTGAAATGCTGTTAACTACTAATGTTTGATATTTTCTTCAACCTTTCCTGCTAGTGAAAACTACAAATTTATTTATTTATTTGTTTGTTTGTTTTCCCAGAAAAAGAGCAGGCTAACAAAAGCCAGTGGGTCTTCAGGAAAACAAGATAAAATCTATAGGGAGGAAAAACCCGTAAGTTTTTCAAGATTCTAGACTATTTCTTTACATCCATGCGTTATGCCTCTGATTTGATTGGATTTTAGCAGCAGTGTTGACTCCTATTCTCTTAACTGCATGCAGCTATGAAATAAAAAGTGACAATGGAAGACAATTTACATATGACATAATAGAACAAGGTTTTATTCTGCTTCTGTTTGTGCTGTTGAAGGAATAAGCTTTTAGGGTGCCAAAAATATTGCTAGCCTTGTTAACTACTTTGGAAGCAAAATAGTTGACATAAGGATAGCCAAATCTGTTCCTTTATGAAAGTGTAATAAGACAGAAAATCATTTTATTGTCAGATAATGCTTCAGTTTATATTACACAATTAGATTTGCAATAAACTGCTAACAGATTTGGTCACGTTGCTTAGAACAATAATCCTGGAAGAAGTAACAGTGAACGATTCAGCTCCCGGACACCAACAAGCAGAAAGCAACCTGCTGACTGTCCCACCTGGAGTTACATGTATGCAACCAAAACTACACTCTGGCACGTCATTTTGTTCATATTTTTGAATTTGTCTCCAAACTACATAACGAGTTTAGCTCTAGTCTACATGTATTACTATTCCAAACACTTGGCTCATTAGCCTAATCAAACGATGGAAAAGACCACACAAATGTATGGATTGTTCAGCAACCCTGACCCCACTCATTCACACATATGTAATAGCCCTGCCACTCACTCATGCATAGAAATGATCACAAAAGCAAACAGTGCCGTGTTCACTCATTCACTTAATTAGCTGGTCACTGTTTCACTCACTTGGTTGACTCAGTCCTTCATACTTATAGCCTTAGAATCTCATCTCACTTTTCCAGTGAGTAATGCCAATTAAAATTCACTTAGGATCCACATAGAATGAGAAAATCTGAATTACACCCTCACTGGGACAGATACGAAACTTCATGGAACAATCCCTCAGTGTGACATGGAAGTAGTTTAAGGTCTTAAGTAGGAATTTAGTGCTGCACAGGCCTTGCCTACCCTTCTCTTTTTCTTCTCTTTACCTTGCTTGCTTTGAAAGAAAAAGGTAGGATTCTGCCCTTGGTGTTATTTATTTAAGAAAGCATTATTGAGAGCAAAATGTCACCTTTTGCACGTAAATTATAGACAAGGTTTTAACACTTACATAGTTGGCAGCAAGCTCTCCTTCATAAAGCATTTCTCAGCAGCAGTCTGCACAGACAGTCATTTATTTCAAAATATTCTTGGCTAAAGTCCAGTACCCTTAATTTCTCTTAATTGTATGTTTCATACCCGGTACAAAGGCTTCAGAGAGGAAAGTGATATGTTACCTTTAAGTTGTTAAACCAATGACTTTTTTTTTATTCTGAAATGCAAGTCTGACAGAAATTCAAATCGGTTATTATTTTCATTATGTATCTGTGTCATGAGTTCCAGTCTGGTGCTTTGTTTGGTTTTTTTATAAAGTGGGAGTAGACTCGTGTGAAGATTCAAGAGCCTCCTCTGGCCCCAGGTAGGAGTTGGACCTGTCTCTGGCCAGGGCACTTCTGCAATCAAGGTATTTAAGAGGCAACTCCATTTTTCTCTCTCTCTTTTGGTTTTGTCTTGTTTCGAGCTGTCCTGTCCTTAATGTTGACGAGTTTTTCTGTTGGAGGAGGAAGAGGTGAGAGGAGAACAAAGGAACATCACCCTGAGTGGAAAGAGGGGGAGAAGAGTCCCAGAGGAGAAGGAGAGGGAGAAGGCCGCCGGAGCAGGACCTTTCCCTGAAGCCTCATGGTCGCTGAGATGGCAGGAAGGTGATTGCCTGACAGCTGGGGGAATCAACAGCAGCAAGAATGTCCAGGATGTGTTGGTACATGCAGAGCTCTGCACGAGAGGGGAGAAAAACCAAGCATCAGCAGGGGATGCACCCGCAGCAATCCATGGCCCTGAGGGACTGACGAGGAGGACGAGGATTGCCTCCTGTGAGGTGGACACCATGCGGCAGGAAGGAGAGACTGTGAGGAGCCCTCTTTCTCAAGGAGGAGCTGCCATGCGCAATGAGTAATGTCCAGGTGGACTGCACCCCCCACGCCCTGCCCCCCTTGCACTGGTTGGGGGGAGGAGGTAGCCAGGAAGATGGGGGAGGGGGTCGAAGTGTATTTAAGATTGGGTCCTATTTATTGATGTATTCCTCTTACTATCCTTTCCTACTTCATAAGTGGTGGTGGTGAATTAAATCTAAGTTTTTCTCCCCAAGTTGCTCTGGTTCTTTACCTGTCATCTTAAATGGTAGATTATTAAGCTCCCTATCCTTCGTGTCAAACCCTTGAGCCTTTTTAGTTGAGTTGTCTTACTCCATATCACTGTTGAAATGGGGGTGGGGGGAGAAGTGAGCTGGAGACAGCGTGGTTTTTTGTCCTAGTCGGCTTGAACCACGACAATCTCACCAGAATGTTCAGCTGACACCTAAACTGTAATGTTCTATGCCCATCTCATGATTAAATCTCACATCACCTTGTGACAAACTATAATGTACAGGTCTATAATGTATGTGTGCATGCATGTAAGTCAGTGCAATGGTGATCCTCTCTGTCATAAAGCACAAAAATCTCGTATCATCCTCTGATTTTAGAAGTTGAATGGTATTTTCCCTGCCCCAGAGCAACAGGAGAGTAATTTTTGGTTTTACCATTTTGATCTTCAGAGATATGGACATGATAAAGAACCGCATATTTGGAAAAATGACAACCAAATAATGAGATCCTTACAGCCAGGAACTAAACTCATTGACGCAATGCCACAGTAGTGAATGGGTCTGTATAATCCCTTTTTAAAAATTCCTTTTATCTGTGAATTTTTTCATCACAGGCTAAGACTAGAAAACAAAAAGCCAGGGATGCTGGAAGGCTTTGCCTTCTGTTGGTAGGGACTGGCATCCCGACTCACTACAGGTTCTATGCAAACATGCAAAGAAGGAAGAGGAATGGAGCAGCAGCTCAATATGGTCCCAGACTTGACAGAAATTTCCTGCAACCTATGCCCAAGGGATGAAATTTGGAATAAGTTCCCATTTGAAAAGGTTCCCGAATCATGAAAAACACTAACATGGTCCAGAAGCATATTCAAATAGGGTAGATATTCTCTACTGCGTACATCTCCATAAGCCTTTGTGAAGAATATCTTACTTTTATGATTTGTATTAGATGGAATTTATTTAATGAGTATATCAGTATCACCATCTTTTTACTGTAACTGTAAAGTCTTTAACATACATGTTCTTAAATTGATTTTTTTGACTATATAATTTACTAGTCCTGGCAAGATTTAACAGATGATCAAATCCACTTTCAGGTTGTAAATATTCCCAGTCTTTTCCCCTAAAGGCAAAAAGACTGGGATTTTTTTTTTTGTTGTTTAATCAAGTTTATGTTGCTAAACAATATTTTCATTTATACCTTTATGAATTCACTAACCATGAGTATGCCAGATCATGTGTATATACACACAACATCATAGGCATTATTTGTTTTTTTTAAAAGGTAGCTAGGGTCAGCGCAACTGCAAGTACCTCCTACTATTTTAAATGTCAGATTTAGGTAATTCTAGGACAGGACAGAACAGGACTGCCCCTTCGCAGAGAACGAGCTGAACACAGGCATACCAGAAATATCAAAGGGAGAATGAGGAGGGGTAAATGATGCTAAAACTGGAGGCCTATGCCCGGCAAATTCACACACAGATGGAAGAGTGGCTACGTTTGGAGGTAATACTTCTAGGAGGTGAAATGATGAACAGAAGGAAAGAGATTTCAAAACTGCATTTATTTTTGCAAACAGTCTGACTTATCACTATATGTATATTATGCTTTGCTGTCTGAAGTATATTCTGCAGCCGAACGAGAAGATTTGATTCTAGCCAGTGAACTCTGTCCATCTGCTGAAGTAATTTAGCCACTGCAGCTGAAGAATTTTGACACCTCAGAAACAGAATATTCAAACAGAGCTCAGGCTTTTAATCTTGGATTTGGCCCAATGGGAGGCCATCCGTCAATGCTCATTGAATGTCTACTTGAACCTTTAAATTTGCAGCAAAATCCTCCCTGTGAGAGGCACACTCAGCAGTATCATAGAGCTATACTGCCAAATACACCTGGCAATGTGGACGGAGATCTGGAATTTAAGTTCTCAGGCATATGCTTTTATGGCAATTTTGTTACACGAGACCATTTGGATGTTTAAGTGGTTTGAATGTAGGAGTAAATGCAGGACAGGTAACGAACAAAAAGAAATGGGAAAAAATAAGCAGAAAAGGATGAGAAAGTATTTTTCTTATACAGCCTAAGCAGCTGACCACAAAAACGTAAGTAGGTTCTTTAAAGTGAAACCATTACCTATAGATAGTTTTTAAAGTCAAATTAATTTCTAACCGAATCCAAAGGAAGTCAATTAATCTCCTTCATGAATTGAAAAGGATAATCACGTGCAGCAAGCTTTATCTCTGTGTGTTAGAAAAAAGTTAATAGGAAAGCACTTACATTGCTTCTGATGTTGTGTAAAACCAGCACGTTTTTTTCTTTTTGGCAACAGCTTTCCTTGGTCAAGAAGATACCACCTGCTTTTTGATACAGAGCCATAGTCTGAATAAATTGTTTGCATCACTCTTGCTTCCACCTTTATTTGTCTTGCATCCCCCTCCTTCAACAAAATCTCGTTGAACTCAGTGTGATAGAGCTGAGGTGGCCCAGCAAGCTGAGAGCACTTACACTAAGGATAAAATATATTACCTACCTTTACAATGAAACCTGAGACAAACACTCAGTGAAAGGTCAGGTAGCTTGTGGGGAGGTGGACAGCAGATGCTTTTGCAGAGCTAAAAATGAGCTGCACGTGTTACCCTTCACAGCATCAGATGTAGACAGCTCTAAATGGCACAGAAATCTTTGCATTTTCTTGTAACAGCACTTTGCCAAATCTCGGACATGTTTAGCCATGTACTTACTCTCATACCTTTCCTCATGCATGCAGTCTAATTTTCCTGGTGCTCTGGTGTTAGACAACACACCTACACATGTCACTGTACACATGTTTTACACCCTGACCACATACGCCTCCCGACTTACTTTGCCTATGTGGGTTTCCAGGTACTGGCTCTCGTGACAAGCACATCAAATCAAATGGAAACCACATGGCTGGTTTCATGAAGGTGTAAGACTACAGGAGTAGTCACTTCAGCTAGCAGGGACCCTTTGAGCACGGTGCTTCTTTCAAAGGCATGCCTTCAGCTGTGGCTCTGGCACTGCTGTTTCATTCCAGCACCCAGGCCCTTACGCCTTCAGCACGTGAGGGACAGAGGTGCCAAGGGCACAGCCCTGCCTCACGGGTGCAAGAGAAGCCAGGGGCAGCAGAGCAGGAGTCTCAAGCACTGGCAGGTCTGAAAACCACAGAGTGTGGGCCATGTCTTGTGGTGACTCGGCTCCTTGTTCTCTTAATCTAATGGCCACCGTGTCCAAAGATCTGCTGGCTCACTACCTGATTATTAAATTCAGTTCTACAGAGAAGCAGACAACAAACAGAAAAAAAAAATTAAAAAAATAAGACGTCAGAAGCAGTTTTTGAAACAAGACATAAAGCTGGATTTCTGTCAGGGAAATTGGCTTACAAGTACCATTAAGATATTAGTGAAAAAAAACCTTAAAACCAGTTGATCTCAAACTGTCTAGTTACAAACCCCAATTGTTAATTGTTTTTAAAAAGTTAACATAAAAGAACTCCTTTTTTGATAATAATGTAACAAGAGGCAAACTCTATAAAAAAAGGTATGTGCTCACTTGTCTGTTATCATTGCAGTGCATAACAGTTTAATGCTATTACAGGTTTACTCTTTTAGGCTGTACATACAATTCCATGTATGTAAATATTTTGTAAAATCTTGCTAAATTCACATGAACTAAAATGCAGAATTTAAGACACACAAAAAGCTAAGATACCGCAAAAATACAGATTAGGGTTAGTAATTGAATGAGTAGGGTATGGAAGTCACATTTGCCAAAACAGACATGGAATGCATTTTTTTTAATAAAATAAATGTAAAAAAACCAAACCAAAACAAAGATGCGAATAAAGACTATGCTCCTAAAGGGCCTGCTGGATGAAATACTAGTTGCAGTGCTACGAGCTTTGCTTGTGGAGGTAGGTATAAAAAGGTTGGGGTGAGCATCTTCCTGGTCTCCCCACCACTGAGCAACTGGGCTCAGAAGCCTCCAGGCTGCACCTTTCTGGGCTGTGTGACTAATATGTGAAGCCCACCAGATTGAGCCACAGAGGAAGACCCACCCAAAAGCTGCACACAGCTTTGTTACCGTAGGATCTTGAAGCACAAAGGAAAAGCAGTGCTGCCACCACTAAGTCATGAACTTACCTACAAGAATTAGAGATGCAGCTACTGGCAGGCCTGCTCCATGGAGGCTTCCAATGGCAGGGGTGGCTGATCTGTGCTTTTCCTTAACGAAGCCGGGCCATCAAGGGGAAAACTGGCCAATGTTTGTGGTGGTTTCAGACTAAGGCAGTTCCCTGGCTGGTCTTGCTTGGTTCTCCCAGCCCAATGGAAGAAACACAATATGAATCTAACTGCAAGGACATCATTAGGGTATTAATGTATAAAGAATAATCTACGCTTTGGAAGTGTCACCTTATCTGAGTTGTCACAACCTTTAAAAGAAAACACTTAACTATTAATTTTGCTTTGTAGCACTGTACCTTTTTTTTTTTTTTTCTGTGTTCAAATGCCACTTTTTTAAAGGGTGAAAAGAGGCACATAAGTACATCCTGACATAACCATAGCTAGGAATATCCTATGATGCTGTTAAACAATTATTTTTATGTCTAATTGATGCCAGTGACCTAGGACCAACAAATCCTTATTCAACTATTTTAGTCATACGTGCAATATGAACACACATGCTTCATTCACGTGCTGGGAACATGAAAAAAGCTCTTCCACAATGTTACCTACAAAAAAAGGCAAAAGCTTTCAACAATGCCGTAAGGGTCTAAACCAAATCTGATACCTTTTTCCCGAGACTGAATTTTGTTGTCATGTAACACATATATTTCCTCAACATTAGCTACTTTTCTCAAAAGCACTATTACATGCTGCTATGAGAATTCACTCCTTTCAGAATGACTCCTCAAAATACCACATTTTGTAATTATTTCAAATTTTTTTCTACTATTTTTGCCTAAAGATGTGGTCTGAATGTCTCTGCATAAAGCAGATCCTTGTTCAAATAGGTGTTCTTTAATCGTGAAAATACAGCAGGAACAGAAAAACATTTGGGCAGTTTACTCCATGAAAACAGAAAGCCTGTATGAAGCTTGTTGAATTACTAAACCGTCGCATGCAGAATAAAAACCAGCTGCTAAAATTCTCCTGGTTGTTTGAGACATCCTGAACGACCGAGCAGAAAATCGGCACCTAATGGAGTTCCTCGCTGAGGAGTTCATAGCTTTAAAAGCCTAAACCAGAGCCTTGGTGGAAAGGTTATTTTGCTACAGTGCAAAGGAGAAAGAAAAACTCCAGTCAAAATGTGTTTAATTTTCTAGTAAGCATTAGTTTCAGGTATAGCAGATGAATAATTTTCGGTGCTAGAGAGAAACACAAAGTGACCTATGCCGAAGTCTAGTTCACAGGGTAGGTTCTACAATGCAGATTTTTCCACCTTGTGGTTGATTTTATTTCCTATATTAAGTCACCCTATGCTTAGATTGTACTTCTTAATATAAGTCACCCTATGTTTACTTAATGATGATTATTTAGACTTGCTGACAAACCTCATGAAGTACAACTCTAACAATCAAAATAATAACAAATTACAAATTCTAAGTGTGAAGGAACTAAGTAGCCATTTTATTGGTGGGAGCCATCTTGGGGTAGAGTAGATTCAAATAGCTGAATTTCCAGAAATGACCAATATTTTGCACATGTGATAATTTTAAGATAATCTTTCAAGTGTCAGCCACTCCACTAGCGTTAGAGGAAGGGTAGGACAGTCTACCGCACTATGACATGTAACTGTAAGAGGGAATAATTTCTGCTGTTCATTTTTTGCTCTTTACAAACCCGCAGAGATTTAAAAATAAAAATAAGTTACTAGTAGAAACCTCTTTTCAGGGCCAGGAGGTAAATCAAGAACACGCGGAATAAGCATGCCCACTCTTAAGATTTCATTGTGGTTTAATAGGTGATGAAGTTCAGAAAATCCAAGCATTTACACATAGAAAGACAGAGACTATAAAAGTACACAAGGACATCATCTTTAAATAGAAGAACATTGAGTCTCATTTAACATGTAAGCATAACTTGGGAATGAGGTTGCACTTGTGATTTAGTTCTCCCATAAGAGACTTCTGTCACTCAGGACCTCACTACACTGGCCACTGTTTGTTTTTGGGGCATCAACCCTGATGATGTACTGAAGAATTCACAAGGGAGACGGGAGCTGATATTTGTTAAGAAAGGATGACGGGACAGACTATGGTAGCAAGGACGCACCTCATGCTCCAGCACACCTTGGAAGCAGAATGCCAAAGTACCTATTAGGAAACTTATCTTCACAATTTTATTTTTCACTTCTGCAGATGAAGAAAGGCTGAAGTGACCAAAGAGAGAGATGGCAACGGACTAAAGGAGCATGAATCCTCAAGGTTTAAACGCAGCTTCGGCAACAAGATTGATGAGTGTGGCTCACAGGCTAGGAACAAGGGAAAACGATAGCAACCTTAGAGGCTGGAGACAGCACGTAACAAGCAACATGATTCAAGCCTGATGTGGACACCTTGCTGCTGTTGTGATTTATTACCGACAGGGCAGGGTTTTGACAGCAGAGAAACCGCTCTGGATGCAGAGCAGCGAGGCAGTGAAAGATAAGGGGACCGGCACGATACACAAAAAAACATAAAAAAAAAAAAAAAGAATGGATGCCCGTCAAGTTTGAGTAAGAAAAGGTCAACTGACACGACACGAGGGCACATCCCGCAACTCTAGAGTGACTCAGCCGGCCGACATCCGCGGGGGTTGGGGCCCGGGGAGCAGCGAGAGCGCCCGGCGGGGGTGGGTGTGGGTTCGGGGAGGAGGGCGGGCGCAGACTATCGCAGGCCGCCTCGCCTCGGCCCAGAGCCGGCCGCGATCCTTCCGATGTGGCGCCGTGAGTCCCCGGCGGGGAGTGCCGCCCTGCCCGCCCTGGAAGCAACAGGCGAGGAGCGGTGGTGGCCGAAGGAGCGACTGCTCGGCCCTGCCTCTCGCACCCGCCCTTCCCTCCGTCCCTCCCTCCCTCCCTCCAGCCGGACGAGTCCAGCGCCTCTCCCATAGCGCTGCTCCCTCCGGCGCGCGCAGCGGCGGGACTGTTAAAACCGTTAACAGCTCCCACTTTCGAACTGATTCAAACTCGGCAGCGCCGAACAGCGCGGCCCCGCCCCGGGCTGCGCCGCACTCCCTCCCGGTGCCCGCCAATCCTCTCGCCTCCCTTCTTTCTCCTCCCTCTGCCCTGCCCTCCCCCTCTCCCCGCCGCCGCCACCACCTCCCCCTCCCCTCCACATGAGGCGGCGAAGAGTTTCAAGCCTCCCCGGCCCGGCGCGCCCTGGCCCCGGCCCCGCTGTGGTGAGGAGGGAGCCGCGGCACGGCAGGCGCGGGACCGGGGGCGAGGGGCGAGAGGGGGAAGCGCGAACCCCCGAGTCCCCCGCGGGCAGCCCGAGAACAAAGAGTTCTGCCACCCCTGCCTCCCCCCGCACGTGGGGAGGGAGCTCCCGCCCCCCCCCCGCCCCGCCCCTCAACCCTGATTGGCGCGGGGAGCCCCGTCCGCGTCCGTCCAATCGAGGCGGCGCTCGGTGCTCGCCAATGAGCCCGATGCCGATTGGGCCGCCGCGTTTGGCGCTCGGTCCGGGAGGGTGAATCCGGCAGCCGGAGGCTGAGGGGAGGGAGAGCGGGCGGGCAGGCGCGCGAGCGGAGCGGCGCGGCGCGGAGCTGGCGGCGGCAACGGCAGCGGGGCGGCAGTGCGAGGCCGGGGCGGGGGGCCGGGTGAGTGAGCGGGCGAGCGACACCTCGCGGGCTTGAGGTGTTGGCGCCGGGAGCGGCTATTTATAACCGGCTCCCTTTGTAATGGGGGGAGGGGAGGAGGGCGCGGGAGGAGAGGAGGGGGCGGGAGGGGGACGACGGCTTCTGAGGAGCAGTCGCCTCCCGTCCGCTTCCCGTGGGCGCGGCGGGGGGCGCGGGCGCCCGGCGACGGCGGCGGGAGTTGTGGGGGGGGGCCGCCCGGCGGCGAGACACGCGCGCTCCTGGCCGGTGACAGCTGGAGGGGAGAGACATGGAGTCTGAAGTGCCCTTTGTCTAAGTTGGCCCCGGCCAGCCCGGCCGGCGGTTCCCGTTCCGACCCCCGCCCAGCGGAGCGCAGCCCCGGGCCGGGGTCCGAGCTCGTCGTACCCCTCTCCAAGAGTGGGGTGGGGTGAGGGCGGTCGGCGGGCGGGGGGACCGCACGGCGCGGAGAGAGGGAGAACGGGGAAGACCCGGCGATTTCCTTCCCCTCCTCCCCGTTCCTGCCGGCAGCATGCGGCGGCTGCTTCAGGCACAGTTCGAGCGGAGAGGCAGAGGGGAGGCGTACGCGTGCTTAACACACAGCCGGGGGGAGGTCTCGGAGCTCCCGGCCGAGAAATCCGTGCGATCCGCGGTGGGGAGAGTGGCCCGAAGCTGTCGTCCCGCCGCGGCGGGCTCCCGGGGCTCCGGACAGGTCCGCTCCGTGCTGCCGGAAGCCGGCGCTCGGCGGGGCGAGCCGGGCGGGGGAGCTGAGCGCGTCCCGGGCCGCTCCCCGCCACCAGGTGCCCTGGAAACCGGCTGTGGTTCGGGGGCTCTCGCCGCCCCCCCGGCCTCCCGCTCCCGGCCCTGCGGGTGTCCCGGTTCAGGAAGGGAGTTTGGGGAAGGGGGCGGGGGGGTGAATCGGTCTGACGGTGGCTCCGGCGAACTTAGTAAATCGTTAAGGGCACCGTACTATCCTGGTCTTCCAGAGCGCCTCAAGAAAGTTCATAGGGAATTCTGGTTTTTGTTCGTTTGGTTTGGTATTTCGGGTTTGGGTTTTTTTTTTCGGATCGAACGTCACCAAGCACAAGTGTACAGAGCAGTCTCTAAAACTCGAGTATCTGGGAAGGTGTGAAGGAGAGTAACTGGGCAGAGCTGTCCCTGAGCACCAAATGTGTGGCTGCGTAAAGATGAAGATGCTGTGTTGTGGCATCACAGATGTGTATTTTACATTAGCAGGTGTTCACAGTGATTCAGAGATTTTTAACGACAGGGAAGGGAAAAGCAGTCTGTGCTTAGATACAGCAGGAATGGGACAATAAACTTGTGAATTACTCAATACACTTATTTCTAACTTAGAAAGCACTATATTTTATTGGAGACAGAGAAAAGTAGGTTTTGGGTTTTTTATTATAGAGATGGAAGTTCAGATTTTTTGATCTCTCTAATAAACGTGTAACTGTTTGAACAGAGTTCTTTAATTGTTGGGAGGATAGGTTTGTCTTTGTTTAGGTCTAGCAAGCGTAGTTAAATCTGCCAAGAGTTTCGTTCTTACCCGTACGGTTTTCATTGAAGGGTTTTACTGGTGTTTTTAGTGCGATCTTTGCTTCTAAATTGAGATTTCCTCATAGAGAGGATTGGTCTTTATTTAGGGGTTGGCACATTCAGATTATGTGATTTATAGAAATTAAAAAGCCCTTCTTTGTTTGTCCCCAGTGTCTATATCAAATTGAGAGTCCGGGGAATGTTTATTTGTGGTAACAATAAAGCATCTTCAGAAGGGTGAGTATTATTTGTACATAGTGTGCTATGACTGCCCTCACTTTAGATTATTAAAATGTGAATATTTAAGATCTACAGAGTATTTTACAAAGCAAACTTCCAGTATTTTAGGAGACATGACTTAAAAGTTTTGTGTGATGTGTGGATTGTCTTCAACTTCCAGAGATAGTGCTTTATCAAGTATTGGCTTTAAGATTGTTACATTTCTTGTGGAGTTTTTTGTAAAAAAAAAAAAAAAGAGAGGAAAAATACATGTTTTTTTTTATTCCTGTCTACATGCGGAAGGAAAGTAACAGTTAAAATTAAACAACCTGTGGAGAAATCTGACAGTAAAATGTTCCATGAGATGCCAACAGCTGTTTTCATCTGGAACTTTAGAAGAATTTGAGATTCTAATTAAGGAAAAAAATGGGAAAAAATATTTTTTCAGAGATTTTTTTTAAAATATGTAGTTTCGGCCTGAGAAGTGACAGACATTGAAAATCTGCATCAGCAAAAGCCCATAAAATGTCTTTGCTCAGTTCAAAATGAGCTAAAGTAGCAGTGTTTAAACTTAGGCCAGAGACTTGAAGTTCAAGCTCAGTTTCTTTTGCCTTGCTGTGTCTTTTTCCTCTCTTGCTAAAATTGCCAACAAGCTGAAATACTGTGATTTCCCTGGAGATATAAACTCAAGTAGATTTTTGTTTGTTCTTTAACATTGCAACATTCATAGGTGAAATGTAAATGTATTCGTCTACTTCTGCTTACCTGCAAAGAAACTTTGGCTTAGCAAGAAGAGAATTTTTGTAGTGTGTTAATGAAAGTGCTAGCTATATTATATATGTATGTATAGAGTGCAAGCTAACTGCCACTTTCTGTAAAGCAGATTATGCCAGAATAAGCTGCATCTAGTGCATTTCAACAATGTTCCCAGAAAAGTTAGTGCACTCTAAAACTCGTCTTGAAATCAGACAGAAAAAAAGTCTGTTCTTGTCACCATTCACAAGAAGATTCAGCTTCTTTAACTGTGTATATCATGGATACATTTTAATAAGTTCACAGCTATAATGTTAAAGTTGAGGAAAAGTTTTAAACAACAGTACTATATTCATGACTGAACAGTGAGAATTAGTTTTAAAAATGGCTGCAATATTGACAGAAGGCACATTTAATAAGCATTTACATTGTATTTGAGCAAAAGTGCTGTGAGAAAATTTAGTGTTGCCTGTAGTTGGAAAGTTCTGTAATTCTACATTTATCATGTATAGATGAATCTTAACTTCTCTTAGAAGTATCTGTGAAAATTAAGGAAGAATAAAATTTTCCTCATTGAGGATGCTGAAAATCTCGGGAACAGGACCTGGCTTTTGCTAAGCAAGGAAGTTTACCAAGTCAAGTAGGTCATCTTCACAGAATTGCCTATCCAAGCAGAATTCCGTTTACCAGATTTTTAAAGAAGTGGAGGAAATGGACTATGTGCTATAAATATAAATCTTAATGATTTGATGAAGTATTTCAACAATAGTTACATTAAGAAACGAGACCCCGGCTAACAGAAGCTGTAGGACAGTATTGACAGGTTTATTTTAATGTTAAAGCTGCTACCAACATTCTGTTCATACTGTCTGCAAGGTCCAGGGAGAGCAACTCGTTGAAACGATGCCTGATGGAAGACAGCATCTCTGCAGCTCTCTGCATCTATAAATGTGTTTATACATTTACCATCTATGTATATAAATTGTATAATTGTTCTAGAATGGCTAAGCCAATCTTTAAATGGATGAGTTACTCCAGTACTGGCATAGTTTAGGTGATAACTTCAATTAAGTGGCTATGTCTGGGAGAAAAAAAGGTGAGACAAAAAACCACGTATAAAATGGATGCAAAATAGGGAGAGGTGTTTCACAAGGGAAGGATAAAAAAACACTGGTTACAAGTTAGCGGAGTGCCTAAGTTTATTTTTTAGGTCTAAGTATATGCCCGAGAGTTTTGTTGAGCTAAAGATTAAAAGGGAAACAACGTACAGAATTATTCAATATGTGTTCTGTCTGTTCTCACAGAGATCAGTTAAAGACTTTGTGATGATGCTGTGTGTTTCTGTTTGTGGATGAGGTGAAACTAAAGAGTGAAATTTGCTGGAAAAGGGAGTAGGTTCTATTGAGCTCCAAACAAGAAACAGTGAAGTTTGCTAAAGCTCAGTAGTGATGATGCTGCTCTTTTTAAGTGATAATAGTAGATAGTGTGATTGTTCCAGGCTTTTTTGAGTTGTATGCCTAGATTTTCACTAAGGTGTGTCAGATTGTGGACTTGAGGTCTGGACCCTCAGCAAAGGCGAGAAAACTACTTCCAGTGCTACAGTCATAATCTGTATTCTGTATTAAAAAGTAAACTTGGGTAGAGCAACTCTGAAGAAGGAGAATGAAAAGTATAATTTGCATATAATATTGAAAAATTAAGCTTCTGTTAAAAGTAAGAAAGGAATTCTTTAAATATGTAACTGACTAATTAACCACTGACTTTTAAATTGCTTGTAATTTAAAAATGTTGGAAGAGATGAGGATGTCTGTTAATGTCCCTACTGTGTCCAGAAAAAAATGTAAACAAATAAACCCTCCCCAGATTAATGTAGGTCACAACCTTATTTGAGGAACCTTTTGGCTACCTGGCCGCAGTCTGCATACAGGATTTCTCAGTAATTGTGCTTCTGCTCCATTTGTGAAAAACACTGTTGTCTTCGAATGATTTCTAATGCCTTCTGTGGTCTCTTTCTATTGGTAAAACCAGTAGTATTTTTGAGATGAGAAGGCCATTTAGAAATCTAGATAAATGCTGTGCGCGCTCTCAATGCTGTGGATAAAAATAACAATGTAATGATGTGAGTGGATCAGCACAGTATTGTCATTTGCTTGAAAACCTGATGTAGTATTCTCAAGGCTTCTAATTTGGATATATGCAATTTCATTAACAAATGTGGTAAAACTGATGCCTTACTGTGTGCAAACAAACATTTCCTTGATACACAACTGCAGAAGAACTCCAGAATTTGTTATTGGGGGGTTTTATATATGCATATGGTGCCCGCTTAAATGACGTTGTGTGTAATTATGCAGGCAAAGTGGTACAAATTGCAGTCCACATCCTGGGCTTCATATCATGTGAACAGAAAATACATCTTTACAGGAGGGTTTGATTTCTTTATGTTTCTAATTTTTTATTATTTTTTTTTTTAAATCTAGAACCAGGCCTATTTCCGCTGTCGATTTTTGTTGTATCTGGCTCATTCCCATTCTGCCTTTTATGTGGCTGGTTCAGTTTTTCCTGCCATGCATTCACTTTTTATGGCCTGCATGTTCAGTTTAAATCCCAAAACTCTTAGATGTAATTTAACGAAACAAAGTATTTGAAAGGAAGGAAACTCAAGCCTTATGGCTCATATGTAATTTTTATTTTTTAGTTTTTGATGTGAGTTGTTTTCCTTTCTGTGTTTCTTACTGTGAGTGGATCTGGCAAGGTTTATATTTTTGGGGTGTAGTTGTCTGATTTCATTTTTTTTACTAGAAAGTTAAAATATTCTAGAGATAGGATTCAGTTTGGTGCTTCTGTCAGAAATCAGGCAGATGTATGCTACAGATTCACGGTTTAGTTACGAAACTATACCATGGCAAATGGATTTGTCATTAAGTTATTATCATCTCTTTTTTAATGACACAATTTATGACCAAGGATAGCATAAAATCTGTCCTTTGTGATAACTTCTTCCAGCTATATGTCTGCTAGTTTGTGCCATGTTTGTAGTGTTTATTTATTATTAATGCATTTAGTGCAAAGTTAAATCTACTGTTTACCTGTTGAAAGAAAAGATTGACATATGTTGTTTTATTTTTAAAACAGCTTAACTTTTAACCATTGCTGGTGTTCCATCCATCATTGCCTTGAAACTGGGAGGCATAATTGGTCCCAAAGCTTTACTGTTTGTAATTCTCTTCAACGGCCTAATGGAGCTGATTTTTTTTTTCACTGGAAGGTGGTAGAATGGTTTTGGTTTTGACTGTGTGGGGCTTTTTTTTTTTTTTTTTTTTTGAAAGAAAAACTACTTCTCATTGATTTTCTCCACTAAATCAAGCTTCTGGAACAATTGTCTCTTTTTTTCCCTTTGTAAACAACTTTTAATCAGAACATTTTCTGATATATACCTTATGGAATAGCGATGCTTTATAATAGGCGTGATTATTTTGAGGACTTTAAAATGAGAGATGTGTAAATAACTTTTACAGTTGTTTTCATAATTTGAAGTTCATTTGGGAATTTTTCAGATAATTGGCAAATACTGGTTCAGCTCCAAAATTTGTCAGACTGTTCTGCAATAAATTCTGCATGTATGGAGTCATAATGGAATCTTTCAAAATTTAGGCTATTTGCCTATGAAAGGAAAGAAGTATGGAATAGGTATTGAACCACTTAATTGTTGTGTAGCAGGATTATTTCCAGTATGGAGTTGTGGATTGCTTTTGTGTGTGTGGATTGAGTTGAAGAACCTGTGGCTATTTTGGAGTTTTTAGAGTAAAAAAGGTGTGTCCACAAAACAAGTTTGGGTGGAATAGTCAGTGCACTTCAAATTCACACCCTGAATTATTTTGCCTGTGGAGACATGCCTTAAGTGTTCCCAGCAAGTGTTACTTTTTTTATCCAGGATATCAAAAAGCTGAATTTTAAGAGATGGAGGTGTTAGGCAACAGAGGTTATTTGGGTTATGTGTGGGAGTCGTTACCTC
The DNA here is from genome assembly GCA_020746105.1 of Trogon surrucura. Lineage (NCBI taxonomy): Eukaryota > Metazoa > Chordata > Aves > Trogoniformes > Trogonidae > Trogon > Trogon surrucura. Next base: position 25,064,084 of record CM036622.1, on the reverse strand, counting down.
TTTTGGGTGTCTGTGAATGAGTGTGAAGGGAGAAATTCAGAGGTATGCATTTGGACAACTTGAAGGTGAAATTCAAGTTTTATGCATAAAACTTTACTCTATCCTGACAAATAGCCAGAAGAAATGTGGAATTATATTAGTGGTGACTTGTGAAAAGCATGATCAAAATCAGGCTTGAATTTTTTTGTTACTGTTCTGCTGTTTGGAGTTTTAAATTGTTGTATTTGATCTTTGATCCAAATAATCTTACTCACACATGCAAATATAGCTAGAAGTATTTATACTTGCAAATATCCAAGTAGAAAGTAAGTAGTTGCATTACCTGCTGCACAGTGTTTTGCTGATGTTGCCCAAACTCAAGTGAGTTGTCAGTTATTTCATTATCAATTCTGGTTTGAATGTTAGTATAAAATACTTGGTTATGATCTCCCTGTTCTGTCTTTCCCCCTTCCCCCACCCAAGTGAATGAGTACTTGTACTCGCTATTTTTATTTCAAACCCAATATTTTTCTAAAAGTATCGAATGTTGAAATATTCTGGAAGAAAGCAGTAACATAGGGAATTTAGAACACTTTTATTTGAAATGGTTGTTCTTACTCCTTACACGGTATTCAGCAATTATTTCATGTCTAATTTTGTTTCTCTAAATACCAAAGCTGAAGGGATACAGAGAAAGGACTTAATTTTGGAAGGGAAGAATACCTTTGAAAGTTGCAGGCTTACATACACAGACTGGTTGAACACTCTTGTGAGAATTTATCTTTTAAGGACTGTCTGGAAACAAATTACACTACGTTACTTTTTTTTATTATTCTACTCATATTTGTTGAAGGAAATGTATTTGAAATATAATTCTTTATATTGAGATTTTATTTTGTGATTAACAAACAGAGCTTTTTTATTTTTCTCTACTGAAGAAAATGAAACTCTGAGAAGTACCCATGCCATTGTTTCTTGAGAAGTAAATATTCTAAATGAAGGACTCCCACAAAATGACATAGTGTCAAAATAAATATAAAGGCATTGTGCTATTAAGAAAAAAGGAATTGTCAGACCGATGCCCTCCTTCTTTGTGGCTGGTAGAAAATCTGAAATAAACTTGTTTTGTACAACAGTTCTATTGTTGGATTTTACTCAGGTACTTCATATTTAATCAACTTACAGTTAGTGCCAAAAACTTTAAAAATGGTTGGGGTATTTTGTCAAGACCAGTTGAGTTCTTACGTTTTTTTTTTTCCTTTGTATTATTAAGTCTAGTCTATTATTAAGTTTATCTATGATTCATAATATCTAAAATATTTTTAATCAATTTTGGCTATATTTTCTGAAGTACTTCTGGAAGATCTGAGTTGTTTATAAAATCCGATTTGCAAATTTTTTAACATGCTGGCTGATAGGGTAAGGGATGTTGAATACCTTGTAGTTGCTTTGCTTTGGTAGTTTTCTAACCTAGAAAAATAAAAAAAAACTGATGTAAAAACAGCAAGAAGATTAATTAAGATTCATCATGTTTTTTCCATGAAGGATAAGGGAGTGAAGGAACAAATCCTTCTCTTTTAATATCCAAGAACTGCCTGACTCCTCATTCTTTCCTTTCTTTCTTCCTTGTCCTTAGTAGAGTTGAAGTTTCTAGTATCTTCCTGATCAGTTTATAATGGTAGTAGAAACTCGTGAAAAGACTATTCAAGCATCATTGTGTTAAACTGTCTTTGTGAATGAACTGTTAGTGGTGGAAGCAAGAAATAAAATAGCATGGGAGGTAAAATTACTTTTTTTAAAAATCAAATGGGGCTCATGTTTAGAGAAAATGTGAGTTCTGTGACCCCTAGAGCCAACTTGTTTACCTCCTGTCTTATGTGTCAGTAACTGAACTACTCTGATCTACTATGCAAAATAAGCATTTCAGATACTAAGTAGTATGAGTTTCAGTGTGAAATGAGCACATCCAAAAATGGAGCTGCAGGCTTAGGCATTTAGTACTCTCACAAGGAGGTTAAAATTGAATGTCTAAAGCCATGGTTCACAGTGTCTTCGGGGGGAGACAGAATGGCTGGATGCTCACTTTTCTTCAGACTTTCGTCTGAACAGCAAGATATTTTCAGCCAGAGAACTTCCTCGCTTCTGTCAGTTTCTGGCTGCAGAAATGCTCATGCCATCAGGAGGGAAATGATAGCACAGGTGCAGGAACAAGTGGCAGGTAAAAGTATGCTGGCACTGCTACAAAAAGCAGCAAAGTGGGGATGACGCTTGAAAATTAAAGCTGTCTGTTCCTCCACACAGGTTTAGTCCGATGTGTTTAGGTGGTAGTGAGAAACTATATTTGAAGAGATTCATTTAACTGTTAAAAACAGATAGAAGCAGTAATTGATGAAGAAAGGTCGATGTTGTGATCAAGGCAAGCAAGAAGGAGTTAAATATGGAGAGGCAAAACAAAGACTCCTACCAAATGTGGCAATTGGACTGAAGGCCAGAATTCTTAATATCTAAGATAGGAGCATTCTCTAGCAACATCGAGGGGTGCAATGCAGGATTGTGGCTACCGTAGTGTACGTCACTGTGTTACATGCTGATGCAGGGAGCAGGTATGACAGTGGGTCTTCTGAATCATGGTTAACTGCATTGCTTGGGTTGGGTTCTACTGCTGTCTGTTGATACATCAGTGTCTGCAACCCTAAGTAGTGTTTCTTCTTAGTAATTATTTTTTTTTTCCCATAACTTCCCTGATTTTATTTATTTATTTATTTAATTATTCATTTATTATAAATTATGAGTCCACTGCAGCTTTTCATTATGCTGGAGCACTTGTGGTTCTTCATGAATCTGTTGCAGAAAACATACATAGTGATCTGTATGTCACATCTGATTTATGTTTGCCATTTGCATTAGAAGTTACTGTAGAGGATGTATGCAGGAGGATGCATTAGCCTTATTAGTACAGGAAATTTAAAAATCAGCCATTTGGAGGAAATTCTGATTACATTGATCAGCTTAAGTACAAGGTATTGCCTATGTTATAACATTTTAGTAACAACTCCAACTGGTTTCAGTTTGGGAAATAATACTGCAAATAAATATACAGTCATTACAGTTAATAAGTTAGCCTGGTAGTAGTGCTACTGCAAATGTCATGAACTGTACTTCTAGTTCACGAATAGCCATTCATACAGCTGTAAAAGAAAAGCATGTGTATAGCTATTTTGTTTATGATGGACATCTTGATCAAGGTAGCATGTGATGACCAAGTGTGAATATTCCACAAAATGGTGATTTATTGATTTATTATTTTTAAAAGCTTGTTCTGAAACAAGCTGAAATTCTTACTCAAAAGATACACAAAAGCATCTCAATGATCTTGAGTATTGTGATGTATCAGTTGGGAGCTATTAACTTAAGGAGCTGCTGTGATAGTAACAAGGCCCAAAACTTATGCTTGGGAAGAAATAATGGAGGAGGCACATCTTTTGAGTTGCGGGGAAGCAGATCATCGAGTAGTTGCCTGTTGTGAGCACATGTACTACTTGACTTGCTTGTTGATATCTTTTAGAATGTGTTTAAGTTTTTAACTAAAAATGAAAGGAAGTGGAATTGAAGTCTGAGAAAAAAAACCCAACAACAAACAACCCAAACCCCAACCAGACATTTAATGTTCCAGGGTAGAGATCAGGCTCCTGATCTGAAGTACACCAAGCACAAGGTAAGGCTGCAGTTGCTTAAATGACGGAAAGTAAAAGGTCTGAAGAAAGTGACACTTCAAAAGCACAAAGGTTGGGCTATAAGAGAAGCAGAACCCTACTAGTTTAAGACAACTAATTTGAAAAAACAACCCTTTTATATTTTTATGTATTTATTTGAAACATAATGGTAAGTTTATGGGAGAGTATGCAGCACTCTTGTTAGACTGCATTCTTAATTAAGGAAGAGCTTTTTGATCTGTCTTTTTTTAATTACAATTTCTAAGAGGTAGAATCTGAAGGCTTCAACTGTAGTATTAAGCAGAGAAGGCCTATTTCAAATGAACAAACACATGGAACCGTAGTGGGAAGAAGTGTGTGAACTAACTAGCTGAAAGAGTTGGTAAAGAGTGTTGTAACATAAAAAATGTTTCTACTGATTAGAACAATCAGTGATTACACACCAAACTGAAGAATTCAGTCTGATTAAGCTTTTAAGCATTTTAATTCACGAATTATTGTTCCCTTAATAGTAGTGTTGTTTTCCAAATTGTACCTGTAGCTGATTGAAATAGCACGAGTTCTAGAATGAAGTGGTGACTGTTTCATCTTCTGAAATATTAAACTGGAATTTAAAAGGCAAGCAAGCTCCATAGCATCAGCTTTAAAAGTAGTGTGGTCCTTGGTTTTGAGATGACAGGCCTAGTTCAGAGTTGTATTGATTTGTAGGATAGTTTACTGGGCATGTAGAGGTTATCTGATCCAGTCCTGCTCAGGCAAGACCAACACTTTAAATGTTTTCAAGAACAGAGATTCTAGCACTTCTTTGCTTAATGTGTTCTTACACTGGACTGCACTCACTGTGAAGAATTCTCATTGAATTGAAATGAAATACTGAAATGAAAAATTGAAATATGAAATATTGAAATGAAATCCCTTGTCTGTTGCCTCTTGTACTTTGATTTTGCATAGGTTAGCGTATTTCAGTAGAAGGGCTAGAATAGTGCTCAATTTCTGTGTCCATCTGGGTTTAGCTCTGGTTATTTAAGAAAGTGCAATGTGGAATTAATTCTTTTATGTATTGGTTTAAAATTGTTGAAATGACTTGTCCAATTTTGATAAGGCCCAGAAACAGCCAGAAACATAGCACATGTTTTAAAGAGTCTGTTTAGGAGTTTGGGAGCATACATACAGTGTTCTGAAATAATTTTGTAAAGAGTGAAGAGAATGTGCCTTGAAGCATTAGACTTGTACTAATAACAGGAAATGGAAAATAACCATTGTTAACCATTGATTTGAAAATATGCAGGTGTGATGGCTGTAATAGGATGTATGGGGCAGACCTGAATTGAGCAAACCTGTGCTAGCTTTTTTGTGTTGCAGCCTTCTCCTATATTTGTCTTGCACTGGCAACTGGTGTAGACAAGTTACAAATGGTTGCTAGTGTTGTTTTGCCACTCACTACATCTTTCCAGAGCAATCTTTAGTTGATCTAGACATGGCATGAAACATCTTGAAAGCTACTGGGGCAGAAGTACTTTGCCACATTAACTGCTTTGATTGTGCAAAGTCTTGTAAAGAAAAAAAATTACCTGGTGTGAGCAGTATGTTTTATGTGGTACGGAAGATAAGTGTTCTAAGGCAAGTGGGTGATACGCTCAACTGCTTTGCTGACTTTGACAGGGAGAGGCTTTGCTTATTTCCCTTGACCCTGGCCACATGGTTCCTCTTCTTCCCCGCCGGTTTGAGTGCTTGTCAGGCTGGCATGAGCAATTTTGGCCCAGTTAGGAAATACTGTTTCTCTTGAGTGCAGGAAAGATCTGATTTGATGTAACCAATCACGGTAAATTTATGGTGTTTGCCACGTGAATTCTGTCAGAGATGCTGAGGTAGTATAGACAGCCAATGCAGGGAGGGGAGAGATGCCATTTTAAGATTCCACTTCCTTCCCTAGGCCTAGCTGTGAAGTACATTAGGAATTATTTGTTGTCAGCTTTCAAAAGCAAAGAGGTAAGTCAAAGTGCTGCTTAGTTTTGGTTGAGTTCAAATGGAGTTATTTGAAGTTAAATTCTGTCAGGTAACTGATAATACGCTGGTAACCGTAGGTTATATCAGGGAGGAGAGAGCACACTAGCCTTGAATTTGACAACTGTGTTCCAGTGGAGGCAAAACTTTTAAGTTGTTGGTATATAACCCCCCTCCCCCCATATTGTAGTGTACTACTGAAGGGATTCTACTAACTGAAATGTATTTTAGTGTTGCAAGTAGCAATCGCAAGTAACTAACTGTATCACAACAATAGAGATTAATTGTGATGCGACTGCTCATAATAAGAGCATGCCTATTTAGAGCAGCAGACCTTCTGCTTTTGGTGCTGCCATATTACCTGGAAGGCCTACAGCTGTTGTCAGTCTGTCTTGGTGTTAGGACTGATGGTAAAAGGTCTTGGATGTGGTTGTTATGTGAACTGCAACTGAAATGCAGGCTTTTTTTTACTTGCAAGCCAGGGTTTTTCCGCTAACTAGAGCGGGAGGAAGAGGAATTATTCTGAGATTTGGACATTTGCTTTCATACACTAACATTACTCCTTGGTTTAGGGTTATGGCATCGCTACATCTGAGGCTGTTGGTGATTCTCCTCCTTACATCAAATTTGTTAAAATTAATAGTTTTGACTTTGACAATAGCTTGTATAATGGTTTCCACCTCTTGAGTAATCAAGAACATTCTTACAGAACATGAAAACATGCTGGAGATGATCGCGAGTGTTTTATTAACCTGCATCATCCACAGCTACTGAAGCCTCTCAAAGTGAGGAAGGACAGAAAAGCTGTTTGGAGTTACCTGCTTATGTCAGTTCTTAAATGGATCAGTTTCTTTTAGGCGCTGCCAAACAGAGCTGGAGAGAGGTTAAACCTTTGTATTCCAAAAGAAGCCTGTTGGCATTTATCTGCCTTAAGAGTGGCACAGCTGGCATGGGTTGCTTAGTAAATGTTTCCTGTTTCTGGTTGTTAAGAATAATTTTTCTGTACTGGTAAAATGGAGTGGCGGAGAGACGACACAGCTTGACAGACACTTCTGTTGAAGCCTAAACTGCTGTCCTCTCCAATGCGAAATTATTCGGTTCCTGCCTCAGTGTTGCTTCCTCCCCTCACTTGTGTTGATTCAAGAATTCATGTGGCTGCTGAACAAACCAGCTTGCGGAGCTGATTTTGTTGAAAAACTATATTTAAAAACTAAGTGTGTTTATTTTCTGGGCTGTTCAGACAGATTTTTTTCTTTTTTTCCCTGACCTAGTTTGATTAACAGAATCATAAACACTTAAGCTGTCGTGGTAGAGAAGGCTGAGTAGAGATGGAAATGAGTGACTGGGGTGGACAGATGATGTATTTCCCAGGTAAAACTGACACCAAACAGCATTTGAGGAAGGTAGCTTTTGATGCAAGTTCTCTCTCTAAATTTAAACATCCTTTAATCATACAGAACTTCAGCATATGGAATAACAACATGATAAAAATTTTAAAGCAGAGATAAGTATTTTTAGGTATTTCTTGATTAAAGATTGGTTGAACTGCACCGTAAACTTAAAATACTGCATTTCTATAATACTGAATAGTAAAAACTACACTGCTGTGTACTACTTCCATCTATTTTTCTGTGACTAATTCTGTATAAGAGTAAATGTACTGTGGTTATTTTTGTAGTGAAATATTACTAATAAACTGTGTTAATCTTTTTCCTATGTTGTTGTATTTCAGAGCTAGAGATTTTTGTTAGTTGGTCTGATGTGATAAGTGAAACACCCAAGCAGGCAGTGGCTTTGGTAATGTTTTTCTTCCTATGGAAGAAAATGCTATTTTACTTAGAGAAGTTTGAAAGAAAACCAAGTTTTATTTTGCTTTGCTGTAGAAAAAAGTAGAGCAACACGCAACTACAAAACTTCTAGGCATTTTTTATTTGTGTGTGTGTCTTCTGATAGCACAGGTAAAAAGCCCTCTGAAGCGCTGGGAGTGTAATTTTTCTGTCTGCCCCTGCAGCTTGCGTAATTTAATGCGAAAGTAGTTAGCAGCTCTGAAGTTGTAGTAGTGAACAATTTTTCTCACTTGGCCCAAGAAAGTCATACTGTTTCTTGATCATAGTTTTTTCATTAATCTCTCTTATGCTGTTGATAAAATTTTGGTACAAATGAAGGAGACAAATCTGGCAAATGACAGTATTAGTTTATAATTGACTTTCAAGTTGGGTAGTTTTTTAAATTCTGGCAATATGTATGTGTTTAATTGATAGTTTATTTTCAGGTACTTGATAATTGTAATAAAAGTCTACTGGAATCTGCTTACTCTGGAAAGGTTTAGAATAGGTTCCTAAAGCATATTGTCTTGTTTTGCATTTAGGGTGCATCAAGTAAAATACTGAAAGTAAATTCCCAACAGTTTCTAAGTAATAAAATTTAATTTAACGTAGCTGAAAAATACTTAGCTGCAATCTGAACAGTCTGAGCAGTTGTTTTGTGGTATTGTGCTGTATAAAATCTTATATAATGTGAAAGATCATTTGTGTTTTTTTAAGAGAGAGTTTTAGAAAGTGAACAACTTTAGATCTAAGGTTAGTGCATTTATTTTTGATACTTGAGATGGATTACCTTTCTCTTTTGTTTTTTAGCAAGTATTGAATTTTTTTGCAGGCTTATGGAGAAATCTTATTAAACCCTTCTGTTACTAAAATTCTGCTTTTTGACTTGAACATGAAAATTGTCCTAAATTCAGCTGCCTGGGCAAAGTCTTTTTTTTTTTGTTTGTTTGTTTGAAGGGCATAGGAGGGTATGATGGAGTGGTTTCGTTTGTTTTTAAACTAACCCCCAAGTTTTGTAGATGCTTGAAAAAGTTCAGTGAGAAGGTTTAATACACAATAATTTCTGCGGTAGTAAGATAGGTCTCTTCAGCCTGAGCATATACTATGTGCTGTCTGGATCTGATAACAGCTTACAGCTAAAGAGCACGCCTGCTGCTCCAGAGCAGACGGATGAACAAAAGCTGTGCCTGTTTGTAGTTAGGTTACCTGCACTGGTTTTTCCCCAGTGTTGATCTGAGTTCCTGACAAATCCTTCCTGCTTTATGGTTGTGGATGAGAACATTAAACTAATCCATGTTTCAGAAAACAAAAAATCACAATAGTGAGCTTTTGTTTACCGTTGGTCATTTTAATGCAGTTTATTGCGCTTCCCTTCAGGGAGTGTGGCTGCAGCTCAGTGGGCAGTACTGGGGTGAGAATAAGCAGCTGGGGAGGGTGGAATGATTGCAAGATGCCATTGCTATGGAAGAAGTTACTTGGGCAAGTATCTTCACTATGTAATATTGAACCTAAATTAATAAGTTTATGGTATCTGAGATGCCGGTTTGTGAAGCCAGCTCAAACGTGTGCTTTGAGCTTACCAGTGCCTCTAGTCCAGAGAGTTTAGTGGAAGCACGTCCCTGTTCACTGCGGGCGTGCCAGCAGTGAGGTAGAAGAGGTGGGGAAGCAGTGTAGTGTGGCTCATTGAGCAAGGCTGTGCAGTTAAATACATTCCTTTAGAGCCTGAGGTTCTGAGAGGCAAATGTGAAAGCATTTGCATATGGCTTTATGGGAGGTAAAAGTAGTATTTAGCTGGTACCTGTCTCATCTGAATTCATCTATTCCTTCATTACTCTTTCATTAGTCTAGACAACAAAAGCCAGGATAACTTATTTTATTGTTCAGTTTGCATCAGGTTGCTTACACAGTTTCCTGGTCGGGTTTTGTATTTTTACCTTCCAACCTCCTCTCCTGGCCGCTCACATTGAAACTGTTTAAGAGTGCTCAGGCGCTATATTGTATCAGCAGTGTATTCATATATTTAAAGTATATGAATAACCTTTTGGGTGTAGATTAATTTACATGAAAGAACTGAGAGTTTTTACTGTACATAATATGCTATAATTTATAAATATTTTCAAACAGAAATCCTGAGTGGAGGAAAGATAATGTAGTATTGTTACAGTTTGTAATTGTGCTTAGTATTACACAATATTTTAAACTAATAGCATTCTTTCAAAAGGAAACACCCCCTCATTTGTTCTCCCATGACTTCCAGTTTGAAAATGTTTGTTAATTTATTTCCCCCTGCCTGAAATTTGGCATGATAGCCAGAGGAGCTTAAATATAGTCTTTGACAGCAGTATGACTGCTTGAATAGGCTACCTAATTTAGAGAATTATCTGTGTGTTTGTCTGTCACTGATGTATGTTGCCAAAATAATTGAAGAAAAAAAGGATGCTTTCTTTAAATAAGGCTATTTATATATTCTGTAGGCAAACCAGGAGCAATATGAATGAGGTTTTTCTACGCTCCTTTGTCTCCTGTTGTGAATTCTAGATGTATTGTGCACACTTATTTCTGCTGAAATAAGTACTGACTGATTTAAGCTTGTAGGCATTAAGTTTCTTTTAAATTTATTATAAAGAATGCAGACCTTGTACATAACTTCATTATGAAATGCTCAGCAGAACTTAGTTTTTAATTTCCAGCTCTGCAAGCATAAGTAGAAACTGAAAAGAATAGCTATGTGTTTGTTGTCTTGTCAGGTTTTTTCTTAAAATCGATATTTAGGTGGGTTCAGTATGTCTCGTTCCTAATACCGTAGTTCAAACTCCTTATTGATCAAAAAGAAGTGTTAGCTTTGTTCTTTTTTCTTGTATTTGATGGTGGTCTGTTTAGAATTACATTGGTCCTCTCATCAGTGTAATTACATAATGTCCAGTCTGGACATTATATACCCCGTACCTGGGTTTACTCGGGGCTGGGTAGCTGCAACATTACAAGTACAGAAAAGTAGGGATGTTTGGATTATGTGTGGGGTCACTTTGGTTCTGCCGTGCCTCAGAAGAGCGGACTGGGTTCAGTGAAGCTTTGGATCCTACAGGTGAAGCATTTCAGTGTGGCACATGTGTCTCCTCACTTGACATGGTGGTTGCCTGGTCTGGAATGAGACAGCCTGGCTGAGGCTGTACCAGGCTGACGCTGGAAGCACATGGGATGTCTTACCGTGCTTCCCAGTGCTCCCTTTTCTGCAAAGAGGGTGCAAGGATTTATGGTGAGGTTTCCTTCCTTAGTGTGAGGCCAGGTAAGATCTGGCAAAGTTAGCTCATGTTCTTCCTGGAAGTCCTTCTGCCCTTTGGGAGATTAACTTGCTCTGGAAACAGTGTAACTGCTTCAGAGTTATGCTTACTCTGCCCAGAAATAACAGAGATGGCTGCTACATAGTTTCTTTCCTTCGGATAGAAGTTCTCAGGACAGGGATCTTGAACAGTTAGATGGTTTCTGTAGGCCCTTTGTGTGAAGAGGATGAAAATGGAAAAGAGAGATTTTAAGACAATAGAAACAGCTAGCAGGATTCGGAAGGGGAAATGGGGACAGAGAAGAGGGACGTGGCCTGGAGGCTCTCAGAATCAGACCATTGCACTAAGACAATCCAGTATCATGTTTTTATTAAGTGGGAACTGCTTAACATTATGCTGTCTTCTTAAGGCAAGCTTAACTATTCTTAGACAGATGAGATTTAGCTTGTGCCACTTGTGCTTCTGTAAGGAATATTCTGAAACTTTTGTGAAATGTTCTGACAAATTGATTCTTAACATTCACTAGCTTTTCTGTTCTGCAATCCTAGCTGCAAATTCCATACAGTATAATTTAATGAAAATATATCAGCTTTTTGCTTATTTAGTAAAGTGAAAACTGTAGTTTGTTACAGCTCCGAGTACTTATGAGTGTGAACAGCAGAACTGGTGAAAGTAATTTGGGAAAGGTTTCTTTTACACATAAGTTCTAGGGTGAGTGGACCAATAGTAAGCTTGCATCTACAGTCCTAAATTTGCCCCAGAGATTGGGTTTATGTTGTTGTTTCCCTGAAGTCTTTTAATTCTTCAAATTACTTTTCCTTTCAAGGGTGGAGACAGTATCCAACACCCTTCTGTAGGCATTCATCTTTCCGTCTCATTTTTTGCTCCCCCACCCCTGACTCAACATGGGCCGTCCTTGTCTGTGAAACTTCTTATCCCAGTTTCTCGGGTTTAGTTTCTTAAATTTATGGGGTTTGGGACAATCTGTGAATTGACATTAGAAATTGTGTCATATTGCTGCAGTCCTGATGTGAAGATGATGGATCAGTTGCACTGTGAGAATTAACTTTGCCCACTATGAATACACTCTTCTCTCCCTGCCTCCTGCCTTGTTTGTTTTCTGCCTGTACTTTTTTCTGAGATTAAGGACAGAAAAAAAACTACCTCTTACCACAGTACATGTGTTAACAACACTGTAATTCTACCTTGATGATGTCAAACTGCCCAGAAACTACAAATACAGTTTACTTGGGTTGAAAAACTGCTGCTGAAAATCAGAGTTAATAAGTGTTCAAGGATTTTCAAAAGTAATATTTTACAAATGTGCATTAAGGACACTTCACTTTTTTCTTAGCTATACGTTTTCTATAACCTGTACATGAGCATGCTTCATTTCCACTTGGTGCTTTACCTCTTAGTATGGACTTGCCATTTAAGAGGTTGTTTCTGATTTGTTTATGTGTATTTGACTTAATGCATTGTGTGTGCCTCACTGACTGTTGCTCATTAGTGCTATTACTTTATCTTGAAGAACTTTTTCTTGCTAGAGCTCAATGTAAATGACAGTGCATTTTTTCAGTTTCTGTGATTTGTTATTTGAACATTAAATTGTTGTCTGTTGTGTTCCAGATAGCAGCTTGAAACTAGTGCAAGAGAAGAGTGTTCTTGTAAGCCCCATTTGTTTTCAGATGAATGACCTGAGTGTGCCTAAGTTATTCTGTTTTAAAAGGAAGTATTTACCTTCTTGTGAAATATTGATTTTCGCATCATTTTAATACAGTGGTTAACAATGATGTTCATTACTGAAAAATTGAATAGATTGTGTTTGTTTATGCAATGGATTTATATTTCGCTCAGGTCTTAAATCCTTGTTTGTGGGGTCTTTTAGGGGCTGTATTTCAGTTGTAAGAAAGAAACACAGGAATTCTGGTTTTTGTTTTGTTGCTCTTTTTAATCTAATTGTATATGATTTCCATATAGATCTACTTTTAATGAGCAGGGCTTATCTGGCAGTTTAATTTTTGTGAAGAAAGCTTTTTTTAAGCCTGAGTCATTTGTTATTCTCTGGGAAAATAGAAGAAGAAGGGCTGTGAGAGATACACTATTATAGTAAGTAAACATTATCTGTGTTTTGTTTTTATGGGATATTCTACTTGAGTATTGTCAGCTGAGCTTTCATTTATCTTTTCAATTCATTGGTACTTTTCCCATGTATTTTGGCTGAACCATAACTGGAGTGATTCAAATTGAGATTCTGTCTTTTTCTTATTTAATAATACATATTTTGCGTTTTATTTATTTCCAGTTAATGGGATGTTTGTCCATTTTTTTTTGCTTTGCTTAGTTTAACATATAATACAACGCATTTTCTGTACTTCATAATGCCTTTATGCTGTTCTCCAATCAATACTGTAGTGCGCTTTGAAACTGACAGTCTGTACTGTGCTCCAGCATGAATGGTCCAGGATTCTTTAATACTTATCTCATTATTTTTTTTTTTATCTCTTTCTCTTGTAACCACTGGTGTTGTGGCAAATGAGATACAGGTAGATCATACTTGCTGCCTTGAAGCATGGAAGCAGAGCAGCTGTATTTGACCCTTTGCTTTAGATTCATCTCCGCCTCTCTCAAGTCAGGTTCTTCAGACCTTATTTATATGCTTTGCCTTTTTTTCCCTCAAAGCATACTTCCCATGATTTGGGTTGGCAGTTCTGCCATTTGTTTGTGGATTCATTTTCATTCTAAATCTAAAAACCCAACAATTTTGCTTACAAAATATGATTTAATGTCTTGCACGAAATGAGTGCCAGACTTTTGTAGCCTGTTACCTTTTGTTCAGCGTAAATGTGTTCAGTGCAATTGATGATGTAGTATTGAGAATAAACAGGTTCTATATTGGTTTCCCCGCCATTATTATAAAGTCTGATAGAACTCAAATCCGACCTGTACAAAACTACTTTGCCTACAGCAGCAAAAAGCTTTCGATAACTTGTACAAAGCTGTACTCATGGCTGTCAGGGGAGCTGTGGTGCAGGGCAGAGGAGGTAGCACTGGACATTTGACTTCAGTCTGAAAAAGATGCTTCTGTTCATGTTTACTTACCTTCATAATTAGAGGGGTTGGAATTGTTTCTACTCAAATTGATTATGCTTGTTTGAGAATGTGTTAACCTTGGGCAACTGAGCATTTCAGCCTTTCAGTCCACGATGGTACTGTGAGAGCTATTTTGAGCTGTTCAGTGAAATACCGTTGGTTGTTACAGCACAACTCTTGAGACGAAGCCAGTGTTCGATGTAGTGGTTTTGTTTCAGGATGCTGTCAAAATAGTCATTGCTAACATAATTGCAGCATACGGTCCTTGATTTTGAGAAATGCTGAGCAGATTGGCATATCCTATCAACGTGTTTGAATTATAATCTAAAAGTATAATTTCATTGCCAACAGTCCTCTAACATAGAAATGAAGCATTTGGTACTGGAAGGGTGATCAGTAGAAGTGGAATCAGTTTCCTGTTTGCAGTCAGCTGGATGGTTTGGGTTTTTGTAGAATACCTACGAAAAGAGCAAGGTCTCTTATTCTGGCTGTTTCAAAACTCTCTAAATTTCTAGAACTCTTTTGACACTTGAGTGGCTGAGTAGGAGGACTTTACTTGGGGTACCTGTCTACACTTGAAATCAACTCTGGGAGTCTGTTCTAGGGGTTGGCGTTTTACTGAAGAGGATCTTCTGTGAGGAGGGAAAGGTTTGCCTGCCATGAATGCAGCTGTCCAGAAGCTAGTCTACATGACTGCTGGCAAGGACTCCAGTGTGTATCTTTGCAGTGGGAATCTTGATTTGTTCCGCTTCACTCCTTTAAATCCATTAGATACCTTTCTGTATAGAGGCACTAGAGCATTAGAAGTGCTTAAAGCACATGTGAATGGTCCCACTGATTTGTGATTAAAATGAATGTTTTCTAGTGTTTGTCACCTTTTGTTGTTGTTGTATTGAGATGTTATTGCAAGTGTCTGATTTAAAGGAATTGGATATGAAAGGTATTAAAGGAATGTCTCTATCCTGCCTTACCTCACTCTAACTTCCTCTGATGCAGTGGCATCAGATTTGTTAATATTATCATGACATTGTCTCTTGTAGGATAATCATGGGTCAAACAGGAAAAAAGTCTGACAAAGGACCAATTTGTTGGCGAAAACGTGTGAAATCAGAATACATGCGACTGAGGCAGCTCAAGAGGTTCCGACGTGCAGATGAAGTAAAGGTATCTTTTGGTTCTATTGCTTAAAAAGTGACATAAAGATTTATTTTTCTTCTGAAGTATGATCTGTCCTGCAGTTAATACCCATAATAACAATCTTATTAAATACTTTTTTAACCTACTGAAAACTTGTCTTAACTCTGTGTTCTTACAAATACGTATGGTAAATTTATATATGATTGAATCAAGCATGCCAAGTATCAGATGAGACTGTGGAGAGCAAGTATGGAAACTTGTTAAGCCACATGTTCTTTCTAATTCCGTTTAGAACTTAATTCCATGCTCAACCTCTGAGTCTCTAAATGTGAGAACAAAGAAAGGGATAATGAACTATACTGACATTTAAACAAATTTTGGACAGTTGAGGTTTGAACACTTTTTTTAAAAATCCTTTTTTGTTTATTCTTTTAATAAATGTGATGCTGTAAGATAGCAGGTGAATTTAGAATCTTTGATTTCTTTGTAATATTTTCACAATTGTGATTAATTTTTAGAGTATGTTTAATTCTAACCGTCAGAAGATATTGGAAAGAACTGAAATCTTAAATCAAGAATGGAAACAACGTAGGATACAGCCTGTTCACATCATGACTTCTGTGAGCTCATTGCGCGGGACCAGGGAGGTTGGTTAACATGTGTTGTGGTAATTCAACTTACAAGGTTGTTAGCACGTTTTTGTTTTATTACTGGAAAGTTGCCTGTTCTTTATTTTTTTTCCAGCATGATGTGACTTGGCAGCTAATTATTTTTCGTATGTGTCTCTTAAAGAATTTGTGTACTATTTACTTTGATCATATAACTTCTGGAAAACAATAAGTACATAGCAGGCTACCTAGCTCTGGATGACACACAAAACCGAAACTTTTTTATTTCTGATAATACTTGAATCACACCTCAGCACCCTTTAATCAAACTGTTTTGTCTCCCTGGTGTTGGGAGTTTAATCTCGCTCCTATTGGATTTGAGCTGCAGAGGTACAAATGAGTAGTTTTGTTTCATACTGAGCTAAAGCACATGAAAGCTGTCAACATACCCACTTGATAGAGTCTTCTTTATATTAATTAAAGTCATTTAACCACAGAGATTCTAAGAGTACATCAACTACACTAACTCCTTTTGTGTAACACAAGTAGACTGGACACTAAATTTATGAAAAACACTTCCATGATTGTGATGCAATTTGAGCACCTAAACTGGCTTTCATGCTGGTAGCTCAGACAGTCGTTTAAGCTTGCTCCCATTTTCTGTTTTCAGCTCAGGTTAATTTATCTTCTTTTTTTTCATAGCTCCTTAGGAATCTCTCCTAACTAAGCTAGTTTGGAGATGTTTCATGTAATAATCTCAAAAACTAATTCACTGCAGTAGGATAAGACTCTACTGTGAATATGTTGAAAAAACTAAAACCAAATGCTTTCTCTTCAAGGAAATTTGTCAGATTTTCCTTTTCCCAAAATTTTAATGGGGAACTGGGAGTGTGTGTGTCACAGAGGTGCCTTTGTGTGCGTGCATGTTCAAATGCAAGTGGACAAGGACCTTTGCCCAAGTGTTTTCTTTTAAACATGACTGAATATGTAGTTACTCATGTGCATGTCTATACTTATGGCCCTGTAGGATCAGAGTTTCTAATAATAATTGACATAGGTGCACATCCAGTTTTCACTTTTTTTTTTATTAGTAAAAGATCATTCCTCAGCAATCTCTTCCTTTTTTTTTGTTTTTAGTTTGATTCGCTATTCTGTGTTAATTGCCTGCCTGAATTGATTTCCTGCCTGAATTGATAGAGCACACTAATTACTACATTCAAGTCCAGTCTCTGTCTCATGAATCAGAACTCTAATGCTTCATTTAAGCCTACCATAATTTATAGTGAGAGAAGCGAGACAAAGAAATGAGGGGGGTTGTTTAAAAGATTGCTTTAAAATCTTCTTAATATCCTGAATTTCTTCAGAGTTGTGTAGGACACTGGCTAGGATTTTAGTGACTGGTGGAAAGGTTTTGTGAGAGCCTTCATGTGTTTGGTGAAGACTGCAGGGCATCACTGGTGACACAGGTGTTCTCCAATGACTCTTCTAGTCAGCATCAGCCAGAAACAGTAGCACGTCCTGTGCAAGCCAAATAAACATTAAACCCAGTTCCATACCAAAACAACGGCCAGCATAACAGACAGTACCAAACATTTTGAGTTATCCTGGCATAGCTCATTTGTCAGCCTGAGACTTCTAGTTCCATAGATAAAAGTAATTATTTTTTTCACTTTTGCATTTTTCTTTAAAAATACATGAAAAATGTGCTAGGTGGCCGCTAGTTCGAAAGTGAAGTGTTAACCTGAAATGGGAATAAAGTGCTAACATAGGACAGTGTCTTGAGTATTGATGTACACAGCAGAAATCTAATTTCATTTGCTGCAGATTAAAAAGAAAATAAATAAATCTGGCTTGTGTCATTCTACCGGGGTACTGTCTCTGTATACTGTTTGTTACATTACTTTGTGTATTTCTTTAGAAATGTGAAGCTCTGTTCATCTTTCCCTTCTGGAAAGGAGAAAGATCTTTTGTCTCCACTTCCTTTTTTGCTTTCAGGTAGCTATGATAGCTGTTCTAAACTCTTTTTTTTTTTTTTTTCTTTTTTTTAACTTACCTCCAAATCGTCTTTATTGTACTTTTCCTAGCTTTGCATGTTCCTGTCTGCTTTTGTTTGTAATTTTTTTCAGGGATCTTCATACTGCTATCCCAATATTTGAGAAAAGTTCATCTGTATCTATTAACTGTTGAATACATGCAAGAATAACCTAAAGATTGTCTGTATTTCCATGGCATGTTTATCTTCTGGAGGCTACATAAATCTCTGAATCTCAAAAAAACATGTCCAGAGTTGCATATTAAAGAGTTCATTCTCCTTTTTTTTTTTTTTCTGTTGTAAATAGTGAGCAGTCAAAGGCTTGCGGGTAGGATAGTCTTAGACAGATGATAATGGGGAAACAGGGCAGGAATCAGGAATTAGACACATGCAGGATTTTTCTGTAAGATGTCTTGCTGGCATGAAAGTAAAATTTTATTTAAAAAAAAGAAACCCAAAAAACATTATTTCTGCAGTGTATTAATATGAAACCAGGGGAATTTGATTGTCTCTCTGATGGCTTGAGTAAATACTCTAACATCAGTATAGCAGTAGCAGGTACTAAATCTCTTTTGAGATACCAAGCATAATTTGTGTTGTAGGTGAAATTGTTTGAGTAAAATACTATCAGGGACACTTACTATTAAGTGGAAAAAACTATCATGATCTATGAGCAAAAATATTGACGTATAAATAATTCTTTTTGTTACTGCCAAATATTCTTATTATGCATTTTTCGAAGGCTAATTTGACAAACACTTTGAGTATTATACATTTGTATAGTGTTCTGTGATATTTTTTTTAATCTCTGTTTCTGATGTTGCAATGTAAGTGTAACCTCAACCTCTTATTTCAGTGCTCTGTTACCAGTGACATAGATTTTCCAAAGCAAGTCATCCCGCTGAAGACTCTCAATGCTGTTGCTTCTGTGCCTATAATGTATTCTTGGTCTCCCCTTCAACAGAATTTTATGGTAAGTTTAGAAAAGTGCAAGGAGGAGAAATGAATGGAGAAAAGGAAAAGGTTAATTTTAGAAATAAACCAGCAAAAACCTGTTGCCAGTTATTCTTTCTATCTCTTTGGTATGGGCTGGTTAGCTCACTCAGTTAGAGCGTGGTGCTGATAACACCAAGGTCGCGGGTTCGACCCCCGTTGGGTCCCCATGTGTTGCCTGATCTAGTTGAGAGGCGTCCCTGCCCATGACAGGGAGGTTGGATTAGATGATCTCTAAGGTCCCTTCCAGCCTAGGTCATTCTATGATTCTATGAATAACCAGCAATAGGCTCCCCCAAATAAAATAAAATTTAAAAAAAGTAACTTCGCAACTAAACCTCTGTCCTCAAAAAACCTGCTGTGAAGAGACCCTAAGGTTATTTAACACAGATGATCAACTATCTTCTGTGGCATTTCAGGTGTACATTTTGTTGAAAGCATTTAATTAGTGTAATGGGAAATGTTTTCTGAGGGATAGGAATGTCTTTCTGGAAGACTATTGACCAGTGTACCTGTAGCAGAATAATAATTCTCAAGGAATAAAGAGAACTTAATCCTGAAATAGTCTTCCCACATAATGGTCATTCCTATATAGCAACTAAGTATAGTCTTTTCTTATTAGCTCACTGTATGCAGAAACCATAGTGTTGTATTTCTGATGTAGATATTTGACCTATTTGAAAAGCGTAGTTTATGACATATTTTTGTCACACCATTTTGTATTAGATTGCCTTTGCTGATTGGTTATTATAATAATAATTGTAGCAAAGTGGTTTAAAGAAACAGTTTTATCAGCATATACACAGAGTTCTTCCAAACATTTTTCTTCTTGCTTTCAATTTATCAGTGTTTGGATGTTTTGCACTGCTGCAGAATCATGATCAGCAGGCAAGTTTACATTTAATTTCTTAACAATAGAGGATTCTTCTGTAGTATTGGAAGCTGAGTATCAAGGTCTGTAAATTCCGCTCATAAAAACATGGGAGTATTAATGCATTTGGTCTATATGCAGGGGAAAAAAAATCAACCAGTGGAGTTCGGATTAAATTGAGGCATGTTTCTGTGCTTGCTGTTCAAACAACTTGAATTTAGAGTCTTTTGTATTGTATTTTCTTATCTCTGGCAAAGCAATGAAGGGATGGTTTCTGTTCTGGAAGAGAACCAAGGAAGGGAGGTTGAATTTATTAAATCTGAGCTTCCCAAAGCCAGGTAACTTACTGTGTTGCAATAGTAGAAGCTTTATGGATACATCCTGCTAACCTTAGTGTTAGGAGCTAGTGTCAGTATCCTGAGTCAGTCACTGCTGGTGCAAAAAATTGTTGAACAAAGATGAGGGGTTTGGTGTTTTGTTTTTGTTTTGGTTTTTTTTCTAGGTAATGGTAAAAGTGCTAAAGCAGTGAAGCCAGTTAATTAACTGTGATGGCTGGGTATTTGTAGATTGTGAAAAGAGCAGTGCAGAGATGGTCAATTGAAACCACAATTTAAAATTGTTTGACTGGTGTTACTAGGTAGAGGATGAAACTGTTTTACATAATATTCCGTATATGGGAGATGAAGTGCTTGACCAGGATGGTACCTTTATTGAAGAACTGATCAAGAACTATGATGGGAAAGTGCATGGAGACAGAGGTGAGTCCAAACACTCAGGTATACTAATCATTTCCTCTTACATAATAATTGTTGTTAGTATTGTTTGTTAAGGCCTGATGCTTGATAATTACAGTAGAATCTTTAGAATTCTTATATTGTGTAAACGTTGGGTATAACTAGCTTCCTTATTTAAATAGGTTGCTTTGGATTTTCATAAGGTTGATAAGTCTTAAAGTAGTTGTACGGAGAAATTAAACACATTAACTTTTTCCCCAGACCATACAGTGATTCATCATAATGCCTAGGTGCAACTTGAAGAAGTTCTGGGTCTTCAATTTTGTGCTCAGAGCTTTGGAATATATTAATGTCGCTACATGTGTCCTGCCTAGCAGAAAGTGGCAGGAGAGCTATGTAAAATTCTGATAATGGCGACACTTGCAAATGCGATTCAGTAGAATAACCGCTTCTGAGTTTTGGGTTTTTTTTTCCTTTAAGGAAATTATTAGCTATTTAAAAACCTCCTTTCTGTAAGTCAGCATATAGAGCAAAGTTGTATATTTCTGTTGGTACACTATATATGTATTCTTAGGTGTAGTATACCTCTTATTCCCCGTGGAAGCTGGACTACAATGTCAACTTCCTAAAGTCTTGACGAAATATCAGCCTTTGACTTGCTCTTTGTGCCCACTCAGAACTGGCTTGTACAAGCCTGAACTTTACAGGTGTACAGGTTTCTCTGACTATTCTCCTTCCCCCTTCACAGAAACATTACCCACCACCAAATGGGGAATTGTTTCTTAAAATTGATTGTATTTCCATTAATGCTGGAGCGACCGAGAAAGACAACTACATTTTTGAGTACATCATATGCCACTCATGAAGATTAAGCCTGCAATTCAATAATAAATGCTGCCCAGTCCTACCCCAGTCTTGTTAATGTCCTCAGGATAGCTGGTGCCTTTCTGTTTCATGAGGAACATGAAATGTTTTATGGAGTTTTGCCTTTGGATATTTTTATAGATTTACTGATTGCTGACATCCTTGTCAGAGAATTGGTTATGTCGAAGTGGTGACATTGCTAGTAAATGTCTCCCATTATTGATATAATTTATTATTAAATTACTCTAGCTTTAGAATTAATTTTGTTACACTGCCTTGAGTCCCCAGTTTATGATGGCAATTAGTGGTATTATGGGTCCTGCAAAAGTATATATTGAAAGTACAAAGATGTTTCTTTAATCTCCAAATAACTAGTATTCTTGTGTGACTGTAATTAAACGTAAATGCTGTGGGGATCTGTAATCCAGAGGCATTCCTGTGCAGGAGTCAGAATTGTAAGCTAGCTCTGTAATTGCACTTTTGGTCAAGAAATTCATAGTAAACTGTCTGCGTATATTAAGAGTTCTTTTTAAAACATCCAAATAAAATACCTGCCTGTTTTCGTGGTCTACGTAGGAACAAACCTGTTTACTTCGTTACTGTTTGACATCCAATTCCAGTCCAGGTTCAAAAGGATGGTGATAAGCACCACAGTTCCCACACAGTTTGTGGTTACGTTTTGAGATCTAACAGCAGTCTCTGTTGACATGAACTATGCTTTTCCTCTCTGCAGAAATGCCTCATTGTCTGTCTGTGCTACCCTTGAATTTCACAGCAGAATACAAGCTAATCAGGAGCTAATATGCAACATTTTATATATCCTTTGGTTTTCTCTTGGTTTTATCAAGATGATATTTATCAAGGTGATATTATCACCTTGCCAGTAGGGTCTGTAAGTGGGGAAGTGGATGCTGTGGAACTACCAACCAAAACTCTATCTGGAGATTCACTAGCTGGCCAAGGATAGCTTCCTAGACTGTTTGCATGCATTTCCAGGCTGGCTTAACCCAGCCATGTTGGAATTCTGACATAAAATCTCTTAAATAGTCTAGCTAGTAAGTAATTTTTTTTTTATCTTCCGAGGAAGAGATATTTATTTATATCTACTAGTATGAAGCACAGGGAGTCAGGAAAAGAAAAATTTCAACAACTTTCCATCTCCCTTTCTCAGCTGTCAGTCTAAGAAATGAACACTGAGTATTTCTTAACTCTTCTCAGTTTATATGTTGAAAGCAAGAGGTAAAAATACAACATTGTTTTTTATAAATTACAGCATTTGCCATATTTTAATTCAGGTATAGGAAGGATTAAGAATAGTTCATATACACCTTGTGCTTTTCTGTTTATTCCCAATTCTGCTGAATTTCAGAATGTGGATTTATCAATGATGAAATATTTGTTGAGCTGGTCAATGCGCTTGGTCAATATAGTGATGATGAAGATGATGATGATGGAGATGACAATCCTGATGAGAGAGATGACAAGCAAAAAGATCGGGAAGGTAACAGGATGGGTATGTCTGTCTGCAGACTTTAAAAATTAAAACCCAAAGCCCCTTTTCTTTAATCACTCCATAAATTTGTTTAAAACCTTCTACTTGATAGTTTTCAGGTCTAAAATAGCATCGTTTTCTTCATCATTTCCTTTGCCATCTACTTCACGAGTTGTACAGAGAATACTGCAAAAGGTGCTTTTGCCGATTTGTTTATCTGCATACTGAGACAGACAAATGTACCAACAGTCAGTCGAGTACCTGTCTCGTAAATGCTTTGGCACTCCTCAGAAAGTGTAGCACCACTATTCTAAAATAGTCAGAGTTCTGAATTGCCATCTCCATCTGCTGGTGAACCAATGGTTCCTCTAAATTTGGCTAGCAGAATTCTCTCAGCAGGAAAGATCACTTAATGCAGTTTTAGTTGTCTGTAATTTAGAAATAAAAACCTTTTGCTTCCTTTTTTTTTTTAAATATTAGGATTTTGGTGAAGTCCCCCTTTCTCTGAACATATCCCTGAAGTAGCAAAGGAGCAGAAATACAATTTTCTTGTTTTCAAAATTTTTTTTATGTCTTTGACAGAGAAAGAAAGCCACCCACCTCGGAGGTTTCCTTCTGACAAGATATTTGAAGCCATTTCCTCAATGTTTCCAGACAAGGGTACAGCAGAAGAACTGAAAGAGAAGTAAGAAAGTATTCCTTAGGATATATTTCTGTGTTGCTTTCTGAAACAAATATTCCTTGACTTGATTAAATGTTTGTTGATTAGGAATGGTCCCCTTGCAGCTAGGTTCCGTGGCAGTTGTGTAACTTCTGCAAGTGATACTAGAAGGGAATTGGCTCTTCCCACCAAGTCAAACGTACATAGATATTTATTAGCCTTCCTTCAAACTACTGGAAAGTGGGTGCTTGCATGTGTTTAATAATCTGTTATTTTTCTGAGGTGGTTATGTAAAAGTTTGTTTAAAAAAAGAAAGTCTCCTTAGAGTTAGTCAGTAATGCATATGAGTAGATGATGAACCAGAAGACAAATGCATTCTTTTCTAGCTAATTTTGTGTTTGTATTAATGAGTATCGAGTTAACAACTTAAGTCACTGACAGATTGACCTTTGTAACTGGCACATATTTCTCAATTTTTTTTTTTAATTTGTTACTGAAAATGCAGAGTGGTACTGAAATAATAATGTATTTATTTATTATATTAAATAAATAACTTCTATGCTTTTAAGATACAAAGAACTCACTGAGCAGCAGCTTCCTGGAGCTCTTCCTCCTGAATGCACACCAAACATAGATGGACCAAATGCCAAATCTGTTCAGAGGGAGCAAAGCCTGCACTCTTTTCACACACTCTTCTGTAGACGCTGTTTTAAATATGATTGCTTCTTACATCGTAAGTAAAATTATGATGTGCTTGTGTATCTCTTGTTTTTTGCAAGTTAGGAAACTTGAAAGTAACAGAAGATGCAATTCAGGAGAAAGGAAAGAGAAGGAAATATAAAAGCAATGATATCGCTAAAGTTTATGAAAGCAACTTGTCCATGTTGACATAATTTTTCAGTGAAAACTATACCTGAAGAAGCTGAATGCTCCTATTGGGGGTAGTTTGTTATCCTTTTTGCGTTTAGGAGTTCATACAGAGTTCCTGGCTAGAACCACTCTAACATTCCTTCTCTTACAGTATTCAAGAAAACAGCATTGTTTTCTTCTACTGTTTCTGTGTTACGTTTTCTCAGTTTGTGCATGGAGAATGGAATATATTTTTTCCATAAAAACACCTGGTTATTCGTCAGACTTGTTTCTTTTTCCAGCAGGAATAATGCATATCCATGAATTGTTTTATCTTTCATTCTCCCGGGTTACTTTCTAGCCACTTTACTTGTACCTGGTGATTTGAAGAATTGCTTCAGACAATTGAGTTTTAGAAACTGTGATATCCTTTCCACTGGATTGGATTCATGTTGCCCCATTCTTTTGGGGGAAGGATTTAACAAGAGCGTTAGTAATGATGTTAGTTTCCATTTGCAAAGTGTGAAGAATGAGAGATTATGAAAGTGCTACTTGAGACAATTCTTTCTCTGAGAATTGAGTCAAATGTAAAGGGGAACTGAACAGTCAGATATGAAGTGTTTTTGTCTTGTAGGGGAATACTGTGATACCCTCCCCTTCAAATTAACTTTTTCTTTTGACTTAACTGTTCATTTGCATGTTCCACTGTGAGTGTGCATGCCTGTTCATTTGGAAATCTCTGTGCTTTGTCAGCAGCTCCTCATCCAGCACACACACAGTCTGCCTGTATTTGTACTTCACACTGAAGGCTCTACACAGTGCTGCTGCTTTTTGTATCTCTTAGCTGCCTTTCAGTTTGAGGAGGAGCTGTAGTTGTTCTCAGGGGTGGTGGTGAGGAAGCTTTTTCTGTTCCTGGATTGTTCCTAGTTTCTTCAGTGTTTGTGGCTTTTGGAGTTAGGTCTGTTAGTTCCACTTTCTCCTTGCATTCTGTTGGCAGGCCTTGCTTGAAAATGCAAAGAAAAAAGTTTACTTCTGAACAATATTTAAGAACAGTAAGTTTCTGGAGGTGTAGATGCTACCTTGTCCAGTGAACTTTAACACAGCGTGTTCTGCAGAAGCTGTAGGTTTTTTTTTTTTTTAGAAGTATCTTGGTTGCCTGGATGACTCATTCCAAGAAGTGCTGTGTTCAGCCTCAGTGTGACGGGCAGGGAAGTGAAGCTGCATGCTACATCCTGGCAAATCCATTCATTTAGTAGCGGTTTTATGAGTTCTTGACACTCTTAATGGTCTAGCAGGGAGACTGACTGCCAGTCTAGTTTTACTTCTTCAAAAGGATTTTTGTTTTTAAGTCAATAAGAAAGCATTGTCCAGACATAGTGAGAACAAACTTTTTCCAGTAGCAACCCTGAAGACTTTAGGTACTTCTGCAACAGTGGTTTTAGGCCCTTTTTCTCACTAAACTTCTAAACTTTTAGGAGTTTACTGGTGAAGATATAGTCTCCTCTAAAATACACGTATATTTTATTACTTATGTAGTTAGAACTACAAAAGGTAAATCTATCTATTTCTAATGATTTGCAAAAATAACTAAAAGGATCCACAGACCATGTTTTGGCACTTACTACTCTGGGGAGCCTGGTATTACCAGTCCATGCTTCTAAAGCACTAACTATGAGGCTTCTTTTAGTGCTATGAAGGGTAGGTTCATAATGGTGTTCATTTTGATATGTTCCTAAAGTGCGAGATTCAGCCAATGACAAAGTCCAGTCATGTCACAGATTGGCTGAAGGACCTCAGTTCTCACACTAGCAGCATCCTTTAAGCCGAAAGTGTTGTGCCTGCCTTCTCTGTGTTCATAACCTTCAGATGGAAGACAAAAGTGTTTATGCTAAAAAATTGCCAAAGTTCTCGTTGCCAGTGATTTTTTTTTTTTTTCTGTAAGTCCCTTAAACAAGTCAGTATTCTTTCCAAAGTGGTGTTGTGTCCAAGGCTTCATATTAAGCCATGCCTTGTACTTAAAAAGGCTCAAGCTTTATGTCACCTCTTCAGGTTTTTGTGGCCATAACAGGAAGGATTACACTTCCACTGTGGAGCTGTTCAAGATATACCTTTGTGTCAAGATGGAGTGTGAAATTACTGGTTATGATAATGCTCATGCAGCACATTCATTGTCGCTGATAAAAATGTGTTTGGTATTTGATTGTTGCAAAGAGATCTCTTGAAGCTTGGTTTACGCATTCGCTCTATAGCCTCCAGACCAGACACTGAGTGTCATAAATGGATGCTTCAGTCACTGTTCCCTGCAAATACAGCAAATCCCAGCTCTGCAGTGCCTGGTCACTGTTTTGGATGCATTGCTTCCTTCTGCTTTTGTTTGCAGTAACACCAAAGAAAGAGGGCTGATTTCTGTCTGTGTGCCTGCTTGTCTGTGTGTCTGTCCAGAGCTAGGAATTTATCTGTCATTGTTAAAAACTGAGAGAGTCAGCTGTATGACCTCCTAACTTTCTGTGAAATTTTAAGAGTTGGTCACAATCCATCGGATTGGTTGCTAAGGATAAGTAACTCATCAAAAAAAGACTGCTCTGGTGATTGGAAGGCTGCACTAGCAATTTTCAGTGTCTCTGCAACAACTTAACAATGTAACTTTTTAAAAAAGTTGATAACATTTCTGCTAGCACCTTAATCAGTTGCCCCTATGTTCTTCTTCATGAAATTGCATGGACACTGTCCTGGCTTCTGCAGATGACATTTTTGATGAATTACTTTGGTGATGTGGTGGACTACAGTGATCAGAATTGTATTCTGAAAGACACAAATCTCTTGTGAAGGCATAGAGAATTAAAAATACAGGAATTCTATTTGATCTGGGTTTATTTTTTTCTTTTAATTCCCCCTCTAAGATTTTTTTTTTTTTTAAGATTAGCCTTATTTTGCAGAGTTTCAAATCTTTGTTTTAGAACATTTGAGTGAAGTATTGGAAAAGTTATCATTAGATTTTTAACGTGTCAAGTCCCCTTGACGACCTGGCAATCCCTTTATGTGCAGGTGATGACATTACTGAAAAAACTTGTGTACCGACTTCATTTGCTGACAGCAAGGAATTATGCCTAAATGTCTGGACTAACAAAGAATTTAGAAGAAGGAAAAATATCAGGTAGGGAGAATTTCCCAAATAGCTTGACTGTGAAGCAAATGTACATTTCAGGCTAAACTGTTGCCTGTGTACTTTCACATTATGAAAAATATGAGAACTGAGGCCATTAGGGAAGAGGCAGGTAACAAATCTTAGAGGCAGAAAATGTGCTAAGAGAAACAATTTTAGAATCACTTTCTTTAGGAAATTATTGAAGAAATACAGAGTTCAGTTATTTAGGAAATTATCCAAAGTTGTCTTTGATTTTTGAAAAATGTTTGTGAGATTCATAATACTGCTATACAGTTCTATTCTTCTCCTGGGTAGATTCTGGCTAGTTGTCAGTGCTATACTATGTTGCGTGCTTGAAATAGTGGAATATTAGTGGATTCTAATATTAAGTATCAGATGTAGCACGGTTTTAAGGTCTCACTGGTTTAAAAAGTCAAACAATTTGTTTCACTGCATTATAAACTAAACATTTCTTCAATGTCTAAAGGAAATAATTTTTAAAAAAAATAAACCCTCATTTTAGGACATCACACAAATAAACTTGTGAGAGTAATGTTTACATCTGCAAGTGACACGTGAAAAAAATATTTTTGATTTCTGTGCATTGCAGCAGTCTGATACGGATCTTGGCTTGCAAATATTTTACTGTTCTCTTGCTTTATTGCAAAGTTACTTTCCTTGTACTATGAAAAGAGGGCAACGCTGTTATGGTAAAAAAATCACCCTCGAATGAATGAAGTAGTATGCTGTACAAATTCAAAGATGCAGCGTTGAAAATTCTGCTTTTTCCCTTCCACTTTTGGGTGAGGGCCTCCCATTATCTCATTGTTTCTTAAAAGCTGGAAAAAGGTGGAATAGCTTAGCAAGAAAATCTTGCAATATAATGCCATTTAACACATTTTTACCTACAGAATGTATGTACACTTGAAAGATATGTGAACTTATGAAAAGTGGTGTACCATATAAAATATTTCAACTGGAATGTGGAGGAAAAAAAGTGGGCTAATAGCAACAATATGCATAAATTACGTTCCTACACTTGCTTGGAATTTTTTTTTTTCATATCTGTATGTCCATATGTGAAAATTGAAGCTTTCTTGTATTTCTAGATTTACAAAACGTCATATATTTCTCTAGAGAAAACAATGAAATATTTAATTAGTGCTACTTTTATATTGCCTATACCTTTTTAAGAAAGCCCTGGAAGAATACACTGCTTCCGTGAGGTTCCCATGTGCTAGTGTCATTAACACAGGCAGAACTCCATAGAATTTATGATTTGATTTCCGGCACACCCTCCGATGTGGGAGGGGAGCATGAAGTGATGGCTCCAAGAGCAAGTGGTTTCATCAGAGAACTTAAGAAGTTCTCACCACTACTGGTCACCCTCCCCACTGGTGTCAAAGCAAATGCCTGGGGAGCTATGCTGCAAACCATATCACTGAAATGAGATTTGCTTTTAAAACTTTGTCTGTGAAGATGTATGTGAGCTCTCTCTACATTCTTTAAACAGGAACGAACTACATTAAAAATGTTCAGTCCTGAAAGTGTAGTGAGCTGTTACAAAGGAAAGTCTCGTGCAATCTAGAAATCAGTTGTGTAGGAAAGCCCGTGGTGATGGCTTATTGAAGGGGAAGGGTGTGTGTGGTGTTGGCCCTTATGGATTCATATGGGTAAGAGAGGAGGAATTTCTTCTTTTGGTTTGAACATTAGCACTTTTTGTTCACTGAGTACTGAAAAACTTAACTGTGAGTTTCAGTTGCTGAACTGCACCTGTGGTAAAACTGCAGCGTAAGTGTTTTCACAGTGCTGGGGAATCGGTGCGTTTTCAGATGCTGTCTTTTGTAGGGCTTCATGGAGTGTTAGGAAATGGACAACTGGCACTGAGTAGTCTTTTGTTTTTGTTTTTGTTTTTTTTTTCCACTCCAGTGCATTCTCCATTTTTGTTCCTTACTGTTTTGTATGCCACTGTTAGCACATTTAGGGGGGAAAAGTATTTATTGCTCTCTCTCTCTACATACATGTATATTAAGACAAAGTCATTCTTTGAGCATGGACATATTTTTGAAAAAAATGAAGGTGCAGAATGACCATATGAATTCTACTGAGAGTCTAGCTGTGGGTTTCACCAGCTTCAGTTAATTAAGGGATGTGGAAATAAGACTTCCAAGAAAACTGGGAAAGCCGGTCTCTCTGAAAACATTGTGCTGGGAGGCAGGGATTGCACAGAGGGAGAGTTGGCAGGAATGAGCTCTGGCAAAGGGAACGGGTAGAAAACTGCCATCCTGGTATAAAGGTGCTTGTGTTGTCTGTAATGTACCCAGCCAGGCTTAACTGTGGTTGTTGTGATGCCCAGCACCTGTGTGATGCTGACGACTTCTTGCCCTGCAGCTGGGATATAGGAACTTATCCCCTCAGCTTGTTTGAGGTACTGACAAGCTAACCAAGTAAAAATGTTTGTGTAAAAAAACTGATGGGGTAAAAATGCCAACAAAAGTGAGAACTGGATCTATTACCTTTCCAAAGGGTGTTGGGCAGGATTTTTTTGACAAGGTAGAAGTCAAACACCCAAATCTTACAGACTAAGAGATGTTTAACATGGTAACAGAAGTAAAGTCTGTTCTGTTGGTTGGGAAGGGAGATACAGCAACTCTTCCTTGAGACGTGCAACAAATGCAATGATTGTCTTTGCTGATGGAAATGGGCACGTGCAAAACTTACCCACGTGCTGTCTTTGTGTATTTAAGTGAAAAGTCAAATGTCACTAGATGGGATTTATTTGGTTTTTTTTTTTTCCTTTTGATATTTTTATTCTAGTATTAGTAAAGTCTTGGTAAGCCTTCTGTTTTGGATACTTTTTGAGGTTAGGTACTTAATGTCTTTTTTTAACACTAAAATTCACAAATGTAATGTTTTGATTTAACAGCATTCCATGCAACTCCTAATACTTACAAACGAAAGAATACAGAGACAGCGTTAGATAATAAGCCTTGTGGATCTCACTGTTATCAACATCTGGTAAGATAATTTCATATAAGCAGTGAATTCTGATTTGCTAAGTGCTACTGCTGGCTGCAGTACAGCAAGCTGCACTTAGTGTAAGGATGTGCTGGATCTGCGATGGTGAATATATTCATGAGCCACTTGCAGTCACATATGTCATCTTCAGTTTGTGCAGAGGAAAAGGGTTAAATTCCAGTCGTCAAATGGAAGTCTAAGTAGGAACAATTTTTAGCTCCGTTAGATGCGGCCTGAGATATTTTTATGGAAGAAAGTTCAGTACTCTCTGGTAATGTGTTGCTGCTGTTGAGCTCTATCTAGGCAAAGAAACTGGGTCTTACAGATTTGGCTCTCTCGTAAGTTATGTCACAACTAAAAATCAGAGAGCTTTTTTAGCTTGCTGAAGGCAGATTTCATCCAGTATTTTTACTCCTAAGAAACAACAGGAAGGAAATTAATAAGGTGAAATCCTAAGTAATATAATATCAAATGTCGCTTATACTTGACCTAAAATTTTTAATATGAGAAACCATGTAATTTTACAATTCAAAACTTGCTACACATTATCATACCCCTTTCCACTAGATAATAACCAGTGATTGTATTTTAGAAAATGCGGAACACGTGTTGTTTAAGTGCTGTATGCAAGAAGAGTTCTTGTATTTTGAAGGGTATTCACTGTGGTAATTTTTTTTCCTGTCATTTAGGAAAATATAAATTTACTACTGAACTTTCACTTGGCAGCCAAAATGAAAATAGAACTCAAATACTGCTATAAATACTTTGTACATTTATTTTTTTTTCCATGATAACATCAAAAGTATGTGTGTTTGTGGTTAGAGTACATTTAATTGGAATTTGTGTGTACATGATTAACATGTAGAATAATGCAAAGTTATAGAATATGCAAATAAAACATGTTCTTCTTCAATCCCTGACTACAGGTGAAAACACTTTTTAATTCTTTGACTTTAATGTTTTGTATTTAGGAAGGTGCAAAGGAGTTTGCAGCTGCCTTGACCGCTGAGCGTATAAAGACACCACCAAAGCGCCCGGGTGGCCGCCGAAGAGGAAGGCTTCCAAACAACACCAGCAGACCCAGCACGCCAACAATAAATGTCTTGGAATCAAAAGACACAGACAGTGATAGAGAAGCTGGAACTGAAACTGGAGGAGAAAACAATGATAAAGAAGAAGAAGAAAAGAAAGATGAAACATCCAGTTCCTCTGGTAAGACTCCTCAATGCTTCATTATTCAATTAGCTGCAGTGCTTCAGATGGTAAAAAACCAAGTTGAATCACTCAGACCTAGAAACTGTGTATTTGAAATGTGGGAAACCAGGTGAAAGGACAGTAATAATATGAGTTTAATCAAATAGAACCCTGTCAGAAGATTTGCAGATTGTCTTGTTTTATGTATAGAGGTGAGATCTTGTGATTTCAATAGCTGCTGTTACCTAGTTTTTAACTTTTCATAGAATCATAGAATGGCCTGAGCTGGAAGGGACCTTACAGATCATTTTAATCCAACCTCCCTGTTTTATTAAGAGGCACGTGAAAGGTGCTATTTTGAAAAGGGCTGTTTTGATGTGACACTTGGATTAGGAAACAACAACAAAAGCCTTGGATATTTTTAACTGCAGTTAACAATTTGACTTTAAGGGCTGTGTAAAGCTTTTAAAACATAGCCTTACATTGACCTATACTCTCTTTATTACAGAAGCAAATTCCAGGTGTCAAACACCGATAAAGATGAAGCCAAATATTGAGCCGCCAGAGAACGTGGAATGGAGTGGTGCAGAAGCCTCAATGTTTAGAGTTCTTATCGGTACCTACTATGACAACTTCTGTGCAATCGCTAGGCTGATTGGGACCAAAACGTGTAGGCAGGTAAGAAGAAAAGCTACTTAACTAAAAATGATAGTGTTTTACTTTTGAAACTGAAGTGTAGAAATACTAGTATTGATCAGTACAAGAGAAAATTATTTGATGTTCTTAGTTTTCCCAAGAATGCTATAACCCGGAATTCGTGTCACAAATATATAAAAGTTAGTTTTAAAATGATTTTTAAATTTAACTTGCAGGGGATTTAAATTAGATTGTTCTTAAATGACAAAAATAATTGACTTTAATGTATTGAAAAAGAGACTATGACTGGATATAATCTGTAAGTTTGTGGTTGGAGGAAATCATACTAATATAGAAAATGAATAACTTTATACTAGTGAGAGATTTATCATGGATGTATTATGGTATCTCTTGTTAGGTGTATGAGTTTAGAGTAAAGGAATCTAGTATTATTGCTCCAGTCCCTGCTGAAGATGTTGATACTCCTCCCAGAAAGAAGAAAAGGAAACACAGGTAAATCTGTTACTAAATAACCTTAGCATAACAATAAAATGAAGATGCAGGGGATCGAAACAGGAAGTATTTTGGAGGAAAAGTCATGCAGCTCTTCTCCTTTTGCTTCCCAAACCAAAATTTGCAGCAATAAAACAAAATAGCGTTTGGTCACTTGTCTCCACCTCTTCCTTATTTTTCACCTCTTCAAGAGCCAGATCCTTGTTAGCAGATTCTTGTAAGTTTATTGCTGCAAGTAGTCCAACCAAGTTTATATTATAAATCCTCTACACTGCTTCTTGTAACATTTGAGATATTGTGGTATAGTTTTGTTTGCAGCAATAAATATTAAATTTACAAGTGTTACAATGGGATTCAATGAGGATTATATGGTATTCTGTAAACTAAAACTCATGGGTTTATGGTGAAGTCTATTCCATTAAGATTCAGATGATCAGTAAGCAAAAATGTTGTAGTAAACTAGCTGGATTGCCTTTTTTTTCCTCTAAGAGGTTATTCCTTTGTAGCACCCCAGTGTCATTATCACGTAGTACTTCAACTAAAGGAAAAGGTTAACAAGTTATTTGAAGTGAAACTCCAACAACAAACAGATTCAAGTTTTTGCTGAATCCACAAAGACCACCTGAAACAGTTTCTGTTGGAACTGTAAGCTTGGTGCCTACTGTCTGTCAGTGAAATGTGTTTTTCTTTGAAAACACTGACGTTTGAAAAATGTGATTCCATCTTGACTATTTTTATTCCCTAGATAAGAATGTAGGAGATAAAAGTTCCTGCTTGTTTTCAGTCAGCATTTCCTTCTGCAAGTACAGATTTTCCATAAAGTTTCCTATCTCTGCCTTTAGCTTTCCTTATTTTCTGCTCAGTTTGTTCTTCCAGTACTTTTCCCACCAATTCTTCTTGCTTCTGTCTATTTGTTATTTCCAGGTTTAGTGAAATTCCTGATGCTGACTCAACGATACAGCTGATGTGGAGTAGAATGTTTGTTTTGTAGCACAGAGGCAGCCAACAGGAGCTAGGCAAAGATTCAGTGAGCATCTGGAAAAGATTTTGTGCTTGGAAAAAACTTGATTTAATGCGCTTGGCAAGTTTTCAAGGTTTTGGACATTTGGTGGACTTGGCTGTTTAAATCAGGAGTTATTAGCCGTAGTGCAAGTTTGGAAGTGCAGTTGGGAATTTGCTTGCTTTCAGATTCATGCAAATTGCTACAAAAATGATGCCACTGTATCTTTTTGAAAAGAGTCACTAAAAGGCTCAGCTGTATTTCAAAGCTGAAATCAATTGTATAGTTACAAGGTTGACAGTGTATCGGAGGAGTTTTGAGCCTTTATTTGGTTTTGGGATTTTTTTTTTCTCCAAATAATTAAGAAGCACATACCATTACATGGGATTTCTTCATGTTATTTTATTATTGCCAATACAAAACTTTTTTTCTAGCAATTCGGTTTTGAACTGCCTTTTAATTCTTCAACTCTCACTGAAAGAAGAAGATAACTTTTAAATTTCATTTCACAGAATATGGAGCAATCAGGTTGTCTCCATGCTTCTACGTACAGGAAGATGTTTTAACCCACCTACATACTGCTGTAATGTCGCACAACTACTAGCTGGGAAAACCATCTGGAAATCTTCCTCTGTTTCTTATATTTCTTTGAATTGAGTTTACTCACTCTTAGAGTCAATCCAGTCCTAGAGCCAGAAAGGCCCTTCTGTCCAGTTTGCACTTTTCCACTGGAAGGAACTTACTGGTCTGCAGGTTTTCCACCTGTATGGGTGGCAGATAGCCTTTGAGGAAAAGCAGCATTCACCAAGGAGAAATGAAGACTGCTTTTAATGGCATCTTGTAACTGATTTGATAGCACATTTTCTTACAGGACTTTACCAGTTTTCCATGCAATCTTGGTGCCTGCACAGGCATACTGAGCAACTAGCTGACAAGACTTCACCCCTCTTGGATAGTAAAAGATATTCTTTTCCTCCTTTCAGAGTCATTTTTGTTAGATGGCATTGAAAAGGCTGATCAATGAGAGGAGAAGGCTTTTTATATGGGTTTGTTGGTTGTTTTTTGAGAGCCAGTAAGTGTCAGAGCCTGTCCTGTGTATCAGAAATTAACCTGGCAGTTTGTGAAAATGCTGCTTTGCTCGAGGAGTAAGTACTTTGCATAGAAGTCAATAGAAAAATCTGAACCAAGAAAGAATTCAGAAAAGAGTCAGTGTGTGCTTGGAGGGAGAGTACTTCAGTACTGCTCGTTCTCTTACGTGTATGATTTTCTTCCATTGCTGAGAGCTGAGCTGTATTTTTACTTTAACTAACCAGCACTCCTTCTTCTGGATTATTAAGGATCTGTTATTGATTGTAGGGACATTTAATGCTCCTTCTTAGTTATTTTTGGTTTTCTCCGCTCCCTCATACCCTGCTTGGATGTGAGTTTACTTAGTAAACTGCATTTGAAAGTATTTTATTTTTTTCCCATTTTCTCTTTTTCTTCCTTCTGTCCCTACCTTTTGCTGGTCTGCTGTTCTCTGTGTACGGTTGAGTAGCTTATGTGGTTCTGCCTAGAGCTCAGGGTGCCTTTTCACAGGGATTTAAAGTCTCACTGTTATCAGGCGAAAGGTGCAGCTGAGGCGTTGGCACAGATACTTTTATGTGCCACCCGTTTGGAAGGCTGAGTGGCAGGGAGGCTGTGGATAAGATCTGATTTAGGAGTCTGAAAAGAAGTCTTTGAGTGATACCAGAAAAATCAAACACTGCAAAGACTTAACTATGTATATTGACATAATTGACACGTATTTTGAATTTTCAGTGCTATTTCTGATAGCAGAGTATCCTTGAGTGGAGAAAAATGCTAGTGTAGCTTCTTGTGAAGAATGTATTTCTCCTGCCTGATTAGCTGATACCAGTGCCTCCTAAAACCACTGGCAAAACCTGGTAGGTTGTTAGCAAAGATCAACAATATTTTTGACAGCTTCTGTCATAATGCTTCTGGAGACATTTGTTTTCGAAGCCAGCTATCCTGCAGATGTCAGCCAGCAGATGTACAAAGTCACCTGCTTGCTTGGAAATATGTCACTGACTTTCCAGTTTGGTTTTTTTTAATGAAGCTCAACTTTCTGTCTCTTCTTTGGCTTTGCTCCTGGTACATGGGACCAGGCCTTGCCTTTGTTTCTTATCTGAGGTAGTAGATTGTAGGTTAGATAGATAAATTAATCAACCTTTAGTGTGGTACTTGTTCAGGCTTCAGCTTTGTGCGCTGATCAGAGGAGCTGGCAGTTTTTGAAAGTTGCAAGGCAATGAATCCACTATTTGATTCTGCTAATCAAACCTTTTCAGGTATTTGGATAGTGCTTACCTTAAAAAAAAAAAAATTGCTAATGAAATGGTGTTTTAAGAAGTCTATCCACAGAAAGCTTTTGAGGGTTTGTTATGCTAGAAGGTCCTTATTATCTTGGACTGAGAAACAAGATTCTGTGAAAGAGTTGTTCAAAAATGCAGTATATGTTACATTTGCTGTATACCAGCCAGACAAAAAAAAAGAGAGAAGCGGTTTGATGTGCTTTAGGGTAATTTCAGTCAAAATTGCACCTCTCCTTTCTATTCTGTGCAAACTGTCTTCTTACAAAGAGTCAATGCCTCATAATTCATAGATATATGTTGGTAGCCACTCTTAATAGCAATGCCATCTATTTATTGCAGTGCTCTGTAAAGCTGTGAGTCTTCTGAGTTTGTTCTTTCCCATCAACCCCAGTCACTTGGACAAGTCTGCGTCTGTGGGTTTTTCACTTGTATGGGTTCCTTCAAATGCCTGTAAGAAAGTTGTCTGCCAAGCATTTAACGTTAAGTCTGATGGTGAAATTTTTAAAGTGCAATTGCATGGAGAGTCTTGCTTACCTAAAGTAGTTGTGTGTGATGGGAGGCCAGCACCTCATTTGTTTATTGTGCTTTGGTGAAAGAAGAAGTAGAGGCTAAGAAGTCCTATTGAAATAGCTGCAGCAGGAGATGTTTTTTCAGAACGGCAACTTCGGAGTGTTGCGTTCACTGAAAGGCAGAATAGCTTTCTAACTGTTCTGTGCTGGGGGTTTTTAAGTACTTGTGCTCACAAGTGTTTTGGACAGCTTAGTAAATCTGTGCAGAAAGGAAGGTTGCTGGGTGCAGCTCGCAGTGTATTGTTTGGCCAGGGAATGAGGCTTCTCCCATATTCTTTTAATGTTGCTTTATGACATACTAAGGAAGTCCAAGAAATATAAACTTTGAAAATCCTTAGTGTATATTTTTTTCTTATGTTTGTTCACTGAAATTCAAGTGCTAACTAAAATGCATAGAACTGAAAAAAACCTAGAAATATTGATTTCTCCTTTGATTTTAAAGCCTGGTTTTCCCTTGGGTACCTAACGTCTGGACAGGTGTGTTTGCTCCATTGTCTCTGGCTTGGCTTTTCATAGTAGACATTTCCTGCCCAAGGAGCTTGCAATCTGAAATGGATGCAAAATAAAAAGGGTGACTGTAACCTGCAAGAACTTCGAAGTATAGTGAGTTATTATGATGACCAAAACCATGTGGTTTTTTTTAAAAAAAAATAACACAGCACCACACAACAAATCCACTTGTTCTTGCAAAGGGAGTGCTTAGCTCAGATAATGTGGAAACTGGACACTGAAGAATGGAAGAGGAAGGTGTATGGCATTTGAAGCAGAAGGGAAAAATCCTAGCACGTTACCACCAGTCAGAACAAGCTGGGGAAAAGTCAGTCCAGCCAGAAGAGGTACTGAGGTCACATCTTCTGTCCTGTACTTGGAGCTCGGCAGTTGAAGGGTGATATGTGCCTGTGATCTGTAGGAGACTCCCAGCGCGGTGCTGGGGATGCATCCTGTGAAGGCAGTTCACTGCCTTCTTTAAACTCATCCCTCCACATCTGCAATTCTGTGTCCTTCTTTCTGCTTGCTAGAAGCAGCTTCAGCAGCCTCCTCTTTGCAGGTTTTCCTTCAAGTCTGTCTTAATTTAAGCATCTTTTTCTCCTATGCTGAGTGGGAGCTGCTCATCTGGACATTCCCGGGACTAGAGGACTGGGAATGGTGCAGGGAGGGGAGGGAGCAGCCTGCAGAGCATTGGGCTTGTCGACTCAGAGATTGGGACAGGCTGGTTTGGCTGCGACTGCTTCTGACCTGTGCCATGGTTAGCAGATGTCCATGTTGCCAGAAACTTCCCTGTTTTAAGCCAAGCGTGGGTGCAAAATGCAGCTCCCTTACCCAGCCCACTGCAGGAGGAGTTCCTGTCAACCTTCTTGTGTTTGTTTTGTTCTTTTTGCAGGTTGTGGGCTGCTCATTGCAGAAAGATACAGCTGAAAAAGGGTTAGCATCTTTCCATTCAATATATGTCCTGAATTTTTAAGATCCTACTATTTATTGCTTTTTTTGTTTTGTTTTGGGGTTTTTTTGGGGGGGGGATGGGGATTGCAGTTTGGTTTTTTGTTTTTTAATGTTAGGCCATTATATACCTTCCATGGGGAGCTAGAGATTATAGGGGGAATAAAAAAAATATAAGCTCTTATTACAGATATTTTAGGGACAAAAGATACGGTTTGATTTACATAACTGAAAGAGCTCTGTGTAAATCAAAGGGAGGGAGGCTGCCTTATAATCTTTTTGGCATGGCCTCATTGAAGTACAGATAAAAATTGTATTAACAATAGGAGCTGTGGTAAAAAGTGGTGTTTTTTACAAAAAACAGCTTATTTTAGAAATAGTTACCTGAAATTTTTTTGAGAGTGGTTGGGACTTCTAGCAACATAAATAATTGATCAGTTTGTGTCTCTTTCCTTTTCGGCTGCTGATTGCGAACTTGAGCATTTTTACAAATACATGCAAACCCAACACAAGCTCAGAAGTAG
This sequence comes from Trogon surrucura, assembly GCA_020746105.1. NCBI lineage: Eukaryota > Metazoa > Chordata > Aves > Trogoniformes > Trogonidae > Trogon > Trogon surrucura. The sequence continues at coordinate 25,025,560 of CM036622.1, read as the reverse complement.
GAACAGCAAATATGATTTGTGTAGCACCAAATTCTCCTGGCTGCTCTGTAGGTGAAGCTCTGGATTTGTCACTGATAGTTCCTCCTGGTCTGTAAGATGCCAGTGTTGTCTGTATTGGAAAATTGACTTGGAAAAGCACAGTGGGATAACGACCACGTGTTATTTTGCCAGTGTCATCTGTGTGAAAGTTGACTGTTGTTCTAGAGTGAAAATTACTTTAGGTATTTGAGCAAATCTGCTTTGCTGAACAATATCATTGTGACTCTAGAACATGTTTACACAGGAAATTATACCATCGTAGTTCTGTTTTTCAGTTTTCCACAGTAAACAGTTTTTAACTGAGTACTGGAAGCAGCTGAGTAACAGGAAGAATGAAGGGTGCTAGGGAGCAGCAACTAATGGTGACAAATACCCAACTAGCGTTGTAGCTCTCTTTGGTGTCTTTTGGGTTTTTAACCCCACTCATAGCTTTGGGTTTTTTTGTTTATTTGGAGGGTTTTCTTAGTTAAACGACTAAAAGGGAATTTCTCTGCTTAAAGAGTGAAGGGAACTGCATGTTGCTTGCTTACACCTTTCAACTTTGCAAAATGTTGCTATTTTTATTCAGATGGGTCATCGAATCATGTTTACAACTATCAGCCATGTGATCACCCACGTCAGCCTTGTGATAGCTCATGCCCATGTGTAATTGCTCAAAACTTCTGTGAGAAGTTTTGTCAGTGCAGCTCAGAATGTAAGTAAAACACTTGAGAGCTATCTATGAATTTCTTTCTTTGTCCCAACATCTGTGCTAGCAGCCTGTCTGTACTGCAGGCAGTGTTTGCATAAGCAGCAAAATGTGTCCAATGGTGTGAGAAGGGAGCATGTGTTTGGTTTAATTTGTCCCTCTTAATTAACCCTTGAATGAAGTCAGAATGTCTTCAGACTTAAAATGGAGGACGACTAAAGTGAAATCAGGGAAGGAAAGATTTTACAGTACTTCCAAATGTCCCGTACAGGTAGCAGCAGCAATGTGGGGTCTTTTTTGTCATATTCTGATATTCTATGATCTGCACTGTCTTAAATTCACAATGTACCTTTTCTCATACTTGCTTTTTTGTTTCCCATCTATTCCTTTGTAGGCCAAAACAGGTTTCCTGGATGTCGCTGTAAAGCACAATGCAACACTAAGCAGTGTCCGTGTTACCTCGCTGTGCGCGAATGTGATCCTGACCTCTGTTTAACATGTGGAGCAGCTGACCACTGGGACAGCAAAAATGTTTCCTGCAAGAACTGCAGCATTCAGAGAGGATCCAAAAAAGTATGTAAATAGTTGCACAACTACATGCCGATTGCCTCGAGTTTGAGGCATTTTTATATTTTCATGCCAGAGAGTGGAATTTCTTTGCCTTCATGCTGTCAAACAGCAAAACCAAAAAAGGGAGGTAGCTGTCAGTTAACATCAGCACAAAAGCTAATGTAAGGTCTGCCTACATTTCCTTGTGTACCAATTAGTTAATATTTTCTGTATAATACTGCGGTAGAGTAGCTTCTCTTCCCCGCTTGGGCTTTGCTTGTAACTTGCAAATAGGCTGCTGTTTTAAAGTGACGGCTTGTCAGTCTTTCCCTAGATCAGCATAATGAAGTTTGCCTTAGACATAGATACTGGCTATTTCTTTCTTCAGTTGTCTATTCTAACACACAAATTTGTATATTGTCTACCGAAGGTATCTGGAAAGCCCATTCAGGTCTGCTAAATTAATAAACAAACAAGCAAAGATTTATTTCTCTTCTGGGACTGCTTCTCAGGTAGTGGGCTCCTGTCTGCAGGCTTTTCTATTTCAAAGTATATGCTTTTTATGTACATGTTTTTTATGTAACACCCTGTCCTGGTTTTGACTGGGAGAGAGTTAATTTTCTTCCTAGTAGCTGGTACAGTGCTGTGTTTTGGATTTAGTGTGAGAACAATGTTGATAACTCGCTGATATTTTAGTTGTTGCTAAGTAGCGCTTATCCTAAGTTAAGGACTTTTCAGTTTCTGCCAGCAAGCAGGTGCACAAGAAGCTGAGAGGGAGCATGGCTAGGGCAGCTGACCCCAACTAGCCAGAGGGATTTTCCATACCTTCGGGTGTCATGCCCAGTATGTAAACTGGGGTAGATGGCCGGGAGCAGCGGATCGCTGCTCAGGCATTAGCCAGGGGGTGGTGAGCAATGGCTTGTCTTTCCTTGGGTTTTACTTTTTGTTGTATTCCTTTTCATTACTATTATAATTATCATCATATTTTATTTATTACTGTTGTTATTTTGGTTTAGTTATTAACCTGTTCTTATCTCAACCCATGAGTTTTATGGGGGTTTTTCAGTTCTCTGCGTTCCCCTGGGAGGGAGGAGGAGTGAGCAAGTGGCTGCGTGGCGCTTAGTTGCTAGCCAGGGTTAAACCACAAACATACCCTTATTTCTGGGCTAAACTAAAATTTTTATTGGTTTTCAAGTACTTCAGGTGTTTTTTCTTTCACATACAACTTCTGATCCACAGGCCGTAATTTTAGCGTGCATTTGGTAATGAGAAGAATCAGAGTTTGTTTTCTTTCCTGGAGTCCCAGCCTACATTTCATTAAGTGAATCCATTTAAAAACAAGACAAAGAAAACTTCTCAAACCAAACCAGAAAACAAATCCAAGCTAGGCATGTCTAAACTTTTTTTTTTTTCTCGCGCAGCACTTGCTCTTGGCACCTTCAGATGTGGCAGGCTGGGGAATTTTTATCAAAGATCCTGTACAGAAGAATGAATTCATCTCTGAATACTGTGGTGAGGTAAGGACGGAAAGCACTGGTTATGTACGAGCTTCCCAGGTGAAGTTGTGTTGGCTGGGGACCAAGAGATCATCTCTGATTTGGTGTCATGTTTAGACGGAGCGATGATTGACTAAATATGGGCTGGTCAGTGTGAGGTTCATGATTGGATGTGATGAACTTAAACATTTTTTCCAATCTGGGCAATTCTATGACTGTGAAATATGCAGCTACTGTCTGTCACGGCCTCCAACTGCAGGAGCTGGGCAGTTGAAATGGCACAAAATTGGCATAGATACTTGTGAGAATGAGAGGTGGGAATGTCATTTTTATCTTGGATGTAATTTCGATTCAGATGTGCCTGGAATTTTGTGCAAAATCATTTAGCATAGTACTAAAGTTCAGTAGCCACTTTCACTAAATTATATTCTGTAGTAATAAAACCTACAGTAGTAGAACCCTGAGTCAGGTATGCAGTCTTGATTTTTGAGAAGTGTTTCTTGTTTTCCTTTTGCTCTAAAAGAACTTATTTATGCTAAGAGCAAACGATGGCTGCTTGACAAGTGCAGAATGCTTGCTGAAAACAGTACTTTATGTTTGGGAATATTTTTAGTCCCAGAGAATTAAAAACCCCTACTTTTCTTTCAGAGCGTCTGGTGGTTTTTACCTTAAGCTGCTTTAGTTACAAAAGGGAAGAGGTGGTTTCTTTCACAATTACTATTTCTTTCAGATTATTTCTCAGGATGAGGCAGACAGAAGAGGAAAAGTATATGACAAATACATGTGCAGCTTTCTGTTTAACTTGAATAACGGTATGTATGTACTAGTTGCAACCCTTGCAGCATAAATAAAATATGTATGCTCACCATTTTGTCAGCCCTCTTCCTTTGCAGGCAGAAGGTAACATTGAGAAAGTTTTAGTTCTGCACATCTTTTCCTAGCAACGTGTGGATTCCTAATATTGATAGCTAGTGGGGTTTTTTGTTGTTTTTCTCTTAAATGACAGTCAACTAGATAGAAGAGCCTATTACACAAGCCAACTATACAAGATGAGTAAAAATACAATTTCATGGAGTAAAATTACATGTAAGCATTATGTTGCCTAAAGAGTTTAAAAGACTTGCTAGGTATTATCTGAAATAATTTCACTGTGACTTAAATTAGCAGAAAGTTATGATGGTGATTTTGTGTCGTGGGGGGAAAAGAAAGCCCCATGCAGATATGTGGTGTGTGACTACTGCCACTTGAAGGGAAAAAAAACGGACTGCGCTCTGTCAAATGTGAAATTCTAGAAAATATTTGAAAGGAGGAAAAAAAGCTGCTTTATATTAGTGTTGACTTTAGCTTATTTTATGGAGCTTGTTGATGTGAAATAAAGGTAGGGAAGCTTCAGATGAGAAACTGAGGTACTGCCACTGCAGCAGGAGATAAATGGAAAGCATGGTGTGGGGCAGCAGCAATATTCTGAGTCTTGCAAAGCTATCGTGGGATGATGTGCCAGCTCTTCCACATGGGAAGCTGAGCAGTTACCTTCTCCAGCTCCTAAAACCCGAGCACACTAGGTATGAAACACAAAAATTTGAGGGTGACCTATCCATCATTAGTGGGTTTTGTTTTTGCTTTTTTCCCCCACCTAGATTTTGTGGTTGATGCAACACGCAAGGGCAACAAAATTAGATTTGCAAACCATTCAGTAAATCCCAACTGCTATGCAAAAGGTAAGTTTGAAATTTTACTTGCTTTTAGCAAGGTATGAAATGTGCGATACTTATTTAGAACACGCATTTCATCAGTATTTTGTGTTATTGTAAGTTTAACTTTCTTTTAAACAGTTATGATGGTCAACGGTGATCACAGAATAGGAATATTTGCTAAAAGAGCCATTCAGACTGGTGAAGAACTGTTCTTTGACTACAGGTTGGTAGATGGATTTTGTCATTTCTTCCTATCAGGGCCTGGGTTGGCTCACAGCATTTCCGCCCATCTCATCATTAACTCCTGTGCCTGCCTCCCTTCAGCTTCCCTCTGGGCAGCTGAGGAGCAGCCCCCATGCATTTCTTTTTATTTTAAAAGCCAGATACCGTTGTGAGGATGGCTTGAGTGAAGCAGCTGATTAAGACCCTTGCAATCTCCAAACAGCAGCTTCTCCCTAAATTTTTCTCTGTACAGCTGGGGACAGACCTGCACAACTTTTCCAGGCAAACCTGCACATTAAAGTTTAATCGGGTGCCCTGGGTACTGGGATGGGTTGTCTCCTCATCCCTTGGAAACAGGCAGGAAGTACAGTGTTATTAGAGAAGGGCTTGTTAAGGTTGTGTTCTGTGCTGTTAGGTCAAAACAAGGAAGCTGAAATGTTTGCTGTTAGTGGTTTTTACTTTTGGTTTTATTTCTTTAATTTCAGATACAGCCAAGCTGATGCCCTTAAGTATGTGGGCATTGAAAGAGAAATGGAAATCCCTTGACACCAGCTACCTCTTCTTTTAAACAAACAGCTGCCTTATCTTCAGGAATTTCTAGTACTGTGGGCAATTTTAGAAAAATAAAAGTGATGCAATTTGAAATTCTGTATTTGCAAAGTACTGTAACAGTAATTTATAGTAACAAATTAAAAAAAAACAAACAACTTTTTATTGCCTTCTCACCAGCTGCAAAGTGTTTTGTACCTATGAACTTTTGCAATAATGTGGTGTGGTACATTTTTCAACCTTGAATAAAGGATACTTGAACTTCTTCATTTTTACTGGAACTGAGTTGGAATTTTGTGTCGGCCACTTGAGGAAGCAATGTCAATACTTACTTTCACCTCCTGAGAAATGGCAACCCTGTACTTGTTGTCTGCTTCTGTTACTGTTACACTTTAGGTCACATTTAAAATGAAAGTGAAGATGTAAAGAGTGTAGGAGAATCAGTCAGGCTGTTCATGGAACTTCAGCGCATAGCACCCAAGTAAAACAGTCATGGTCTTGCATGAATCTATATTTGTGTTTTCTGAAGTGATGGCTGCAGTTTAGAAGTTCCTCCAGCTAACCTCTTGCCACAGGGTCAGCTGCAGTTTGTTTTTAAAGGATTTTTCCACTTCTGCTAAATCTTGTCTCAAAGGGTCTGTTACCTGTGGATGCATTTAAGGGGAAGGCAAAAGGATCCCCCCAAACACAATACCCACAGACTAGCTGTGAGGTCTGGGACAAACCTTACTTTCAAGACAAATCTGTGGTACAAGGTTTGTGTCTATGTGCCTCTTTGTTTAACAGCAACCCAGCTGCCCAAGCAAGTGCCTAGAATCTCTTCACTGAGTGCAGAGCTAACACTGAGGACACATTTCCATCATTTGATAAGGAAACCAGGAGTGGGCTTCTAGTAAACCGGTGCTTCAGAGAAGCCATGGTTAAGGCTTCCAAACTGAGTGAAGAATGCAGCAGTAATGACCTGCACCTTTCTCTTCTGCATCCCATGCACTCACATGCAGCTGTGCAGGTCCCCAGCTGCAGCGACCTGCTGTTGCTCCTCCTGGAGGGTGGCAGAGACACTACCTGTGTGGGGAGTGACCAGGTGACAGCAATGCAACTCAAGAAGAGTACAGGGATCCACAGGTCATGCAGAGACATGAGAAAGGCAAAAGCCCATGTAGAACTCAATCTGGCCGCTGTCATAAGAGGCGAGTCTATTCTCCCAAGTAACTAGTGAAACAGGCCCATCAATAATGCCCATGTACCTTCTGCCCAGAGTGGGCTCCCACACCCCAGCCCCACTCAGCAAGCACCACCAGCAGCAGGCAGCTGCCGTCTTGCTCCAAGAACTATGAATTCATATCCCTCACCTTACTACTCATGAGGAAAAAAAGGCCAAAAGTCTCCCTGCCTGAGTAAAGTGTGGCTCTTGTCTGAAGCTGAATCGACAGCAGATGGATTTTAAAAATAGTCTCTGCAAGACCCAGCAGACAATGCTGCCTCAACCAGCGACGGGTTAAGGCTAGGCTTTGAGGCAGCTCGGAGCAGGTTATTTCCAGCCTTCTGCACACAAACATCATTCAGGCTCCTTCGCTGCCACTGTACCAATTTGCATCCTGCTACAAAAATTTGCAAGAAAGGTTTATGAAACCAAACCAGCATCTTAAAAAAACCTATCCAGCACAGAGAGCAGCACAAGCTCCATTCCGTCGAGTTTCAAACAGCGATCTCAAAAATTGAACAGCAAGATGCTTCTATTACCCCTGCTGGCAGTCTTCAGCGCAATTGAAGCTCTTTCAGAATAGGAATAGCAAGCACGCAAAATCTCAAGTAGGGGACGAGACTTTTCCCCCATTTTGGATCTCATTTAACGCTGCTTCGTAATTTTTATTTTTTTAAATCCAGACATTTTTGTAGGTCAGAGCTCAACTGTAACCATGAAAAATTAGTTCCCTTCAGAGAAAAACAGCATCAGCACAACCTGGCTTCCTTTTCCTCATGCCAGAATAAATACTGAACAAATTACAAATTTGAAGGGAATAAAAGGGTTTGGCTGCAGAAGTTGGGTTTTTTCCACCATTAAGAATAGAAAATAGAAATTACCAAAACTGAGACCTGTGAGGGTGGTAGTATTTTTCCTGTAATATATGGAAAGCTAACACTCGCTTCACATGTATATAATGAACACAAAACATCGTGAGAGGTATGGAATGAAGCCTGGTCAATTAATATAAATGTAGTAACACTCAAAAATATTGTAATTCCCATCACAGGCTGCATTTAATGGGAATTAATCTTTAGAACTCACTCAATTTTCTGTTCTGGTCAAAGGACCGGGCAGCCTAAACCTTATTTATTCAAGGCATCATTTAGGCAAGTGGGATGCATTTTATAACATACTGAACAATATTAAGAACAGATGACCAAGTATTGCCACATATATTCTAAGTATTTGCTATTCCGCCTATCTTCTGAAATCACCACAACTTTCTTTTCAAACCGCAGGTGTTTCCTCTTAAAAAAAAAAGCATGTTTGATGATAGATGACAATCGATTTCTTCAGAGAACAAAATGGAGGAAAAGCAAAACAAATTTCTATAGATTTCATAACCATTATACCTTTTATTTACATTTAGAAAGATAAGTCATGAAACTTAAAACAATAAAACCAAATGCAACTTGTACAGAAATCTTTTAATTTTTTTTTATTTATCACACATTAAAAAATGAAACACACTATACAAATGGTTTTTCATAGCAGATTACACATGGGTCCATTCAGACTCGCTCTCAAAGTGCTGCCAACATTTATAAGTGCCGCCTGTAATGGCAGCTGTTTATCATATAGCCAATGTATTGATTTAAATGCAGTAGCATGCAACCCTTAAAGGAGAAGGGTTTGATTCCTTTCTGTTCTTAAATTAGGTTAAATGGCATTGGTGTCCATATTTACATACTTGAAATGTATCAATCCTGAGCAGTTCTGATGTAAATCTGAGACTGGCTGATGGGAGTCCTGGTCTCAGTTATTAAAAAGGGAGGTCCAAATGGCAGCAGGGTGGCTGCTATGAAGTTCCGTTGCTTTCATTCTTTCCATCACATACCTACTTGCCGAGTGTCACACCGTCAAGTAATTGCTAATAAAAATGTTAAGCCAAGTAACTGTAGGTGTCCTTCTCACCATCTACACGTTCCAAGTACTCCTTCTCAATCAGGATGTCAATGCATTTCTGTGGGAGAAACAAACAGACGCGGTGGGACACTGGCAGAAAAGGCCCTTTCTGCGCTTCCTACAAACTTGTGAATGATTTTGGCCACTGAGCTTCACACCGAGCAGAGGATGGGAGTAGGCAGCGGCCACAAACCACGGCAATTTGCTCTCCCGTTTCTGACCACATCCAAGTAGAGGACATCACTAATTCACTACACTGGCACTGATGTAGGAAGGTGCAGTTAAACTAATATTTTACCACTGCCAACAACATGAAACGTGCGTATTGCTATAAGAAAAATACAGTATTGCTGGTTAAAACGTCTCCTACTTTTTACAACCCCAAAAACCTGTCCTTATTCATCCCATCTCCTTGCCTTCAGTTTTTAATCTGAAAGCATGTGTTTTGTCTATATATAACCTCCTCACCTCCTGAAATACAGGTTCAGAGATGTGTTTCTCACATACCTTAATTACTGGAACTCGTGGCTTGAACCTTGAGGACAGCTGGGTCAGCACTTCTCCAAGCAGTTGCTGGTGTTTTAGAACCTTCCTCATTTTCATGATTCTCACAATAGCAGCCTGCACAGCAAAGTCAGAGAGGGATGCTTAAGAAAAAACTACTTGTCCTGGATAAAACTGTTTTACAGATTATGTCTGTTAGTGCAGAAGCACCATCGCAGCAAACCTGAGTACCAGACGGCGAGAAGCACGCCTACAAATGTCAGCTACACACACAAACTTTAAGAATTCAGGTTTGACACTGCATACAGTCATCAGGAGTGGTTTTGACACATGAATTTTAAGAACTACTCTGCTCAGGGTCAGTCATAACAACATTACCAGCTGGTACCAAGAGTAACACGAAGCTACTTGTGTAACAGAAAGCCTTCATTATATATTTAACCTTACTGTGACACTCTCTTAGTAGTACATTTTTATTTCCTTCTCTTGCCCCTTTGTTTCTCATGTGTGTTCCAGACAAACTGAAGAAAAACACTGTTAAGTTCATATTACTTTGGTACTACTAGTTTTCATGCAGGACAGAGGTTTGGTGAGAGTGTGTGCACCCACAGAACCCAAACACGAAAAACAGCATCCTATCGTGCTTTTCTATATTTTCTATTACAGACTCCTATTGACTTTCGGAGTACTGTAAATACATTTTTAGCTCCATCACAGTGTGCTGCACGGGCATGCTGTATTTTAATAAAAATTAAGGAAACCCCACAGTAAGCTTCATTAAAGGATTACAAAGCTGTAAGTCTAAGTTCACAGCATGGCAGCATTCTGCCATACAAGTCACCTGAATCAGTAGTTTCCTATCTTCCTCTATATTTTTGTGTGTAGTTTCTTGCTCCTGCTTCTGTTCGGTCTTCATTGGCACATTGATGTTTACCCTTAATTTTTTGCTGTAAAGAAAAGGGAGGTTAGTAAAACAATTAGTCTGTTTCAAAACCAATCCAACAGCAACAGTGAAAAAACCCACCCAAACCAAAACCCAACACCAAAGTAAAAGCCACACCACCACAACTAGTTTACAGCCAGCAAGATCACGATGACTGGTGAAAGCTCTGAAGAGCAGAGGCTGTGTCATGAGTGCAGAACGAGCGCCAGAGCCAGGGAGCATGGGGCTGCCCTGGGAATGCTGTGCTGGGGAGGGAAGCTGTTATTTTTTTAGCACGGCCTCACGTGTCGGAAATTTGGAACCACTGAGCTGCGCAGTGCAGCAATGCTGAGCCATTTCCATCACTGCATTTACATAACCGACCATGAATTCTCAAGCCTTTAACTACTGGTCAAGGAGGGAAAAAAGTAGAAGAGTGAGGTACAAGGAAAGGTTTTAAATGTTCTCTTTCACTTTAGATCTTATCTTCAGGAAGCACTGAACTCCTCACTGAATCTATGTGTATTTATGTCTGTGCTCAGGTAAGCACGATAAAAACACACCACAGTAGCGAGAACAGTTTAGATTATATGAATACCGAAACCAACACTGGCCTGAAGTAGGTAATAAAAACTACTGAAAATCATGTTTATTAAGTTTTCAAATCACTGTACACTCTGAAGTTCTAAAAGGAGCCTGCTGATCTTCTCACGTGCGTACTGCTTCAACACTGAAGACTTTGACCTTTGATGGTCACTGCACCCTACTGTAACCTAATAAAATACACTGTTATTTTGCCGAGTGCGAGTCACACAGCTTTGTAAAAAACAGCACAATTTCTTACATATAAATTATACACAAACTAGACAAGAATCGAGGAACAAAAAAGACATGTGAAAATATGTCCAGGCCTTGGCAGAATTCATGATGCTGTCAAAGAGCTGAAATCTCAGCCATGCCACTACCAGCCAAACCTCTCCTTCACACCTGGCACACACTGGATCTATATTTGGATTGGCACTTGAACCCTGGAGCTTTCACCCCAAGTCTACCAGGTTTTACCCAAATTTTGAGAGCAGAGGAGGAGGATGCTACCCATTATACCCAAATGACATATGCTGCTGAATGTTTTCCTTACTTTTTATAACCAAGATACAGTTTTATTAAGGTATCTGGTTTTAACTCCACCTCATCAACATTTGCATTTTCATCTTCCAAAACCTGCAAGAAATAAAATAAATTAATAAATATTCATTAAAACATTTTGCTGTATGTTAAGCAGGTCATAAAAAGCAAGAGTACTTACAAGCAATTTTGATTTCAACAGTATCTGTAGAACTTGTGCCAAGATGTCCTACAAAATTACAGAAAATATGATCAGCACAGAAGACAGCTCCTTCCTCTAACTTAAAATACTTCAACAAGAAAGCATGTATTTAAACTAAGAAGTAGTAAATGCAGAACACCGCAAAATGAGTGGGGGGAAAAAAAAAAAAAAGGCAGTAAAAATGTAGTTCACAGAAAATGTAATAAGGCCCTTTGGGGTGTTAGGACATATTCCCCTTGTGGTCGGTCAAGCAACATCAAATTCTTTAGAGAGACTTAATCCCAAAACAAAAGATCTTTCTAGTTGCTGTTTTAAAAGCCATTTTAGAAGCAGATTTTTAAGTGTAAGGAATCATTTTTCTCAAAGCATGCAAACAAAGGTACCGTGGCAAGCTTAAACCTCAGCAAGCAAGCAGTCTCTGCTTTCTGATCAACGTATTTTTCTTGTCTTGCCTACATGAGGCATGAGTTCTGGTTACCCAGACGGCCACATGACTGACAGTGATCTGTGCAGGTTCAAAAAGCTGCTATTTCCACCACAGTGGAAATCTGAGTTTCAGGCAGTTAGTTTTTCAGCTGTATGAAGAGTTTTATTCTAGTCTAACCATAATTTGGCCAAATTTTTATTCTACACAAATAAACCTATACCCACAAACAAGCATTTATAAGAAACAGCAACCCCCTAAGACTTTGCTGTAAATTATCATCAGCAGTAACCTTTTGACACACATTTCTAAAAGTAAAGATCTTACTGACTAAGAATTGTCTAACTTTCCAGAAGTCTCAGTAGACTTGATTCAAACCTACTAGTAAAGCACAGAGATGCCAAATAAACTCTGGGCCATAAAGCCTACTCGGAAAGAAAAGGAGGGAACCTTTTCCACAGGTGAGAACGAGCCAATAAAACTGCAGATTTTACTATGTTCACGGACATAACCCCTGAGACAAAGAAGAACAGATGTGCAGATCAATCACTTAGGGAAAACACTGTTTTTCCTGGAATGCTGTCTTACAATATTAAAACGTACAAAGTGAAATGCTGAGAACTCACTACCAGATGTCAGCAGAAAGCTAGACAATTCACCCTAGTCATGAACAGGAGTATGTGCACACTAAGATTCATCAGAAGACCGGGCAGTTATGACTACAGGCAAATAAACTAGGAAAGCAAGTTGACCAAGCATAGAGCACATCAGACTCCTTCAGGACAGAAACTGACTCTGGCTTCACACATGTCTAATCCCCATTTTTTACACTAGTGGGAAGAGCCCCGAAGACAAAAAGACTTGTTCGCAAGAGTGTGGTAAAATGTGCAAAGCCACTACCATTTTTATTTGAGTACTGTCTGTCAGCTGCTGCACGGTGTAGGCATCTTCTGTGTTGTACTGCAGTAAAATCGCCATCTGGAATGTGGATGCCTAAGAGATCCAAAAAAAGAAAGAAGTGAAGAGGGGGAAAAGCAGGATATGAGAATGAACATACTTTCGGAATTTGAACAGCATTAAATTCCCTAGTTAAGCACATATACTGGAATATCTGGACAACAGGGAGTAGCCGACCAGTGCTAATCGTTACACAATACAGAAAAATCTGATGTTACTTACACAACCAGAACTCTACCTTTCAGCATTATCTAAACATAAACCCTAAGATTAGGATCATTTCACTAGCTGCAGATACTTCATCCAATCTTCTATTACGGTGTCAAGTCTTCCTACTAGCTAATGTAATTTTAAATTATTTTCTTCTGTCACTCCTTAACTCTTACCCATTTCATCTTCGTTAAAATCTACGCAGACTATTGAATTCATCTTCACAGCTCTCCTGTCTCCAGCAGAACAACGAAACCAAATTTATAAACAGGGCAACTATCAGTGGCTTCTTCACGGCTATCACCACAGGGCTAACGCATGTTGATGACAAGTTCCAAGCCTGAGATTATCTCGTTTTCCTCACTGTTGTGAGCTTCCCTCTCTCTACTTTCTGAGAGAAAGCAGGCAGGAATGTATAAGAACCACGAGATCTTACACGAAGAGGTTCCACTTGTCTCTCACAACCCAATTCAACATCTGTTTAAACCACAACTAATATATTCCCTTTTCTAAGTCAATTTTCTTTTAAACATAAGATCCTAAGTATCAGTACAGTACATAAGCATAAAATAAAGGTTCTATTGATCATAACACCAACAACCCTCTGGAGAGAGCTAACATTTATGTTCACTTCAGTAGCCTGCAGCCATCAGGTCTCGCATTTATGCTTTGCTGTATTTAAAGACAGCAGCGTTATTCACTGGAATAAAAGCTGATGAATGCACATGAGCACAATAAACAGTAGCTAAACATACATGAGTGTGCATACGTACAAACATATACTCCACTCTATTAAGGAACTTTAAGTGATTCAAAATATTTAACTGTCATACATCATTCCATACTGCTAATGGGTATTCTGACATACAAATAAAATACAGCTCAGTTAACTGTATCATCTATTAAAATCAGTTTATGTGCAGGCATGGGTATTTGCAGGAACACCACTGCTTCAACATCTACACACTTCACCATTTTAAACACATTTATCTGCACAATGGTCCCTTAAAGTACAGGAGAGCAATTATCTCCAAATGTGCATTCAAGAGTCTGAGCAGCTCATCCAGACAACGTAAGAGCAGTGGAGCAGAGCACAAACATGTGTCTTTTAAATGATCAGCTGCCACCCTGTCCTCTGAAAGCCATCATCAGCAAGTGTTTATACTGGCAGGACATTACCCTTACCTGTAACGTGTATCTATTTTTGAAACAGTTGGTAACCAATTCCCCTTTGGACAGTTGATACAACCATGTTAATTTTCTTCCACTATGACGACTGGCATAAAATGCAGTAAATCTCTGATAGCTTCGTTCTAACTGTATAAAAACAATAAGTAAATAAAAAAAAGAGTATTATTTAACTTCGTTTACCATTACTAGAATGTGGTCTGGGACCAACAAAGGAGAATTAAATCTGATCACCTTTGACTGCCATGTTGTCTGGGTAAGAGAAACAGAAACCCAAAGTATTCAACTTCTTCAGCCTGGATGAAAATTTCCCTTTATTATGAGTCTCCCCTCTAAAGCATCATTAACAATACATATTGAAACAAGCATTTAAGTTCTATTCTTCCTTTTTGATACATTAAGCGATGCTAGAAAAGTGATTTCTTTTAGCCACCTTCATCCTCCAGGTGACAGCAGTAAAACTTATTTCTCATGTTAAGTATTCATGTTTTGTCTATTCTAGAAAAGCACTCAACAGACAGCTAATTGATACAGTTTCTAAAGATCCCACTGGACAGAGCCAAAGCAATGGCAAGAAAGTTTCTTAAATAAAAGTATACACGGAAAAATACACTGACAAAGATGCTTCAGATTTCCTTCAGTTACTGTTGAATGTTTTGAAGAAAAACCCACTAACCACCGTCTTTCCACGGGAGGAAAGTCACGTATTGCAAACAGTTCCCTCCTGCTACCTTACTCCCTCTTTTCTTGCTCCAAATACCCTCCAGCCAAACGTCAGAGATGCCTCCCATCCTCTCTGACACACAGCAGAATGGGAGGAGACACCAGTCTTGGAAAACAAATTTCTCGCTCGATCGTTCGGCGTTCCTCACCTCGGAGGGCAGAGCGAAGGTGCACGACTGCTGGAACGGCCACGAGCCCGAGCTCAGCACCTGGATGCTGAAATCCACTGGAAGAGAGAGGGGTGGAGAGGCTGAGCTGCAGTGCCCCCCCAGTCTCCCGCCCCCTCTTCAAACACGTGCTCTAACACCAACGAGAAACTATTCTGCCCAGTGCTCAAAGCAACGCAGCAAGAAAATCCCTCAGCAATATGTCTTTTTTTTTTTAATTCAGATCATAAACCAAAAGGAATTAATGTAAGAATTGCTGCAGCTGGAGAGCTCTGGATTAACTGTGACAATCACCCAATTTTCTCTCATTTGCAGAAGTCAGTACCCTCTTTCTATCCCCACAAGGGATTTCTCTTTTCACATGCAAGTGTAAAAATTGTAAGTGTTCTTTTTATGTGTAGCTAAAACTCATCACTCCACAGTACATGACTGCAAGGATAAACATTTTACACTTATGCTTGTAAGGCAAGTCAGTAAGAATAATAAAAAAACCTAAGTGAAACCCACAACTCTAAATGCAATCCAACAAATATTTATCAACTTTTAAAATCATTTGTTTCAACATGCTACAATGAAAAAAATATTTCTTCTTAGGAAAGCAACAGGGCTCTCTAACAATCTGAAACACAAACCACAATCTTCGCTCCTTTAATAGTTTTACACAAATACAAACTTAAATCACATTGTGCTCAAAATCAAAGTTGTTTAAAGAAAAGTATCTTTCCAGTAATAAAAAAAAAGACGACAAGATCCAACTTAATTTAGTTACATACCTAAAAATGCGATGCAAAATCAGGAGGAGGCTACCCATAACAGAAGATACAAAGTGCTACTAGAGACACAAGTACAGACCTAAAAGACTAATTTAAAAATCCCAGCTATCTTGGTAAAATAACACTAATGCTAACTTCTGAGGGTATGATGTCTAAATCAAGTATTTCTTTTACATAGTTAACTCTGTAGAAGCAAGAAGAAACTACACAACATTACCTAAGTTAAAGGTATTACTTACAATCTAAGGGTTCTGAATTGGTCAGGTGCTTTTTAAACTGCTCATTCAAGTCCTTGCTTACACCAATATCTTGGAACATCCGCTGCAGCTTGGAGGTATACTCAAAACCACAAGCTTGCTGTATTTTAAAAGCACAGATACGTCAGAAAGACAAATTTTTGACAATGGAGAGTAAGAAGAACAAAGCATCAGGGCCTATTTTCTTAAAAGAATATGCACAAAGATCAGTATTTCCCTTACTCAGAGCACTGATCCCAACCAGACGTGCTCTGTAACTGCTGTCACCAACTGAATGTCTTGTTTAAAAAAAGAAGCAAAACACACAATGAAACAGATCACTAAAAGAGTGTTAGACCATATTTTGCTTGACCCTGAATGAGCAAGGGTTAATGAAATCAAGCAACTTCTCGGCAGTCACTCCCTTGGATAATTATATCCACGTCATTCATTCCGATAAAAATAATTAGACTTAACTCCATCAGACAGACACGCACTACAAGCTCTCTAAGGAGGTTAAAAAAAAAAAGACAAGACAGAGATGTGGTTTTTTCTATTGTACATAAAATAAAGAAATGAAAAGACTTTCCAAGACAGCCTGCAGATCTGCAATAGGGCAGATCACCAGTCAGTCACAGAATACTCACTTTTAGCTTAGAGATCATGCTTGCCTCAGCATCATCACTAGCGCTGTTCTGATGTACCAGTCTTTTTGCCAGCATTTTAGCATAGAACTTTTGAAACACATCTTTATCCTCAATATACTTGAAGACAACCATCTGGAAAAGCCAAGATAATTTGTAAGGAAAAAAAATATTTAAGCATTCGTCTTGAAAAAGCTGTAGCAGTAGCTACCTCATTTGCATCAAAGCTTTTAAGGGCAGGGGTTTTGTTTTGTTTGTTTTGGGTTTTTTTTCTGCTGGAGGAGTCATGGTATTGGTGTTAAATGTGGATACTATTTCAAACACATTAAGTGTATATTTCACATATACGGCCTTATATATGAATAAATATGCAGTGTGTATATAATTATATTAAAAATATTGTAAAAATTAGATGTGTATATAAAAGTAAAAGCCTAAGTTCCATTTAGACACCCTAAATCTGCTATAAAGAGCTTTTTTAAAATTAAAATACACCCAACAAGCCAGAGATTAATATTACTAGTGAAAAGCTGAAATATTGAAGTAATGAAATTATGCTAAATGAAAGGTCTTCTCTCGTCTGACTTGGGCGACAATCAAATATTACTAACTTGCCAAAGCTTACACAGAAAAGAACTGTATTTATGGACAGCTTACCACTTGATTGAGTGTATCTTCTAATTCTGCTTCTTCTGGGTTCTTTGAGCTGCAATTAAAGAGGGGCATTTTTAATGAGTCCCAAACCAGTTGAATTAAAACAACATACAGACATATGGAAATTTCAGAAATAAAGAACATAGTGCAGTTCTTGGATCAAAGACTCTTCAGAGAGGCAACAGTGTAACAAAACAAACACTTCACTACTCCACATGTAAGGAATTCTGAAGTAGGCGATTTTCAATAATTTAAGTCCTGGATCATTATTTCCTCAGGACTTCCTGATTCTTCTCAGGATTACGAGCTTAAACATGGATCTCATCTTCCTGCCTTTTTTCCACTGCTAAAAGCTATCTTTATTTCTTGTGCTAGACAGTACAGGGAAAAGAACAGAGCTCGGAAAGCTGGTTCTTGACTGGATGAGAGCTCAGGGGGCATCACGTTACTTCTTCTTGTCCATCAGGCAAACCCCAAATGTATCCTGCAGAAAGCTGGGATTTGCAAAAGGGAAAATAAATCCTTTGCTGAAGGAAGAAGGGGAAAGGGAAGGGAAAAATGAGAAGGTTGCCTCTTCTGGTTTTGGGTTGTTTGGTGGGGTTTTTTTCCTCCTCAAAAACACCTAGAAAAGTTGCCAGTGACAAAACTGACATCAATCCAGTATGAACTGAAGTGACACCTACTCAGCGTATGAGCTGCCGAATCATGTAAAGTCAAATACTTGAATTAAATCATGACCCATGAGACGTTAAAAAGCAGGTTTTTTTCCTCCTCAATTTCTACCCAGATGGAAGAAGATACAGAGAAAACAACGGGCAGAAAGCAAAAGTTTTAATGGAAAAAGGCAATGTGTGTTTCTTCTTTATGACGTATAATACGACTCAAATTTTTTACGAAAAACACCACCTAAAAAAACCCCTTCTGTTATTAAAAAAATAGAACTTAGTTTCCTATAAGGAAAGAAAGGTCTTAGGCCCTATATTACTTCCCCTCCTTTTGTAAAAAGAAAAGTAAACTCCATATAATCCTTAGGAATGGTCCTACTGAAATTTTTGTATTCAGAATTTGGTATAAGCAATTTTTCTCGAAACATTAAGTTCTGCTTCTGAAGATATAATACAAAACTTCATACGCTAAAACCTTTTAAAACAAAAGCCAACCTGAAATAATAATTTGTCTTTGAAGACGTACCTTTTCTTTAGTAAAGAGTCACAGTATCGTGCCAGTAGCTCTGGGGATTTACTGGATGACTGAGCCATTTTTGTCACTGCATTATTATTTATAAATCGACCACAAGCCTAAAAATCACAAAAGACAGTGAAATTTTGGGAGACAAAACACCGAATTAAAAAAGAAAAATAAAGAAAAAGTTCACCACATGCCACTACATCTACTTACTTTGTCTAGTGCAGCCACAAAGCCGGCATCATTGTTGAATGCAGACATGACTAAAGCGTTGTATTTCTTATGGACATCCAATACTGTCTGTACATACATTTTTGGATCCTGAAATAAAGAGAGATTGCTTTTTTGCAATCCATCCACTTTCTGCTTTCTACCTCCTCCAAAATGGAGCTATTCACGGGCCTAAGCAAATTTTTAAAGTGGAAGTCTACAAAGTAATAGAATTATTTAAAAGGCAAACTAGTATCCAGATTAGTTTAGGTCCTATGCCCAGGACTGACTGACATTAGCACAAGCTTTCATTTACAGCAACGACAGTGCAGAGCAAACTACTTCATATAGTACAAAAGATGACCAAGCCACTTACTCAACCACTGAAAACATTTCCAAGGAACGCATTTCCAAAAACATAAGCTTAATTCAAATCAGACCTGAGAGTGCTGGACAATCATAAAATGGCCATTACTATAGAAGAAATCCTTGAATTAAAATCTCTGTAGTAAGAATGTAACAGGTGTCTTCCCAAAAGGCACAACTTTGTACAGAGACCTCAGTCATTTTTGACAGTTCGTAAAAATTATCCGCTCAACACCCAGTGGCAGCCAAAAGCCAATAAACTTCAAGTTTGCGGCGCTCACTCCTCTGCACAATTACTGATCTCTGCATCTCAGTAACTAAGACAGGGCGGAGTCAGAGTAGAAACAGTGAAGAGCAACTAAAACACCAAGCAGGCAGGGCAGCTACTACACAGCAGACTTCAAAGGGCAAAAAGTCTTCAATTTGGAGATCAGATGTTTGAAAAGGCATATGACCAAGGTTTACGAAATCAGAAAGATCACTGGAAAGATCAATAGTTACTAAAAGCCACATTTTATAACTGTGAGGCATTTGATGGTAGTGTTAAGAAACAAGTTTAGGACAGATAAAGTGAGGAATATCTTTACATGTAAAGGTAATGGGCTTCTGGAACTTTCTGCCACAGGAACTTGTTGGAAGCAGAGAGTATCAGTAGGTTCAAGAACAGATTAAACAAACTCATGGACAATAGATCCATAAATAAAAACTAAAAGGACTGGTCATGGAGGTACTCCTGTAACATTCCTATCTTAATTGTTCTGGATGCTGGCAACAAATGGCAAAACATGGGCAGGGCTGCATCAGAATCCTGAAAAAACATTCCCTGTTGCCACTGAAGACAGACACAGACTACATGGACCACCAATCTAAAGCCATGCTTGACATTAAGAACTAGGATTACTGAGATCCAGATAAGAAATTCAAGAAAGGCGTCTGCTGATTATGAGGACTCCAAAACAAAAAAATAACCCCAGGCACAAAACCCAGTAATCTTCAGACTCGTTAGGATAGTTAATGGAGTCTAGAACACAACTCACTCTGCAGTAAAAATCTAAAATAGGTCAGACGGGCCAAGCTAGTATGACTATTTCTCCCCACTTACTATAGAGAAACTACAAAGCATTTGCTCAGCTGATCTCCTGTTTAGACACAGCAGAGGTAAACAATATTGATTCTGTCAAACTTCACCTAAGTGTGATGGAGGGGAAAGAAGGCAGTGATGAAGCCTGATATCTAGTGGTGTGGATGGTATTGGAAGGGGCAAGATGGATCCCGAGGGAGACAGCCAGAGATACAGTTATGAAAACAAAGAACAAATGCGTGGAATAAGAAAAGGAACAAAAGAGATGAAGAAACAAGAAAAAGTGTCATGATCAGGAAGAGTTTTGTGAACTAATATACACAAATCTCAGAGTACCCCTCCGTCAAAGGTGAACAAATTCCTGGAGAATGAGCTCTAATTTTTCTGGGAAATTCTTCAAGGCCTAAGTTCAAAGAAACCCATGAGTGCTGATCACAAGGGGGATGTGCCAACCATAGAGCACATCTGATTTCAAAATTTAAGGTAGTGTCTACTAATGAAGCTGAAGATTCCTAAACATACTTCACAACTCCTAAAAGATCACCACTGCTAAAAAGTTATACACTAAAAACTACAGAAGTGAAAAACAGACACTACACACACCTAAAACATTTTAATCTGTGCTAAACCCCAAAGTTTTTACTGTTGTCTGTGCCGTCACTACAATTTACACCTTTAATGATTACTATTATGGAGCTATTTCAAGACTGAGACCAGTAACAAGTTAAAACAAACTCTGTCAAAAATTAAACTTAGACCTATTTTTACATAAAATTTACTACCATGATCTAGAGTCTACCCTAATTTTCCTTTTTGCAATGTTTCATTCTTTTTTTTTTCCCTTGAAAATACCATATTGTCTATAGAGAAAAAGGCTAGCTAATGGTTTAAACAATTCCATGTTGTTGAGATTCAACTCTAATCAATACAAAATTAGGTCTGAAACTCTAATTATAAGAGAAAATCAAGAAAGCCTACTACATGGCTAAACGACCACAGTGTTGCAGAAGACTTGACCTGCTCCTTATATTGTGACCTCTCCAACCATTTGGCTTATCTCTTCCTCTTAAATTTCTCATGCTTTTCCAAAGAGAATAAAGCCATTTACCAAGAATTTAAAACCAACAGAAACTTTTTCCACATAGTCCCATCCAAGTCAGAAGGCTATACACAAAGATGAAATAAAATACAGTCCACTGGAGGTAACGCTTCTTGAAACAGTGGACTTTCTTTTGTATTTATTTATAAGATGTTACATTTGCACAGCCAGCTTTCCAAGCAGCATGACATTCTGACAATGAGCAAAAACTTAGAAGAAAAAAACAAACCCACAACAAAACCAACCAACCAACCAAATCCTGAAACACAAAACAAACCACAAAAACGCCCAAACAAACAAAAACCAACAGTTATGCAACTGTTGTTTAAAGCCCACTATTAACATTTGAGAATTTCCTAGTCCTCACAAACTAAATCAGTCAGAGGGAAAACATAAGCAAACTGGAAAAATCTTATCAGGAAGCATTCATCCTCCTCTAACATAAAACTGGCAACAACCATACACAGCTTTATTTTAATGGGATACTTGCATTTAGAGCAGCTTCTCCACATTTTTCAATTGCAGCTAGACCCTGATTATGAATGTGGGTTTCCAGAAGTTTTTTCAGCTCTCCAAGGCCATCCTGGATTCGAGATACAAGGTTATACATGCGACCCAAGTCTGAAAAAAAAAATTAAAATTAAAAAAGCCAACATCTTTCATTAGCTATGACTCTGATTTCTCATTTACAAGTTGCCAATAGAAGTTAAACTTCCATGACCAACAAAAACATATGTGCAACTGCTTCTATAAAAAGCCAGAAAAAACTACAGAAAAAAAAAAGACAGTATAGCAAATCTTTGCACTAACTTGGAAAGCTAAGAGTAGTTTAAGAGAAAACAACCCGTTGATTATTAAGATCTTTTACCTTCACAATGTCACATGAATCTGAAGAAAAAAAATCCTGCTTAAACTACAGAAATATATATACTTCTGATTTCTAGTTTTCATAACTTTAAAGAGGTGCAATGACTTAAAAAATGGAGTAAAAGCCATCTTATTTAGATGAAGCTTTGAAGCGTTACCATGAACTAGGACTGGCATTAGTGTCAATGCTGGCCGTGCCAACACCACAGCACTCTCCAGTTGGCCACTGTCCTTTAAATCTTATTCTGAACAGGCCACTTTTCAGAGATCTAACATCACCTGTAGTCTCTTGTATATTAATGCTTCCATCTGGGATAGTATCAGTGGTAAGAGCTGGAAATTTAAGGTAAAATGTTAGGTATAGCAGATAAACTGAGATACTACGAACTAAATTTCCTCCAATAAAGCATTGTCAGTAAAGCCATCTATTTAAGTAACTGATTAACAGTAGAAATAATTGTATCTCAAGGAAAGAAAAGGTTCTGAAAAGTATTACCACCGACCAAAACTAACAAAGGTGAAAATAAATGGGACATAATTTCACATGTGCTAAAGCTTCATGACAAATTCTCACCAGTTTTCAGCCAAGATTTTCCAAATCAATTAGTAATTTTGGAATGTCTAACACTGAAGAGGGTTTTTATTACTAATTTTCAACAGGGCAGGTGTTTTGTACTGTCTGACTGCCGAACTCTTTATTTATGTTTTTTAAATTTTTTTTTAAAGAACCAAAATTTAATGTGGTCATATACCAAGTACACAAACCCACTAAGTCACCTCTCTCAATCTTGCCCTCACTGAACAGGTGGCACTCAAGTGAAACAGTAAACAACCAAATTAGCTACTGTAAACTAATGAAGATATTTGACTTTGTTGAATCTATCTTAAGGTCCAGCGTAGAGCCACAAAGATGAAGGGAGTGGAACATCTACCTTAGGAGGAAAGGCTGAAGGAGCTGGGTCTCTTTAGCTTGGAGGAGGCTGAGGGGTGACCTCATTAATGTTTATAAATGTGTCAAAGGGAAGTGTCAGGAGGATGGAGCCAGGCTCTTTTCAGTGATGTTCAACGACAGGACAAGGGACAATGGGTACAAGCTCGAACATAGGGGGTTCCACAAAAACATTGGGAAAAACTTTTTCACAGTGAGGGTGACAGAGCACTGGAACAGGCTGCCCAGGGAGGTTGTGGAATCTCCTTCTCTCGAGACATTCAAAACCCGCCTGGACGCGTTCCTGTGTGACCTACTGTAGGTGATCCTGCTCTGGCAGGGGCGCTGGACTAGTTGATCTTTTGAGGTCCCTTCCAACCCCTGACATTCTGTGATTCTGTGATTCTAAGGTTGTCAGCTGCAACCAGCTCTTCTGAAGTGTAAGGACTTCTCTGAAGAGCTTATGAGCAATTTATTACCACCTGAAGATGATCAGATTAGATAAAACAGAGAAATCAAGCAGCTGTATCACTGCTTAACTCTGAAATACAACACACAGAACTTGATGCTTTTATTACTGAAGTGATGACACCTCTATTCAGATCTGTTTCTCTATAATGCTCTCCATTCCACAGAACTTTGGGAAGCTCAAACCTTCGGATTTGAAAAGCAAACACTTTCTCTCTGAAAATCTGATGTTAAACTTTTATAACAATATAAGAATGCTGTTTTTTACCTATAGAATTTTTAAAAAAGGTAGGAAGGTAATGCCATGTATAATAAGCTGTTGCTGGACCTACGCACAAATAAAAGCTCACAGGTTGTTCTATCTGGATGTCTGTATTTGGGTGAAAATATGAGAGATACTACAGAGCCTCAAAGAATATTTGCATAGTACCTCCATCTAAATCATTTCAGTCTCCTCCCAATAAATGTAATTGTTTCCTATACGTATACTGATGCAAACAAGTAACTGGTGAGAAGTGTGCCCCACAACCTTTATAACTAGTTGCACAGTGAGATTAAAAAGTTACAGAACACCACCAGGAGTGGCCTGTAATACGATATGCTCAACCTACTTCAGGTGGGAGGGCCTCAAAACCAGAGTGATTTCAAGAGCAAAGCAATAAAGATCATAATCGATTTTAACGTTTCTAATCTTGAGACCTCGTGAAAGTTAAAAAGGGCCAGGGAACTACTGCAATTTGCACACGTGAAGCCCGATGAAAGAAAACATTTGGAAAAAACAAAAAAAACAAAAAAAAAAGAAAAAGGTGTTTTAAAATGCCTGATTCACCTCAGAAATAACACAAATGAATGTAAAACCAACAACATATAAAAAGACGGTGCTCAAGACATGCAAGGTGGTACCAACAACCTTACTGAATTACATCACTACTCTGAGTGGCTGTATTATAGGCTCACATAGCCCATGAGCTTGATAAAGTAAGAGGAAAAAAATAAATAAAAAATAGCCTGGGTTGGTCCCAAGTCCAGAAAAATTTTCTTGTTTGTGCTATTTCTATTGTCAGAAGACAGGAAGCCCTTTTACTAGTCACCACCCAGCTGTATCAAAATCTCTTCCAATTACAGGGTAAACACATTTATTTACAAAGAACATCCGATTCTGAAATACTAGGTACAAGATAAATATCTATCTACATTTGAAACAGGTTACTTCTGAGCCACTAATCATGCTCAAACGCCCTTTTCTATTTTGAAGCATCTTAGTTACCAACACGATGGCTTCTGTAGCTACTCATAGTCACTCTTCTAAGGTTTATATACAAAAGACTAGTAGCTGCAATTCACAACTCAAATGAACACCATCATCAACAGTAACTTAAAGTATCTCTTAAATTCTGTCACTTTCTTAAAAGCAGTATTTCAGCTACAGGGCCTTACTTTGATGTCCTATATGGATTTAATTCTTTTTCCAACTGGAAACACCACTCACCCTTATCATCTGCACGAGCGTGGCCCTAGTTTTGACTGTTATTTTGTACTAGGTGTTAACTCCTGAAGAAACTCATACAAACCAATATAACTGACAATTTCTTAAAGATATCTAAACTCTTAGATAATCTTTACTTACTTCAGAGAAATCTTTAGAGAAGTCTTTATTCTATGTGTTCTCTATAAAGGCATAAACTTGATCCATTAGTGGCACTTAATTTTGTGAAAATGAATCTTAAGCAATAATTTACAACCTTTCTTTGTGCTCTATAGGTAGTTTTATATATTTTGTTTTTGAGAAGCTCCTTATTTAGTTCTATTTCTTGTTTAACATCTCCTATACATACTTCTAGACAACTTGCATTTTAGAATTCTCACTGCAGACTCAGAAAGACCCACAGATTAACTGGTAGGACTACTGGTCTGTTGTTCACATCTATCTCATGCAAACCAGCTCCTGCTGGAAGGATGGTTCAGGTGCTTTCGAAGCTCTTTTAGCCACATTGAGAGAAATCAAACTTAGTGCTGTTTTGCCTTAATATTTGGGATCACAACAGGCTTCCTGAAGCAATACCCTCACCCATCCCAATTTAACTGAAAGCTGCCTGTCAATCAGTTTAGTGTCTATCTTCTCTCTTAATCTAATGCCTGAACAAATCACACTGAGCTATCACCAGAATTGACAGTATTCACAAGTCATCAGGCAAGAGGCTCTAAGCCTAAAGCCAACGTTTGAATCTCCTCACCTTCATTTTTGTCAGCATCCAACAAATTCTGAAACTCTGTGTGAAATATCTCCAGGTGTTTTTCAATAAGTACTTGCTCACACTTTCGTGCTAACTCATCTTGCGTGCTCTCATGGAGATACACCTGAACTCTACGCTGTTCTTCAAGGAGGCGAGCTTCAGCCTACAGAACAGGGAGATAAACATGAAACCTGTACGGAAGGTAGAATAAGAAATCCAACAGCAGAAAACAGATGACTACTTCGTAAATTCATCTAGAAAGCAACAACAAAAACTAATGCAGTGTTATGGTCCACCTACTTAAGCAGTTATTTTTCCGAGAACCATAATACACATATGGAATTGACGTTTATGTTGATGATAATATATATATATATATATATATATGTATATATATGTACACACACACACTGTTTAAACGGAGGGGAAAATTACAGCAAGATTGTTTTCCTTTTGCTTCTGAATTAGAAATTTGCAGATGGAAATCTGCTGTCAGAAAAAAGAAAGCTGCTGACACGAGATGCTGGTAGCCTTAGTATCAGCAAGCTCTTGAGGTAGTTTTAAGACAAACATGAATATATTTTATGCCTCCACAAAACTAAAAGCTAGAAAACTACAATTTAACAGTATGGCCACGACAAATTTATTTGATTGTTCTCATCTACATTCTTACACAGAGAAGCTTCCCAATAATCTACAATCATTTAAATTATACTAGCATTTAATTTGGCCTATGAAATGCTGCATATGTGCATCTTCCCCACAAACCAGAATTTTAAATGCCACTCAAGGAACAGTACTTACATCGAAATGTAAAACTGAAGTTGTTTATATAACAACTACCTCTATTTTGTTTGCAAAAGTGTTAAAGATTCGCTCTACAAGCCATCTGTAATTGTAGCACACTGTGAGGCATGAAGTACGTACATCCACTTATCAGTCCAATGTCACCAAGAGAGGGCAATTAAGTTATGGCACTTTCCTAGTATTTCAGAACATCGACTGAGCATGAAAGACCATGTTAGGGACAACAACAACAAATCCAACAATTTTACTGCAAGTACACCACATTGTACACAGCTAACTTCTCTAATTTCTGTACTAATTTTGCACACAGTTCTTGTGAAATGGTCCTAGATTACTGTCTCCTAGACTTAAACCAGCACTTGTCAAATACAAGAAACAAAATCAACAGTTTGGAAAGCAATATAAGCTCATACTTCAGAGTACTTGCCAGTAAAAAAAAATAAAAAATGACATTTCACTTTCTTAATGACAGCAAATCTTTCTGAGGAACACTTGAAACTGGAATCAGACTCACAGCACTACTTATTTTATGTTTAACCAATTCTGTATTTCTGTAGTTCATGAAATTCTGCCACTTCTAATGGTGCTTCTTAAAATATTCTTAGACCTTCACTTTTAATATTAACAGACAACTCACTTGAACTCCTTTCTGAAAATAAACATTCACTCTGACTTCAGATTTGCTTATACTCTTATTTTTTTGTATTCGTATAATTCCAGTTTCCTTTTAAAGTCATTATTTCACAAAAAAAAAGGAAAAAATTAGGTCACACGATAGTATTTTAGCTGTTATAACTATAAAGATTAAAAGTTCAGTTTAAGAGTTCATTTCAGTGGACAGTCTTAAAAAATACTGACCTTTTTCCCTACAGCACATCAGGTCATGCAAGCTTTACTCATGAGTTCTGGCCCGAGAAGAAAGATTCGCAATCTTTCTAAAATCAGTAGGTCTGCCTGTATAACTACACACACATATCCAAATCCTAATTAAGATTTCACTGAATATTCTAGAAGAAGCAACCAGAGCTCTACAGTATCACGGTAACACTGATGTTACGCCAGTGCGCTAAGGTACTCTGATGGGTTTCTTTTTGCTTTTACTTTGCAACGCTATTTATCCCCAATTAAAACTTGATGCACAGTGTTTCAGTGAGAAAGCCAAGCAGGTGTGCTAACAGCAGATTACTTCGTCCATAGTTCATACTTTCAACAGGTGACTTCTAAGACCTTCTTAGCACTAGTGTGTCATGTGACTGTGGGACAACTTGTAGCTTTTCCCATCAGCCTCATTTAAGGTGTTTTGTAACAGAAAAGAACCCTAATTCCAGCAATGCCTGGGTAATAATTTCGGGGAGTGCTACTCTGTCCCAGGTGTTTAAGTGACATGAAAGACTATAATACTCAAAACAAAATAAATAAATAAATAAGCTTACAAAATCGCCTTGTCATGTTTACGGAAAAAAATGTTAAGAATTCTGTATGCATAATGGAGCAAGATAAAACCCATCAGAATTTTAAATTAATACTTCTGAGGACTTGTATGACCTCCCTTGATCCTTCCAGCAGAGCACGCAGGCTAGAGAGATCAGACAGTCTGTCCCAGTGAACTAGCTTTCAGCTTCGATTAATAAGTCTCCCCTTTCTCTTAGGTCACATCCCTTAGTTTGTATCATTTTGCAAGCTCTGATCATATTTTACTGTAGAGTCTAAACACACACCTTTTTCAGTTTCAACACATAAATCACAGGAAATGAGAAACTAAAACAATTTCTTTTGTTTGGTCTGATTTCAGTGTATGCACATTATGTGTAAGGAGATGCCAAGTCTGCCCAAACAGCTTGTGTACATCTCTAGTAAGTATATGAAGTCGAGAAAAGACTTAAGGCTACACACTTTCTTGCTGAAGGTTTCCTCTGTCTTCCACTAGCTTTATACACGTTTTCAGTTTCACCATCAGCTTCAAGCAAAGCCAGTTGCTCTTTTGTGGATTTCTGAAGTCTTGAAGATTATTTGGGATACTAATAAGTTCTTTCTACTTGCCACTAATCTCTAGTTCTTGAAATAGCCATGACCTTCAGACAGCTTTTTACTGTCCTGTACCAAGGATGCCTGGATGAGCCAGTCATTCAGGTCATGATTGACTGAAATTCCCTTACTCTGTTTTTAATACCTATTTTAGGAGGAAAGTGAAGACAAGAAATTGAACGGGAAGTAGCAAAAATCATGAATTCAACAACAGAAAAGTAAACACAGATCTGGGAACTACTGGACAACTATCCCAAGGCACTAAAAGCAGGGTTTATTCTACTGTGTTACTTCCAGAACTTCCCTCCCTTCCTCTCAGCCTTTGCGGGGGTAAATCACTGACTTGAACGCCAAGACAAAAGAAACACTAAGATGCCGCAGGGAGGGATGTGTATCTGCATATTACATACTCAAAAAGCTCTCTTAATTAAACTGAAAATTAACAAAAAAGGCATAAATTCAGAAAGCAAGGAAATGTGCTGAGAAAAGTATATAAAGCAGCACTTGTCCAACATGGAAGATGATCTATCAGTTTCATATTCAGTAAGACTGATCCAATAATCAGGCTAGAGATAGTTAATGTTTATCAAGTTTGCTCTTAATTGCCCTTTCTGGGTTTCCCCCAAACCAGAGACTATCTAAAAATTTAAATGTAGCCTCTGACGATCAGAAATATTGTGTAGAACTCACTGCACTAAAATATTCTGGGAGAACCTGGCCAGCTTGCTCAGCAAGATATTTCAAAAAGTACAGCAACACACGTTTGTATGGGAACACTACACTTGTAGGTCTCATGCAGAATGACTATTCTGCTGTCTTGAAGTGTAAGAAAATCTGAATTAATTTTAACATTCTCTTCCATTTTGCCCATTTATGTTACTTTACCTCTAAAAAGTATCTGTAACTAGAAAATAATCACAAAGCTTATTAAGTAACTTACCTTCTTCATGTACTCTGTGACTGGGTTCTGTTGTAAGAATTCAGTACTTTCTCGTGTATAAAATCTCTCTGTGTCAGCAAGAAACTGAGATTCAAAGGACTCTTTATAGACAGTTAGTGTAGGCCCTTTTGCAAATGCATCATCTTCATTCAGCCCCAGCTCCACTATAAAAAAGGAGCAAGTAATGACAAAATTGTCTTTTATAAAACAATCTCTTGCAAAAAAAAAAACAGGTACCCTCTTTCTAATTTACATGAAGGTAATAAATTGTTACAGCATTAGCTCCATTTTTTAAAACTTTCAGAAGAATACATTTATTTTGCATTTTAAAAATAAGCAGCACAAGACACTACTCATATAAACTGCACTTTTTGATACATTACTAAATTGATGACAGTGAAGCTTTCCAAATCCTATCTCAAAAGATAGTGCAAATTCCTCTAAATTCCTCTCCGAGTTCCAGATTATATGCATAGATTTATTTATTTTTTTTTTAATTAATGCAACTGGTCATTAATCTACATGGCAAAACTCTCAATTTCATGCAAATGGGAAAAAACAATCCCACTCCACTTGGCAGACTACTATGCTTCTCCTCTGTCAGATTTGGTACCTAAATAACTGATTCACCAAAAATGAACACTCTTGTTTATCATTTGCACTTTTAAGCTTTATGTTATAGTCAAATGTAATTCTGTCAAGCATCTCTACAAAAATAAAGTTAAACAATACATAACTGCATTTATTTTACTGTGAAAATCTTTACTGGACATCCAAGGAGATGGACGCTATTTCTGGGCTTTGACACAGAATATGTATTTATTTAAGAGAGTAATAAAACATCAAAGAAATCTCATTTACCATAAGACTGTACAACTCCACTGATCAGCCTTGTATTGATAGTTTCACCATTTCTTTCCTTTTCAATCAATTTCAACACAGCATTTGTTACCTTAGGAAAGAGAGATTAAAAGTAAGTCAAGTACAGAGAAATCAGGTCAAGCACAGTATTTAATCACGAATATATTTCTAAAGTCAAGACAAGTCAATCCCTCAAGAACAAAAGGACACCTGAACATACGAAATTCCTACAGCCATCACAGAGTACGCTATGCCTTTAAGTTGTACAATGCAATTATAGTCCAATTAGTGGTGAGCTGTAAAAGCGTATGAAAATGCTTTGGGGGGGTTGTTTTTTGTTTGGTTTTTTTTTATTATTATTCCAAAAAGCACATTCCAAATCAAACTTCTGCTTGTTTTATACCTGAAATTCAAAAAAACCTGTGCAGTAAGAGCTGAACTAACCACCTGTACTTTACACAAAGCAAGCTATTGACTTATGCTGATAAACTGTGTTGCACCTACTGTTCCTCGAAACTGAAATCTAGCTATTTTTGTAATATAGTACAGACTTTCCATCACAAAATACTAGTCAATAAGAGTGAAATCAGCATACATAAACATAATATTGTACTGTGACAAGATGTCTTGTTTTATATTATGCTGATTTGTTAATTAATATTTTGTTGTCCTGAATCTCCCAGGCACCAGCATAACTGTAAAGATTCGCAGCAACATTAGAAGAGACCTGTTCTCACACAATCTTGACTCAAACCTTAAGACGTGACCATAAGTCTGTATTTATGCCTAGCTTGGCCACAGCTGAAGTTGTTACTTAAGACAAGCTTCCTTTCCTTTTTTTTTTTTTTAAAGAAAAAAAAGAGGTAACAGCAAAAAGAGGTAACAGAACAGTCTTGGTATCAAGGTTCAGACATGCACAGAAAGACCTATTCCCTCCCAAATATTTATCTTCTCAACACCACAAAGGAGAAGTAGAAGGCTCCTTTCAATTTTCTGTGTCCACTCACCCCCACTTCCATGCTCTTTCAAAATCACCTTGGAACAGTTACTAACAATATATAAAATTAATCTTGTAAAATAACACTATTGTTATAACAGTATATATACCTGCTTATTTAATGGCCTGAATAAGCAGTCTCTCCAGGTCACCAAGGCAAGCTAGAAGCAAAAGGAGGGAGATGAAAGATGGAACAAAGCAAATATTTGTATATACACACATACATGCAGGATAACGCCTTAAGGAGAGCTCATACTAGCTCATGCTAAATAATCAGAACTTTTAAAACGATTATATTTTGGCACACGTCTCACATAACAGTTTCACAATTACTATGTGTTTCATTACTAACTCTACCTAAGATGTTGCCCTTTCTGACCGTGCCAACTGCCAACTCTGAAAACGAACAAACCCTGTAAGTTACTTTGACAACATACAGCTTTGTTTTTTGGTGATTTGCAGGCTGACACAGTCCCTTAGCACTAGGACAGTGAAGCTAAGGAGGGAGGGAAGTAAGGATACCAACTGTTTTCCTACTATATGCAATGTTATTTAAGTGAAGCAGCAAAAGAACACTTTCCTACTGTTTCAACAGCAAGGACAATTATTATCTTTTATAAAAAAAAAAGTACTTTCAGTTATCCGCGATCCAAAACTTTTGCTATGCCTCTCCCTTTACAAAAAAAAAAAAAATCAAGATCACATATGAATCTTTCAGAACTGTACCAAAATAACTTACGTTACAAACCAAATGTTGTCTGAATCTTAGCAGCTTGGATGCTAAAAAATTTACAGACGTACTGAAGTCAACAGAAAGAAATGCAATTTACTTCTCCATTCTATATTTGAAACAATTGAATTCTAAGTGGAATGACAAGGCCACATTGATGCACACAGATAACAGTACAAGCAGAAAATATTCAGAAACGGACAACCCTCGACAGTCTAATACTGGTAATCCGAAGAAAGACAAGGCAGATTCAATCTGTGAGATGTTCAGATCCATGGAATTTTTACAAATATACTGGGGTGGAAGCATGGAAAGGAAGGAGATTTCCACTTTGGCCATTTCTTCAAAACTTCTGTGAACCTCCCACACATGAAGGGGTGATCTGCAGGATGATAATACAAACACAACAGATGGAAAGGATAAGTCGCTCACCTTAAGAAGCTACTTACCGAATAAATTTCATATATTCCTTTACGACCCTCATCGCACTCACGACGAACCCAATGTCGATTGAGGTAGGCACATATCCCATTCAATACTTTGCTTGAAAACCTATAATCTTCCCACTGTTGAGTATAGAATTTCAGCACACTCTCATCCATCAAATCTTCACCATCCTGAAATAACAAATTTGCCAGTACTGTTGGGTAATTTTAAGGTACAAACAGGATACATAAGGGTGTACGAGTTGACTGCGTAATAAATTTACACCATGCGATGTGTTTATAGGAAACATAGTGACAATATATTTACATTAATGAAGCAGAAGGCCAGTATGAAATTCAGAAATTGAAACACTGGCAAAAAAAGAACAGCAGAGACAAAACTCCCTCCTGTGACAGAGAGCACGAGGGCACCATACATCAGAAAGAGAGAGGGAGACTGAAGAGCATGCTGGGTAAAACACACCAGTGCAATGGAAACAGATTCAACGTGAAAGTCTCCATAAAATATATCGCCCACTGCCACTGCTGCTACTTGGGGACCTGAAACAAGTGAGCATGGGTGAGCTCTTCTCTAGGACCCTGGTCAAGCAGGAAGTGGAAATATTCCTGGAAACATGTATGGCATCATATGTATTCTTCTTACAGAAAAGAAAATAGAAGATTTAACACATAGAAGTTCGAGTATCAGGCAACAGCCTGAATGGACAAGGGAATAAAACTAGGAGTGTGTTGTAGCTAAGATCTCAGACACCTTTATGCAGCATCATAAATTAATTATACAGCAGGCTTGATAGGCCACTGACAATTCTTTTATTATTACTCAAAACTAAAGTCTCAGAAGTTAAAAGCACGGTGCC
This sequence comes from Trogon surrucura, assembly GCA_020746105.1. Classification (NCBI taxonomy): domain Eukaryota; kingdom Metazoa; phylum Chordata; class Aves; order Trogoniformes; family Trogonidae; genus Trogon; species Trogon surrucura. The sequence continues at coordinate 24,992,339 of CM036622.1, read as the reverse complement.
TTTCCAAAAGTAACTAGGAACTGTCCTCTTACAAAGCAGCCCAACATACAGCTCCATTAGCAGTTTGTTTATTACATTAAATTAATGGCTGCCATCAGGATTTTCCAACATTACAGGTCACCATTTTTCCAGCATTACTAACATGATGGTTAATCAGTTAGAAAGTCTAGCTACTGTTGTTCAAGAAACAGGAGAGCTTAAGATGGCATATCACATCTATCAAAGACAGAAACACTGTTTTGTCTTGAAGAGGAAAAGAGCTCACAGGCACACGTAGCGACTGATCCATGCCCAAGATAAAGCCTGCAAAACTCTTTGTGATTAATGAAGACAAAAAAGCAAATTTCCAAACCACTCCATCTACTTCCAGTGGCTGCACACAGCTCCAGGTTTGCTGATGCAAGTTCTTCTCAATCTAGCCCATACTACTACTTCAAATGCAGGCTGGTCTAAGGTCCCATCTTACCTTAAGAAGATTTGTCAAGTAGTTCTTCAGAAACTCTTTTAGCCGTTTGTACAATTCCAAGCCAACAAACTGAGCTCCTCCAGGTGTCTGGCCCTTTTTCGATTTAGAAGGAGGTACTCCAGCTCCCCGTGCTTGATTAGACTGGTGTACACTAGTACAGTAGTTATAAACGTGACTGGCATGAAAAGTTAAGGAATACATATGTGCCAGCATGAGACATTAAAAATATAGTGAAAAACATATTAATTTCAATAAGCTACTTTTATATTACTGTAAATGACTTATCCGCAATACAAGATGCACTAGCCCACACTAAATCAAATCAAAGCTGAAAAAATGAAGTACTTTTCAGCAGAATTATCTGTAGCAGAAATGTGTCAGACGGCTGAGTACACTGCAAATGCTGACACCAAGAATAAATTTACCTAACTTAACTTCGTAAGACCACCAAGAAAACAAAGCACCGGAATTTGCCAATAAGATGATTTTCAATATTTAAATGAAATTTATTTGCTGTATTATATTTGCCTTCTACAAATACGTAAGATTTCATTTGAACAGTAAGAAATTTCAACACTAGCCTCAAGCAACATTCCGTAGCTGAAAACACAGAAGATAATATTTTTGCATTCTTTCAAATGTAATCCTTTACAAAAGATTTGGCCATTTAATGCTGGTAGAGAGGGGACAAACCTAGAAAGCAGTAATGGTGAGACACACAGATTCCAATGTACACCATCAGATGAGATTCACCAAAACCCAATTTTAGGCTATAAGTATAATTCCAACATTTAAGTATGTGGTAGCAATAATTTTTCCTCTCATACTAACACAGTCTGCAAGACTTGCTTGACCTGTTAACGTAAGATTTCAAGAAAACATTTGCTTTACCTGTTAACATAACATTCCAAACACTCTAATCTAAAACATCCAAATATTCGGAATTCCTCCAAAGTAGAAAGTTGCTTTAAAAACTTCAAATAAGAAAGTATTGCGAAAGAAACTGCACTTCACAAACAAGGAAAATAAACTAGCTTGGAAGCACTCAAATTCAACTTGATGAAGACTCAGATCTAACAAAAATTACCCTAATGACTCACCCAGCAAAGCATTAGTCAACAGAAGTGAAGCTACTGAACACTCATGCTTCTACTGATGGTTCGAGGGCAGGCTTTTGAGTCACATCTCTCGTTAGAGAACATCCTATTAAGCAATCCAGCAGGTCTAATTTGGCTTTAACTAATGGGTTGAGATTTAACCACTAGACAGGTTTCCTCCACAGTTTGCCACATATTAGAAAATTAATAAATTGCCAAGATTTGCCTTTTATCTTTCCCTTCAGAAAGACCGAGCACAACATAATGGAAGACATCAGCACAATTAAATTCAAAGGGAATTATAAACCACAAATATATGATGCATTGCAGTCATTATGAACAGACTTGTTTCTAGTATTTAAAGAGTAAAACTCAAGCAGAAAAATCTCTTAAAATACCCAGTTAAGTCTCCTGTAATTACTTTAAAAAAAAAAAAAAGCTAAACAGACAAATCATATCCTTAAGCTGGTTTAATGACCAGAGTATCCTGCATGCCACCAGGCACAAGGCTCACAGCCTTTGTATCAAACTGAAAGGAAAGCTTGCTCACATACATGCCTGTACTCATGTACTTGTTCAGAAAGTCACTGCATTTCATCCAAGATAGTAATACCCTTTTTCTAAGATTAACTTTTTCTGAGAACATACAGCATATATTTCTTACCCATTACCTCATGCAGGTGCCAAATAACCAGATTTCCCATGATACAAATCAATAACATAGAATTTTCATATGTGCTTAGTAACTGAGCTTTGATCAGCCTCTTATCTCCATCAGCCACTTATTTCCTGGACATGAATGATTTCTTTCAGTTCTTAGTCATTTGTTTGGTCACCTTTCGTGGCACTGTTGCTACACGCACCATGTATGCTTCCGACTTCAGAATGCCCTGTTCAAGTGAGGAACGCCAAAGAGCATAACCATTTTTCTCTAGATACATAACTTACTTTTCACAAATAAGAAAACCAGGGTTTACCTTACAGTTTAAGTTTAAAACAGTTAATATAAGGTTCTCTGAACTGTGTATGGGAAGTGTCTGTCATCATGATACAAGGAATTTAGGGCTGATTCATAAATACCCAGTTGACAGTCTTGCCTCCTTCTTCCCCACTCTCTCCTATCCCGATTGGTTTTGAGCAAGCCTAAAAATATGAGGATTGTCCAGATGACAGGTAATTCTTGCAGTGTTTGTGAATACTGTCTCATGAAAGTATTCTTTCTGTTCTTCTCCAAGAACAACAGCCTTCAGAAAAATAAAATACCAAAGTTAGAAGACAGAAGCCTTTTTCTAACCCCCTACATTCTGCTATTAAACACAGGATTCCTTGTAAAGTAAACACAGAGACTGATACCTTTTGTCCATGTCTGACAGTAATCAACTCAAAGCTGGAGTGAAAATGCACCAGTACTGCCTCACTTGTTATTACAGCTTCAGTCTTGCCAGTGTCCGAGGCAGACCTTTGAAAGGTTCTAGTTTAGTTGTTCTATGCAAGTCAAGCTGAAGTTCATTTGCCTGTGCAGAAGGCAGTTCACAAGCCTACATAACAATTTGACATATTATATACTTTATTTACAATGTGTGTCCTCATCTGCTAAAGTCAACCACCGACAGAAAGACTGACATATTCAAAACAAAATCAGACTTGGGTTTCTTACAACGAAGTACATGACAGCCCATCTGAGAATCACAAGGGGAACACTATGAAAAGAATTCGTTGCAGAAGGCGAACTAATCCCCTCAACTGCTTTGTACGCTGGAAGCCATACACATATCCAACCAGCTATTAGGAACATTTCTGTGCGTGTCTGCACAATTCTGCACTGCAGTTTGCATATTACAACAAGCAGAGAAGTTAATTCATCAATAGAATAGCTTGCACTGCAGTGAAGCTGTGCTGCTCCCCAAGCTTCTGGCTGCTGAACTTCAGATGTGGCTCAAATAGACAAGCCATCCACAGGAAGAACACAGATCAAGAACAACCTCCTCTAACTTCTACACTTTTCTTACAGTGAAGGAGAAATGACATTTACTTATCCAAATCAAAATTTGAGGCAGAAAATGCAAGAAATTTTATAAATGGATTCAGTGCTGTGCTGTTTGAGATGAAAAAAAATTTTTTCAGAACTTCAATTCTTTTCTGAAACTCTTCAAAATTGGATACAAGGAGCCAAAACCAAATTAATTTTACTACCTTTGTCTTCGATATAATTTACACTGATTTTGACAACCCTGATTCAGTTTATAAAGCCAGGCAGTCTAAAGGGAAAAAAAAAACCAAAAAATTCCCACACTGCCACACCCTAACGAATTTACAGCCTTGTAGGAAATGATGCTGATGCACAACCCACCTGGAGGGCTGACTTGCCATATTTAACTACTGTCCCTGTCCCCAGACCCTTTGCTGGGAAGGTCTCAACTTCTGTGTCAGCCCAAGGGAAGCAAAACAGACTCTTTCAGAAGCAACACACACAATTTTTTGAGCAAGTATGCCATCAAAACACAAGCTTGAGCACACCATGGTCACCTTTCATCTACCCTCCACTCCAGAAAAGCACAAAAACCGTTCTGCACAGCGTTTTTTGCCTCGAGGGGAAAACATGCGAGACAAGTACCAGTTTTGTAATTCAACACACAACAGGAAAACACTCAAGATTTTACACTAATGGGTGCAAATTACTCAGTTTCACGTAAGTCCCTAATCTTAAACTTTTTTACAAAGAAAACAGTTCTGTTGAGGTAATAACTTACTCCCCTTTCAGCAGCACAGCTGGGTCCCTACAATTCTTCCATTTTGCCATGAAAAATTAATATAACTGGAATAAGCTTGCTTGAGGAACAGGTACGTAAAATTAAAAGGAACTGACAGCAAGCAGAATTAATACAATGTAGAAAAAAACGACGGAGCAGAGAGAAATCACAACAAAGTTTTTGAAAAGGAGAACACATGCAACAACAACAAAAGCTGAAAAACTCTCGAACCAGAATTTCTCTCTCATTACTTTTAGTATCTTTACTATAAAGATCAGTTTTAGGCATAAATTTGCTATTTCATAAATTAAGCAGTAATTAACTGTATGCTGAGGGCTCTATCACCTCAACAGCTGCCCTACAGGAACAAGTCAAGGCGAGCTCCACTTCCGTTCAAAAATTTGTATTTTCCTAGATAACACTGCAGACATGCAAGAACGTGTAGAAAGTTACTGAAAATATTGATAGGAAAATTGATAGTAAAGATTATGGAAGTCTTGTATTCTTGTAAAACTACTTCTAATACAAGTGGCTTACTATATTTACTAGAGAGTAGCTGTACGTTATTTTCTTCAAAACAATTAAAAGCCATTTCAACTCCTGTGCGTCCAGAAGATGAGGCTCTGCAAACCTCACAAAGCCACCTCATGCATAAGCAAAGCTGCTGAGAGAAGTGGATGCACCTATGTGACTTTAATGTTTCATAAGCTAAAGACATGAAGGAATTTTGCAAAAGTTTTTGAAATTATGAAGTCCCCAAAAAACAAACACTTTTCAGACCCACTTCAGGTTCATGAAGAGCAGCAGTAAAATAAAATAAAAAAAAAAGAAAGAAACCTTCATTCTTTTCAGAGAGGCATCAGCAAGAGCCTATTTTAAGTATCTCCAGTTCATCATCCAGTCAGGAAGGGTTACTCCCACAAAGCAGTTTAAAGAAAACAAACAAAAAAATTCAGACCCTGAGTCCAACTCCACATATTCTCAATTTGTGTTTCAATACACTTGATCCTCAACTCTATTACAAATTTCAGTCTTTATCTAAACATAACTGCACTGCTAAACGATCCCCATTTTAATCAGGGAAGGACTGAGGCAGAGGCTGAAGGAGCTATTACGGTATCGCCACGCAGCTGCTATGAAAATCCAGGCATAACTGAGCTCAGGCATGTTTCTACAAGTCTGAGATCAGAGAAACTTCCAGCAAAAGACATCTGAAGACTAACGGATAACTTCTTGTTTCCTTCTTCATGGCATAAACTTGAAAGAAACAGAGAAGCACCAAGTTTCAAGGAAAGGACAAAAATTCAAAGCCAAATGCACATATAAAGTGTGCAGTCTTTATGCCAGGAAGTGTAAAACCCACCATAACTGAGGTTGCTTTTAAGTTTAAAGTTTTTTTGCATTGTCAGAAATTGGTTTTGTACAAAATATTCTTGGTTACTATAAAAAGCAAGTAGAACAGCAAGCGATCATTGTGAAGAGGAGCATAAAATAAGAACTGATTGTATTAGCATAAACACATTCAGCACTTTGTTTAAACTGAAGAAACAATTTTTATAAATACACACAAAGCCCATACAATTATACTCACCTTTCCACACACACACACAAAAGTGTATTTGGTACCATTTCAGTATGTAAACAAATACATTTACCCCTAGTTTCATATTCCACACAAGCCCTAACTGGTACATGAGAAAAGCTATGAAATACCATATTGAATACAAGCAGGATTAATGCCAGCAGACAGTAGAGGCTGCTTTGATGTGTGCCCTTATCCAGAGTGTCCTTAAACACATTTGACATGAAAGTGAAAGGATGACTTGGAGTGACAGAATCTCAAGAGAAAGTACAACAGTTTCTGAGGTTTAAAAACTACATGCCCTAACACTCCATCATCTGTTCTGTACGGAAAAAGCACAACAACCTCTTCAGCGAAAAACCCACAAAGCAACATATCATGCTGCCTGGTAACAACAGATTCACGTGATCAGAAAATAAAAGATTCTTATAGTTTTAATATACATGTGCTGATCTGAAATCCTACTAAACCCCAGCATTTTCCATGAAAGCCATTACGACAAGAAATGCAATGGAAGCTACTACAAAAGACCTTGGCAAACGGATGCCAAGAGAAGAGCCTGGTGGTTTTGCTTGGGCAATGTGTGCTACCGGTGCTGAATCTATCTATAGGAAAAAAAAAAATGTTAAATGCATTCATACATTCTCATTATGGACACACAGATTCTCCTGAGTCATCTGGTATTTTTAAAATATAAGTACAGTACTCTTAATTATTTAATGTTCAACACAATCTTCTCCTTTACCATTTGCTAACATCTGAGAAAAAAATAATCTCAATTTATAAAACAGATTACAGTAACCTTCTGTGATGTACAACTGCTTACATTTAGTCCAATGGATAATCGGTAACTACCACTTTGTTAAAATAAGTTAACAAAATTAAATGACAACAAGCAAATTCAAAAACAAGGAAAACACATTTCATGAAATAATGAAATGTGACAGTACAACCTAACCTTTACCTAATCTTACTTTAAAATACTTAAGGCAATTACTTTTGAAAAGAATTACTGTGGCTAATAATGGAACAATAATATAAGAAGAACACTCGTAAAATTTAATTTATGGGTATAAGAGTTGAGCAAATTTTGAGTCACAGTAAATCCAGCCCTTTGCTTCAAAATTTCAGTTAAGAGCTACACAAGTCACCATCCTTGGAGGTGCTCAAAAAACGTGCAGACGTTGCACTTCAGGACATGGTTTAGTGGTCAGGGTGGTGTTGGGTTGACAGTTGGACTTGCTGATATTGGAGGTCTGTTCCAACCTTAATGATTCTGTAATTCTGTGATAATTACTCTAAACACAACTACTCAAATGTAGTACAGGTTGAAATTAACAGTGTGATTTTTATGTACACAACATCAGACTTTGAAAGCCAATCTGGACATTGCAGATGCACTTTTTAGTACACCTTCCATACTACTGTATACACCTTAACAACGAAAAGATTGTAAGGCATCTTTGCGTAGATAAAAAACCTTTTTTTGTTGTGAATTAACAGTACTTGAAATCTTTAAACAGTCTTATTTTTCCCAAATGAATTTTCTTTAAATATTAAAAGCAGACAAAAAGGTTCCTCTGTTCTGTATGAGCATAAATTAATTACGCTGTCCAAAAACATTCCTTCAAAATGCTCCTCAATTATATTTTGTATATCAAGACAACGAAAGCACGAGTTTATGCCAAAAAAAGTAATTTTTGACATTTCCAATAAAAAGTGCAGATATATGAAACAAAAGCATACCACTAAGCTTTCCATTCACCAATCATATCTGGAAATTGAGAAGCTGATGTGTGTTTGGAGGAAGGAAATAAGAATTTGAGAAAGTTATTCAGCTTTTTGTGTAAGTCACTATGAAAAACTATGTTAATTTAATACAGTGCAGGAAAGTTTTCTGCTAGTCTGCTTAAGACATCTAAAACAAGAAGAGTTACAAAATGCTTTCATTCTTTGTACTGCAGAGTTTAAATCCACATGTATGTAAATGACAATTCATCCTCTCACACCATGAGGCCTGAGTAAAATAAATTGCAGACTCACCATTAGTTTGAAAAACGGGCATCACCTTCTGCCAAAAAAAAAAACTGGCACAAGATGTATGCATATTTTAACACTCCAAATGGAGTCTAAGAGGTGGTCATAAAGACAAGCGAGCTACAGCAAATAAATACAAGCAAGCTGAGTAAGAATAATTCTAAGAAAGTAATAGGTCTTCCACCAACAACTCAAAACAGAACCGCTTAACTTGCTACATGCAAGCATAGTTCTTAACTGGCAGCTTCCTCCAAATAAACTAATGCCAGAGAGATTCTGTACACACTGATACTACCATTTTAATGCTCCTTGACTAATTCCAACAAATGGGGGTCCTTTTATGCTGCTGCACAACAGCAGCTTTAATTTTTTTTTCTCCTTGGCATAAAGAAGAGAGAATTACTTCCAGAGTGAACCACCCTTTCAGGTGCAGGTTACCAAAACTTGCTGTTGTCCTCCTGAGCTCCAGGAGTGACTTTACCATTGCTCTAACACTGACTTTTATAGCCCAGTTATGGAGCTAACAGCCTGTGAATTAATTGCCACTAAAAGAAAAATAGGGCAAAAAGCCCCCTCCTTCACAACATTGGTAAAGCTGTTAGGTCTATCATTCCTAAAAATCTCATTAATCTTACTACTGCTCTTTTCCGCATGAAGCCAATACTTGGCATGTAACCCTACGCTAGCTTGTGATGCAGCCTGTCACAAGATGTTAGTTACTACTGCAGGAGCTACTAGGCTCTTCGGTATTAGAAATTACTTAGGAGAGAAAAATATCCAGACAAAGGATTTCATTTTCAAGAATCTCACAAGAATCTCACACATGGGAAAAAACACACCGGCAAAACAAGTCACAGGAAAAAAAAAGAAACCCAGTCTCATCTTCAAGAGCAATCACCATTCTAAAGGAATTCTCTTTCTATATGGAAGTTGTAAATTCTCAATAGGAAACACAAAAACCATTCTTCAGAATGTAATTAAAGTATAATAGTTCACTGATCTTCATAATCATAAGAAGCAATAAATAAAAATATCACAATTTCCATAAAGGACTGCTCTTTCTGGTTAGGTGCTTTGGCATAGCTGACAGGACTGAAAAACATGCAGCACTGAAAAACACTTGGTGATCAAGTGATCTAACAAACATATACTCTGCAATCAAAAGCACAAATGACTCTAAATAAGAAAAAGTAGGGATGAGGATCTTGATAATCATTCAGAAACAAGATTTCTTGGTTCATCTCTTCAGTATTCTCAGATCTAGAAAACCCCTGGAATAATCAATCTGCTTCTTCTCCCACTGAAATGAAGGGGAAAAAGCCCACGTGAAGTACAAGCTCTGACCTGTACTCAGAGACTAAATCTCACAAAAAGACACTCTGAAGAAAGAAAATGAGTGGAGGCAGGCTGCAGGTCCAAACTATCTGAATTGCCTAACTCTTCCAATTCCTTCCCAGATTCACTTGAACAAGGCACAACAGACTTCCACATCTCCAATCAGTTTTGGCTGAAAATTCGATACCAAAAACAGGACTAAAGGCAGCCTTGCTTGTATGCATGGTGCTCCTCCTCTTATAAATTAGAGGGAAGAAACAGAATTGGCAATACCCTGAGGAAAAAAAAAAGGGAGGACAGGGGGGAAAGAGGATAAGGAAATGACCACAATGTCCACTAAGCAAGACTTCCAAACTGCTGCCAGACCCCAGAATCCAGTAGGGCTTCAGACCAATTACAGCTGCAGCTGAAACTCATCTGCATCTGTTCTGCTTTCCAAGCCGTTTGATAGGCACAGCTTCCAAAATAAAAGTCCATCAATCTACTAAATTCACTGTATGCAAAGACTGAGCAAACGTGTTACAGAGACTGCAGCTGAAAAGGGAGTAATCTTTTAAGCACAACTTTTGAACATACTTACTCGGTATGGGAGGCAAAGTGCAGTTTTCTTTACAGCAGATGTAAAACTCTAAGCCTGACCAGTGTCAAATATTCTGAGATATCAGGCTGTTAAATTAATCCACAAATGAAAGTCAGCCATCAAAATTATCCATGAAATTAATTCACTTATGAAAGGAACAAAAACCGTCCTTAGTTTCAGACCAAACAACTCCTTGAAGTAGGTATAAGGAGGAACGAGTGATCAACAGCCAACGTATCCCTTTTACAGCATCATTCCAAGAATATCTGAGAACTTCTAGAGAGTAAAAAAAGTGCTTTAACATTACCGTTATAATAAGTACTTAGCCTTCACCTGCCCTGCTTGACAAACCTCACCAACAGGAATGTATTAAAGGCACTCAGATGAAAAACTCTGAGGTTCTACTACACGTCACATTTCTATCAGACGTTCACCTTTTGCATACTTGTTTCTTTCATTCAAGAACAACGCTGAACTTAGTGCTGCAAATCAGTCATTTTAAGCCTTAAGAAAAGTTGTGATCCCAAACCAAATGTTATTTCATCTTCCCACCACTATTAAAGAAGTATCCTAGAAACACCCAGTAGACTGCTCAGTTTATTTCCCAGCCCCACCAGGAAGGTGGATTCTGCAGACACAAATAAGATTACACATTGACCCTGAGAGTACAGAAAACAATATTTTCTATCTCCTTAGAACGTCCAGAGAACTACGTAACCAACTGCTTCAGAGCCTTCGAGCTTCTCTTTTATAAAAGCTCTGTCCTTTCAAAAAAATGAACACAGACTAAAATTTAGTATGCAATTCCAAACTTGCGGCAGCTTTAGGCATTAATTTATGTATCAGACCAATAACCTTTATGAAAAACTCCTCTAAAAATTGATAAAGAAAACCAAAACTACTTAAATTAAAATGATGGAAGAAATGATGACTGAATAAATTTCCTGTATGTCTACACACTTTGCTGTACCACCATCTTCTTAAGCAGTGCTTACTCTACAGAGCAACACAAGGTCACAGGTGTGAACACAGAAAACCAGATGCAAACCAGAGGTGGTTCCTCACCAAATCCATTTACATGACACTTTATAGGTGGAACATAAAAGAAAGATTTCTCACCTTCCAAAGTCCTGAAGTCAAACACTGAAGCTATAATGCAGCAAGAGGCTCGCCCCTCCTTTAAATTAGTTACAGAAGATCCTGATGCACTGTCTGAAACTAGTTTCTTACAATTTCCCAAACAGCACTTCAGCACCCACACAGAAGCATGAACAAAAACCCCTTTTAGTGTCTTGTAACAACTCCCAGAATGGAGAGATGCTGGAAAATTTCAAGAGCTCCCTAATGCAAGCTAGGAATTCAAGAGAAATCCATTGGCACATTTTCACCAATAGCTGGAAAATTATAATACCAACTCAAGAGTGAAGTACTACTTTGAGGATGGCAACAGAAAAATTTTCCAGGTAACCAGATGTTATTACCAATAAGACCTGCAGCATAATACCAGAGACTAACATATAAAGAGAAAATAATTTCCGTTTTCTTTTGGTGTATTGTGGACTGAAAATTAAGCTAATTAATAAAATCACTTTAAACATTTGCTCTGCAAAGATAATAGTAATCAAACCTGAAATCCAGGGGTAGCCATAATTGTGAAGACAGTTTTCCAGACAACACTATGTTCCTGCCTATTTGCCAGTACGATTAAACAGAAAAGGCTAATTTTCAAAATAAAAATATATGTTTTAAATAGTCATGATGGAATTTTGAATTCAGAAAAGTAAAAACTACTAACAGTGAAAGTATTAGCTAGCTTAGGCATTAGGATACGTGTAGAGTTCCATGTATCTGGATTTTGCCATGCTTTGCCTGGTGTAAACCTGTTGAATTCCAGCTCTTAGGTCATCCCATATCTGGTCAAGACCAATCTGTTTAAGTCCATGCGGGTTCTGACTCCTATTTGATGACATTTTGTATTTCCTGTAAAGTCTTCCAGTGCAGAAGCGTGAGATGTGGTTATTCCTCCATCAGAATCACAAGTCAAGTAACATTCTAAACTCAGCTGCAGTAACTCAGTGAGATATCCTTTACACACACAGAGTGATGCTTCCCAGGAGAATAATCTGCAAAAGCAAAAGAAAATATACACATTAAACCATAGTCCAAACTCATGATTTAATTGAATTTAATCGAAAATTTTTATTTACAAAGATGAGGGATTTTTAATATCAGAACCAAGGAACATAATTTTGCAATTCTGCAACCCATACAAAATGTGGCCGAGTGCCCAGATCTCTTCAAAGCAGCAGGTACTTAGGTCAGTGCTGCTGACAACAAAACTCTAATGCTAGTAAGAAAACGTAACAGTAAAACACTTTCCAAGCAGTAGACATAATTCTACTAAGAATTGTTTCCTCCCTATATAACATTAAAACTCCAGTATTTCCAAATAACTCAGTGCTCTGTGGTAAATCATTGCTTAACAAGCATCTAGATGCATATTCAAGATTAACCAGAACATACTGAGAATAACTACTTTTCTTTGGTTATCAATTGAAAGTCTGTGGTACCTTGGAGCAGAGAATTCTTCTAATCTGGCAAACGGATGCTTACGTTCATTTTTTTTGCTAAGTAAATGAACACCACTGCCTGCACAAAATAAAGATTGTGCGAACTGTGAATAGAAGAATAAGAAACTAAGAAAATACACTACTCCCATTAGTGCTTAAGTACACAAAGTTTGGGAGGTAGTGAAAAGATGGTTATCAATCGGTGGTTACTGTCACCTGGAAAGGACTACAGAGAATACAAAGTAAGGAAGATCCATTTTTACACAAGTCCTTAAAAATACCTTGCAATTTAAAAAAAATTATTTTGCAACAAAATTAAGAAGATACCCCAAAATAACAAACAAAGTAATACAATTAAAAAAAAAACCAACACATAGTTGTAGAAAGTTAGAACCAATTTACTCTTACTGCAGCCTTCCAATATATAAAGGGGGTTTAAATATGAAGAAAGACTTTTTACTGGGGACTGCAGTGACAGGACAAGGGTCAATGGCTTTTAATTGAAAGAGGGTAATTTCAACTGGATGTAAGAAGAAATTTTTTACAATAAGGGTGGTGAAACACTGAACAGGTTGCCCAGGGAAGCTGTGGAAGCCTCCTCCCTGGAAGTGTTCAAGGCCAGGCTGGACGGGGCTTTGAGCAACCTGGTCTAGAAGAAGGCGTCCCTGCCCATGGCAGGGGGGTTGGATCAGATGATCTTTAAAGATCCCTTCCAGTGCAAACCATTCTGGTTTTCTGTATCCTAGAGCCCATTGACCGAAATACTCAAAACACAGCAAAATAAAATTACTTCTTCCCATGTTTCGACAGCAAGAATACAGCTTTATGATAAACCTGTCCTGTAATGGAGCCTGCTGGCCAAGGCTGATAGGGACACCTCCATAATTTCAAGGATAGTATAAGTATAAACCTGTTAAATCCTATTGTTTGTTTTCAACCTTTGAGCAGCAGAAAATAAAGATACTCCTTCAGGGTCTGCAGTACATCATAGGTGTTTTGTCACAGCCACTTCTAGGCTATTGCATGTTCCACTCCAGGCTTCACACTATTTCAATGGTTAAGTACTCTTATATGTCACCTGATCTTCACCCAATTATTCGTCAGACTTCTACCTTATCTCCTTGACCCTAAGAAGATCAGCTAAGAATCAAGACATTTCTTCAGATTTTTTAGTCAATGACTGCCTTACTGCAGTAACACAGAAGTTACCACTCCTAATAGTCCTTTACTATCCATCACCACAAGCATTTAAATCTCAAAGTAAAAAAACATTAAGAAGTATTTTCATTATGTCAATCTGAGCAACATGTACTGACTCACTTCAACCAGCAGCTATTTTTTCTATGAGCAACAGTTACCTAGAAGATTAGGAGGAAAAACAAGAATTCTATCAACCTATATCTTACAAAACATATGCTTAAAATTCAACCTTGCTATTGTTTCTACAATTATAGCAAACTGGTTATTAAAGTCGCATGGAAATAGTTCATCATCATGCTAAAGTGTAATTCAGATCACACCTTGTTGGTATTTAACTTCTCTCATTTCTGAAAATCGAACCTGCTGCACTACTAATAATGACAGACCTCCACAACAGCAACGAGAGCCAGAAAGGACAAAGGTCCACAAGTGGCCACTTGCCTCTGCTGCAGGAAATGCTCTGTGCACGTTACACACCCATGATCTCGGACTATGATCCTAAGTCAGTATTGCAATATAAAGCAGAAATTCAGGAGAGAAGAAATTCTTTAGTTCCTTAAATCAGGATCTATTTGAACTCTCCACAAAAGCAAGAGAAGACATGGTTACAAATCTACAACTCTACGACTGCAGTACGTGTAAAAAGTAAGTGACCGTTACTCTCTTACTAATCTGCAAAGCGCAAACAGCCAAGAATTAGAGTTTATTTTAATACAAATATTTTGGTGTAACTAATACAAAATACTCTGCTGCTTTATAAAAGTTGATAACCAAAGGCCTCACTAGCTAGCAGAAACCATAATCAGTACAATAGTTCACAACTGGGCCAAGGTCCCCTCCCAGGCAGCCTGCAGAGAAGAGTGACAGCCGGGGCTCTTCCTCACACATCTCTCCAGGTGTCTGTGAGCAGCAGTCACCATTCCACTGCAGGCCTGCGGGTCTGCTCAGCAGATGCGGACTGTCCCCCTCCCTGAGGATGGAAATATTTAAATTTCTTCTCTAATTAAGCACCTCTAATTAAGATCACAGAATCACAGAATGGCCTAGGTTGGAAGGGACCTTAGAGATCATCTAATCCAACCTCCCTGTCTGATTTAGATGAGGGGATTAAGGGCACTCTCAGTAAGCTTGTAGATGACACCAAACTGAGCAGGAGTGCTCATCTGCCTGAAGGTGGGAAGGTTCTCCAGAAGAACCTCAACAGGTTGGATCGATGGGCTGAGGCCAACTGCATGAAGTTCAACGAGGCCAAGTGCCAGGTCCTACATGTGCGTCACAACAACCCCAAGCAGTGCTACAGGCTTGGGGTGGAGTGGCTGGAAAGCTGCCTGGTAGAAAAGGACCTGGGGGTGCTGGTGGAAAGTCGGCTGAACATGAGCCAGCAGTGTGCCCAGGTGACCAACAAGGCCAATGGCATCCTGGCCTGTATCAGCAATAGTGCTTCCAGCAGAGTAGGGAGGTGATTGTGTCCCTGTACTCAGCACTGGTGAGGCCTCACCTTGTGCACTGTGTTCAGTTTTGGGTGCCACAGTACAAGAAAGAGATTGAGGTGCTGGAGCAGGTCCAGGGAGGGCAACAAAGCTGGTGAGAGATCTAGAGCACAAGTCTTACAAGGAGTGGCTGAGGGAATTGGGGTTGTTTAATCTGGAGAAGAGAAGTCTGAGGGGAGACCTTATCATTCCTCTACAACTACCTGAAAGGAGGTTCTAGTGAGTTCAGTGTTGGTCTCCCATGCAACAAGTAATAGGATGAGAGGAAATGGACTCAAGTTGCACCAGGTGAGGTTTAGGCTGGATATTAGGAAAAATTTCTTTACTCAAAGCGCAGTGAAGCATTGGAACAGGGTGTCCAGGGAAGTGGTGGAGTCACCATCCTTGGATGTGTTCAAAAAATACATAGATGTAGCACTTCAGGACGTGGTTTAGTGGTCACGGTAGTGTTGGGAGAGTTACACTTGATGATCTTAGACGTCTTTTCCAACCTTCATGATTTTATGTTCTCCTAGATTTCATGCAATGACAAAGACTATCTTTTCCCAGAATCTTTTACATTCATGGATGTTCCTCACCCACACTGCACTAATTTTCCCTTCCCTTCCCCTAAATTAACCCTCTGTATTTAAGTCAGCATGTAGCCATTAAATGCCATGAGAAAGAACTTCATTTTCATTTTTATTTTCTTATGCAGTCCACTACATAGAAATACACTTTATAAGCAATAAATTTCACTGCATTTGACAACATTACTTCACTCTGCCTTGGCTGGCTTTCAATTTAAATTTCACAGCTGAAGACATGAATAGAGAATGTTAGCATCATGTCACTAACTTCCTAGACTCAAATAACTTCTTTATTAGTTACTACTCAACACAACTAGTCAACCCAGCAATATATGAATGTTATAAACTACTATTTTTTTTGCAGATTTATTTATACGCAAAAAAAAAAAGAAATGTAATATTAATATATTACCTTAGAGGAGTAAAGCTTCACCACTTAAGTATACTTTAACTACGAAAGCATATGTGTGAAAGCAACCCTTCGTACCTACTCACAGAATCACAGAATGTCAGGGGTTGGAAGGGACCTCAAAAGATCAACTAGTCCAGCCCCCCTGCCAGAGCAGGATCACCTACAGTAGATCGCACAGGAACGCGTCCAGGCGGGTTTTGAATGTCTCCAGAGAAGGAGATTCCACGACCTTCCTGGGCAGCCTGTTCCAGTGCTCTGTCACCCTCACAGTGAAAAAGCTTTTTCTAATGTTTTTGTGGAACCTCCTGTGTTCCAGCTTGCATCCATTGCCCCTTGTACTGTCAATGGACATCACTGAAAAGAGCCTGGTTCCATCCTCCTGACACTCCCCCTTGACATATTTATAAACATTTATGAGGTCACCCCTCAGCCTCCTCTTCTCCAAGCTCAAGAGACCCAGATCCTTCAGTCTTTCATAGAATCATAGAATGGCCTGGGCTGGAAGGGACCTTAGAGATCATTTTAATCCAACCTCCCTGTTGTGGGCAGGGACGCCACCTCTCGACTAGGTCAGGCAACATGTGAGAACCGAACGGGAATCGAACCCACGACCTTTGGTGTTTCAAGCATCACGCTCAACCCACTGAGCTAAACCGACCCTCCTCATAAGGGAGATGTTCCAATCCCTTCATCATCTTTGTGGCTCTGCACTGGACTCTCTCAAGCAGCTCCCTGTCCTTCTTGAACTGAGGGGCCCAGAACTGGACACAATATTCCAGATGTGGCCTCACCAGGGCAGAGTAGAGGGGCAGGAGGACCTCTCTTGACCTCCTTGCTACTCCCCTTCTAATACACCCCAGGATGCCATTGGCCTTCTTGGCCACGAGGGCACATTTCTGGCTCATGGTCATCCTGCTGTCCACTAGAACCCCCAGGTCCCTTTCTCCTACACTTGTCTCCAGCAGGTCAGTCCCCAACCTATACTGGCACATGGGGTTGTTCTTTCCCAAGTGTAAAACTCTACACTTGCCCTTGTTGAACTTTATCAGATTTCTGCCCGCCCAGCCCTCCAGCCTGTCCAGGTCTCTCTGAATGGCTGCACAGCCTCCTGGTGTGTCAACCACTCCTCTCAGCTTTGTGTCATCAGCAAACTTGCTGACAACACTCTCTAATCCCTCAACCACGTCACTGATGAATATAGTGAAAAGCACTGGTCCCAGCACTGATCCCTGAGGGACCCCACTAGATACAGGCTGCCAACTGGACTTTCCCCCATTGACCACAACTCTCTGACTTCTTCCCTTCAACCAAATATTGACACACCTCACTACCTGGTCATCCAGACCACACTTCCTCAGTTTACCTATGAGGATGCTGTGGGAGACTGTGTCAAATGCCTTGCTGATGTCCAGATAGACAACATTCACTGCATGGCCACCATCCATCCACCTGGTTATGTCCTCATTAAAGGCTATCAGGTTGGTCAAACATGACTTCCCCTTGGCAAAGCCATGCTGACTGCTCCTAATAACCTTCTCATCCTTGATATGTCTAGAGACAGCGCCAAGGATAAGACGTTCCATCACTTTTCCAGGGATGGAGGTGAGGCTGACTGGTCTGTAGTTACCCGCGTCATCCTTTCTGCCCTTCTTATAGACTGAAGTGACATTCGCTGTCCTTCAGTCCTCAGGCACCTCTCCTGTTCCCCACAACTTACCAAAGATGATGGAGAGTGGCCTAGCAATGACTCCTGCCAGCTCCCTCAGCACCCGTGGGTGCATCCCATCAGGGCCCACGGCTTTATGGATGTTCAAGTGTTCAAACTGATCCCTAACCCAGTCCTCCTCAACCAGGGCAAACTCCTTCTTTATCTTGACTTCCTCAGGAGACTGAGGTTCCTGAGGGCAGTCTCCAACAGTACAGACAGAGGCAAAGAAGGCATTCAGCAACTCTGCATTCTTTCTGTCCTCTGCCTCCACGGCACCCACCTCATTCACCAGAGGGTCTACATTGCCTCTAGTGTTAGTTTTGTCATCAATGTATTTGAAGAAGCCCTTTCTGTTGTCCTTGATCTCCTTCGCAAGTCTTAATTCCAAGGAGGCCTTAGCTTTTCTGATTGCCTCCCTACACTCCCTGACAGCTGCCCTGTACTCCACCCAAGTGGCCAGCCTTCTCTTCCACAATTTATATACCCTCCCCTTCCACCTGAGTCTGCCCAGCAGAACCCTGGTTAACCATGCATGTCTCCTGGATCTCTTCCTTGATTTCCTACCTGTTGGGATGCACTGATCCTGAGCCTGGAAGAAGTGGTCCTTGAATGCCAACAAACTCTCTTGGGCCCCTTTACCTTCCAGTTCCCTGTCCCATGAGGTATCCCCTAGCAATTGCTTGAAAAGGCCAAAGTTGGCCCTTCTGAAGTCCAGTGCTGCGATCCTGCTTGGTATTCTGTTTCTACCACACAGGATCCTGAACTCCACCATCTCGTGGTCATGGCAGCCAAGATTGCTCTCAACCTTTACTGCTTCAACAGTTAAACTAAGCTACATATAGAGAGAAGAGGGCTAAAATAAGGCTTTGTTATTCAGCACAGTTATTATTACACACAAACAACCAGTGAAAATATGAAATTCTATTTCACATGACAAGCGGGAACATGGTTTACAAAATTATTTTTGTGGTTCACACAGAAAAACTCTCCTAGGCAAACAATTCTGCAAGGTCAAATGTGGTCCACAGTAGTTACACCACATCTCTTAACCCAATGTCCTGACTGCTAAATTTAGGAAGCGAGATAAAAGAGAGTTTAGAAGTCTACCATTTCTCAGTGCCTGGGCTACGCACAACCGCCAAAAGCAAGGTGCCCTGCCAAGAACCATGAATTGCTACAGGTGAATTAAAACCTCAACATTAAGTCAGAACCTTTACACGGCAAGATCTCCCACCCTCTGAAGTGCTGCTAGCAGGACTACACACAAGTTGGTCTTGAGTTGACCATCATCCTGCTTTCTTGTCCTAACAGATCAAACTTTCTGGTGACTTCCTCCATGAACAGGACCACCTGCCCGAGCTGCAGCATCCACTTTGTAGCTCTGAATCAGAGAACCCAGACTTCACTGTATCTTCAGGACCAGCTGCATTTACATGAAAAAAACCCTACCCCTGCAGTTTCTAGCTGGCATATATACAGTTTGATGCAGCAGCATGACAGTGCTCAACACCATCCTGTCTTTCAAACCTGCATTCAAGCACTGCAACTAAAATACTGTCAAACAAAACTGTCATTTCTGTCCATGCTAATTGTCAAAAGAGGCAGTATTTCTGCCAAAACTTTACAACAGCCTTGGAGGACAGAGGGAAATGCTAATTTCATTACAGGCGACACACACAACATGACACACCACACATGCAAGGAGACGCGTTGCATTGGAAAACAGCCGTTCGTTTTTACTGATAGTCTAATAATAAAGTATTTCTTTTAGACATCCCATCTGAGGAAAATCATGTATATACTGAATAAGGCCTATAACAAAATCTGAAATTAATCCTACTTTTATCTAAAAAACATAATAAACCTCACCAGATTTACAGCATCTCAAGTCACCACCTCATTTTTATCTCCTAACAGAATGTAACTTCAGCTTCAAAGCTCTAAGGCTTATGCATCACCTGTTTTACTCACACAACCACTTATTTCTAAATTACAGATTTCAGGATAGCTTACTTCAATAATTAGAGATAGAATTCGAAGTTGTCAGCTTCTTGACCCAATAACAGCTTATAGGTCCAGAGCAAGGTTTTCCAGCTTACTCAAGAGCCCAGATAGCATTTTTTTAGAGACACAGCAGAGAAGCACAGGATCTAGACTTCATAATTTCCAAGTATTTTATTCCTTGTCTAATTTCAAACACAAGAATGTTCCTGTCACACCTAATGGTATGAGCTAAAGTGGACAGATTTAATCATGCTAAAACCAAACACAGTAGGGAAGAGAAGCAAGTTTCACTAATGAGCTATGGCATGACCTATGTCATTAAAAGTAAGTTCGAAGACCTTCAGTGTTATGAGGCTTCCGAAATTTACGAGTGTGTACTAGAAGTCACAATTTCACCACTGTCAGTGCCTCAAACCCACTTTTAAAACTGAATGCAAGTTTCCCCGTAACAAAAACACTGTACAGGTTCCTTTGCATGCTGGCCACAGTTTGACTTCTTTTGTAAAAATTGGTGCAGTGATAACGTTCACTTAAATGGCCACTACAAGCAAAATATCAGCCCTTTGTGCTTAAAGGACAAAGTGTAATAAAGATTTAATCTTTGGCTTCAAAAGACAAAACAAAACAATGACAACAACAAAAAAGAAAATTTTAGTGCAGCCACACACTTAAAAATTTCAAGTGTAACTCCTCTTGTCAAACTCTTTGCTCCCCATTTTTCCAGCCTGACTCCTCTAATTTACTTTATCCTACTCTCCTGTTGTGGTATTTCATCAAGTCTGATCCAGAAACTGAACAGATGCTCTTGTATTGAGCAAACAGCAATTCAGCAAGGTTCCCAACCAGTTTACTGGTTTACAACTTAAGATACTGGATGTTGTTTTCTATTCTAGCTTGTATAAATTTCAAAATCACTACAGTTGAAGTATTACCATATCAAAACATGTGGCAATTCTACAGTAAGCATCTAAAGACACATCTATTGTTTTCAGTGACAGGCTTGATACAAAATCTACCAAAAAAATAAGTGAAACCACTCTTTTAAGCAAAGAAGTCAATTTATTATTCACACAGCCTATCTTACCAAACACAGACAGTATCACAGAGAGGACACTGTAAATACTCCATCCTAGAATCAGGCTTAAGATTTCTCTTGAAGTCATGCAAACACAGATCTTTTGAAAAAGTATGTAAATGCAAAGTACAGAGCTGAGAACAATACACCTCCCTCTACAGCTTGTTACGCTGTAAGATACAATCTGTATGATTAGTCAGATATAAGCCTGGGGTATGGTGGGGAGACATTTAAAAATTCTCTTCGCTTTCACCTTTTACTTCTTTGCTTTTACAATTTATAAACTATTTCTTCAGGTGTTTTTTCCAGGTTAAGAAACATCTCTTGAAACCTAAAGGACACAGCCTCCATTCCAGCATACATTTATGCCTGATGGAGTGGAAAAAGACAAGGGAAATAATTCTATTTTGTCCCTATAATCACTTGCACTCACAATTTATGATTTCAAAGACACTTTTTATATCCATGTGCCCACAAGCTAATTATTTTGTGTTTACTTGACTTCAGCTGAGTTTATCATTATGAGCTCAAACTTATAATGTAACATAGCTTAGTTGAGCCATGATTCTGCATGCAACATTTTACACCACTGACACTTCTGTCCAGAAGTATTTTAGGTCACTAAATATACGGACTACAAACTAGGCAGACAGTTTATGCACATAAAGTGACCCAATCCTTAAAGCAAGACAAGAAGCAAGTGTAATGTCCTTAGCGTTTTACATGCTACAAATATGCAATTAATAAGCATCTTGAGAATCTGCCTATAGTAGACATTTCCACTGTGCCCCAGCAAAACAAAACCACAACTATTGTAAAAAATGGTTATTTCAGAAATCATATTAGTACCAGAATAGAAATATTAAAATCCTTTCTCTCTTTTCAAAATCAAAGATATTTAAAAGAAAAATTATGCAAATTACAACATTCAGTTCCTCTCTATTATTACAAAATACTGAGTTACACAAAAACCTTTAACTCATTTTATTTTCAAGAGAGTTCATTTCATTATGAGAAAAGGGCAGATGTACACATTCCTCCATTCCTCCATTTCCAAACTTTTCTTTTGGTGGTGAAATCATTCTATGGAGCACTTAAAAAAAAAAAAAAAAAAGTAGAGTAGAAGCAAGGATGCTTAATTTGCCAGTAGTTTAATACCAGGTTGTGTGAATTTGATGTCAATTTTGAGCTGTTGCTACTTTACCTCCCTGACAATGCCTTCATTCAGGGTTTCAGTGTTCTTACCAC
The DNA here is from genome assembly GCA_020746105.1 of Trogon surrucura. Taxonomy (NCBI): domain Eukaryota; kingdom Metazoa; phylum Chordata; class Aves; order Trogoniformes; family Trogonidae; genus Trogon; species Trogon surrucura. The sequence goes on along the minus strand of CM036622.1, from coordinate 24,970,216 downwards.
AGCCCTTCCTCTGTTCATTACAGCTCTGATCAATGATATCTAAAGCGCTGTAAGGAATACACCCTTACAGCACTTCATGTGCCACCGATACAGTTGCCAGCTGAAAAAATAAAAAAAAAAAGCATGGATATATTCTTCACTGCTAGAAAAGAGACTTAAATTCACCTTTTTTTTTTTTTTTCAAATTTAAGCACTGTACGGAAGTAACTTGAAATTGCAGTTTTTACACCTCACTCGCTTCAATTATGCAGGATCACATTCACTAAAAGCCTTTTTAACTGACATGGTTTCACTTTGGATGTGTGATTACAAGGATTTTTCCAAAATATAAATGACTATTCCTCAGAGAGCATCAGGCAAGTTTGAGTGTGATGCTTTTTTCACTTCTTTGCCTACTCTTGTATTACTAGTTCTTCAACATTCTTCCTTTGCTTCTTGATTTCAGCTTTATCCTTGTCCTCCTTGACCAAACAGTTCCTGCACATGACAGAGATCTCACTACAGTAATGCCACGGTTAATACAAAACAAACAAAAATATATCAATGCTGCCTAATAAACAGAGGCTAGGTCTGGACCACATAAGTTTTGCTGATGTATCTATACAACCAAACTCTACCTTCTGCACTTGCAGCTGAATTAAACTTTGGTCAATATTAACAATCCTGCCAACAAGAAAAGTTTCATACTAGCCTTACTGCATCATCATCAACTTCAGAAAAAATGTAAGTGACTATATCCTTAACATCACTATAAAGGTAAAACTTTTCAGGTTTTGCTTGGCTATCTGTAAGAGAGTTCGTTTTTTTGCCGTCCAAGTAACCTCTAGGTACAAAGTGTGCAAACTATTCCTAAACTGAAATGCCCTTTCTAATCTGAGGTCTCAGGTTTTCCCATGCTACAAACAGGATGCAGATCCTACAGTGTTTTTTAACCAGGTCTGCAGTAATAAGCTTCGTAGCTTCTTAAAACGCTGATTTTGCTCAGCTCATACACGTTGGAAAAAGGAAGGCTGCAACACTGCATGTGGGGAGAATGGGGGAATTAAGTCAAGATATGAGCACACTGAAGAGGAGGAAGGAAGGCTTACACATGACAAAGGGCCTTTGGTATTCCCACTCTCTCTGGTTTAAATCATATACAGAGACAATCTGCACTTAAAAAAAAAAAAAGACACACAACCAAAAAACTCAAACACTCACCAAAAAAGCCAACAACACAGCCAAATACATATAAACCTGGAAGGACAACATGCATGAAGATGTATTTCTTGAATCAGGCACAAAGATTTCTCCTTCTCTGGAGACATTCAAAACCCATCTGGACACACTCCTGTGTGACCTACTCTAGGTGACCCTGCTCTTGCAGGGGCGTTAGACTAGACGATCTTTCAAGGTCCTTCCCCATCCCTAACTCTTGCAGGGGCGTTAGACTAGACGATCTTTCAAGGTCCTTCCCCATCCCTAACATTCTGTGATTCAGAAAGGGAAAATGAGAGAGGACAAGCCATGAAAACACAATGCTAGACACCCAGCATGCCTAGCAGAAGAAGAAAAATACACCTTGTTTTCTTAGAAAGGAAAAAAAAACGGTGGTGTCAGTGGGAGTCATATCAAATGCAATTTAGCAAGAACAAACACAGAAGACTCAGGAATCTCTGAAATACCTTGGGCAAGTTTAGAGACCTTACTGATTCTGCAAGAACAATTCTTACACATAAATGCTTTCCTGAAAGCTCTTACCAGCCATCAAAAATTTTAATGAAATCCAACATAATGAGCTAAAACATAGCGATCCTACTACTCCCCACCAAGAAAATCTTGGTACAGTCTCGCAGTCCACTTCAAACATAGCACAGTCTCTGCCAGTACCCGTAGGGCAAGCCCAAGACAAATCCCCTTCATTATAATAGCAATTAGTGCACCACAACGTACACTTTCATACTGAACTGTTAGACAAAACTAGGAATTTTCACCTGTAATAGTGTTTGCACACAATTTTCTCCTGGACTTGGAAGGTAACAATTTCTTACGAGTAACTTTAAAAACTACTAACATTAACAAGCTTAAAACAATTTAGGCTGGGACCTCTTCCCAACAGCTCACCAATTTTACAGCATCTTCCATCTTCAATTTCTACTATGGTATAATGCTGCAAAAACTGTTAGCAACGAATGGCACAGCTCCTATATATTCCATTCCTGATACCTAAATATTGACAAAGCACAATTCCACAGCCAGCAAGTAAAAGAATGAGAACTTTCCTAAAACTATGAAATCTGAACTGTAACAGCCCTGACTTACACCTTACAAAGTTAGTTATGCATAAATTCAATACAATTTTCAGCAAATCTTAATCAGTTTCAATGTCTAATATCTGCAACAGGCATACCTGGCACAGAAGTAAAACAGTTTAAGTTAATTTCATAGAAGTTAGAATTGACATATCCCTAACAGCAACACTTAAACTCTGCTTCTTGTTGATTTAGCTTGCACAATGAAATTTTAAAGCTAAACCTGCATTAGATCTCAACAAAATCAATTTAATTACTTAAGCACATATGTTATCACTTTATACTATTCCTATTGGTGATGGTACTCTAGGAAAAACACATTTTCCTATAACACAGCTTTCCCAAAGTTATCTCTGAAAAAGCACAGGAAGAGAACAGCCTGTTTTCTTAAGAAAATGTAGAAATTTTTAAAAAGCATTTTCAATTGTACAGTGAAAAGTTTCTCCTGTGGCTACACAGAAGCAAGAAGAATGTTTGCCCTTGACATTATCATGAAAAGAAAGAGGGAAAGACTAGCATCTAAGAAAACAAGAACTATTTCCTATAACTGTTTTTTCCCTTCAATTTGGTCCTCCAAACTTTAGATAAAACTTCCAGATGAGTCTCCACTGCTGTGAGGACCTCGCACATTTACGTATGAAATTAAGTTTAAATTACAGATCGAAACAGGGTGAACTAAGGTCACACCACGAGCCTTACTTCTGAACTCTAATCCACATTAAGATATTGTCCAACCTTAAACACAGAGCAACAAAAAGCCAAGTTACATTGGATGCAAATTAAAAATACAAACTGTGTTTCCGAGTTCTGAAACATCTGCAATTGCCTTCCCAATAATCCAATTTCTTGTACCTGGGTCCCAGGAGTAAAACCACCAATATCACCACGAAAATGGAAGAAGCATGTGTGTGTCTTCAAAAGATCAAAAGTACATTATAGGTGCAGAGTTAGAAGCTGCCCACACTGTAAAAACTTCCGATAATTATGATCCTCACCACTGTAGCCACGTGTGAATAACGGGTTTCTTTTTCTCCTTCACAGTAACACCACATTTGAGAAATATAGCAACACCAACCAGAGCAAATCCAATGAATTCCAGAGACGATGAGGGTTTTTTATCACCTTTACATACTTAAAATTTCAAGAAAAAAAACAAGTCAATGGTATTGAATTGATATTCAAATCCGGTGCATAACTATAAAGATGTCAGAGAAAATGTATTATTCTTAGTACTGATGTCAAGCAATGCCTCGTACCTGCTAGACCAAGCTACAGCACTGAACCTTCTGACCCCAAAACTAGAGCATGAAAAGAGGTATAAAAGGAGGTACAATTAATATGTCCTGACTTTTTGGAAGAATACAACATCAAAGTCATACTGTTTATTCAAGAATCATAGAAGAGTTCGGGTTGGAATGAACCTTTAAAGACCACCTAGTTCCAACCCCCCTTCCCTGAGCAAGGACAGCACTACAACAGGTTGCTCAAAGCCCCATCAAACTTGACATTAAACACTTCAGTGATGGGTATCCACAACTTCTCTGGTCAATCTGGTCCAATGTCTCACCACCCTTATAATAAAGACTGTCTTCCTCACATTCAATTTAAATCTACTCTTTCAGTTTAAAACTGTTGCCCCTTGTCCTGTCACCACAATGCCCTGCTAAGAAGTTTCTCATCATCTTTCTTATAAGGTCCCTTCAAGTATTGAAAGACCTCAATAAGGTCTTTCTGGAGCTTTCTCTTTCCAGGCTGAACAGCCCCAACTCTCTCAGCCTTTCTTCACAGGGGAGGTGTTCCAGCCCTCTGATCATTTTTGAAACCCATCTCTGGAGCTGCTCTAGCAGGTCTATTTCTTTCTTGTATTGGGGGCACTCTAGGTGGGGTCTCACGACAGCAGAACAGAGGGTGAGAAGTTCCTCCCTTGACCTGCTGGTCATGTTTCTTTTTACAAGTCCAGGACACAACTGGCAAAGAAGGTAGGGCAATCCTGAGGATCAAGTACAAGAGATTCCAGCTCTGGCAAAAATATACCTATGATTCTGTACCAGCTTCCTGAAGTGCAAAACGGAATTAATGTCTTCCAATTGTCACAGCAGTCTTCATCAATTTTTTTCAAAGTTCACAGAAGAGAGGGATTTGAAAATCATTACATTAAATGAAGTGAAATGTAATAAACATTCGGTTTATTTAAAAAAATGTATTTGATTTTGACCTGTATCATCTATTAAGAAGAGGCGAAGTAGTAACATGAAGCAATGCTCTGTTGTGGCATCAGATGTTCTATAGGTAAAAGGAAAACTGTCAGAAAATTACCCACTGGGACACACATTGTTTCCTAAACCAGTGCTTTTCCCAGCAACTGTACTGTAACTATTCCCTGACTTAACCTCATGTAACTATTCATGCTGGATAACACAACAAATGTTTAAATCTGACAATGATCCATGTCTGTAGCTGTGTTATGGGCTAAAAGTTACAGCCCACAGCAGGACACATCAGCTCAGGACAACTTTATTATCAAATCTTTTAGTCATGCCTGTAACAGGTCTGAACTGCAATACTGTAGAAGCATCAACATTTTCTTCCACTGAAAAAACCTACAGATCATAATAAAACAGCAAATTACTCATAGACAAGCTCAACAGCTCTCCATAATTTTCCAAGGATTACATTTTCTTGCCTTCTCCTTGCTGAAAATTCTCCTTTAACAAATAAAGGAAACTGAATAGTCTCTGTGACAAATTAAAAAAAAAAAAAAAAGTAGTTTAAGTCTGCATGCTGTATAGGTTACAACTTTTACCTAGGCCTCCAAAGGTTGGTTCCAACAACAACTTCTTTACACAGAGATTATCTTGAAAAATACAGCAATTAAAACTTTTTATTGGTTTACTCTTGCCAAAAAAAAAAAAAAGAAAACAAACCCAAAAACGCCAGCACTTAGGTAGTGCATTTAAAGCAAGTTCATGCATTCATAAAGCACTGTCAGAACTTCCAAGATGAAACTTTCCACGCTCTTCTTCCAGTTGTGTGCAGCAGGAAGACTGTATCAGCCTGTAGACTGCTGGGACTGCCTGTGCACGTACTCCTGGCGTGCCCATCCGAGTGGGATATCTATTCTATTCTCCTCCTGATGCACACAGACAGACCCTGCTGGACAGCATGGGAAGCACAAGAGCATAACCTTGTATGTTGAACAGCAGCACTGATCCAGCCACCTTCTAGTTTAATCTGATTCTGTCCTCAGCAAGTTAGAAAATCCTGGTTGAAAAGTGTACACGTTACATCAGTATCCACCTGTAACACACTGACAACCTCTTACTAGGACAACCCTCTCATTTCACATTCATGATACAAATTTTTGATGATGAGACTGCTACAAGTACAAGTGAACCATCTTTAAAGCTATTTCATCCACTAGGATTTTTATTATTATTATTTAAAAAAAAAAACACAAAAAACTTCAGTGCCAAGAGAGAAGATTCCAGGTATAACCAATTCACACAACCACTGACACCCGGGATGTGACTCATCATTAAGCTGGGCCCTGCTGAAATAGTTGTGACCACACAAAACTAGGCACTACTTGAGAAACGTAACAGATGAAAAGCAGTACTCTGAGGTCCCGAACGTGTAAGTTGTAAGAAACCACTTTTTAAGCTGAATATCCCAGATAGCTTTCTGAAGAGACTCAGTCTTGCTTACACGAAACATAACTAGAATGTAAGGCCTTGCACCAAGACTAGGAATAAGCTAAATTCAGAAAGAGCCATCCCCAAATCAGCATCCAGATAAGGGTGTGCACCAATATAGTTTAAAATAATTTCAATTATTTAAAGCAATGCAAACTTCTCATGCCAACAGTAAGTAACAGACCCAAATTATAAGACAAGTTCAAATCAGTGTAAAACGGCCTCAGGTGGAAGAAGAATCACGTAATTAGACCAGTACAACTATTCTGTCAGCCAAGGAGTGGGGTGCATATGCCTAATTTAGGTGCCTAAACTAAGAAACTGTTTTCTACACGATCCCTGGCTAGGCAATGGAAACCTTCCTCCAGAGGCACAATTCAGATCAGAAACCTAGTTCAGTTACTGAGATCCTCGAGTACTCAGATGAGAAAAAAAGAAGCTGTTAACAGTAGCACCAAACGTGGATTCTAGAGTTAGGTGTAAAATGTGTTCCCATGCCTCCATGAGACAACTCTGTCCAGTGTTTCAGTTGCACCTCAAATATATGGTGATGATATGACTGTGAAATGTAACTCATCTTAGGAACCAAAGCAAGTAATAAAGATGTAAAATAAGAAGTTGGGCAACAAACACTGAGAAACAAGAGAAGTTGCAAATCAGAGGGAAAAGACTTCTTTCTAGAAGAGTCACCAGCAGAGACACAAAGTGTCAGTGCAACAGAGACACTGAACCATCAATACACAACATTACAGCAATTCACTGGGAGCATCTCTGGAGTGAATATTACATACCATGGTACCTATAAAGTACACTACTTCCCCAAAGAGGATGTATCCCCAAACCATTCCATACCAACTAAGGACCAATTCACAATATGGAATTACAAACAACATTTAGCCTAATTTGAGTTACATGGCCACTAAGTACTTCTGGTCCCCACGGACCATTTCTCCTAGTCCTATCAAAAGGATTTCCAAGATAAGTTTGGGGTTTTCTTCCCCAGACTAGCATCAGGGTACGTGTGTGTGCATTAGAAGTGAGGTATATGATTACATATGAACAGGTATACTGGGATAAAGGTTGTTGAGGAAATCAGTTACAAAAACAAATGAAAATAAAGTAAGATAAAACAAGTTCTCTGTGTCCTCTCAGCAGTACTGACAAGTATACAGATAGGGTTAAATTCCTTTCTCCTCAAAAGCACAGCTGGAGGATTTAAATACAAAGTGGGGGAGACAGCATGTGAGTCTACACAGGAAAGGACTTACATAGTAAAGAAAGAGTAGTAGGTGAGATCACAAGGAAGGTTTTAATGACAGGAAAATAAGATCAGAAGGGAAAAAGAAACAGGGTGAAGGCAATAGTTACTGGGAGGAAGAAAACTGAAAGGGGAAAGGTAATAGGGGGATAACGATTTTGATGGAATATAACTTGAAGAGGAAATAAGGACAGGAAGAGGGTCACAGGAAGGACACAGCTTTCAGCGTCAGAGTTACTGGGAAACAAATGAGGTGATTATTTGCAATGACAAAAAACTGCAGGAGTAGTCATCAGGACGGAGGCAATAAACGCAGACAGACAGATAAAAGGTTACAGGGGGCACATTTTCTGCAAGGCCAAAACAGTCGGTGGCAACAAGGGGAAGACTGCTGCACAGTTCTTGGACATGAGAAAAACCCGGAGAAGGTGAGAAGGAGCAGCTGTGGGAATTATCCCCCAGCAGCCACGACGGTACTGGGGACAGGGTAAAATTTCTCTAGGTACAACCAAGCAGCTCCCAGGCGGACGCGAGTGTCGCCAGGGCTCTGAGGATGGCCAAGATACAAAAGGGTGAAAGGAGGCAGCATGGAGGACAGAAGGCAGGTGAACACCCAAGACCAGCGCTCAGTGAGGTTATGGGCAAAAACTCATGGAGAGATGAGAGCCGGGGCCTAGGACGAGCAGGGCCCGGGATGGCTGGGGAAGGCAGAGCGAAGGTACAGAGCTGCAGGGGCCGGCGAGGGAAACGCAGGGGCAGCCACCGAGACGGCAGCGGCCATGAGGGGGCCGCGGTCACGGGGGAGGGCAGGGAGGCGGAAGGGAAGGCCGGGGAGGGCCGGGCCGGCACGGAGAGGGAGGGAGCGGGCAGGCCGGTGGGCAGATCCGGTGGGGCCGGGGCAGCCGGCGGGGCGGGCTCCCGAGCCCGACGGGGACGATGCATTTCGAGTGCGCAGTTAGCGGCCTCCTCGCCCCGACTCGGCCCGCGGCTCCCGGGGCCGGACCTGCGAGCGGGCCGGACGACGGCTCCCGCCGCCTCCCTCGCTCCATAGTCAGGTGCGCGCTCAGGAGAAGAAAAGCGGGCGGGCCGAGCCCGGCCTCCCCTTCTCCCGCTCCCCGCGGCGTGACTCGGTGCCGGGCCCAGCTCCGCCGGGTCCCCGCGGCCTCGGCCCAGCGGGACGGCCGCCGCCTCCTCCCGGGCCGGGTCTCGCTGCGACACAACGCCGCGGCCTCCCGCACTCACCAGCATCGCGCGTCCCGCAGAGTCAGGCCGCGTCCCTCCGCCCGCCCCTTCCGCCTCCGCCAGGCCCAGATCCGCCGCCGCCTCCCCCGCCTAACGCGGCCTGGAGAGCGCGGAGGCGCCGCCCCTCGCCGCCCGCCCCGCCCTTGCCCGGCCCGGCCGGCGCCGGGGGGAGACCCTCCAGGGAGCTGCGGGGCTGCGGCTGGCCGCGTCCGGAGAGAGCGCACGCCCCTCCTCCGAAGGGCTGGGAGAGCTCGGGAGGATCCGAGCCGGGCCGCTCCTACCTTCGTCCCTCTGGTAGCGCCGAGGCCTGGCGCAGCCGCGCTGGGACTGCCGAGGGGCCTGGACGCCCGGCAGGGGTTAGCGGGGATGGGCAGGGCGCGGCACCTTCGCCGAGGCTGTGTGGGCTGGGCGGCCGCCATCCCTTCGGCCGCCAGAGCGCTGCCCTGCCCGGGCCCGTCGCTGCGAGCCCGCCACGCTGTTCCAGTGCCGGGAGAGCTGCTGGATGCGTTTCGGGGTGACACCGTTGGACGCGATAAGATTTTGCTCCATGCCTAGCTGAGCAGCTGCTTTTGCATTTATGAGAAACGTGTGTTTCTAGCGTGTGCTGGACTGACCGAGCTGAACCCGTAGCCGATCTCAGAGCCCGGGTGGATGATGCAGCTGTGCGGGGTAACAGCTTGTCCTGTTAAACCAAGCTGCGAGGCTCCCTCCTCTGAGTTATTTGCATCAAGAGTCATTACCTCGAGGTGAACGTGACATTTGCAACTTCGATGGTTATTAAAGTGCAGCTGTCGTAAGGATGTAGTTAGAAATATTTCTATAATTGTGAATTTCAGATTAACAAAACAACTTGGAAAACAGCATTGCAGAGAGAAGAACAGCACAGAAGCTGGAAGAAGTGAAATGTTGTTGTTCAGCTGTGAGCTGGTTGAAAGATACATGGAGGTACTTGTTCTGACCGATGTAAATGGGTTCATGTAACTGTTTACAATCTAAGAACAATTTTAAGCAAAAATACCTAGTGTAAGTAACTTTATGATAATAAATTATAACTTCCTAGCATACTTGTGTCACTTTTATGTGGACTGCAAGTGAGCGAGTTAATTTTTCTTTATAACAATATGAAATTGATGATACGAAATGATAGAATTAAGACAGGTTTCAGAAAAGAAGATTTTGGAGTCCTGTCATATATTCCTGAGGACCGGAATTGTATTAATGTAGCTGTGTTGCAGAGGAAAAGAAGTAGCTTCACATATATACTGTGCTGTGTCAAGGTTCTCTGCACTGTACTCTCACAAACCATGCTGATTTTCCCTGCCGAGATGAATTCAGATTCTGATCCAAATTATACCAGAAGACATTTATAGCAACTCAAGTGAGGTCATAAAAAGGTTCTTATCCTTTGCATTAGTGCAAGGAACTCAATTCAGAAAATGCAGTAGCTTCATGGGGAAGGAAAGAGAAGAGAGGAAGCAAAAGGAAAAGACAGAAGATTTCTTTGCTCTACAAAATGCTTCATTTCCATCCTGGTTCCACCAGCTGTACACCATTTTTGAAAATCGATGTTCTCCAAGCTAATGGCCCTTAGTCACCTTAAGTGCTTGAAAAATTATTTCCTGTATAACAGCACCTTACTAAGGCACAGCCTACTGAAGTGGACACAAGGAAAGTCATTGACACAGCTCTTCTAATGAAACAGTGCTGGCTAAGCACCTGAGAAGCACTGTCTGAGGAACTGGTTTAATGCGTGGCAGGGATGCTGTCTCAGTCAGCTGGGTGGTATCGCAACACATATTAATTTTACCCATGTAGACATGCTTTGCAAATACCATTCCTAGGCGTGACTAAATTTCTGGCTTGCTAACGTATGTGAGTTGCACCAGGGGAGGGTTTTTGTTAGTCATGCTGGATGCTGTATCAGCATGGCCAGTTCTGCATGGCGTGTTAAAGACTGGGGAGAGTGAGGGCAAAAAAATAGTCTGTAGGAGACAGGAACCACATCCAAAGGACGGTGGACTGATCATAAAAAATAAGAACCTATTTTTTGGTCTTGGAAAGTAAATTTTAATACCTTATTTTACAGCAGTTTCCACGTAGGCAAAGCCATCGTTTTAAAATCCTAGAACAAGGGGACAATAGATCCATGGATAAGCAAGGAAAGTGAAAGAGAAATGACAGGAAAGGAAGAAAATATGGAGAGAGGAAAGGTCTGAATTAGCACCATGCACTATACTGTTCTTTCTTCCTTTTGTAATTAACTGCAGTACAAACTTGAGATCAAGCTTGAGTACAAGCTCAGTTTGCAGTGTTGAAGGTTTGTTTCTTCTTTTTTTTTTTTTCCTTCCCTAGGATTGTGTTCTGATTTGCATACATTTTAAAGAGGCGAGGCACAGTTCTCTGATTTTATTTATGATACTGGTAGCTCAGTTGGCACTCTGAAAAGGTAGATGATGCAAAAATCCTCACTAGACGATTTAGATATAGTGCATAACATGGCTTATTCATACATCCACTGGAAGAATTCCAGTGTAAGGGTAAGTGGCCACAGAGAGAAAAGGGTATTAAATGCCAAAATACATATCACCATATTACTTGCAGTAGGATGGCTAATGCACTTGAATTTGTCCAATGGAATTGAAGTTCTTTGCATGAAAGAAATTTCCACTAGAGATTGAGGCAGCCAAAATTTCAAGGACAGACTTCATGAGAGAAATCCACTCTTGTTACTGAAGCGAGTTGTCAGTACTGCTGAGAGAGGCCTCTTTTGAAGGTAACTTGCAGGTTTTGAACTTGTTGCATCAGCAATGAATCAGCACACATCAAGCAAAAAAATTATCATGACAATGTTTCCTGTCAATGCAAGTAGGAAGCTCCTTTGGCAAAGAGGAAAAGCCTGAGTCATTCAGAGACAAAGACACAGCAGTGGCTGATGGTTTATTACTACTGTCAGGAGACTGGTCAGCTGGAGAGGGATACTTTCCCTGCAAGTTATATCTACAGTGATTGTCTGAAAATAATAATTATATCATCCCTTCAATAAAGCCAGGAGGACAGACTAAGGGTAGATGACAATCAGATTTTTTTGGCACATTCTTAACAAATATGAGTTCTGTTGTGCTGCCAGTGCACCAGTGACTCAGGCTGGTAAAGCCAAAAAAAAAAAAAAGAGAGAGGCAATATTGCAAAACTGTTTAACCAAACAATATGACACATCTGCTTTTTGGAATTTACTGTCTCTGTAAATAGGCAAAAGTAATGAATGCACTCAAACACACCACATGATGATTTCTTATATAAAATACAGGCAGGTTGAATATGGAATCTTATCATAGAATCATAGAATGTAAACCAATGTTTCTTTGATTATGATACTGACCAAAAAAATACCCCAAAACCAAACAAACCACACCATTGTATTAGACTCCAGCTTGCAAATAATAGTTTTGAAGAACAAGAAAATTCCTGTATGACAATAGCTAGCATGGATGCAAATTTGTCTGAGATGCCAAGATTGTTAGTTCTGTTTGTAGATAATGTATGATGAGAGGACAGACAACAGAGGTCACTGCTAGACTTCTGTCTGTCTTAAAAGTTAGTGTGAAGACTATACTACAGATATTTCCAAATGTATTCATACTTTTTAATCAATAATAAGGTAGTTAGCATTTTGAACTCCTTCAGCTACGCTCAGTGGACTCACAAAACGAGAATGACTTCTGAAAGTCTCACTCAAAGACCACTTCCAAAGCCATAGAGTTAAGGACCAGATGATGTGAAAACAGGTCTGCTAGCATCTGGTTATAAGCCTGTGAGTTTTCATCAAATTTGATGCCAGATTGTTATGATATTTTCCCTCATTGTGGAATGGAACTCCCTGAGCACCGGAGTGGAGGTTATCACACACCTGACTGGGAGACCCTGTCAGTGGTGTAACTGAAACACTCAGACCCCTAGGTAAAGAATTCCCATAGTCCAGATGTGATTTTAGTTCAGCACAGGGGCAGGCAGCACCAACAACTCTGACTCACACACCTGAATCTGCCATGAGGAAGGGTGATGTCTGGAAGCCTGTTTTGCACTTGTTTCCCACCAGTCGTGGTGGGTGCAGCACACTTTCTTCACTGTCCTTCTTCCTTGAGAACTGGTGAAGGCTCCTCCAAAATTTAGTAGAACCAAATGCTATTAGACTTGCTCTCAAATCCATTTTTTTTGGAGCCTGAAAGCCAGAATTTCACGGGTAATGTTTTTATAAGGAATGGTTATAGCTGAGAGGTGCCCTCAGCTCTGGATTGTTTTATATTGTGCAGCAAGCTGTACATGAATACGATGGATTTAAACTGAAGTGACCATATATATGTTGTGCACCTCTCACAGGCATAAAAATCTATTCCAAAGCTTAAGTGAGACCGCCTGAGTGAAAATAATGAGGTTCAGGAGAGGGTGGTGAGTCAAACCTACAGGGAAGTTATATGATATGTGTTAAGCATGTGCTTGAGTAAAGATTTTTCTTGGTACAAGTCAGAACAAGGTGTTTGAAATTTATATTGCAACCTATTAAAGAGGCACAGAGTTTTCTGGATGCTCTGCGTTTTCACATTGGATAAGAATCCCCTAATGCATGGGATGTTTTTCATCTTCCTTCATAGCCAGAACATTGTGTACTCAGTCATACATCCTCAAGTCTCAATGGCAGATACTGTTTCCAAATACCTGGGAGATTCAGGGGCCAACTTTCAGTCTTTTTGTGTATCAAGAGCATGTACCAAAAGAGATTTTCTATGCATCTCATACGTTCTTGTAAGCTGGATTATCACAATGATATTCTTCGACCTTCAAGAAGGAACCTAAAACATTTTTCTACTGGTTTTGTCCTTAGAAAAATATTTTTAAACTTTCTTTTGTATCTGGTGTAATCAAAATTACTGCTAGAAGCCAGTGAAAGCTATTCTTTATTCACTGTGAAATGGGACAAAGTTTTGCCTATTACCTAACCAAACTGCTATCTCAGAAGTCTTATTCTCTGGGCCCCTGCAAGGGTTTAGTATTTCAATCTGGAATTAACCAATTCAAGGCAGAATGAATGATTTGCCTCTTTTTGTTGAAACCCTTACTAGTTATCTTCTTTTCCAGACTATGTGGATAATTGTTTTAATAAATTGTTACAGATCATGACAGATGCAAATTTTCATTTTTTTTCCAGCCGAAAAAACTCTCTATGTAGAATCATAGAACAGTTCAGGTTGGAAAAGACCCTTGGGATCATCAAGTCCAACCATTAACCCTACACTACAAGTTCACCCTTAAACCATATCACCCAACACCACATCTAAGCAACACTTAAACACATCCAGGGATGGCGACTCAACCCCTTCCCTAGGCAGTCTATTCTACTGTCTGACCACTCTTTCCGTGAAGAATTTCTTCCTAATGTCCAGTCTAAACTTGCCCTGTTGCAACTTGAACCCATTCCCCCTGGTTCTGTCCCTAATGACCTGTGAGAAGAGACCAGCACCAACCTCTCTACAATGTCCTTTCAAGTAATTGTAGAGCATGATGAGGATAGGATAGAATAGAATAGAATTAGAATACTTAGAGAGGACCTACAAAGACAGTCCAGTCCAACTGCCAGACCACTTCTAATAGTTCTAATCTCAAGGAAGGATGTGGAGACTTTATGGAACGTACTATCACATGGTTATAATTGGAGCGCCATTGTCTGCCCAGAGGAAAGATGAGTTACATCTTTGCGTGGAAGATGAGCAAATCTCCACCTTGTTCCCAACCTGAAAGCATTTTAAATTCCAGAACTGAGGATATTCGTTTGCACACCTAAAGGCACGTGTCTGCCCTGGAAATTAATAAAAAAAAGTTTATGGCAATTTTTTTCCCCTTCTCAGTAATTTCTAGATGACATGCTTTCAATCAGAAATGGTCTTATTTTGCTAATGCCTCTGCTGTGTACTGTGGCAGATCATGCACTGAACTACTGCCTTTTCTTTTTACATAATCTTCATTGGGTTGAAGGTTTCTCTTGGGCCTAAGATTCAAGACTCAGAATTGGTTTAACTTCCTAGAGCTTGCTCTTTTTAGGAGTTTTTACAGACTGAAAGAGAACCTTGGTTATCCTTTTTTTTTCATTATTTTAGTTTGAGTGCCAACTAACCTGCTCCTAATGAAGAACTATAAGCTTTGCTGATGCTTAGTAAAAGATGTATTCATTTCTTTGTTATTTTCTGCAGTGGTTTGGTATTTTGTAATGATATATGTAGAGGCAGCTATTAACAGACACAACATGTATATTGAAGCAAATGTTCTGCAGGAGCATTTTTCGTACTAGAGCAGTGCTTTTCAGGCTTAACTTCTGAAATTATTTCTCACAATATTTCTACCTGAAGGAAGGAGAAGAGGAAGAGAAGTCTCACAGGAGCACACTCCTGCGAGTCATGGCTCAGTGTTTCACACTCAGCAGAGTCAAAACAAGACTTTATCCTTCCTGCATGCTACTCTGCATGCTGAAACCTCAGACCTTCCAAGGCTTGCTTTCCTAGGTTTGATCCCTTTTAGATGCTTCACAGGACACATTCTCTTGAAGGGGAATTAGTTTCTCTCCAATCAGTATCAGATTTAGCCACGATACATGGAATTCCTCCAAGAAGGAAGGTCTAATAAGGAGCATCATAGGAGATTGATTGTTCATAACGTTTCTAGATGCTGGCAAGCTTGTGATTTTCCTTCAGTGCCATGATGCTTCAGAGCTTATATGCTTGCAGCTTGTGATTTAGGTCTTGCTGTAGAGCTTTTTGGAGAAAGAATATAGGCAAAGGAAATCTTTTTATCCCAACTTCTTGCCAGCTTGACAGGTGCAACCATTGAATTATAACAATCACAAAGGGGATGATTTGTAGTAATTTAATTTAATGCATGGTTCTCACGTGTTGCCTGACCTAGCCGAGAGGTGGCGTCCCTGCCCATGACAGGGAGGTTGGATTAAAATGATCTGTAAGGTCCCTTCCAGCCCAGGCCGTTCTATGATTATGATGAACTACATCTATCAGTGTGTGGCATCAATGTAACACAGGTGGTGGCAGGAATGGTAAGAAGAGAGGTGGTTTGTATGTTTAGGAGAAGAGATGCCTAAAGAGCCTATGCTGCCCGACAACTGTTTCTCCAGTGCAGAGAAGAGATTTCAGTCCATTTCCTCCTGACCTGGCTCTTCTCCTGGCTTGGGAAATCACGATTTCTTGACCTTTTAGTTTTAGAGCTCATCATTCCCTTTTGATACCAGCTCAGGACATGGGGTGAATTGGCAACAAGCTGTCCCCTCACGACTTCTGTTTTCTGCCGTCGTTTATGAGCAGCTCTGGCAAGAGCGTTGCTGCTGCTGTTCCCTTCAGCTTGTCTCCCTTCGCCCTGGCTGCAGCTCTGCTCTTTCTGCCTGGTGTCCTCAGCACAGGCCTCCCATTGGACTCACCAGTGCTGCTGGAGGCTGTTTGCACTAATCCAGGAGATGGGTGTAGCAATAGATCGAGGTGTAGGTGCAGGTATAGATGTGTGTGTATACTTGTGCTTGTGTCCGTAACTTTTTCCTGGGTCTTTCTAAGAAGCGATTATGATCGCTTTGTACCAGGAGACGTTAGCATTTTTTGCTGTTGTTTTCAATGTGTATAACGGTGTTTTACCTGAAAGGACAGTTTCTTTGCACAGGCACAAACATTTCCTTGTTTCTGATAGGAACCCAGCTGGAGCTGTTCCCTGGTAGGCCACTCTAGAAATAAGCCTTACAGAAGAGAGACCAACAATCCTTCTGTGTTTCAAGGGATGTGAACAAACTTGCTGGGGTGATTTGTTGTCAATCATCTCTCAATCTCTACCCTCTCTACAGTACCCTTTCCTTCAGTAATATTTAACTGTTTTATTAAACTGATCTACACAACTGAGTTGGTTTCTTGTTTTTCCAGAGTGTTGCAGGGAAAACCTGCTCAGTCCATGTGGCTTAAAGCAAATTGGGATCCAAGCGCTTGATGGGCCTGTCAACACGACGAGATTAAGCAACAACCAGTGAAGTGTTGCATTCAAGATCAACAGTAATAACACAGCAGGTAAACTCCCAAACCAGACACTAACAGTAATAACTACCTGCAAATTTCTAAGCACCCACTGTAACAAATGCAAAAGGGATTTCTGAAGTGCTACGAGCCTTTCTGTAGGAGAGGAAAGCATTGTGCAAAGCCCTGGTAAGAACTCACCTGTGCCACTAAGGACCTGCCTCATTCCTCAGGTTCAAGAAAGGTAAAGTCCATCTGGGATGAAGGGAAAGAAAGACTAAGCAGTTGATTATGGGCATGGAGAGCCCCTACAGAGGATGACAAATAGAAGGAGCAAGACAAAGACTGAGAAGGCTTCCACCACTGTCAAGAAAGGTGTCAAGGGTGAAGTCCAAAGGAAGAAAAGAGCTCTTGAAGTGCAAGGAATCAGAGAATCATAGAATGGTTTGGGTTGGAAGGGACCTTAAAGATCATCTAGTTCCAACCCCCGTGCTATGGGCAAAGATATCTTCCAGTAGACCATATTGCTCAAAACCCCATCCAACCTGGCCTTGAACACTCCCAAGGAAGAGGGTTCCACAACTTCCCTGCACAACCTGTTTAGGGTCTCATCACCCTCAATGTAAGAAGTAAAGCCCTTCTTTAAATAGTCTGGACATCCAGATGAATTTACATGGACAGCCAGCATCAGTGCCCAGTGCACAGCCACCAAGGGCAGGGGCAGACCCGTGGGCCTCCTGGGCACAGGGACTGCCCCGGAGCCAGCACCCCAAGGCCCTTCCTCCAAAGGGCGCTGGGCAGAGGGGCGCTGGGCGGGGCTGTGTTGGGGGGGGGGCTGGGCAGGGGTTGCATCACGCCCATGTCACAGTGCCACCACCCTGCAACGCAGATGTCACAATGCCCTGGGTCAGGATAAAAGGCAGCGTACTCCCATGTCCCTGCCAGAGCTGGCCCCAGGGGCAGCCCAAACACATACTAGATGGAGTCCCAAGGAGCCTGTGGATTTACTTGGAGGGTCTGAGAGAAGAAGACTGAAGAGGCTGGACAAGGCTGCTGGGGATGAGAAGAGCCACCAACCTCAGGATGTGCCCAAGGCTTTTAGGCCTTTCCAGCAGGACAGCCATGGCCAGAGCAAGGGAATGCCTTCTGGGGGAGCACTGCAGAGCTCGGCCTCCTCATCCCCTGCAGAGCCAGGGGCAGCAGCCCTAGGAAATGGGACGCAGAGATGCAGGTGCCAGGGGTCCCAGTGCTTTGGAGCACCTACTCGTGTCCTGTCAGGCACGGGAAGGATTCTTGCCACCACAGCTGATCAGGCCAGGAGCATTTGTAAGCCCCTGAGATGGCTCCAGACTTGGGGAGAACAGGGCTTGTGCATCTCCGGGGAGGCGTGACCAGCCTGTGGGACGAGGAGGTGGGTCTTGCTCACATGCACAGGGAGTAGCCGATCGCCAGCGCTGGGGTCAGGAAGGAATTTTCCCCCGGGGCAGATTGGCACTGGTCCCCGGGGGTTTTTTGCCTTCCTCTGCAGCACTGAGCAGGACCACTTGTCAGGGCTCCTCTGCTCCCTTTGGGCTCGGTTACTGCCTGCTACTCTTTGTGCACCATGGAGATGGCCTCTCGTGCCCTGCAGCTGGGGGGAGGAAGGCTTTTTTCCCCCCACGGTTTGTTAACAAGTGTCCACGGGGTTTTTTTGCCTTCCTCTGCAGCACTGAGCACAGCCCCTGGCCAGGGCTCCTTTGGGCCATGTTGGCCCAGTGGCCGCTGCTCGTGCTCCACGAAGGTGGTCCTCCTGCCCCGTATCCGGGGGGAGGAGCTTTTAGAGTCCCAGGGAGGACCTGTTAGTTGCAGTTCCTTTCATTTTCCACAGAAATTAAGAAAAGTTTTGAGTAGTGTTAGTTTTTTTTTGTCATTGACAATCCTGAAGGATCTCTAACTATTGCATGTGAATGAACCATACTATTTGTGCGTTCGTGCATCCAACTGCTTTTTGTATAAAGCCAACCAGACCTTAACCAGTGTCAGACCAACAGTGCACGCCTTACTTGTATTAAGCCAATGGGATTCCACCTGGTGTCAGTTCCACAGTGCGCCTGACGGGTTCTGTGTAAAGCCGGCCGGACCCACGGCAGAGGGGCTGTTTGGGCATGCAGCATCTGAACTAACCATCACAGCAATAGCTGACCTCCACCACTAAATGCAACAGGGCCCCAGGGATGGCGCCTGGGGTTTGCTTCTCGTCCTCTGCAGCACTGAGCACGGCCCCTTGCCAGAGCTCCTGATTCTAGTTCTCTGTGGGTTTTTTCATATGAACCCAGATAGTAACAGATGACATACATTTTTTTTCTGAAAAAGGATTCTGATTTACAAGTCAATTATGAAGGAATTAATATTGCTGTTCCTAAAATAAACCAAGTACATTGTGTTATTTCTGACTGATGCTTTTAGTTTTTTATTATTATGTTTGCTTTTTTTTTTGTTCAGCAATTTGCATTGGATCTCTCACATATTATTGCAAATTAGCCTATTTTACTTGATAACTAATACTTTTATCTCTTCATTAAACAAAAGACTGCATAAAATGAATAATAGTAATATTAGCATGTTAAAAACCCAGTGCCCCTAAAGCCATTATAAGTACACTTGAATAATTGCAGGCAACCTTGCCTCCACTCCTTGAAATTTGTCATAGAAATTGTGACGTCACTAAACTTGATTAAAATCTGGGAAAGTTTAGAGTGCCTTCCCCTTAAGTATGTGAGTAAACCACGTCTTCCCCTGTTAGAAATAAATGCACAAAAGTATCCCCCAAACATGAAAATGTGTTAATTTTCCTCTGTTTTCATATACTGATTTCTGGAAACAAGATGTTTCCAATTTTTGTTATTATTGCACCTATCTGTATGAACTATGTGTACTTGAGTTATACGATATGGCAAGACAACAAATCTAAATGACTTTTCGAGACCCATACATAGTGTTCGGGCCCAGATGCCACGTCCAGGTGAAGTGCTATGCCACTGTACGCATCCATCAGCACTATGCACACCAGTTTTTAGTTCCTGCTGGCTTCATTTTTTTCTGCTGAAGACATAACATAGCATAAACTTTGACCTTTTGACACAGGCTTGGCTGTATGCTTGGGATGGATTACTTATGTTTAATTTCATGGCAATTTTCTTAAATCGAGGTATCAGACTGGTGGTCAAAAAGTACACTACCCCACCTCTGCACCATTTAAGGCTATCTGTCAAGATCATGCTATGCCAGTAGGGAAAACAATGTTAAATAATACAAGCGATTCCCAAGGCAACTAATCCCTAAGGAACAACATACAAAAGTATTTGAAAATAATTCTAATGACATTAAGGTCAGTACATCACATAGATGCATTGCACATCCTCACAATACATGTTGTAAATGGTTAGTTCACAACCTGTAAAGCTGTAGGCTGAACACAGACCAGGTGCTAGACTGGAGATATCTTATTTTTCATCTGTTCTTACCACTAAAAATGATGCTGATTGTTCCCTTCTGTTTCCATGTCGTGTAAGATGACATGATAAAATTGGGAGTAATGATTAGCAAGATGGTCTAGACAATGTGTGCTGGTCAGTAAGCTGAGCAGTAAGCTCAGGCTGTGTTTTTGACCTTGCTATGTTTAAGAAAGCACTTGAAATAAAGCAGATGAAAGCCTATGTCGAATGGATTGTCTCAACTTTACTACACTTTAGAACATATAACTGAGTAAAATGCTAAGTGCAACTTAGTTTTCCATGTGGACAATCATGGTTTTTCCATTTAGCATCAACTTCATTGGTCAGTGTCTGACGATAACTGTTGCGTCGCTGTAGCCAAGCTCCACCACAAAAGAGGTTCTGCGTACTCAAGTCAGTCAGCTGGTGCAAAGGTGCTTGCTTGAGATACTAAATGATGCTTTTCGGCATAAATGTGAAAAACTTCCGATTTGATTTAAGACATCCTGAATACTATTACTAAGTATTGGGAATGCAACTGAAATTTATTTTCAGTAGCAGAAGACTACCACTCTTTGCTTACCAGTACAGTACACCCTACTTCAGAAGTTTCCAGAAACACTATTTTTGTCCGCATGAAGAAAGTACACACAGGGTTATTTTTAGGTTGTGAATCTATGTTCTCACACCTATTTTGTCCTCACATATTGTTATGCATTTCTCAGAGTTTCAAAATGAAACCGTAAAAATGGTCAAAAACTAACACTGTGAGGAGGAACTACAAGTTAATATTTGTTAAGCTGATTTTTAACAAGCCAGAAATTTTCATTTGCCCTTTAAGTGACTCAATCACTGTCATTAAATGCTCCATTAATTCAGAACTGTGATCTGTTCTCAGTTTACTTCTGATTAAATAAACAGTAAAAATATCCTAATCTCTAACAGTGATTTATATATCAGTTTTGGGTTTTTTTTCAAAGCAATATTCCCCTCCCTTACAAAGGTGATGTAAAGTCAAGTGATTCCCATTTTGTAATGACGTCTCAATCTTTACAGATTTAAGGAGCTCTGTGAAACATTATTATTACTGTAACTGCCCCATCTTAGCCTCATTCGTTCTTGTTAAGACTTTTAGAGTTTAATTAAAAATAGGAGTTAAGGACCTCTACAGATTTTCCTCAATTAAATTTGGACAGCCAATTTAACAAGGCCTTACAAATGAACTGAATTGGAGATGCTGATGCCCCAGGTTCCTTCACACGGGGAAAGCTGGTCAGAAGGCTTGTGTGTTCTTCTTCAAGGACAAGTGGCTGTTGTTTTTGTTTGCCACCCTTGACATTTGGGATTGTTTAGTCTCGAGAAGAGGAGGCCAAGGGGAGCCCTTATCACTCTCTACAACTACTTGTGAAAGGAGGTTGTAATGAGGTGGGTGTTGGTCTCTTTTCCCAAGTAACTAGCAATAGGACAAGAGGAAATGGGCTCAGGTTGTACCAGGGGAGGTTAAAGTTGGATATTAGGAAAAAAATTCTTTACTGAAAGAGTGGTGAAGCATTCGAAGAGGCTGCCCAGAGAGGTGGAGTCACTGTCCCTGGAGGTGTTCAAAAATCACATAGATGTGGCACTTTAGGACATGGTTTAGTGGTCATGGTGGTGTTGAGTTGATGGTTGGACTTGATGTTCTTAGAGGTCTTCCTTCCCTGGGCATCCTGTTCAATGCTTTTAACCTGGGAATGTAATGTGTAGCACAGCATAACTTTTCAGAGCTGCGTTAGGTATGTTGTTCTGTATTTGTGCAGCCAAATTACACATAGACTGAATTCTAAAAGTGCTGAGAAAATACAAATTTCCATGTATGCTGTAGATATTCAGCACTGAAGACAATTTATTGAAGTGCCTAATATTTATGGCTCTAAGTTTGAACATATTATTCTTTCACAAAGAAAGCACAGAAGCTTTGTGAGATTATTCTTCCATGACTTTATGATGAGTGTAGTCTTTGGCTGCAGCGTGCTCCTTGCAGCTGTTGCCTTTTTTCTTCAGCTCCGAGTGTCGCTAGAGGAAAGTGCAAAGCAAATTTTTACAGCAGCTCATGATGGATTGAAAAGACTTGACTTCTCTTAGGAGTGTGCATCAGAAAAATCGATCAGTGAAGGAGTCTAATGCATGTGCCTGTAGCGGGTATGGTCTGAATTTCTATAAAGTGTAAAATACCAGAAATCTTTACAAAAATGTTGTCTAAACAGGAAGTAATCAGCTGGTCAGATTGAAGCCACCAACATACCAAAACAGATCAACAGCAGGAACACCACACCCGTTGCAATTAATTATGCATGTTAACACTTCTGTTTATTTTGCTTCTGTTTATTATTACCCTCACAAGAGAGAATCTAAGAACCCTTCAATGATAATTCTGTGCAATTCTCTTCACAATACATCCAAATCGTAGTGAGGTACTCTTTTCGTAAGTGAAACTGCAAGTTTTTTATGGTGAGCGGTTACTTTGCAGAACAGGATAGGTACTGTGGGCCTGTGCCTACTTTTCCTTTCCATGAGCAGCTTGAAGCCTTCTCCACTTGGTTGTGAACTCTGTCCCCAGTGCTGAATCTAGCACAGTCAAATAAGAAGTGACATCTGCATAACTGTTAAATATGCCTGGGAAGAAACTGAAAAATTATACTCTTAACTCAGAAAAATACAAAATTTCTGCATTAGTATTATGTTAAATATTAATATTATAAATAGACACTAACAGTATTGCATTAATAATAATAATAAACGTTAATACTATGCTTCTGCATTTTAAAAGACATTTTAGAGAGTTGCTTGATTATTGTTACATAGTAATCACAGATTCTGCTGCAATTATTTTACAATATTGTAATCTTCATAGGTATTGAGTGGTGAGGATTTTAGCTATGAAAACCTGAAGAGTCCAAAAGCCAACAGCTAAATTGTGTAGTAATCATGCCCTTTTTAAATAAAGAAAGACTGATGTTTTTCTTTATAACTTCCTCAGTCCTTTCATTGCTATCATTAAAAAACAATGAAAGTCACCCTATAAACTTTCTTTTTTTCCTTCTCTCCATTTTCTTTTGTCTTTAGTAATCTTTCTTTTTCATGACCTCCAATGTTGAGGTTTTTTTCAGTTTTTAATCTTAAACTTTTAAAAAGGCCAAATAAGATTTCCTATTAAAAAAAACCAAACAAAATACACAGCAGACAGCAAAACTGTTGCTGGACTTCTCATTGATTTTCTGTATGTTTTTAATTCCCAAACATTACCTCTTTGATAATTTCTTTCTATGATGGAATTTGGTATTAGTCTTTCACACTTTTGCTCGCTCACATTTCTCTTTTCCAGTTATCAGTGTCTTTCTTTTTACTGCCTCTTGTCTTCCCATACTTCCTATACCTCTGTCTTCTGTCCGTTTTATCCCATGAGCTTTACTTTTGAGAATCATGAATGATGCCACTCAGAACACAGCAGACAATGCTCAGGTTAACTACGAAGACTGAAATACATCCTTGGAACACACACACAAAAAAGAAAATATTATTGGTGTGAATGCTAGGATCAAGAGATAGTTTCAATTGATCAAAAATTCTTTGATCTTTGAGAACCTCAAATGCAAGATAAGCATTATACAAAATGTAATGGACTTGCTTGTTGATGCCTTTGGTGAATCAGATTAATACCTGTAGCTGTGTTTTACAGTTAAATACATACAGAAAGATCCCTCTTGATTTAGACTTCATATTTGTTTACATCCTATATGTTTATATAAGCAAATTTAATTGAAACAAACAGAGAACAAGGTTTACAAATCTGAACTTCTAACTGTACTCAACTGTATCTCAATTCAGTAGTCTAAGAAAAATGCAGCAGACTGATTTTCAGAGATATTGAGAACCCACAGTGTTTGCATAGCTTAAATGTGGCAGCCAAACTCTGGCTCTGGCAAACAGACCAAAAGTTAGGCAATAAGTTTTGAAATGTTAATCTGCAAGGCCTGACATTTCCAGCCTTCAACTCTATTCATTATTCATGGGCCAGTCATGGTTTTTTTAATTCACTCTAGTGCCGTGGCACTGTGGATAGCTTTACAAAATGCAAACAGGCAAATAATGGAATGTGGGATGCCCAAATTTTCATAGTGTGTCTCTGTTGTAAGCTATGTTCCAGCATGCATTCTTGCAGAAGTATCGTTACAGAAGCTAAAGGAACATGGCAGAGACCAGTAAGGATGTGGCTGGGCCCATTTTTGGCTTAGCTCCATATCATCTGAAAGCTAGATTAAATCTACGTACATGCAATGACCGCTTTTGGCATTGCCTATAGCTGTTGCCAACAAGTCCTTCAAATTCCTTCCCAGATCTCAAAAATACGGTGAAAGGACTATGTCTATTTATGAACATGAAGCGAGGTGGAATGGTTGGCCTGGGGTGTGGCCAGAAGCAGAAGCTGAATATTCTTACTCTCCTGCTGCTGGGCAACTCTTTGGGCCGTAGCGCCCATTGTCAGCAGGATGGCTGCCTGCCTGCATGAGGGTGAGTGGCAGCAGCAGAAGGGAGACCAGTATGGAAGCGGGAAAGCTCCTTGAGGACTCACCTACCTTTGATGTTGCAGCCTCAGGAGTAGAGATGTTTTCATTTCACGGTTCAGCAGGGACCTCTGTGAAACCCTCCTGAGGAGGAGGGTGAGAGGCAGGAACTTCACCACCAAGTTAGCAGTGTTGGCACGTTCATTAGGCCATAGCAGAAGTAGAGTGGACAACAGAAGTAGGTACAACCTGCGGTGATCAAGCTGATCTGGAGGAATGGGATTGCAAGAGGTGAGAGTGAAAAAAACCAAACCCCTAACACGTCAGAATAGGGCCCTCTTAATTCAAACCAGCTTTCTAATCAGACTCACTGTAGAGCAGGAAGAATATATTTGCTGCTCGGGATTACCTTAAATAACTCAAGCAATGCTTAGAAAATACTTGAATAGATGCTCAAAGGAACTGAATTATTCACCTGCAGGATACTGGCCTGGTTTTATCTTACACAGTGATTGCTGCATTTCCTGTGATTTAATAATGGGAAGTTATTAGATTAAGCTATATGCTATATGATAAACCTAATACCTGAGTATTTTGTAATGACCCAAGTGTCCCAAGCAGGGCAGATACCAGGGATTCTGTCACACTCAGGCAATGCAGGGCAGACTGTGGTTGCCGGCCTTACAGTGCAGCAACAAAAACTGTGCTGGCAAGGGATAAATTAAACCTGAACCCCTCCAGCCAGTGCTTAGCTCCAGTGAAGTACATCACAACAGGACCAGCTCTGGGTAGAGCAATTTGATCACTGCTCTAAGCCTTGGCAGGACTTAGTCCATGTGTTTATAGACATCATGGGTTTGGTTTTGCTTCCTCTTTTTGGAATACTACAAATAAAAATAAAAGTAATGTTATAAATGCAAATAAAAATTAACACAGAAATACCAAGATCCTAAAGATATTATATATATACATATATGTACATTTTTCATACAATTTTTATTAGCCTTTTTACCACCATGAAGACATGCTACAGCTTACTGGGAGGACCACAGCTGACTTCTTCAAGACACAAGCCCAGATTGGTCTGTTCTTGGCTGTTGCCACATAGATATTAAGATTTCAATGAGGTCATGTTTCGAAGGTTTTGAAACAAACCTTTTCCCTTACTTTCCCTTCTTTCCTCTCCCCTGCCCAGCTCCTGCTTTTTCTTCGCAGCAGGCATAGTGCTATGTCCCCAGTTGCTAAAGGGAATTCAAATGACCATTTCTAATGAGGTGTAACAACCCACAGGGGTTAACCTAGACTGTCTCCAAACTTCTGTGCTCCACAGCAGTGCTTGAAGAATTGTCAGTGTCTTAGGTCCAGCTACACCTCAGCTATTTCAGACACACTGTACTTCTAGTTCAAGTCTGGCTAAGCAGAAGAGTTTGCCCTACTATCCCTGGTGAGTGCTGATCTGTTACAGACAACCATCTGCTGTACATATCTATTTTATTAGATCTGGGAAGATCCTCAAGTGAAAGAGCCCAGAGAGAGGGGAAGTATTTTGGACATAAGTATGTCTCCCCACACTTCAAAAAACAACAAAAAAAAAGAAGAAACACCCACCTTACACAACTCCCCAGCTCTCCAATAAAAAAAAAAAAAGTAATTTTTATCTTTACCACACAGAGACTTTAAAATACATTTGCCTAGCAAATAATATAGCTTATTCATCCAATCTATTACACAAGTCAGGTAAGTCCAGTCCTTGATGTGCTAAGTGTACCTTCTGGTACACAAAATAAATGCCCCAATTTGGGTAGAATGAAAGCTCTTGCTTGGTCACATTGTGTATCACAGAACCTTCAATTTCTTAAGTTCCTTTCAGTGCTCTAGAAATTACTGTATTCATATCTTAGTTGCATTTGGGAATAGAAAACAAAACTATTAGTTTTGATTTTTGCTGTTAATTTGTTCCAGAATCACTGCTTCTTAAGTTTATATAACATAAGTGCCTGCGTAGTTATTAATTTAAAAAAGATATGCAGAAACTGTTTATATATGGATTTTACTATAAGCAAAACATTTTGGAACGTAAAATTTTGACATCTTTTAAAACAAAACTGGACCTGTCATCCTCAGTATCATTATTTTAGGAGAATGCATTCTTTCAATCTGAAGATCAGGAGGTGTTGACTTCAAAACTTTAAACCGAGTGGAGATCCGCTGTGATGCACAACTGGGTGCCAGCAATCATTGTTCTTTGTCTCGCTTTTTAGACACTGATGCAGGAAGGGAAGAAACTGGAAATGTCCTGGTGAAAATAATTGACAAAAAGCCTTGTTGTTGGCATGAAGATAGGAGTGAATCAAACTCACTGCACTTAAAATGCTGTCAAAAAGTGCACTTTTTACAAAGTCATGAGCTAGTGCTCTGTTAAAGCAGCACAGATTGGGGAGGAATAATTTTCAGTCCCTATACTTCATGTTTGCTTGTCATTTCATTTCAGTCATAATTGAAAATACAAACACTAGGAAATAGAAGTAGTTAGTTTGGGTATGTGTCCAGACAACCCCTGGATGGGGAACATACCAGCTGCTTCAGCAGGAATATTCTGTGCTGAGCGGTGCTGGCTGTGGGCAGGACCCCCTCTGTAGGTACCCCTTCACTGTCTCCTCCTGAAGTCACTTCTGTCTGGAGACCTCTGCCCTACAACTGTTAGGCAGCAATAAAGAGCGCTTTTTTTTCCCCCAGAAATTCATATTCCTTCTTATCTGGAAAAACCTGCCTTTGATTTTATGCAAACTAAGATGTGGGCTTTTTTTCCTGATTGTCCAGAATGATGAATTCTCAAAAATAGAGTTACATACAGGATGATATTTCCCATTCTAGATGCAGAACAAGACAGACACAGAGACATGGATGTGTGCATATGTGTATTTTTCTGTTACAAACTTTTCAAAGTATTTTTCAGTCCATATGTCACAAAAGAAGATAAATAAAAAACTGATTGGCAGTGGAAGGCAAATATGGGCTGACTTCCTGCTCTTTCTTCTAATAGCAAGCTGTCAATCAGATGCAAATAATGTGTCTGTATTTTGCAATACGCACTTCTACAGAGGAAAGTAGGATACTCTGTGGTTTAATTCCCTCAGAGCATAATCTCCATGCAGATCTACTCAGTGTACCTAAATGCACCTTAGGTAAGTACAGAGTAAAATGAGATTTTAAATTTCATTGCAGGGGGGATATCCTGGAAGTATGTTATTAAATTTCTTCTTCTGTAGTAAAAGGAGTAATGGAGTCTTTCCTCACCTTGGGCTAATTCATTGGTCTGGCAACAGCTAGCAAGAACTGCTGCTCCCCCTGCAAGTACTCTGTGCAGCAAATACTTGCCTTCAGAATGAAGCAGCATCAGTGCCAGGTGTTTCCAGCTCTTCATGTGCTGCCAGTGAACAAGCAGAAAATTCAACCCAGGGCCCATTCTACAACCCTCTTCTACCTTTCTTATCTTCATTGACACAAGCTAGAGGCTTTCCATTATAACCTGTTTGCAAAATTCATGGTGATCTTTTCTTGGTGACAGTCGTCTGGAAGAAAGAAACAGCTTTCCCAAACCCACAGGAATCTTCTCTGGGAGGAATCCAGGTCTGGGTGAGACATCAGAGGCATTTTGCCAGTGTCTCTTTCTTGTGTTGGCAACTCATCTTCACTTCATCATGCCACACTGTGTTTACCTGTAGCTTATAGATGCATACAGAGGAATGAACTCTACTACTACCTCAGCACAGGACTGTGCTCAGTACATGGCTGGCCGTATAACAAGAAACAGATTGAGTCAGCAGCCACTTGAGTCTAGTGTGGTTTAAAGCAATAGGAGTGGTGCAAACTACTAACAACTTCAAAAATAAAACTCAACTGTGCTAAGAAAACCGAAAGTCCATGGGTAACCTTTCTAAACTGGGCAAGACCTGCCTACATTGTAACTTCTGTCAGGGCAAAACCTGGTTTTGATGGTCTATAATGGGAATATTGCCATTTGCAGAATGGTGTTCCACCAAATGGGTTTGGCGTTGCTGTTGAAGTTTGTGCATTGCATTTGGTTAGGAGATAAGCTGCTTATAAGTAATTGGCTGAAATTGTCCATTCTTTGTCCAGATTTTGTATACATGCTTATGCACACATGTTCACACATGCGTACACACACATACATGTATTCTGTGTATACATGCAGACACACACATGCACACAGTATCTACACATCCATAAGCATTTACAGATAGAGATAATTTTAGTTTTAGCAAAAGTATTTGAGCCATTTTACAGAATGGAAATAGAGGGAAATCCTCTGCCTTGGTCATATGTCAGAGTTACGAGGACTTTTCCTTTGAGATCTCTAGCGTGATTTTCATCCACTACACACCCTGCCCTCTTCAACTCCTGTAGCTAGGACATCATCTAGAAAGAGACCATCTTACCTGGCTTCCCAGTTTAACAAATTAACTAGGGAATATACGTATGGTATAATGCTTCTCTCAGTTACCCTGTGCTGGTAGGATTTGGTGTGTCTAGGCAAGCCTTGCGTATCTAGTCCTGCAAACAGCATGCATGGCCCTTTGACTTCTGATGGGGTTTCAGCCCAGATATGCTGCTGAACAACTCTGTGACGTTACAGTGTAAGCGCCTGTACAATTTAGGAGCAGAAACCAAGCTGGTGAGAGAACTGGTCACAGCTGGTCACAGCTTGGGCTTTGATGCAGATTAGGCATGCTGTAGATTAGCTCAAAGTTGTCCAAGTGCCAGGAGTGCCTCCTGTATAAACTAGCAACCTTTCTGTAAAAATATTGCACAACTGCTTGTTTGCTTTCAGTAGCTCTTTATCATCAACCATGGGCTAATACGACTTTTTAAGTCTACCACACATTAGACAAACAGCCATCAGATCATGGCTTAAATACCATGGTATTTGCCCGGGGCAGGGTTCTTATGAATTATATATGAGGTTTAAATAAAAGTTTCAGAGAAGATGCACATTGTTCACAACTCTTTCTAAAATTTATTCAAATTGTTTGAACAGTAACAACAGGCTGATTCCTTCTACAGCAGCTCATCTTTTCAGCCCCAAAAGAACAATTTACATGAACGCTGTCTTTACAGAATAGACCAGAGAAGAAACACTTAAAACCGGTTGAAAAAAATCATGGCACAAAATCCTTATAGTTCTCGAAAGGCAAAAAGCAAGTCGCTTCTGTCCTTTAGATCTTGTCTTCAAAATCTTTGACTTCCCTTTCACTCATAACCCATTCCCATAGGAAAGCACCGAGAGGATGAGCTTTGTGTGAAAACTTCCACTGCAACTGTCATGACAGTGCATGTGGCTCCTGTACCTTTCCTGAAGTGGATTCAGCCAGAACAGAAAAGTACATGAATTCTTAGAAAGACTGGCCCAGCAAAAGAAGGAGTGTTTAGCAGGAAGCATGATGAAAGAAGTAGATTCTGTAAATTTCCGAACATTTTAATATAGGCAACTGTTAAGAAAATATTAAAAAATATTGAATATATCTAAATATAACAATATCTATCATATGTAGTCTATAGTGTATAATATGCAGTATGTAACACATGGTATATTGTATAATGCAATACATGAAATGTATAATACTTCATATACTATACATAGTACATCATAATATATACAATATAATATTTTTGCATAATATACAATATAGTATATATATTTGTATAATATATAGAAGTTATACATAGATATAAAATATCTTTTAATATATATGAAAAAAAAATAATGTCTGGATTGGTCCATATTTTCCTAACAATGCTTCTGTTTCCAGAATGACTGCTCAAAACTTTTGGAACAATACACAGGAATTCAGCTGTATTTGTAGTGAACAACAGCAGGAAAATTTGTACTGCCAGTACTTTCAGTAATAATAATAAAAAATCCTACTTAAACATTAATGCTAATCTCATATGTCTGTATTACAGGTATATCTGGAAAAAGAAAACCCACCTCAAAGACAATTAAAAGTATTTGAGGATGATCAGGTACATATGTGAAAGCTAAAATGTGTATTTGTTCTTCAGCTTACTACTTGTTCATCTGTAGTTCATGGTATTTGCTTTTAATGTTTTTAATGCTTTATTTTATGCCCAACCAGAACTTAGCCTCCACTCTATAAATTCTCTTAATTTGTTCAGGGCAGAGGGGCAGTCATTTGAATACAAGAAAATCATGGCACCTTTAAAAACTGTTCTTAGTTATAAGCTGCAGGGGAAATAATTGAATTTAACGGGAACAGTTTCTAAACTATTGTGTGTTAAATCACAAAAAGGTCATTCACTCATGATAACTACTCAATAATTCATTCTATGACTACATTAACGTAGCACAGCAAAATATTTAGTTCATGAGATGGCAACAAAATATCATGAACTTTGCACAGATACCATCTAAACTTGCATAATTTGAAATAGTTTACAGACTGGAAATTTGGTATTGGTATTGAAGAATAACTACATAATAATGAAAGTATCTCTACTGATGCAGGTTTTGAGTTTAATCTTGAATCCCTCGCACTTCATAGAATCATAGAATGTGTTGGGTTGGTGGGGACCTTTAAAGGTCATCTAGTCCAACCCCTGCAGTTGGCAGGGACATCTTTAACCAGATCAGGTTGCTCAGAGCCCCATCAAGCCTGACCCTGAATGTCTTCAGGGATGGAGCCTCTAACACCTCTCTGGGCAACCTGCTCTAGTGTTTCACCACCCTCATAGTAAAGAACTTCCTAATGTCCAAACTAAATCTACCCTGCTTTAGTATAAAACCATTGCCCCTTGTTCTGTCACCACATGCCCTTGTAAAAAGTCCCTCCCCAGCTCTCCTGTAGCTCCCTTCAGGTACTGGAAGGCTGCTATAAGTTCTTCCTGGAGCCTTCTCTTCTCCAGGCTGAACAACCCCAACTCTCTCAGCCTTTCCTTGCAGGAGAAGTGCTCCAGCCCTCTGAGCATCTTTGTGTTCCTGCTCTGGACCCACTCCAGCAGGTCCATGTCCTCCTTGTGTTGAGGGCTCCAGAGCTGGATACAGGTGGGTTCTCACCAGGGCAGAGAGAGAAACACCTCTCTCGATCTTCTGGACACACTTCTTTAGATGCACCCCAGGATGCAATTTGCTTTCTGGGCTGCCAGTGTGCATTGTTGGCTCATGTCAGGTTTTTCATCCACCAGTATCCCTGAGTCCCAGGTGAGCTAACCAGTGGCAATGCTACCCGTGATGCAACCTGTAAGTTTGGGATGACTGTAAAGCTTTGATACACTCTAAAATTATTAAATTATCATAGTTATTGAATTATTACAATGCCGTTATGGAGGCTGATGTGTATTTATCTTTCACAATGTGCAAGGATGCATTTTTATGAACTCTGAGTCCTGTATACTTGGCCAAGGACGCTGACCTCTGACTGCATTCTTATCATGCTTTTTGTTGTTAATAGCCATGCTGCAGACCAAAATAAGCCTTCAGCTACGCCCAAACACCTTTGCTCTGTGTGTTAGGTTTGCACACACCCTGGCTGAACCTGCACTTGGGCAATTCCTCGCAATTTTTCTGAGAAGCCACAGGAGAAAGTTACTGCCTGGCTTAATTTTGCCATTAAGAGCAGTAGATGTGCTCAGATACGCTCTGGGAGCAGAACGGTTCCCGAGAAGGTGTTCTTTTTATATGGTCAAATACAGGATAAATCCACACTTTTGGACAAATTTTTTGGCATTACCATAGTCGGTTCTCACCACTCTGTTTATGTAAAGCAACCGTTGCAACCAGTTCAACCAGTCTCTTGAGAAATCCCATTACATACAGAAGCAAGGAGCTGCCAGTGCATTTCCACATCACTTGGTTAAATAATACTCCAGTCGATCTCCCAAGTCACCTGCCATGGCTCTCGCCTACCATGGCTGCTTCTCTCTGCAACCTTGCTAAGGTGAAATGAGTTTCATTTAAAGTTGAACCAAGACTGCATCGTGGTAGTACTATGCAAGCCAAGCACATAAAACACAACCTCTCCTTTCTGTTGCCATCAGAGTATTTGGGCATTTGCTTGCTTGCTGTTTAATTTTGCACAAGTCTCTCTGATTACCAGAGAGAAAAGATAGTAAGCGTATTTTGTGTTGTGTGACCTGCTTGGCAAGATGGATTTGAAACTCTGTACAAGCATATGCAAGGCTGGTGACACTGCCCAGGCTGGAGATGGCTCATGTCAGGACAATTCAGGAGTGTAAGGTGGGCGATTTCATAACTCCTTGCAAAAGCATCATGCGGATGTGCTCTATGACTTTGCTGCTGTTAACCAGTTTATCTATGTTAATAGCTGGTTTAGGTATATCTGCACATACTGCCCTGAGGATAAAAAGAAGAGTAAGGTAAGAAGTAGATAAGAGCTAGAAGTAGCAGAAAATCCGCTGAGAAGAGATGTTTTCTTGTGGTTTCATGATTGTGGATTTATGGTTTCAGAAACCTTCACTGATGATGTGTGAGAGAGAATATTTCCCATCGTGCTGTTGCCATTTGCTCCTGGTCACTTCCTGGGAGCATTTTTTTGTTTCCCATAGGCCCCCAAAAGGCTTGAGTCTTCATATTCTGCTAGCAGTGGTTTATATCAACTGCCTTGGACATTTTTACTTTTCATGTAGCTTTCTAGAGCAACTGAACTAATTCCCTTAAAGCTTAACAAAACATAATTCCCTGGTCTCTCAGAAAAATCTAGAATGGCAATTGGAAGGAAAGCATTATATAAATGCACCTTGTATTGGATTACGTTCCTGTTTATATTTTATCCAAAGGAAGAAGTTCAAACTGATGGGTATACTATTCAACGGAAGTATTTTACAACTAAAAAGAGCCTTTTGGTGTGATGAAAAAAATAAGGTGGTTATACATTGTTTATAAATAAAAATAACCTAGTCTTACAAGAAATTAAATTATGTTAAATGTTAACAATATCATGAAAGAAAGTCTGCCAGCCTTTCCTAAAATTCATATGTATGTTGTGACCATCTTGTAGTTTCCATCCCTGAGTACCTATCTTCCTGACTCTCTGACTTGTTTTGGGATCCTCTGCCTTTGGTTTGCTTACCAGTCTGTATTGCACCCCTGAAAGTTTCTAGGCCTCACGCCTTCCATCAGTCTTTTATCCAGGTCTCCTCTTCCATCCTAATGTGTCTTCTGCTTGCTAGTTTTGGGCATTATATGATATTTTGTTGTTACTTTTACAGAGGTAAAGATTAGGACTCTCCTATGGCTGGCCGCCTCGCCCTGGTCACCTTGCAATAGCCTGCTCCTAGCTGGATCAGAGAAAACCAGTCTGATGGATTGAGGTCAGGCAATGACAGTGGTGATTTCTGTGTCTTTGTAG
Source organism: Trogon surrucura (assembly GCA_020746105.1). Lineage (NCBI taxonomy): Eukaryota > Metazoa > Chordata > Aves > Trogoniformes > Trogonidae > Trogon > Trogon surrucura. The sequence goes on along the minus strand of CM036622.1, from coordinate 24,936,264 downwards.
GACAGTACACAATAGTTTTAAATGAGTGATGCTATTTTCAGTGGACCAGAGCATTTCTAAAGATACCTAATCTGTGAGTTCATCTCCGTGACACATTAGGGCAAGTCAAGAGAAACCATCCATTTACTCTGACGAAGTCATAGACAACAGGCCCTACAATCAGAAGACAGGAAGGATCTTTCAGACCCCAAACAAGCAAGTAAAGGTTTCATTCCCTCAGGATAGCTGAAAGCAATCAAAAGGTGCATGCTGTGGCAAGCATCCAGCATCTCAATCACTGTGTGTGCAGGATAGTGGTTGAGGGTTCATCTTTCATTTGCAGATGATTCAGAGAATGGTTTCCTTCCTCATCAGGTCCCTCTTCTGCTTCCCCATCATTGCAGGCTTCCTTCTATGACTCAGACGTCAATGCCTTTGGGATTGGGAGATAACATAGTGGCAGCTTCATCCATAAAATGCTGGTGGCCTCTGGTCCACGCTGTGCTGCTGCAAACAGTGCATACAAAATGCCAAATGATACTCTCATTATATGTTATCTGAGGGGCACAAGATTTCTTTCCCCATCCAGGCTGTGTTTCCTCCTGTTGAAGCCAGCTACCACCACCCACAGGACTTCAGAATTAAGCTTTCAGAGAATTCACCACTTTCCCACCACTAAGTACCCATGTGCCATAAACAAGAAAGTGGCTCTTGGTCCTGCAGGGGATAATTGCTAGAATGAATCATTATAGGGTAATTCTGGGGGAACTGTTTTCAACTTTTCAAACTGTGGGTATTGTGGGTGCAAGCAGAAAAAAAACCAAACCCAAACAACCCGACGTCACAAGCTTCCACATGCTTCTGTGTATGCAAATGCCAGGTTTTCTGTAAACTGTCAACTTCCAAAAAATGCTCTTGTAGCTTTATGACAAACTGAATTGTCTGTCTTCAGGGAACCCCTTCAGATGGCTTTAGTGAGAAAGAGAAAAAAAGACCTTCTCCCTAATTAAAATTTTAAATTCTCCTGAGTGTATTTTGCTGTGATTTTTCATGCCTTATCACATTTTGGTGAAAGATTTTCTTTCTCCAGAAGAGGGATGGCGATCTGCTGCTCACCAGCCAGAGGGTTTGTCCCAGCAGCTCTGCAGGTGTTGTGGGAACAAGCTGTGTTGGTGCTTTCACATGCTTCCAGGAGAAAAGCGGCTTATGGGTAGGTTCAACAAGAAGGCCCTGTGGACAAGCATCTCTCTGTCCTCTTGCCTGACACCAACAACTGGCCCAACACACCAAGCAAATGCAGTGGTAAGGGCAAGCATGTCTACAAACTAGGATGTGGACACTGGACTCAGAAAGTGGGTCCTTCATCTGCTTTTCCCATAATAAAGGCTTCTGTACACACAACCACACCACCAGACATCCTGTTCTCCCAGTGCTGATCCTGTTTTGCCAAACATTTTGCTACCATTCACTTCAGCCTGTAACTGTACAGAGGCATCTGACTAACGTCTCATCTTTTGGGCACACAGTGCCACCTAGTCCCTGACCAAACAGGCTAGAGAAGGATTTTTAGTGTTCCTGAAATGCTGAAGTGTTTCGTTTTACAGGAAAAGCTGCAGGAACAGCTTCTGTTTAGGCCAATGTTCAAGCCTTGCTGCACTTCCCTCCTGTCATTATCCCGTCTGCATCCTGTCGTCTGCTGGCTTGATTACTGCTTCTTGCAGGTGGCACAAAGGACTTGCAGACTTTAGGTCTTTTATCTCTTTAGCTGGCATGTCACTGCAGTTAGTGGCAATCATTTGACCAAACCCAACCGTTTCACCTGGTTGGATGCCCCTTCCTACCTGACTTTATACCTTCCTCCCAGGACCCATACTGATTTACTCCAAAGGACAGCCTGGCATGCCCCAGTGGCTGGCCAGCCAGCTAGCAACTGTAATAAGCAAACAGCTTGAAGCCCATTACATCACTCAAAAATATAGACCATGTCTTCTTGGTGTACAGGAGATAGTCAGCAGGGTGATAGCCTGTGACCTTGCCACGGCACGAAGCTGATTATGTGCACTAGGAAACGAAGCCAGAAAACAAGACGAAAGGCAAAAGAGGGTCTTGCAACCTGCTGCCACCACTCCTATGGCTTCCTCCAGTAGCCCAGCAGAGCCCACCACACAGCAGAGATGCTCATGTTTCCCATGTGGTCTCTGTGCCCATCTTGGGGCCTTCCCGTGGTGCTCCACTGCTCTGCTGGCATTCCTAGGGATGGAGAAGCTCCACTTCCAAGTGGAGAAGCAGCCTTGGTTGTTACAAGCCCGGGGAGACTTGCCTTGCTGAGCATCTGAGGAAGTTTTCATTAGCATGACACTGAATCTGGTGAGGTTTTGTATTCCTCTGCAGATTACTGTGGACTTTTGTTACATTTTTCCTCCAGGGACTTTTAGTGACAAAAGTTCAAAATATTCATTGGAAGTGGAGCCTTCTCAAGGAAATCATAGCATCATAGAACAGTTCAGGTTGGAAAAGACCCTTGGGATCATCGAGTCCAACCATTAACCCTACACTACAAGTTCTCCCCTAAACCATATCACCCAACACCACATCTAAGTGACACTTAAACACATCCAGGGATGGCGACTCAACCACCTCCCTAGGCAGTCTGTTCCAGTGTCTGACCACTCTTTCCGTGAAGAATTTCTTCCTAATGTCCAGTCTAAACTTGCCCTGTTGCAACTTGAACCCATTCCCCCTGGTTCTGTCCCTAATGACCTGTGAGAAGAGACCAGCACCAACCTCTCTACAATGTCCTTTCAAGTAATTGTAGAGCATGATGAGGTCCCCCCTCAGCCTCCTCTTCCTTAAACTGAACAGTCCCAGCTCCCTCAATCGCTCCTTCTAAGGTCTATGAATGAATGAAGCCTGTTTACTTAGAAAACATTTTGAATGCGAAATGCTGCCTAACTCTAAAAAGGTTTCCTTTCTACCATTCTTTAGTAAGGAATGTAGTAAGCATCAGTATCTGAAAAGCTATTAACTCCTGAATTAACATTTATTGAGGGGGATGAACTATCTGACTTCAGTACTGTGATCACTGGGCAGTCAGGAATTAGCTAAGTCAGGACTGTCAGGCTATTAGGACTAAGATAAGATTTTATGTGCTACAGAATCATGGAAATAAAGACATGAGTCTCGGTGTTTCAACAATGATATTTTAGGAATCACAAGTTAATAAAGCTGGAGTCATAACAATTCAGTAACACCTTGTGACATTTCCAGTATGACTGGCCTTTAGCTTACTTTTCAACAATTGCTAATCTAAGAGTGACTATATGAAGACTATTTTGCCCACAGAAGGAGCCATTTCATCAATCAGAGGGTGCGCATGCTAATTTAATACACATTGATCCAAACCTTCCAGTTAGGGGGATATCAAACATTTTAAGATCCCACTCTGGGGTATTTTCCTCAGGCAGTACAGAAAGATTTCCTTATTTTCATTGGAGGTGTGTGGCAGCAGGTCCCTACTCATATGTGGCTGTAGAGTATGTCACATGAGTAGCTCATGATCTTGTAGCGTGACAGTTGTGACAGGAGACGTCTAACAACTAGTTAGGGTGTCCTAGGGCCAGCTGAAAAGTCAGTGGCCAACTTGAACTATTCTGTAAAAAGCCCAGCCCACAGAAAGCCACTCAGACTGTGATGTTTTTAAAATGTAAACTGATGTTATACGAGATGCATTTATACATGTTTCTATCTGTTATTTGCAGACAGGGAGCACCAGCTTCAGTGAAACATCCTGGAAACCCCAGCAGCTGTTTTCCCAACCAAGAGAATCTGAGAAGAGGTGTAATGGTCCTGTGTCAAGCTCCAGAACCATGAGTGACCAAGGAAGAATAATGGGGGCATAGAGGCAATTTATGGTCTTTTTGCTCGACGACAGCCTGCTATTTGAGCAGCATACCAAATAGCAATGCTGAAGCCTTCCCTCTCGTGTCTATGCCTTCAGAGGGCCAAGCTGTTGGGTGGTGCAGGTGTACAGTCATACAACATGCACCACTGTCAGTTTAAGTTTGACTTGATAAACTTGGGACTAACCTGGGAATGTAAAAATAAAAAAATCCTTCTCAATGTTGTTGAGAGGAGACCTGTGGCACTGTCTGGGACTGCTGGCTCCTGAAGCCAGTCTCCCAGCTTAGGGTTAGTCCCAAGAAGGAACTGAAATGTTCTGAGATACCTGAAGTCCTCATATCACAAATCGAGTTTCGTGCAGGAAGCCACATTCAGCACCTAGCTTCGCTGTTCCGACACATGCGGCTTGTCCATATGAGCAGCAGATGGCACTCTTTAGATTAACTTGCTCTAAGTAATACATAGAAGCAGACAGAATCATAGAATCATTAACGTTGGAAAAGACCTCTGAGATCATCTAGTCCAACCATCAACTCAACACTATCATGACCACCAAATCATGTCCCAAAGTGCCACATCTATACATGTACACACGCACACACATATTTGTCAGCAAAATACATAGTCCCGAAAAACCTTTTTATCTGAAATTTTGCTTTAGTCATCCCAAAAAAAAAGCAAAAAAAAGCTAAGAAACAAAGAGTGAGGAAGTGAGGACAAAGTGTAATCTAGAGGTTCCAGGATTTTGTGATTGCACTGCATGATTTCTAAAGTTTCCATCCCTCTTTTTATCTCTCTGGTGTAAACAGATGCATGCTCTCTCCATCTTGTTCTCCAACAGCACTTTTCAAGACTGCTTAATTACCTACACAGATGAACATCTAGTTCCAATGCAAGAACTAGCTTTTCTCAGAGCTTCTCCCCAACATGTTCCCAGTAGAGTAATGAGATGATATATTTTATCTTATCCTTTTCTAAAATGGGAAAGCAGAAACTCACACAAGGACCAAGCCTGTCCTTATGCTTAGTCTCTGCTTTCCCAACTCCCATTATATCTTCCTTCTCTGGCCTCTCGAGTGAGCTCCATGGAGGTCCTGCTGGTGTGCTTTGTTTTGCTTAAGTCCAGGGAAACTCAAAAATTCAGTCTTTGCTCTCAGCACTCATACAGTAGCTCTCCATAGAACTCACACCGTGGCTGGGAAAGTAAATGATGTACTGCTTTTGCCTGGCTTTATTGGGTTTTGTTGTGTTGTTGTTGTATTTTTTTTAATATATTTTCATTTGTGAAATTCTCTTTTAAGGATCTTTTCTGGGTTCACAGCAAGGAGCCAGTCATCTCCACCTGTGGGACCTCTTGCCTTTTGACTTCGCTGAGGTCCTTGTCATGCTGAGATGCTTAGCCAATGCGCTGTGACAGCTACTAATATATCCAGAGAGCAGATGGCCAGCCTAGTTAATTTTCTTCTGTAGTTGAAGCTGTGGAACTTCTCTGCTGCACAGTAATACAGTGATTGAATGTTTTCGTGACAGGGTTAAGGAAAACCAACAGCTTGTTGATCCCATAATCTGATGCTACAGCAAATCGTTCCTGCACATCAGATTGTGTTGGTGGCACCAGGACACCGGCCACACCGTGCCTTTGCTGGGGAAGTGAAGATTGTCAGTGGAGTTCATAGAATTACTAACTCTACGTCTCCTCTCACTCACACCTGCCCTGGGGACTTACAGTCACAAACTCTCAGAATTGGGTGCTCTGTTGTATAGCAGAAAATATTATGGAAGAAAATGGTTCATGGCATTTGTTTAGAAGCAGAGAGTGTGCTTTGAGGCTCTGCTGGCAGTTTTAATCCAGTGTTTATAATTCTGCTGTGTGGATTTACAGAGAGGTCAAACAACTGAAAGTAGAAGTTGGCCAGTATGTTTTATACACCAGGATTTTCCTCTTTTCTTCTTATCAAATCTTGCAGGAAGTAGGACGGAAGAGGATTTTGCTCCAGAGCCTATTCAGTCTGTGTTGGCAAAAGATAGGTCAGTTGCTGTTAGCATATTCATTTCTGATGATTAATTGATTACTGGGAGCTTCTAAAATTTATTTTCAATTTTTTTTTTTTTGAACAGCTTTAATTTGTTAGTTTTATCCCAAAATTCATCTTCAGCTTCCAGTAACAAAATGCAATTCCTGGTAGAAGTCCAAAATGCCATTGCTGTACAGCCATAAATTTCAAGGGCATCCTCTGCAGCAAATGTAACTATTAATGAAAGAAGTGAGATGGAAAAAGTATATTGATAATGTTTATTGAGACTGAGTCCCTAGTTACAACACGTATCATTAGCACTAGAAATGCTACCATTTGGAGGTGCCCAGTGGCACCCAAGAGCTCGTAAACTGACTCTAGAAATGCTGTCCTTTCTCTTTTGTTTTCCCTATCCTTTCTCAACCTTTTTTGTCGCTTGTTGTATCGCACTGAGTGCGCCTCCTGGAAATGGGTAATACCTTACACTGCCAGCTACAGTGACCTCTTTGCACAGGAAAACGGTTGCTGTTATGTTCAGCCCATCCTCCTTGCCCTTAAAAATGAAACGACACTCACATCTTCAGTGGCGCACAGGCTCTCCTGGCCTTCCATCCTCACCTCTGGCCATGAGCTGCCGGCTGTGCTGCCCGTGGTGGGTGTCCTTGTTCCATCCTATACACTGGCTTCCCTTCTCTTCCCTGCCTCTGCCTGCCTGCCATCATTTACCACACTTGTGACAGGCAACGAGAATGTCAAGATGCTTTTCCCCATTCTTTTAGCTCAAATTTCTGCCGATGTCTTTTTGATGCTCCCAGAACTGAATGGCCCTAAAATCAGTCCAGTTGGACCTTCACAGCATCCTCTCTTCGAGTGAGTGACAAAACCATATAAAATTATGAGCAAATGTAAGCATTCAGTAATTTCAAAAGAGTAGACAGAAATTGTGAAAGTAGCTAGGGCTGGAATGTCCCTGTGATCAAAGTCAAATGGTGTTAGCTGATTTATGGTTCCTAGATGAGACTCATTCTTGCCTGATCCAGCCCTGATGACAGAAAAATGATGGGTGCTCCTGGTGTACAATCAAATAATTCATAATTTACCTGACCCCTTTGCCTTAGGTAATTCCGTCCTGCTGTGACACTAGGAGTGAATTGTGATTGCATGTTTGGTCCTGAAACCAATTGTGTGGGTAGCAGAAGGGGGAAAAAGGGAAGAAAAAAAGTCAATTTAATTTATTGCAACTTACCACAATGCCTCAGAGTAATTCTTCTTTCTGCCAGTGTGAAAGTGTCCTTGCAGACTTTACAAATGGGAGAAAACTTGAAAGGTGGAAGGAGGAGAGCAGTGTGGACATTTGTTCTGAGCTATAACAAAGCACCTTACTATGTCTGAAAGCCCTAACACCAATCAAAGATTTTGCTTTACTGGGGGCTCGTGAAACCCACTGCCCTTCTGTGTGTTGCAGATGGGGTTAAACAGAACTAAAACAGCTCTGACCTTGGCTGTTTTGAGAGGGGATCTGGTTGCACCCTCAGCTGCACAGAGCTGTGTATCACCATAGTTCATCCACTGCCAAATCGGATGTGGGAAGCCAGCAGGTAAAACCTCAGTCTTGTTCTCTGAGGCACACCTGCTGTGTGGAAAAGCAGCCCTAGAGAGCTGGTAGCCTCACCAAGGCTGAGTTAAAATCAACATCAACTGAATGAGGGAATGTGTCTGCAGGCTGGGAACAACTTGCAGGTCCTGAGCGCACCCGCTCATGCTCATTTTTGCTCATCACCGTTATGACTGCACACTTGCAAACCCTCTTCCTGGGCAGCAGCAGGTGTCAGTGAGGTTTTGATCTGTTTTCTTCCATTTAGTTGCCCATCTGCAGGGACAGCCCTATTTAAAGTTGCTGTGGTGCTCCTGCCATGGTGGAAACTGAGTTTGTGTCTGATGGGAACTCTCAGAGCACCTTACTCCCCAGGTTCACCTTTTCACAACTCCCTGCGCACAGGGGACTGCCAGAGAGCAGCTCTCACACAACACATTGCTTTATTTGAAGACTAGTGGCCAGGACAGGGTAGATGGCTGACCCTGGCACTGCAAGCACCTGCAGGAAGTTTCTTACAACTGGCCTCGGTGGACCACAAGAATAGTTGGCAACAAACTGGTATCGTGCTTTAACCGGAGAAATGCTTGGTCTAGATAAGGAAGACAGCAGCCAGACTAGGGCATGTGAGAAGGCTTCCAGAAACCACATTCTCTCCTGTTTCTTCCTCGACCATCTAATGGACTCTCTCTCTTTCAAAAAAATTCTAATCCTTACATTTTGAATGCTTGTCCTTTAAGCCTTCTTTCAAAGCAGTAGAAAGTATTCCCCCAGAAATCCCTTACACACAAAAGTAGCACTTTCATTTCATTTCTTATCCAGCTAAATAAATATGCTCAGGCATCTGGAAATGGAGAAAAGCCAGTAACGCTAACCTGCCTACCACATCCCTTCATGAAACAACTGAAGGATTTGGAGATTAACAGGCTTACCAAGCACAACTCTGCAAAGGGAAATCCCGCCTCATTGACTTCTGAGGCTTAGTGTTCAATAGGATTTAAAATACCTCTTTACCACAGCCCCTATAAATCAAGTCAAGCAGCTAAACCCTTCACTTCTACCTTTCCCTTCACCGTATCCTGCTAAGATACTTAGAAATTTGAAACTACTGTGTCTGTGCAGTTCTTTGCCTCATACTAGTGACCAAACCATCAGTAAAGAGAGGGTGCAGGAACTCTTTTTCCAGCTATTGAAGGTTCCCCTCCTAACACTACTGGGAAAAACATGTCAGAAAGACCCGACCTCCTTAGATAAGCAGGAACTGCAATGATGCATTTTCAGCATCAATTAACTTCACAGCTGTTGGAAGAGAGAGGAACAACTGAGGAGAGGAGTAACTGAAACTCTTCAGGACCTTCAGTGGTTTCAACTGTGTTGAAAAATCTGAGTGTGTTGGCCACAGTTCAGGGACAACCAGTGTTGTACGCTTAAGGATACTAATAAAACGGACATGCTCAAAAAGCCGTGTGTGGCATGAGGGAGTAGCACAAAAGCTGGTGGGGGAACTGAAGCTGTAAGAGTTGCTATCTTTCGCTCTCCTCTGGTGGCTTTGGAGTTTCTGGGGAGAGAAGCTCTGCCAGGAGCTCCCTCAGCCACCAATTCCTGTAGGGTACTGCCACATTTGTGGGATTCAGACAAGACTGATCATGAAGACGAAAAACTCTCCCCTGGGAAGAGATTTCTGCAGGAATACATCATGAAAGACGACAGAGGTAATTCAAGGGAAACAGGAATGGAGAGGTGTGGAGAGGTCAGGCACCGCTGGTTTGTCTTTGTTTACATCAGGACTCATAGTCAGCCAGGACTTTGAGGTAGCACTGTCTATAGTTCTTCCTCGCCTGGATATACAAAAGGTGCTTTTCAACCATGCTGTTAGGTTTCACTTAAAACCGAACTAGTACAAGGCAACTTCTGAAAACAAAACAAAACAAAGCAAAACAAAGCAATCTCTCAGCTTTGACGGGCAATTCAGAACAGAACAAAAACTTGCCTGCTTTGCCTTCCCAGGCCAGCCCCTTTCTTCCACCCTTGCCCTTAGTTCAACAACTTTCCAGGCCCTCCTGGGTTGCAGCAAACCCAACAAAGTCTCTTTCAAGGTGTTAGGAAAATTCTTTCTTTCTGCCATCCCTGAAGCCTGTTACCTTGCTCTTTCTCCAGGAAGCCGCCTGCTGCTGGGAGCTGGCTTTTGAGCAGGGGCGTAACAGCAGTCAGCTCCGAAACTAAAGCTTCTGCCTGTCTCTCATACAAGAAACATGACTATTCATGGCCACTGACAGATGAGGAAGTCATAGATAAAAAATAATTCTTCTGTACACATGCAACGTGGGATCAAGCTACAAATCTTGTCAGGTGATGACAGTGTTGTTCAGAAGTCAATTCACACAGGACTCCCAAATTTATCTGGGTATGGGGACTAGGCAGTTTGTCCCCAGCATATCATTATAAAATGCAGTGATTTTTACGGGCACACGCAGAGAGGTAATTGGAACTGGGCAGAACACAAATTAGATTTGAAAAATTTCTTTTGCATCTGTGTTTTGAGGCATGGTGAGGTTGTTTCATTAGCAAGCAGAGATTAAAAAAAAAAGCTCATTTGCTAGTTGTTTTTTAAATTATATTGCACAGCAATTTGTTGTTTTGAAATGACTGGAGCTGTGAGGACATCCCACTTTTTCTGCACAAGCATGTGGCAAGTAGGGATGAAAGAGATGACTAAACATCTAAAAAACACCTTGGCAGCCAAGACGAAGTATCACAAGAACACTGGGCAATGTACTTCCCTCGATGTCCTAGGCATCTGCATTTGGGCACAACAAAACCAGGCTATGGCATGAGACACACCTTTGATCTGGCTTACCCTGGGCTACAACACTCAACAGCTGACAGACAGCTCCTGAGATTCAGTTAACAAACCAGAGGGCTGTCAGAGGCCAGATTCCCTTTCCCCTCATATCCCCGACAGACTTTTTTCTTTTGCATGCTGAGTTGCAGGGAAGGCCTCACGTAGTGGCGTGGAGGAGGAAAAGCTGCCTGCAATGAGGAGCCAACTCAGTCTTTCACTATGAAAAAAAAGCTTTGCACAGAGAAGCAGCAGGAATTGCATTGGTGCGAGCACCCAGTGCTTCATGAGTACTGGTTTTGTTTGTAATTTTTCTTTCTTTCAGGTACCCAGTACTTAATGAGCGTAGTTTTATGTCCCACAGGCAGCACTGGTATGTCTTCAGTACCCATGGGTGTCAGAACTATCAGGAGAAGCAGGAGTCCTCATCCATCGTGTCCTACAAAGCTGTTGCTGGTTGGTGTGGGGGCCAGGCAGGAGGACACTTGCAGGAAAAGCAGCCTTTTAGCATGTCTGTTGCCCTGATGAGCAGCCTCATGAGCTATACTAGTCATTTCTCATATGCATGTGGTATGTCTTGGGCAGGCGTGGATAGAGTCCATCCCAAAAGGACAGATGTACATGGGGTGTGTGGGGAAAGAGCCACGTGCCTGAAGCCTGTGGCATACCGGCTCTTGCTCTGAAGGGGCCTAAAGCTTCCCTAGATCTTTCCCCCATTAAATAAACACCAGGTGGACAGGCAGTGGCAACATTAGTCTCAATTCTTACCATTAATTAATTTTACCAAATCACCTTTTAAAAATCACCAGCCAGTTAGTGTCACTACTTGTTTCCAAACAAAACTGTGTCCAAATTATTCAGAAAAAAACAGATTCACTTGCCCTCTCTCCTGGGACCAGTATTATTCAATATATTCATCGATGACTTGGATGAGGGACTAGAGAGTACTATCAGCAAGTTTGCTGATGACACCAAGCTGGGAGGAGTGGCTGACACGCCAGAAGGCTGTGCTGCCATCCAGCAAGACCTGGACAGGCTGGAGCGTTGAGCGGGGAAAAATTTAATGAAATATAACAAGGGTAAGTGTAGAGTCTTGCATCTGGGTAGGAACAACCTCGGGTTCCAGTATAAGTTGGGGAATGACTTATTAGAGAGCAGCGTAGGGGAAAGGGACCTGGGAGTCTTGGTGGACAGCAGGATGACCATGAGCCAGCACTGTGCCCTTGTGGCCAGGAAGGCCAATGGCATCCTGGGGTGTATTAGAAGAGGCGTGGTTAGTAGGTCGAGAGAGGTTCTCCTTCCCCTCTACTCTGCCCTGGTGAGACCCCATCTGGAATACTGTGTCCAGTTCTGGGCCCCTCAGTTCAAGAAAGACAGGGAACTGCTTGAGAGAGTCCAGCACAGGGCAACTAGGATGATTAAGGGAGTGGAGCATCTCCCTTATGAGAAAAGGCTGAGGGAGCTGGGGCTCTTCAGTTTGGAGAAGAGGAGACTGAGGGGTGACCTCATTAATGTTTACAAATATATCAAGGGTGAGTGTCACGAGGATGGAGCCAGGCTCTTCTCGGTGACAGCCACTGATAGGACAAGGGGTAATGGGCTGAAACTGGAACATAAGAGGTTCCGCTTAAACTCCAGAAGAAACTTCTTCTCAGTGAGGGTGACGGAACACTGGAACAGGCTGCCCAGAGAGGTTGTGGAGTCTCCTTCTCTGGAGACATTCAAGACCTGCCTGGACACGTTCCTGTGTGGCATAGTCTAGGCATTCCTGCTCTGGCAGTGGGATTGGACTTGATGATCTTTCGAGGTCCCTTCCAATCGCTAACATTCTATGATTCTATGATTCTATGATTCTGAAGAGCACTCTGGATGTCAATTCAGGCTCTTATACATACAGAGCCTGTAGTGTTTCTTTTGTTAAATGGAGATTTCAAATATATAAAAGTGACTGTACACATACACACACAAAAGAACAGTCCTCATCTGGCAAGGCTCTTTTAATGTTGTACTTTTACCAAACCACAGTACATACTTCAAATAAGGCCTAACAGATTATACTCTTTATAAATTTACAAACAGTTTATTCTCCTTAAAGAGATAATACTTTCATCAGTCTTGTGTATTTCAATGAATTATATGTTTATTCAAGCATAATATAGCAAATGTAGCCATAAATCTGTAGACTAAATGTCTATAACAGAGGAATCTCAGATACACTATACTTTCAGATTAGGATTTTTTTTTATATATATACACTTTTTTGTTTAAATAGGATAACCATCATATCCTGGTTATGCTTCCCATAGGAAAACTGTGCTCAAGAACGAAAACCGTGGACTAGAATAACTGCAAACAGACAAGGTCTTGGTTCACCTGCCAGGAAACTGGGCCAGCTTTGTAGGCACATAACCCTAGGATTGGATTTCGACCTGGTTTGGAGGGAAGGAATGAGAGGCTGGTTTTGCTTTCCTAATAGCTAATGGCCCTGGTCCTTTCCGGGGTGCAGACCTCTCCACAGCAGCAGGAATGAGATCTGTAAGAAAGCACAACTGTATTTCTACCTCTAACCAAGAGCCCAGGTTGCTGAGAGCTGGCTGGCTGCTGGAGATGCATTACTCAGATGAGGCACATGAACGGAGAGTATTTAAACTAAAAAGGAGTAAAAGGAAAGAGGAGGCAATATGACCTGCCTCAGTAGCAATTATGACAGTCTTTTGCTACTGCTGTGTTTATGAATCTACTACTGGACTCTCATTCATGTCCTAGTCTCTGCTGACTGCTTCTCCTGCTCACAAGGCTATATCCATAAGCCAGCTCTTGCTAGCTTGCTAGCTTGCCAAGCAAAGCTAAAGAGATAGGAGCACCTCACTAAACTGTGAAAACTCCAATAGCTTACTAAAGAAACTGTGTTCTGAAGCCCTCACACAGATCAACATCACAGGCTGTGCAATGCAGGCGTTTCTGAAGTGTTACATGGCACTGATGGCTTCAATCCATTCAAACACTGAGAAATAAGTTCCTGCTTAAGCCCAGTACAACCCTGCCAGAGAACCAACGAGGAAAGAAAAAAAAAAATAATAAAAAGACACTGAGACAAAACCCAAATCCAAACCATGCAAATTATAGCTGAATAATAAAAATCAAAATCCAAGCCTGTATCCCAAGTCCCTCTTGCAACAGAGACAGCTGGTTACTTTCTAAACTGCAGAACCAGCCACCCTGTAGCTCCTAAATAACAAGTTTGGCAATAACTACCATGCACAAAGTAAAGGTCACTTATAAAACATCTCCATAAAAATATCTATTTATCTCTATATCTCTATTTATATATGTTAGTAAGAAGCTTCAGAGTGAGCACATCCCAAGCACTCTGTAGTGGGGGGGGATCTACTCAGTCCCCATGAAATGAAGCACACAGGGTTGGCACCCGCATATAGGATTAAGTCAGTAGAGATCATTTCCAGCAGTTAACTAGCACTAGTCGAGTCGGGTAGCAGGGTTGCCTTTTCAGGAATATTGTGTCAAATCACGCTGTTGTATCAGAGAAACTCCCTGGATATGGGCTGCTCCATGCATGGTTCAGTTCATTAGGACTGAAGATATTTTAAGTGACACCAGCCCAGACCACTGATAGGTCTCAATCCACCGTAAGGCAGAGAAAAAAAAAAAAGATCCTCCTTAACAGCGTAGGAGTGAGATCAACCATGCAAAACAGATTTGTGGAAAGTCCGATCCTGTGTGTCAAAGCGTTAAGAGGCATCAAGTGACGCCTTAGCCTTCCGTATTCAAGTGACCAATCCCGTATCTTATGCAGGTGGAGCTTCAAAAGATCAGACACAATGTAGGAGTTGCAACAGCATGAGTATAGTATCTCAGGTGCTCCAAATACAGAAGCATTTTCTTCCCCTCTCAGAGATGCCAATCCAATAAAAATAACCAATAACCAATAACCAATGTCGAGAATTTTCTTGGATGTATTAAAAACTGAAATCTGTAGAAGTGCTGACTTGTTGCCCCTGTTGAGATGGACCTTTAAAATGGCAAGAGACTAAGACCATCAGAGTTTTTTTATAACGTCTCTATATTTGTGTCCTTCTTTGGAGGCTATCAGTGGCCTTGTATATGTGTCACAAAAGCAGAAGCGAATGGGATGGCTGGGGATTAATTCTGACATCCTGTAGCCCTAAGGAAAATAGAAGCTGGCTTTTGCTAGAGATTTATGTCAGTGCTGATATCTCTTGGGAAAATGTGAACCAAGCAAAAGAAAGGGAGTACGCTTAATGGAATGAGGTGCAGCTGCCTCGTTTTCAGACTCTCTTTGCCAGACAGTGCTGTGATTTTGGAACAAATACAATCAAGTCATAAAATAATGCGGCAGCTGGCAGAAACCAAACTTTTACTTTCAGTCGCTGAGTACCATAAACAGATAAAAATCAGCTGCAAATATAACAGATGATGGGAGTTTAGTGGCATACAACTTTCCTACTACAATAGTTACGTTTTAGGAAGGTGAGAGGCTTCAGCTTGGTCAAAGTAGCAAGCATTGCTGGGAAGGATTTTAAAGACAACAGTGAAAGGTGATGAATTTGTCAGTGAGAGGGAACATTTCTAAAGCAGAGGAAAAAACAGGAAAAAAAACAAGAACTGTCAGCCAATTTCTTTCCTTGCTGGCCTTGGAGGGGTGGGTAGGGTGTTTGGAAAGGGGAAGACATTACATGTGTACAGAAATTTTATTCTCGTACCAGGAAGTGTGTAACAAAATGGACTTTATGTTGTGTTTCAGAGTGAGGAGCAAAGAGAATTTCTCTTTGTTACCTTCCCCTGTTGTAGTAGGTTTATGTTTCAGGGATAAAGATCTCATCAGTGCAAGTCAAACACGAAAACTCTACAAACAGACCTTGCTATTATAACAGAAATAAATTACAACTAGCTCCTGATACTGTGTCCAGTGCTTTATGATGGCAAACCATAAATTTACTTTTAAACATTTAACCAAGAGAAATTTTTAAGACAAAGCAGCACATGGCTGTTGGGCCAGCTTGTGAATGATTTATTGACTGTGCCAAGGTCAGACTCCTTCAGTGACACATGAACCATAAGCATGAGGGTGCGCAGCTTAGAGAATAAACATTAACATATAGGGGATGGTTACCTTGTCTTCATTTGCCAAGTTTATTTACCTTATATGCCTTCACATGGCTTAAAAAACAAACAAACATGGACTTAGCTGGTTGCTTCATTGCTAACCAAAGCCATGACTAAATATAGAAGAGCTGTTAGGCTGAAAATTTTCCAGATGAAGCTTGCTTCCACCTGACATAAGTCATCTAAAGTTACTGCTTTCTGGCTGATTCAAGAGTTTGTTGACTTGCTCCAGTGACTCTTTCAGGCTGTCTTAAACAAGAGCCTGTTGATAGCCTGTTGCCACCCTGAAAACAGAGTCAGTAGGGAAAAAAAATGACTGGATAGGACGCTAGATAATCTCATCCAGGTTCCCTTTCCCACAAATGGTTGGACCAGTAGGTCTTTGAGGTCCTTTCCAACCTGGGCTGTTCTGTGGTTCCGTAAGATGGAGGAAAGGGGACAACAGACAGGGACAGATGGCAACACATCTGAAAACTGTCTTCTAAGCAAGGACAGAGGAGCAAGTAGAAGTAGGGCTTGGGACTTGTGATCCTGTGCTCTCATCAACAGCCTAGAGCAGCTTGCTTAAACTTCACATCTTCAGCTGTGTCCTTGCAACAGCCTGTTTTAAAGCATATAAAAGATGGGAGAAGCTAAAATATTTTGGCCAAAAAGGTAGTGCATGTGGTGATACATGACTGGCCGCAGCACTGTACCTACCCCAAATCCCTAACTGGAAGGCCAGAAGAAATCCTTTCTGGTATAGTTTATTGTTCAGCATGCTGAACATTCCTTCAGATTGTTTCTCCTTTAGTGTTGTTCCAGTAATTTACTTTTCTTACTTGTCAGAAAATACAGTCTACTCACCCTGACATGGGTTTTTAATAAGAATTTCTTAGAGCAGCCTTTTGCTAGAATACAGAATCTCAGCTGTTTGATCTTATCAGTATAAGTATCTCTACATTCCAGTAAGTACTATGGTGGTAATACATCTCTGACACTTGGAGACAGCAAAATTACTGCTATGAAATCTGAGGAAATTACCATTTGCTATTCCCTGTTACCCTATTATGTGCCAAGCAAGAGCTAAAAGAAAAGGTGCACACTTTTCTCTTACATTCATTGCTTAATCCAGATATTTTTCCATTCCGGAAAAAATAGCAGTGGGAGCCTAAGTATTATTGGAAGCTGCTGTATCACAGAGGAAACGGGATGCATTAAATGTGTTACTTGTTTCTATGTATATTTGCAGAGTGTATCTTTATCCTCTTTTCACAGAAGCAATTCTGGTTGTGCTTTGCATCATGTGGAATATTTGCTTAGCTTTTCTCACGTGATGTTTTGAAAACAGAAAACTAATCAAAAGAAACACTTCTCTGTGAAAGTACCTGTCGATACCAAACCCTTTTTTACACAAAGTGACTTTTAAAAAACCCTTCCTTTATAAAAAAAAAGCCACAAACTGGCCACTTTTCTTCCTGGTTCTCAAGTTGTTGGCATTATCAGGTTTTTGAGCATAGTGTTTCAAGAAGAAGTCTGCGTAAATGGGAAAGTCAGAGTTAAATAGGGTGTTAGAAGAACTGTGTTACAGATTGTTAAATAAATGCTTTTCGGTAACCAGGTCCAAGTCTGCTCTCATTTGAGGCACCATGTGTGCCAATTACTGCAGGGCAAAGTCTGAGTTTATCTCCAAAATTGCACTTAATTTCAAGAATGATTTTGCTAGCACTGCAGACTCACAAATTGGAAGCAAGTTTGGTATCTTATCCACTCACATTATGGCACTAATTACCTAGGAACCGTAGACATCGCATCCGGAATAGCCTTAGATTTTTTCAGAGGTGCATGTGCACACCCACACACTTCTGGCTGCAGTAAGAGGTGACAGCAAGAAAGAAATTCTCTTCTCCGTGTCACAGTGTACAAGTACCAGAGATGCTTTAAAGTTGGACCTTCACTCCCACCTCTTTGTTCTAGTGTCTTCCAATATAAATTAAAAATATTCCTGTAGGAAGCACGACTTTCCTTGTAGGGATATAACAGTCAGGGCAAATGACCAGTTAGAACATGGACACAAGGCAGTATTTTGCCCCTGTTATATTGTTAAGATCTTGGATGGGGGAAGGGCTTTGGGCCAGTGACGAAGGCAATTCACACAGAGAAACAGGTTGGGACAAGCACAGTCCCTCTGACTCGGGTGGTTGTTGCACTGATGCTTCTTTGCCTAGATTTCACACTCTCCCATTCCCCATAGTTCTCCCATTCCCATAGTTCTTTTATAAAACGCTTCACATCATAAAAATGTTTAAAAGCCTGATAAGGTAGTTTATTAAAAGGAACAGACACAAGTCTGCTGAACTGGGCATACATTTTTCTTGACAACTTCAACGACAGGCTCAGAATGGAAAGGACAGATCTACTGTAGGAAAGGAAGGCAAACAACCCACAGTCAGCCTTTGTAGCGTGTGACTCTTGTGAAGCTGGCAATGCCACAGAGCCTGCAGTAACAAATGTGAGCAGAACTGATGGTGGACTGCTTGCTGCTATCTGCAACGTGATCAGAAAGGGAAAAACCTCAAAGAGGCAGCTGCTTCATTTTTACCAAAACCCTACTCTCAGATCCTCAGCCCACCTCAACAAGTACAGATTTACACTGCCTGAAATTCTCCTCTTGACAGGTAATCAGGGCTGCCTGGTGCAGGAGGAACATACTTGCACTTGAGTGTATCTTCCCTGGTTTTAGCATTCTCACTTCTTATGTATAACCATGTTCTGAAGTCCCTTGTTTCATGTGCTGTAGGTCTTTTCTTAAGAGGCCTTTCCAACTTTTGTCCTTTCCAAATTGATCTCCTGGTACTAGAGAAGGAAAAAATATAGACAGTGGTCAGAATACACAAAGCACGGGGAAACAGCTGTTAGGGTAATTAAAACTGTTTCGGATTTTTTTTTTTTTGCTTTTTTTTTATTTACCAATCTCGTTCCTATTGGAACTTCAGTTAAATGGAAAGACATTCACAGATGGCATTAAATGTACATAACACACTATCTTTCATTCTAGTTCACATGCTATTGCTTTTAGAAGGCAAGGTTTCTGTTTCGTTTTTCTAGGCTGAATAATGAAATCTGATTAGCAGAATTTAGGTTCCTCTTTTCAAAAATGACACCTTTTCGGGATCACCATGCTTGCTGGAATGTAAAATTGTTCAAGGAAGAAACCATATTAAAAGCTACTGCTTGTCAAACTGAGATAGCTTTACATTTCAACTGATACCCTTGAAAAAGATGCATCTGCCATTAAAGGACACTGCTTTAATTAAAGTCTAATTATTTACTGGACTCTTTAACCGAACTCTCATCGCTACAACAAACATGTACACCACTGCTTTGGCAGTCTTAGTAAAATACTTGTGATGACCATCCTTTCATATACATCATGTTACTTAGAGCATGATAATAAAAAGTTGCCATGCCTTTGAAGTGGTAACTGCTAGAAGAGATATAAAAGGTATCGTTAACATTTAAGACAAGAAAAATACAAAGCAGAAATGCTCCAGTACCATTTAAAGATAAATATTCCTATCTAATACATCTGAATTTTCTATCAGTAAATATGGAACAAGCAGTCTGTGAAAGACTTGATTCAAAACCACCAGATTGGACGGAGGATTTATTTCCCCTTGAGGCTGGGCTGACATCAAAACCAGTTTTCTGATGTCTTGGCTCTTTGGAGCTCCATGACTCATGAGCTGGTAGTCTGTGCGTGCTGTGAGTGGATCTGAAATATTGCTTACATTATTTCACTAATGCCGAAAGCCCTAGTCTCCAGACCAGCCTTGCTCTCCCCATCGCTGGTGGTGGTTTTGCCATTGATGCTGTGGAACCAGGAAAGAGCCTTTTAGAAACACAACTGGGAGACTCTGGTTCCTCAACCAGTTCAAGAAGAGACATTTTTCTGACACAGTTCAAATAGATGAAGCAGCTAATAAGAGGCGAAAAAAGACTCGTTATTTTAATATTCTTTGGGGAAAGTACAAGAGTTTTATAAAAGCAGGATCCACTGACCCCTCCAATGGATTTTCCCACTACAGGCATAGGGATAGGACCTGTTAAACAACATGGATTTTTGGCACAAATGAGTAAAATAAAATATGGATGTCGTTTCAACCCTCAATAATAGGTTCGTAGAGGAAGAAATCCTCAGAACAGATACAGTGCTAGCAAAATACATAAACTACTTCTCAGAGCCTGCTCCTGCTTCATCTCTGGGCTGCTGGATGACCACTCCCTATAAAACATACGCCATTCTCAAAACCAAAATACAAAGCAGACAGGCCATCTAGAGTCAACAAATTCCTGTCCAGAGATCAGCTGGTAGTCTATAGTATCATGTCTAAGGTCCAGTTTAAGAAGAAACAAGAATTCTAGTAATTAAAAGTTTCTAGAATTATGAAAGTGACTGTATCACAAAAATGACAAGATTGAAGATCATCAACATTTTAACACAGCACCAATGAGCTTCACACAAAGAGGTCCATGGAGTCAATGGAGAGATGCGGATGCTTGCAACTAGATCTCAGAAATTTAAAAACTGTTTTTCAAAGATAGGACACTAAATTATAACTATTGCTTGTGCAATGGTCCAAGGTTATTTTCCAGAAATTCTTGGTTATAGGGTTATGGGAGATTAGCTGGTAAATCTTTTGAAAATCAATGAATAGATGTCAGGGGCCTCACTAGCATACCCTCGACAGCTGTCCCTAGCTTCACCAAGCTCTCGGTTAGGCACAGAGAACGAGCCATGTTTCCTTTCTCGTGCCACGCCAGGGCATTTGGCAAATTTGCACAGTGGCTGCTAAGTCTGTCTCTCCCACATGAAGCGGCAGAGGACGCTTAGTCTGATCCTCCTCCCAGACATTAAGTTTAGGTTAGTAAATAACTTTTTGTGGCTAACCAAATCTCAATCTATGCAAATGATGCTATATTCACTTCTCTTGGTAACTTGAAGTCACAGGCAAAGATGTTTTTCAGAGTTACTTTTCCAGAGTGGACTACAATATCATTAAAATAAAATTAAACATAAAACTATAGAAAAGAGAACGCGTTTTCAATCCTACAAAGCCATCTGTGATTGCTATGTATTTTGCTGAACAGTTAGCAGTGCAGGCTAGATCCATCCCATACTAATACTCTCCAAGAGGTGGAGACTTACCTTACACCCACAATTAAACAAGAATAAGGACTCATCCGCTCAAACGCAAGAGAGGGAGAGGTTAAGACCGGAAGCAAGGCAAAAGACTGCAGAGCACAAGAGTGACAGAGGTGATTTTTATGCCTATCTGAATTCCCCTGCCACCTAATGTTACCCAAGAGTCATTTTTTCAAACTGGCAATGCTTTTTTGTATGCTAATTCCAAATCTATAAACAGAAGAAATGAATTGGGCTGGATTTGCTGCAATACCTACGTTCAGTGAATTCAGAAGAGGACTTTAGGCTACCGTCCTTAAAACCCAGACTATCTGGCCTTGTCTGCCTGACAAACTGTGCTTATAAATTTCTTGTCTGGTAAGACTCCATTATTTTCTTCCCTCTCCATTTTAAAGCATCAACTAGAATAATGAAATATTCAACCAAAAAGATAAGGAAATTAAAGATGCCAGCACCAGTCAATTTAGTAGATTGCAGATTTGGGTGAAAAAGACATCCTTCTTGTACAGAAAAATTGATTAAATCTGTGCATACTAAACCCAGCAATATTAAAAATAAAGTAAATCTGGGGTTGTCATGAACATAACTACTTTAAATGGGAAATTCCAGGTATTATTTCTTTTCATTTAGCACATAGCAAATGCCCTGCAATACAGTAATTCCTTCCATCTGCTCCACTGCAAAAACCGCCTATTAAGGCTTTTCATTCCTATCAAATGGAAAAATTCCTATCCACTGGAGAACGACACTCCTCTACAGAAGGCAAGCTAAAGCTATGTTATTGCCATCAAAGGAAATTAGCTCTTCAGCCTGCCCCTTTGTCTTTCCTCCAAGCTGCCTGCCTGCTCCTCAGGCAACACCCACAACTGCCCCGGTCTGAGAGGGGATGTGGGGTGCAATGCTGCACTTGGCGTTGGCCTTGCTATTCTTAAAAATGCCTTACAAAGACAGCAAAATAGTTTAGATAAACCTCTGTATTGAAAAATAACTCTCCACTGTGCGCTGTGCGTGTTTCATGTGCTCTCTGGGCAGTGTCCAAGCCTCCTTCTCCTCACCTCCTGCCTGTGCAAATGCTGCCAGGAGAGGCTTTCCTTGCAAAGGGACTGAAAGGATTTAAATAACAAATTGTTATGCTAGAATTGGAAAAAAAGTATTATGTGAAACCCGTGGGTTCAAATGCATTGACTAGAGCTGTACTAGCATTTATGCGGCAGCCTGCAAAAAAGAAACAGAAGCAAACAAAGTGTGACTCTAATTCCCTACTACAATGTGTATAACTAAGGGTAGTACATGTCAATATGCCACAGATAGAACTTAGTTTAAACTGACACGTGCCTCAGGTCACCAGTGCCATAGCTAAAGACACAGGACTAGGTCTACAGACTCACACAACATTATTCCCCCTCAGAGACCACCAAAATAATTATAATTAAAAACCTATAAAGCTTCCTGTGCTTTATGATCGTCTTCTCTGGTAGTAGTAGTAGTTGTAGCAATGGTATTTTTACATTGCTGAAGAGAATTATATGCAAACAACAAAGTGCCTGGGTCAAGAAGACAGATCCTGCCAGGGTTGGCACGGGCTGATGACACGTTGAAAAACTGCTGAGTAAGATTTGCGTTAATCTTCATCCCCTTGTCCCACCCCCAGCCCTGAATCTCTGGTTCAACACCACCAAAATGAACGGTGATACGGTCAAGGTGCGGGCCTGAGGGAAGCTTCGGGGGAAGTGGCCAGCCATGAAGGAACACAATGCCATGAAGAGAGGTCTGCCACTTGTTCTCAGGACAGAACAGCCCACATTTTAAACAGCTTTTAAAAAATGTAAAAAACCAGCCCCATTTCTTGTTGTGGGTATCCAGAACACCTCTAAACACACAGAGAAATAGACAGGTATTACTGAAAATTTTAAGCAACGCTGAAGCTGCAAAACTGCTCTTTTGTAGTTGTTTGGATATGGAAGGGGCAGTTTGCTGTAAATAAATATTAAAAATTATTTTTTCTTAACCGTGTGAGACATTCTTTTTTTTTTCCTCCAGTCTAAGTGGTATTTTCCTGTTACTTGCTCCTCCAGTTGTGCTGATCTTTTTACCATGCGTGTGCTCAAGCGTCTGACGCAGAATGTTCTCTCCCCACTGCAAGAGTCATCCCAGTCCCACC
Source organism: Trogon surrucura (assembly GCA_020746105.1). Lineage (NCBI taxonomy): Eukaryota > Metazoa > Chordata > Aves > Trogoniformes > Trogonidae > Trogon > Trogon surrucura. The sequence goes on along the minus strand of CM036622.1, from coordinate 24,913,446 downwards.
CTGGTCCAACTTGCATCCCACCCCAGACCCTGTCCCTGTGGGCTTAGATAAGCCATTCCTTCTTGCTCTCGTCGATGGTCTCCGTGAAGTTGGGGTCATTGTTCATGATGGCGGCGTCGGCGCTCTCGGCTGACTCTGCACCTTTGGCCTCGTTGGTGTGGTACGTTCCCTTGTGGCGAAACATGTAGCGGATCAGGAACACCAAGGTGCAAAGGATGGTGAAGATCACCACTGCGATGACACCTACATAGAGGAAGAAAGAAAAGATGCCACTAGTGAGAGAAAACACCTACAGGTTTTGACACAAAGAAAGGATTCTACATCTCCTCTGAGTTGTGCCAAAGCTACCTGGGCTGTTAAACATCGCCACAGTTGCTTGGTCTCCACTACTGTAACACTTATATACAGTTTTTGCAATATACAAAATGTCACTGAGTGGAGGCTGCTCCCTGTTCCCCAAAGATGATGGAGAGTGGCCCAGCAATGACTTCTCCAAGCTCCCTGAGCACCCATGGGTGCATCCCATCAGGGCCCATGGATTTACGTATGTTCAGATTGCCTAAATGATCCCTAACCCAGTCCTCATCAACCAAGGCAAACTCCTCCTTGATCCCAACTTCCTCTGGGGCCTCAGGGGTCTGACACTCCTGAGGACAGTCTCCAGCAGTATTCTGTAACTCTGCCTTCTCTGTATCCCCTGTCACCAGGGCACCCACCTCACATCAGCAGTGGGCCTACACTGCTCCTAGTCATGGTGCAACACTTTCATACTATGCAACAGGGCAGAGAAAATTGCATGTGTGCATAAAATTAATTAGGATCCATATTTAGGGAGGCAGCTGGCCAGAAGAACTTCAATGGAATGCTAATTCAAAGTCCCAGTTCTGGTATTGTTTAACATTACCTATCACTGAATGGGACTCCCCAGCACATAAAATGTAGCAGAACTTGACCCCTAAAAAGCAAGGCAGGTTCACAAGGGATTTTTGTCAAGGGTGGGGCAAATAGTGTTTGATATAGATTCATGTTGAATCTACTGTAACTGTGAAAGTGTCTTTGCCATTTCATGTAATACTCTGTTAACATAAGTAACTACTGCAAAGTAGCTCCTCACATGCATGCTTAATATGTGGATTATGAATATGAGTATTTTGATTTGGCTAAAACTGACTCTGGAGGGACAAACAAAGTGAGAACAAACCACTTTACTAGGACAATGTTCCTGAATGGACTTACACAAAGTTCTATTTAACTTTTTTCAAGTATAGTTTTCCTATATAGTCAGTTCTTAGGAAATAGCTTGAATATGTTACCAGCTGCAACTCAGCCACTACAATCATACTGTGAAGTAACTTAGAAGAGTAGACAGTTCTCCTACCTCCAATAATGGCAGAGTTTCTGTTAACTCCATCTCCTATAGCTTGACCATTGTATGGGAAATCAGCACTGGCTGTAAATAAAGAATTAAAGATTTGCATTGTAATAGCAATGAAACTTCAAACAGTAGTTCAGAAATACATCCAACATCCTCAGAATTTAAAGGAAATTGTGATATTTATCTGAAGAAGAAAAGAAAAAAATCACTATTATCTAATGCTTCAGAACTTATTGTTCATCCTCTCAACAAAAATAAAAATAGAATAAAGAAGATGTGCTCAATTACGATTGCTGTTAATACAAGAGGTGATTTTATTGCTCTTCTAGCACAAATTCAGTAAATTTCTTTAGCACAAAATCAAACAAAAATCCTTCTTTCAAAAGCCTGTGATCATACATATTATTAGAGAGAGTTTTGCCTTTGTCACTATTACCCACAACGTTTTAATTTCCCAGGATTTTGTGAGCACTGTTAGGTACAATGGCAAGCTCTTTGAAAGAAAACCTGCCACCTGCACAGCCCAACATGAGTGAGGGGCTGCATTTTCTGTTGGTCAGAGCCATAGAGAAGTTACCTAGAGGAAAACATGCCAGCACCTTTGTTACCCTTGGAGAAAGCCCAAGGTGTTAGCCTAGCCACTGCTCGAGGGGCTTTGGAGCTGAGAGGCAAGGCTCTCAGTTGGAGGAGCTGGGGCACAGCAGACAGCAGAGCCCACGGGAGAGAAGAGCCTCCAGCACACAGCAGAGAAGAAGAAACAGAGTCACATGTAACAGCACTCATCTGCGTGCGACCTAAACCGAAGTGACTCCTCGTGGCAAAACTGGATGAAGGAATCAGTACAGGTTTGAAGTACCATTCGGATAGTAGTCTTGGTTTCAACCTCCAGAAAACATCACAGAGCCTCTTTTAATGCAATCTCATCAATTAAACCTATCATCAGCATTTTCTTTAGTGTCAGACATAGTAATTAGACGCTGCAGTGACCAAGCAAGCTCAGGAAGCCAGGTGAGTGGTTGCCATCATTCCCTTCTTTGCCAGTGGACTACAGCATTGATCTTGAAATAGATGTTGAAATAGATGTTTGAAATGTTGTTAAAAGTACTTAACTGGAGACAGTTAAAATAATCAAGGATATGAATTACTTCTTAGGTCAGTATTTAAAAACCAGCTGTATCTTCCTTGCTTGACGGATTAGGTGATATTGTATTAAAGTAATCAGTTGCCTTTAGATGCCAGTGATTCATTCACTATACCCAAAAACCAGCCAAGGGAATTCAGCTGGCTTAGTGTTAGCACGGAGTAAAATCTGCAATAAAGTTCCTTTTGTATTGCGAAGCAGCTGCAAAAATGAATGCATGGCTTTGGTTCACCACATGGCCTGAGAAGAGGTTTGGGGCTAAAGCAGCCTCCTGTGTGCCTACTCTTGGGGAGAGTCGAACCAGCAGCTAGTTTTTTGGCTGGTTGCTTGCGGGACAAACACAAGAGCATTTCTCAGGGCTCAGTGGACAGGGCCTGGCCAGCAGTTTTTGCCAGCAGCACGGGTGCCTTTGACATTTGTTGGTGCTCTGGCTTCTGAAAACAGCATTTCTGCACCTTTCTGAAACAAAGCAAGCTTGACAAATCTAAAAGAGAAATAAACACCTGATTCTGTATCAGTGGATTTTGCTCCAAAGAAGAAGCTTACTGTGCAGGGTCATGAATATTTCCTACAGACATTTTGGTGCATGGTTCATAATATTATCCTTACAGTGCAGAAAGGGAAGGGCTGGCAGCAGGAAAATAAACCCTGAGTTTCGACCTGCCCTCCCTGCAGCTCAAGGAAAATCCTAAAGCCAATAACACTATGTAGAAAAGCAACAATTTGCTAAATTGCAAAGAATTGCTCTCTGTTGTTCTAACCCCAAAGAAGGCCATGCCTACAAGGGCTTCCTGGCAGACAGAAGACCACGGCTTATGATCTTCAACAGCCACTGAAGAGCATTGCAGGATAATGAAGAACATGAAGCATGATGTGAAGCTACACCCTTGATCTTGTCTGAGAGCTGCTGCTAGGACTGGAGTAGATGCCTCCATCCAAAGCTACTTTCCATTGCGTCTGGTCATCACCCACGCTCCGGAGGAGATGTCCACTGGATCAACAAGCAGATGTGATTCACTCTGAGACTCTCATCTCTGACAGAGGAAACACCAACAGGTGTCTGGGGCAGGGAGCAGCTACTTCAACAAGAGTTCACCATCAGATTGGTTAAGTTGTGTCCTGCTGCAACTGCTGTAGAACCAGGAGTGCCGTAGTGATGAAGGGAGCTTAGATATTCATGAATCTTTTTTTAAAGCACCTATGGCAGTGTTGGTAGATATTATCACCATAATTCATGAATTCCTGTTCTGTTACTCTTATGTCAGCAGGAGACCTGCTTTTATATTATGGGTTTTTCTTGACTGATTTTATGTAAAATCTCAGCCAAATATGAGGTTGTAGAATAGGTTTTGCTGCACAAATGCCTATACCAGCTTTTTACTGAATGCACTGCTACAGATGAGTAGAGGAGACAGAAAACTTTCTTTTTTTAGGTGGACTTCCCCTTGAAATTCTCCTGGGCAGCAGTAGCTTCTCAAATGATCAGAAATAGCTGCAGACCAGAGGTCTGTGAGCTGCAAAAGAGTAACCCGTGCCACAGCAATCAGGCAGAAGAGAACATATGAGGGCACATTCCTTGACGCTCCAAGGTGAGCTTAACAACAGAATACTGTCACTGACAGGCACCCAGCGATGGTACTTCAGATAGTAGTTCTGTCATTCAAACATGTGGTGATTGGTCTCTGACTACTACCGCCACATTCCTTGGCAATATTAAGCAACTTTGTCATAAAGCCAACTAATGAGAGTCCTTCTTCTGTCACTGCTGAAATTCAGGAACTAAATGAGAGGAAGCTGACAAAGGGGCAATAGTAATACCGATGCTCTGGTAAAAGCGCAGAAGACTACAGTGTCAGTCACAGGTTGTAAAGAGTAGCTCCTAAAATGTTTTTAAATGACTAGCCATATAAAATATTGTTACTAGTGACTCTAATTAGTTTCATGAGAATCTAAATCACAGTGGTATAATAACTCACTCACACAGCTATAATATGCAGATGAAGTACAGGGTGAGTTGCTAATGGAGAAGCGTGTGCCTTCGTTTCTCTGTCACAGCTGAGAACACCTCTTTCCTGTTCAGATTCTTCCATTATCACTGAGACATTAATTCCAATTACGTCTCTCAGCAAGCCCTTTTGTACTGCCTGATACTTGTACCTTGACAGCTTCAAATCATGACTTCTCCACAGCAAATAGGTGCCACGAAACTGCAGTTACTCTGCAGTTACCAAGCCAAGTCCCTCCAGACAGCGAGTTGTGCATGTAATCTAAGGTGGGTGTGGGGAAGATACTGTGGGAATCTGGTCTATATGCCATGCTGAATCCATGAATAGAGCTGTTCAGTTTTCCTTTTTGATCTGGTCTATAAAGATTACTTTTGAACAGCTGATTCCCATCTTGCCTAGGGACTGTAGTGGAAAGGTTTCGGTAGTTTAGGATCTTATTCTGAATGTTCCCTAGGTTTCTCTGAGCAGCCAGGGTCTCACTTATGTGAATCGAAACATGAATAACAGAGCAAAGAGCTTTTTAATCTATTCTGGAAAACAGTTACACATATTTCATAGAATAACAGAATCATTCAGGTTGGAAAAGACCCTTGGGATCATCGCGTCCAATCATTAACCGTACTTTCACCCCTTAACCATATCCCCCAACACCACATCTAAATGACCTTTAAACACATCCAAAGATGGTGACTCAACCACCTCCCTCGACAGCCTATTCCAATGTTGGACGACTCTTTCTGTGAAAATTTTTTTCCTCATGTCCAGTATAAACCTACCCTGTTGCAGTTTGAAGCCATTCCCTCTTGTTCTATCACTAATTACCTGTGAGAAGAGACCAGCACCAACCTCTCTTCTTCAAACTAAACAGGCCCAGCTCCTTCAATTGCTCTTCATAAAGTTTATTCTCCAGGCCCTTCACCAGCTTCGTTGCCCTCCTCTGCACTTGCTCCACCACCTCGATATCTCTCTTTGCACTGAGGTGCCCAAAGCTGGACACAATACTCATGGTGTGGCCTCACCAGTGCCAAGTACAGGGGGACAATCACCTCCCTGCTCCTGCTGGTCACACTGTTTCTAATAGAGGCCAGGATGCAATTGGCCTTCTTGGCCACCTGGGCACACTGCTGGCTCATGTTCAGCTGCTTGCTGATTAGAACCCCCAGGTCCTTTTCTGCCAGGCAGCTTTCCAGCCACACCTCCCCAAGCCTGCAGCTTTGCATGGGTTTGTTGTGGCCCAGGGGCAGTACCTGGCACTTGGCCTTGTTGAAGCTTGTACCACTAACATTGGCCCACCAATCCAATCTATCCAAGCCTCTCTGTATGGCCTCTCTACACTTGTGCAGATAAACACTCCCACCTAACTCGGCATCATCTGCAAACTTACTGATGATACTCTCTATGTCCTTATCAAGGTCATCAAAAAAGATGCTGAACAGAAGTGGTCTCAACACTGAGTCCTGAGCAACACCACTTGGGACTGGCCCGCCAGCTGACCACCACTCTTCAGGCCTGTCCATCCAGCCAGTGCTTCATCTAGCAGTTCATATGCTCATCCATGCCACAAACAGCCAGTTTCTCCAAGAGAGCTCTGTGGGGAACAGTGTTAAAGGCCCACAAGATGTGCTGCCAGTTCCCCAAAATCTTCTGCTAATACAGCTGTAGCACAGAGCCGTTAGTTTGCTGTCTGGACACACCGCAGACATTTTCTTAAAACCTTCAGTGAGTGTAGGGACGGACTGAACCTTACTAGGAAATGGTAAATTCATCTGTGGTTTATGAACATCTGGTTCCCTTCCAGAATCCAAGCTGAGTGATGCTGTTCCTTGCACACTGTCTTCCCACACTGGGCTTGCTTCAAACACCATCATCCTGCAGGTGACTTACGTGAAAGGACACAGCATACTTTGCTTTCTCCTTCATGGGCTGCTGCTTATTGAAGCCATAGTTTCAATAACCACTGAGTAAATCTACAGAGTCTGAACTTATGTTTTGCACTTTTCAACTTTGTTATTAGTCTCAGCGTAAATGGGGTGAGAGGAACTTGGCAGCATCTAACAGGGTGATGAAAGACTGACTGCAGGCAAAATCCATGGCCATCATTTTAATGACATTTGAAGTTTTAGATTACCACAAAAATGCAGTAGGAGTCCTAGCACCATTAAGCACACTCAGCATGGTCATTGCCACAGCCAGCTGCAACACAGTAGCACTCACTGAATGGAAAGGGGAGACGGGACTGGATAAACAGACCATAATTAGGACTAGACGCTGAAGATGACAGATGTGGCTGATTTAACAGAGTGAATGATAATTTTGCTTCATTACAGTAGGTGTGATTTTGCATCTGCCATTTTCAGAGGGAGAGGTTTTACAATGGATCCCACATAAAAGCTTTCTGCAAATTCACAAAATTGAAATGCAAAATGACCCTGTTAAAGTAGAAAAGTGGTCCATAAAGTGGGTGTGGGCAGAGAAATGAGCAAAAAGATATTCAGTGAAGGCAAAGAGAAAACGAAAACCAAACAGGAAAACTTTTCATCTAGAGAGCAGTACTAAGAAATACAAAGTAAAGGGCAAATCTCATTTTGACATGCACTACCAGGAGTGTTACACATAAGCCATTGGAAGCAATTTTTTAAACTGAACTTTTTAAGGGGTGGGCAAGTCTTACATAAAATACATTACACTACAAATAAAAATACAGTGTAGATTTGCTCCAAAAAAGGAAGTGATCACAGGTCTAAAACCGCCATGTGAAATGCTGGAAATTGAGTTTGTTCAGCCTAAAACATGTGTTGTAAAGCCACTGTGACCAGTTACTTATGTCCCCAATTTTGAGGGGTATTCTCCCATTATGAAGACCAGTTGGGTTTTCACATAGACATGAACTACAGAAGCAACCAGAACAACCAGATCTGCTGATGACAAGGCATACAAACCTTCCAGCAATCAAGACATGGGTTAAAAGTAGAACAGTGAGAGAACAAAATAAAAGCAAAGATATGAACTGTAACTCCTTCCTAATTCTGTTTTGCAGCCAGGCATCCAAGAATTGAGCTTGCAAAGAGGACAAACACTCATGGACACCTTAGGATTTTGAGAAAGTGTTGGGACACTAGATTCATTCATTAATCTATTTCCTCACAGAGGAAAACAAAAACAAGTTCTCCGTCTGTGTTTTGGTAAATTACGTCAACCTGGCTGGTTTGGCGAGACTGGAATTACAGAGCACTCCTTATTACAGACTCTAAGCACAGAAATTAATTACTTGACTCTTGATAGTAGGCACTAATGTGCAGTCACAGTTGCATTTCCTTTCCTGAAACAACTGGGTTACAAGAGAAACTCTAAACACACACACAGAACTCCCAGCCCTACATCAAAGCTGAACATCACAGCCTGCAGACTCCAGTGCCCTTTCCTGTTCATTCTACTGCCTGTGTCCATCCCTCCCACTGCTCTCCTCCTGTGTGAGGCTCTGTGAAGAGCTCCCATGACATGTAAACTACAGCAATCCAGAAAAAGAAGAAAAAAATTGGAAGCAGTATTAAAGCAATGTTGTGTCTTTTTATGCTACCAAGGCAAATTTTGTAATTTTATTTTATTTTTTTTTTAAATTAAGACTTCTACTTTTTTCCTACTTTTCCGAGCTGAAAAAGAAAGTGTAGAATTACACCTACTCCTTCTTTTCTTGACATTTGAGAGTAGATTCTGAGGGAGTACTGTTTAACATTAAGCTCTGTTAACAGTTTACTTAAGTCCCACTGACATCAGCTTTTGTATAGAACACTTCCAAGTTTAAAAAAAAACAAACCCACACTTACCCAACCACAAAATATTTAAAAGATATTATCAATCATATTGTTTGTAAGAGGTTATTTTTGTTCTAGCATGCTATTTGGGGTCAACTGTTACTCCCTGAATTTTTAGTGATGCCTTGACTGTAGTGTTAGAGGGTTACAAGTATATCCCTAATAAGAATCATTTTTTTGTCTTTATGGAAACAAGAATCTTCACAGAATTAATAATTTCATTGGTGCAAGTTACAGGATATTGGAAGGAGTACACCCACATAGCAATTCTGAAACTACAAGAATAGACATGCAGCTTAGGGAACAATCAGTGTTTTTCATGTTAAAAATGTCATCTTCTCTCAGTCACCAATAATGCAAATTATTTGGAATACTGAAGTACCAACATTGGAACAAAGATCACTAATTTCTTCAATCCTTTGCAACCTTCTTGGCGGGGAGGGATAGGGAGGAAACAAAACCAGAAAAAAAACCTTTGTAAATGACAGAAAAGTCCTGTAATGCGTTAGCACTAAGTTTTGCAACATATGTTCTGTTTGATCAAAAACATTTTGAAGGGTTGCACTTTTTTTTCCTAAGAATTTTTCACCAAATCTCAAGTCTTCATACTGATAGGAACTGGCGAGTTCTGTTGAGAGAGACGTGAACAATGAGATGATGGAACATAAAACCTGTGTTTTTATATTTTTTGTGTGAAGGGTCTGCAATCACATCTGTTTATCCAATGTGAAATGAATATAAATTAAAGAAACATTGGAAATGATGTCTTAATAGAAACATTGTCTTCTGAACAGCCCTTCTGTATGCAAATGCCAGTGTGGGAAAGTAAGTGGAGATTATAGAAGAAAGAGTTGCTGGATGTTTCTGTTAAAAAAGCATGTATTTTGCAGTGAGCAATGGAAATGTCAACCATGAACAATGGCAGTATTGGGTGAAAATTCACTGAATGCTCTAAGGTCAATGAACTGTGGCAATGCAAATTCTCAACACTAAACACCAGAGTCGACAACCCAATCAGGCAAGACACTTGTTTCTGAATTGGTTGCGTTATTAGCCCTTGAGTTTCCTTCCGTAGGGGAACTTGGCTGTCCATACTCTTAAGGAGAGGAGGAAACTGAATTTTATGAATGGCTTACTCCGGAGGGCAGTACAATATTCTTCCTTTTAAAAAATCAGTCTTCCTAGCAAAGGGACAGAAAAACTTATGCCTTATTAGGAGACCCATCTTTGCAGCTTAAGCTCTCCCAAATCAGTCCTGGATAAAATATGAAATAGGGAAAACATTCCTGTGGTGTTCGTTGAGATAGGTTAGGTGACTCTCCCCTGCTTCCTGCTCTGTATGGTCATTTCCCAGCAGTAACTTTTACACTTTCTGTTGCACACAAGCAACTGTACATTTGCTCGACCAAATTTCCAACTGATTTGCAGCACGTTAGAGCATCCCCATCCATCAAAGACCTACACTCATCTCTCTTTTAATTCCTGGTAGCAATGTCTGTCTGACACTGGGTCTCACTATGACTCCAGACAAGAATTGCTGGTGTATTAGTCATGCTGGCCTAAGCTATCACTTTCATGAAAATTTTATGAGCCGCACTTACATTTCACCTGTTAAGGAAGACAAACAAATACTTCCTTTTATAATTAATGCAGAATATGAAATGCTCTGGTGCTCTCAAAGGAACTGTAGAGTTAAGTGCTGGTCAAAGCCTAGCTTTATATAGCTAATTGCTGATAATGGACCCACAGGGAATACCTGAAAGAAACAAAACCCCCAAAATAAAAATCCGACCCAAAGAATAAGAATACTGACCAAGCCTGTAAATTTATGACAGCTACAAAAAAAAAATATAAAAAAAGATGGACTCTATTTATTGAGGTCATTGGAAGACAGGGCTTCTCACAGCCAGTATATGAACAAGATCGAGTTCTGCACTTTCAGCATTCATACACATATGAAAGAAGAAAGGCTTGGATTGGAGATGAGGAATGGGTCTGACCGGAGCGTTTAAATCTAAAATAATCTTTAATAGCTGTAATGACCTGACTGTGATCTAGAATAGCCTCTTAAACTGGAAGTGCTCTTCAGCCCAAGGCAAGGAAAAGGAAGGCAGTTGCATGCAGTGCTCAGCATCTAAATGCTTCCTTCTCTACTCCGTTTTCCCCCTAATTTATGCCATCCCTATGTTCCTACTTAAAGTTAGTACTTGTGGAGAAAATACAGTCTTTGCAGAGGTGTTTTGGTTTGGCCTGGCTGGATTTTGGCGGCCGGGGCGGGGGGGGAGCTGCAGGGTGGCTTCTGCAAGAAGCTGCTAGAAGCTCCCCAAGTTTGATAGAGTCAATGCCAGACGGCTCTAAAGAGGGACCCGCTGCTGGCCAAGGCTGAGCCTATCAGTAAAGTGATAGCAGAGGAACGCCTCTGTGAAAAACATATTTAAGAACGGGAAAAAGAACTGCACCATAACAGCTGGCACAGAGATGGAGGAGTGAGAATCTGTGCAGACACCAAGGTCAGAAGGAGGGGGGGCGGAGGATGAGGTCCAGGCGCCAGAGCAGAGAGAGTCCCCCGGGTCTGTGGTGAAGACCATGGTGAAGCGGGTTGTCCCCCTGCAGCCCACGGGCGAGGTGTAGATGTCCACCGTGAGGATCACCACGTAGATGTCCGCCGTGCAGAGGACTCCACGCCGTGTGGGTGGATGCCTGAAGGGGGCTGTAGCCCGTGGGAAGCCCGCATCAGAGCAAGTCGCTGCCGGAACCTGTAGCCCGTGGAAGAGAGGAATGCCCACGCTGGAGCAGGTTGGCTGGTGGGACTTTTGGGACGCTGCGGGTGGCTCACGCTGGAGCAGTTTCCCCCAAAGGACTGAGCCTCAGACTCACAAGGGGTGGGCTGCCCCTCGTGAGGTGTCTCATGTTGGGCAGTTTGTGATGAATTGCCCTTCGTGGGACGACTCACATCGGAGAAGAGAGCGTGAAGCTTGTCTCCCGTGAGAGGGACCCCACAATGGCCCTGGGGAAGAGTGAAGAGTCCTCCCCCAGAGTGAAGAAGCGGTGAAACCAGCATGGGATGAACTGACCGCAACCCCCATTCCCTGTCCCCCTGCGCTGCTCGGGGGGAGGAGGTGGAGAAACCGGGATTGATGTTAAGCCCGGGAAGAAGGGAGGGATGGGGGGAAGGTGTTCTGTTTGCGATCTGTTTGCTCTTTCTCACTTCTCACTACTCCTCTCTGATTAGTTCTCTTCATAAATGTACCTAATTTCCCCAAAACTGAGTCTGTTTTGCCCGGGACGGTAAATGAGGGTGACCTCCCTGTCCTCATCTCAAACCCTGAACCCTCTGAAATATTTTCTCCCCCTGTCTGGCAGTGAAGGGGGAGTGAGAGAACGGCTGTGTGGGTACCTGGCGGCTGGCCAGGGTCAAACCACTACAAGAGGATAAATTCTTGCAGAGAATCATAGAATCATAGAATGTTAGGGATTGGAAGGGACCTCGAAAGATCATCAAGTCCAATCCCACTGCCAGAGCAGGAATGCCTAGACTATGCCACACAGGAAGTGTCCAGGCAGGTCTTGAATGTCTCCAGAGAAGGAGACTCCACAGCCTCTCTGGGCAGCCTGTTCCAGGGCTCCGTCACCCTCACTGAGAAGAAGTTTCTTCTGGAGTTTAAGCGGAACCTCTTATGTTCCAGTTTCAGCCCATTACCCCTTGTCCTATCAGTGGTTGTCACCGAGAAGAGCCTGGCTCCATCCTCGTGACACTCACCCTTGATATATTTGTAAGCATTAATGAGGTCACCCCTCAGCCTCCTCTTCTCCAAACTAAAGAGCCCCAGCTCCCTCAGCCTTTTCTCATAAGGGAGATGCTCCACTCCCTTCATCATCCTAGTTGCCCTGTGCTGGACTCTCTCCAGCAGTTCCCTGTCTTTCTTGAACTGAGGGGCCCAGAACTGGACACAGTATTCCAGATGGGGTCTCACCAGGGCAGAGTAGAGGGGAAGGAGAACCTCTCTCGACCTACTAACCAGCCCCCTTCTAATACACCCCAGGATGCCATTGGCCTTCCTGGCCACAAGGGCACAGTGCTGGCTCATAGTCATCCTGCTGTCCACCAAGACTCCCAGGTCCCTTTCCCCTACACTACTCTCTAATAAGTCATTCCCCAACTTATACTGGAACCCGAGGTTGTTCCTACCCAGATGCAAGACTCTACACTTACCCTTGTTGTATTTCATTAAATTTTTCCCCGCCCAACCCTCCAGCCTGTCCAGGTCTCGCTGGATGGCAGCACAGCCTTCTGGTGTGTCAGCCACTCCTCCCAGCTTGGTGTCATCAGCAAACTTGCTGATAGTACTCTCTAGTCCCTCATCCAAGTCATCGATGAATATACTGAATAATACTGGTCCCAGTACCGACCCTTGAGGGACTCCACTGGATACAGGTCTCCAACCAGACTCCGCCCCATTGATCACAACTCTTTGGCTTCTTCCCCTTAGCCAGTTCACAGTCCACCTCACTACCCGAGAGTCTAGACCACACTTTCTCAGTTTAGCAGCAAGGATGCTGTGGGAGACTGTGTCAAATGCTTTACTGAAGTCAAGGTAGACCACATCCACTGCTCGGCCATCATCTATCCACCTTGTTATATCCTCGTAAAAGGCTATGAGGTTAGTCAAGCACGACTTCCCTTTGGTGAAGCCATGTTGACTGTCTCTAATGACCCTCTTATCCCTGATATGCCTTGAGATGGCACCAAGGATAAGTCGTTCCATCACTTTCCCAGGGATGGAGGTGAGGCTGACCGGTCTATAGTTACCCGGGTCCTCCTTCTTGCCCTTTTTGAAGACTGGAATGACATTTGCTTCCCTCCAGTCCTCAGGCACCTCTCCCGTCTCCCAAGACTTGGCAAAGATGATGGAGAGTGGTCTAGCAATGACATCAGCCAGCTCCCTCAGCACCCGTGGATGCATCCCATCTGGACCCATGGATTTATGGATGTCCAGATTGCTTAATTGGGCCCTAACCCAGTCCTCATCGACTAAAGCAAACTCCTCCACTGCCCTGACTTCCTCTGGGGCCGCAGGGGAACGGGGCTCCTCAGGACAGCCTCCGGCAGAGTAAACAGAGACAAAGAAGGCATTCAGTAACTCTGCCTTCTCTGTATCTTCTGTCACCAAGGCACCCACCTCATTCATCAGTTGGCCTACATTGCCTCTGGTGTTTCTTAGTTTCATCTGCCACGTATTTGAAAAAGCTCTTCCTGTTGTCCTTGACCCCTCTCGCCAGGTTCAATTCAAGGGAGGCCTTTGCTTTCCTAGTTGCCTCCCTACATCCTCGGACAACAGCCTTATATTCTTCCCAAGTGGCCAGCCCTGCCTTCCAAGAGCTGTAAATTCTCCTCTTGCCCTTGAGCTTACCCAGCAGATCCCTGTTTAGCCACGCAGGTCTCCTGGCTCCCTTCCTTGACTTCCTACGTGTCGGGATGCTCTGATCTTGAGCACGGTAGAAGCAGTCCCTGAACGCTAACCAACTATCTTGGGCCCCTTTACCTTCAAACAGCCTTGCCCATGGGATTTTCTTGAGTAATTGCTTGAAAAATCCAAAGTTTGCCTTGGCAAAGTCCAGGGTTGCAATTCTGCTTGCTATTTTGTTTCTGCTACATGAGATCCTGAACTCCACCATTTCATGGTCACTGCAGCCAAGGCAGCCCTCAACCTTTACTGCTTCAACCAGATCCTCCTTGTTAGCGAGGATGAGGTCCAGCAGTGCTCCTCTCCTAGTCGGCTCCTCCACCGTTTGCATCAGAACATTATCATCGATGCACTGGAGGAACCTTCTGGACTGTGGCTGGCTGGCTGAGTTGTCCTTCCAGCAAATATCAGGGAAGTTAAAATCCCCCACGACAACCAGGGCCTGTGATTGTGAGACCGCTCTCAGCTGCCTGTAGAAGGCCTCATCAACTTCCTCACCCTGATCTGGTGGCCTGTAATAGACACCCACAACAGTATCTCTCCTGCCAGCCTGCCCCTTAATTCTAACCCATACACTCTCAACATGCTCCTCATCCATACCTGGATGGTATTCAAGACATTGTAGTTGCTCTTTCACGTAAAGAGCGACTCCACCACCTCGCCTGGCTGGCCTGTCTTTCCTGAAAAGGACATAGCCACCCATGACCACATTCCAGTCATGTGAGCTGTCCCACCATGTCTCTGTAATTGCCACCAGATCATAATCTCCTGCCCGAACCCAGGTTTCTAGCTCCTCCTGCTTATTCCCCATGCTGCGTGCATTGGTGTATAAGCATTTCAGGGAGCAAGCTGAGCACACTGATCTCACCCTAGGGGGATGGAAGGCCACCCAGTCCTCATAATTTCTAGAGCACTGTCCCGCTGCAATCCCAGCTATAACCCCATCCCCCTTCATATCTAGTTTAAAGAACACTCTATGAGTCCCGCCAGCTCGTGACCAAGGATCCTTTTTTCCCTTCGTGTCATTTGAACCCCAGCTTGTTTCAGTAGATCAGGTGCCCTGTAGATCTCCCCATGGTTAAAAAATCCAAAGCTAGACCGCTGGCACCACCCCTTTAGCCAAGTATTAATCTGCTGCACTTTGTCAAACCTACCACTATTTTCCCTCATAATTGAAGGAATAGAGGCAAACACAACCTGTGCGCCTGATCCTTCTAGCATCCGCCCCAGTGCCCTAAAGTCCCTTTTGATTGCTTCTGGCCGCCTCCCTACTATCTCATCATTACCGATCTGCATAACCAAAAGCGGGTAATAGTCCGTGGGTTTGACCAGACCAGGAAGCTTCTTGATAACATCCTTAACTCGGGCCCCAGGGAGGCAGCAGACTTCCCTGTGGGTCGGATCAGGGTGGCAGACAGGACCCTCTGTTCCCCTCAGGAGGGAGTCTCCAATTACGATTACCCTCCTTTTTTTCTTAGATGAAGAAGTCCTAACGCGTGTATCCGAGTGACTCACCCTAGACAGCCCTATGGGTGAACCCTCCACTGACTCTTCCTTGGCCTGGCTCTCATTGTCTAGAGCCCCATACCTGTTTTGCAGGGGCAACCGGGCAGGTGAGGGAGGCCGGGCAGGGATTTTCCTTCCTCTCCTGGCAGGCACCTGCTTCCACTCTTCCCTATCCTTTAGGTCCCCACCTTTTGCCTGATGGCCAGAGGTGGGGGGATATTCAGCTCTTTGCAGAGCTTGCTGCTCATCATTCAGGACGTGACTCCACTGATCTATCTCTCTCTCTGACTCCCTCATGCTCCTCAGCCTTTCTACTTCCTCCTTCAGCTCAGCCACCAGGCTGAGCAGAACGCTCACCTGGTCACATCGGACACAAGTGTCACTTCCACTACCCTCCATGGCCAGTGCCAGGCTCCGGCATTCTCTGCAGCCCGAGGCCTGAACACCCACATGCTTACATGGGGCCTCCATCTGGGTGCCCACAGTTTTTCACCATTGACCTGGTGGCAACCATAGTTGGCTCTACAATACAAAGACTCTCCGGAAAGCTGTGCACGGAATAGTTTACAGGCCTTTTAAGTGCTTGCCTTTTAACAAAGACTTACCCTTTTGTTCGGTGCGCAGGGACTAGTCCCCGCCCTCCCAAAGGCTTCTTATACCCTGAGGGCACAGTTAGCAGCTGATCACCGTGTTTAAAATCCCCGCGCCGCTGAGGGTGGCTCCGCCCACGCTATCTCGGGTGTCCGCCCTGGAGCTGCCGGTGCGGCCTCAGGTTTGGTTGCTGTAGCCGGCTTAAAAAAAGCCCCCCAAAAGCTTTTTGCCAGCCTTTTTTTTTTGCTTAGATTCCTTCCCCAGTGCAGTCTTACCTGCTCTGAAGCTGGGCTCGACAGCAAAAAAAAAAAAAAAAAAAAAAGGATAAAACTCTCTTTTTAATATTACCACCTTCTTGTCTTGACGTCAGGTAGCAGCATTATCATTCAAACTACTGCTTCTGAAATAGCTACAATGGCCTCTCAAAGAATGCCGGAAGAATTTACAATCTTGGCTGTCTGTCAGTTGTCTGACACACTAGACAGAGTGTCAGAAATTTCACACTGAAATTATATATTCTTAAAGATAAAAGAAAGCTATGCATAATTGTGTGAAGGAACTAGATGAGACTGAAGGAGGCATTTTTATTGCCAATCAATAGAGAGATTTACAGTAATTCAAGCACCATAATTAAGCCCTTTAAGGATGAAGCACTGATTGTGCCAAATTTCAGACAGATGCTCTTCCTAGTTAGCTGCTTGATGGCAAGGAGAAAAATAGAAACTGTTGCATCTCAGTGTTTACCACTTCTTGCCTGCAAGAAATACTCAATGCTTAGAAACTGAGCTGTGAGTTTCTACTCAATCCCCAATTGTCTGAAAACAATGCCACCTTTCTGTCTGAAAAAAAATCATGACAAGGACATGCACTTCTAGATGATATTTATACTGGGAGAATTAGGGATGAATGCTGGGCACTCTCAGCAGAGGAAACCTGATCACAAAATTGCACCAAAATCTGGCAGTTGGACGGATCTGTGGGCCTGCAGGGTAGGTTGCAAGTGCATCCTCTTGTATAGGAAGTATAGATATTAAACGAGCTTGCTGGCAAAGAGCCTCCCAATGTTTACATGCTACACTAATTAAAAAACCCGAACCACCTCAAGTGATCAATAACTTCAAAGACAGAATCTGGCATCATTCTCCGATGGCAGTAGAGGTTTGCTATGCTTGAAAAAGGAAGAGTGTCATTTTATTCTAGCAACTGCCTTCACAACCTCTTCTAATTTTATCAACACCTACAAGATGAAATTTTAATGTGTAAGGTTGCCTCATGATCAAAAGCGGTGCATCCCTTCTGTCCCGCCTGCCCCGACTCGCTTGGACCTTGCAGGAAGCCTGCAGAAGCGTTGCTGCTCCCCTTCCGGCCCTTGGAAGGGGAGAAAATGAGCGCTGCATTGCACATTACCGCTGATTTTAAGCCGCCACTGTTGGATTCACTGATGCGTACAGGACTCTTTCAGTGTCTGTGGCCAGGAGAAGACTCTTTTGTTCATGTGTTTGTAGCTAAGACCATTTGGAGGGCTGAATCGCCGCCCTTCAGCAAGCAATGCCTTTGATCCTTCCTTCCTGCTGTGCCTTCTCTAATAAGCCCTTGAGAAGGGCAAGAGCTGTTTCCCGTCTCCATAGCCACGTCCATCGGGCATCTGATGCAGCTTCTCTGCACTCTGAGATGGGGGCACCAGTGGTCAGAGGATGGGGTGACAACCCAACCCATGGTGTTTGAACTGGGAAGTTAAGCATGGTCACCAGTCACGCAGGAGCAACACTCACTCTTAGTCCAGAAATAGACTGCTATCTTCCGCCTGATAAAGATAATTAGTTGGCTAATTAGGTGAGCATGGATGGCATGGCCAGTATTCAGTCCTCCTACTCGCTTCTCCTGCCATCATGTGTCAAAGGAAGAAGGATGAATTTGTAATAAAAAGGGAGTTAACCCTGCAGATAGCCATTTTAATCTTGGTGATAGAGTTGCACGCCTTCATAGAACCTTTTAGGCAGACATGTTCAATATAGGTTTCAAAGTAAGCTGCTGACTCTTAAAAGGCAAGGCCTTTTACCTTATACAAAATTAAAGAGCTTTTAGGGTTTAAATATGTAGTGTCAGAAAAAAGTCACACCACTTGAAAGAACGTTGCAGACGTAGCACTTAATCCTGTTCCATTTAATTCTTAATATGCTGAAGCTAATCTGAGTTTAACCAAATCCAGTGTTAAATATTCTAGATGCCATTCTGTTCACACTCGGAATAAATGCATCTTGCTGTGGCCACTTAGAGGTGCTAAAGCATATATGTCAACTGTTGCATGTACCTTGTCTCTTCTGGGATCTCTTGCCTTTAGTAAATTCAAGATGGGTAGTTTGGCAAGCTGGAGCACATTTTACCTAAAGTGAAGAGGTACATACATGTAGTAGGTTTGTTTTATCATTTTTAACATAAATAAGAAAAGTTTTAAAGTGAAACTTAAATAGTAATCTGCAGAACCTTAGATTGTCTGACATGAACTGAGATAATATGGTTAAGAGGAAAACACAGAAAAGGAACTATGTTGATGAACTGCTTGGTTCTGATTATTGATTTATTTGCTTTTTTAAATCACCAGAAAGTCATGTTCTAGAAAAAAATGATTTGTTGAATTCCTACACTTCATCACCACAAAGAAAGGATTGCCATAGCAACAGGAAAAGACTATGCATTGTAAGAATACTCAGAAGCTGAAAAAATAATGGTTTAAGATAGATGCCAGCCAGGGGTCGGAAAGAAGGGAGGTGGCATTTTTACAATGACAAAGAAATTTAAAAAGAACTAACATCGTAAATGAGAAATACATGTGAATACAGAGGTAACAAAAAGTGCAGGACAATGAATCAAAAAGCTGTATGGCACATTTTTCTGTGAAGCAAATCTACATGGTTTCTTAGTGATAAATCCCTGAACTTGTCTCTAAGGTGACTGACATGCATCTTTATGATTTTCCTTTTAGCCTCTCTGTCATGGCATTTGAAACATTTTGCAGCTAGGAGGAGGTGTCCATGCAGGATCCACATAGAAGAGTCTAAGGCAAACATTTCACGTAGGTCACTTGTCAGGCAGAACCTGCTTAACATCTAGTAATTACCTGTAAGATCTGATCCAGCACTGTAGTTTAGAGGTGAAAGGATCATTACATTTGCCTTCCAGCACATCTGTCCTATTTAGACACTTATCTTTGATTCCCTCCTACAACATTTTTCAGTCCTCAAAGTTCAATTCCACTGTATTTGAGAAGCAAAGCCAAAAATCTACTTAAATATGAATCAGGTTTAGTGCCAAGTATGTCACTAAATGAAACTTAAACCATGTGACACTTGACACTATGTTTTCCCTGATTTTCTGTGTGTGGCTTTTGCTTTAGCACCACTACAAGTGTTTCTGTGACTTTCAAAACAGCTTTTTGTCTTTGTTCCTTCAACCATTTTAGTGAAGGAGTAAACCCACACTGACAGGACCAAGACTTGCAGCTCAGGAGCCAATGGGAACCATTACTTATACCTCTGATTTTTCCACATTCTTTCAACATGATCTGGGTTAAAAAGTCTCCTAATAGGGTTTAGGAAACATAACAAAATTCGTCAATGTGAACAGCCCATGTGCTAATGCAAAGTGACACTAAACACAAACATTTTCATTTGCCATTCATCAAGATCATCTGTGTGTGAGGTTGCACAGTCTACAGCATCTATTTTTCCTGGGTCTGAAACAGAGCTAGCTGTGTCAGATTACCAGAGATACTTGTATAGAAACTGAGTTGTTCTCATCTGATACTGACAAATGAGTTGCTGTGATACCTCCTCTTTGTATCATGGAAACGTCACTCAGAAAGTCAGAGATTGTTCTCCCACACCTGAATGTCCCTTCAACTCCTGCCCCAGTGAAACATCAGTCCTTCGCTGTGAAATTTCTTTCTACCTTAATTCACCTCATGTTGTTGCTCGCTTCAGTGTACAGCAGTCCCTCACTAGAAGTCTTTAAAGCAATATGATCTTTTTTCCTCTACTGCTGTGTAGCACTGGAGAGAACAAGAGGAGGTGTCCCTAGCTCCCATGCCTACTCAAGCTTCTCGTTATCAAAAATGAAGGTGGGTCACTTGCCCTCCATGACTGGGACAGTCAAGTTCAGCTACGCCAATGAGATTTTGTTAGTGGGTAGAAGTTAACAGACAGCTTGGGCCAACCTTATTGTATGCTATTATGTCCCCGATATCCTTCACACTGACTTTGTGACTGAGTACAATTAATCCAGAAGAAAATGTATAAATTTGTAATCTGCCAGGTGAACAAAGCTGAATCAACTCAGCAAAAAGTTTCCAAGACAAGACTAGGCCAACACAGGGACAAGTGTAGTAGCAGAAGGCAAGGAGAAAGAGGAACATCCTCTTTTAACACCAGGAGCTATTAGGAATAGTTTAACCACTTTGAATAAATCCCACCATAGTCTTTTACTAGCTTGCAGTCAAATTATCTGTAGAAGAAATCAACCAAAATTAACAAACAAAACCCATTAGCTGCACCAGAGTCATAGGAGCAGTGCCTCCTCAAGAAGTTTGTGGCATACTTTTTAAAGACATGAGCCAGTGAGAAATGTGCTTCAGGAACTGTGCTTTTATAGAAACAGGAGCATGGAATATAACCTTCAGGTATAAACTGACCTTTTAATTTCAGAGAAGAAGTGGACTACTACTTTGTGATGAAAAAGCCAGGTAGGAGACTCCATGTTATAAACAGGGAAAAGACACACTGAAATCTTACAACGGAATGGCAGCAAGGAGGGAATGACAGGTTTTAGAGCATGATACTCTTTGTACTTATGTTTGGGACCCTAAGCTCTGGAATACCTGCCTCTCCTTACAAATCTCTGTCCTATTTCTCTACTGAAGAAGAGCTGAAAGGAAATGTTGCAAGGAGTTGTTTGACATTCAAAAAACCCCAAACTAAAACACCCCAAGCCCAACAGTATGTGCCCAAAGGCACATACTTCTAAGAAAGACACATATACCTGTCCCCTCTCATATAAAACCTGGCAGATAGATGTATGCCCAAACACAAGAGGCGAAGGCTAATTGGTATCAAATTCATTATGGACCAGGTTTTCCCTCTAGCATTTTAATTTAAGAGCACTGTAAACCCATAAACTTTGCCAGGACAGGTTCTAATTTACTCTGCTACAAGTGAAATCAGAATGAGGAGAAAGTACAAGAGGGGGGGTCAGCGTACACCCGACCCTATACATCTAAAGGGAACAGTTTGTTGTTCTTCTTTTAAAGTGTTTATGTGACACGCAATAAGCAAAACAAAAAACCCCACAAAATTTAGGCACAACGTATACTTTCAAAGACTATCAGTCACAAAGCAGGATGAGATTGCTGGGATCAGCAAATTGTTTTGATTTTCCAGCATTTTCAGCTTGAGATGTATGCATACATGACTAATGGAATTTTCCAATAAGGGTGGCCTAAGGAAAACAGATATTTCAGAAAACAAATCAGCACTTTATATAAATATATATATTTATATATTTATATATTTTTATATATATACTACTTATTGTATGAAGCTGACTACAATATAATCACTTATTGTGAATACAGCACAAGAAATGCTGTGCACTTGCAACCTTTTGCTGAGTACTTACCCAGTGCTACAGAGAAAGTGCTGTCGCAGCAGCTAGATCAAAACTCAACATTCAAACAGTGTGAGACTTACAGAGAAGAAAAATAAAGCAGAATATTAAAAAAGGCAAGGAAAATATCCTTTAACTGCATTTAGAAGTGGTGGCAAATCTCTGTCATTCCAGCTTTCCACTTCCTACCATGATTACAGCCCTACAGTCATCCATCAATCACATGAACTGTTTCATTTCTCCTTACAGAGGGTGGATGTATTTCTTCTCTGAATTGCTCTCCTGAGCTCACACGGCATGTAGCCCAGCATACCTGAGTCTAAGTGCCACGGGTCGGTAGCGGCTGACATTGGTGGGATGGTGAGCGGAGATGCTCCACAGTTGGATTCCACGAGTTCTCCTTGGATGTGGACGTGAGAGGAGGCGTTGGTAGGTCTCAGAGCCGCTTTGAGTGGAGCAATCTGGTTGAACTGTACTCTCGACAGGCAGCCAGTGAATCCTGGGGTGTTATATTTATATATATCTTGGTCAATCTTCCCAATTTCTATGTGAAATTAAGGAAGGAAAAAGAAAAAAAAAGATTAATCAAAACAATTCACTACTTTGGAAAGCACGGCTGAACACTTGATTCCAAGAGCTCAGCTCCCAAGTCTCTCTCTCAGGAGACAGAGAATGTGTCAGACCCTGACAGGTTTCTTTACATTTCATTAGAGATGGAAACCTTCAGGCCTTGATGTGACTCGGTTTCACTGCTATGCTATCATTAAAATGAAAGTCTGGCATGAAGGAGTCATCAGGGAACAAAAGGCCATAAAAAAAATCTTTTCCCCAAGAAGAGGTGGTAAAAGAGAAGGTAAAGAGACAGTCATTGTCAGAGTCTCTGCAGACTGAGGAGCAACATCCATACTCCCGCACCTCCACAACCGGGCCGACACCAGCTGAGAGCCTGCTGCCGGTCGGCCATGTTACCCCTCACCACTGCAGGCTGACCCGGCATCCACGAGCAGAGCACAGGGCTCTGCCATCGCCTCTGAAACAGCTGTCATCCCTGAAAGTCAACCCCCAAGTAGCTTTCTCCCTTCTAAAAACACCAGTTAAAATGATCCCAAAATGGTAGCTCTAAGTAAGACACAGCTCATGCCCTTACTACCCAGGAACCTGCAGGCCGCTTCCAGCTGTTTAACTTTGCCAGGGCCTGCCCAAGTACAGCTGAAGCAAACGACGCTGTCTGTCAAGCTGGCTCTGTTGGAGGGGATATTAACATTTCAAAGCCTTCCTGCAGTGACTAATATAATATCTACATGGCAGTGAGGAATTTGGCTTCCTTCCTTCTACAGCAGCGCAACATAAATGAAAATGACAACAAAGCAGCATAGTGTTTGTGCTGTACCAGAAAGTATCGCTCCAGAGACACTGTGGCCTTTCAAACTGCCTTTCCCTGGGTTGGCAAGGACAGGAGTTAATGTCCGGCCTCTGACGACAGTGGAAAAAAAATCACACTGAGCCAAGTAGAGCAAGATGGTGTCCCAGGGACAGAGAACACAGAGCAGCCCCAGATTGCTCAAAGGCAAGTTTTTAAGATAGGAACAAGGATAAAGGCTTGAAAAATGGTGTTTCTGGAAAAAATATGTATATAAAGCTCAAACCCAAATTAGAATTATTAGAAAATGCACTACAAACCTTTTGGATGAGTCTGCACCCATGTCTAACCAGCCTAGGACCCATTGTTTGAGGTCTGAGCTGCTGACTGGACTTCCTAAAACTACCATGATACATGTCAGTGTAATTCCTAAGAGTACTGAGGGTTTTGTGTCAGGGACATGTACAGGAGCTTCAAGATATGAACCAGGCATGGTATTTCAAGTATGCTTTATTTTTTGGGTTTACACATCAAACATGAAGTAGGGGAAAACTTGTGGAAACTGGACATATTTTGAGCATGACCAAAACAACTTCTTGGTTTTCACACAGAATTAAATTGTACCTTTTCTGTCTTTGCAACCATATTAGAATGATTAACATACAACGTTCAAGTACCCCTACACCTAGCATGAGGACACAAAAGGAAGATGCATCATCTGAAAATTACTTGCATCAGATCCTTATGTGAAGTACTGTACAAGACCAGACTTGTTCTATTAGCCTCTGCTTTTCCTCTCATTTGAGAATATCCTGTCCCTGCTAGTGCTTATCCAGCCTGTATCAGTATTACAGCCACATTTCACAAGCTGTCAATGGGCAGTGACTGTCACCTGTAGCAAAGTGCAAACACTCTCAGGACTCACCCAGAGCCTGGCTTAAATGCATCAAAATCATTCTGTTAGTAACATGGGTCTTTTCATCCAGCTCTCCTTCAAGAAAGTCCCTTGACCACCATCTCCTTCAAAAACTTCATAGTAAGTAAAAAAACTCACACATTCACTTCCCATAGTCAGAGAAAAGCTGTACAAAAGCCAGAGTTCATGCATCTGAATGCTACCTGTAGACCATACAACTCAGACGAGGTTCCTACCTGACCACAATATTCACTGTATCTTACTTCAGTAAAATATTAATGGTATACTCGGTGAAGAGCTGCAATTTTGAGTAATCTTTACAATCTAAGGAACAATCAGAAGACCGTATTTCTTTTGAAACACTGTAACCATCATCGGTAACAGTTTAGTGATTACTTTTTTTTCCTATTTTTATATATTCTGTGGAACTTCATGCAGCAATGCTAATAGCCTTCCACTCACAATCTTGAATTACAAGAACAAAAATCCACAAACACGATTGTGCTACTTTAGCAGCTTCAGCATCATTCTTCTCTAACGCCGTGAATAATAAGTGATGGATACTAGATCATGAAAGAATTAAAGAAAAAAAACAAAACAAAAAACCCCAGCACAGCACCTTGATGAAGATCTGCATTTTTGTTTAAAATGTTCCACAAATGATGGTTGTGCAAGTCACCTCATGCAAATTTACCACCAGCTCGCATCATATCAGTGCTAAAACAAGATGGATCGACTCCTATGACTGTGAACGTGTTCCTTCCCATGCGCATCCCACGAGGCTCAGCACACTGATAGTCTCTGCTGTTAGGCCATTATACTTTGATTCTCTGTGTATTTCAGCCTGCTGTAAGCCCATCCCTGGAGAGTGTAATGACTATATAATTAAATATGCCTTTGTTGACATGACTCAAATTCAATTTTCTCCCTATAATAAAGGAGGGAGAACAAGAAAAGAAGATGACAATGATATTATTTAAAATAAAAGGAAATGTACAATGCAACTTTTCAGTGTTCTAATTTTCAGCACATAAACTGGTGCAAAGTCATACGTATTATAGTATATAGTATTAACATTAGCTAATAGTAACATCAGTATTATTGTTTTCGGACCTGATGCAGCAATCTTCTGCTGGCACCACACCCACAAGCATTTCTGTAATGAAAGACTTCCAAAAATACCACTTAGAGACCTTTTTCACCTTCAACTGGTTTTAACCGTTTGCTCCCTTGACCATATAACCCACTGACTTGAGATGAAGATCATCAGTATAAGGCAGAGACCCATTCTAGCACAGATGCACTGCAGTAGACAAATCCTTAACATGGCACATAGAATAATTATGCAACTGCTACCCAGATTACTTAATATTTTAAAAATGCCTGTAACTAGTAAACCGTACACTAAGAACCTCACAGGTGTTGCCTCATGTCTTGTGAATTATCACTCACTGAAGACATACGTAATATCAATTACTTGTTATTTATGATTTGTTATTTCTTTAACAGTAAAATGACAGGAGACTTCAGTTCTGCCACACAGTGGTGAAAATAATACTATATCTGATGAAAATTAGGTGCTACTACTGAAGAGGCTCTTTTCCACTGAGGTGAAAAGACGTAAAGAACATATTTTTGACCACGCTTATGCCACAGGGCACCATTAATAAATACACAAGAAGTTGAAATTCATTATTCTGTGAATCTAGAAGAAAACAAGCAAAATAAAGTGTATACAGGAAAAAATCGTCGCTGGACCAGCAGATAATTACAAATGTATAAGTAGCACATAACAATACTTATCAGCGTGATTAGGCTACCTATTTTTTAAGACTTTTTGCCCTTACTACACTACCTACAGATGCAGAGTTGTTTGTGGCTCCTGTTTTGGCATTATTACAAGACATATAAATAAAGTTTCCTTCAGATTATTACCACAGTTGACCTAGCTAGCATGCATCTGATGAGTTACTTCTAGAAGCAGACACCTAGCCAAATCTAGTTTTTATCTATTCTCTCTCTCTTCCTTCTCTACTTTCCGTAACTACTAGTAAAAGACGTATAGAGTTTAAAGGGCCATAGCACTTCTGATAACACTAAAAGTTATCACTGCTGCAGACGTCCAGTTCCACTTAATTCCACCATTTCTTTTTTATACATTCGCGTAGCATCATTTCAAAAGACTAGAGAAAAATGACAACTCGATTTAGCAGGGAAAAAAAAACAGATGATGTGTTTGGTCCCACCACACTGAGCAGGTTTTTGAGAGATGCAATAGGCATGCTTTCTACTTAGGTAAAGTTCCCCACGTGAGGATCCTGGAATGATTCGCACATAGGCCGGGCTCTGCAGCATAAAGCTATAGAGCCCAGCACCGTGCTGTGCCGTACCGGTACAGTCATGGCACATGTGGAAAGACGGTCTTGGACTGTGTTACACACTGACCTCGGAAAGAGGGAGAGGAGACAGTCAGGCATGAGAGAAGAGGGAAACACTCCCACTCAAATCTTTGTAAACCTACAAAAACTGTTCTTATTAAACAGATGTGATGAATGTCTTTCCTGAATAGCTCTTCTATTCCAGCTGATCTGTACATTTTTTCTTTTTCTTTACAGGCCTCTGAAATGCAGATCGATACAGAAAGTTATAACAAATTCTGAACCTTGCACAGTGTTCAATACACACACAGAGGATCAAGCCATCTATTTATTGTGAATTATGTTCCATTAGGAAGGAAATGTAACAGAACTTGAAGTACAGTTTGTGGGTATGCACGACGATGCAATAAATATCCTGTTATGAATTCCCTTGGAGTTTTCCAGTGATGCTCTCTTTGAAGCAGAAATAAGGCATAGATAGGGGTATTTCTTCTAGCACAGTAAGCCTCTCAGTAAATGTTACAGCCATGTAGCTCTTCTTTCTGATTAGAGAGTGTGAAAGCTCTGCCCAAAGCAGCACATAGCAGGGCAAGGAGAAGAAAAGGGCTATCTACTGGTGTGATTTTGCCTGTGACAGAAGACACCTTTTAACCAAAGCGAAGTCTCAGCAGCACAACCAAAGCCCTTTCAGTTCAGTTTACCAGGGACTATTTTGTACACAATTTGCAAGAGACATCATTTGAGTTTTGCTTTGCAAATGGTGAAAAATCCAGCCGTTTGGATTTAAGACAATGACCTATTTACATGTGCCCATTTATGCTCAGAAATACAACAGCTTAATGATTCTGCAAAGAGTAGCCACATTGGTAGTGGGGGAAGTCCAGCTTTGCCACAGGACGGTATTTCTAGCTGAACTACCAGGATGTTCTGCTATTTCACTTAAGATCAAGCATCCACTCAGCAGACAGATAGAAGGTAATTTGATATAAATCTCTATAGCCCTTCAGCTAGCTGTATTAAATCGAGCCTAAATTATCTCTAGATAATATTTTAATAGACTGCACAGGTAAATTTACCTATGCAATTAAATGAACTACTAATTGCTTTTGGGTCAAGCTTAGCACTAGATTTTCTCTTCAAAATAAAGCACCATGCGTTCTTTTGTCCCCTCTACTTAGAAAAATATCTTGTTACATTACTCGCTGCTCAGAGATTAGCCCAATCAGCATCTTAAGCATCTCTCTGCTACTGTGTCAGGCTCCACATAACAGAAAGCAGTTTAAACTCCACTGAAAGTAAGCTATTGATTTCAAGAAGTCACAGTCCACTGAGATTACTAAAGCACTTTCTCTTATGTGCAGTGTTTGATGCCTAGATGAGCAGTTCAATGCAACATTGAACACTGGCATATGCCGATACTTGAGGAGTGGTGCGGTGTAAGAAAACCGAGAGAATAAATAAATCAGCTTGAATCACGTACAATATATAGTTATAGGAAGAATCTATCTGGGGCGGCATATACCTGTGAGACCAAAACCACAGGGCTAAAATGTCCATGTCAGGAGCAACTATACACCCCAAAAAGGGATAACACCACACAAAAGAGAAAATTACATTCTGACACTTTGCCTGGGTCTTCGGATGGTCATCCTCAGGTACAAAGATCAAATACCTATTTGCTTACTGGCTATTTGTTAAGATCAACAATTTCTATAAGAAAACATACTAATATCAGTTAACTGTGTAGACAGCACCACGTGTGGTATCAGCTATGCTAAATACCCATAGCACAAAGCAAAGAAGCTAAACAAATTTAACCTTTCCTTTGTAGTTTTATGTTACTTAACTTTTCCCATTTTCTTTAGTAAGAAATTATAGCTTGTACAAAAATAATTTTGCTTTGACAGTTTATGCTAAGATTGACAAACTCACTGACCACACATTGAAACATGGAGAAGGTGCTATCTGTGGTGTATGAATCACTATGCCAGAAACCAAAGGAATTAACATTAACTCAGCAGCGCCAACTGACAGTGTCCCACGGCAAACACAAGGTGCTTTCATCTGCTGTCTGACACTTAGAAATAGCCTTATTCAGGGTGCAAGAGAGAGAAAAATTACTTTTGAAGACTATAACAGCTCAGCGCACGTTTCAGTGGCAGGAGCAGCTTTATCAGTGTTGCTGAAACAAAAGCTATTTCTGTGTGAAACATTCTCGATACTTTCCACACAAACTGCAAACAATCAAACCAGGTGAAAAATACCCAGGATTAGAGAACCTGAGTCAGCTTGGAAGCTGTGTCGCGGCCCTGGAGCACTTCCAAAACCCAGTCCCTGGCAGAGGAGTTATGGCTTTTGGGTCACACTGTAACGGAGACAGTAAATCACTGATGTGAAACACACTCCTATCAGAGTCCCATTATTGCAGAAATAATAAAGACTAGTGCAGAAGTGCAGCTCCTCAGTCAAATAAGGTGCAGTGAAGAAAGCTATGAAATAGAGATGTTATTTGACACCAGCCTGGTTTCGCATTGCCGCAAATTAAGAGCGTTTGAGAATGAGAAGTTGGATATTTTTTTCTGCTCTCCCGCACTGATGGTATACCTACTGAATGTTTCAACATTTTGTATCAGATGTATGGTTTCCTGGAATTTTCCTTTTTAAAATTTCATGTGTAGCTAACAAGAGTTATTATTTAGGAATTCACACTGCCTTTTAATGAAAAGGGAATCAACTCATGCTGCAAGGTTCTTAGCAACTGCACTACAAAACCCACAAAAGTAAGGCCAAGAGTAAAAGCAAACACCATTCTTTCAAGGAGAAAAGTATTTTCTTCATGTTTTGCTACTGACTCACTGTATAACCTTGAGAGAGTCACTTCAGACATTCACGTCAAGCTCTTCCCCTCCCTCTTAGTAGGACACAGAATTCCCCCGACCCTGCAGTTGTCATCTGTCTCACTTGAGATGTTTTGAGATCTAAGTAAAAAAGGTATGGGCATTGCTTTTAAGTATGAAAATAAAATGAAACATTTTTTTAAACACATCACAAACTTCTCATGATTTTGGAAAGGTCATCAACGGAGACACAGATCGTATGGCACATTTCCATTGCCAAAAAAAGGAAAGCTCTACAAGGGTAATGGAACAATGTAAAATCAGTGAAAAAGAAAAGAAATACCAAGTTACTAGAGACCCTTTCTGGCCAAGGAATGATACCCAGCATGCAGACATCATCTGGAAGTCCTGATTTTGGCACAGGTCTTCAAATGTTCCCACTCAAGAGCAGCCCTCGGGAAGTGTTCATCTGGAGGCAGGACCTCAATGGGAGCAAACAGTCAGCTCTGTGCCAGCAGGACCAAAACTCCCACGGGTTTTTGGGGGAAGAGAGACTTCTCTGTGCATTGCCATTTATAATCAACTGTGAGTGGAAAGACAGTAATTTCATACATCTGTGCAGCAGTTTATTTCTCCTCTAGGCAACTAACCCTTCTCCCCAGGTACCAGAGGCAAAAAGCTCAGCCCAAGGAATCCCAAATGTAGGGAGAGCTAAAAAGAAAGGCTGCTCATCTAGACAAGAGCCTGAGCTGACAGAGCAGGATGCTAATATTGTTCAGTCAGGCTTTACCATGTACCTGGACTTCAAACCCTCCTCAGGGCTAATGGAAATCTTTCAGTTGAGAAGCAAAATGCTCAGGACACACTGATGTAACTTGAGCTGGAGAAATCAGCAGTTCTCAAGGTAAAACTGCCTAAGAAGTATCTGACAGCTTCAGGAATACCTTTGTTTTTTTTTTTTTGTCCTACAGCATCCTCTCTCCTCTTCACATGATGCAAAAGCAATGGGATCATGGATTGAAGGCAACAGAAGAGTCACCACCAGGTGTTTCATTCACAACAAAGTAAATGTTTCATCTACTTTTTGTCTGCAGGCAAGCTCTAAATGGAGTCAGAGGAAGCAAATGATGGAGGAGGAGAAGAAATTATATAGCTGGGATTTATTTTAAAAGAAAACCACAAATATAACAACATAACTAAGTAATCTTAGCAACATATATATTACTGTGAAAAAAAAAAAGTTGTTATCACAGACAAAACATCCTCAGAATTAGCTGGGACACTGTATTTCAGCAGGATTTATAAGCCTGTTCTAATTTATGCTATGATAAATAATCTTCATAGCATCTTTCATAACCTTTAGAGAACAATGTAAAATACATACATAGAGGCAGCACTACTATGCAACAGAAATGCACAATTTCATTCACATGGTTTGCCTAAAATGTCCTTTTGAATGTTATGGAAGCTGGCTGCAACACAACTCAGCAAATGCCTTTCAGACCAGAACATAAAGAAGCAAATAATCAAGCAAGACTGGTGCAGCCTGCAGTCAAACATAATGTGCCTTGGCCAAGCTCCAATGCACTTAGTTATGTCATGCTTTTGTTAAAACTATATTAAAATAATATCATTTCAGTCTGGTCATTACTTTGCAGTTTAATGGATACCCTTCCATGGCTATCTGCAAAGGTCCTCATACTACGCTTTGCAGTCTGTATCACCAGCCTCCAATTCCTTAATAAAACTGCAGTCTCGTTAAAGACTGGGTAGGCCAAAATTCTCTCTTGCCTCCCTCCTCCCTTGCTTATCTTCCCATTCCACTTGGAGGTGGTGAAAAAGCTAGAATAATCATTTGAAGAAGATCCACGGTATGCAGCTAAAACTAGAAAATGATTTTTCAGTAAGATATTATTTTTACTCATATATTACGTATTCCTTCTGTGTTCTTAAAAGGTTTTTTTAATTAAAAAAGTAAGGCTCTGCAATATGTTTGTTAAGAAGCCAATTTTAGGGATGCCAGTACCACAAAGATGAAACTTCTTCATTAGTCCCACATAATTTTTCTTATTTAGTTAGTTTAAAACAAATCCTTGGCTACTGCACCTACAATGCTGTATTCCAATGCAATGTAATATACAAATACAAGTTTTTTTGGAACTGACTTTTTTTTTAAAAAAAGATATGCACACTGACACATTATGAACAAGCAATGACCCTTCTAAGTAGTGGCAATTTTAGTTCAGTTGTCAAAAGCCTGAAAATAGCAAGCAAATGAAAAGCAGAATGCCAGTAAGGATAGGAATGGTATAACTTAGTAGGTCATGTTTCTTCCAACATTTTCATTCTGTTTGCTTTACTTCATGCATTTTTTTCTGTGACAAAAGAATCCACAATACAAACCTAGCTCTAGTACTGAAAAACACCATTTATTTTAACAATTGGAAAATTGCTCTAAGATAGGGCAGGGAAAAGGAGGCAATTTAATTTCTTAGAAGCAATTTCTTTTATGCTTTTTTCCCCCCCAGTATTGTATGTTTCACAATTTAAAGCCCAGCAACTTATATTTGAACAGTCTCTATTATGTCTCAAAGTCAAGGATAGGGTTGATCCAAAAAATGCTACAGGCTTTTGCTTCTTTCCTTTGTCACAAGCATGCATATGTGAAATACTCTCCTGTATTTACTCTTCTGGAACATGCTTATCTGCAATAAATTCACTCCTGAGAAGTATTGCTATTCGACGCGCAATGTCAAATTATCACAAAAATTTAACTGCCACATTAGATGGATCAATGACATATCTAGTTCATTGTTCTCTTTTCCAAAAGAGAAAAGGTGACTGACAGCAGATGATTCACAAGCAGTGTAAGAGCACGGAGCACATGAAATGATTCTCTCCCACAATACCTTTTCAGCTTCCCATAAACATGGGTTTTAAACCTTTCTGAGATGAAGGCTGCATCTTGCCTTTTATATTCAGCTACAGGCAGAACTGTCTCCCATGAGCATGGCCAATCCCTTTGGAAACCATTAATGCTTCTGAGCCCCCAGAGCATCCCACGCCAGTGAGCTCCAGTGCTGAACTACGTGCTTTGGGACAAACCTTCTCCTGCAGCTCATTTTAAGGCTGCAGCCTGACAAGGTAAACGAGTGTCTCAAGTCATGTTGTGAAAAGCACTGCTCACCTCCCCCATTATAAGGCTGTATCAAAATTTGAGTAGACCAACTAAAACACATGAAAAGAGAGCTCTCAATGTTTGGTTCAAAAGAAGCCTTCATGCGCTTGAGAAGGAGTGACAAAGCCTCATAGAAGAACTTCTGTCTCTAGGCAGTAGGAATCATGATTCCATAAAGAATGAAATGTAAAAGCATTACACCATGATATGGAAACCAAAAATGCTCACAAATGCATTGGGGATGCATTGATGCCAGCCAACAAATTTCACTCCATGAGGAACAGTAATGGAGCACACTTTCTTTCCAGTCCTGTCAGTCAGATTTAATACTTACAGCTTAATTTTACCTCTATTGCTTTCCAGATCAGATGCAGAGTATTACACCCCAGGCACCTTCAGTGTGCGTATTTCTGCAGTTTCTATGGTTTACTCATCCAAAGTCTTACTGAGTAGGTAATGGTAACAGACATTCTGACAAAAGGATACAGACTTGGGTGTGTGGAGGGATGATGGAAGAACAGAACCAGACAACATGCAAGGACTACCTCAGCGACCACCTTTGCATCTCATTAGATGGTGTAAACTGAACACTTCCAGGTGGCCTAAATCAGACTGTGCATTACCAACATGCTTCATCATTATCATTATTAGTATAACATCCAAGCATAGAACAATACTCTGGAGTAGCTGCGTCTGAGGGCACAATGCCATTTGCAGTATAATGGCTTTGTTAACAAGCTGTAGCAAGTGCTCCCACCCAAATACTGAAATGGAGCTTCGGGTGTTTCGAATCTCAAACCTAATGGATTTCTCTGGAGGGACAGGGAAACCCTTGATCAAGCTGCAATAAACACAAATACAAAAATATTATAATTTTAGCATCCAACTTGCTCTAGCACAGAAATACATTAAAACAGTCCAATAGCTGAAGACACTATACTGACATGAAATACTGTCATTTGCTTTTTTTTTTTTTCTTAAGGCTTGTACCAGATTAAACAGTGTCACATCAGCTGCATGAGGGAGCAGGCATTTCTAACAGGACCACTAACTAACTTGCTTCTCTTACAACCAGTTCGTATAAGAACAAACAAAAATTTACAGGTGGGTCACAGCATCAGAAGACGATCTAAATCAGATCATCCTTCGTACCTTTGAGCTGCCCCTCCCTCCTCCAACCCAACCCCCGGTTACACCGAACCCCGTGCAGGGATGAAGCACATAAGACAAGGTCGGGAAACCCCACACACCAGACAGGCACCCCGGGAGCCTCGCAACACCCATCGCACCTTTGTCCTGGCAGGACACCTACGGTCCCTATTCCGGCGCTCCCCCCCGCCCCGAGCACGCTGGCGGCGGCAGGCGGGATCCCGGCGACCCGCCGCGCAAACCCGTCCCGCGCGCTTCCCACCGGGCTGAGAACTGGCGCCAGCTCATCGCACGAGTGCCCCGAGCCCTGTGGGGGATGCGCCGGCAGGAGCAGCCCCGCTGGCTGCCGCGCCAGCCCCGCCTGACACGGCGAGCCTCCCCTTTCCCCCCGCTCCCCGCTCCCGCACCCAGGCTACCTCCCCGTCTTCCCGGCGCTGCTCTCCGGCCCCTGGAGCGGCCCGGCCGCGGCCGCGGGGCAGCGGCGGCGGCAGCGGGAGCGGCGCCGGCGCGGCAGCGCTGCGGCGGGAGCGGGCGGAAAACGCGGAGCGGAGCGGAACGGAGCGGAGCGTAGCTGCCCCCGACCTGCCTGCTGCGGGCGCGCCGCACCGGGCTGCGCCGAGAGGAGCCGGCAATACACGGACTGGATCTCGCGTGGGAGTGGGCGGGATGGAGGCGGCGGGTGTCTCCCCGCGGGAGCGGTGCTGCGGGGCGAGCCCGGGGCGCCAAGCGCGGCCGGAGCCCTTGGGGCAAAGTGCTCTGCACCAGTGCCGAGCACCTCCGGAGAGCAGGGGGAAGGAGCAGGTCCGGTTCGGCCGCTGCACTAGCGTTTGTCTCACTAGCACTGCCTTTTTGTTTGGTTGGGGTTTTTTTTTTGTTTTTTTCTTTTTTTTTCCTAGTGAATTAAAGCTTTGAAATCGTCGTTCTAGAAGATGCTGCTCAGCATCAAGAGCTGGTGCCCTTAGGCAGCCGTTCCTACAGAAAAGGCAGCTGATGATGGTAATTTGATGAAAGTACAGTTAAAATGCTTCCACTTTTAATTTACTCACATACAAGGGTGAGGAAAGACAAATAATCCGCATAGAATTATTCTGAAGAGTTACAGTTACTGGGATGACTTCACTTGAGCCATTTTAAGATGAAATAATGGACTCCACTGCCTGCCTACACTGGGAAAAGGAGGGGTTACCCTCACAGTTACCAACACACTCCACTGTGTTAATACACAGAGACTAGGAGAGTACCTCTTCCTTCTCTCCTCTCAGCCTGGAAATCGCTTCCTCACTCTCCTCTCCTAGCTGCACCTACCTTCCTCCTCTCATCCCTGCTCCATCACCCACACTGCCACCTGGAGAGAGGGTTCCTCTTGCTGGAAGGGTGGGAGGAAGACAGAAGTAACAGATAAAATTTGGGAATTGACATAAACTCTGAAGAGACGACAGTAAGGTAGGCTACACCTCACAAGGTGGCCAGGCGTGGCTATTCCTGTCTTATGCCAGGACCAGCGTGGATGCAGATCATAGAATGTGTTGTGTTGGAATGGATTTTTGAAGGTCATCTAGTCCAACCCCCTGCAGTGGTGTTGCGTGGCTTTGGGGGAAGGAGGCTGCCAGCCCTGACTCAGACCCAAAAGTATCACTGCAACCAACAAAATGCAATGCCCAAGGGACATATCATTACATGGGCTTTTTCTCCAGCAGGGAGACAGAAGAGAGTGAGTAAAGCCAAAAATTTAGCGCTTTTTACCAGAAGTGTGCCAGAATGGGAATAACTGATCTCAGAGGAACCAGGATGTAGGAAACGTGAGACCAGAGTCTCAGATCACAAGATCTATAAGCTGTCACTCCAGAAGTCAAACAGGATAATGGTACTCATCAGCAGGACCTCATCTAAGATCTTTACTCTGCTAGCATGGTTTCACATTTAGCCACATCAATTCAACTCACAATTTCAGTATCTCATCCCTGTCCCGGACACTTCTGTATTGTCCAGAACAGCAGAACTTTCACAAAGTCACTGCTGAATCGTTCAACTCGTACTGCTAGAGAAACAAACACAGTTACCATCTCTCCAACAGTTTAAATAGAATATTTTATATATATATTTCAGAAGAAAAGCAGTGGTTTCTCATCTCCATATTTCCAGATATACAGTGCTGCTTACGTATTCTTAAGTTGGTTTTCGTGGTAAAAGAGGACTATTCATTGGAAACACAATTACAAGTGTGAACTATACATATGTTTTCGTAGTACCACGAACATGTGAACTTTTCTGAAAGGTGCCTCTTTAATTTGATCTGTACTCCTCCCCTCTCATTTGTGCTCTGTCAATAAGGACGTATCTTGAAGGGTGTTTGTCATATACAACATTTCATTAACACCACCATATGCACGAGCAGGTATTTTCCTCACTGAATCACCATAAAATGATCATATGTTTAAAAATCTGTGATGCTCACCTCTGGACTAGAAACTCAACGTGGCTGATCTTTTCTGAGAGCAAATAGCAGCAGCACTTAATACGTGACTGAAGGGCTTTTCCTTATTTGGATTTATTAAATGAGAATATAAAATGCAGGACTTCATTGAATAAAACTGACATTGACAGTACACATAATCTATGTATTTCTGAGGAGACTGCAATCTGAGACCTGTAAACCAGCTGCCATCGTAATTTTACTGAGGTCTATTGTCTTTTGCTGTTCTGAACCAAGTTAGCTGTGATGTAATAAAATTGGGTGCTGTTCTGCACAGGCACCCCATGTCCTGGTCTGTTTGAGTATTTGAGATAGAAAAATCAGAGTGGTCTTCCTTGGTCCCCACAAGCAATGCATGAACCTGCTCTTTTTTGTAATGAAAAAAAAAATCAGTAAATGAGGAATCTGTAACTGGAGAATGGTTGTTTGTAATAACTCCAGTGCAGACAATATGCAATTTGTGCAGGCAGTATTTCAACAAGTAGTGAAGGCACTCGAGAGTTTAGCTGCGAACTGAAAGGAAATCTGCCGTTTAGCGATATTCAGACTGCGTTTAAACAAGTTGGCTCAAGTACTGGAAGCAGTTTGGCTGAAGAGGAAGAGCTCTATACTGGGTATGTATTTCACCTCTTGGAAATATAAAATAATAATTCAGTAGAAAAAGACATTGCCAGAAACAATTTTCAATTACGTGTGTTCATAAGCTCTGAATCTGAGGTATAAACAAAGAGAATGGAAAATTATTACTTGTAATTACACTCTTGAGAGACAATTTGCTTGACAGGAATGTTAATTTCTGGCTACAGAACACTGAGTACAGCTTGGGATAAGTGGTAGGGAAGGAGCAAATCACTTATAGATTTCTATTGGTGTATAACTCAAACCAGCATGATATTAAATGTAGGTGTCCCAACTTACATGCTAGTGAAGTTCATGAAAAGGGTTTTTGGAAAAAAATCCCCTCATTCTTGTTTTGTAGAGGTTTCAATTTGGGATGCTTGTCCTGGGATCCCATGCAGCCAGTAGTAAAGCATCATTAGATTACTGGAAAAAAAATCCTAAAAATTTTACTATGACATAAGGTAATTAGTTTGGACTTCATTATGATGAATAAAGATGACTTAATCACTGGACTGGAAGATGGCGGTTGCCTAGGGACCAACAATCATAACCTGATTATGTTCAATATGTGATGTATGTTTTTTAAAAAACCTAACTGGCCAAAGCTGAGGCAAATAATGAAATGTAGTAAGAGGGAGGAGAGACAGGAAGAAATCCGTGGATGGTGGAGAACGTTTAAGAATAGATTGCATCTCAAAAGAGCAAGGCTCCACACTTTTAAGAATTCAGGCTTGTATTGTATGAAGGACACAACAGTTCCTTTTAATTAGAAGAAAACACCAAATAAAATCTAACCATATGTGCTTATTCAGATCTATAAGCTAGTGTTCTGTAAAAAATCAAGGTATATCAAAGAGATTACTGTTTCTACAGTGTTTGATAAACCTTTAAGCACTGGAGTAGTTACAGAAGACTGGAAGAGTCCTTAGGTCCCTTCAAAAAAATTGAAAATTATTTAAAAATAAGATTATAAACTATTCGATAATTAATCTGATATCACTTTTCATTAAAGCAGTGGAAAAAACATTGTAAAATTCTACAAGTAACAGATAAAGGAATAAATGAAAAAGTAAATAAATGAAATCTTCAAATGAATGAATAAATATAAATAAATTTCAAATTTCAGACTTTGAGCACAAGTTCAGTCAGGCTATATAACTGAATAGATAGACTACATTTTAGAAGGCTGTGTGTGCCTTCATGGTATCATGGATTAATGAAATTAGAATCCACAATATACTAAAGCACATGCTCAGTGGCAGCAAATCATGGATCATAAGGTTAGAAGCTGAGTAGCTACCTAAGAAGGTACAAAGAGCTAGAGATCTCTTTAACCAAGCCAAGAAAGGCATAGCAAGAGCCAGCGTCTGTCAGCAAAAGCCAAACACATTATGGAAATAAACTTTGCAATTTTTAAAGGTGTAGCAGACTAACTATTGAAAGAAGCTGTCCAAGGAGGGGATGACTTCAAAGACAAAAAGGGTGCCCTTTCCAGAAGATGTGTTTTACACAGGGAGGCTTTTGGAACCAACAGAAAGGTCTCACGACCTGAAAATTCACCTAGACGTAACTGTCCTTTCTGGCCATGACAGCTCTGGATCTGCTACTGACTGGAAACACAAGTTTTTACTCTGAATTTTCCCTCTCCTGAGATTTATAAAATAGGGAAGGATATGAAGAGGATGGGTACTCTTCAAATGGAAGAACTGCTGTAGTGTTTGCTTCCTGAATAAGTGAGTGGAAGTTATACGTGTGGCAATCTTATCTTATAGTTAAGGCAAGGTATACGGTATTGGGGACGAAAAAATATGCTCAATACACTCCATATAATAAATTAATAATGTCTTCTAATGTCATCAATACAACAGCTACAAGCAATGGATGCTTCCTGTTCAGTATATGCAGTGGAGAAGGCAGAATTTGCATTTAGCTCTTACTTCTGCTCAAAGGGGGTGAGAGGCTGAAGAATATAGATAAGATTAAGAACACATCTTCTGTCTATAATTGCAATTATTTCTTAATTAAGTATTTTTCTTTTTTGTCATCATATTGGGACTAATCTCTTAAAACAAATGTAGCCTGTCACAGTGAAGCTGGAGTCTGAGATGGGGATTAGGATCTAATCGCTTGGGCTACAGTGGCCGTTTTTCGGTCACTGTTCAGGCTGATGGACAGTCCTGCATATCACCATTTAGTGATCTGGAAGACTGCGTGAATAACTACAGAAAGATCTGGACAGGTATGCAACTTGCAGAGAGAGCATTCACCTTATGGTGAGAAAAAGAACTGCATTTGCTCTCTCAGTAAACCACTTAAAAAATCCATCCTGCAGAGTACAGTCTGGAGGAGTGAATTTCTGCTTTAATCAGCTCTGTCCTATTTTTTTTTTAAGGACTTAAGCATGATTCTACTAAAGTGGAATTATTTTAAAAGGTCCAACCCCAGAATTGCATTTTGTTATTTCAGGCTTCTTGTCCCAATTTGCATGGTTCTGTTGCATTGTGCTTCAGCACAAGCATCAGAGTTTTGTCATGCTGGCTAGCTACATTCCCTCTCACTCCCTCTGAAATCTATATTTAAACTGATGGCTTCTCTAATTGAAAGGCGCAGAATTATTTTTGGGACTCACCAAAAGTGCTTAGTCATTTCGCTAAATGCTCCTATCATTACTAAATGATGAGAACCTTGTCATCACCTGATGTTGTGTTTCAGTTCTAAGAGTGTGTTCAGCTTTTCCATCAAGTATTTGAACGCGGGCAATAGGGTCTTGTTTTCAGAATTGTTTTTGACACCTCTTTCATGTTACTGCAACATCAGTACTTGTCCTTAGCGAGCTTATTATTCCAATTTCCACTGCTCTTTTGCTTGGAACTGAAGAAAATGTGTGGAAATTTTCTACCATTTCACATGAGGTGAGATCCCCCAGCTATTTATGAAACCAAAATTTAAAGACATCTGCAGAGGAATGCTTGAAAGTAATACAGCCCCCCCCCCCCCCTTCCAAAAAAGCTCTGCAATCATACCCTTTTAGACATGGAGAACCTGGACACAAGTTCAACTGATGACAAAAGGCAAAGGCCCCATTGGCTTCACATTTAAGACACCTCCAGGTTGCTCCCTCTGGCTGCTTCAGGTACCAAACACAGTCAGCACCATCTGCCTCCTAGAGCTGGAATTGCTTTTTTTCAGCTGCCAAATGACCAATTAGTTTGTAGCAAGACAAGTCACTTGAACTAGTCACCTGTAAATGAGGTTAAGAATATTTGTTATTATTTAATGATAAAACACACTACTTGAAATTCAAAGACTATTGTCATTATTTTTTTGCTGTTATGAGCACAGAAATTTAGAAAAATTAGATCTGTTAAAATTGGTAATAGTAAAGCTATAGACTGAGACTGATTAATTTGTGTTAACACACCAATAGCATAGTTGCGACTTAAGCCCAAGCCATTCTCTGTTGTGAAAAAGAAAAAGGCAGAAAAATTATCTTTCACTCCACTGAATGAAAACAGACAGTGATTCTTTACCTTGGCTCATTAAGTTAAACCACCAAGTTATAGCATAGGATGCTGAGTTGAAAGTCTCAGCCAGTCTTTGGCTGAAAAATTAGGAGAAATCTCAGAATATTTAATAGAGATAAATACATTGACCATATTTACTACTGCGCTATCTGACTGCAAGAAGCCCTTTCCAATAGGGTGACAAGGCTTATTCAAAGTTTATTGCATCCTGGGTGAAATTCTCCCCAAAGGGCAATCACACATCTGGGGTGTTCTTGTGTTCCTGTACTTTAGGCTTCCCTGGAAAGAATATTTTCTGAGATCTGCAGCCCCATGGATAATTAATTTTTCCTCTAGGGCCGTGTGTCAATTGAGTAACACAATATTTCTTTTTACTATGTGAAGGGATTGTCCGGGGATGAGGAAAAGAGACACAAAAGACATAGGAAGACTTTCTTTAAGGAAAACATCTTGCATCACATGTAGCATATGCTTCCAGTAATTTTCCCATACATTAAGAAGGAAAACTCATCTATCACCTTAAACACTGGTATTGGTTCAGCAGTAAATCCTCTTAGCAAATACAATCTTAGTATGACAACCGAGTTCATGTTAGGGGAG
Organism: Trogon surrucura; assembly: GCA_020746105.1. NCBI lineage: Eukaryota > Metazoa > Chordata > Aves > Trogoniformes > Trogonidae > Trogon > Trogon surrucura. Next base: position 24,872,856 of record CM036622.1, on the reverse strand, counting down.
CCAGTTCTAATGAATAATTTCAGGGAGGTTCCTTTTGGAAGCTGCCTGGGAAATGGCTATGCTCTCACGGAAATTTTGAGCAAATTCTCACTATTCTTTAATTTTTGTTTTCCCTGCATACACATGTTCCAAAACCAAGAACTGTGGATTGAGGCTAATTTTGTGGATGAGGATTGTGAGAATACTGATATACATGGTCTCGGCATACTGAGAACAGCTTGGTAATAAAATAGATGTACTTGATAGGAGGGAAAAAGCCATGAAAAAAAGATTTCTGACCTCAATATGTAGGCATTCTAAATAATATATAATAGGATGGTGATTTAGCTAAAAAGTTTTAACTGGAGGGTTTCCAGTGCTTTGTTTCAGATCTTCAGAGAACTTCATCGTGAAATATGGAAGTGGATTAGGAGGAACTGCATGTTGCCATCTCTCCAAGCCTGCTCTCAAGCCTGGCTCTAAATTCTAGGGATTAAGGTAGTTACTAGCATGTAAGATTCATCTCAAACACCCACTTGAGTATGTGTCAGTCCCTGAAGGAATTGTAACTTAAATTTCAGCGATCAGGGAAAGAGTATCAGTCTCCTTTTCCTGTTTCAAGAGTAAATACCTGGACAAAAAAGTTGGCATAATGACTATGATGCCAGCTCTTTAGCTTGGGAAGCCTACCTACAAATCTCTGCACTTGGCTCAAGTTCTTTTGGCCTCAGTTTTCCATTCATAAAATGAGGTGAAATGCACGTCTTCTTAGCTGGATCTTGAGGCTAAATACATTTGGAGGTACTTTGCCATGAGGAAAGGAGTGGAGAAGAGGCACTTTGATGACACCACCAGAAGGTCTGCGGAAAAGGCCTAGAGGTTGTGATAAATCAGCACATTGCTATGACAGCAAGAGGGAGCAGGGCGTGCTTCCGCTCCTTCACATCAACTGGAAACATAAGGTCACTCTGTTCTCTTTCCAGTCAATGCAAATAGTTATGGAATAACTGTAGAAAGAGTTTGTATCACTCTTGCTCACACACCTGCTCTCCTTATGTATGTTAGAAGGCAAGGCTATATGAAAATGAACACTACAAGTGTAAAAGCTGTTGTGCTGTTCAAGGACAAGGCCATTGCTGTGGGAGGTTGACTCTTTTGTCATCCAGAAAAGAGGTGCCAGCAAAAAAGAAGTGCCAGCAAAAGCACCTGGAAGTCCTTTTGTATATATTTCGCTTCGTGGATCTCAGGACACTCCTTCCACATAGTTATTCCTGCAAAAGCTTCAATCCTTCCCCTCTTTTCAGGGGGACTTCCAGCCTGGTAGTCATTCTGTTGCTGATGACTTTGTTGCACACAAGCCTTTTGTGCACATCACTCTCCAAAATGAGTGCAGCCCTAGGGAAGATGCTTGAAGTTTCCCATAGTTTGGGAACAAAATTATTCCTAGTCTCCCTAAAAAGCAGACTGCCACAGGACTTCATTCATGACTGTAAAGTTTATGAACTGAAACTCTAAAATTAGGTTTTACACATTTTACTTAAATGACCCCTTCTGCCAATGCCATTTTGAGTACACATAGGGCTCTTCCAGAGTTCACGCTTCAATTTAGGAAATAAATATGTTTGCCCCGGGTAGCAAAATTTCCTGGCATGACCTAAAGTCAAAAATAACTAGTTCCTTTATAAACAAAGTAACCCAATTACAAATTACCATGATTTTATTTTATGGCTTTTAAATTTTCTGGCTCATTGCTAGACTGGTAGCCTTTACAATACACATCCAACGAACTCTCAATATATACAAATACAAGACTTTGGTTTGAGTTTTTCAAGCACTTATCAGGATTCTAAAACTGAATTAGTATCATGTAAAAGCCAACGTATTATTTATAACCTAATGAGCTATAATTGAAAATAACAATCATTATTATAAACAAATACAACAAATATTCATGGGATATACGATATATTTTACCCAGATAACGAGAATATCAGTAGTTGCTGACAGCACACCCCAAATACCAAAGACAGATCCAACTGAGAAGGAAAGTCACATCTTAATTACTGAGATATGAAGATCCAAACAGCAATAATTACTACCCAAAATGAGCTTCTAGAAGTCTGCTGCAAGAATGGAAAGTCAGCTTGTCTTTGCCTGCTAGGAAGCCACTTTTCTCACTGCAGCATCTGCACAGTTTGCTGTTCTGTAAATCACTGAATTTAGGACAATCAATCAGTGTAAGTTTGTCTTCACAAGCGCTGTGTGTTTCTCTCATAAGAGGTACTGTTATTTCAGAGAACAGATTTTTCAAGAGATAAAAGCAAACCAGCAGCCGTTATCTGTTACAGGAAAACAGAAGAATGCAATGCTCATTATAAACACACACCTCCTAGTTTTATTTGCCTGACAATAACTTTCATGAGCTAAAATAAATCCATACACAAAATTTCTTCTGCTATTCTTTGCCTCTGTGTTGTAGCAGTGCATCAGAGGTAAATCTCTTGCTTCCCAGTGTTTCAAGCACCATATCAGAATGCTGAGTCCTGAGGAGTTTGTCCCTCCTGATGGAAAGACATGCCTAATTTTCCAAGGAGTGGAACACGTTTGCAAAGGTCAACACTGTTCAACCAACTTACACAGCGGCTTTGCTGCTCTGTTCAAATACGATTTTAATATATAAAATTGTCCAGAGCTGTGATCTGAAGGTACTTCTGCAGTCTTCTTTAGAAAACCACCATCACCACTTCTATCAGCTGTTAGCTAGGTTCACTTCTAAACTCTGCTGTTTCTCACCTATTTGTTTGTCTACTTTAAAGTTTTGGGTTTTTTTAATACGACAATATTGTCTATCTGCTTTCCCCATTCAACAACTGGTTATTGCCTATATGGATTTTTAATTAGGTATAAAAGAATTCAGATGAGCTTCGCAGCAGAGATGTGAACATTAAACACAACATGGTCCTGTTGGAATAATACTCACTGAGTCTGAAACAAGACACAATTTGTTTTCAGTTTATCAAATTGCTAGCATCACATCTTGACAGCTAGGAACAACTCCTTCCATGCTCAGGCTTTTTTGTAATATCAGCACTGTCCAGGATTCCTATTATTTCCCGTGAGCTGAACTTTGAAATTGGCTCTAAAGGTCCAGTCAAATTGTAAAAAATTTGGCTCAGTTGTGAGCCAGTGTAGGCTGCAGTAGGGCCAGGTATTACAAGGGAAGAAAAAGGAAATTGTTAAATTAAAACTCCTATGGTTTCAATGAGAAATCAACTCGATTTTCACAGATATTAACCCATATCTAAGGACCAAATTTGAATGGAAACAAAACACAAGGACAGAAGCAATATTGCTTGGACCAAGGATTACTATTTGCAAGGTGTTCAGGTGTGTTTAGCCTGTCATCATGACAGCATTTTGTATTGGGGTGAAATTAATAAACATCTCAAAATGGAGAACAACTATGAAATAAGAAATACTGTTATATACACTTGAAGAATTAAATCAAAGAGTTAAATCAAAGGATTCTGTTAAAAAGATTCAGAAATCCAAGTCCTCATTACAAAGCCCATCAGTCTGAGTCACCACTCTCTCCATTCTGCAGTCAGCTCCTGTAAAACAGGAGCTATTTCAAGCCTGACATTTCCCCTGAGTAGTATGTAAACCAGATTGTCTCTATAAAAAGATGATAAAAGAGCCAACAAAAGTGTATTTATAATGTGTATGTATAGCTCATAAAGCAACAGACTTTTGACAGTAGGACAGGAGTTTCCTTTATGCCTTTGCTGTCTTGAGTCAGAAATACTGAATTTCAGTGCTCTCTGTGTACGTGGTACGTTAAAAAGAACAGAAATCAAATGTTCCTCCCAATTAGGAGTTTAAAAAATAATTAATTCTATGATATAAAAGAACTCATTCAAAATAACTATTTAATAACCTGTTTAGGTAAAATCTATCTCCAAGACTGACCATGTCGAACACACTTGGAAAGGCCGAATGCTTACAAAGCTGCTGTGGTGCCTCCAAAGCTTGGACCAAAATGGGACGTGTGGTTTTTTGGTCAGTCAGAAGGCTACTGCTGCCATAATCTTGTTACTAGTGCAGGTTTTGCAGTTGTGCAAAGACAGATGTCACTGTGCTATTTTAACCTGTTTCTGAAACTCTGGCAATCAAATCCTAAGCTAACAAATCAGTTTATTTTCCACTACATTGTTCCACTGCCTCTGTAACATGCTCACCAGGACAGAGACTGGCTCCTCGTGTGGATATTTCAAGAAGCCTTAATAGCCCCCAAACAGCCTGTGCAAAACAAATCTAACCAGGGAGGCTTGGGTTAGACTGTTGTATGGGATACGCCCCAGTTGTACAGCAGGGAATTAGAGAAATGAAAACAGCAGATGAATGTATAGGGAGCAGAACTGGGAAACAGTCTCTGTTTTTAGGTGATCAGGCTGATCAGGCTGTGAATGACTGCAAAACAGCAGTGGTACGATGTCTCAGTATCACAGAAGAGCAGCATTTGTCAGCACTCAAACTCAGGCCTGTGATCAGCTGTCCTGCAGCAACACATGGTTTTATGCAAATACAAGGAGTTTTCACTATGGATATTTCACAAAAATAAAATGTCATATAGCAAATGAGAAAAAAATGAAAGTGTTGTCCAAGAGCAGAAGCTTTGGGGGAGGTAACAAAATGACAACCCTGTAAGTACAAACATTTTTCCAACTACTTCCTAGCTGCCAAGATAAAATTTACAGAACAGAAATACCTCTTGTTGGTACATCACAGTATGAAAACTGAGTATAAGCTAATAATAATTGGGTACTTCACTTCATTTGGAGTGCCTGAAGTCTCTTGACAAGAACCAAAGTGCTGCAGTTTCATGTCAAGAAGAGATTTATTTCCTGCTGATTGGAGATTTTATTTTTTTTTCTTGGATGAATGCCCTTTCAATTTCTAAAACAATGCACCCAGAATAAAAAAGGTTAAAGGATTAATTAGATGAGATACTAGGGAGAAGAAAATTACATAATTACAATCAGATTTTCTTTTTAAAAAATTAATATTTAAGACACAATTCTCTTCTTCAAGGAATGAATTTGTTCTTTCCAATCAAGAGTGTAATACTGAATAAACTGGCAAAACATTAGATCCAAATCAGAGTCCCAGCTAGAAAATTAGATATTTAATTAACATATACAGAAATGCATGAACTGTAAAATCTCCAGAATGGAAGAATATTCAGCTAAGATTTCACTAGAAGATGAGAAATGATATTTGAATTGACAAAGAAGCTGCAGTCTTTAGTATGCTGAAGCATGCACACATTCTAAGAGGAAATTGGTTTCCTTCTACAGTCTGCTTGGTATCATTGCCTTCGATTTTTTTGCTTAGCATATATATATTTATACAAAAACTTATAAAAGTAACCATATAAAAATCAAGCTTGATCAGATTTCAAGATCAATGTGTTAAATAAGTTTTAGTCATAAAATACACATATGTTAAAATATTAAAGTGGAGAAGCTAAAGCTTTGCTGTCCTAAGGTGCTGAATCATTTGCAGTATGAATAAAAGAAGGACACCAGAGAATTAATATCAGAAGAAAGAACTGCAAGACCTGAGGAATTTAGAAGAAAAGCCCTTCATAAAATGTGCAGATGATTTTGGTAAGTTGGCTTGAGAAATGCAGATTTTAAGTAGAATTTGGTGGCTTATCTGGAGTAAAGCTTAAGGTGTTTTATTACGGGTTTTGCACCACATGTCTCAAGAGATTTCTGTTCAAATATTTGATGCTGATTATGTGATACAGGTCACCACCTGTCATGGTTTCCCATTCAGTGTTTTCTCCCCATCTTCCTTATTTATCACTTGTTCTCCACATCCTCTACTCACATTTCAGTTGTTTAATTCTTTCCTGTTTTATTCCAGGTATTATCATCAGTTATATCTTTTGTTCTGTTGCTACATCTATCACTTCTCCTCTACTGTTTTTTTTTTTCAGTTTTGGTTTGCTTTGCTTTGGTCTGGGGTTTTATGGAAGTAACACTGCTGTTTTCATATCTTTTCATATCACAATGTTCAAGCACTTAGAACAAATGTTTTTCTTCGGCATTGTAAGCATCAGATGGTTGGTTCAGGCCTCTGGGTGATGTGGGTTGGTAGACTGAGGTGGAGAGGAGAAGACAATTGTTGTCAAGATACCATTTTCACACTGGAAGTATTCTTCACAGAAATCTGGGAAAACTGCATTATTTGGGAAGACCCAAGTACTCCAGCAACATATGTATGTACATGTGAGAATTTCTGTGTTAGGAAATCTTAAAGTTGTTCTCATGATCTCTGTGTTGAAATTTACTGAAGTGCTAAATCCTCTAACATATGATAAGCTTCCTCCTTTCTTTGATATACAGACTATTACTTAGTAACTGAAGCAGTTTGATTTGAGGGAAGAAAAAACCTGTAACGATTCTTTCACACTAAAAATCTTCACTTCTTTTTCCACCCATACTTCCCCCCAGCCTCAAACAGGAAAACCAAATACTTCAAATATTGCTGGTAGTTTAAATATAATAGTGAGCTTTGCAGTGCTCACACGTCTGACAGCATTGAAATGCACAGAGAACACGTAGTCTGACACATCAACAGATGAATAGTGAGGCTGAAATATTCTGGATATGCTGAATTTACTGGGCATAACATTTATCTGTGCATCTGTTAATGTAGCCACAACATGCTCCCGTTCATGCTCTCTCCAAAGCAGAGTTTAATTTCACAGGCACAGTGGTGAGCTGTCCAAGATTTCTGAATGGCAAGCAACCTGCTCGGAGTTACTGCTGGGCTGCTGAGTGCATACAACTCACAAGAGCTGAGAAGAAGAAACAGTGAAAGGCGTACTGTAAAAGCAGTTTGTCTCTTTCAGCTGTTAACAAGCTGGTAGGTACACAGCTGCAGAAACTCTTTTTGTAGATAGGTACAAAAGGCTGGTTTCGAGCATGTTCAGCACCAAATTCTGCAAGAGGAGCTGAGTACTGGCACAAGTAATTCACAATATTCCTTTTTTTGTTTGTTTGTTTTAAATTATCTTTGGGATTTTTTGTGAGCGAGTCCATCTAAAAATTATAAAGTTTTTAAATGAGTATTTTTTTCTTTTTTTTTTTCACCCTTTCTCCAGTTGGTTACTAACTGGAGAAGTTTGACTCAGGCAGCAGTCTAGATAACAAAGGTGATTGAGATTACAGGAGTTTAAGTTGTAGGAAGATCCTGCCCTTTTGTTTTAGAAAATTTATTGTAAACTGGTATGTTCACCTTAAAAGGCTGGTTGATGTGTCCATAAACCAGTTAAACAGAAAAGCAGTGAGGTTGGTGGTCAGAGCAGGGGACTTCCTGTCGGCTGCTCAAACTCAAAAAATCACCGTAAGGGTAGCACTGATGGTACAACCCTGTTCAACAGCTTTCCCTTGTGTATGGTGGGTGAGAGCAATGTTGTTGCAAGCTTTTTCCATGATACTGAATTCCTAGGACTGGAGGTACAAGAGGATGGAAATGTGCCAGCAAAAACCTTGATGCTCTCAGTTTGAGATCTATGAAAACAATGTGGGCTGAAGCCAGATTGTCGCACGCTCAGTTTGAGACAGTTCCTGAGGATTTTGAGAGAAGATCTGAGTTTGTCAGCAAGCTTAAACCAACCCACAGTACTTAAGAAGGAGGAGACAGGTGAAGTAAAGATTAATTTTCTCATTTCTTTGCCTCATGGTCAGGCAGTAAGAACAACTCAAGGACACAAGAAAAAACTGGTACCTTCCGTGGCCATCTGACCAAGCGCGGTTTCCCAAGCGGTACATTCCCCCAGTGTGGCACCACAGGAGCAGGACATCTCTGTTTGATCCACAGGCACCCCATGTCAGCCAGCTTCCTATCTAATCAATACTGTTACTTTGTCATCATTGTTTTGTGACTCCCATCTACGCTTCTCATGGATTCTTTAACTTCATTCCTTCATTCCGTTTTCTCCCCCTCCAGAGGCATTTATCCAACTTCACAACAAGAATTTGACATTCAAAAGTAAGGTGTCCCTGATATTTTATTCTCAGGGAAAGTTGTCCAAGTAGTTGATAATAATTTCTAGTTATTTTACGAAACTTAGGCATTTCTAATAATTTCCATTTGAGCTTGGGAAGAAAGGAGGAAGGGTGTACAACTTGTTCCTGCTAAGAGCCTGGAGAAAGCTGACCTGCAGAATTCTGTCGTGCTCTACAGAACACACCATAAGCTTTACACACCTTGTTTCAGGGTGGCTGCAAGCCTGAAATGTGGGTGGGTAGAGGAGAGAAGGAGCTGGATCCAAAGCAGCAGAAAGACAGAGCTCTGAATCCGGCAGCAGTGTTTGCTAAGATAAAAGCTGCCTGCTGCAAATTTATGTGTGAGCTGAAGCCAGAGGGGTCCAGGGAGTGTGGTAAATGGAGTCAAGTGGATGAGGGTGGGAGGAGAAGGGAGATACGGGTTAGGCAGAAGCCTAGGGCAAGTGTATGTATGAGGAAAGCTCCCCAGATTGCTTTTACTTCAGACAAATCTAAAGCAATTGTAGCACTAGAGAAATGCAGTACAATTTTTAGTAATAAGAGGAGTCCTAAGCCTGCTGCCCTCACACAAAGCTGTGTGGAAGCTTAAAGGAGGGTAGGCTGGGGACTTGGAGACAAATGCAGGGGAACTTGCATACACAAGACTTTGTACATGTCTCCACTGTATTATGATTTGGCTTATGTTTACTGTGGCTTTGAATCTGACTGGACACATTCTTGTGACAATTATGTAAACAGTAATTTTCATTAAAAAATCAATAAACCATACATGAGTCTTAAGGAAGCACTGGAAACAGCCAGCTCAGAAAATATAGAATTGGATTTAGTGTTTAAATGTCATACATGCCATTGAAAAGCTGCAAAACCAGTGCAGAAAGTGCTGCGTAAGCAGCACTTTTGGTATAAGAATCTGTTGGTAAGGACAGTGTCTGAACCTTGTGACATACACCTTACTATCTAATTGTGCGGGAAACAAGAAATAATACAGATTCAGGCCTGAACAAAAACTAGATGTCTGTCAAGTTAATCATGTCCCACTCTTAATTCCTGTTCTGCACTCCCTTTCTGACCTCCTCAGAATAAAGTGGGAATAAAATGCAACTCTAACATTTCCCGTTTATTTATTTTCCTGTATGAAGGCGGAGTGCACCCTAATTTCAGCAAAAAGTCCTTCATAAATTTAATGCACTCGTTTCAGTGCATTCCTCAGCAGAAAGCAATTGGCACACCACCAGCAATACCCAGGTATGAGATGCAATGCAAGCTTAGCTGTCAGCCAGGCATTCCTTCATTACAAAGTCAAGATAACAGTCTTAAGCAATTAAGATATGCTTTATGCATTAATGGAGAGAAATCTGTGGGCTCCTGCAAGCTGGCAGGTGCATCTTGAGGGATGCTGAATAGGTTTTTTTTTTAAGGTGAAGGAAGCACCTGATAGTATATGCCAGTGTAAAATGCCATTTGCTTCAGCTGAGATAAAGCCACATTATCACTCAAAAATACTGCCTTCTCATTCTGGCAAAGGAACCCATCAGGGCTCTGTGCCTTGTGAAGTGGCCATGTTGGTTCCTTTGCTGCGTGTGGGAATGTCTGTGCAGAGTGCTGTGGAACAGAGACTTTCTACGGCAGAGCTGGGGAGGCTGAGAGTGAAGTGGAGGAAGAGAAAGAAGAGAGGCTGCCCAGAATTGTTGCAGGTTTCTTGCTGCTCGTGTGCCCTGGGGTAAAGCTGAAACGTTGCCCTAGCTGCAGAGAGATCTGTATCTTGGTGGAAAGGCACGGTTCTTCAAAACTTAGACCCATTCTCCAAACGTGTTGGTTACTGTGCCAACACAATTCTTATTTCAATATCTCTTCTAGCGCTTCAACACTTCATACCCTAGCACACTGTGCTGTCAGCTTTTTAACTGACAACAATGATTTATTGAAACAGGATTGACTTCACCAGAGGAAAAAAAGTAGATCTAGGCAATTGAGAAATAACTGAATAACATAATTTACTGAATGCAAGGGTCCTAGCTTGCCTTTAGCTGAATGGATGTAGGTAATAATTTGGAGAAGAGTGACAACTATCTTGAAGACATTTGAAAAAAGCACTAGCTTTTATATGTGATTCTTGTCGTAAAACATATTAGAGAAAAATCACCACTAGTATTTTTGGACACTAGTTTTGCAAAATAAAACAGGAACAACAACAATAAGAAAAAATTACCACAGATGAGGTACACTACAGTGCATGAAATCTCTCCTTTACTGATTCATGAAAATGGTTTAATTTACAGGAGTGCTGCAAGCAGGAAGAATGCAGTAACTGCATTTTCTTATTGAATGCATAGGCTAGAAGTGTATTACAGCAAGCTAATAATATTGCAACCAGAAAAAAAAGGGAAATTTTGGATGAACATCCCTCTTAAAAAAGAGGAAAAGACGTCTGTCATCAATGTCCTACTTAGAAATGCATCCAAGAGCTGAAATGTAATGATCAAACAATAAAGGATTTATAAAAAAGTGATCTAGAAAGGAAAGCAGGTCAGCCTGCTAAGTCATGAAAGGTTGGCTATATAGAACACATGGCACAGAGCGGCACTGAGCAGAGGTACCTGAGCTGGCTCAGGCTTTGGAAGCAAGGTTAGCAAAGCCTCCCAGCTCTGCTAATGATGCTAACGACATCCTTATTATGGTGAAACCTTTATACAGTTTGGATTCTGCAACTGGTAAGAAGGATTGGGAGACAATTTTGTTGATCAACAAGTATTCCCATGTAACAATGAGGCAGCTGACAATCTCTCCAAAAAAAATTCAGAGAGGACTGGTAAAATTCTGAACACTCTGAAGAAAGCAGAAAATAGGAAGGAGTAACCAAAACAGTGACAGTATACGTTATCTTGCTATCAGGCTGAATAAAATAAAATTATTACCTTTTGGTGGGAGGTTGACTGTAATTTAACTGCTTCACTGGCAAGTGGAGTACAGCCCTGCTATTTCGGTATCTGAGAATCACTGAGATAGATTTGTAAGTTAGTGTAGTCATAAAAGAAAGATTTCTGTACATTTATGTAAGAGGAAACAGGTTTCTCTAGAAAGAAAGTTGTAAAGATGTGAGCTTATTCCTGCTGTATGTAAATGAGGTGTTTATGAACTAGCCACTGTACTGCATATTAAATAGAGTTTTATTATGGCACCTATTATGGCACCTAAATCTAAGGATCAGTAACTGTCATGGTCAATGACATAACACTGCTAATAATATGTCAAGTTTAATCTCAGAATAAACAACAAAATTGCAATAAGAGAAGCCATTAGTGGTATCAGCCGTGCTGTAGAAAACCTCTGAATCTAATTCATGCAGCTGTTTAAAACCAATGCTATCCCTAGTACTGTGCTACACTACACTATGCTATACTACTCTATACTATCCCTAGCACTGTAAAATATATTGCTGAAACTGCTAAACACCTAACATAGTTTCAGACTGACTGCCATGTTTCAGCTTGAAACTACATTGTTGTGAAACTTGTCTGAAGTAATTTTCACCATGTATGAAACAGTACATGAAAAACATAGATGCTACAAAAAATCTGAATAAAGTGTACGTTCGTAGCTCATTACTGGTGACTGCGTGAGACACAGCAAGCAGCAGTGATGGGTTTGGGATGACTGACTCCCAGTGTCTTCTTCTAAGCACACCTTAACACCATGCAAACAAATAACCAGGGACAAACTGTCCATGCTGAGTGGTATCACAGCTGTATTGCTATGGTGTGTTTTAAGTGAGGTCACTGATGCAACTCAAACGCCTATGGTTATCTATGGTTATCTACTGCCTGGACATAACTAAAGCCATTGGAAATTACACGAGTAATCTTTTGAATGAGTTTCTGCTCCATAGCAAGTAACAGTGTTTTAACTGTTCCGTGAAATACGCAGAGGGAGAATACATTGCTATACCTATCAGAAAGGGCTTATTTAAAGAGGGTGTATATTTAGCTTTAACATTTCCTGTGCTGAAACACTTAAAAGTAAGACATCAGTCAGGTTTTAGTTCTGTAATTTAAATAATGAGAGCATTTCCTTTAAAAGAAATGCAAAGTAACCTGCAGTCAGTGGTCTGGCTTGACAGGAAAATATTACATTATCTTCCCATAATTTATTTCCTTTTTTTTTTCTTTTTTTTTGGTTGAAATAAGTTATTCACCATTAATAATTTATCCTATGAATTTATAGTCCTATATGAAGCATCTCCAAAAAGATCTTCTTATCTTCGCATTTATTCTTTACTTAATATTGTTTGAGGAACATGTTCACTACATTCTACTATATCCTGACTATATTTATGCAAAACAGGTGACTTTCTTGCGCAAAGAAGAGCAGTGCGATATAGACTTTACATTCTATATGAGGTCTGCTTCAGGCTGCGGATTAAAACAGAGTTTAGTAGCGCAAAGATTTTGTGTTGAGCCTTTGAACTGAGATGAATTTCATCCTACAAAGCCATACAGCTTAAAACCTCTCTGCAGGGACAGACCTAGACTGCTCTGAGAGAATGAAAGCCATCCAGACGTAAGCAGCTCCAAGGCCCAAGGTGCGAAGGTGCATTAGTGCAGCACTTGGCTGGGGGCAGCAGTCCTACTCTCCTTTTGGGGTTTACTATTTCAGGCACAGTAGCGCATGCCATGAAACTCCTATCTAGTTCACATCCCAGAAACCCTCATGTCCCTTGCCCTTCCCTGGTTCTCCAACCATCCAAGCAAAATTTCTGCAGGCTCTAGGAAACCTCCAGCGCTTCTGGCATAAGTGGCCAGTGCAGGTCAGAAGAGGACACGGGCAACTTCAAATTATTACTCATGGGAATGAAAACTAGGACAGCTGTTGAGGGAAAGGGCTGATATGATCTCAGTGATCTTCCAAAACAAGGGACACAAGTCACTTCTCTTGTCTGTCTGAATTGGAGAACAGATTCAGAGGCATACAATCTCTGGGTGAGATTATCATTCATCTGACCAAACATGAGAGTTTTAATTGCAATATTTCTGTCAAGGTATGAGTTGTTTTGTTCCGATCTCTTCCCCCCACTGCCTTCACTTTCCTAAGTGAAACAGGTGCCAGATAAAAACTGAATTTTTTCTCAATGGTCAACGAGCCAGTTTTGAATTAGACATAATTTCTTTAACTATCTGTACAAGGAATGGCATGTAGATAATCTGCACCCTCAACCAAAATAATCTGTCCAGAATGGATATTTCTGCAGCTGTTTCTGATCAGAAACACGGGTCCATATTCACATTACTTTTGAATGCTTTCTATCTGGAGCCATAGGCAGAGGTTGCCCATGTTCTGTAAAATTATGTAAAATTTAAAACCTTGTGCCTTGGCCTAGTGAAGGCAAATTTTTGTGAATTCTGCCTATAATTTTAGGGAAGATCTATTCTGATTTTTGATTTTTTTCTTCAAACATATTTGGAGGAAAATTATAACACACTCTCACTTTCCACTTCAGGTATAGCTTTAGCTTTCAATTTTCAGATTGTGTAACATTTTGGTTTATGATTTACAAGCCTTTAAGGTGCTCTCAGCTGTCCAGTTTTGCTATCTATGCCATTACAATTTTATAGGGCCAACTGCAGGTGTTATTGATGCCCTTGGTGATCTCATCATGTTCAGTTCCCCTCTCTGACCCTTTAAAGCAGCTGCATTTGAAATAAATTAGTACTAGAAATTACACAGTACAGGTGAAATACTTCCTCTCTTCCTGTGCTAAGGAAAAATTCTACAACTAAGACATGCCACCTTATTAAAATACAACAGTTAGGAAAAGGTCACTCTAATTACTGAAGTTCAAGTTTTCATTTTATTCCATTACTTTAAATATTGTTATATGGTTTTGATTATTAGATAAGACTTGTGCAAATAGTCAGTTCAAAATGTCACTAATAAATTAAATGTCTTTACTATCTCCTCCTTTTTTTTCCCCCTTTTTTCTAGAGCCAATAGATGCATACTTTGGAAAGAACCGTAAAGCAATGGGATTATTGTCTCTGCAAGATTCTGCAGAGTGATTTATATGAAACAATCTTCTGAGACATCTTAAAGCACAAAGGAAAATTACTTTATGATTTAGGAACTAGGAGACTTTGCATCCTATTACAGGCTGGTATGTACAATAGTAAAAAAAAAAAGGTAGTTGACCGTCTGGAGCTGTTGAATGCCCACAGAAGACTTGAAGACTAGTAATCAGTGAACTCTTTTTACAGAGAACAGTGCATTAAACAAACGAAAGGGCAGCCACCAGCTACGAGATGAAGAATGACCTGAAGGATGTGGGAGTGAAAATTCAGTGGGAGGAGGTGACTCCAGCTAATTTTTGGAATAAATAGCAGAACTGTCTGTAGTGATGATTACTGAGATGACCATAGCATCTAATTTAGTCCAGTTTGTCTGGGGTCTATCTTCTGTCTCTCTGGAGCCACCAGCTGGTCAATGCTGCAGTAGCGGAATACCTCAATATTCAGAAAAAATGGAAAGAAGATGCAGCGTGGATGCTAAGAGGCAAATGGCTTCTCTTTTTCATTTCAGTTGTCAATCAACAGATAAAATTCACTTAGGCTACCCCAATTTCTGTATCAGAAGTTATTGGGGTGGAACCAACAATTCAAAGTGTTTATAGCGTCCCCTCAGACGGGAGGACTGTAGATGGGAAATGTTCCTTTCTGAATAGGGCTTGTAGCTATGATTTCTTAGAGAAACTAGATAGGTCAAAAAGTCAAATATCTGAAAGGAAAAAATATTTTACTTTTACTTTGGTTCTTTTTTTAACTAGAAGATCTGTGAAACATTTTCACCATTACCAGAAATGCTTCAAAGAGTGAGATATGGACAGATAGACAGATCTGAGATCAGAGATAGGCAATATTAAATCTCAGAGGAGTTTCAACCAGGCTGATGCTATTATATAGGAGGAGGAGGAGAGGGAAGATTGTCCAGATGTTATATTTTTGTATGACCATTCATGTGTGACTCATGCAGGGGAAAGCACATCTTTACTATTCAACTGCTACTGAAGCAGGAGGGCTCCTAAAATGATAATACGCATTCTCCCTGAGATTACCGTAGTGAATCTTAATGCTGGTGCTGAGAAATGAAGTAGCAAGCGTTACTTTGAAGTAAGTTAGTGGATGGATTTACTGCATGCTAGCTATTTTCTGCTCATTATCAGTGAAAGTAGGCTAAGCTGCCCAGCACTCAGATTGTCTGCCTAATACTGCAAAACAAAGCAGAGCCAAACAAACCTGCTAAGTGATAAACCCCTGCAGTTGTGTGTAAACATGACATTGAAGCTGATTTTGAAAGTGCATGATGCTTTTGGTTGGATGAATTATGTTGTAGGTAATTTCTGTTATTCAGCTAGAAGTGTTGAAGCATCAAACTGCCAGGCTTGTTCTATGGATAAGAAAGTATCTTCTTTAGTAGTAAAGAAGGATTACCATTTGGAAAAATTGCTGTTGTCCCTGCTGGTGGTTCAAAGGATTTTGAACTTTTGCTTCCTAGTATTCAGTGTCTATTTGTGAAGAGATGCAATGCAAGAAAAAAGCAGTTCCTGATTCTGTGTCTTACCCATGTCATGTAAACAATGTCATTTATCTCCTAATTTTTGTGAAGTTTTTCTGTGTACTCTCCTTGCACACTTGAAACTAATTACTTGACTAGATGTAAGCTGGTCTTACCTCCCAGTAGTTCAAGGCAGTGAATGTCACAATCCAGAAAAAAGTCTCCTGACCAGTTTTTATTTTCACCACACATGCAAGTATAGAAACAGGGAAACTCCAGGCAGGGAACAATAAAAATCCCTTTCACTGACATCAGAGAAATAGCACATGTAGAAGTGGATCTTCTACCTCTCCCTGAGGATATTGCCTTTTGAGAAAAGACTCCAGGCCCCTGGGGTTGATTTCTAGGATCTCTCTTCAGTCGTAGAGTGATTGCAGCTGCCTTTGTAAGAAGGAAGACAGACCTGAAAGGTATTTCCCTTTTTGCTACTCTTACTGGAAGTACCTGAAGAGCACTAGGGTGAGGCAGAGACATAGACAGAGCCTACAGAGATTAGCTGTCAGTTCCAAAATTGATAATCTATGTTATAGATAACTTGTATTATGTTGATTATTTTCAAGTGAATATTTAAGTATTTTGGAAACTATATAATTTGATTTTCAGAGGTTGGTGGAGATGGAAAAGAGAAAAGGAACACATTTCCTTTACTTCCTTGCCACTTTCTCAAGAGCAACTCTTGTCTGATCTTGGTGTTTCTGTGCTCAGTCAAATATCCTATTAAGAAACTCTCAAATTATTTCTATTCACCACAATGATACTTTTAGAAAATAATGTTTAATTATGTGTAGCTAATTCTTTATAAATGCATATTCTAATCCAAAGAAATACCACACTTTTAGTAAGAGTACAGATTGTGACATCAGGTCCCTATCTAGCAAGTTCACATAATGGAAATGGGTGTAGGTCTTCAAAAAGAATGTGAAGACAAACCTGAATACTGCATCCAAACCCACTACACTTAGAGGGAAAATCAAACCTCTGCTCTATTTTGCCTCACTAATGAGTCTCAAGCTGTCACATAAATGAAAAAGTAGAGTCAGATCTGAACTGTGACATAAAACACTTCCTGTCTTGTTTTACTTTCTGTTTTTTCTCTTCATAGCTGTTCACCCAGAGAGCCAGCTTTCCCCTCTTACCATGTCTGTGTCAGCCATCAAAACCTAAGTATGTTTAAATAACAGATTAAAGAAATTTGTTGAAACATTAACAGCTCCATTCTATATTTTTATAAAATCCTGCCTTTGTCTAGTGCTATCATTTTTATTACTACACATTTACGTAAAACGGGATATTTAATTTGTTCTCTCCTTCAGCTTTATTTCACATCTCAAATCATAATCCATTTTACTTGGGTAAGAATTATATACTGCATGCCTTTACCTCCAGTTTTCCACAAGGCTAAAAATATTTTATACTTCTGTTTTTTCAAGCCAGTGAACAACTGCAGTTTCCAGAAATTATTTTGAGAACGAAGAAAACGCCTCAACTTAGAGAAGAAGAAATGCTCCCTGATTCCAATTGCAATTCAATGACTTCTTTTTGTTTCTGGTGTGACGCTCCTGCTTTACAGACAATGTTACGGACAGTTATGAGGCATGGAGCCATTTCATCACCATTTTATTGTTGTAACACTTAGATCACACTGTGGCGCTGCTTTGCAGTAGGCGTTGTACAAACGATCATTTGTGACGGGTAGCAGACAAGCTATCGCAGCAAGTGTAGCTGTGGCCACTCCTATGCAAATAACTCTAATAAAAATGGGACTAAGACAGAAGGAAGATCAGTTTCTTAGTAAAATTGTTCCCGTGTGCTCTTCAAAAACCCACCTGTCTTTAGAAATAGGGCCTTTGCATTCATTTTTGATGACAAATAAGAATTTCATAGTATGGGAACAACAGAAACCGAATGGAACTGATGACAGAGCAGCAGTGAAACAGGAGGCAACTCCTGTATTGCCCATTTGGAGAATGTAATTGCAGATGGGTACAAACTGTAACTTGATGTATGTATCCAGATCTTCCCATGGTGCTAATCCCTCTGGGACACTGAAATATGCCTAGCCAGTATGATGTGACAATTAGAAGCTTTAAAGATACTAGATTCTGTGTCTACTTTGACCTTCAAACTCCTGTGCTCTTGCCACTGTGTTAACCCTGCTCTTCCCTCATTCAATGTTACTCTGAGCGTTGCAGAGTAAAGCTGATCCATAGACACATTGCTGTAGGGGAATTCCTTGCAGAAAAAGGGCACAATGTGCCTTTGAAAGCGTTGGACAAACCGGCCTGGGATTAGGCTAGTTCTCATCCTTGCAGCTGCTGGGGATGATAAGTAAAGATACATTAGCTACATCGAGAGGTAGTTCTCATCCTTGGAGGAATGCTAAAGATACTTTAGTTACAATGAGACGTGTGTTTTTCCCATACAAAGCAGGGACCCAGTAACCAATCATTAGTATTTTGTAGTGCATGCTTGGTGCATGGCGATACAGCTTGTAACCAATCAGTTTTGCTATAAGGGCGCGTGGACAGTTGTAATACACCAATCAATATGCTTGGAGCAACGCGTGATACTCTAATAAAAACTATATAAACAGTAGTTGTGCAAAATAAAGTCTGAGAACGGCATGTAATCGTATCGATGTGAATGTCGTTACTCGGCCGGCTTCCTGTGGGACCCTCTTCGTCTGGTGCCCGAACAAGGACCCTTACTGGAGCACTTAAATACGGAAAACTCCACTTGCTTAAATGCGGGGCGCTTAAATGCGGAAAGACTCTGGATCATGGCGCACTTAAATGCGGAAAACTCCACTTGCTTAAATGCGGAGACTCCAGAGCTGAAAGCAAGCCTATTTGGGAGCTGGGAAGCTGGAGGCAGGAGAGACCTGGTGGGCAGTGACCAGAGTCCGGAACTCAAGCAGCTGATTGAGTCCCTGCCAAGGTAAGACCACGATGGAATGGGATGCGGCAGTTCGCCTATTAGCAGATATCCTCTCTAAGAGAGGGGAAAAGGTGAAAGAGACTGATACTGAAGCCCTGGTAAAATGGGCATGAAAAAAAAGGGAAAATCACCGACCCCTCCTTGCTGCTTAGTACGAGCGAATGGTGTGAAGTTGGAAACTTGTTGTGGGAAACATTGCTAGAAGGAGGAAAAGAGGGGAAAGAAACTAAAGCACTGGGTACATTGTGGCGAGTTATTATCAATACTTTGCAAGCTATGCAATCTGAGAAAAAGGTTGCGGCAGCTGCTGTGGAAGCGTTAGGCAGTGATCCAAAAGAGCAAAAGACTGTTAAGCCACCCTTTCACTTGGCTACCGTTCTGGGTTTGAGCCGTACACAACCAATGAAAGGTGACGCGGGCCCGATTTGCTCCACTGTAAAGGAGATTTGTGACCAAGTCAAAGGAAAAGAGGTAGTTATCCCCAGAGCGTCACCGCTATCTGAGCAGAATGCGGAAGTACAAATGGGACCTCATTCTCAAGACGGAGGAAAACAAGGTGGAACACAAGGGACGCTGGGTGGAGCTATTGTTAAAGAGGGGAGAGGTGTCCGCAAAAAAAGAAACCAGTAAGCGAGAGGAAAAGAGCAAACGGTCTGGAATATGTCCACCGTTATCTGATTCAAATTCATCCTCCTCAGAGGACGAGGATGAAGATAAAGGAAAAAGAGTTGAAAGAAGCTCTGAAGATGCAGTAATGGAGGGAATAAAACAAATTGTAATGCAGTTAAAAGACCTTGCTGTGACAAAAGATGACAAAGAAAAAGAACGCTCATCAAGTTCGATGCTGACCTCAATCCCAAAAGCACTACCCACATCAATGACCGTGCCAACTCAATCCTCTTCACATTGGTTCCCTCTGCCCTCTACTCTGGTCATAGGGCAGGGAGATCCCATCAAACGACGCTAGACTGGAGTTATTCGTGATGCCATTCTGGAGGGAGACTGGCAGACTGCCATCACCTGTCCAGTAATACAACAAGACGGGGGCGCCCTTTGGGAACCTCATGACTGGAAAATCCTACAACAAGCTAAACAGACTGTTACGACACATGGTCTGTGTTCTGAAGCAGCCAGAAAGATCATACAATTTATCTTTACTGCTGATGTCCTTTGCCCTGCTGATCGTGCTAGTATAGCCACCTTATTGCTGACACCATCTCAATTTCTGCTATTTGAAAGAGAATGAAGACGCCTTGCTGCGGAGGAAGTGGCTAAACATCAAATCCAAGGAGATCCTCTGTATGGAATACAGGCTGATATGCTGACAGGTCATGGAACATATGCTGCCACCAGTGTACAAATAACATACCCACGCAACATGCATCAACTGGCCCAATCACTCGCCCATCGAGCTTTATTATCAGTACCAGGTAAGAAATGACCTGCTCCTTATGCATCGATACAACAGGGGGCCACAGAGCCATACGGACAATTCGTAGACAGACTAGCGGCCGCACTAAAAGATGACCCCAACTTGCCAACGGAAATGCATGACCACATGTTTAAAACCCTTGCTTTTGAAGGGGCCAATGCTTGTACTCACACTATACTTGCCACTTTACCACAAGGGAGTCCAGTGGATGAGATGTTAATATGAGCCACAAGAGCCAAGCAAAGCAGCCAAGCAGTTGCCTTCACTGCTGCCATGCAAGACACCTTAAAGGAACAGGAGCACATCATTGCAGCTGCCTTGTCATCAGGAAAGAAACGATCACAGAAATTTCAACCCTGCATGATGCTCAGCGACTGTTAGGTGACTTGCAGTGGGTCCGTAATATCGTAGGTATCACTAACGATGATCTACAGCCGCTTCTGCCCTTGCTGCGTGGTACTCAAGCTAATGATCTGCGATCTCTGACTCCAGATCAGAAGGCTGCATTAGACTGCATATCACAGAAAATAAGGGATGGATGATATTTTCGTCGCCTGGCTTGTCAGCCACTTTCTCTATTCCTCTGCAATCCTAAAACATCGCCCCTTGCTATCATCATTCAATGGCAAAAGAAAAAGGGGGAGGAGGCTGCAGTATACAATCGTGGACCACTGTGGGTTCCTAGTCGATTTGTCCGACCTGTATGTCA
This sequence comes from Trogon surrucura, assembly GCA_020746105.1. Taxonomy (NCBI): domain Eukaryota; kingdom Metazoa; phylum Chordata; class Aves; order Trogoniformes; family Trogonidae; genus Trogon; species Trogon surrucura. Next base: position 24,852,116 of record CM036622.1, on the reverse strand, counting down.
AGCCCGAGGAAAAGAAGACAGTGGAGAAGAAGACTCTTCTTTGGCCACCTCCTCAATCAACTTTGTTCAGAGCTCGGACCCGTTCCTATTTGTGTAGAAGAGCTTGCTTTGCAGATAGCTAGAGGACAATCATTTGGGCCGGCTGCTTTGAGCCCGGAACTAAGAAAGTTTTGCGAGCCAAAAAATAGCTGTTGTCACTTCTGTAGGGCTCCTGCTGTTTTAGATCTATATTGCAGAGGATGGGGAGTGAAGTTTTTGCTGAAGAGTGATCGCTTAACAGCTGAATGCCCTTTGTGCTTAGAGTGCCAGACTAAGTTAGCAGACAATACCTTGGAAAGAGCCTGTCGTGAATTTTTGGGCCTGAAACCAGAACAAAGGTTTCCTGCTGTTTGGCAGTCTGAAAGTATAGAGACATGTCAAAACGCAGTGTTTGGGTGGGCTCTGTCTAAGGCTCTAGTAATAGTAAAATTTTCAAAGAAAACTAAGATAGACAGGCTGTGGTGCCTGTGTTGTAAGGAGAAAAGAAGTAGAAGAAAATGGAGATTGGTACAGGAATAGTAGTTGCGATGATGTGGCTGAGTGTAGCTAGTGCAATGCTTACAGCTATAGAGAAGCGTCAAAATATATGGGTTACTCTGGCTAATTTTACAGGTCAAGATTCTATGTGTCTCAGCTTTGCTACTCCCGGAGACCCGTTTCGCACTTGCCTAATATGAGTTCCATATTTTAATCCAGATGATTTTAAGGAGATGGTAAAAAACGTCATGCTTAGCAATAGCTCATATTTGCTGAAGAACAATTGCTCAACAATGTTAGGCTTCACACTAGAGCAGCAGAGAGCATGTTGGCAAGGAGAGATTATAAAGAGTGTTAATGTCACTCAAGGTCCCCCAGAGGAACTAGATCTCCTCGGAAGTGTGAACCAGACAGGAGATGGGTTTGTTATGTTTGGGCCACCCCATGACACTGATTTCAATATACCCAAGAAAACATGGGCTACTGTAAGCCCCCATTCGGATTGGTTTACGTGGCCTCACGAAGTTATCTCTCCCCAAATTAATATGACAGGGAGTCCGCCAAAGAGGTTACCAAATGGTACATTTCTCATTTGTGGAGACAGAGCATGGAATGGGGTCCCTGCGGACCCTCATGGAGGACCTTGTTATTTAGGTAAATTGACCCTTTTTCACCCTAGTCTCCATCAATTGTTAAGCATCACCAACGGAGCACTTAGTAAACACCATAGACCGACAAGGAGTGTACATACACTAGACTGTACGGGAGTGAGTGATCCTGTATTTTGGGGAAGAGGGACCATTTGGCTAGCTTCTATGTTTACCTCAGGCATAGCTGCTGCAAGAGCACATGCTATACTAAAGCGCTTGGCTTGTTGGACTAAAAATGAATTAAATCTAATGTCACAAATGCTTGAAGAATTGTCTGCAGGTGTAGCGAGTGTCCGGCATGCAGTCTTACAAAACAGAGCAGCGATTGATTTTTTACTCTTGGCACAGGGTCATGGGTGTGAGGAATTTGAAGGAATGTGTTGTATGAAATTGTCGGACCATTCGGTTTCCATTCACAAACAGCTTACACAACTACTGAAGGAGACTGACGATCCACTGACCACCTGGCTGAAAAGCCTCGGAATTACAGGATGGGTGAAGACTTTAATAATTGAGTTTGGATGGATAATAGCTATTGTTATAATAGCTATGATAATAATTGGTTGGGTGATTCTGTGTGTAAGGAAAGGAATAACAAAGATAGTGGATCAAACCTGGGTTGTCCAAAAAAGAAAAAGGGGGATATGTAGGGGAATTCCTTGCAGAAAAAGGGCACAATGTGCCTTTGAAAGCGTTTGACAACCCAGCCTGGGATTAGGCTAGTTCTCATCCTTGCAGCTGCTGGGGATGATAAGTAAAGATACATTAGCTACATCGAGAGGTAGTTCTCATCCTTGGAGGAATGCTAAAGATACTTTAGTTACAATGAGACGTGTGTTTTTCCCATACAAAGCGGGGACCCAGTAACCAATCATTAGTATTTTGTAGTGCATGCTTGGTGCATGGCGATACAGCTTGTAACCAATCAGTTTTGCTATAAGGGCGCGTGGACAGTTGTAATACACCAATCAATATGCTTGGAGCAACGCGTGATACTCTAATAAAAACTATATAAACAGTAGTTGTGCAAAATAAAGTGAGAACGGCATGTAATCGTATCGATGTGAGTGTCGTTACTCGGCCGGCTTCCCGAGGGACCCTCTTCGCATCACTACTTGCACAACAATCTTACATCAAGAAATCCACATCTCTGCAGAGATGTTCATTTTTTCTTTGGCAGAAAGTAAAAGGTGGGGGTTTTTGTTTCATTAGTACTGATTTGATCTTTGGCTTAATAAAATATCCTATTTTGCAAAGACAGTAACAATATATAAAAATTACATAAAATGGATGACAAATAGCCTCTTCAGAAATGGTTCTCTGAGGCTTAAAATTGAGTAGCACAGGAAAACAGAAATTGAACCTACCCACAGACCACTCCTTCAGGATATCCCAAGACCTTTACCTATTCCCAGCTTTTAAATCAGCAGAGGAGCTGAAGGTAGGCATCAGTGACAGATGTGATTGTTTTATGTTTCTTTACGACAATCTTTTTAACTGTACCATATGAAATTATTGGACAGATGTTATCAGGACTATGTTTACTCTTTCAACTTCTAGGTGTGACACTTGATTTTAATTGCTCTTGTCAGTATAATTTGTAAGTTCCCAGGTATTTAAAACTTCTCTTTAAGAAGTTTTACATAACAAAGAAAATATATATACACTGACCTCTGCTATTTTTTTCTTTCTTTATGCCTTTATTATGAAAAAGTCCAGTGAGTCCTATGATCAAGCTTTTGACATTAACAGGCAGAATACAGATACTGTTGTTACTAAGCTTCATTTCTCACTTGGTAGGATCCAACTGAAACTGTCAGAGGAGACTTAAAATTCTATTTTCAACCACATACATGACTGCAAATGAGGCAAACGTGAAGTGCTGTGGGTTTATATCTGTAGGAATAAAACTGGGTCTATTACTGATTTTATTTGGACCTCTCGGATGGTTATCATGCCTTTCAGTCACTGCTAATATTGGAACAAGTATCCTAGACATTCAAGGTCATACCATGACCTTCTGAGCTGCCCTGTTCTTGCAGTCCCTTTATGCTCTATGAATGCCTACAAAAAATTTAGAATTTGAGTATTTAAACACAGCAAAAAAAACCCAGCAGTTGGGCATGGTGTTATGTAGAGACAGTTGGGTGGACTTTGATTTTGTGGCGCTAAAAACCTGCTTAAAAATTCATCTCAGAAAGAACAAGTGCAAAGATGAAACCTCCTATCTATGTCACAGTTTCATCAATGTGGTTACATGATGCTGCTTCACCTGCTAGCTCAGCAACTCAAAGGAATAAGAACTGGTTCCCTTGCAGAACTCTGTCTGCACTCAGGGTACTTTAAACCAGTGTAGCGTAAACAGTATTTCTTGCTTTCTCTTTCATTTGTGTTTCTTCAATTTTTTTCTTTTCACATGACAGTGTGCAGTACTTTGTTTTATTCTGTGTTTTAGTAGTTGTCTCTTCTCGCTTATGCTGCAGTCTTTTCTCTGTTGCATGCTGTCCTGGTTTGAGCTAAAAACCCCAATTCTGTTTAGTGATTTTTACTTTCCAGTTTAGTCTCTTCTAAAAGGCTGCACGTTCTGAAGTCAGCAGCATGTTTTTGCAGACAGTGTCTGCTACTGGCAGTGATAACACCTGATTTTTACAGTTACTGCCTGGGACTGGGATGCAGAAAGGCTCTTGCTTATATTTATTCCTACAGTGCCCAAGGCCACTGCTGGCTCTTGTGTGCCACGCTGGGGGTGCCGGGTAGTAAGGGGGGTCACAAGGAAGTGAAAGGCTGCACCTCCGGGGGGTAATAGACAGGACAGGTGACCAACAAAAATATTCCATTCTATACATGTCCTATTTAGTATAAATTGAGTGATCACGAGAGTTTCTGCCTTTTTTCCTCTCCTTTTCTGCAATGGCCAGTGTCCAGGGAGGATTCTGTCTGATCTTCTAGTTTGATCCTGATCCAGATCCTGAGATCCCTGTATCCAGCTCCCGCTGCCGCTGAGCCTGGGGCTTCCCCAGTGCCTCCTGCTCTGCAGCACCAGTGGGCATTGTTGGGTTCGATATTGAGCTTATATATAGTTGTATATAGTTCTTTACTTTTATCATTTCACTATTATTTCCATTATTGTTTCATTAAAGCTACTCTAGTTTTTCTTTTCTAACCTGTAAGTCTCTCTGCCTCATTCCCTTTTCCTTCCCATTTGGGGGGAAGAGGGAGTTAGAGAGTGTCTGCCTGCATTTAGTGTTTGGCCCAGCCCTAACTCATGACACATGCCTATCCCCAATCTCTCTCACACACACTCCAAAGCATTACCTTATTAGAATGGCCAGGAAAGAGACATTTTTAGCTGGATCGAAACGATCATTCAACAAAGTCAAGCTTATTTACAGGGCTGAGCTGTGGAGGCAGTACTGCTGTACCATGGTAGTTTCTCAGGCACACAAATTTCTACAGAGAGATGCGATGTCAAAGGAAACTGAACCTCTCTGACAGCGGACCCATTACAGGAGATGGACACCACAACATCCTTCAGCTAATATTTTTGCTCACGGTCACCTGGCAGGAAAGAGTCAAGCCCCATTCCTTGCCTGCAGAGTTATGACAGCTGCGGAATGCTCCTCCTGATGCCCTCCATCTCATTGCTTTGAATTAATGAATGAACAGGGCAGCATCTGGGCTGAGGCAGGGAGTCAGCTCCAGTCTAACTGCCTAATTTTGTGCAGTGAGGTGGGAAGATTCACCAAAATCTGGCTGCATCTTCTTTTGTACTATCTACAGAATTGACTTGGGGGTTGGACTCAATTATCTCCAGAGGTCCCTTCCAACCCCTAGCATTCTGTGATTCTGTGACTTGGAGAGTACCAGAAAATAGGTCATGTGTCTCTTGCTAACCAACCATTTTAAATGTTTTTCATTTCCTGTTTCACAGAAGTTCAACACGTTAATTTTTTTAAATGAAACAGATGTAAAAGTGTGCCCTGAAAAGTCACAGTAGCTATTTGGTCAATTGTTTTTGTACTTCAAAAATCAGTGCACAAGGTTCACAGATTATTGCCTTAAACTACTGAACAAAGAAAAGTTTACCATTTTCTGGATTTAAACCTTCACTGCAGTTCAAGCAACCACATCCCTGTACAAAGAACTTACAGGAAATAATACCAATACCCTCTTATCTCTGCAAAGCAGAAAAAGCCCTCCTGAAAAGCTGTAAATGTCAGGAGAGTAACTGATTCCTGAAGTGAGTAACCCTGAAAATCCTTGTAAGGTGACAGCAGTGGAAAAATTTAGCAATGGAAATTAGGATGGCCTAAAAGCGAGACCAGGGAAGTTTAAGATATATCTGCATTGTCTCTTGACTTCAGCTGGGGAGCTGGCAGGAAGCTGCTGCACTGGGAAATAACGATGATAATCTTACAGATAATCTTACAGATTTTCACAGGACCTCAGTGGTGGGCCTCACTGTGAGAAAGTAGCAATTTTGCCAGTGATGAGGAATGGTGTCCTGGGTTTAGCTAAAAACCCAGTCCTTTTTAGTGATTTTTACTTTTCAGTTTAGTGTCTTCTAAAAGGCTGCACGTTCTGAAGTCAGCAGCATGTTTTTGCAGACAGTGTGTGCTACTGGCAGTGATAACACCTGATGTTTACAGTCACTGCCTGGGACTGGTATGTAGAAAGGCTCTTGCTTATACTTATTCCTATAGTGACCAAGGCCACTGCTGGCTCTTGTGTGCCACGCTGGGGGTGCTGGGTAGTAAGAGGGGGGCACAAGGAAGTAAAAGGTGGCACCTCCGGGGGGTAACAGACAGGACAGGTGACCAACGAGAGTATTCCATCCCATATACGTCATATTTAGTATAAATTGAGTGATCACGAGAGTTTCGTCCTTTTTTCGCCCTTTTGCCCTTTTTGCCCTCTTTTCGGTCTTTTTGGCCCTTCTTTTCTGCAATGGCCGGTGTCCAGAGAGGACTCCATCTGATCTCCTGATTTTGATCCGGATCCTGAGTTCCCGAATCCAGCTCCCTGGATCCAGCTCCTGCCGCCGCTGAGCCTGGGGCTTCCCCAGTGCCTCCTGCTCTGCAGCACCAGTGGTGATTTCTATCGGGGGAGGGAGTCGGGTTTGGTATCGGGCTACTATCTATAGTTGTATATAGTTCTTTACTTTTATCTTTTTACCATTATTCCTATTATTTTCATTAAAACTGTTCTAGTTTTTTTCTTCTCTCATCCGTAAGTCTCTCTGCCTCATTCCCTTTTCTCTTCCCGTTTGGGGGGGGAAGAGGGGGTTAGAGAGCGTCTGTTCGTGTTAGTGGCCGGCCCAGCCCTAACCCGCGACAGATTTATTGGCGCCCAACGTGGGGCTCGAAAACAAACACCAATCAGGCTCATTCTATTTTACCAGTTATTTAGACACAACTGGGCTCTGATATATTGCCTGCATAGTTTAAATTCCATCCGGCGCAGTTGAGAGCGTATCAGATCTTTTCTTTGAGAGTTCTGAAGGGTTAGAGGAGAAAAACCGGACAGCTCACATCATGTTATCGGTCGGTGAAATGTTATGTCATGTCCTTTTAAATGTGGGTTCCTCCCTGGGTGTCAAAATTTTGTCCAAACTCTCGAGTGTGATTTGGTATATCGTTCTGTGGTTTGCCTGTTCCGATTTAAAAACGAGAATTTTCACTGTGTTGGTTTTTTTTGGGTCGGTGTATTCTGCAGTAATTTGGGTGATTGGCATACCTGAATACCTTAAGAGCACAATGGTGAATTTTGTTTTTAACTACACTTTCAATTTCACTTTAGGAAATTATACCCATTTGTTTGCTAATCTGAGTCTACCAGATTATAATGATTGTGATTGTGGATGTGAATGCAGCTATCTTAATCGAAAGGCTGAGATTTTATTATTAATATTGATGTTAATGCTGATTTTTTCAAATCTGTTTATGTTTTGGCGGTTAAGTAAGCATTGGTGTGGGACAATGACAGACACTGTGGCCTCTGACACTCAGTCTGTATCAGCAAATGTCGCCCCTGTGACTAGAAAGAAACATCGGAAAAAGTCAATTGCCCTAACAACAGATAACACAACTCCAGGACAAAGTCCTTCTAAAGTAGCACCATCAGATGACTCAGATTCAGACTCAAAAAAGAAGGCTGGTCCCCCAACAGATTCAGTATTAGAAAGGTTAGTTACGGCCTGGAAGGCAAGTCATCCATCATCAGATGATTCTGATCCAGGACAGGGTCCTTCCCAACCGAAGTCATCAGATAGTTCAGGGTCAGAATCAGACGTAGCTGTCAAACCTTTAACTCTGAGGGACATGCGAGATGTGAGAAAGGACTTTGGCCGTCGTGAAGGTGAATCATATTACAAGTGGTTACTCCGTTGCTGGGGTAAAGGAGCCGAGACCATTAATCTGAACGGTAAAGAAGCCAAACAGCTGGGATCCCTGTCTGGAAACGCAGGCGTTGATACGGAACTTGCAAAAGACGACAACAGTCTCAGCCTCTGGAGACGACTCTTGACAGCTATTAAGAACCGGTATACCCACAAGGATGATATTCCTATCCACAGAACCAACTGGACCAGCATGGAAAAAGGCATTAAGTTCCTGAGAGAACTAGCAGTGAGAGAGGTGATTTACAGCAATCCACAAACAATTTTAAACCCTGATCAAATGCCCTGCCACAAACACGTTATTCAGATGTTTGTGAGGAGTGCACCACCAGTATATAAGCACACCTTGTCAACAATGGTCTGGGCATTAGATGGAGATGGTCAGGTACCAACAGTGAGTGAAGTGACCAACAAAGCACGACAGTATGAAGACAGTACTGCCAATCCCCAACAAATTCAGATTGCTGCCATGGAAAAAATAATCGAGGAAAACAACAGATCACTGGAGAAATTAATTGAGAAAGCAATGGAGAAAACCAATGAATCAATTGAGAGAGCAATGGAGAAAACCAATCAAGCAATTGAGAAAAATAGTGAATCATTTGAGAAAAACAATCAATCATTAGAGAAGCTGATTGATGCATTGTCCAAGAGAGATGACAGACCTCAATGGAGCCGCGTTGATGCTGTTAGAAAATACAGACCTTCAAGATCAACTAAAAATGATGGTAACTTGTCACGGAATGACTTGTGGATTTTCCTACGTGGATATGGTGAGGACATGAGAAACTGGGATGGAAAACCTACTTCTGCTCTACGAGAACGAGTATCCAATTTGCGAAACACCAACAGAAGACAACAATCTGCCACGAGAAGGAATAATCAGAATGTAAATGTAGTTAATACTGTGAATCAGGTAAACCCCGTGAATCAACCTCAAAATTAGAGGGGCCCTGCCTCCAGCCAGGTGGAGGAGAGGGACAACCGAGTTTATTGGACCGTGTGGATTCGGTGGCCTGGCACATTAGAACCACGAAAATATAGAGCTCTGGTGGACACTGGTGCACAGTGCACTCTAATGCCATCGAATCATACAGGTACTGAAACTGTTACTATTTCTGGAGTGACAGGTGGTTCTCAACAACTGTCTGTATTGGAAGCCGAAATGAGCCTTACTGGGAATATGTGGAAAAAACACGCCATAGTGACTGGTCCAAATGCCCCATGCATTCTTGGCATAGACTTCCTCAAGAAAGGGTATTACAAGGATCCAAGAGGGTATCGATGGGCTTTTGGCATAGCAGCTGTAGAGACTGAGGACATTGATCAGCTGTCTAGCTTGCCCAAACTTTCAGAGGAGTCTAGTGTTGTAGGGCTGATGAAAACTGAAGACCAACAGGTACCAATTGCTACTAAAACAGTGCATCGACGACAATATCGTACCAACCGAGACTCTGTAGTTCCCATCCATAAGCTGATACGTCAACTAGAAAGTCAAGGAGTGATCAGCAAAGCTCGCTCACCATTTAACAGTCCTATCTGGCCTGTCCGTAAGTCTGATGGAGAATGGAGATTGACTGTAGACTATCGTGGCCTAAATGAGGTTACACCACCGATGAGTGCTACCGTGCCGGACATGTTAGATCTTCAGTATGAGCTGGAGTCGAAAGCAGCTAAGTGGTATGCCACAATTGACATTGCTAATGCGTTTTTCTCTATTCCTATAGCAGCAGAATGCAGGCCGCAGTTTGCTTTCACCTGGAGGGGTATCCAGTACACCTGGAACCGACTGCCCCAGGGGTGGAAACACAGCCCTACCATCTGCCATGGACTGATCCACACCGCCCTGGAGAGGGGTGGAGCTCCAGAACATCTGCAATACATCGATGACATCATTGTATGGGGTAACACAGCAGAAGAAGTTTTTACAAAAGGTAAGAAAATAATTGAGATTCTTTTGGATGCTGGTTTTGCCATAAAGAGAAGCAAGGTCAAGGGACCTGCACAAGAGATCCAATATTTGGGAGTGAAATGGCAAGATGGGCGTCACCAGATCCCAATAGACGTGATTGACACAATATCAGCTATGTTGCCACCAACTAACAAAAAAGAAACACAATCCTTCTTAGGTACTGTGGGTTTCTGGAGAATGCATATTCCTGGTTATAGTCCGATTGTGAAACCTCTTTTTGATGTGACTCGAAAGAAAAACAAATTTCAATGGGGCCCTGAACAGCAACAGGCCTTTGAACAAATCAAACAAGAGATTGTACAAGCAGTAGCTCTTGGGCCAATTCGAACAGGACAAGATATTAAAAATTTGCTATATACTGCAGCTGGGGATGATGGTCCTGCCTGGAGCCTCTGGCAGAGGACACCAGGAGAAACTCGAGGTCGACCCTTAGGATTTTGGAGCCGAAAATATAGAGGCTCTGAGGCCAACTATACTGCAACTGAAAAAGAAATACTGACCGCATATGAAGGAGTTAAAGTTGCTTCGGAAGTGATTGGTACTGAGGCACAGCTTCTCCTAGTACCACGAATACCAGTCCTAAACTGGATGTTCAAGAGTAAAGTTCCTTCCACACATCATGCCACTGATGCTACATGGAGTAAATGGACTGCCCTAATTACACAGAGAGCTCGAATGGGTCATCACAATCGTCCAGGACTTTTAGAGGTAATCGCAGACTGGCCACAAGGTAAAGACCTTGCAGTGCCCCCAAAGGAGGTGGTGACACGTGCTGAGGAAGCTCCACCATATAATCAGTTACCAGATAATGAAAAGCAATATGCCCTATTTACTGATGGATCTTGCCGCCTTGTAGGAAATCGTCGTAAGTGGAAAGCTGCTGTGTGGAGTCCCACACGACGTGTTGCAGAGGCAACTGAGGGAGAAGGTGGATCAAGTCAGTTTGCAGAGGTAAAAGCCATCCAGCTGGCCTTAGACATTGCTGAACGGGAAAAATGGCCAGTGCTCTATCTCTATACTGACTCATGGATGGTGGCAAATGCTTTTTGGGGTTGGTTAAAACAGTGGAAGCACAATAACTGGGAGCGCAGAGGTAAGCCTATTTGGGCTGCTGAACTATGGCAAGACATTGCTGCTCGGCTAGAGAACTTAGTTGTAAAGGTGCGTCACGTAGATGCTCATGTGCCCAGAAGTCGTGCCACTGAAGAACATCGACACAACCAGCATGTGGATCAGGCTGCTCAAGTGTTCCAAATAGACTTGGACTGGGAACATAAAGGTGAACTGTTTCTAGCTCGGTGGGCCCACGACACTTCAGGACATCAGGGAAGAGATGGAACATACAGATGGGCTCGTGACCGAGGGGTGGATTTAACTATGGACGCTATTGCGCAGGTTATCCGTGATTGTGAAATATGCGCCGAAATTAAGCAAGCTAAGCGATTAAAACCTTTGTGGTATGGGGAACGATGGTTAAAATATAGCTATGGGGAGGCCTGGCAGATTGATTACATCACACTTCCTCTAACTCGACAGGGTAAGCGCTACGTGCTCACTATGGTGGAAGCAACTACCGGATGGTTAGAAACATATCCCGTACCTCACGCCACTGCCAGAAACACTATCTTGGGCCTAGAAAAGCAGATCCTGTGGCGACATGGCACTCCAGAAAGAATTGAATCAGATAATGGGACTCATTTCAAAAACAATCTTATAGACAATTGGGCTAAAGAACATGGTATTGAATGGGTATATCATATTCCTTATCATGCACAAGCCTCTGGGAAAATTGAACGATACAATGGACTGTTAAAAACTACTCTGAAAGCTATGGGAGGTGGAACTTTTAAAAACTGGGACAAGCATTTAGCACAAGCCACCTGGTTAGTTAACACCAGAGGATCCATCAATCGTGCTGGTCCTGCTCATTCAGAGCCTCTGCATACTGTAGAAGGAGATAAAGTCCCTGTGGTGTATGAAAGGAATTTATTGGGGAAGACTGTCTGGGTATTTCCTGCTTCAGGCAAAGGCAAACCCATTCGTGGGGTTGCTTTCGCTCAAGGACCTGGAACTACTTGGTGGGTGATGATGAAAGATGGTGAAGTTCAATGTGTACCTCAAGGAAATTTAACTCTAGGTGAGAATACTCGATTTAATCCTGTATGATGTTGTTACATAATACTAACAGTGTTCAATAAGTGTTTTTCAGAGTAATAAACCAGTGATGACCAGAGCTGACCTCATCAAGTGACATCCAGCAACTGAGCTAGCCTTGTTGAGTGACGTCCAGTAACTTCTTCGAAATGAACCTACAACCTGTGGACACGAACTGTAACGAATCTCACATGAACTTTCCTGCCCTGAGAGACTGCTATGATGGATGGAACCGACGATTATGAACTTTATGAATTTACTGAACTTTCCCTATAAGTAGATCATTAGCTCGTGATCAGTATGACGTAAATGGTATGGAATAAGGGGTGGAATGTCCTGGGTTTAGCTAAAAACCCAGTCCTGTTTAGTGATTTTTACTTTTCAGTTTAGTGTCTTCTAAAAGGCTGCACGTTCTGAAGTCAGCAGCATGTTTTTGCAGACAGTGTGTGCTACTGGCAGTGATAACACCTGATGTTTACAGTCACTGCCTGGGACTGGTATGTAGAAAGGCTCTTGCTTATACTTATTCCTATAGTGACCAAGGCCACTGCTGGCTCTTGTGTGCCACGCTGGGGGTGCTGGGTAGTAAGAGGGGGGCACAAGGAAGTAAAAGGTGGCACCTCCGGGGGGTAACAGACAGGACAGGTGACCAACGAGAGTATTCCATCCCATATACGTCATATTTAGTATAAATTGAGTGATCTCGAGAGTTTCGGCCCTTCTTTTCGCCCTTCCTTTCTGCAACGGCCGGTGTCCAGAGAGGACTCCATCTGACCTCCTGATTTTGATCCGGATCCTGAGTTCCCGAATCCAGCTCCCTGTATCCAGCTCCCGCCGCCGCTGAGCCTGGGGCTTCCCCGGTGCCTCCTGCTCTGCAGCACCAGTGGTGATTGCTATCGGGGGAGGGAGTCGGGTTCGATATCGGGCTACTATCTATAGTTGTATATAATTCTTTACTTTTATCTTTTTACCATTATTCCTATTATTTTCATTTCATATTAAAGCTGTTCTAGTTTTTTTCTTCTCTCATCTGTAAGTCTCTCTGCCTCATTCCCTTTTCTCTTCCCGTTTGGGGGGGGGAAGAGGGGGTTAGAGAGCGTCTGTCCGCGTTAGTGGCCGGCCCAGCCCTAACCCACGACAAATGGTTATGCCACAAGAGGATGCACTGGGATAAGAAGTCTGTCAAAGAATATGGTAACCTCACAGAGAATGATAATATTCAAAATAACTGCAATATCTCCTCCTAGAAGCAGTGGTCCCAATATTTCTGTCACATTCCCTTCACCTTACAACAAGAGGGTAACGAAACTTCACAAATACGATGTTACAGGTGTCTCTTTATCCATATCCATTTTTTTCCATACATTGGGCAATCGCTTGTGTGCACATCAGCCCACGTGACAAGGTGAACATAACTGTTCCTTTAAGTATAACTCCAATATCACCACTTTCTAGTCAAGACTGATGTGTGTGGCAAGTGTCCTGCTGCAAACATGATACACATCATCATCCCATGTGCTTATGTTTTTCTGTATTCTCTGAAAATACATAATAAAATAAGCAGGTATAATATGAAATCTTACCTATAACTTTTCCTAGGAATAGTGCCTTTGGGGAATTGAACCGAATGTCAGATGCTGTTGGCAGGATGTAACTCGTTGGAGGATAGTGATCGAGCTGGAGAAAGAGAAAAGAAATTATGAGTGTTTTGAATTGATCCGTCTTCTTACAGTGCTATTGAATTAGGTCTACCTTGTGGAGTATATGCTACCACTTACAACTCTGTCTGATATGCTCTGCTTTCATTTCAATAAAGGGAAAAATAACAGTTAATATCCTCCCTTCCGTATCTGTCATCTTCCCAGTTCGCAAGGCCTGGAAAATACCCATATTGGACATTTGTTTGTTCTGGTTGCTATAGAATCACTTCAGATTTTGCTTGCGTGCTTCAGTATAACTGCTGAAAATAACAACAGCACCAACGTCAACAACAAACCTGCTTATTATTTTAATACAAGTTTTCGATTGGCACTTATGTTACTGCTAAAGCTAGATTTACAGAGATGAGAATTTGAGTAATGCAGGTGTTAGGCTATCTCCTTTTCTCAGAGAAGTCATAAATTAATAAAACATAATTTTCTGCACTCCATGATTATTTTCTTGTTGAAAATGTTGTTCCGTTTAATCACGATGGCACCTAGTGAAACCTAAAAATACTTCGAGTAATCACCTTAGCAAAATAGTTTATCTGTAGGAAATTCATATTGTCTTTCATATGACAGAACAATCAGACTACATTAGCATTTTTTTCCTGTTTTTTAGCTATTTAACAGAAAAATTGAGGAGAAAAGAATAAAATGTTGCCTACTAACTACTAATTACTAAGTCTACCAATGCTTAGTAATAGCACTAATAGGATAGCTCGACAGAGCTCAATAGAGTTTTGATGTTCACATTTCATAAAGGCAATCTTTGTGAATTCTTATCTTTGCTATTGTTACTTATTTTCTCAGCTTTATATGTTTATTATACTGGCTTAAAGAGGGCAGAACAAAAATTATTTTATTCTAGCATTACCTTGGCACAAAACAAGATAGAAATTCATATATGTGATTTAAGACTTGAAGGCTATAATAGATTGCAGAAGTAATTCTGGAGAAACCACAACACTAAAGGGCATACAGTTTTTTTTCACATATCCTTTTGCCCTATTTCTAATTGCAAAATATTATTATTTTAGATTAATTTGCTTTAATGATACTGCAAGTGTTCAATTCAGTGGTTAAAAGTAAGTGAATGGCAGGTAGCTTAGAATAGGGCCTTAAACCCCTGATACCCTGGAATACTGTGAGCTGATGTACTTGAAATGTCTACTGATGTCATACCCATGAATTTGCAGAGGCAATAATATCAAAAAACTATAATAACTGGAAAAGAGGGGTCCTGTCCATCTTATACTGCCCCATAAAATCCCAGTGTATATACACAATAGACTGCTCTTTGATGATGACCAAAGAGGTCTAGCAAATACTCATGTTCAGAAATGATTTTTCATTGATAATAACTAGTTTTCACATTGATTATTTTAAATGTGGCCACAAATGTGGCACTGCTATTGGCTGTCTTCCAATTTTGAACTGGAGACTTTTGAGCAAAATATGCAGAAAATCATAGTTCCATCTTCTTACTGAGAAACTAAGAAGTTTCAGTTTGTTCAGAGCATCTTGAATGGCTTTTCTCAGATTTTTAATACACAACAGAAATACATACTTTACAGAATTTCATATTGAGAGGGGTTTGTTTTGAAATGATGTAGTCAAGCAAATACAAGGAGTTAAAATACAAAACAGATCCTGACTTTAACACAGGGGGTCTTACTAAGTACAAACTCCTGTTAAGTGCTTGCTATTGGTTTACCTGGTGGGAGGGAGACCAACATCCCAAGTTTCAGACCTGTTGTCAATGGAAGCTGCAGGAATATCAAGTGAAAAAAATGTTTCCTTTTTATTTCAGAAGACAAATGACTCTGAGCTGTCACCATATCTACCACTATAGTTACTAAACTAAAGGTACAGCTTTAGAGAGGGAGATCAGGAAAAGATTGGGGAAAAGATTGATTCACAAAACCCTGATTCTCCAGCCTCTCATATGCTGAGACTTTAACCTCATTTAACTTCTTTGCTTGCAGTGGAATTATTTCTGATACATTCTGATTACACAGGATTCATCTTCTAGGTTCTCCTTTTATGTGTATGACCTAAAATATGTTGAACTTTGAAAAAATATGCTTGTGTACTATCATGCACATTGATATTTGTTCACACCATCAACATTTAAATTCTTCCTTTTCCAAAATCAGTCTGAAGCAAGGATTAAATATTTCTTTTTATTGTTACTTGGAATCTGAGCAGTGGGGTTGATCAGATCATCACTAATCTGTTAAGACACTGGTGAATCATAATAATTGATATAAATCTATCATTCCATTTATTGATGTATTGTGGATATCCTAGAGCTCTAGCCATGGTTCAGGTGTCCATTATCAGAGTAACTATTATGAACAATCAATAAAAAAGTCATCCCTGTGTAATGTGCAGGCTATGTCTACCTGAGAATGCTAATTGTGTCTGCAGGACATACCTGAAAAAGAATCACAGAATCACAGAATTATTGAGGCTGGAAAAGAAGTCTGAGATCATCTAGCCCAGCCTGTGACCTAACACCACCATATCGGCCAGACCATGGCACTAAGTGCCACATCCAGCCTCTCCTTAAACACCTCCAGGGACAGTGACTCCAGCACTTCCCTGGGCAGTGCATTCCAGTGCCTGATCACCCTCTTCATGAGGAAGTGTTTCCTGAGATCCAACCTAAACCTCTCCTGACACAGTTTCAGGCCGTGCCCTCTCATCCTGTCACTAGTTGGCTGGGAGAAGAGCCCAACCCCCACCCGACTACAACCTCCCTTCAGGTAGAAAAGTCAATTTAAATGATGAATTGCTATGGGCATTTACGTGCCCAAATACAGGATATTAAATCCTGTCAGCTGTGGTGTGGTGAACCTCCCTTTGTCTTCGGTTAGCGTTCAGGATGTGGAAAAGCTGGTCCATAATGGGTGAAAACAAAATCAGTATATTAGCTGTGTAAGGTTGTAGTTTGCTTCTTTGCAATATAGGTTCCCTGCAAGGCTGCCCTCTGCCCATACAGTACAATAGCTTTGAGGTCGAGGGTTTTATTTTTAAGGTGCTCTTTAATTTGGGCCCAGAATATCTAATATATCACCCTGTCAACTAAAGCTTAGGTTTTGTAGTTCAGGGAGCCAAACACGCTGTATTTGCTAAGAAGCTCTTCTGCGGCCATGGTGGAAAATGCTTCAGAAACCAAAGAGCATTGCAAACCTCATCTTGTTCTGGCAGACACAATTTTCCAACTTCACATCTTCTGGCAAAAAAAGGCATAATGGCAGATGCATTTAAAATAAGTAAAAATATAGCATTACACTATGACTGCGACTCCCCTCCCCCCTCCCCCAGATACTGGTTTTCACCAAATCCGTCAAACTGGTGTGTGGTCATAGTTCGCACATCTCTGGAAAAGGGGATGGTGCCAGTATTTTGGCAGAGGAAAGAAGGGCAGGGCCCTAGCACTCTTGCCCCTCCCTTCTCCCCGCTTATTTTCTGATTCCTGTGGGAAACCCCTACACGAGCACAGCAGGGAGGCAGAGGCAGCTCCATACGCATCCCTGCACACTTGTCGCCTCCGGTGGGACTTCTGCGGCAGAGCTTGAGGTGAAGGGCTGCGGCACAGCCATGTGTGCAGGGCGTGTGGATGGTGAACCCAGGCGTGCCCCCTCTCCCCCCCACCTTGGAATGGTTTAGTTAGCAGTGATCTTGTCCAGATTAAAAAAATAAAAGTCCTTCCAGTGACCTCATCTCCCCTTTGGGAGTTCAGTGTGGCAGAGCGTGCCATCATGAAGATCCTGCCGTGTGCAGGAGCCAGGGATGGCAACAAGGAAACTGACCCTGTGTTATATTGCAGGCTCGAATGGGTACAGCCAGTTTACTGCTTAGGATTATTAGTGTAAACCAACCCCTTGCACTGAATCGATGACTGAATCTATCTACTCACAGGTTATTTTCCAGCTCTCATTGAAGTCAAGGAAGGATTTCAGAATGGGTTCAGCTACAAATTGTTTTAAGGATTTAACTACTCTGAAGTTTTGGGTTGTTTTGGTTCCTCGCTGAAATAAAGCTTCATTTAAAAACTGTCAATATTGATTTCCTGGCCTTGCTGTCAGTAGGGGCAAGCATTTCTGATTAGCAATAGAGCCAGCTCCTGCTCCATTGCCAGCCCTGCCCCGTGTCTTGTTCCATGGGAGACGCCTGCTTTGCTCTGCTTTGCTTTGCTCTGCTTTGCTTTGCTTTCCGTGGCTTGGAGCTGCGCCCTTCTCTAATCCTGGCACCTGAAATGACATGATGCACCACATTACAGCAGTGAGGGAACAGTGATATTTCTGCTTTTATGGCTTGTCTTTGTTCTAAACTAGTATTATCTAATAAAACGACACGTGTTTTTTTTTTAAAGGCACTTAGCCAAGGATAGGTCAGAGAGTTAAAGGACCAACCTGAATTCATCCCAAAGTTGTATCTGACTGCCATCCAGTGTAAGCAGCTGGAACTGAGCAGCCTGCAGTCTGTGTGAAATACTAGGCTATCAATTTAGTATAAAACACATAATAAAAACAGAATTACTAGCGTCAAATGAATTTGAAAAAGGTATTACATTATTTAATGAAAATTAAATAGAGCCTCTGCATACACAGAGGTTGATGTAATGAATTTGTATTAAATTACAGTTTCTAAATTATATGTAAGATTTTTCATTACAGCTGCTTTCCTTTAAAAACTCATTAACTTCGTTTGAGCTCAATATAAACACACAGTGTGGCTTTGAGCATTAGACAGATGAAAGTAGACGGCAATTTCTGAGGAACTTGCAGTTTCAGTTCTCAAGTCATGTCACACCAAGGCAGACCGTCTTTATCTGAAGTTGCTGGGATTTAAGCAGAAGTTCAATAAAATGGTATTTCTTTTGAATTACTGTTCACTTAGATAATAAAACTAAGCTTGACAGGAGTGATGAGATTAACAGACACATCAGTCAAACATAATACCTACATCAGGCAAACATAATACCTACATCACTTTAGTAGTCCCAGAAAAAAATACAAAAGATATATATAAGGTATATATGCATCTGCACATATTATATTCACCCTGCGTCATTATCAGGCCAGCCTCTGTGTGTGTACTGCTATAATGCCAGGGTTTTCTTTACATTGAAGACATTGTATAAAAAAATTTCCAAAATTATATGAAATAATAATGCTATAAGTCTTAATCTCACACCATCTGAAGTCAATACAGCTTTGCTATTGACTTCAGTAATAGCACGAAGTAAAAGGGGATGTATTATCAAGGTGACCAATGTAGTGTTTCTCTTCTGCATTATTATGATGACTTATCACTTGTTTTAAAAATCTTCTCTAGTCCTGAAAAACGGCCTTTTGTGCTAAGTGCCATAATATTGCATAATAAAAAGAAGATTCCTGCTCAAAAATGCTTATGAAGTTAGAAGAGACTAAGCATGAGAGTCCAAGAAAACAACAAAGTGGAGTGCAGGTATTTCAATTAAGCTCTCCCCAAGCACGACAGTAATGTAGGAGAAAGCAGAAAGTCGACTACGAAAATTGAATAGATGTTATGACTTCTTATCGGTGAAATATAGATGATCTTTCCCCTGTGGAAAGGTTAGGAAAAATACTACAAACAATATTTTAAATATTGTGCTATTTGATATTTTTTTTTTTTAAATACAGTAGAAAAGGAGCAGGTTCAGGTGGCAATTGTGTAACTCCTTAGGCTGATCAAAGCCACTATCACTGCAATTCAGTTCCTTCCTTAGCGTGGCACTAGCGCTTCGCTGATCTGTTTTCTCTCAGGTTAGGTCCGTGATGCAGGTTATTGCGGATCAGATCAGAGCCAGAGCAGGGACAAGCCCGAGGCTGTAAATGAGTAGTGTCTCCAGAGAAAAAGGCAGGACTATAAATTCAGCGTTTTTTACTGGCTTAGACTGTCACAGACTCGCAGCCTCGCTGCTCATCTGGAACATGGGCAGAGGCACACACCTCACCAGCATGATGGAAGGCAAACTTAAGGTTTGCATTGTGCTTTGAGCTCTTCAGATATTTATATAGAGATTTGTTAATGCTGTTTGAGGAACCACTCAAAATCTGTTTTGCTGGGTAATGCACTAATTTAGCCTTCTGCAGTACTTTTTAAATAAATGTTGATTGCAGTCTTTTATGACAAAGTCCCTTTTTTGCAGGGTTTTAAATTAGAAATGTGATCAACATGGGACACACACAGAGAAAAAACACAGATACATTGCAGAAAAAAAGTAAAATAAATGTTTTGGGGCTTTTTTCAGTTTAAAAACTCCAATCCTTTATTTGCAATAAGTTTGTTTATTCCAGAAGCTGTTGTTGGTCTGACAGGTAATGTCAGGGATAATTTGCTTCACTGTAGAAAAAATAGAAAAATCCGGATAAAATTTAAACAGAAATGTAAATACATAACCCAAAATGTAATGAAGCACTGATAAGGAATAGGACACTATTTAGTCTGGCTGCCTTCAGTTGAAGAAATTCTCTGATGCTTCTTTCAAATATCTGTTGACTTTTTATTTCTCTTTTTAATAGATGAATTACAACAAATTTAACAAAAGCAATAGCAGGTCATATAATGTCAAGTTATTAAAATTAAAGAGATCTATCTCGCGTTCCTAAAGATGACTTTCACAGTACATTAATTTGTCCAATGCGTGCTGCCATATAATGGAAAGCACTTATTTAAGGTTAAGTTTTGACTTTTTTAGGCTTAGTCTCAGACTCTGGAAATACTTAATGATTCTTTTGTTCTTTGTTTCTTCAACTCCAATAATAATTGATGCCAAACCAGCAGTTATATAGCCAAGGAAAACACATATTCATCCCTGGAAATACATTATAGAAGAAGGAAATTGGCTCAAGAAAACACGTTGTGAGGCGGATAAGCTCTGCAGACCTTCACTCTGCTCTAATATGCAGGCTGATATGGGGAGCCATCACACTGCACCCTGCTCCCTTGTGCCCTGAATGTACAGTGAGGAAGGCATAGAGTGAGGCGTACAGTTCTGGGTCTTAACATGATACGTGGCCTAGACATGGTCAAAGTTTGGGGCAAAACAACTGAAAATTTCCTCTGAACCTGGCAATACAGGCTCTGCTGGAAAGATATGGAAAGAAGGACAGATACATAAAAGTGTTCCTTTCCTCTGGAGGGGTTTTACAGAACGAAAAGTAAAGACACATTTTGTTCCAGAAGGCCTCAAAGGGTCAAAACTATCTTAAGTGATGCAGAGGAATGATAAAACTTGGGTAAAGATATGTTTTTCAGCATCTGCAGCAGATACAGGGAAGGCGGCAGCTTCAGGTTTTACAACCATGAAACCACAGGGTGAGATGCCACCCTCAAAGGGGCTCCACAGATTGTGTTTTTCCCACTGTTGACCTGCCAGCAAGAGAAAGATCTGACTCCGTGTTCTGATCTTCAAGGTAAGGATATATAAGGATATATACTCTCATTTGCTGAAAAGTGAAAGGGATTGTCACTTATGAAAATGTTTTGTCTGAGTCTCAGCTAGCTGGGATTTGAGGACTTGGCAGATGCCACTGACCAGCTCCATCATGCACAAAGGGGAAGTAGAAATGGCTCATTTATGACCTTCCTGCCCATCCATAAGTGCTATCTTTACTTGACAGATTGTAAGTCATGCTGCAAAATAGAGAAGTTGAATAAATTCAGTGAAGGATAAAATCAACAAAACTGCTAGGAGCTCATGAACATCCCATGAGCACAAAGGAACAGGTAAGAAAATTATTAATTGGTGAATTATTCATTTCTGATCCTGATGCATATGATTTAAATTCTGGTCTGCTCTTCCTTGCTGTTGTTTACAGGCTCTTTTGAGAATTGAACACCTAGTCTTTTGCAATATCCGTGACATTATCAGACCTGGAGGGAATTTGAAGAATGCAAATATCAGGGTCTGTATTTCTTTATATTTTGGAAACTGGACGGAGTTTCGGGTTATAGGAATGAGACACTATATCGATATAAGCTTTGGTTTATTTTCAAAATTTCTCATATTGATAGATTTTTATGATACATTGCCACCTATTTATGAAAAAAAACTATGTTTTCATATCTGAGCAAAAATAATTTTCTTGGAAGTTTCGAGAAAAGAGCTTAGCAGCTATGCGTAAACTGCTGATGCATAAAACATGTGGATGTAACGTATGGTTCTGCTCTAGAAAATGGTCTGAGTTTCTGTTGCACCAGCATTCTGAGTAATACATGGCTATTGCAGAATGACAATACATAGTGGAAATGATGTATCTCCAGGGATTTTAAAAAATTCATTTCAGCAGGAAGGCCTTTACTATTAAAAGAACAAATGCTTTTTTTTTTTTTCTTTAATGAAAAACCTGTCTGGAAATTCTTTCAATATACTTTTAGTATAATAGAATTACCTGATTATTAGAAAGAAAGCAGGGGTGTGCAATTGCATTGATATTAACTATGGTTTACATGTTTTCCTGTAGTTAAAGTCCTGGATATTTAAAACACATTTTATTCATGACAGTTGCTATGGAATTTGTAAAATTTGCACAGCTTTTTTCTTTCAAATCGCAAAGAGTGCTTCCCCATTGCCAACCTACCAGAGAAATGATAGTTAAACCAGTCTTCAAATTAATCAGGAGTCTAGACAACTTACAGCACTGTTCAAAGGACACTGTGGCAGCATGTTTGCCCAGAGGATTGAGGAAATAAATAATTAAATATGTAATTTCTACATCATTTTGATGCCATAACGACCATTATCAAGTCTAATCCTAGGGCAAACATTTTCAAAATGTGACTCAATGGGAGACTTTTCAGAGAAGTGTTATAAAATTGTTTTATGGCACAAAACCGATAGGCTTCTGATGGTTAACTAAATTAGTTCAATTTATTTAGCTTCTTACAGACAAGATATTTTAATTAGCATCTTTAAGAAAGTGTGAAATGAAATGACAAAAAGTCTTTCACCTAATAGGCATAGACAGAAATATCCCTAAGTTAATGCTGAAGTCTGCAGAATTCAACATGTAGATTAGGTGCAAATTTTTTACAGGAATGGCACTCAACCATTGGAAGACATGGCCAAAGGATATGGTAAATTTTTTATCATTTGAAGTCTTTACAGCTAGATAAAATGTCTTTCTAGAAAATTTGTTATACTGCTATCATTATTTTCTGGGTTAGCTGCAGAAAATCATTTGGTGAAATTCTATGGCCTCTGTTAAGCAAGAGCTCAAACAGAGTGATCATATTCTGTTGAGGCTTCAAGATAAACGAAACATGATAGTTGGGTATGATTCTACTGCAACAATAATGATAGGAGGTGAAATTATAGCCTCACTGAAGTCTATGAGAAAGTTCCAACTCCCTTAATGAGACTGAAATTTAACCTATAATTATAAAAATCTTTTATGTATTCATTGCATTTAAGTTTGGGATCATACGCAGACTGCTCCGCTCCAGTTCAGCCATTTCATTTTATTACTAGTATGTTTACCATTTTATTTTGTCCTTCAGATTAGTTTTGAATTAACTTTGCACGGTTTACATTTTTTAAGCATCTAGGAGTTTGCAAATGTTATCTCTTTTCAAGTAGTGTAGAGTTCAAAATGGAAATAATAGAATGGACTTGCAAAACTTCAGTTTCTTCTTGGTTTCACTTGGGTAAGGATCAAATATTGATTATTTGTCACAGAAGATCAGTATTTCTACTGCTTGCCTCCAGCAGAGACCTCTACAAAATTCTCTGGATTATTCTCAGTCTTATGAACAGCTGAGTACAGGTCAAGAGTTGCATAAAACCTTATAATTAAGTTCACTTTGAATGGAATCAGCAATTAACATTGGGATTACACGGTATTGCTGTGTATAGCCTCTCTGCCACAGTTTTCCACATTCAAGCGTGAAAGAGAGAACCGTCAAGCATCCTTCCACACAGTCTTCTAAGCAGATGTACACTGGCTGCTGACAGTTGTCCCGAAAGTGTATGGATGGGTTTGGAACACTGGAGCCCTGAAGAAGTTGCTCATGTATAACCCTTATCAGGAAAAAAGGTGGCACTAGAAGCTGTGACTCATAACCAATTCCTAGAAATGGCTTTCAAGCAGGTATGATGAACTGGAGATCTGTTGAGAATGTAGAAGAATATCTTACTATGGAAGCTGAGAGGTCCAGTCCAAGTCTGTTGACCACTAGCTTTATCCCACTGAAAATGTAAAGCACATCATATGGTTTTGGGGATTTATTTTCTTTTTACATTTGTAACATGCTAATAAATCTTTGTATAACAGAACAGAAACGTCTCTGTACAGATTCCACCCTTATTGTACTCCCGGGACACAGGCAGAAGCAGAAGGGTATGAGTCTCGCACTAAGGATGCAACTGTTGCAGTTATCTAAGGTACAATTTAAAGCCTGCTGGAGTCAAAGGAAGCCTTTTGTTGCCTTCAATGGGCTTTGGATCAGAACCTCTTCTAGGGACTTTTTGTCCTTGGCTTTCTTAAAAGAAGATTTTACTGATGTGTGAACAGCATTAATCACCCATGAACACTTGGTAAAGAGTGATCTGGCTTTTATGATATGGAAAACACCTTGCTGAAGCATGAAACCTTTTAATGAAGTCAAACAAAGTAAAACTTGCCCTGCATGACCTAAAGCTCAGCTCTTGAAATGTCATTTACTGGGATAATGCATTCCCCATCTGTCAGTCTGGGCTCTTTCTTGCCACAGGTGAACTAATGCAGCCTTGGAGGTGGTTACTAGTATCTGGTATTTTACTACAGATGAGAGATAGGAGTTCTTATTAGAAAATTTTATTTTTCCCACTTCATGGAAACAAAAGAAGATAAGTAGATCTGTGTCCTCGAATTTATGACATTTGATTTTCCTGATACCTAAATCAACTGGATATCCTTAATTTTATCCTTGAAAAACTATTGACATCACAAACAGGAGCTTGTTATTTGAAGTAGAACGAACTGATTTATCTGCAGTCAGTAAATGCAGAAAACTGAAATAAAAAAATCTTTTGACAGAATCTTTGGTACTACCTTGACTATCTAGGGATGTTAGGAACATAGGGATGCAATTCTAAGGAAAATAATTCACACTAAGTATTTGCTCTTGTGCTTGTTTGTTATTTATGGATATACAATACTGTGAACATGTTTATTTCAAAGCTCACCTCAAATTCTGATTGGTTGGACAGTAATCAGTGGTCTCCTGACTAGTAGCATCAGGTGAGGTCTCAGAGAGTTCAATAATGAGTCTTTTATTGTGTTTATATATAAGCAAAACTCCTGAGAATCACGATAAAACTCCAGTTCACGTAGTTCATATGGTAGCAATTTATTGTCTGGCTGCAGATTTTTTACATCTCCCTGGTACTACAGGGTTATTACAGTAAGTTAGAAAGACAGGTATTCTAAATATGAACTTGCTGTTAAGATCTCAAAAATACTAACTGAATGCTCTTGAACTGACACTTTGATGAGAAATAAATCCTTCTTGTGACACTTTTATGCCGTGTAGAGCTGTGAAGTGTGAGCAACAGCACCTGGCAAGCAAGCTGTCTTCTTTAAAAGCAAGCAAAGCAGCTGCTCATCAGGCTGGAGAAGGATTTAGCAGGAAATAAAAGTCTACTCAAATGTTCGTTGCTCAGATTGGCAAGAGAAACCTCATACTTTATGATTTGTCCTCTGGATATTGAGAAAAAATATATTTATATCTTCCATATTTTCATACATCACAAAGAGTTTATATCTGAAAACAGGACTCATTTCAAGTGAACCGTCTACTCAACAGATCCATTTTTGTTCATCTCCATTCTCTCATTTACAGAACACAACCAGAAACGTCAGAAAATCGACTTCCTTACGGAGAATAAAAAAAGAAACACAGAAATCTTGTTTCAGGATACAGTAGGGGTAGGATTTTTGGATTTGCTTTGTATAAGTCCCTCCTTTCCCTGTTCTCACATGTGTGTCAGAAAGATCATCTCATTTAATAAGCCTTCAATGTATCTGCTTTCTGATTACATAAACCAGCTGTGTTTTAAGCACACTGACTAGATTAAGAAATTTTTATCCCAGCAGAACAATGTTATCCAAAATGTTTCTGGCTCTTCAAAGCCCTAGATAGGTAGTAGTCTCATAAAATATTAGGAAGAAAAAAATTGTTGGGCGTCAAATATTAGCGAGCTGATGCAAGGCTAGGATAGTTAACTGTGTATACATTCTCCAACTGGACAAGGTATCTCACCAATCCCTTCAGAAAACCATTTCGTTTTATAGATGCCTAAATTGGGCAGCTATGACTCTGTAGGAAACGCGCCATACCTCTTCAAAACAGAAGCATTTAATAGCAGAAGGGAACCTAACTGTAGGTCTTCTTTAGTTTCCTTTTAGCAGTAAGAGAAATAAAACCAAATGCAACAGCACGCAAGAAAGATGCTATTATCAACCTCCCAACCTCCAAAAGCTTGAAAATTGTTTGGATGTATCATCTATATATTTTTTTAGATTATCTGATATTTCGCAAATATCTACTTAAATGCATCCAATGTTATTCTGAGTACCGAAAGTCTCAATCAAATGACATTGTAATGCACTGAAGATGTTTCTTTTGATGCTTTGAAACAAAAAGTGTCAGGGATCTATTTTAATTTTAGGTAGATAATACTGTGACAGTTACTATCCTTCACCTTCTGGCTTTGCTCCCAGGGAGACTTCCCCTTTTTATGTTTCATTTCTTACTGGTTTTGGTTTATTTCTTGTGAACTCCCAAAATCAGATTACTCTATCCCATCTGCCTGACTCCTGCCAACAAAACCGTTCTCATACCCTGCTGCAATCTCCATGTCTCCAGATGTGACAAATAGGGAAGGAAAACAGAGTGCTGTAATGACCACAGAGAAAGCTGCCTGGACACATTGATTGCTTCTTGCAGTGCTCCCCTCAGTTATTTAAATAGCATTATACTATCTCAAAGGTTTGTAAACTGAGATATGGAGAGATGAAGCTCCTGCCTGTGCTGTACCAGAAACTACAGAAGCCAGAGCTACATACTTTTAATAATGTTCTCTGTCTCAGACTCTTGCCACAAAACATTTAAGGATCTGCTCATCTTTCCAGAACAGGTCTTCCCATCTCACTGGACTGCAGGGTAAATTTATATCTAAAGACATTCTCATTTGCAGACTCAAGACTTACAGCATGATATTTAGTTGTCTGTACATCAGGTTCTACTGCCATTTAGGATGCTGCAGGGTATCCCTCCTGGCTTCCAGCTTCCAGAATTAGTGCAGGTTTATCCTAAGTCCCCTGCTATCTATCAGCCCAGATGTCTCAGATGCCCTCGAGCATCTACAGTGACACCTGTATTAGGCCCAGCTGTCATCACGCTAGAATAAGGATTTCAGAACAACATGACTTGATACAACAAAGAATAGCATTTGTTAACTCCTAGGAGTGCAATCTGCAGGCAGAATACCATCTACTGTACTTTTTATTTCCCAAATCACACTCATGTCTTCAGAGGGGTGGAGACCATTAAGATACAAAATGCTACAAGCTACAAGTAATGGAACCAAAGAACCTATATGTTACCTGCAATACTATGTCCCGGCCATTCCGTGTGATGTTGACAGTATGAGGCTGTCCGTTAGCCATGTTTCTGTGGTCGACATCAATATTATACGGCTCTTTGGTGCCTCCTAGGCTGTACCGAATCTGCAGATTCCCTAGTGAAAGAAATGTGAAAAGCACTCTCAGGTCTTTCAATCTTTATTCACCAGGTACTTCCACCTCTTTATTTGCACATACAACTGTTATCATTGTACACTTAAATTGCTCTCAGAGACGGTCTCTGCAGTAGGAGAAGAGCTAGAATTGTAACAATGACTAGCATCTCAAAAACAAAGTCTTTGTAAACACTCCAGATTGCAAAGCAAACAAACTGGAGCTATGTCTTGAACAATATGGACAATTGGTGCAAACTTGAGCACAGCAAGCAGCATTTTATTGTTGAGATGAGTATCCTTGCTGCAGTAAAGTCTTTGAAGTTATACAAAGCTTGATGTTTTCTAAAGAATAAACCATTGATATGTATTTAATAAAGGCAAAATTAAAACAAATTAACAATGACACATAATCTACACAGGGATCTTTCCTGCTCTCACATTTAATAGTTGTTGATGGGTGATTGTTTGGACTTTTATGGAAATATAATAATATATGGTGAAATGAAAACCTCAGGTTATATTGTTAGAAAAGTATAGTTAAAAGTGGTTAACTGATATTCATAACATACTGCCAGACAGATTTTTCCTTTCTAAACAATGTGTCTGCTCTTCATAACAGATTTTAAGATTCAATTAGAAGGAAGAATGTTTGAAAAGGGAAATGCAGACTCCATTATTGACCAAACCCAGAAATATTCTGGCCCAAAAGAGCAACCCTAGGCCTTTATAACTACAAGTTAGATGTCTGATGTGGCATTTCTCTTATGCACATTCTTTTTTTCCTCATGAAGGGAAAAATGGCACATGGGATATTAGCATACTAATATAAAAGAGAATGGTAGTAAAATCTTCCTAATTGTGATCTTTATGAGGCACTATGGCACTATTTGGAATCCAAGTATATTCAGTTTATACACAGTTTCAATATTGTAACAGCAAATGTTTCCCATACAACTCTTAACCATCACCTACATGTTTAGGACATAATAACTATGTTACATCTATATTTTAGCCACCTTAGTGGATATCCAGATTTTCAGAGGAACAGTAGACTACATTTTCTGTTGACTACTGGTGATGTTGCCATGAGTTCAGTGATTAAGGTGCCCACATGTGGATGCCTACTTGTGCCTTCCACAATGCTAGCTTATGACATGGATTTGTCTGTTGCAGCAGGTTTTTGGTTTAATTTTTTTCCATTTTGTTTTGAGAAAAGGGTTGGCTAATGAAGCCCCACTAGATTGAACAGTTATGTGTGTATAAAATCTATTAAAGGACCAGGTTCAGGTCCCATGTACTTTGCTTTTACATGACAGAGGTGAAGAGACTTTCTTATCATTTTAGAGCTTCAGCTGAATGCCAGCGCAACCTGGTGTTATTATCAAAGTTGCATTCAATGGTGAGAGCTAGAGCAGTTGCTTACCAGATGGCTTGACAAGAACAGCCATGAAGTCCTGGGTGTAGGAGCTGATGTACAATAATACACAGGGGGACTTGGTGGTACTGAAGCTGAAGCTGAGCTCTTCTTTATTCAAGTTGAGGTCGGGCACTGTGATCTCAGGATCTGTAGAACTCAAAAGTGTTCGGCTTACTAAATCCTTCATGTTAGTCCCTGGCGAGTGGAAGTTGTAACGAAGCCACATTCCCTCTTCAAAAAATGCTCCAACATCTTGAACATAAGAGAAAAAAAAGATAATGGTGCTGACACCTTTTGTATGAAACATTACTACTGACTTGATAAGTACTGATCTGGGCATGTTTCTACCGCAGCATTAATTAAGCCCTTTGTCGATATTTAGGTCAAGAGTCTCCCTCTTTTCCAACAAGAATGAAAAAGACAATCTCCATTTTACTGGTGGGTACCTAGCAAAGAAATGATTTCCTTTGGGTCACACAGAAGGTCTATGCCTATATCTCATATCAACACTACAGACCAGAAGAATCATGCTTTAGATTTATTTTCATTGAAGTCTTGCAGTAGATAATGCTCCTAAAGAAGGGGATATAAGGAAGAGAGATTTAAGGGATGCAGTAAGTAAACGTTGTCAAAGAAAAGGAAAACCAGCAAGGTTTGGAAGGACTTCACAAAAGAATGATGGCAATTCCAGCACCTGAAAGATTTGAAATAGGACAAGACACAATGCTAGAAAGTTATCCACTGCTAGCACAAACCTTCATGAGAACTCTATAACCAGGGAGCTTGACTCAGTGGGGAGCAAGACAGGAGACACCTGAACTGTAGCTCCCAGGAGGTGCTACCTTGACAAAAACCAATCTGAGACAAAATGTCATGGTTCAACACTCCTGACAGAAAACAAAACTACTTTTGACAGAATTAATACTTCCAACTGAAAAAGCAGTGTTATTACTTCTAACAATAATGCAGTCCTGCCTATTTCTTAACACTAAAAACATAATTCAACATTAACATTCTTACAGCAAAGGCTGACTTTGATAGCCTGCTACAGGAATCACAACACAGTTGTCTACCATTGGTAGTGTGTAACCTACTAAGTCTATAGGGGATCACTGGACTGGCTTCCCATGGCAGTCGTCCATTTAGTGACCCTGTGGTCCTGGACAGGCTTTGCTGTCTGGGACATCACTAAGGGAAATTTTTAAATTGCATGTGAACTTAATTAAAAAGGTATGTTTATGAGCATGTCATAAGGGATTAAAGAATGATGAATAATTTTTATGAGTATAGCATATGTGTACTGTAAAGGAAGACCCAGGCAACTACAGGCCAGTCAGTCTCATCCCTGTGCCCTGCAAGATCATGGAGCAGATCCCTCTGAAGGCTCTGCTATGGCACATGGAAAATGTGGAGGTGATTGGTGACAATCAACATGGCTTAACCAGTGGAAAATCTTGCCTGACAAATCTGGTGGCCTGTTATGATGGAGTAACAGAATCAATTGACGAGGGAAGAGCAACTGATATCATCTGTCTGGACTTGTGCAAGGCCTTCGACACTGTCCCGCACGACATCCTGGTCTCAAAGTTGGAAAGACATGGATTTGATGGATGGACCATTCGGTGGTTAAGGAACTGGCTCGAAGATTGCACTCAAAGACTTGTGGTCAATTACTCAATGTTCAAGTGGAGACCAGTGACAAGCAGTATCCCTCAGGGATCAGTACTGGGACTGGTACTATTTAACATCTTTGCTGGCAACATGGACAGTGGCATCGAGTGTACCCTCAGCAAGCTTGCCTACAACATAAAGTTGTGTGGTGCGGTCGACACACTGGAGGGAAGGGATGCCATCCAGAGGGACCTTGACAGGCTTAAGAGGTAAGGCCAGGCCAACCTCATGAAGTTTAACAAGGCTAAGTATAAGGTCCTGCACCTGAGTTGAGGCAAGCCCAAGCACAGATACAGGTTGTGCTTGTATCACACAGGCTGTGCTGTATCACACTCATTGTGATACGAGTGGATTGAGAACAGTCCTGGAGAGAAGGATTTGGGTGTGTTGGTGGATGAGAAGATCAACGTGAGCCAACAGTGTGCTGCAGTGCAGCTCAGAAAGCCAGCCGTATCCTGGGATGCATCAAGAGATGTGTGACCAGCAGGTTGAGGGAGGTGATTCTGCCCCTCTACTCTGCCCTTGTGAGGGTCTCACCTGGAATACTGCATCCAGGTCTGGGACCCCCAACACAAGAAATACATGGAGCTGTTGGAGTCCAGAGGATGGCTACCAAGATGGTCAGAGGGCTGGAGCACCTCTCCTATGAGGACAGGCTGAGAGAATTAGACTTGTTCAGCCTAGAAAAAAGAAGGCTCTGGGAAGATCTTATAGTGGCCTTCCAGGGGGCCTACAAGAAGGCTGGGGAGGGACGTTTTACACGGGCCTGTAGTGATAGGATGAGGAGTAATGGGTGGAAGCTGGAAGAGCATAGGTTTAGACTAGATATAAAGAAGAAGTTCTTTACCCTGAGGGCGGTGAGGCACTGGAACAGGTTGCCCAGGGAGGTTGTGGATGCTCCATCCCTGGAAATATTCAAGGCTAGGCTTGATGCAGCCTTGAGCACCCTGATCTAGTGGGAGATGTCCCTGCCATGGCAGGGGGGTTGGAACTAGATGATCTTTGAGGTCCCTTCCAACCCAAATCATTCTATGATATGATTCTATGTATTTAAAGAATGGTTATAAGAGATGACCAGCCTTAAAAAAATCTTTCATCATTTACTGTCTTCCTACATGATCAAAGTTGTCACAGATTTGTACAAAATTGCCCATCTTAATTTATGAGAAAACAACACACTAATTTAAAAGAAATTTAATTTTTTGTTCCCTTCTAGTATTTGGAGTCTTGACACAATTCTAAGCAAATGCTTTATCTTAAAACATATGAAGCAAGATGTCCATTTAACAAGCTGTGCAGTGACACAGAGCCAGTCAGGAGTGACCCTGCAGACTTTTATTCAGAGTAGCTGAGAGAGGAAAGATAAGAAGACAGGTACAATTATAATCGATTTTATTGATGCACCTTTCCAGATTTTTGCTAAATCTACTGCTGGAAAAGGTTTATGTTTTCCTGTTACCATATAAAATTTCTCCAAAACTCAAAATATCATAGTCATTGCCACTGTGTGACTGTATAAAACATGGAATCAAGTCATGGTCCCAAGGTGCTATAAATAATTCAATCATTCTGATAGATTTACAACTGCCATTTTATAGGAGAATCCTTAAATCACCCTGAAATAGTTAGGGGAGAGGCAATTCAGTTTAACAACTATATTTTGCAGTAAACTCAATTTAAGTACTCCTGGATTAAAAGTACTATCCTTGAAAGGGTGCTATCCTGAAAACACTTCCCCAAATCGTAATGCCTTCCGCTGTTAACAGCAGTGTTGAAAATAAGCATTAGCACTTAGTAATCTAAAGCACTAGCCACTGTAGTTGTAAGTATTTGCAAGACTGGCTTTAAAACACGCTCCTCCAGCTTCTGCTTGCCACTCACACAACCGGTTCTTTGGGCAGAGCTTCTCTGCCGCCGGGGACTCCATCCCCCGGCACAGCGAAGCAAACCCGTGTTCACCTCCAGCCCACTTGCTACTTTTGTCATGCCTTTTATTTTAGGAGCAATCTTCAGGATTGCCTGGCACTAAGCTTGCCCAAGGCCTCGTGTGCTAGGAATACTGGGACCTTTGGTCCTGACCTCAGCACTGCTCTGGGGCTGAGCTGGAAAGAGTGCAATGCATTCTTCCAAGTTGGAAATTCTATGAATTACTACTTCAAATGTTTATTACTACAAAGACTTTTTTTTCTTTTTTTCTTTTTTTTCCCAAAAGGGTTTTGTGACAGAGTATGTTTAACTTGATTTGCACTGAGAAACTAGCTTTCAGTATAGCTGTATTATTACAGGCATACAAGCCATTGTAATGAGCCTTGAAATTCTCCTCACATGCACACCACCTCTTTTAAGAGGAAGGATAAGAGGATGGTTCACTTTGTCTGTGTGAGTGCATTAGGCCCTTAACAGGGAAGATATTGAATCCCTTCATGGTTATGCTCTTTGCTGAATGAATCTGAAGACCTTGCAGTAGGGCTGCAAAATGCTCAGCAGCTCACAGGAGTAGGCCATTTAAACTATTAGGTAGCATCAGAAAAAGCAAAAGTTAATTTTCTTTAAATTGAATGCAGGCAAAAATGACTTGGAAATGCTGAGGGCTGATCAATGAAAAAACTATCTACTCAGAGGTCACAAGAGTATCATCTTTCTGAAGCTCTGATAAGGAATATCGAAGTCCTTCATTCTGAAGATGATTCAAGCTGCCTGAATAAAATGGATAAAATGCAGCACAAATGCTGCCGATGAAATGTGGGGGATGTTTCCATGCACGACCCTCTGTTTTCTTTTGTAATATTTCAAATACTATCTGAAAGATGACTCTTGGGAGTCAGGCACAAAGCGCAGTGAAGGGCTCCTCTGCAAACTGCCCTTTCAAGGCAGAAGCCTTGGGAAAAGGAACGTGATGGTAACAGATCAGTTTTCTTCAGAAAGCAGTGCCTATTTCTACATCAATATGCAGCGCGGTCATCCTCTGTTGACAGATTTCACAAATGCATACAGTTTCGGTTTGCTTTGTAGAGGAACACAGAACAGGAATTGTGGATCATTAAAAAACATTTTATCAAGCAAGATGCATATTCCCAGTGTGAACTACACATATTTTACAAAACTCTCCAGCTTCAGTTTGAAACGCCATGAATCAAAAGCTGATCCAAAACTTCCACACAAAATGCACATAGACCCAGAACAGATAAATTAATTTGCAAGGTTACAGTCCTTTGGACACCTCCCCAGTCTCCCTCTCCCCACTCAGCTGCTTTTATTTTTGTACACGCTTATTCTGTCTGGGATCAGGGTATTGAAAAACTAGAAGAAAAAGCCAAATAGCAAAAAAACCCCGCATTTCTCTTACAAAAATTCCACAATCTCATGACATTTCTGGTGCAGTGTTACAGACAAATAGAAAATATAGGTAGGAACCTGATTCTCCTTCACTCTTAGTTTAACATTAGTGAAACAGCAGTGTTGGTTCTTCTCAGGTAGTTACAACGATTCTGGCAGCCACACCCACAGTCACACCCAGAACTTGTCTTCTTTTGCCCGTAACTTTTTACTCACCCGGGAAAAACACGGCCAGCATGGCACTGGTGTGACTGAACACAGCTTCAGCACAGATTTTCTACCCGGAGGCGTATATGTCAAAGATGCAGAACCTGGCAGGCTTTACAGCCATTGAATTGGCTCTGGCTGACAGGACAGTTAGGGACAGGGAAGTTAACAGGGATTGCCACGAATCAAGTGCAAGATAATACTCCTCACAAATAAAGAAGCAGCAGATCGGTGGAACTACCAAACAAAACCTCATCCCCCAATTTCAACACAGCAGCGCTTCAAGAGGGGCACTGTAAGAGTGGAAGCTCCCCTCCGCAGCAGCACAGCGAGCGCTCCCCCTGCACCGCCGATATGCGGCCGTGGGCGGAGCCACCGCCAGCCGCGGTTAATCTGAACGAGGCACTCCCGCGCCAACGGTCACTCGCTGCGAGACCAACTTCAGGGCAGGTGGCACTGCGCGGGGGAAGGGATCTGAGGCGGAAAAGGCCGACAAAAAGCTCTTCTGGGGGCTCTTTTAAGCCGAGAAAAGCGGCTGCCCTAGGCCGCGGGCCGGCGGCTCGAGGCCAGCTCGAGGGCGGGCAGCCGCGCGAGTGTGGGCGGAGCCACCGTCAGCCGTTGACGGGCCGTTAGTCCAGACGCCTCCAGAGGGCAGCGGCGAGTCGCTGCCCGCTGAGCACAGGACAAGCCTACGGGGCTGTGTGCGGCCTGCGGGGCGTCACTCCTGTCTCCATCTCACAGGACAGGGTGCTGAGGTTCTGAGGGCGCATAAGGCACATTCAACCCGATCACTACTCAGAACAAGGGAGTAAACGGTAAGTCTGTGTTAACAGTGGAATAAGTGAATGGGCAGTAAGTAAACCCGTGCTTAGTTTTTGAGAGGTCATTTGATTGTAGAGATCCGATTACGGTTGCAACCCGGCCAAAGGCTGTTAGAAAAACTGTGGGTATCCAGACAGAGGCCCCACGCAAACATGCAGGCATCCAGGCCTCTGGATGCAGAGAGTGCAGGAACCTGGCACTTGCAATGGTGGGTTGCAATGAAAAAACGTCTTTGATGCGAACAGGTGAGTGATTTGCTCTGCATGGTGGCTGAGCTGAAGGAAGAAGTTGAAAGACTAAGGACTATAAGGGAATGTGAAAGGGAGATTGATTGGTGGAACCAGGCTCTTCCGTCCCTGAGCAGGAAAGTTAAGCAGAAAGATGCTCAACAAGAACTGAAGGACCCACTCCCCTCCTGTCACCAGGCAAAAGGAGGGGACTTAAGGGACAAAGGGGAGTGGAGAGAGGTCCCTTGTCAGAGAGGCAAACGAAAACCCTCCCACTCATCTCCTTCACTTTCCCAACTGCCCTTGCATAATAGGTGTGGGGCTTTGGAACTGGAGGACCATGCAGGAGATGGAGATCCACCTAGTGAGTTGCCCAGGGCTTATCTCTCACCCCCCATGCCTTAGAACTTCTTCAATTAAGAAGAAAATGAGGGTAATTGTAGTAGGTGACTCCCTCCTGAGGGGAACGGAGGGCCCCATCTGTCGACCAGACCCAACCCACAGGGAAGTCTGCTGCCTCCCTGGGGCTCGGGTCAGGGATGTAAAGAGGAAGCTG
The DNA here is from genome assembly GCA_020746105.1 of Trogon surrucura. Lineage (NCBI taxonomy): Eukaryota > Metazoa > Chordata > Aves > Trogoniformes > Trogonidae > Trogon > Trogon surrucura. The sequence goes on along the minus strand of CM036622.1, from coordinate 24,816,729 downwards.
CCTGGTCTGGTGCAGCCCTTTGATTACTACCCCTTGTTAGTTGTCCAGGTTGGTAGTGATGAAGTTGGAGAGAGACATTACTGTCACAATTTGTGATGCACATTTCAAATTTCTATGTGTGGGGTAAAATACCAAAATAGAGCAATTGCTTGTTGGCATTAATAGAATAAAATCCCATTGGGGGTTTGCTTCTATATGAGTATGCCAGTACACAGTATAAACCCAAACTTTCTTGAACAAATGACCATCAGAATTGGGGGACATGTAAAATAATGTGCACCAGTGAAATTGTGGGGCCTAATCATAAATCCATGCAGTTTCCTGCTACCTTCAGTAGAACAGGATGAGTGGCCCAGAAGATGGGGTTAAGCCACCTCATTCATCACACCTTCAAGCCTCCTGAGTCAATGTCAACAAGGTAGATTCTGTTGGGAAGAAGTTTGGCATACCGAAGCAAGGCTGAGCTCTGAACCTTCTTTTGCAAAAGTCCTGTAAAGCATATACTTGTTATTCTACCTTGGTATATCTGAACATAATTGTACATGCCAAGGAAAGCCTAAAAACATCAGAAAAGTCACAGTTGCAGTTCATTCTCTGCTGATGTGGAATTACTATAGATCTTTCTATAGCTACAGCCTTTTGAACTGACGTCTAGGACAGCAGACTCAAAATAAGGGAATGGTGACCTGTGTTGTGTGTTGTCTGCTGAATTTAAATGAAAAGCTAGCCCACTTTCTAATGGAAATATCCAATAAGGGTTAAAAAAAACCTCATTAAATAAAACAGGATGGATGAACAAAAATGAAATGTCAAATACACAACAGACCAGGTTTTATGACTTCCTGCTGGGAATCTTCAGAGGTGCTCTTTCATAGAATCATAGAATCATAGAATGTTAGGGATTGGAAGGGACCTCGAAAGATCATCAAGTCCAATCCCCCTGCCAGAGCAGGAATGCCTAGACTATGCTACACAGGAACGTGTCCAGGCAGGTCTTGAATGTCTCCAGAGAAGGAGACTCCACAACCTCTCTGGGCAGCCTGTTCCAGTGTTCTGTCACCCTCACTGAGAAGAAGTTTCTTCTCGAGTTTAAGCGGAACCTCTTATGTTCCAGTTTCAGCCCATTACCCCTTGTCCTATCAGTGGTTGTCACCGAGAAGAGCCTGGCTCCATCCTTGTGACACTCCCCCTTGATATATTTGTAAACATTAATGAGGTCACCCCTCAGCCTCCTCTTCTCCAAACTAAAGAGCCCCAGCTCCTTCAGTCTTTTCTCATAAGGGAGATGCTCCACTCCCTTAATCATCCTAGTTGCCCTGTGCTGGACTCTCTCCAGCACTTCCCTGTCTTTCTGGAACTGAGGGGCCCAGAACTGGACACAGTATTCCAGATGGGGTCTCACCAGGGCAGAGTAGAGGGGAAGGAGAACCTCTCTCAACCTACTAACCACCCCCCTTCTAATACACCCCAGGATGCCATTGGCCTTCCTGGCCACAAGGGCACAGTGCTGGCTCATGGTCATCCTGCTGTCCACCAAGACTCCCAGGTCCCTTTCCCCTACACTACTCTCTAATAAGTCATTCCCCAACTTATACTGGAACCTGGGGTTGTTCCTACCCAGATGCCACAGAGGAAAACTTGCAGCTTTGCAAGAGCCATTTGAGAAATATTAGAGATTGCCATTTGATGATTGCACAGTATTCAGAGTGACAACTTTGATAGGTGAAACCTGGCTTCAATTTCTTCCTGTACCACAGGTATCCACTCTAAAAGTGAGCAGTTCCTTGCTTCCCTCATTCTCTCGTTCACTTTCTGCATTACCATAATAAAAACATCTTCCCCCATCACAGAGCTATTGTAAGGATAAATACCTTATCAGCTTGTGAGGTGCCAATACTACTCCAATAGCAGATGTACAAATGCAGAGGTATAAATATTGCATACGAGAACATAAAATTGCTCGGCTGCCTTTGCCCCAACATGCATCAGCTGTCAATGTCACTGAAGCTGCTCTACCCATCCTTCAGAAAACACCTGCATCCAGTGAGCAATGACACCAGAGCAGGACTATTACAGTCAACTGACAAAAAAATTGAAAGTTTATCACATTTTCTGAGCCAGAACTTAGTATTTTTTAACTTATTACTCTGATTTATTTCCTTTCTTGAGATAGAATAAAAAATCCTTGCATTTTTTAAACTGTTTATTATGAATGGCAAGGGACTTGGCAAGTTCAATTTGTAATCAGGCTGATATCTCTTTGAGATATGTAAGCAGTATGGGGAAGGCTTGTTTTCTTTTAAAAAGAAAAAAAAATTTCCAATAAAAGAATTCTTGCAACTTAACTAAAATGCAATTTTCAGAGCAGCAGAGCAGAACTATGTGTGTTTAATAAGTCAGTATTAACAAGACAGCAGAATGGAATAGCTTTACTGAGTATATATATTTTTTGTGAGTATATATACTTAGTCAATAGAGGCTAAGACCTGAGTCCTGAAGTTTCATCTACCTATAGAAAAACCTGACTGCAGCATCCAGAATTACCAGACTGAGAGCCTCACTTTCTCAACCCGAGGAAAATTCCTGATACACTTTTTAATTAGCAGGTCAAAGTCATGTTGTGTACAGCAGATTTTTGGGGGAATAGGAAGGAATGAATGTTGCCTTGATTTTCCAGTTTTTGGGGTTATGAACAATGAAAACTAAAGTTGGTTACCTTGAATCACTCTAACAATCACCTCCCATTAGCAATTAGCATCCCCCCAACAGCAAGGCGATGGAATAAATTTGCAACTAGCAAAACAAAGAGAACTAAATGTGTATAACCATGGGAGAATGTGGAGACAATCAAGTGTCTAAGACTCTATGGAAGGCTGAAGAGCTGCTTCACCCATGTCACCAGATCTGATAGTCTTTTTTACATCCACTCAGCCTAGTAAAAAGCCAATTTTTCTATTTGAGGCAGAGAAGGGAGTAAGTAAGGAAGGAAATCTGACCATGCCAATACTACCGTAAGGGCTTTCAGGGTTTACACAAATACAAAACCAAACATGAAGGAGTTCAATTCAGGCAAGGGCATAAGGATTGCAATAATTCATACTGTGAATCTGAGCTTTACTTGAAAGAAAGAAAAAAGCTTATAAGCTGTGCTCATCTCCTTGTTGCTTGCTGATGCAAAGTAAGTAGCTGCAGAGAAACTGGAAAGCATTGAATTTACCCTTCCAGCACACCTGAAGACCCATGAGTCACAAAACGACATATATATATATTTTGATATATATATATATATATATGTTTTTTGGCTTCTTTTTTTGGTCACACTGTTGTGATGGTGAGTAATTTCTACCCTGGAAATAGAAGTAGCTGCTGATTTGCAGCACTTCAATACCCAAAGGAGGAGGGCATTTCCCTGGGGAATCCCCCACATCACAGGGTTGCCACATGCTCTGCATAGCCATTGCAGCATTTGACCTTCACTCTTCTTGTATAAAGCACGGAAAGAGTTTGTTTCTTCTAAAGGAAAAAAAAAATATTGTTTTCTCAGAAATGCTTTTATGGTAATAGGACAGCTGTAGGAGAAAACAAAAAGAGAATTTATGCATAAGCAAAGGACAGGGAAAGGTCAGAAAGCAATCTGTAGGACTGCAGAAACACTGTAGCTATTCCTCAGAACAATTTATCTGAGCAATGAAAGAAGTGAAGCCAATTGCATATGTCCCAAATACAAAACAAAAATAAACTTAAATGTCAGACTGCATTTTTTCACTTTTTTTTTTGTCCTTGTAAAAAACCATTGTAATTTACAGGCCACTATCACTTCAATCACATCGTGATCTGCTGCTAATGAGGCTGGAGACAATGCAATTTCTTGTCAGTCATCAGTCAGTGGCTCTAAGGATGGATTTCATCAGCAAAAAAATCCACAATATGCAAGGCCAGTTTTTATAATGGGACGAGTTTCTTTCTTATGAATCATTTTATGGTGATTTCCTTATAGGAATGATGGGTATTTTTCTTTTATTTTTCCTATCACTTCTTCTAGCAGTGTCAGTATGTAAGCAGCCCCAAAAAGTTTACCATGGGGAAGTCACTTGAATATCAAAATAAACTCTTTGGACAAAAAAAGCTTCCTGTGGCAAATTAAAATCAACAGGAAGAGAATACTGTGTTATATTGAAAGATATTATATTATCATTCACTCCTGCAGATTAGCATATTTTTCTGGTGATACCACATATTGGTTTGAACATCAAGATTTAAAAAGTCAGGCACCATTGATTATGAAATCAGCAGAGCTACCTGGCCTGAGAAAGGAGTGAAATAATGAAACCTAGTCCTAGTTTATTGTGTGAAGCAGCATCAACCTTGTTATTTCTTCGCAGCTGATGTGAATTTCTAGTGTACCTAACAAAGGAAAATATTCTTGCTTGCCTCATGTTGGACTCTCCCAACATCACAGCATCCAACTGCATACTGTGGAGTAGGTTAGAAAATCACAAGTGACAGAGCAGTATTCAACGATGTCCTTGCTATAAAAAACGCGATTGATAGAAAACAGGGCATATTGACTTAAAAAACATCTTCACATACATTTCAGTGCTTTTAGAGAGGGAAAAGTGACAAAGTGTTAATGAAAAATTAATTGAAATATCAGAATTGAAATGTTTTCATCCAAATCAACAAAACTATAGTTAAGTAGCTTTTTTATTTTGCAAGGAAATCAGGGAAAGATTCCATGCTATCTTCCAATGAATTTTATAACTTTTGTAAATTTAAAAAATATTTTTAACTAAAATATACTTGGCTGCTTTGCCAGTATTTATTCTGCCGTCATTAGTACAACATTTGCCCTTTCTATGTAGAAAATGTATCCAATCTTGTCTCATGGGCCAAGAGGAAAAAGTACAAGATTCCACAGGCTGCCATGAGAAAGAAAATGTGGGATCCCCTTCTTTCACAAACCAAGGGGGGTTGGAAACATGCAGAAGATGTTCCAGCCCTTTACATGATATAAAAGGCTTAATGCAAGTTAAATTTACAATGTTAAATTTAATTGACTGAAGATGAACTCATTATCAACACTATTACTGAGGTCTGACAATTATTTTCATCATTGGATGCCCCAAGCCCCATCTGTTTTGTGTTTAATTTATCCTCTAACTATATCCCAGTACCACACTGGTTATTCAACCGAGAAGCCCCATGAAGTCACAGAATTACAGAATCACAGACTGTTAGGGGTTGGAAGGGACCTGAAAAGATCATCTAGTCCAAACCCCTGCCAGAGCAGGATCACCTAGAGTAGGTCACACAGGAACACGTCCAGACGGGTTTTGAATGTCTCCAGAGAAGGAGACCCCACAACCTCCCTGGGCAGCCTGTTCCAGTGCTCTGTCACCCTCACAGTAAAGAAGTATTTCCTTATGTTTTTGTGGAACCTCCTGTGCTCCAGCTTGCACCTGTTGCCCCTTGTCCTATCATTGGACATCACTGAGAAGAGCCTGGGTCCATCCTCCTGACACTCAGGCTGACCTGGGTCCTCCTCCTTGCCCTTTTTGAAGACATTTGCTTTCTTCCAGTCCTCAGGCACCTCTCCTGTGCCCATGACCAAAGATGATGGAGAATGGCCTAGCAATGACTTCTGCAAGCTCCCTCAGTACGCGTGGGTGCATCCCATCAGGGTCCATGGATTTATGGATGTCCAGATTGCCTGACTGATCCCTAACCCAGTCAGAACTAACAGTCACGGCAATAACTGACCTCCATCACTAAATGCAACAGAGACCCAAGGGGGCCTCTGGGGGTTGCTTCTTGTTCTCTGCAGCACTGAGCACGGCCCCTTGCTACAGCTCCTCTGGGCTCCTTCAGCTTGGTTCTCGCTGCTGCTCCTGTGCCTCCAAGGGCAAGCCTGAAGTGGGAGCAAGCCCTACTCTGCCCCAGAGGTTCTTGCTTGGGCAAAGCAGCCTGTGCTTGGAAGGGCTCCAGGCTTGCTGCCCCACCAGGAGCTGTTACTTTTCAGCTCTCTTTGCCCTGGGCGGGCACAAGAGAACTTTTCATGTGTCACTGGCCAAAAAGCTTCATGATGGAAAAAGTTTCAGAAGGTAAAAATTGTGCTTGCCATCAATACATATAACATTTTTGAAAATCACAGAATCACAGAATGGTTTGAGTTGAAAGAGACCTTAAAGATCATCTAGTTACAACCCTCCTGCCATGGGCAGGGACACCTCCCAACAGATCCAGTTGTAAAAAGCCTCATCCAGCCTGGCCTTGAACAGCTCCAGCTTCCTGGGCCAACATGTTCCAGTGTCTCACCACCCTCATAGTTAGGAACTTCTTCCTAATGTCTAATGTAAATCTCCTCTGCTCCAGTTCAAAACCAGTGCCCCTTGTCCTGTCGCTATACTCCCTTGTGAACAGTCCCTCCCCAGCTTCCCTGTAGCCCCCTTCAGGTACTCGACGGCTGCTAAAAGGTCTCCCCAAAGTCTTCTCCAGGCTGAACAACCCCAAGTCTCTCAGCCTCTCCTCACAGGAGAAGTGCTACAGTCCTCTGAGCACCTTTGTGGCCCTCCTCTGGATCCACTCTATTAGGTCCATGTACTCCTTGTGCTGGGGGCTCCAGAGCTGGACACAGTATTCCAGGTGGAGTCTCACAAGAGCAGAGTAGAGGGGCAGAAGGAATCACCTCCCTTGACCTGCTGGCCATGCTTTGTTTGATGCAGCCCAGGACAAAGTTGCCTTTCTGGGCTGCCAGTGTACACTGCCTGCGCATGCTGAGCGTCTCACCAACCAGCCCTCCCAAGTCCTTCTCTGCAGGGCTGCTCTCAATCCACTCGCTGCCCAGACTGCATTGGTGCTTGGGATTGCTGTGACCCATTGTCACATACATTTCCTCATCTGTCTCCTTTTCTTGCATGGTCGGTAGCAGTCCCCATTGGTCAAGCTCTCGCTCTTCAGGACATGAGCACTACCAGCCCTGTGTTTCTGCAGGTGGCTCTGAGGCTTTGCTTTGCAAACTGAAGAATGCAACACCCTAATCCTGGCTAAACATATGCCTTGTGTTAGTGAGTATTGGCTCTAAAAAAAAAAAGAACTCCCAGGCCTCCTGAGCACAGGGATTGCACCAGGGCCAGAAGTTCAAAGTCATTTATCCAAAGAGGGCTGGGCAGCGGGATGCTAGGTAGGGATGTGGTGTGAGGGGCTGGGCAGGGGGGTCCAGGACGCCCATGTGACAGTGCGAACACCCTGAAACGTAGCTGTGGGCAGGGGTAAAAGGAAGTGTCCTCATGTGTTACAGACAGAGCTGGGCCCAGGGGCAGGGTGAAGACATCACAGACGAAGTCCCTGAGGAGCCTGTGGATTTACTTGGAGGGTCTGAGAGAAGACGAGCAAAGAGTCCCCGAGGAGCCCTTGGATTTACTTGGAGGATCTGAGAGAAGAAGACCGTAGAGTCCCCGAGGAGCCCTTGGATATACTTGGAGGGTCTGAGAGAAGAAGACCGAAGAGTCCCCGAGGAGCCCGTGGATTTACTTGGAGGGTCTGAGAGAAAAAGACGGAAGAGTCCCCGAGGAGCCCTTGGATTTACTTGGAGGGTCTGAGAGAAGAAGACCGAAGAGACCCAAGGAGACCATGGATTTACTTGGAGGGTCTGAGAGAAGAAGACCGAAGAGTCTCCGAGGAGCCCGTAGATTTACTTGCAGGGTCTGAGAGAAGAAGACCGAAGAGTCCTTGAGGAGCCTGTGGATTTACTTGGAGGGTCTGAGAGAAGAAGACCAAAGAGTCCCCGAGGAGCCTGCGGATTTACTTGGAGGGTTTGAGAGAAGAAGACCGGAGAGTCCCCAAGGAGCCCTTGGATTTACTTGGAGGGTCTGAGAGAAGAAGACCGAAGAGTCCCCGAGGAGCCCTTGGATTTACTTGGAGGGTCTGAGAGAAGAAGACCGAAGCGTCGTGGAGGAGCCTGTGGATTTACTTGGAGGGTCTGAGAGAAGAAGACCGAAGAGTCGCGGAGCAGCCTGTGGATTTACTTGGAGGGTCTGAAAGAAGAAGACCGAAGAGTCCCCGAGGAGCCTGTGGATTTACTTGGAGGGTTTGAGAGAAGAAGACCGGAGAGTCCCCGAGGAGCCCTTGGATTTACTTGGAGGGTCTGAGAGAAGAAGACCGAAGAGTCGCCGAGGAGCCCGTGGTTTTACTTGGAGGGTCTGAGAGAAGAAGACCGAAGAGTCGTGGAGGAGCCTGTGGATTTACTTGGAGGGTCTGAGAGAAGAAGACCGAAGAGTCGCGGAGGAGCCTGTGGATTTACTTGGAGGGTCTGAGAGAAGAAGACCGAAGAGTCCCCGAGGAGCCCGTGGATTTACTTGGAGGGTCTGAGAGAAGAAGGCCGAAGAGTCCCCGAGGAGCCCGTGGTTTTACTTGGAGGGTCTGAGAGAAGAAGACTGAAGAGTCCCCGAGGAGCCCGTGAATTTACTTGGAGGGTCTGAGAGAAGAAGACCGAAGAGTCCCCGAGGAGCCCGTGAATTTACTTGGAGGGTCTGAGAGAAGAAGACCGAAGACTCCCCGAGGAGCCCGTGAATTTACTTGGAGGGTCTGAGAGAAGAAGACCGAAGAGTCCTCGAGAAGCCCCTGGATTTACTTGGAGGGTCTGAGAGAAGAAGACCGAAGAGTCCCCGAGGAGCCTGTGGATTTCCTTGGAGGGTCTGAGAGAAGAAGACCGAAGAGTCCCTGAGGAACCCGTGAATTTACTTGGAGGGTCTGATAGAAGAAGACCGAAGAGTCGCCGAGGAGCCCGTGGTTTTACTTGGAGGGTCTGAGGGAAGAAGACCGAAGAGTCCCGGAGGAGCCCTGGGATTTACTTGGAGGGTCTGAGAGAAGAAGACCGAAGAGTCCTCGAGAAGCTCGTGGATTTACTTGGAGGGTCTGAGAGAAGAAGACCGAAGAGTCCCCGAGGAGCCCTGGGATTTCCTTGGACGGTCTGAGAGAAGAAGACCGAAGAGTCCCGGAGGAGCCCTGGGATTTCCTTGGAGGGTCTGAGAGAAGAAGACCGAATAGTCCTCAAGAAGCCCGTGGATTTACTTGGAGGGTCTGAGTGAAGAAGACCGAAGAGTCCCCGAGGAGCCTGTGGATTTACTTGGAGGGTTTGAGAGAAGAAGACCGGAGAGTCCCCGAGGAGCCCTTGGATTTACTTGGAGGGTCTGAGAGAAGAAGACCGAAGAGTCCCCAAGGAGCCCGTGGTTTTACTTGGAGGGTCTGAGAGAAGAAGACCGAAGAGTCGCCGAGGAGCCCGTGGTTTTACTTGGAGGGTCTGAGAGAAGAAGACCGAAGAGTCCCCGAGGAGCCCGCGAATTTACTTGGAGGGTCTGAGAGAAGAAGACCGAAGAGTCCCCGAGGAGCCCGTGGTTTTACTTGGAGGGTATGAGAGAATGTACTGGGTTCAGCTAGGATAGGGCTAATTCTCTGGAAAGGAGCTATCTGGGCATAGGGGTCGCTAGGATATTCGATACCATTGTGATGTCATGCTCGGGGTATATATATATGGAGCGGTCGGGGTGGGGGCTCACGCTCTTTCCCGGTTTCCGGTCCGCTCGGGCGGTGAGCTCCGCGTTACGTGTTACTCGCGTTATATCTGGTTAAACGTTACTGTTATTTCACTGTTATTGTTACCATTTTATGTTCACCATTAAACTGTTTTTATCTCAACCCCTGGAGGCCTTCGCCTGAGCTCCTTTCGGGCTCTTCCGCTCACTCTTGGTAGGGGGGGGGGGGAGGGAGCGACCCCGTGGTTCCTTTGTTTCCTTCCCGCCGGTAACTCGTCTCGAACCACAACAGAGAAGAAGACCGAAGACTCCCCGAGGAGCCCGTGGATTTACTTGGAGGGTCTGAGAGAAGAAGACCGAAGAGTCGCGGAGGAGCCCTTGGATTTACTTGAAGGGTCTGAGAGAAGAAGACCGAACAGTCCCCGAGGAGCCCTTGGATTTACTTGGAGGGTCTGAGAGAAGAAGACCGAAGAGTCCCCGAGGAGCCTGTGGATTTCCTTGGAGGGTCTGAGAGAAGAAGACCGAAGAGTCCCTGAGGAACCCGTGAATTTACTTGGAGGGTCTGATAGAAGAAGACCGAAGAGTCGCCGAGGAGCCCGTGGTTTTACTTGGAGGGTCTGAGGGAAGAAGACCGAAGAGTCCCGGAGGAGCCCTGGGATTTACTTGGAGGGTCTGAGAGAAGAAGACCGAAGAGTCCTCGAGAAGCCCCTGGATTTACTTGGAGGGTCTGAGTGAAGAAGACCGAAGAGTCCCCGAGGAGCCCTGGGATTTCCTTGGAGGGTCTTAGAGAAGAAGACCGAAGAGTCCACAAGGAGCCCGTGGATTTACTTGGAGGGTCTGAGAGAAGAAGACCGAAGAGTCCACAAGGAGCCCGTGGATTTACTTGGAGGGTCTGAGAGAAGAAGACCGAAGAGTCGCCGAGGAGCCCTTGGATTTACTTGGAGGGTCTGAGAGAAGAAGACCGAAGAGTCCCCGAGGAGCCTGTGGATTTACTTGGAGGGTCTGAGAGAAGAAGACTGAAGAGTCGCCGAGGAGCCCGTGGTTTTACTTGGAGGGTCTGAGAGAAGAAGACCGAAGAGTCGCCGAGGAGCCCGTGGATTTACTTGGAGGGTCTGAGAGAAGAAGACCGAAGAGTCACGGAGCAGCCTGTGGATTTCCTTGGAGGGTCTGAGAGAAGAAGACCGAAGAGTACCCGAGGAGCCTGTGGATTTACTTGCAGGGTCTGAGAGAAGAAGACCGAAGAGTCCTCGAGAAGCCCGTGGATTTACTTGGAGGGTCTGAGAGAAGAAGACCGAAGAGTCCCTGAGGAGCCCTGGGATTTCCTTGGACAGTCTGAGAGAAGAAGACCGAAGTGTCGCGGAGGAGCCTGTGGATTTCCTTGGAGGGTCTGAGAGAAGAAGACCGAAGAGTCCCCGAGGAGCCTGTGGATTTACTTGGAGGGTCTGAGAGAAGAAGACCGAAGAGTCCTCGAGAAGCCCGTGGATTTACTTGGAGGGTCTGAGTGAAGAAGACAGAAGAGTGCCCGAGGAGCCCTTGGATTCCTTGGACGGTCTGAGAGAAGAAGACCGAAGAGTCGCGGAGGAGCCTGTGGATTTACTTGGAGGGTCTGAGAGAAGAAGACCGAAGAGTCCCCGAGGAGCCCGTGAATTTACTTGGAGGGTCTGAGAGAAGAAGACCGAAGAGTCCCCGAGGAGCCCTTGGATTTACTTGGAGGGTCTGAGAGAAGAAGACCGAAGAGTCCCTGAGGAGCCCGTGGATTTACTTGGAGGGTCTGAGAGAAGAAGACCGAAGAGTCGCGGAGGAGCCTGTGGATTTACTTGGAGGGTCTGAGAGAAGAAGACCGAAGAGTCACGGAGCAGCCTGTGGATTTACTTGGAAGGATTGAGAGAAGAAGACCGAAGAGTCCGCAAGGAGCGCGTGGATTTACTTGGAGAGTCTGAAAGAAGAAGACCGAAGAGTCCCCGAGGAGCCCGTGGATTTACTTGGAGGGTCTGAGAGAAGAAGACCGAAGAGTCTCCGAGGAGCCCTTGGATTTACTAGGAGGGTCTGAGCGAAGAAGACCGAAGAGTCCCCGAGGAGCCTGTGGATTTACTTGGAGGGTCTGAGAGAAGAAGACCGAAGAGTCCCCAAGGAGCCCTTGGATTTCCTTGGAGCGTCTAAGAGAAGAAGACTGAAGAGTCCCCGAGGAGCCTGTGGATTTACTTGGAGGGTCTGAGACAGGAAGATCGAGGAGTCCCCGAGGAGCCCTTGGATTTACTTGGAGGGTCTGAGAGAAGAAGACCGGAGAGTCCCCGAGGAGCCCTTGGATTTACTTGGAGGGTCTGAGAGAAGAAGACCGAAGAGTCCCCGAAGAGCCTGTGGATTTACTTGGAGGCTCTGAGAGAAGAAGACCGAAGAGTCCCCAAGGAGCCTTTGGATTTACTTGGAGGGTCTGAGTGAAGAAGACCGAAGAGTCCCCGAGGAGCCCTTGGATTTCCTTGGAGGGTCTGAGAGAAGAAGACCGAAGAGTCCCGGAGGAGCCCGTGGATTTATTTGGAGGGTCTGAGAGAAGAAGACCGAAGAGTCCCCGAGGAATCCGTGCATTTACTCGGACGGTCTGAGAGAAGAAGACCGAAGAGTCCCCGAGGAGCCTGTGGATTTACTTGGAGGGTCTGAGAGAAGAAGACCAAAGAGTCCCCGAGGAGCCTGTGGATTTACTTGGAGGGTCTGAGAGAAGAAGACCGAAGAGTCGCGGAGGAGCCTGTGGATTTACTTGGAGGGTCTTAGAGAAGAAGACCGAAGAGTCGCGGAGCAGCCTGTGGATTTACTTGGAGGGTCTGAGAGAAGAAGACCGAAGAGTACCCGAGGAGCCCTTGGATTTCCTTGGAGGGTCTGAGAGAAGAAGACTGAAGAGTCCCAGAGGAGCCTGTGGATTTACTTGGAGGGTCTGAGACAGGTAGACCGAGGAGTCCCCAAGGAGCCCATGGATTTACTTGGAGGGTCTGAGAGAAGAAGACCGAAGAGTCCCGGAGGAGCCCGTGGATTTACTTGGAGGGTCTGAGCGAAGAAGACCGAAGAGTCCCCGAGGAGCCTGTGGATTTACTTGGAGGGTCTGAGAGAAGAAGACCGAAGAGTCCCCGAGGAGCCCGTGAATTTACTTGGAGGGTCTGAGAGAAGAAGACCGAAGAGTCCCCGAGGAGCCCTTGGATTTACTTGGAGGGTCTGAGAGAAGAAGACCGAAGAGTCGCCGAGGAGCCCGTGTTTTTACTTGGAGCGTCTGAGAGAAGAAGACCGAAGAGTCCCTGAGGAGCCCGTGGATTTACTTGGAGGGTCTGAGAGAAGAAGACCGAAGAGTCGCGGAGGAGCCTGTGGATTTACTTGGAGGGTCTGAGAGAAGAAGACCGAAGAGTCACGGAGCAGCCTGTGGATTTACTTGGAAGGATTGAGAGAAGAAGACCGAAGAGTCCGCAAGGAGCCCGTGGATTTACTTGGAGAGTCTGAAAGAAGAAGACCGAAGAGTCCCCGAGGAGCCCGTGGATTTACTTGGAGGGTCTGAGACAGGAAGATCGAGGAGTCCCCGAGGAGCCCTTGGATTTACTTGGAGGGTCTGAGAGAAGAAGACCGGAGAGTCCCCGAGGAGCCCTTGGATTTACTTGGAGGGTCTGAGAGAAGAAGACCGAAGAGTCCCCGAAGAGCCTGTGGATTTACTTGGAGGCTCTGAGAGAAGAAGACCGAAGAGTCCCCAAGGAGCCTTTGGATTTACTTGGAGGGTCTGAGTGAAGAAGACCGAAGAGTCCCCGAGGAGCCCTTGGATTTCCTTGGAGGGTCTGAGAGAAGAAGACCGAAGAGTCCCGGAGGAATCCGTGCATTTACTCGGACGGTCTGAGAGAAGAAGACCGAAGAGTCCCCGAGGAGCCTGTGGATTTACTTGGAGGGTCTGAGAGAAGAAGACCAAAGAGTCCCCGAGGAGCCCGTGGATTTACTTGGAGGGTCTGAGAGAAGAAGACCGAAGAGTCCCCGAGGAGCCTGTGGATTTACTTGGAGGGTCTGAGAGAAGAAGACCGAAGAGTCGCCGAGGAGCCCGTGTTTTTACTTGGAGGGTCTGAGAGAAGAAGACCGAAGAGTCCCCGAGGAGCCTGTGGATTTACTTGGAGGGTCTGAGAGAAGAAGACCGAAGAGTCGCGGAGGAGCCTGTGGATTTACTTGGAGGGTCTTAGAGAAGAAGACCGAAGAGTCGCGGAGCAGCCTGTGGATTTACTTGGAGGGTCTGAGAGAAGAAGACCGAAGAGTACCCGAGGAGCCCTTGGATTTCCTTGGAGGGTCTGAGAGAAGAAGACTGAAGAGTCCCAGAGGAGCCTGTGGATTTACTTGGAGGGTCTGAGACAGGTAGACCGAGGAGTCCCCAAGGAGCCCATGGATTTACTTGGAGGGTCTGAGAGAAGAAGACCGAAGAGTCCCGGAGGAGCCCGTGGATTTACTTGGAGGGTTTGAGCGAAGAAGACCGAAGAGTCCCCGAGGAGCCTGTGGATTTACTTGGAGGGTCTGAGAGAAGAAGACCGAAGAGTCCCCGAGGAGCCCTTGGATTTCCTTGGAGGGTCTGAGAGAAGAAGACTGAAGAGTCCCCGAGGAGCCTGTGGATTTACTTGGAGGGTCTTAGACAGGAAGACCGAGGAGTCCCCAAGGAGCCCATGGATTTACTTGGAGGGTCTGAGAGAAGAAGACCGAAGAGTCCCGGAGGAGCCCGTGGATTTATTTGGAGGGTCTGAGAGAAGAAGACCGAAGAGTCCCCGAGGAATCCGTGCATTTACTCGGAGGGTCTGAGAGAAGAAGACCGAAGAGTCCCCGAGAAGCCTGTGGATTTACTTGGAGGGTCTGAGAGAAGAAGACCGAAGAGTCGCCGAGGAGCCCGTGTTTTTACTTGGAGGGTCTGAGAGAAGAAGACCGAAGAGTCCCCGAGGAGCCTGTGGATTTACTTGGAGGGTCTGAGAGAAGAAGACCGAAGAGTCGCGGAGCAGCCTGTGGATTTACTTGGAGGGTCTGATAGAAGAAGACCGAAGATTCCCCGAGGAGCCCTTGGATTTCCTTGGAGGGTCTGAGAGAAGAAGACTGAAGAGTCCCCGAGGAGCCCGTGTTTTTACTTGGAGGGTCTGAGAGAAGAAGTCCGAAGAGTCCCCGAGGAGCCCTTGGATTTACTTGAAGGGTCTGAGAGAAGAAGACCGAAGAGTCGCCGAGGAGCCCGTGTTTTTACTTGGAGGGTCTGAGAGAAGAAGACCGAAGAGTCCCCGAGGAGCCTGTGGATTTATTTGGAGGGTCTGAGAGAAGAAGACCGAAGAGTCCCGGAGGAGCCTGTGGATTTACTTGGAGGGTCTTAGAGAAGAAGACCGAAGAGTCGCGGAGCAGCCTGTGGATTTACTTGGAAGGATTGAGAGAAGAAGACCGAAGAGTCCGCGAGGAGCCCGTGGATTTACTTGGAGGGTCTGAGAGAAGAAGTCCGAAGAGTCTCCGAGGAGCCCTTGGATTTACTTGGAGGGTCTGAGCGAAGAAGACCGAAGAGTCCCCGAGGAGCCTGTGGATTTACTTGGAGGGTCTGAGAGAAGAAGACCGAAGAGTCCCCGAGGAGCCCTTGGATTTCCTTGGAGGGTCTGAGAGAAGAAGACTGAAGAGTCCCCGAGGAGCCTTTGGATTTACTTGGAGGGTCTGAGACAGGAAGACCGAGGAGTCCCCAAGGAGCCCTTGGATTTGCTTGGAGGGTCTGAAAGAAGAAGACCGAAGAGTCCCCGAGGAGCCCGTGGATTTACTTGGAGGGTCTGAGTGAAGAAGACCGAAGAGTCCCCGAGGAGCCCTGGGATTTCCTTGGAGGGTCTGAGAGAAGAAGACCGAAGAGTTGCGGAGGAGCCTGTGGATTTACTTGGAGGGTCTGAGAGAAGAAGACCGAAGAGTCGCGGAGGAGCCTTTGGATTTACTTGGAGGGTCTGAGAGAAGAAGACCGAAGACTCCCCGAGGAGCCCGTGAATTTACTTGGAGGGTCTGAGAGAAGAAGACCGAAGAGTCCTGGAGGAGCCTTTGGATTTATTTGGAGGGTCTGAGAGAAGAAGACCGAAGAGTCGTGGAGGAGCCTGTGGATTTACTTGGAGGGTCTGAGAGAAGAAGACCGAAGACTCCCCGAGGAGCCCGTGAATTTACTTGGAGGGTCTGAGAGAAGAAGACCAAAGTGTCCCTGAGGAGCCCTTGGATTTACTTGGAGGGTCTGAGAGAAGAAGACCGAAGAGTCCCCGAGGAGCCCTTGGATTTACTTGGAGGGTCTGAGAGAAGAAGACCGAAGAGTCCCCAAGGAGCCCGTGGATTTACTTGAAGGGTCTGAGAGAAGAGGACCGAAGAGCCCACGAGGAGTGCCGGGATTTACTTGGAGAGTCTGAGAGAAGACGTCGGAAGAGTCCCCGAGGGGCCAGTGGATTTACTTGGAGGGTCTGAGAGAAGAAGACCGAAGAATCCCTGAGGAGCCCGTGGATTTACTTGGAGGGTCTGAATGAAGAAGACCGAAGAGTCCCCGAGGAGCCCTTGGATTTACTTGGAGGGTCTGAGAGAAGAAGACCGAAGAGTCGCCGAGGAGCCCGTGTATTTATTTGGAGGGTCTGAGAGAAGAAGACCGAAGAGTCCCCGAGGAGCCCTTGGATTTACTTGGAGGGTCTGAGTGAAGAAGACCGAAGAGTCCCTGAGGAGCTGCTGAATTCACTTGGAGGGTCTGAGAGAAGAATACTGAAGAGTCCCCGAGGAGCTGCTCAATTCACTTGAAGGGTCTGAGAGAAGAATACTGAGGAGTCCCCCAGGAGCTGCTGAATTCACTTGGAGGGTCTGAGAGAAGAACACTGAAGAGTCCCCAGGGAACCTGTGGATTTACTTGGAGGGTCTGAGAGAAGAAAACTGAAGTGGCTGGATAAGGCTGCTGCGGATGAGAAGAACCTCCAATTCCAGGATCTGCCTGAGGCTCAGGCCTTTCCAGCGGGATAGCCATAGCCAGATCATGGGAATGCCTTCTGCTAGAGGACTGCAGAGCTAACTGTCCTCATCCCCCGAGGACCCAGGCGAGGGCCTAGTAGATGTACTTTCTTTCGTATTTCATAGAAATGAATAAATGTTTTGTGTATTATTACTTTGTTTTTGTTCTTCTTTTATCACCAGGAATCCTACTGAATCTCTGACTATTACATGTGAATAAATCAGACTATTTGTGCATTTGTGCATCCGACTGTTTTTTGTATAACGCCAGTCATACCTCATCCAGTGTCAGACTGACAGCGCATCTGACTACTTGTATTAAGCCTACGGGATTCCATCCAGTGTTGCATCCATAGTGCCACTGATGGGTTTTGTGTAAAGCACCCCGACCCCACGGCAGAGGGGTTGTTCAGCCATTTAATGTCACAGAATCACAGAATGGTAGGGATTGGAAGGGATCCCAAAACATCATCTAGTCCAACCTGCCTGCCAGGGCAGGATCCCCTAGGGCAGGCCACACAGGAACCCATCCAGGCAGGTTTTGAGTGTCTCCAGAGAAGGAGACTTCACAACCTTTTTGGGAAGCCTGTTCCTGTGCTCCATCACCCTCACGGTAAAGAAGTTTCTCCTCATGTTGAGGTGGACCTTCCTATGTTCTGGCTTGTCACCCACACTAAATCACAGTTGAGGGTATTCTAGATGAGTACATCAGTTTTCTGCACTAACAGATAGCAAACTGGTAACTTGCATTTAGTAGATATAGTCTCAAGGATTTAGAGAGAGATTTTCAGCCTGGAATAGTTCTGATACTTCAAGCAGAGATTTGATGTCATGTTTAAATGTCACAACACCGTGTGGTACTGAGAGGAGATCCTTGTGCTAGCATGAGCCTTGTTTCATGACTCAGGGCAGTAGCTTAAAGCAAATTTTACTGAGTGCCCAGTGTCAGAGCTCCAGACCTTTGGCTGGATTGGGAGGCTCAAAAGCGGAATATTATAGTATATAAAAATATATACATAAAGCAGGATAATATAGTATAATATAGTATTACTGCTTTTAGTATGACAGTGCTTACTGATCAGCTAGAACCAGGGTTTGTCAGTGCTAGGTGCTCAATTACTTCCCTGATAGTATTTTTTCTTCTATTAGCTGCATGTCCAGGAAAAATAAAATACTTTGGCTTAGAGCTAGTTTTAGCAGAAAGTTGGTGTTTATCTATCTGTAAGAGAAATAGAAAAACACAAATAAAAGCCAGAATGATGAGTTTTGGCAATACAGAAAAAAAACCTAGAAAATGAATTCACTGAACACGGCATGGCAGCAATTATCTTCCTTTTTTTTTTTTTTTCAGTTAACACATGATCTGTAAGGGACTGACCCAGTTCCAGCCTGAATTGGTTTCCTCTAATATAACTGTGTTAGTGAACAGAAGCACTAAATATGCATTTCCATTCTTCAACTCATGATGAACCATTTGCTGAGTTAACAGAAATCACTGTACAGTCCTGAACGTGATGGACAAGTTTTATAATTTGTCTTTGAAGAAACACAGCATAGTGAAACCTGATGAAATTCCTGCATGCATACACAGTGGAAGCCATTACCTAGACCAGCAGCTGCTTCACTTCTGTTGCACTAGAAATGTATCATATTTATTGGAATTTATAAAATAATCATGCTAGAGATTTATCAGAATACTTGGTGATGTGAAAACAATGCCTAAGCTTTTAGGAGAGGGCACTCTGATGTGTGACCAACATCAGCAAAGGGCAAAGCTCTGTTAGAACAAAATTAAATGAAGGTGGATACATATGGATATAAATGAAGGTGACTGAAGCATGCGAGGAAGAAAACACAGTCCATAACCCAGCATCAGGTAAAAAGATTGTCTCTTTCTCTTACAAACTTAGTGTGACTGGAAGGGGGCAGGGTATGGATATTCACAAAGTGATCCTCAAAGTCTGATTTGGAGGAAAAAAAAAGAAAAAAGAGAAATTAAGAAGGAGTTGGAAAACAGAATGTCAAAGGACAGGAGCTTTCCCCTACTGCCGTGACACCTTCATGACTGGTGACCCAGGTTTCCTGGTACAGGGGGTAACATAAAAGCAGAAGAACAGTTCAGGAGAGTAGAGACACTTAGGACAAGTAGGAATTTGCTGTCTCATAAATTTCTTTAACATCACAGTTACTGATGAGAAGAGCCTTCATGCTTTTTGGTTTAAACTGCAGGATTAGTACCTTTTGAGAAAGATTTAAAAATGTTTAGGTAAAGGAACAGATTGGATGATTTTGTGTATTAATAAAAGCATGGTGAAAGAGAGCTGCTGGATGATTTTGTGTACTAATAAAAGCACAGTGAAAGAGAGCTGCTGAGAGATATTAGCATCCCAGCTAAATGTGATGAAACCTTTAGAGTTTTTAATAAGAATTACAAATTCTTATTAAAGATAAAAAAATATGATGAGAATATCCTACAAAATGTACGGGAAACAAATGAATGGCCACAAAGCCTGCAAACTATACAAACATTTGGAAAATTACATTTCCATTACTACTTACTTTGTCACAATAATTTCTGGACAAAATAAGAAGAAACGTGGAAACAAATCAGCATCTTTATTTTCACTTTTTTTTGGTGTATGTAAGATCCCTCTTCCCCTCACTCCTTGTCTTTTTTTTTTTTATGTAGACATGCATGTCCATAGTAAATTGTTCTCTAACGATCACTGATTTTGAAAACTCAGAACATACTTTTCAAAGGACTGACACAGATGTGGGAGCTCTATATCTACCCCTACCCTATCAAGTTCAATCTCTAACCCAGTTTCAGCTACTAAAAGGCTTGATCTGCTTATGGACAGATAGAATTTTTAATCCAAATGCTGGCCTCCCAAGTAATATGATATTCAATCCAAAGGTCACACTTACATATCTCCAAATATGTTTCTGAATGAGACTAGGTAGCTTTTGTTTAAGTCCATGTTTTTATAAAGAGGGAACCATGACATTGTGCTAGTACGAATTTATTGTTCAACAGCTCAATGCAATGGAATACAGTCTGACAGACCTGCTATGACTGCAGACATTACTGATACATTTTGTTGTTGTGTTACTTGGTTTAAATAGGTAACATATAGCACTAATGAGAGATGTGGTTTTAAATCATCACATTTAAATCCCAGGTGTGTAATTTGACTTGTTTGTAAAAAGTATTAAACAGGATTTACTTGTTTAATTAATAGAAGATGAAGCAGTGATTCTGTTTTGTTTTTTCTCAGGCGAATAGTTCTCTTACATTCTGCCTCCTGCACTTACCTTTAATGCAAAATGGTCCATCATAGGCAGTTTTGGAGCAGTCACAGGAGTAGCCGTTGTATTTCTCCACACATTTTCCACCATTTGCGCAGTACATCCCATAGCTTGTGCAATGGCCAGAGCAGCCAGGCTTCACCCCTGGCGTGACTTTCGCTCTCTCTTCCAGGTTCAGTGTCACTCCATTCATCCTTAATGAACGAATGCAACCTAGGAACCCTCGCTGGCCTCCTGCAGCACCTGAGAGGGAACATAAAACTCTGAGACAACACTGAACAGGTTTTATTGTTGTTGTTTTACGTGCAATATCCTGTTAAACTTGTGACATTAGCTGGAAATAAGTAACTTCTTTCCAAAGGCAACGAATTGCCTTGTCCTAATGACAATAAAACCAATGAATTCTAACCTTTTGATACCATACCTTAAGTAAGCACAAATAGTATATGCTTGCGTACACTGATTAGACATTAGGGGTTCTAGACCTCCCCTGTAAGACTTCATTTCTTTTCCACTTTAAGATTTTTAGAGATAACAGTGGAAGAAATGGACTTGGCTCGATTGCTAAGGTATAACCTTACTCTCCATGTGATTAGTGATGATGGATGCTAATAATAATGTTGTAATATGTTATGCAGTGCTACATCATGTGGAAAGAATGAAAAGATTTAAATCTCCACTCTCAGTTGTGATAGGAAATACAAGTATTAATTTCCAAGCAGCATTGGGTATATTTAGTTGCCTGAGTATAGTGTGAAGGGTATAACACTGAAGAGCTATGCTTGAAAGCATGGGTTGATCTAGCTTAGCAGTCAATAAAAACTGTTCTTTTATTCCCCCTAGTAAACACTTGATGAAAAAATATGATTTCAGCTGGGAAAGTCTTATCTGGGGCTCGATTAGAAACAAAAAACCTCACATAAAAAATGCAAGCAAATAACAATGAGTGGCTGCCATCTTTTCTCCTCAAGCTCTCATCTCTGTTGACTGCAGTGCCGAAGGTGTTGAAGAGTCCCTGAGGACGGAACGCTCATCACCACAGAGCACAGAGGCTGATATATACCTGAGTGGAGAAGAGGACTAAATACAAACCTGACAGACACAGATGCTTCAGATCAACTGCTGGTAACTGGATGATTGAGAGGAAAAGGAGGCAAAGCTTGGCCTCTGCCATGTGCACAGGGCAGAAGGCATTCTGGTTTTCATTCTATGTAAATTTATATACACTGTAGTGACAAAACCAACCTTAATTCATATAATTCCTTTTTCCCCTCTTGGTGACTGTCATAGTCCCTAGGACATGAAGTCATCATCAGTCAGGCTCTTCTGGCTGGCCCAAGAAATAGATATTTATTCTACAGAAAATGGAACAGGAAGCATCAAAACCAATTTTTGTTAGGTGTTTCTCTCCAGGCCCTGATGTTCACACTGTTCATTTGAACACTCCAACTCAAATTGATTCCCTGTCTGACTCTGTGTAAGGATTGAAATCTGTTTTTTGAGATGTGTGTTCCAATCACCAGATTATATGAAATGGAGATGATTCAGAAAGAAAGAATCTGGTGCAGATTGGGACATTCAGTTTTTGGCAATAAAGGTCCAAACTATTTCAAAATATTGATGGTGTTACAGTTAATTCAAAACTACCAATAAAATTCATCATTATTAGCAATTCCCCAAGAACTCAGGCTGGGAAAAAATCAGCTCTTCTTGTTTTCAGCAAAAGGCTTTGTATTTCTTCTAAAAGGTTAAGGGTCCTTCTTTTAAACAAACTTCACATTTCAGCTTATTTTGAAACTGCCTTCTGTTGGGATCACAGTCAGTAGGAAAGAAGAATCTGAGTTTATAAATAATAATTGCACATCTGTTGACACAGTATAGACAGTTCTGCAGTGACACTGCTGTTTATTAAGGCAGTGAAGGCTTTAATTCCTGCTGTTGAACCCTGACTAACAGGGGGGGGGGGAAAAAGAGATAATGTCTTTTTTTTCCTTCCCCCCTCCCTCTTCCCCTGTTAAGAGATATCTAGAGAGGTAGGAAAGTGCTGCTTTGATCAACAGTTCATGAAGTTCTGATTCCAGCTAATGGCACTTGGAATGTCTGCACTTCACAGCCCCAGGGCTAACAGTCAGAGAAATCCAAGTGCTGCTGGAGTAGCCTGCCCAAAATGTAGCAGACACCAGCAGCTCCAGAAAGCAGCTGGTTCCAGGGAATGCATTTGTGTAACACCATGTGAGCTTTCCTACACTGAATGGGCAAACAGCTCGTGGGACTAAAGGGAAAAGACTGCAGTGAAAGCTGTGAGCACAAAAAGGTGGGCAACGATCAAACCAAAAGAGGCTGAAGGTGCTGTCGAGGCTTAGTATGAGCACTGCAGGCACATGTGGTCCTGGCAAGACCTATGCGTAATTTTTCATTTCTGTGCTGAATAAGTATGTGTATGAGAGAGAGAGAGACAGTAGGCAAAAAAGGAATTTGGCACTGCTGAAAGAATTTGGTCTGCTAAAGGCACTTTCAGCCAGGAGCTACAGGTGAGGAAAGACAAAAACAACAAATTGCCAGAACAGAGTATTTTTCTCTTAGTTGATTTTCTTATTTCTCTCATTATGGACATGCTTTTATTTTATTTTATTTTATTTTATTTTATTTTACTTTATTTTATTTTATTTTATTTTATTTTATTTTATTTTATTTTATTTTATTTTATTTTAATTTTTTCCCCTCTGTGCTGTCATGCAAGTGCTTCAGGAGTGCAACTTCCAATATTAAACTGCTGGGCAAGGAGTGCTCAACACATGAGAGCAAAGCACAGTTACCCACTCTTTATCTTACCAACGTAGAGCTGGCTGTACAGTTCCAGTCGCGTGTGTCCTTCTGTCGGTGCTTTCCGGATCTCCAGGGGTAACTCGTCTACCTGGAGGCTGGCCTGTTTGACGTTCCTCTCGGCATTGACCCGATGCCACTGGTCATCGTTGAGCTGGCTGGGAGACCTAACAACGATTTCCACAGGCCCATTGCCGACATCAAATGAAAAAGAAACCTCCGTAGCGGCTGAAACACCAAGCAAAAGGGAACACATCTTGTGCTGTAAGCAAATTTACTTATACCTCCTAAACAGAAACACACACTGTTCAATTACTTTTCAGAATTTATAAGCATGTTCAGTTGGTTCCAACATCAGTAGGACTTAAAGTATTTCCAAGGAAGACATTGTGAAAAGTTTCTGTAACATGTGATGGAAATCAAATCATTTGGCTTGTAAAATTTAACCAGAATAAATTATGTCCTTGAAGATAATTTTTTATTTTGTCTAATAATTTAAATAATATTGGAACAACCTGTTTACTATCTTTTAGAAGAAAACATCAACAGACCCTGAAACAATGAAATTAATTTTTGATTTCTGCATCTTTCCTGTTTCCATAGCTTTTTTTTTAAAGGAAACACGTATTTTGCAAAAAAAAAAAAGTGGTACTGAAGAAGTTTACTTTTTTTTTTTGGAGGGGCAAGTAATTTTTACAATGAACTAACAATGCGGTGGTAATGACCTGTGTAAGATTTTGTGGCTGAAAAATAAATGGGTTCTTAGCAAGCACTACAGTGCTCTGTTTATAGTGGATGATTCAAAACATATTTTGAAACTTTAAGAAATGTTCATTAGGGTCTATTAGACATTGCTTCAGGTCACCCTTGTCAAACTATATAATTGATACTTATTATTAAACAGGCTGTGTGATTAATAATATATAGATGATTTCAGAATGAAGAACTATAATTTTGACTTTCCTACTGATATTTAGTTTATATCATTTGGGTCTGTAAATTATATTATAGTCGCAAAACATCAGATGAAAGGGTTACCAGAAAACAGATTATCAATGATAGCATTGACACAAGAGGATACCAGACAGAAGTAAAGACAACCAAGAGTACCATTTAATTTGTTTTTCTTACAAGTAAAATAAAAAAGCCACAGTACCCTTTTAATTCTTCTGAAAAATCCTGGGTGCCCAATTACGGTCTCAGTGTTCCAGTATAACTGTGGTTTCTTGTTTGGTTGAATTAATAAAACAGTCTTATAAAAATCTTGCTCAGCAAGTCTACTGAATTGCAGTAGAAGCACCACTCCATGATCATTATCACTAAAAATACTGATAAATAGTGGGAAATATTTTTCTACATAGCCTAATAGATTTTCACAAGGTTATGTCAGACTGAATCAAATGCATTTTTATGAAAACTGGAAAGATATGAAAAAACGCTTTGCTCTTTCAAACCAAATTTATGATACAATTGACACTTTTGATGTTTTTCTGCAAAACTGGCTATTTCTAAAAGATAAAATTAAAAGCACATTTTAATTGCTATTGTATCGTGTGATATTTGCTGAACAAGATAATTTAATTTTTAAATGAACTGCCTTTCATAAGCCATGAATTCAGTCTGTTTAGCCTTTTGCACTTTACAAGACAGAAAATCTTTAAGAGCCAAACCTTGCCATTAAAGAAATGAAGATGTTTCATTTTAATGTTATTATGCCTTATAACTTCAGTAGTTCTGGCAATAAACTCAAGCAAATAAGGAATTAGAGTAAATTCTCTCCAGTACTTAAGTTGTATGTTGTGTTAAAATCTATTTTCAAGGTGTGTCTATGTGTGTGCAATTCTTTTACTTTTTTCTTTGAAGAATTACCACAGATCTCTTCACTGTCAGGCTTGAATTGCATACCAAAAAGCTGTCTTTCTACATGGCTGTAAAATGAGAACCCCTGAGCAGACTTTTCATCTTATTCCAAGGCAACTGATGACACTGATGATATTGTTCATGGGTACCTTGAGTACAACCCCATTTGGGATTTTAAAAGAAAAACAGAAAGTCTAGAGAACTGGCAAACAGAGATATTTGAAGTAGAAGTTTTATGCCTGCACCGTCTAGCTTTATGCATGGCTTTAAACTGAAATGCACATCACAACTTGAAAAAACTTATAATGAAATTTGTACTTATTGGAGAAAACTATCCACTCTGACATAAGAGTACCATTTGTATAAATTCATACCATATTTTTATATTCAATCTTACAGTTAGAGAAGGACAAGCATTCCAGAAAAATCTTTTCACCTAAGGCTATTTTCAGTGCAAGTAGCTGCTGACATACTGAAAGTTAGAGGAGGCAGTACAGTATCTATGGACTGTGCTGATCCATTCCCAAGCAACCTAAAAATATGACTCTCATAAACCAAAGGGGAGGAAACTTACTTAGTAGACTGAAAAAACATGAAGTATGTCAATGAAAGGAGCTTTGCAAATGGGCAGAGCCTACACAACGTGCTTCACATGCAAGTTATGTTGCTGGTTCTGATTCCTCACCCTCA
This sequence comes from Trogon surrucura, assembly GCA_020746105.1. Lineage (NCBI taxonomy): Eukaryota > Metazoa > Chordata > Aves > Trogoniformes > Trogonidae > Trogon > Trogon surrucura. The sequence continues at coordinate 24,791,542 of CM036622.1, read as the reverse complement.
GTTTCCACTAGAATGAATTTTTGAGTTTATGGATTAAATACATTCTCCAACCAGGGACATCTGTAGGTAAAATGATTGGTACTTGTTCCTTAACAGAAGTGGATGAACATCTGGTAACAGGCATGTTAGTCAGAAAAGGAAGACAAAAGAAACCATACCCCCCAAACAAATAAGATCATGATCTGGGGACAAGTGACATAGAGAAGGCTGAGGTACTCAACAACAACTTTATCCTGATTCTCACTGGTGACTGTTCTTCTCAAATCTCTTGAGTCCCTGAATCTCAAAGCAGGGACTGGGGGAATAAATGTTCAAGATCACGTTTGATGGGGCTTTGAGCACACTGCACTGCCTCTGCTCCTTCTTTTTCCTTTACCCCAGCTTTACTGCTGAACATGGTGTTGTACAGTATGGAGTACCCTTTGGCCAATGGGCAACTGTCCTGGCTGTGTCCTTTACTAACTTCTTTGCTACCCTCAGCCTACCGACTGGGGGAGAAGCGGGAAAGGAAGAAAACTGCCACCATACAAGCACTTCTCAGCAACAGTCAAAACAGTGTGGTATCAACATTGGTTTAGGAATGAATCTGAAACACAGAACCAAACAGGATGCTGTGCAGAAAGTTAACTCCATCTCAGCTAGACCCAGTACAACATCAAATTTGTTCAGAAGTTCAGTGTAACTAGTTATGCAGAAAAGTAGCAATTATTTAGAGCTTTTTGCCAAGTATGGTTTACTTTTCAATCTCTCTATGTCTACACATACAACCCTTACATCATGTGGCATCTTTGACTTGAATATGTACTTGATTGAAGTGACAGTGATATTATTCTGTGAAATCTTTGAAGGGGATGATTAAAAGATATTTAACATGCATGTACACATGACTATATTCACACTAATCAACTGAACAAGAGCAGGTTTTTTTCAGGAATATGTATAAAACAAGCTGCACAGGTCCAAAGACGTCTATGCATGAGTCACTTTGTAGCTTATGAAGCAAGTTTTCCTAATGATCATTTCATTTTCTATTCTACCAAGTGCCATAAAACTCAAGCCACTTGTTCTAAGAAACAAGAATGAGAATCAGTCATGGAACAAATATCTGAAAGTGCTTAATTATGAAATAAAAAAGGAAGTAAATACAGGTTTTAGTTTATTCAGTCAGTAGAAGGTTTTGTGATGGAAACTTCATAAAATTGAATGAAGGTGATTTTTTTTGTGTGCTCCTGCCAGATATGTTCACTGAATAAACTGAGGCTTGTGGCATACTTTCACCCTTTCTGTGCCTTGTGCAATTACATATAATTAAATCTGAACACATTTCTTTTATCGATTCAATTTCCTAAGGTCTCAGGTCACTGTCAGCCATCTGTTCAAAACATAGAAGTGCAACTTTGGCAAACAAAATGCCCTTCTCATTCTTTGTTCTCTGTTCTTGTTTTTTAGCTCTATTCAGATTCCAGCATTTCCTCATCTTAAATCTATGAGGCATTTGCCCATAAAAAAGGAAGGGACATGACTGAGCCACCCTGCAGGAAGGAAGAGAAGGCTAAAATGAACCTTATGGGGTTCAACAGACAAGTGTAAGGTCTTGCAACTGGGAAAACATAATCCAGGAGTGCAGTACAGGCTAGGATCTGCCTGGCTGAGGAAGAGCTCTGTGGAAAAAGACTCGTGGGTCCCGGTGGACAACGAGATAAATACGAGTGAACAGTGCCACAGTGGCAAAGAAACCCAGCAGGATGCAGGGTCTCATCAAAAAGGACATTGCCAGCAGAGACAAAGAAGTCGTTATCCACTTTACTCAATGCTTGTGAGGCCACACCTGGAATAGTGTGTCTCCCATATTCCTAGAACTCCTTGTGTTTCAAGTCCCTTTTTTTTTCCTATTTTCCTAGTTTGATCCTTGTTGACAAATTGTAGGGTAGGATTTCTAGCTACAATGAGGCTGCCAGTAAAGAAAGAGATGCTGACAGATGGGTGGGTGCTCACAAGATGCTAAGCAGTAGGTGGAGGTTCTCAAGACACATCAGCTGTGAAAAAAAAGGAGGGATTACAACCCTCCTCACAGTTTTGTATGCCTGTCTCTTTATTCCTCTTCTTCTCACTCATTATCCTTTCTTTGAAACACATACTTTCATCTCCTCCCTTGCACTTTGTTTCTCTTACCTCCCCTGATGTATTTTTATACCTTTCAGTGGGACTCACTGATGTTTTAGTTGACTTACATCAAAGGGGATAGTATCTAACTTCTTTAGGATCTCTTTGAAATCCCATTCTTAGAACATAAATGCCTTCTTATGGCTAGAATCAGAGCTCACTTGCTTGGCTGTAAAACAGGATACGACAATAAGCTATAAACTATAGACTAAAACCTCCCAGACAGATATTTCCTCCCTCCACTTTGATCACTTGTTCCATGAAAACAACAGTTTGAAAATACTCTGTCTCTAGAAGGGCAACATCTGCCAAATGTCTTGGACTGTTTCTTTGTAAATTCACCTCTGATGAAAGGCTCACATTGACTAAACCAGTAGACAGGATTCAGTGAAAGAACTGAAAATGAATGAAAACCTAATAAACAGACAAAGATGCTAAATGTACCTAGAGCTAGTGATTGATGTATCTTTGTATGGAATCCATCACCAAGGTCACGATCAGGTCTCACATCTGTGGTCACTGGAATCCTTGCCATTGCCTTTAGCAGACTGGGCAGAAAAGAGGGCTTTCCAGGATTTGAAAGCAACTATCTCATCCATCTTTCCCACTTATACTCAGACAGCTGAGTTTAAAGATAGTTTTACAAAGTCATTTCTAAATTACCTGCCCTGCTGCCCTCATTTGCACATGGATGAAAGATGTCCATGCCAATACTGACATCAGAACAGCATTGATAAGCTGTTCCTGGCTGCCAGAAATATGTGGGAAGGACTACAGATGCTACCCTGAAGTGTCATATTGGAACACAGGACCTGCTTTGAGGAGGCCACTTCTCAAGTGGCACAATTAAAAATTAAAGCCACTAAAACAATGCCTCAGAGAGAACTTGTTGATCCAAGTTGTTTCACTGCAATGCAGGAATTACCGTGTAGCTTGGCTGTCTGTTAATAATCAGGTAGTTGTCAAAAATCATGACCATATTTTCAATAGTTGGGCTAAGCATCTGGAAGATTTAATCATTTATCTAATTCCCAAATGAAATGGCTATTTGAACTAATGAGCAAAAGCTTTGCTCATTTGACCAAATGACAGTGCACAACTATGTCCAAGGCTGCAGTGATCCCTGAGCTAAGTGCCAAATGAACTAGCTCTGGAAGCTGCACAGCTGCATCAGCGTGATGCTGTGCCAAGAGTAATTAGTTCTAATGAGAGGCTACATTGCACCTAGGATCAAATGCAGCATAGCTGAGTGCTGATTTATGTGGACATGCTATCTTTCTGAGAATTGGCTTGGGTATCTCTCTAACAGGTATCACTGTATATTTGTCTGTAGGTTAACAATTTAAACAGACAAAAAAAATCATGCATCTTTACATTCTCTTGGATCTTCTGTAGTCATTTATGTAAGTGTAAAGAAGGAAAAAAAAAGGTGAGTAAATCCATCACTTTGATTTAACATCATTTAACACTCATCTCACGGTATAAAGCTATTCACAAGGTATAATAACAAGCGAGGCTCAGTGTCTTTCTGGACCTTTAGAACAAGCTGATATTCCATACAGAGAATTGAACAACCACAGAATCACAGAACCATAGCATGGTTTGGATTGGAAGGGACCTTTAAAGATCATCTAGTTCAATCCCCCTGCCATAGGTAGGGATATCTTTCACTAGATCAAGTTGCTCAGAGTTCCATCCACTCTGACCTTGAACACCTGCAATGATGGGGCACCAACTTCCCTGGGCAACCTAGTCCAGTGTCTTACCATTCTCATTGAAAAGAATTTCTTCCTTTTAACCAATCTAAATCTGCACTTTTTCAGTTATAAACCATTTCCCATTGCCCCCTCGTCCTGTCATTACAAGCACTTACACAAAGTCTTTCTCTGTTTTTCTTATAAGCTCCTTTTATACACTGAAAGGCAGCAATAAGGTCTCCCTGGAGCCTTCTCTTCTCCAGGCTGAACAGTCCCAACTCTCTCAGCCTGTCGTCATCGTTGAAGTTGGCAGTGTTAGGTTAATGGTTGGACTTGGCAATCTTAAAGGTGTTTTCCAACCCAAGTGATTTCCTGATTCTATGATTCTATGATATCAAACAGAATCAGTCCCTGTAGGGACCCTTGTGGGATACCGTTCATAATTTTGTTTTATGACTGTTTAAATATATTTTCATATATGTGGTTGCCTGACTGAATATCTAACTGGTTTCTTCTTCCTTCATTGTCTGTGTTGGATTACAGTCCTGTTACAATAATCTTTGCCTACTGTTTCCATGCTGAGCTCTTGAAATTCATTATCCTCATCTGTGGTTTTAATCTTAGATATTCAATATATATCAGCTGACTCAGAAGCACTGCACTACGTTGCAGCATAGTCTTTGGAAGTTCTGGGACTCCCATAGTCCTGGGAAATACTGGGAAGAGATGACAGAAAAGAATTGTGGAAAAAGCAAGTGAAGAGAAGGCAAACAGAAGCAGGAAGGTAAGAAAGATGATAGTAACTAGCAGTGTACCCCTGGGGTCAATCTTGGCTCCAAGCATTTTAAATTGTCATTAATTGTCTAGATGATGACATGGCAAAGCGTGAAGGTTTGCAGATGTCACAGACCTGTATGTCCATGCTTCCATCCACTTCGACAGGCTGGAGAAATGAACTGACAAGAATCTTGTGAAGTTCAGCAACAAGAAGTGCATAGTCCTGCACCTGGTGAGGAAAACCCCACGCACCAGTATATGCTGGGGTCACCTTGCTGGAAAACAGCTTTGGAGAAAAGGCCCTGGGGCTTCTGGTGGATATCAAGTTGAACATGAGCCAGCAACATGCCCTGGTGATAAAGAACGCAGATGGTATCCTGGGCTGCATTAGTAGGATTGTTGCCAGAATGTTGAAGGAGATGATCCTTCTCCTTTGCTCAGCACTGGTGAGGCCACACTGGGAGTGCTGTGTCCAGTGCTGGGCCCTCCAGTACAAGAGAGACATGGACCTACTGCAGAGAATCCAGTGAAGGGCAGCTAAGATGATACTGGTGTATGAGGAAAGGCTGAGGCCTGGGAGTGTTCAGACTGGAGAAGAGAAGGCTCAGGAGGCATCTCATCAATGTCTACAAATACCTGAAGGGAGGATGCAAAGAGGATGGAGGCAGGCTCTTTTCAGTGGTTCCCTGTGACAGGACCAGAGACAATGGGCACAAACTGAAACACAGGAAGCTGCCTCTGCAAATCAGAAAACAATTTTTCAGTGTGAGGGTGACAGCTCTCTGTGGGGATCCAGGTGAAGCCCAGTGTAACTTTTTTCATCAGCTTCATCAGTGAAAAAGAATGCTGGTGGACTGCAGGACTATTAGTTTGCTGATAATCTGTCTGTTGTCTGTTTCCCTTGCTTAACCTCCAATGCTGAATACATGCCTTTCTGGATGGAACTGGAACAATGAGCTGGTTTACTGAAGCTCATGCTAGATAGAACTATAACGATAGGAGCAGGTAGAAGAAAGAAATTAAGAAGTATATTAATTACCAGCAGTGTATCACTCACAGTAAATGTGTGTTTCTGGAGCATGGCACCAAGATGGCTTTTGTATATATTCACATGGCTAGAGGATTCTAATAGTGTCTAATAGCAAAATAAGATTTTGCTAGTGTGGTCTGTATTTCTGGCAGCTAAAACTGTGTGTATTGCTGTTTCCTGCATAATTTAGTTTCAAAAAAGTAAATCACGAAGTTCTACATTTTTCATTTTTCTCTGGTGCATTATTAATCCTCTTAGATTGCAGTAGGAAAAGTATATATTACAGTTACAAGTAAATATGGAATCACAGAATCATGCTTTGTGTTGGAAGGGATCTTTAAAGGTCTTCTAGTCCAACACTCCTGCAATGGGCAGGGACATTTTTAACTAGATCAGGTTGCTCAGAGGCCCATCTAACCATATACAAAGAAATAAAAAAATTACAGGTCTAGTCTGTTGGCTAGTCTGCAGCATCAAGCTTAATTTTGTTGTGCAGATGGCATTTGCATCGATATCCATCCCTATCTACATATTCTGAGACATTTGCAGTTGTATTTCAGTGCTTCCTTACTGCTGCTTTACATGAGTTCATATAGCAACGCTGCTTCCCACTCTCCTCGCCCCTCTTTCTATTTTTCGGTACTTGAGGGAATAATAGACTGTGAAGTGCATGAAGTGACTTCCTCAAGTGCACATTTACAGCTGCACTGTTTCACCAATGCTAGTACTAAAAGTGGGCTATTCCCTATCTTAGCCAGCTCTCAAAAGGTTAAGAAGTTGCAAAAGGCATATCTGTTAGATGCAGCACTTCTGGATTACAGCTTGTTTCTGGTGGAGAGAGATGATGGCAGTGAGCCACTGTGTTTCCACGCACACACAAGATTTGATTATTCCTTTGGAGCAAAAGCTGGAGCAGAGGACAGTGCAGACTTACAATCCTTCCCTGAGTTTTCTCTAGGGTGGTTCAACCTGCCATCTGACTGCAATGGAGGGCAACTCCTAACCTGTCTCGACATTTTCCAAAGCACACAGGATACCTGCAACCAGCTAAATGCTCTCCAGGTGCAAGGTAGTAAAAAAAAAAAAAAATGGTTCTGGCTTCTCTCACCTTGTGGATAGACATCAATTCTTTTTCTACTGGCAGGCAAGCACCCACACACTTCACAATACTTTGAAACGCATAACTATACTGGAGCTCAGCATAAAGAGAAATCAGAATTGTACCTTCCTGATCGTGAATAAGCATCTGTGTCAGAACAAAGATAAGGAGGGATTTGATTTTGGCAATAACTAAGAATCACTTACTTTTATTTCACTTTAAAATAAACTCCACTGCCAACCAACCAATCAAACAGAAATACTAGTCCTCCTTCTCAGTAGATTAGATTGTTTTGGGAGATAAACAATATTACTTTGAATGAAAGTACCAAATTTTCTCATGAAAGATCATGCAAAGACCAAATATGCCCTAAGAAGATAATGATTTATTATCATTATTTATTATTTACTTCAGTTATGCTAATTGCACTCCAGCTGTCTTGTAGATAAGCACTTGGAAACAACTCTTATATTTTTATGATTGTATTTTAATTAATGTAGCAATTTTCAGCCATGGAAATAAAAATAACATTATCAGTCCTGCATAAACAGGGAACCAAAGCAAAGGTATGTGAAAGGATGTTTAAGGTCAAACACCAGAAGGCTAGAACAGGGCTTGAAAGAATACCTGCTTGCTTTACTTCTAAGGCAACAAATACAATTTCAGATAGACAACATTACCTCCCATCCAACCAGCCCTCTTCCAATAACTACTGATCTGCCTGGAAGCGAAGAAGGAACGGTGACTCAGTTGAAAGTCTTAATGATTCATCTCATGAGAGTTACTAAAGCTTAAAAAAGACACAGTAGCAGAATCTTCTGGTCTCTTATGTGAGAGATGATTCACACAAAGGGAACTGTAGTCAGTGTACTGAGAGGAAAAGGAGAGGAGCTGTGTGCTCTCCTGTCTGCAGTGCATTATAATATACTTTCTTATATGCTTTTAACTGACTTTACCATGAAACTGAACTGGTCCTGTGCCACAGAAGACACCACAACAAGGGGGAAGCACAGACATCAAAACAGAGCTCTCCCATGCAGCATATAAAGGGTTTTGTGTAACTGGTAGTTATCTTTTGTTGGATAAAAGTGGATGCTAGCATTCATGAAATCAGATTATGTCTGAGCATGCTGAGGCATCAGAAAGATTTCTGAGAGGAGTGGTTTCTTTTTCTACGAAAAATTGCTGCAAAGCTGGCACAGTTCTGAAAACACTGAGCAACGGGTCTGAGTGGTTACAAGCAGATACAAAGGATACCAACACCCTTCTCAAATATGTCCCATCTGAATGTCACAAAAATCAGCCAAAACTGTAAATTGTGCATCATACTAAAACTGGAAAAAGCCTGGTGCTAGCCTAAAAAGTACACATCAAGACTGTCAGTCTTCTGTGTTGTGATTTTAAGAAAGCATATTACCCATGTCCTTTTCTTCCTCTTCCGTGATGTTTTTCTTATGCTATAATTTGTGTATTACCTGTAGGTGTTCTTGTAGACTGTGGTTAAGATTTGTAAAGGTATTCAGATGTCTGGGTGGTAGCCGCTGAAAAACTTTTATGTCTGGTCAGGTACTCATGATGATACGAATTTATTGATTTTTCTGCCTGGCCATGTAATTTTTTTTGTCATTTGTAGCACTTGTTTTGTAAGTAGTTTTTCATGGAGGCTATTTATTTCTTTGTGGCTGTCCAAGGGTCACCATTAGCGTAAGGACCCAGTTACACAATAAAAAAAGACAGCCAACAATATGACTCAAGTTTACTTGAAGTGTAGTAATTCCACATACAAAAAGGGTGTGTGTGAGGGGGCAGAGTAGAGTGACCCAGCTAATTCTGTCTCCTTTTTATCAAAAGCTTTAAACAAAGATTTTCTTCCCTGAAAACTATACTTGTAATAATTTATTGTTGCCAACATACAGGGTAGATCCCCCAAAATGGAAGATGATATCTTTGGTATTGTTCTTTTTTTTTATTCTGGAGCAGGAAAAAAACATCTACAAAAAAATAGAAGTCAGGAGTATCACAGTGTGCAGGACAGTGGAAGACAGAATTGACATGCTGGAGGTAAAAAATGCTCTGAATTCATGGTAATTAGCAGTAGAAAACTGCTGTAACACACTGGCAGAGAATAAAGGGCACAGCCACAGAGTCTCTGCTGAGTTTTGAACAATATGTGAGTGAGAGACCTGCCTGGTTTAGCCACCTTTTCTTAACTTCTTTGCTTCAGTGTATGCATGTGTCTCACGAAATGTAAAGCCAACAGGAGACCCATTCCTATTTCCTGCTGTAACAGTGAGAAACATAAAAGGGTGAGTGAAAGGATTTATGACTGTATAAAACACTTGTTGTTAAGAATTCATAAACCTGTCTGCAGTGCACAAGTAGAGACAAAATGTGCTACAGTGATCCAAGCTCTATTTTAAATACAAAGCCAAGACATTGAGATCAAGAGATATAAAAAGCTTAAACCATGCAAGATAATGCAATAGCAGTCTTTTGATAACAACTGCCCTCATACTCTTCTTAATAAATAGATTCACTGTTCTATTAACTTTTTAAAAAAACATTTTATATTAATGCATTGGGTTATTTTTCTTTAAAAATGTAAAAAAATTATACGTATGCAAGGTTTCTAAATGAAAAGTCAGGAGAAGAATTGTTTGTTTTCCTCGTCATCAAAACAACTGTAACAAGGCAAGGCAGAGGAGCAGACTGAATCGAGAGTGACTTAAAAATGAATTAATTTTTATCATGATTTAAACTGACATTTTTTAAACTAGCATTTAAATCATGATGCTATGCTACAAAGTGTTAGGAAAATCTGTGGCCAAAACTTTATACAAACATTTAGCATCTACCATATTACAAGGTTCTTGAAAACATTTAAAGAGAAAAAGATTATATTGACTTGAATTGACCTATTGACATATTTTGAATTAAAAGTGTGCATAAATACTTGAAGCATCATGAATATAATTGTATTATTATTAAAATCACCTCATCTTTCTTTATATCTTAGCAAAGAGTCACAGAAAATTGAATTTAAAACTGAATTGCTTTGGTGAAAAAAATAAAGAATAATTTAGACTTTGAATGGGCTAATTAAGTAATTGCCAACAATTTATCTAAAAGGTCTAACTTAAAGAAAAAAAAGTAGTTTACTGAGTACCAAGAGCTTATTTAAACACTCAGAAGAAAGATTCTCCAAAGCATCTAAATGAATTGCAACCAGGTCATATAGCCTCAGGAAACAATGCAGCTTGGTTTGACCATTTCAGATTTCCTCACTCATGACTTTTCAGGGTAGGGGATGATGTTAATGATTAGGATTAAAGGTAAGGATTAATGAGCAGAGTGGTATGGGTGACAGTAGAGTGGGTGTCTGCTTTAGGCTGGCTGATCAGGAAGAACAAATGGAGGGGACCTTCTAGAGACAGCTAGAGGTAGCCTCATGTTCATAGGTCCTGGTCCTCCTGTGGGTCTTCAATCATGCCAGTATCTGTTGAAGGGACAACACAGCAGACCATAAGCAAGGTTCCTGGAGAGCATCGGTGACAACATCCTGAGGCAAGTGAAAGAGAAGCCATTGAGGTGAGATGCTCTCCCGGGCCTTACACTCACAAAAACAGAGGTGCTTGCTGGTGATGTGAAGGCTGGTTTGATCATGAGTGGGTGGAGTTCAGGATCCTGAGAGGAGAGAGTAGGGAAAAAAGAAGATAGGCTTCTGCAAGTACTTAAGTGCTACTTAAGTAGCAAAAGGAAGACTAGAGAAGATGTTGGCCTACTGCTGATTGAGGCAGGGGTCCTGGTGACACAGGATTTGGAAAAGACTGAGGTAATGAACGCCGCCTTTGCCTCGGTGTTTATTAGCAAGACCAGCCTTCAGGAGTCCCAGGTCGCCCCGTCTGGAGCAGGGGGATTGTACCAGATGACCTCCAGAGGTCCCCTCCATGCTCAGCTATGTTGTGATTGTGTGACACTGTGACTGCAGAGACTGAGTGGGCTACTTAGTTAAAAAGAGTAGTTGAGACTAATTTTAGTCCCATGGATAGATTGTTACCAAAATCACACACTTGTCCTTTGCTGAGATGAGGATTTTTAAATATTAAAGTATTTGTTGTGGAAAAAAAAATAAATTTGCACCTCAGGTGGGTCTCTTAGCCACTTGGTCTATCCCTTCATTTGTTCCATGGCTTATTAAGAATGACATTATTACTACAAAGTGGTGAAGAAAAGATTGAGATATTCATAGACGTTGTTTCCTCATAATCTAGTGATCAAAGCATCCACAGATGCAGTGGAAGTAGAGATGCAAAACTCATGTGGGCAGAGAAAAGGAATGTACGGAGAACATCCGCCCATTCTGGTTGTAAAAGGTAGGCAGAGGCATGCCTACTCCACTGAAAGCAGAGCTTTTCATGTGATACTCAGGTGTTACAAAGTTGCAGGTACATCTGGGCATGCCTGAGGAAATGAATTTGGAAAATTTAGGCCAAAAAGTTTTGACACAATTTGTGCTAGATGGCAGCTAAATAGGTATTTCGAGTATCAAAAATTTTGTAACCGAGATGCTTAAGCCTGCTGGTGGATCTAAGCCTCTGACGCTTTGTCTTCAGGAGACACATCCAGTCATGAAAGTAAATGAAATGTAGTCATTACTATCAAGAAAAAGAGAGGAAGCTTGTCATCCTAGGTTTGTTTTGGAACCTGTTGCCATTTACTCTGTTAAAGCAGAAAACTCAGTGACAAAGTCAGGTTGTAGAAGTCAAACAAGCTCAAAGTGACATCCTGCTACTCATTACTACATGAACTAATGCAAGAAGTCACCCAGTCACTTCAAAGAGTAGCAAGACGAGAAAGTGGTTACATATCATTTTGTTGACTTCAGTTCTACATGTGAATACTTATTGCAAATTACAGGAAATTACAAAGCAAATGTAAACTAATGGAGTTACCATAGTTTAACGGTTTAGTGCCCCTATTTTACCATGCAGTTGAGCAAAGGTAAGAGCGCTCATAAAGCCAGTAAGTGAAACAGAAGTCACTTTCTAACGTGTGGCAGAACACAAGGAATATGAAAGCATATAAAGGATTTAACAAAGTCAATGTAATGGATATCCCCCTTTGATTAAAAAACTCTGATTTTTGGAAGAAGCGGCTTGGTACATATCTATCATATTTGATTTTTTTCCAAAAAAAGCAGAGATGGAGAACAGAATTGCACAGATTGTTGATGATATAGATCAAGTATGGGTAGTAAGAAAACTAAAAGACTTCTGATTTGTTTTGGGTTCAGTCGTATTTAGTATTATAACAAATACCTTTGCACAAGACATCAGCATATGTCTTTTTTTTTTTTCTTTGCCAAAAACAGAGTGTTGGAAAGGTCAGAAAATAATACATAACTGTCCTAGTTTGAGAGCAGGATCCCAGTGTGATTTGCCATAAATTCCTGGGATGAAGTGGGCAGGGTATTAATGCCACTGTACAAGGCATTAGTAAACAGAATTAATGTCGATAGTTTTGATAACCTGTGTTTAAGAAAGAAGAATTCAAGGTGAAATGACTAGGGAGAACCTTATTAGCATAACCAGAGAAAAGAACAAGAGAAAATATCTTATGAGAAGAGATGATGTGAGTTTGTCTCCCTTAACACAGCAATTAAAAGCTGAGAGAAGATGTGATTGCTCCATAAATACACAAGGGGAGAGTAAATGCTGGGAAGGGAAAATAATTAGTTCAGCCAAAGAGCAATACTGAAACAAGAATGAATGGCTATAAACAAAAGGTGAAAACTGTTAGGAATTAGAAGATTTCTAACCTACAAATGTGAAAGTCTGAAACAGTTGTCCAGCTGACAAATATTCAAACTATTTTCAACAGAGAGATGGACAAATTTAGGGAGCTAGAGGTGGGCTATGCATCGTGGTTGTCTGTAACAGTAAGGATCTAGACTGAAGGACTCAAAAGGCCTGCTTCTGTCATGTGCCTAAGACATCTGGTAATTTTGTGCAGTACAGTAAATATTTACTTTCTTCAGGAAAAAGATCAGTATACATGAAGAAGGTAAGAAAGCCTATGCAGTTTCAGCATGTAACAGAAAGCACGCTGCAAATGAGGGCAAAGACCGAAGGTGAGCTAGTGGGCGGTAGGGCTGGCAAGAGTTTGCCATGTGTTGCATGTATTTACTGCAATACAAACCAAAGGCAGGGAGAACTACACACTTTGAATGCCAACCAGTTCCCACGTTGAACTTTACATGAGCTGCAACTGATTTCTAAGACACTGTACATAAAATGACTATTAAAGCAGCACTTACAGCAATAAGAAAAGCACCCCAGTGTCCTTGGAAGAAGCAGGGCAGTGCTGAAGGGAAGTTGAGCAGCCTGGTGCAGTGCAGGGTTATGAAGGGCCATATCGATATCAAGGCAGACCGAAGCAGAGCAACCCACACCCAGCAACCAGTACCACATCAGAGTCCAAGCTAGTTACAGAAGAGCTACCAACAGCCTTAACTTCCCTACAGCCCTCTGCCTAGGATTTTCTGTGGCTCCCCAGCTAGGATGATTATTCTCTGCCTTTGGTTTGCTCTCACATGGTAGCCTGGGCACCTATCCCCATCTGCTAATTAGGAACAAGGATACAAGCAGAACTGGCCTTCCCAGATGGACTATATATTGCCCTGTTTGACTGTCAGGTTTTCTGCATCACCTACCTCATCTGAAAGGGAATCTTTAAAAGAATGGTGCTTGAAGTTCTTAAAACTAGGTTGGGTTTGTTTGTTTGTTTGTAACTTTCATATTGTCCTGAAACAGGATGAAAACTTTCAAATACTACTGTAAAAACATTTAGGTCAAAATTTTCCCTGAAGTACTTCAATGATTTTCCATTTAATTTGATAACTTCTTACTGGTCCCTGGTAGGAAAAGATTCCTCAATGTCTTGTGCATTCTTTGACGTGTGGCTAATGCAACATGCTCTCCTAGGGGGTTATTTTTTACAACAATGACCTTCTGCTAGGAAAGCAAAATAACTCAATTAAAAAAAAACAAAAACAATGAAGGTCACACTGGTTTCCCTACCCAGCTAGGAAAATAAAGGAATGGAAAATATAAGTTGCATTTACAGTAACGTATGGGAACTTAAAGAGTATCATGGGGAAAACTCATTGATATGGCAGAATTTCTTTTTAGGATGCCTCTGGAGCAAGAAGTGATGAAGTTATTAAAATTTGTAAAATATATTAATCAGTCATCTGTCAGAGCGTTCAGTCTGAAGGAACGAATGCTGTCTGGGCAGAATGAAGCAGCAATGGGAATCATAGTCCCTGGTTTGTCACTGCTTCTTGTCTGATTTTGGAGAAGTTACATCTCAACCAAGTAGTGTAGAAATAGCTAAGCACAAGAAGCAGCGTAGGACTTTTCTCTTCGAGTGCCAATGTTAGGTATTAGAGTGCTGTCAGTAACCCCTGCCACAGAGTAAGTAGACCCATCCTGAAGCCACAGTGCTCCTCTCATTAGCAATCCACCCCAGGTACTCCCTTTCACAGCAGCCAAATTCAATGATCACTCCTTGGGGAGAATTTCAGGGCAGCCAGCATCGCAGGGGTTATCAGTCAAGTGACAGCTCCGAATGTATGAGCTGTAAATATTTCCAGCTTTCTACAACAAATTAATAAGAAAGCTCCTTCCTCCTTCCTTACATGTTCATGCCAGAATCAAACACCAGCTGACCTTTATCGCTCTAAGCCTTATCTTTTTTTTCTGTTGCAAAACTGTCTTGCTGCTTACTTACTTCAGAATAATAACAGTGAGACACAATTCATTAGTGTCTGTAAATTGCTTGGAGGTGCTGGGATGAGAGGAGCTACAGAAGAGAGTGGAGTATCTTCTTCATTAGAATTATGAGATGGTGTCATTAAGAGAGTTTTCTGGAAACAGTTTAATTCACCACAGGCTTTCTAGAGCAACAGTCCTGGGAATCTCATACAAAAGAGTGATGGTAGATGCTTCTTTCCAATAATATGCCCCTTAAGAATACGCCCCTTCCAAAATTTGCTTTCAGGAATGCATCTCATCCAAAATTTGGGATTTCTCTTGATCAGGAAATTTAAATGTGGTCTCTTTGACACACCTCACAGATATGAAGTAGTTGAGTTTTCAGTCATAACTCCAGAAGTCTTCAGCCCACATCTCATAAATACACAAAACCATACTCTTGCTCATTTAACTGTAGTCAGATATGTTGATAGACAAATTTTAGGTAGCCCTCTCCCTGCTGCAGAGTTTCAAGTTAGGATTCTGAAGTCCTGTCTCCCTGCACTTCAACGCCTCCAGCCAGGCTCCATTATGAAAAGCTACCATTTCCAGAGAGGAATGACTGTAAGGAAGAACTGAATGGGGAGAGGAGCTGAGAGCCTTCAAGAATTCCAGATGAAATTCTTGGCATGTTTTGTTTGGGAACATTCAACCTTGAGAACGGCTGACTCCTTCGGACTGCGCGGACAGCGGCAGCGGCAGCTGCTGCAGTAAGAGCGGTTTTTTTCTCTGATTTCTGGGCGGATTGAGGCGAGACGGGGCTTTGCCGGGGACGGTGAAGCCGAGGAGAGAGAGCGGGACCCGGAACTGAGAGGGAATCTCGCGAGGCGGGAGCGAGTGACGTAGGCGAGGAGGAAGCCGGCAGCGCGCGGAACTCAAAAGCGGCCTCAGCCATCTGGCTCTTGAGAGCGGCGCGAGCGTGGGGGAGCGGAGGACCTGCTGGACGCTGGTGATCCGCGGGCACAGCGGGTGTTACTGCTGGCTCAGGGAGGGCGAGGATCGCAGACCCTGGGCATAAGAGGTGAAGGAGTGGTTATTGGTCAATTCTTTTCTATTTTTTGGATCATTTTTCTTTCCTTTTTTTTTTTTTTTTTTTCTTTCTTCCCCATTATGGTTGCCACCAGACAGAAAGCCACCACGAGGAGGAGTGTGGGGACCCAAACAGTGCTCCAGCACAAGGACGCAGCTGTGCAGGCTGCCGGCTGCAGGGAGTGCCTGAGCCTGTGCTTCCCAGAGGCTGCATCTGACAGTGCCTGTGTGAGGTGCGGTCAGTTGGATGATCTCCTCCATCTTGTGGTAGAGCTAAAAGAAGAAGTGGAGAGGCTGAGGAGCATTAGGGAGTGTGAAAGAGAGATAGATTGGTGGAGCCAGTCCCTGACGCACACATAGCACTCTCCACATGCAACAGGGGATCCCCTCCCCTCTGGCCATGAGGTCAAAGGAGGGGACCAAGGTGATGAGGAGGAATGGAAACGAGTCCTGGCTCGGAGAGGAAGGCGGGTCCCTGCCCAGCCTCCCTCATCTGCTCAGTTGCCTCTACAGAACAGGTACAGTGCTCTGGAAGAGGAGAGCCATGGAAAAGAAGAGGTGAATGAATGTGGAGACGTAAGGTTGACTTCGCTGACCAAGTCAGACCCATGCATCAGGACTAGTTCAACTAAAAAGAAAAGGAGGGTAGTTGTCATTGGTGACTCCATCCTGAGGGGAACAGAGGGTCCCATTTGCCGTCCAGACCCAGTCCACAGGGAAGTCTGTTGCCTCCCTGGAGCTCGGATTAGGGACATTACTAAAAAACTTTCCAGGCTGGTGAGTCCCACTGATTATTACCCATTGTTGATTGTCCAGGCTGGTAGTGATGAGATCAATCAGAGAAGTACTCAGAGAATTAAAAAGGACTTTAAGTTGTTAGGCCAGGTGATCAAAGGATCGGGGGCACAGGTAGTTTTCTCATCTATCCCTTTAGTAGGTGACAGGAATAGTGAAAGGAAAAGAAAAGTACATGCAGTTAATGCATGGCTCAAAGACTGGTGCCTCCAGCAATGTTTTGGGTATTATGATCACGGGGAAGTTTATGCAGTACTGGGCATGAGAGATATAGATGGTGTAGAGCTGTCTAAGAGAGGGAGGAGAATACTTGCTGGAGAGTTGGCGGGATTAATAGATAGCGCTTTAAACTAAGTTGGAAGGGGGAAGGGGATAAAACCCAAGTCTCTACACATGAGCCAAGGGGAAGTATCCCAGGGTTAGGCATAAAAGGCACAAGCAACGGTAACAGATGCTCCATTAAATCTCTGAAGTGTCTGTATACCAATGCAAGAAGCATGGGGAATAAGCAGGGAGAATTAGAAGTCTATGTGCAGCTGGAGAACTATGATCTTATTGCAATTACAGAGACGTGGTGGGACAGCTCACATAACTGGAATGTGGGCCTTGATGGTTATGTTCTTTTTAGGAAAGACAGGTCGATGAGGTGACGTGGGGGAGTTGCTCTGTACGTGAGAGAGCAACTGAAGTGTATTGAGATCCATCCAGGGGCAGATGAGGAGCAAGTAGAGAGTTTGTGGGTAAGAATTAAGGGGCAGGCTAGCTTAGGTGATACTGTGGTGGGTGTCTACTATAGACCACCTGATCAGGAGGAGGAAGTTGATGAGGCCTTTTACAGGCAGATGACAGCAGCTTCTCAGTCCCAGGCCCTGGTTCTCATGGGGGATTTCAACTACCCAGATGTTTGCTGGAAGTCCCACACAGCCAGCCATCCTCAGTCCAGGAGGTTCCTCCAGTGCATCGATGATAACTTTTTGATGCAAATGGTGGATGAGCCAACCAGGAGAGGAGCGCTGCTGGACCTTGTGTTCACCAACAGGGAAGGTCTGGTTGAAGCAGTGAAGGTTGAGGGCAACCTTGGCTGCAGCGACCATGAGATAGTGGAGTTCAGGATCCTGTGCGGTAAAAACAGAATAGCAAGCAGGATCGCAACTCTGGACTTCAGAAGGGCCAACTTTGGCCTCTTCAAGCAATTGCTGGGGGATACCCCTTGGGACAGGGAGCTGCAAGGTAAAGGGGCCCAAGAGAGTTGGTTGGCATTCAAAGACCATTTCTTTGAGGCTCAGGATCAGTGCATCCCATCAGGTAGGAAATCAAGAAAGAGATCCAGGAGACCTGCTTGGTTAACCAGGGATCTGCTGGGCAGACTCAGGTGGAAAGGGAGGGTGTTTAAATTGTGGAAGGAAGGGCTGGCCACTTGGGTGGAGTACAGGGCAGCTGTCAGGGAGTGCAGGGAGGCAATCAGAAAAGCTAAGGCCTCCTTGGAGTTAAAACTTGCAAGGGAGGTCAAAGACAACAGAAAGGGCTTCTTCAAATACATTACTGACAAAACTAATACTAGAGGCAATGTAGGCTCTCTGTTGAATGAGGTGGGTGTCCTGGAGACAGAGGACAGAAAGAAGGCAGAGTTGCTGAATGCCTTCTTTGCCTCTGTCTACACTGTTGGAGACCGTCCTCTGGGGCCTCAGGGCACTGAGGCTCCTGAGGAAGTCATGACAAAGGAGGAGTCTGCCCTGATTGATGAGGAGTGGGTTAAGGATCAGTTTGAACACTTGGACATTCATAAATCCATGGGCCCTGATGGGATGCACCCACGGGTGCTGAGGGAGCTGGCGGGAGTCATTGCTAGGCCACTCTCCATCATCTTTGGTAAGTCATGGGTGACAGGTGAGGTGCCTGAAGACTGGAGGAAAGCGAATGTCACTCCAGTCTATAAGAAGGGCAGGAAGGATGACCCGAGTAACTACAGACCGGTCAGCCTCACCTCCATCCCTGGAAAGGTGATGGAACATCTTATCCTTGACACTGTCTCTAGGCATATCAAGGATAAGAAGGTTATTAGGAGCAGTCAGCATGGCTTTGCCAAGGGGAAGTCATGTTTGACCAACCTGATAGCCTTTTATGAAGACATAACCAGGTGGATGGATGTTGGCCATGCAGTGGACGTGGTCTACCTGGACATCAGCAAGGCCTTTGACACCGTCTCCCACAGCATCCTCATAGGTAAACTGAGGAAGTGTGGTCTGGATGACCAAGTAGTGAGGTGGGTCGAGAACTGGTTGAAGGGAAGAAGCCAGAGGGTTGTGGTCAATGGGGCTGAGTCTGGCTGGATGCCTGTGTCTAGTGGGGTCCCTCAGGGGTCAGTGCTTGGGCCGGTGCTGTTTAATATATTTATCAATGATCTGGATGAGGGATTAGAGAATGTTGTCAGCAAGTTTGCTGATGATACGAAGTTGGGAGGAATGGTTGACACACCAGAAGGCTGTGCAGTCATTCAGAGAGACCTAGACAGGCTGGAGGGCTGGGCGGGGAGAAATCTTATGAAGTTTAATAAGGGCAAGTGTAGAGTTTTGCACTTGGGAAAAAATAACCCCATGTGCCAATATAGGTTGGGGACTGCCCTGCTGGAGAGCAGTGCAGGGGAAAGGGACCTGGGGGTTCTAGTGGACAGCAGGATGACCATGAGCCAGCAGTGTGCCCTCGTGGCCAAGAAGGCCAATGGCATCCTGGGGTGTATTAGAAGGGGAGTAGCAAGTAGGTCAAGAGAGGTCCTCCTGCCCCTCTACTCTGCCCTGGTGAGGCCACATCTGGAATATTGTGTCCAGTTCTGGGCCCCTCAGTTCAAGAGAGACAGGGAGCTGCTTGAGAGAGTCCAGCACAGAGCCACAAAGATGGTGAAGGGAGTGGAGCATCTCCCTTATGAGGAAAGGCTGAAGGAGCTGAGTCTCTTTAGCTTGGAGAAGAGGAGGCTGAGGGGTGACCTCATTAATGTTTATAAATATGTCAAGGGGGAATGTCAGGAGGACGGAGCCAGGCTCTTTTCAGCGGCATCCACTGACAAGACAAGGGGCAATGGGTGGAAGCTGGAACACAGGAGGTTCCAGAAAAATATGAGGAAAAACTTTTTTACTGTGAGGGTGACCGAGCACTGGAACCGGCTGCCCAGGGAGGTTGTGGAATCTCCTTCTCTTGAGACATTCAAAACCCGCCTGGACGCGTTCCTGTGCGCTCTATTGTAGGTGATCCTGCTCTGGCAGGGGGGTTGGACTAGATGATCTTTAAGGTCCCTTCCAACCTTTAACATTCTGTGATTCTGTGATTCTGTGAAATGCTTAAATAAAACCCAACATCAGGATTACTGATGAAGACCTGGAGGATCCACATTGCAGTTGGCTGATATACAGGCTGCTGTGCAACCTCTATTTCGTGTGTGCAAGTTCTGTGCCTGAACTCTGCCATAAGGGGACAGAGGTTAATGCAAAGGGTGAATTAGGGGCAGTGGCCAATTAAATTGGCTTGCTGTAGTAGGTGGGTCTCTTGGGGCAGATGTGTGTATCTGATAGGCCACACAGCTTATTTCAGTTCATGGAAGTACTGCATGCCATAGGTAGGCTCCCATGGTGAGGAGAGTGGGGCTTGTATAAATGAACATATGGTGTTTTCAATGGTGTTTATATAGGAAGACTAGATTTGGAAGGGTTAAACCCTTCCAAAACTGCACAGGGAAGCTCTAGAAAAGAAAACGTGTTTTGTTTTTTTTTTTCTTTCTAAAAAACAGTTTGAATTTAAAAAAACATTGGAAATTTTCACCAGAAACGTGATTTCTGCAAGCACTGCTTTACAGAAAAATTTATGCTTTATCCAACTACCTCCTTTCTAAGCAATCCTATTTGTTGTCAGCTGACCATCCAGCTATAAAAATAATGGGGTTCTGTAGATTTACTGATGTATGTTAAAACTGAGGCTTCAGGTAATTCTACATCTCTGCCAACTGTTCCATGAATGGTGACAAGTACAAGCCTGCCAGAGGAGCAGCTTGATAAATGGAATAACTAAAGATTTCAGCCACATTCATAGTAGTATTTTATCACAGTTTTTTTTCATTATAGTCTTCCTTGTCAGCTGTTTGGAAAAGCTATTTCTTAAACCACAGAAACATGCTCTTTCCTTCCTTCTTGTATTGCCCCTCTCCTCAGAGATGGCAATTTGGGGCTTTGCTGAAGGTACATGAAGTTACTCTTCAAGATACTGCAAATTCCACCTCCTTTTCTTAGAAATCTAGAGTTAGAAAATAATCTGTAAAGTTATTAGTTTTTAAGAAGCTCCAAGACAGCACACCAGGAAAATAATTTAATGATCATTCCTAGTGACAACTCTTGTGCTCAGAATAAAATACGCAGTATCAAACTCCTTTTCAAACACTTGAAGCTAAGAATATTTATAGACTGAATGATTTGTTTCCCTAATGCATTCACCAAGTGCTGCAAGCTGATTAAAACACTGGATATTGTAGAACTTTTCAGCTCCTCATCTACAGAGCTAAGCTTGTGCATCATTAACCATATATTACAGGTACATACAGGTATTTCACACGTAAGGAAAGAAGGAAATAGAATTTGCATGGTCTGCTGGCAGGACACTGATTTCAACATTGTCGTTTTGGAACTGTAAAAAGTAAAGAAATCAAGAACAGGTTTCATAGGAAGACATAACCAGTTGGATGGATGGTAGCCATGCAGTGAATGTGGTCTATCTGGATATCAGCAAGGCCTGTGACACTGTCTCCCACAGCATCCTCATAGGTAAACTGAGGAAGTGTGGTCTGGATGACCAAGTAGTGAGGTGGGTCGAGAACTGGTTGAAGGGAAGAAGCCAGAGAGTTGTGGTCAATGGGGTCAAGTCTGACTGGATGCCTGTGTCTAGTGGGGTCCCTAAGGGGTCAGTGCTCAGGCCGGTGCTTTTCAATATATTTATCGATGACCTGGACGAGGGATTAGAGAGTGTTATCAGCAAGTTTGCTGATGATACAAAATTGGGAGGAGTGGTTGACACACCAGAAGGATGTGCAGCCATTCAGAGAGACTTAGACAGGCTGGAAGGCTGGGCAGGGAGAAATCTTACGCGGTTCAACAAGGGCAAGTGTAGAGTTTTGCACTTGAGAAGAAATAACCCCATGTGTCAGTATAGGTTGGGGACTGACCTGCTGGAGAGCAGCGCAGGGGAAAGGGACCTGGGGGTTCTAGTGGACAGCAGGATGACCATGAGCCAGCAATGTGCCCTCGTGGCCAAGAAGGCCAATGGCATCCTGGGGTGTATTAGAAGGGGAGTAGCAAGTAGGTCAAGAGAGGTCCTCCTGCCCGTCTACTCTGCCCTGGTGAGGCCGCATCTGGAATATTATGTCCAGTTCTGGGCCCCTCAGTTCAAGAGAGACAGGGAACTGCTTGAGAGAGTCCAGCACAGAGCCACAAAGATGATTAAGGGAGGAGATGAGGAAAGGCTGAAGGAGCTGAGTCTCTTTAGCTTGGAGAAGAGGAGGCTGAGGGGTGACCTCATTAATGTTTATAAATATGTGAAGGGGGAGTGTCAGGAGGACGGAGCCAGGCTCTTTTCAGCGGTGTCCACTGACAAGACAAGGGGCAATGGGTGGAAGCTGGAACACAGGAGGTTCCATAAAAATATGAGGAAAAACTTTTTCACTGTGAGGGTGACCGAGCACTGGAACCGGCTGCCCAGGGAGGTTGTGGAGTCTCCTACTTTGGAGATATTCAAAACCTGCCTGGACATGTTCCTGTGCGCTCTGCTGTAGGTGGTCCTGCTCTGGCAGGGGGGTTGGACTAGATGATCTTTGAGGTCCCTTCCAACCTCTAACATTCTGTGATTCTGTGGTTCTGTGACATTCTTCCCCAACGGGAAGTGCACCTGCAGGAGAAGGCAGTGACCAGACAAAAGCAATGCATCCACTGTTTGAAGCGCAGCAGCTTGCAGTAAATAGGTGATGACAGCCATTATGCAAAAACTTTAATACAAAACAGCCGTTCTTCTAGAGAATATGATGGGTTAGCTAGAAAGCAGCTTCACAAAGGAAACCTTCCTCAGGGGTAATGCTGTGATTACCTTACTGAGTTAACTTTATGTTCCCACTAAGAAAGAAATGCACTTATTAATTTTACTAGACTTCTGTAAAGGTGAAGCAGACTTTTAAGAAGCAGCAGTCTACTGTAAGCCATCTAAGGAAATTCTGAAACTTTACTTTTCATTTGAATGTATTCTAAAACACCACAAATGCACACTAGAATGAAACAAACATGAAAACGGTATAAAACAAATGTTCATTACAAAATCACGCAATTCTGAGGAGAGAATGAGTTTCTCGTTGTTACTAACCCCATTGTATTCAACTCTTTTTGAGCTGTGACTGATAGAACATTTAAGTCAGAGAAAGGCCTATTTTGGGGGCTCTGAAAATTTCAAGCAATAGTTTCCAGGACAGAAAGGGTAGAGTGAATGCAATTAGAACAAATGAATGGCTTTGTGCTTCTTAGCAAATACAGGCAGACTGGTTTTAATCAAGAGTATTTTACTATTTTAAACAGCAACAGTACATTTGACCTTACAGACTGGTTTTATAGATGATATTTCAATTTCTGCCATTGAGAATTTGTAATCTAAGGTTTAGATTCAGGGACATGAGGCAGAGGTTGAATTTATGCATATGCCAGATCACAGCAAAGTCAGTGAATCTCAAGAATAGGTTTAAAATTAAACTACTGTTTAATGATATTCTGGGTATACTGCCACATGTTTTCTTGAACTGGTGCATCTATTCAGCAAGCCACAGCTGTATGTTTATTATCTAAATTGTGTTGAGTTCAAAAGAATTACAGTCACTGCCAAGTCACCTTTATTCATTGTTATTGTCACCTTTTAGTTAAGTGAACAGCATGGCTGGCCTGATGATTACAGTAGCAGAGAACATGTTGCACACCCTAGAAGAGCCAGAAGCACTGGCGGTGCCCACCTCAGATGTACTTAAATTCAAAGTGAAATTAGAAATAGCTGCCACTTCATTATTAAAGGACTGTGCCCCCTATTAATACAAATGAGACTATTCCCTGTGACTCAGTAGGAGCTATTTTGATTTGCACCAGTTGCAGATTATAGAAAATTGGGATTAAGTAACATCAGCCAAATTCCCTGCAGAAAGAGGGAAAGAAGCTGTCACCCACTTGGAACTTGGCACTTCACTTTTACCCAGAGGGAAAATTTAGTTACATTTTAAAGGGGCCTGCTGGTGGTTTCTAAATCTCTACACTTCAGTTTATGTGTTTAGACTTCGGGAAGTGCTGAAAATGGATTTCTGTTTTTAAATTAGATGTGAACGTGTAAATCACATTGAATCTGCGTAAAAATAGATTACTGGGGTAGGCGAGCAATTTCCTCTCTTTCAACACTAGTGACTTTTGATGCTGACTTTTGTGCTAGGTCCCTGGTGTCCATGGGTACCTCCTGCAGCAAAAGGGAGCACAGAAGCTTTTCCTGGTGCTGAAGTGCAAGGAGGCAGGTTTCTGCACTCCCGTAACTCTGCTGCTGTAATGTGCTGCTAGAGGCTGTAATAACTGCCACACGCACTGCAGGCCTGTCACCGCTCCTGTTTATGGCAGGGTAAACCAGGTCGAGGGAGAACAAAGGAGACATAAAACACATTTCCTCCCGTAATTCAGCCACTTCAGTCTCACTAGGCAGAATTCAGGTATGGCTGAGGATTTTGGCAGCTTCCTTGGAAAGTTTGCCCCTGGGCCATTAAAAATGGTTTCAATAATAAAATTAATTTGCCTCTTGATATCATTATGCCCTCTTTCTCAGATCAGTGATTTTATTAACAGATAATGCTGATAAAGATTTATTTTTATGAGATTTTTTAGGACTTTTAAATATCATATGCAAGTTTTCAGCTTTTTGGCTCCTTACTGTGCTGATCAGGATACAGTTCAGTGGTTATGGCAGCGTTGGGTTGACAGCTGGACTATTAGAGGTCTTTTCCAACCTTAATGATTCTATGACTAGAATGGTCTCTCTTGTTTCTTTCTTTCCTCTATTTCCAAAACAACCGTGAGATAAAATAGAAAAGCACACACAGCTGAAGACACACACATTAAAGAAAAAAATCTGGCATGCAATTTTGGAAAATCTTTTCAGGTCAGTGTCATTTTTATAACTGATGTTACCAGCCCTGTCCCTCTTTGTGTTCTTCCCCTCAGTAAACAATTCAAATATACTTCATGTGCTTCTCCCACATAATCAACTGGAAAATATGTCAAATAGCTGGATTTGGAAGTTTTTCCAGAATTTAGTGATCTCACGTGTTTTACTGAATGATACACATTTCTTGAAACCTACTGTCTGACATGAACCTGCTTCAGGTTCCTAGAAGAGTGATGGGAAGCACATACTTACATTTCAGCTCCAGTTTGATGAAGTCAGTGTTCCCCAGATTCTCAAGAAAAACCCCGTCTGAGGCCGATGTTTTGAAATAGAAAGAAATGTCCGCACTGGTTTCCCCTTGGAAGGTGGAGAAATGAAGGTAGGATGAAGAAGTAACAAAAGAAGCAGCATTCCAGTAGTTCCCTGCATGGGGTAGACAGGAAAAGACATGTTTCAGTGCTCCCTTGAAACCATCTGAAAAGTTGAAGCTTTTAATGTCAATCTATGCTACAGTACTGCCTATGCTGAAAAAAAACCCCAAAGCACCTTGATTCTACTATCTCTTTTTTTTTTTTTCTTTTCTGAATATGGTGTGTCTGTTTCTAGAAGGTAGAGCAAGGTAATGTTACATTTACTTTCAATTTCCTAATCTATCATTTTCAGTTGTACAGAAATGTGTTGCTGCTACATATTTAGTATGGTAACACTGAATTCATGGGAGATCAGACAGATGGGCAAAACACTAATTTGGTGACTGCCTCACCCCAGGGACATGTTTAGCTTTCATACGTTGCCTTCTGTGTAACTTACGTGTCTTCAAATCTACTCTATACAACTACACACACTTCTGAAAATGTAACCATGTCTATTAGATGTCTATTAATGTATATCACAGGAAAAATCCAATAAATGAAGCTCAGCAATACAGATATAATTAACATATGCACCGAACAGTCCTCTAATACATTTCCATTAGAGAAACATGGTAATAATATTCAGGAACTATAACAGTACTTTAGCTAGCATGCCAGTGAAGATTCTGAGCA
This sequence comes from Trogon surrucura, assembly GCA_020746105.1. Classification (NCBI taxonomy): domain Eukaryota; kingdom Metazoa; phylum Chordata; class Aves; order Trogoniformes; family Trogonidae; genus Trogon; species Trogon surrucura. The sequence continues at coordinate 24,765,890 of CM036622.1, read as the reverse complement.
AGGTAGCATTACATTGAAAAGACATTTGTAAGATATAGGGAATATGGTAAGCCAATAAGAGACAGAAACAGCTAATTCTAGTTTCATCAGGATGCTTATGTACCCTGACTAATAAATTTATTAAAATATCACTCATTAACTCACCTCATCTGAGTCCTTCGTATTCCAGTGAATAAACACAACAAGCAACTACATTCCATTCCAGTTAAAACTCCCAGAGATGAGTTTTCCATTATTTGATTACTGAACTAGGTGATAATGCTATTATTTCTCTGGTTAGCACTGGATGAATATGAATGAGCACGCCGAAGTTCCACAAACTCAACACTGCTTATATATAACACCACTGGCTCACACCCAAGTCCAAAGTGTTATAATTTGTGTAATTTATTAGTCTCCATTCAAATTTAAATTAGACATCTGAATTAACAGAAGACGGCTTTAGATTTAAACACATGCATACGATGGCCTTCCATATTTCAATCCCCTCCATTTAATTCTGTCTCTCTCAAGAATGCACAATGAGGGGCTTAGGAAAAAGAAGCAGCTTTCCATTTACTTTAATGCATCCCAGGAGGAAATTTGTAACTGAGATTTTGTGGGTATGTGTGTACATGCACGTGTGAGCAGTGAAAACGAGATGAAAAGGCCATTCATAACTCGGATATACAGATATGTGAATTAAGTAGTTAGACTAGGTCAACTGGTTTTCAGCATGTATTACTATTTACCCAATTTAGACAAATTGTTGATTTTCAGACTGAACATTATTAATGATTTCTATAGAATCTTCATATCATAAACAAGCTTGGGTAAGAAAAGTCTGCTAACTAATCACAAGATCTTTCTCTGAAAATACACCTAGTAATAAAGCAACACCGATAAAAAAGGTCTAGAATTTTATTTTTATTCATGGTCTCGGGTCTCTTTCCATCTGTCACTTTTCAGAGTGCTCCCTATGTGTTAGGGTTGCTTATGGTTTAGGTGCATGAGTGCTTTGTCAAAAATTTATTAGTGTTGGATCCAGATGATCCAGATTGACTTCCATATACATTTTCCCACTTGCACATGTACCTGGTCATCTACACTTCCTTCTCCTGGGAGCTACAAATATGCTAGGTGCTGGCAGACTCTCAAACAGGCTTATTCCATTTGCTGAATAAACTCACATGGAATAAGGAGAACTTTGACCAAAAGACAGGAATATATTAACAAAGGCTTGTTAAGGAACTAATTTAGCTGCCCTGAATAATCTTGTAGAAATGCTTGCATGTCTTTACAAATTAAGGAAGTATTTTAGTCCTCTAGCTTTACATTCTCTAAATATTACCCAGATTATAAGCCTAAAACACAAAGAACACATGACAAGCAAAAGACTTGTGAGAGCAGCAGGGAACTTACTACAAAATTCAAGTACTAATGGAGACAAAATACCTCTTCAGTGAGAATGGCTCCCCAGCTACCTCATTCCCCCAGATGAGAGCAGGGTGAGAATGCAGCGGTGTCATCATCCAGCCAAACAGCGTGGCTGCAAACTGGCTTTGCTGTCAGGCCTCCATCTCTGCCTGGGGATGCTGGTTACAGACCAGCCTTGCTGCCAGGATTGCCCAGCCTGATGAAATTCAGTCATGGCAAGTGTAGAGTACTACATCTGGGGAAGAACAACCCCATGGATCAGTACAGGCTGGGTGCTGACCTGTTGGAGCGCAGCTCTCGGAAAAAGGACCTGGGAGTCCTGGTGGACAACAGGCTGACCGTGAGCCAACAATGTGCCCTCACAGCCAAGAAGGCCAATGGCATCCTGGTGTGCATCAAGAAGAGTGTGGCCAGCAGGTTGAGGGAGGTCAACTTCACCCCCTATTCTGCCCTGGTGAGGTTGCATTTGGAATACCGTGTCTAGTTCTGGGCTCCCTTGTTCAAGAAGGTCAGGGAACTACTGGAGAGGGTACAGAAAAGGACTACAAAGATTATTAGGGGACTAGAACACCTCTCTTATGAAGAAAGGCTGAGGGACTTGGGACTTTTTAGTCTGGAGAAGAGAAGACTGAGGGGGATCTTATTAATGTTTATAAATGTCTAAAGGGTGGGTGTCAGGAGGGTGGGGCCAGACTCTTCTCAGTAGTGTCCAATGACAGGACAAGGGGCAATGGTCACAAACTGGAAAACAGGAGGCTCAACCTAAACATAAGGAAATACCTTACTGTGAGGGTGACAGAGCACTGGAACAGGCTGCCCAGAGAGGTTGTGGAGTTTCCATCTCTGGAGACATTCAAAATCTGTCTGGGCATGTTCCTGTGGGGCTGCCCTAAGGTGATCCTGCTTTGGAAGGGGGTTGAGCTAGATGATTTATAGTGGTCCCTTCCAATCACTAATATTCTGAGATTCCGAGCCTGAACTACAAGTTAGACATCTATCCAAATTAGTCACTTCCACTGATGCATTGACAATGCCTCTGTTGAAATCATATTTTTGATAAAATTTTTGGTTTATTTTGTCAAGTCCTGTTACAATGAGACTCTAGTCTCTTAACTGTAGTCTCCACTGCAACATAGTACATTATTATCATTACAATTGCTGTTAAGGAAATCTGAGCAGGAGCTGCTAGATGAAACAGTTATTTATTTTGTAATATTTTATTAATTGTCTTGCAAACTTTAACAGAGGCTCAGTCTGCAGTTCTGGGACACTCTGGGTTAAATCCTTAACTATGACAGCATGTAACCAAAGTGCAGGTTTGCTTTAATAGGGAATTAATCTTCAGTTACATATGATCATTCATTTGTGTAGTCAGAGAAGAAGATTTCACTTTCTTAGTTTTTAAATGAAACATAGGTTTCAGAGTTTTTAAGATTGTTATTGGTTGCGGGTTTATCCAACAGGGTTCAGCCACTTGGCTAAGATTTCAAACTCTCACCACTGTACACTTACAAGTAGGACAACCACTACTGAGCACAATTACGGGGCCAGATAGGCAGATGGGTTCCCTTTAAAATCAAGCCACCATTTTATTGAAACAAAATCAATCAATTTTTGTTTAAAGCTACATCTAGTCTACTGAAGAGCCCCATCACTAAGGATTTTACATTCCATTTGAAATACTGAATTTGACTCTGGAGAAAGCCTTGGCTCCAGATGCCACTGGCGAGAGGATAAATCTGAACAGTGCAGACTCAATGGGAAAACCTGTAGCTTGAAAGAGACATTTTCAAAAATCATTCACAAGAAATTCCTATAAAGATAAAATCATGTTTTTGCACACTGGTATGCATTCACCTCAAAACACTTTCAGGGGAAAAAGACATTTTATTAGGAGTACAATGGAAATGTTTTGCTAAACATACATAATGATTTTTATAATGAAATTGTATCTTTTGATAAGAAAGGGTCTGCCTAAGGAAATCTTGAATAAAAATCCACTTTGCACACATTATTATTGTCACTTACTAGGAACCTTTGTCAGTCACTATGTCTCAAAATTTCTCATTGTCACATCTCTTTTCCTCAAATGGTTTGAAACCACAGGCATTTTTCTCCCACTTTAGGCTGAGCAAGCAATACACGGACGAAAATGGGACTGGGACTTAAATGTTATGGCAGCAGGGACGCCAAACTAACAGGATGTATGAAAGGAAGTTTATTTAGAAGGAACACTATAAATGCTAACTTTGTAATACTTTTTGTTAGTAATTATCATGTTGTGATTATTGCCTAGGGTAAGGTATAGGATACAGGTATAGGTATACGATATATATATATGGTATAGGATAATGGCATGCTTATAGGACATGATTGAGAAAGTCTCGCAAGAAATGCTCTTCTTTGCAAGAAAGTCAATCAAGCTAAGAGGAGTTGTATTTTTCAGAGACACAGTAGGCTTAAAAACATTGAGATGGGGAAGTCAGAAGGGCTTCTGTTTTGAAGATAGAAAGAAAGAGGTGCTCGAAGACACGCCATCTCTTTCTTTGCTCTTTCTCCTTCCTGATACCCAAAATACCATAAAAGCTAAGCAGAACTTTTTGTTGTAGATAATATATATAACATTATAATTTTATTTTCTCTGTAACTTCATCTGTATTCTGTAATTAAGGCCACAGCACTGTTGTTTCAAGCTTGCCTAGTGTTTAAATTTCATTTAAACCAATTAAACAGGTACAAAACATGCTGCTGTCAAGACACCAGACAGGCGTTTTCAGTTGTTTGCAACCCAAGATGAATGTGGAGATCCCCCAAATATGGCCATGTTTCTCACAAAGTTGCATGTTTCTTGGTGATGCTGTTAAGCCTTAGGGCATGAGGGGGATGCAGAGGCAGGCAAGGGACAAGCTGACCGCAGCCCCAGAGGAAAATCTGTCATAGATTTTTGCCTGGATCCAAGCAGGGGGCAGAACAATAGCTGTGCCAAAAATGCTTCAATGGCCCATATAACATTTCATGATTTGAATTTGTGTCAGTGTTGCTCACAGCTCTGGTTATCTGTGGTAGAAGTTAAAATCCAACTCATTAAGCTCCTGCAAAATAGTCTTACCTCTTTCTCATTAGTTTTGTTAACCCTGAGTTACTGTGTTCTATATAATTTGTATGGTACAAAGTATCTCTTCTAGTGCTCCATAAAGGCTCGGTCTCAGACAGAACGCTGCACTATAATTACAAACTTATATTTTTGCAAGAAGCACGATAGTCCGTACCTACAAAAGATCACCCAGACTACAAAGATTAATGAGAAGGAACACCTTAAATCTCAGATAAAAAGCTGAAGAAAGTTTTGGAGATTTTTCCCCATGAAGTCTCACCTCGGGGAAGAGGAAGTTGCCATAATACTGACAAGGACAAATTCACCTCATCCTGAGTTATGCAACATGGACTGACATCTTTTACTGTGCAGTAGCTCTGTAACTTGGTAACCAGAGTCACTGGGCTTATAGCAATCAGCCTTTCAGTTTCTCCCTTGCGATAGTTTTGTCCAGAACTCCCTTGCTAGTTCCCATCAAGATCTTCTTTCTTAGCATGATTGAAATTCATGCTTTAACACCATCAATTTCACTTTTACATTTAAACCCCATTGAAATGGATAATGGCAATTGCAGAACTGTAAAAGATGTCAGTACTTTTAGCCCTGCTAGGCAATAGCACTAGAGAACGAATGCTGCAATGTCAGGCAGCTCTTCTGTATTACAACAGACCAAAAATCTCCAGGGCCTTCATCTGCAGCAAAACAGATTTTCTATCAAAACCATTATGTGAATAAAGTGTAAGAATAGTCTCCTATTTCAGAGAGAAGATGGATGTGTGAATGGAAAACTGTTCTGTTCGACAAAGTAATGGATTGAGATTATCCATATAATTATGCTCAACAAATAAAGGTGTTTTTTGGCCCCTTCTTTCTCCATTCTGGGAGAGAGGACTCTATGCATGCACACTCAGACCAGTTTGGCTATCAGTACAGCAACAATCACAGCTTTTATTCATGTCTTCAGATCTGCACCATGAGTGGAATTGTCCATAATGAAATCCAAATTTACTGTTGAATTTTATCCAAGTTCCCTGTCAATGAAATGCAAGAGGGGAAGGAGGAAAGATATTCCAATCAAAGAAAGAAAGTTACAAGTTATTCAGGAAACAACAGTCAGACATAATTGACTGTGTCTCCCACTGAGTTGTACCTTATTTTGGAAGGTGTAACTGCAACCTCAAAGCAAGACAAACTCTTTTCTGTCAACAGTGTTGAGTGGGGCTGAGAGCATGGTCTCAATCTGGGCAGGAGTTGCGTGTGTTGGCAGGGAGAGGAGAGCAAGGATGGCAAGTTGTCAGCATCCTCAGTCCTTTGCTGTGAGGACTGTGATGCTGGTGCTTCTTCTTCCTCACTGAAGGGTCTGCTTGGTGTCATTTTTGGTTGTGCCAACATGCACTTACACCTTTGCTCTTCACTGGTCTGCAACTCTGTGACACATTTACTATGTTTTACTTTACTATATTTACTACACTTAATGTATGTATAATCTACTATGTATGATAAGTTTTGCATATATAGTTGAATTTCTGTGGTACTCCTGAAATCAGTTTTGCCCAGCTCCAGTCCTGAATTTATTTGATAGCAGGTGAGTTGTTTACAGCCCTGGGGTTCCCTGTATTGGTCAGCATCCAGCCTTGTATCCAGTGTCCATCCCTGTATTCCTCTGTCCTGAACCCTATGTTCCCACCTTTCAAGGCTGTTGCTATCGTACCAGGTATGTATTCCTCTGCACAGCACCATTATATTAGCTATTAGTATCTCATTCTGCCCAAAGTAACTACTTTTTACTAGCATCTATATAAAGATGTGATTATACCTTAAGAAGACAAGCAAAAGTAAACCAAACTTAGGCATAGCCTCCTGTCATTAGAAAAAAATGGTATTTCAGGTAAACCAAGTAAAACAATGCTTGAGGCAAGGCCTTGCATCCTCAGTACAATATCCACAGACTATAACAAGAAATGTCAGTATTGTATGTCCCAATTTACTTAATCAAAACATGCATCAAAAGAAATAAACTAAATGGAATTTACACAAGATGTTACTTAAGAGCAGAAAAGCTGTTGGACAACACACAGGAAAAATAATTGCCAAGTACCAGATGAACAGTGTATTAACACTGCGTAACAGCAAACTGGATTACACCCTTTCAGGCTAAATAAAAATATAGGTTAGATTTCAATTTTCAAAATAAAACCAGCTCTTTCAACAAAGTAACAAATGGAAGTCCAGAACAAAACCTGCTGAGAATATCAACACATCTAAATATGGAGTTAGCCAAACAGAAAAGTTAGCTCTGCTCTGGTGACTGTCACATTAAAGACAATGCATATTTTAAAGGATAAATGCTAGCTTTTAGAAAAAGCATATTTTTTTTTTTTTACAATTACCCCATCTCTAGCAGGCTGTAGCATTGTAACAGAATGCATTTAGGATAGAATAGAACATGACAAATCAGTTGGAAAGGACCTACAATGATCATCTAGTCCAACTCTCTGATCAATTCAGGGATGATAAAAAGTCAAAGTAAGGTTATTAAGGGCATTGTCCAAACACCTTTAAAACACTGACAGGCTCGGGACATCAACCACCTCTCCAGGAAGCCTGTTCAGGCTTTGACCATCCTCTGAGTAAAGAAATCCTTCCTCATGTCAAGTCTAAACCTTCTCTAGTGCAGCTTTGAACCATTCCCACGCATCACTAGGTACCAGGGAGAAGAGACCAGCACCTTCCTCTCCCGCTCCTCAGGAAGCTGTAGAGAGCAGTGAGGTCACCCCTCAGCCTCCTTCTCTCCAAACTAGACAAACTCTGAGTCCTCAGCTGCTCCTCAGAGGACATGCCTGCCAGCCCCTTCACCAGCTTTGGTGCTATCCTCTGGATGCATTCAAGCACCCTAACATCCTTCTTAAGTTGTGAGTCCTGGAACTGCACACAGTATTCCAGGTGAGACCACACCAACGCTAAATACAGCAAGATAATCATGTTATTGACCAGCTGGTCATGCTGTGTTTAGTGCACTCCAGGATGGGGTTTGCCCTCTTGGCTACCAGGGCACACTGCTGACTCCTGTGCAGTGCAGCATGCCCGTCCACCACCACCCCAGGTCCCTTTTGCTGGGCTGCTCTCCAGGCTCTCCTTTTCAAATTCAGACTTGTGCCTGACATTACTTGATCCTAGGTGCAGAACCTGGCATTTGAACTTGTTAAATTTAATTCTATTAATCATAGCCCAATGCTCCAATCTATCTAGATCCTCCTGAAAGGCCTCCTGCCTCTCAAGAGAGTCAACAGCACCTTCCAGTTTAGTATCAGCAAACTTATCAAAGGTGCATTCAACTCCTCCTTCTGGATTATTGATACCAATACTGAACAGAACTGCCCCAGAACTGAGCCCTGAGGAACAGCGCTGATGACTGGTCACCAGTCTGATGTAGACCCACTCACTGTGTCCTGGTTTGAGAGCCCCAGGATAAAAGTTCTCTGTTGCTTCTGGCACAGGGGGCAACCACAGCAGGGGAGGGGTGGCAGCTGTGCCTGTGGGGAGGGAAGGATGGACCAGGTGACCCAAATGGACCAATCACAGCATTCCTTCCCATGGTGCTCGGTATAAAGGGGCCCCTAAGAAGAGCCCTGGGGCATTTCTTGTTCTGGCTGGGCTGAGAGGATTGCCATTGGCTGTTCATTAGCTCTCCCGGTGCTGCTGGTGTTTCTGTCTCCGGTTTTCACACTGCAGAGGACCACTGTTTGTTGGTATAGGTCACCTCCCCCAGTCTTTTCAAGTGGGAGTGCCATGGCCACTCCAAGGCTTCATCTTCTTTTTTTGTGGGGGGCATCATTGGGACTCAGGGCTCAGCTGCTTCCATCTGCTGCTGAGCCCAGTCTAGGACTTCTGCTCAGGGCCTAATTGTCTTCTGGAAGGCCCAGCTTCTGGATTAACATATTTTCTTGTATCTTTGAATATACTTGCATACTGTATAATATCTGTAGTTCAACATCTTCACTGTTGTTGTTAGTGTTATTTTGTTTTTCATTAAACTAGTTCAATTTTTTCCAATCTCAAAGGCTCTCTCCCTATTTCCCTTGTTATCCTTCCCTAGGAGGGTGGTGGTGGGATCGCAGTGAGTGTCTGACAGAGCTTAGTGGCTGGCCCAGCCCTAAACTTTGATGGATTTACTGGCACCCAACGTGGGGTAAAGGAACCAATTTCATGTTTAATTTTTATTTGAAAGGTTGGAAAAAATTAATAGACACTAATACAGTTCTAAGTGAAATATTACACTATGTGCTTAGAGACTTTGGATTATGGTTGATTGTCACACTGCTTCCTGATCTGTCATATATGTTATCATATTAGCTAGGTCTTTTTAGTGTGCATTTATGGGTTTTTTTGGTCAGGGACTTTGGGTAAAGGGCATTGGTTTTCTATTGTGTTTAACACCATTCGCCTATTCTTGAATAAGCTGGATGGTGGCTTTACCTGGGTACCTTGGGCACTATTTGCTAAGTCTTATTGCTAATTAAACTTTAAGTTTTTTCATGGGAAATTATATTTTTCTTCTTTTCACCAAACTGAATCCACCAGTCTGGGAAATCGTTCTTCCTTTTTCAATTTGCTAACTTTATTATTGATTACCATTAATATGCTGTAGGAGTGGTTTATTATTAGTATGCATAGTTGTAGGTGTAACATAAAAAGAAACGCCACCACTCAGAATCTTTCAACAACCAGTAGTGATGACTCTCCACCCATAACAGCATAGGCTGGCCCTGTAATCAAAAGAAAGCAAACTTGGCCTTCTCATACCAAAGCCATGGAAAAGGCAAATTGGCCAGGAGAGAGCTCTGATGAAGACGACAGGCTGGGTCCTTCTAGTTTCACAAAAGCTGAAGCAGAGTGTCCTTCCAAAGCAGCCCTTCCTTCACTGGAGGAAGAGAAATCAGAGCAAGAGGTAACTACTCAATCCTTTTCTTTGAAAGACCTGTGGAACACAAGGAAGGACTTTGGCTGGTATGAAGGCGAGACACTTATCATTTGGCTGTTTCATTGCTGGCATAGTAGGGCTGACACAATAGTTTTAAGCTACAGAGAAGACAAACAGCTGGAAAGTTTGGCCAGAGACAGAGGAATCGACAAGGCTATTGCAAAGAAATATACACTCTCCATCCACGGAAGCGGCTCCTGGCATCTGTGAAGGGCAGATATCCCTTTAAAGATGATATGAAATGTTGCCCAAGCAAGTGGACCATGATGGAAAAAGTTACCAAATACCTAAGAGAGCTGGCTGTGTGAGAAGTGACTTATCGTGACTGGTGAGCAAATATTGACCCTGGTGAGATGTGCTGAAACTGACCCTTATTATGGAAGTTTGTGCAGAGTGCACTATTGATGTACTCCTACACACTGTCAGCAATGATCTGGGGAGGCTCTGACACCGATAACCCAATAGTAAATGAGATAGCTAACAGGGTATGCCAGTATGAGCACAGTCTTTCTCTCCCTTCTCCTATTGTTGCAGCCGTGGCAAGAATGGCTGAGGAGACAGTGGACAGATTGGACAAAATGACAGCAAAGTCAAACTATTCTCATGCCTGGACCCGTCTCCATCATGAGGACAAGATGTCCTCCTATGAGACCAATCTAAGAAAGATGAAATACGTCACAAGCTGATATGTGGTGCTATCTGCGTGACTGTGGAGAAGATATGAGAAGGTGAGATAAACAACCTACCTCTACCTTGTGGGCTTGAGTACGTGAGCTACTAGGGAGCATCCCTAGACAAGAAGACTTCTGGAAAATGGCTGCTCCAATCTGTAGGGAAAAGGGCTACAGTCCTAATCCTAACCAACTCACTGATGGCACTATAAGCTACAGAAACACACTTGTTGACAGTAAAAGATGTCTTAGAAATTAGAGGGGCCGGCCCTGCCTTCAGCCAGGTGGAAGAAAGGGATAACAGAGCTTATTGGATGGAGTGGATAGCCTTGCACATCAGAACCTCAGAAGTACTAAGCTTTGGCAGACACTGGTGCACAGTGCACCCCAATACCATCAAATTATGTAGGAAATTAATCCATCACCATCTGTGGAGTTACAGGAGTCTTGCAAGACCTGTCTGTATTAGAAGCTGACATGAGCTTAACCAGGTATAACTGGGAAACACATTCAATTTCGACTGACCTAGATGTCCCGTGCATCCTTGGCATAGACTTCATCTGGAAAGGATATTTTAAGGATCCAAAAAGGGTACAACCAGGCCCTTGGTGTAGCAGCACTGGAGACTGAGAGCAATAAGCAGCTGTCCACTTTTCACTGACTTTCAGACGACCCTTCCACTGCAGGCCTGATGAAGGTGAACGAACAAAAGGTGCTGATGGTGTCCATCATAGTCCATTGTTGGCAATACTGGACCAACAGAGACTCCCTGCTCCCCACACAAAACCCAATTTCTTGATTAGAGAGCCCAGGAGTCATCAGCAGGCCTCAGTCACCTTTCAACAGTCCAACACAGCCAGTGCAGAAGTTCGATGGGGAATGGAGGTTAACTATTGTGGTTTGAATGAAGTAACAGCACCCACAAGTGCTGCTGTACTGCACAGGCTGGAGCTCCAGTACGAACTGGAGTCCAAGGCAAATTGTATGCCATGACTGACATGGCCAATGCATTTTACTCCATTCCCTTAGCAGCAGAGTGAAGGGCACGGTTTGCTTTTGCCTTGAGAGTCATCCAATACACCTGGAATCAGTTGGCACAGAGAGTGGAAGTACAACTTGACTATTTGCCATGGACCGATCCAGATTGCACTGAAGAAGGGTGGAGCCCTGGAGCATCTTCCATACATTGATGACATCACTGGATGGGGTGACACAGTAGAGGAAGTTTTTGAAAAATATGGGAAGACAATCCACCTTTTGTTGGAGGCTGGGTTTGCCATTAGGATCTGTCAATACTATTAAAGACTGAGGCAAAAAAGTATTGAATGCCTCTGCTTTTCTTTATGCCTATTAGTCAGATGGCCATCTCCAACAAGTATCAGTCTGTTTTCTTTAGACTTTCTCTTATTATTAATATACTTTGAAAAGCCATTCTTTTTATCTGACAAAATACTGGCCAGTTTCAACTCCAGTTGAAACTTAGCCTTTCATATCTTCTCCCTGCATGAGCAAACCATGGCTCTATAACCTTCCTGCAAAGCCTGACTTTGCTTCCAGAGAACATACAATTTCTTTTTCCTCTTGAGCTCCATGAGAAGCTCCCTGTTCAGCCAAGCTGCTCTTCTGCCCCGCTTCTTGAATTAAAACACAGCAGAATTGCCTGCTCCTGTGGTTCTAACACGCGATTCTTAAAGACTCACCAGCAATTGTGGATGCCTAAGACCTCAAAAGCAGATTCCCAGGGTAGTCTGCTCAATGACTCTCCAAATAGCATAAAGTTTTCTCTCTTGATGTCCAGGGTAGCTACTCTGATATCCTCTCTTCCAACTACACTGAACATTTTAAATTCAATCATTTCATCATCATTATGGCCAAGAGAGCCACCTACCATCACGTCCCCTACAAGCCCTTGTCTCTTCACAGATAGCAAGTATCTGAGCTCATCCTTCCTGGTTGGCTCACTAAGTACCTGTGACAATATCTGCTACAAACTTCAAGAATTTCCAGGACCTGCTCACCACAGCATATTTTGTCTGATCTAAACCTGGTTCCTTCTAAAGAACGGGAGTGTCAAAAACCTTGAGAGATGGAGGGAATTTGACAGAATTGGGCTGACAGTCTGCCTTTGTTAGGATTTGCAGGAGGCTTGCAGGGGTCTAGACTTTCAAAGCCAGGAAGCGATCAATATGTTCAGATGCAGGCAAACAAGAAAGTACATCTGAACATAAAAACTGTGCTTCTAGTTTTTAATCTCTTTGATTTCTACAGTACACCTCAAACACTAAGTAATTCCTTGAGGCTTTTGTTCTGGAAGTTCACTGCCTACACACTTTCTGAAAGTGAAATCCTGAAGAAGGTTAACTATCTCTGTGCATTTGCGTGGTGATCTTCCACTGATGTCCTTGCAAACTCCAGCTTGCTCAGGGCTCAGCTTGAGGGGATCCTGTGGGAAGCTTCTATGGAGGATAAAGGACCTAGTGAGTGCTGAGAGTTTTTCAAGAATACTCTCCTAGATTCACAAAACCTATTCATCCCCTCTAAAGGTAAGGTAAGTAGTAGGTGAAGCAAGAGACTCCCTTGGCTCCCTCTGCCCAGACCCAGAACAACAAGATACCAGAAATGGAAAAGTGGAATATTACCAGTCAGAAAGTACAAGGGCACTGCCAAGGTATGCAGAGAAGCAGTTAGGAAAGCAAAAGCCCAGCTTGAACTGAAATCGGCCAGAGACATCAGAAACTTCAAGAACGAGTTCTTCAGGTACATTAACAACAAGCAGAAACAGAAAGAGAATATTGGCCCACTATTAGAAAGGAGAGGTGAATTAGTTATCAACAATGCTGAAAAGGTAGAGGTCCTCAACACCTTCACCTCTGTTTTTATCAGCACTGTTGGGTCCCAGGCTATGGGAACAAAAATCCAGGTTGACACAGACCTGCTGTCAGTGAAGGAAGAGTTGATGTGTCAACTATTACAGCAGCTTGGCCCGTACAAATTGATGGCCCAGATGCCATCCACCCGAGAGTGTTAAGAGAGCTGGACAATGTTATTTTGAGGCCACTCTCCACAATCTTTGAGAAGTCATGGAGATGGGGAGACATGCCTGAAGACTGGAAGGTCAGTGCCACATCTATCTGCAAGAAGGGTTCCAAGGAGGACCCAGATAATTATAGACCCATTAGCCTCACTTCAATCCCTCAGAAAGTTACGGAGCAAATCCTCCTGGGGACTACCACAAGTAAACTGGAAAATACGACTGGGAAAGGTCAACATGGATTCACCAGGGGCAGATCACGCTTAACAAATCTGATCGCCTTCTTGGCAAAGTGACCCACTTGTTGACACAGGGTGAGAAGTGGACATTGCATATCTGGACTTCTCCAAGGTTTTTGATACTGTCTCCTATAGATTCCTCCTTGAAAAACTGACACATTACAACCTAGACAGGTGGTCTCTATGTGGTGGGTGGGGAAGTGGCTGACAGGCTGCACCCAGAGGGTGGTCATAAATACTTCCTTCTCAAACTGGCAACCAGTCACAAGTGGGGTCCCCCAGGGATCAATTTTGGGCCCAATGCTGTTTAATAACTTCATAAATGATCTGGATGTTGGGAACAAGAGCACCCTGATGAAGTCTGCAGATGACATCAAAATAAGTGGGGAAGTTGACACTCCAGAAGGGAGAGCCACCCTCCAGGAAGACCTGGACAGGCTGGAGGAGTGGGTTAGCAGGAACCTTATGAAGTTCAGTGGGGACAAGTGTAAGTTCTTACACCCAGGAATACACAACCCAATAATGCAGCTCAAGCTGGGATCCATCTGGCTGGAGAGCAGCCCTGTAGAGAGGGACCTGTGGGTCTTGGCAGACAGCAGGCTCAACATGAGTGGAACAGTGGGCTGCAGCGGCAAAGAAAGCCAGCAGGATTCTGGGCTGCATTAACAAGGGCAACATCAGCAGACATAAAGAAGTCATCATACCAGTCGATGCTAGTCAGACCACACCTTGAGTACTGTGTTCAGTTTTTGTCCCTGCTATACAAAAAAACATGTGGACAGGCTGGAAATGGTCCAGAGAAGGGCCACGAGGACGATCAGAGGACTAGAAGACCTTCCATATGAAGAAAGTCTGAGAGAACTCTTTTTGTTCAGCCTTGAGAAGGGAAGGCTCAGAGGAGACCTTATTATCAGGTACCAGTATGTAAAGGGTGGCTACTAAGAAGATAGAGACTCCCTTTTTACCAGAAGTCACATGGAAAAGACAAGGAATAATGGGTAAAAGTTGCTCCTGGGGAAATTCCGACTGGACTCCAGAGGAAAATTTTTCACCATGAGAGCAACTAGATGTTGGAATAGTCTTCCAAGAGAAGTGGTAGATTCCCCAATCTTAGACAGCTTCAAGTCTCAGCTTGACAGAGTGCTGGGCCATCTCTTTTAAACTGTATTTCTTTATCTTAAAGGGTTGGGCTACATCATCCTTGAGGTCTCTTCCAACCTGGTAATCCATGATTCCATGATTCTTGCCTCCTCTTGTTGTGGGAAGGTTGGTTGATCTCCACACCTAGTCCTTCACCACCTCTTCTTTTACTGCGAATCCCAGAAGTCCTGCATGGCTGCCACTGCTGTAACAATGGTTGACCTCCTTACAGAATTTGTCACCTTTTCACACAGGCTTAGGGTCTAAAGCCCCAAACACCTTTATGCAGAACAAGACACTGAGGAGAAGGTGTCTTTCAGTAATTACAAATGCAGGCTAGCCTTAAATTGCTTATTTAGAAATGAAAGAGTCTCTGCCCTGCTGTTTGGGATCAGCATGAGCGCTATGGTAATGAAATACATAAACCAGTTTACATTAAAATTGCAGTAAGATGGATAGCAGTTTATCTCCTTGCTTTTATAAATTATCTATTTCATAAAGATTCTCAAGTGACATAACACTCACAAGACATAGATCAATGTTTATAAACACAGATGCTAAAGTTTGCTTTACTCTGCCAGTCACCATATTTGCTGGGTGAGGGAAAAGTGCAATCACATTTATCAGTGAAATGCTGGAGTCAATGAAACAGATTCAGTGATGCAGAAAAGTTTCCAGTACCTGCTGTGTTACCAGCAATCATCCCTGGAAGATAATTTTTCAAAAGTCTTGCCTCCTGGTCACAATGTCTAATGCCAATGCATACCCTGTCACTGCTGGCATCATTACTTTCATCCATCTGAAGAATGAAAGGTCCTGATCTGGCATGGTTTACAATCTGGAGCTATGTAATGTACTGATGGAGCTTAATGATGCATGTAAAACTGGTGTCCTTTCAAGGGAATTTTTTTAAACAATAACTGACCTGCGAACATCAGCTTGATCACCCCTGTGCCACAGTCAACATAGTGTGTAGGAACCCTGCCATGATGCCAGAATGGTAAACATTAAATACAGGAACCTGCTGTTGTCCACAAACCATGTCACTAATGACGAGGATCTGAGTCTCTATCGCCTCGTATTGCCTAGGCTTGAGTGGTTATAGCTGTACACAGAAATCATAATAGCTCACCATTCCCAAATGGCAATACTGCACAACCACCATATGTTCCGCACGCGACTGTGAGGATGTAAGGCAAAGACACAAGGACAATAATGTAAGAAAACAGTGATCTTTTTTTAACAGCTCCATTCCTCTGTGGTACTAAATTTGTTCCTTGTGTGATCTGCCCTAAAGAGTAGTTCTCAGAACCCTCCTTTCTGCTCTCCAGATTCTTGGCTAGGTATGTGGACAATGAGATGCAGCTCTAGATCTCAGCAGAGGCATTGCACTGTCCCAACACCATGGGGACAACATGATACAATAACCATTCCTATTTCTGCCATTCCCATTTGCTACATCTATGCAGCTCTCACCCTCTGTATTATCTCATTTCTGGAGGAAAGTTTCTCTGCTCATGGTGATATTTTCATTTCTAAGTGTGGCTTCAAAGTCACCAGTATTTGGCTATGGATCTGGCCTCAGTGTTCTGGCTCCTTGAGCATTTGATTTATGTTGTCCTTGAGCAGCTCCACTTTCACAATGGAAAATGTTCTTCAGAATTAGAATGTAAGATGGAATTTAGTCTCGATGTAGCACATTAAGTATTATTCATAGAATTGATTCCAGAATTACCTGTTATTCACAGAGATCATCAAATTATTTTGCTTGATCTTCTACTACTGGATGAATTTTAGAGTCTTCTGAACTAAAACTGAGGATATTTAACTGATAAGATCTGACTAGGTTCTTTGATGAATCATAGTCCTCCAAGCTTTGATGAAACCTATGGCTAAAACCAAACACAAAGTTTTGCTGTTTTCTGTTTATCTGTAGAAACACACTTCTTTCTTCGTGTCCCAATCCCAACTCCACAGAAATTAAGAAATAGTTAAGATGTACATCAAACCTACAGTAAAACTGTGATCTTCATTCTCATGGTGCCAACCCAGTTTTATGTCACTGTAACATTATCCCAGATCCAACTTCCTATAATATATTTTCTAGGCATGTGTTTTTACTGGTGGTTGCTATTTATACTATCCAGGCCATCAAATAAGAGTGGAGAATTTGAGTTCTAGAGATGGACAACCTGTGCTTAATCTAAACAGCAATGGGCTTAACACCTCTGCGGCTTCCTAGTCCTAGACTGCTCTAGGAACCCGTGGAATCTAGGTTACAGTACTGTTTCATGCCACAAACTGAAGCTTTGGCCAGAACATCTGCTGTATGATGTTCTCTGGCCTTGGACATACTACTTAATATGCCTATGTTGACCTAGCCTTTCCTCTTCAGTCACTAATATGGAATCATAGAATGTGTTGGGCTGGAAGGATATCTCTGGAAGATGTTCTTTCAAAATTAATTTTTCGATTACCTTCTATAGAGTTTATGGCAGAGAAACTTCTTACTTGGCTGCATTTGAAACTTTCTTCCATTCTCTTCTTGTTCCTTAAATTCAAAATAACTCATTAAGACTATCACTGCACCCAAATATCTTACTGTGATCTTACCAGATCTTACGCTATCTCAACCGTGTTCTAAATCAAAGAATGCAAAGAAAGAGCACTTGCAAAAGTTCAGTTTAAAAAGTTTCCTGTATTAAGTGGTCCCCTAGAGCCTTGTGCCTCACTCTATTCCCTTTATCCGTTTTTAGTCTTAACGCTACCATTAGTTCCATTGTTAATATTGTTATCAGAGTAAAGTTATATGGGGCAAAGTTACACAGGTGAGGTCACTGTAGAATTGCAGCTGTCACTCTTTCAGCAGTCATTGGCTAGTCACTCTTCAAATATGTATATAATACAGGTGATACAAGCAAAGCTAAACCAGAACTCTAAAATTTTTCAACCTAAATAGGTCATTGTATGGAGAGAGAAGAAGAGATCTACTGCACTCCTGTTGCAGCTAGTGATAAAAGTCTTATGGACTTGAGTGGCAGAAGCACTTAGTCTGAGAATCTTAAATGTATATATGTATGTTAGAAGTGCCCTTATGAATTTAATGAGGATTAAACCAATCAAAGTTTACAGATACATAGAAAAGACTTGTACCTAGCACACCTCAACATAAAATTATTAGCCTTAGCATGAAAAAAATATAAAAATAATACCACTAGCTTGTACAAAAGGATTAGCTTCTATAGACACCCCTTCTAAACTCAATTAATCTGTGAAAGTATGAACAACGACCAGAAGGAAAAATAAAATCTTGTACTGACTTGAATAAAAATGTCAAGGAAGTCAATCTCACTCAAAAATTGAAATGAAATTAGTGTTTCGCACGTGAAATGGTTTATGAAAGCAAAACACTCCTCTATATATACAGGAGATCTGATTCTGGCCTCTTTCACATCATTCTGGCATAGCTCTACTGTTCATGGCATTACACTCAATTTACAGAAATTTGAGAGCATTTACTCAATGCTTAGTTTCCAAATCTTTTCTATCTCAGCCAAAATAATATGCAATGAAAGACAAAATAAAGTGTGAAAAAGATGTCTCATAAAGAAACAAATATCTTCCTTTCTCTGCCTTCCATTTCCTGTCTTGCATCTGGGTAGGAACAACCCCAGGTTCCAGTATAAGTTGGGGAATGACTTATTAGAGAGTAGTGTAGGGGAAAGGGACCTGGGAGTCTTGGTGGACAGCAGGATGACCATGAGCCAGCACTGTGCCCTTGTGGCCAGGAAGGCCAATGGCATCCTGGGGTGTATTAGAAGGGGGGTGGTTAATAGGTCAAGAGAGGTTCTCCTTCCCCTCTACTCTGCCCTGGTGAGACCCCATCTGGAATACTGTGTCCAGTTCTGGGCCCCTCAGTTCAAGAAAGACAGGGAACTGCTGGAGAGAGTCCAGCACAGGGCAACTAGGATGATGAAGGGAGTGGAGCATCTCCCTTATGAGAAAAGACTGAGGGAGATGGGGCTCTTTAGTTTGGAGAAGAGGAGACTGAGGGGTGACCTCATTAATGTTTACAAATATATCAAGGGGGAGTGTCACAAGGATGGAGCCAGGCTCTTCTTGGTGACAACCACTGATAGGACAAGGGGTAATGGGCTGAAACTGGAACATAAGAGGTTCCGCTTAAACTCGAGAAGAAACTTCTTCTCAGTGAGGGTGACAGAACACTGGAACAGGCTGCCCAGAGAGGTTGTGGAGTCTCCTTCTCTGGAGACATTCAAGACCTGCCTGGACATGTTCCTGTGTAGCATAATCTAGGCATTCCTGCTCTGGCAGGGGGATTGGACTTGATGATCTTTCGAGGTCCCTTCCAATCCCTAACATTCTATGATTCTATGATTCTATGATTCTTGTGTTTCCTTCCTTCCCCTCTTCTGCCCTTCTACCTTTTCTAGGCTTTCCCATATTAAATGTCTCTCTACTAGAACAGCCATCCATAAATTTGGACTTGTAAAAGAATGTTTCAGCCGGCATATAAGAACAAAAGATTGCAGAGGAAAAACTGCCTTAAGACATTTTACAAAGCATGGCACAAAGTGGGGAAAGCATGCTCATCTCAAACTACGTTTCCAGAATACAAAAGAGAATTCTATGCCGTGAAGATTTTTATCTGAAGTGGAAGGATGACTTGGAATAAAGGCACTGTGCAATATTTCAGTTATTTTATATTCAATTTCTTGGCTTTGACATTCTTATCATACATGACCCTGGCCAAGTTTTTTATGGTTTATGGCTCCAGAGTCCAAGATCCCTGAGGTGAAGAAAATAACTCTTCTCTCTTTTCCTTCATAAGATCTTTTTGAATATTGATCTTTTAAGACTGTCAACATATGCAGCAAACTGTGGTTACAATCTCAGACTGTAAGAGGCAGCTTTTTTCTTCTTGAAGCAGAGTGCTGAATTTGGCTGGAAATTTGAACACACTAGTGTGATACAGGTGTTGACAACAAATTTCCATAAATTTACTTCTTAACTTTCACATTATCCAAATGCATTGCTGTTGTGTGAAGTCATTAAATGAGTGTCAAAATAAACCAGAAACAGAGAACACAATTCTTAGCGTTGTTCTGCCTGCTCAAATAGCACCATACCAATACAGCAACATGATTTATGGATTAAAATATATATATATGTGTGACTAAAAGGTCTATCAGCACTTAAAAAGCAAAGGTTATAAATATTTCACTGTTAAGAAATATTTTTTTTTTCTTTGCAGTGTTTTGTAACCCTACATGAGTGTAATTATATCATGAAGACCAAGATACCCATCACGCCACATTACTTGTTATGACATTTCTTATTAATATAAATAAATTTAGTAAATTACTTTGATCATTGAAGATTGTTGGTGAATTTTACTCAGGCTCTGCTTGAGCCTTGAAGGGCACTCTATCACATGTGATATCATGCAGCCCAAAGCAGTAGTTTCCTTAGAACTCTGCTTATCAGAGAAATAAATATCTGCCATGGCAGATCTAAACTTTTTGAAAGGGAACACCACAGTCATCCTTACTAGCACAGCTACTACATCAGGCATTTGGTGTTGAGAAAGAGTTCAGACTATACTAAAGAATAGGAGCTTTGGTCTGTACTGGGTCTAAATAAGAAACTACTCACAAGCTGTGAAGAGGATGGGTTGCTTGACACCAGAGGTGTAGTTTGCTTTGATCTATGAAGTCTTTCTTCTTCTGCCAGAGGGAAGAGACGTACTCTGACACTACATTTTACGATTTTTGTCATTGGTAAAAGATGGTCTTTGTGAATGGCAATCTTAAGTCACATAAGGGCACAAATGGACCAAAATCTGCTTGTATTGGACCAGCTGAGACTTCAAATACACAGTTAAAAGCAGTCTTGCATGGAAAAACCTGGCTGCACAGAAACTGAGGTGAATCAGGATCTGATTTAGGGAAACCAGCTAATTTGTTGTTGCGCAACAGCCTCTGTTCTTGAAGGAAATCCTCCGAAGGACAGGAACAAATGCAGTGTTTCTTTAAGGAAACATTGACATGAGTCAAGAAATGCCTCAGATCAAAATCAGAGCTAACCCTGGAGATGTGAGCCCTCGAGCTGTGCAGGTGCACTCAGGCCACTGGATAATGTACCCCTCCCTATCGAGGCACTGAGACGGTGAGCCAAACCTGGCCAGCATAGCCCTCCCACCCCCAGCACGAAGGCAGGCTCTCTGCCTCACTCCACATTCTTACTATGTCATTGCACCAGCTTGGCTGGAGTTTGTTAGGGTATAGAGTGCTGTGTTGTGCCTTGTAAGCTGAACATATGCTAACTACCTCGACTGCAGTTTGACCCTCTAGGTGGGGCTTGTTTGGCTCAGTTTCAGCCTTCATATTAGCCACTATAGTGAAAACTAATCTTGGTCCTCCCTTTCTCAGACTATGAATAGGCAGCCTGTAATCAGCATTGCATGTTTCCTGTGTAGTCGTCGCTAACAGACAGAACAGCTGGGAAACTAGACTCCTGATGGCGATATCTTGGTGATATCAAGTCTGTGCATGTGATGGTGGGTCACCTTCTCAGCCACCTTACACTGTTTGCTTAAGAACACACTGAACAGAGCACATGGCTTCAACCATCACTCTCTCTGGGGATACTTCACCTGGTTTGATGCTGTACTGCGTTTCTAGACTCTTGTTTCTGAATTTACTACATATTCTATGGGAGCTCAAAATACAAATAAATCCAGGTTAAAATACTAAATTTGATGACAAGGTACCAAATGGACATTTTTGCAGTGAAGGAAAAACTGGCACCTGTGTTGTATTATATTGGCTCAGTGTAAGGGAACAGTTTTAATACATATTATTATGTACGCATGTCAGTATTTGTCAGCAATCCAGGGTCTTCTTGTTTTTCTCTAGATGTAATACTTACTCTCACATCCCTTCAGTGACAATACCCTCAAAGGCAAATAATATAGTATCAAATACACACTTTCCCCATACATCCTCTTTTCATCTTCCCTCTCCCTTCTTCCTTCTCCTTCCCTGAAAAAAAAATGCCCCAAAGAAATAAACCAGGAAGAATAAACAGTACCAAATTAATGAAAGGTTCATATTTTATTTTTCTGGGAGTGTGAATGAAAGTTTAGCCTGCAAAGGGTTAGCAAAAAAATCACCTCAGAGCTCAGTCTCTGCTGAGTTCACCTTGTCATTTCTGATTTCATTACTGAGTTTCTAGCAGAATGGTTGAACCTGCAAAATGTCCTTTCTCTCCCATTTGCTGAGCACACTAAGCCAGCTGCTGCAAGTGCTGAGGCTCTGGGGGCTGGGGAATAGGGTGGCAGCAAAGAGGATTACACCAGCTGTATCTAAAAATGTGTAAATTCTGCAGAGCGAGAGCAACAGGTCCTGTTTCAGAGTAGGGCTGATGGGCTTTTTGAAAAAAAAAAAGGCCATGAATCAGTGCAAAGCTCATATGAAGGAAAGAAACGTTTATGGTATTCATACGAGTAGCCTGAGAACAATTCTCTCCATAAATATTTATTAAGGAAAGCATAAAACCAGCAAAGATTGAAAACTTACTTGGTAGATTAAACTTGTCTTGTGAGGAATTTTTTGTTTATTTTTTTTTCTCCTTATGAGCAATTATGTAATTTCTCTGTTTTTCACATGACAGTACTAGATATATTTTTACTTTCTTCTCTTACAAGTGCATTTCTGCGCTATTTCCTTTAGATACACAACAATGCAAAGGCAAATTCTTCAGTTTTATCCTAGTTTCAGACAGCTTATGCTCACTATATATAGACTGGTGGGGTTTGGCCAGGAGGAGCAGATCACAGTTTGTGCATTAGTTCATGGGGGGGTGAGCAATTGCATTGTGTATTGCTTGTCTTTCTTGGGTTTTATTTCTCTTTATTTTGTTATATTTCTTTTTCATTACAACAACAATAACAATATTTTAAAATTATTGTTATTATTTTATTTTAGTTTAGTTATTACACTGTTCTTATCTCAATCCACAAGCTGTTGGTTTTTTTTTTGTCCTCCCCATCCCACTGGAAAGGGACAGCAGTGAACAAGCAACTGCTTGGTGCTTAGGTGCTGTCTGTGGTTAAACCATGACAAGTTTCAATGGCAGTTGATACTATTTGCCCTGTCAGAAGGCAGAAGAACTTAGAAGCATCATACCAATATTTAGGACTATATATGTTTATATGTTTTCACTAACTATGCAACAGTAATAGCAGCCTCTTCCTTCAAGGAAAGAAAAGCTGCAGGCTATCATCAGTAGTTTTTTCATTCCATTCCATTCCATTCCATTCCATTCCATTCCATTCCATCCTAACAATTCTACAAATAACTGAAAAAGTAAACATACCCTAAGTCAACAGATAAATTTATAGTTAAAAGATGCTCATTTGCAAAGTCATTTGTTTTTTTGCCCTGCCAAAAGCACGATGGTAAGCCTTCAACTTCATAAGCTTCTAGCTTTGAATCTTTCTTTTTTGATACCACCTTTTTTGGATTTGAAAATGAGTATCGGTGGGCATTTTTGTGTCGTCGTCCTCCCACAGCCCACCCCAGCCTCATCCACACATATAGAAATTCTGGCTTGAGAAAGAATGAAACATATTTTTTAATCAGCTGATTATTTATCTGCAGATTAGTGCAATCTGGTAACCAAACACATCTTACTCCTGTGTCATCACCTAAATAGAATGCTTGGTTAATTCAAAAATTAACAATAAAAGAATTAAGTGCCAAATTTTACTTCAAGGCAAGATGGATTTCTTTCTTTCTTTAATGAGATAAACCAGTATTTCATTGCATAAATAAAATTACTCTTTAAAATGGATAGGACATATTCAGCTACTAATTATATATTGACATTAATAACTTTTAGTCTTTCTACAACTTTGAATATGGCACTGCTATAAAATCTCTTCAGTTTACCCAACCTATTTAATGTTACAAGAAATTTTATCTGACACTACCATAGTTGAAGAGAGACATGGCTGGAATTAAATGCCTGGGAAAAAAATCTGTATGCACATGAAGCTTCAAAGGGCTTTTTAAAGCTCTGTGCAGATTGCCTGCTTAAGCTTTGTAACAGCATAGCAAGCATGGCTTTTCCTCCTGGATGCAAAGCCTAATGCCCAGTTTTCTGTTTGCCTTGACACCTGTGAGTATTCCTGCTGAGCAGCTTTAGCAGACCAGTCTCTCAAAATAAAGGATTAAACCTTTTCTCTTGATCCCATGAGTTTTCAATCTTGAGGCAAAACAGAAATCAAAATGATTGAAAAGGCAACATGAAGAGTCACATCCAGCCATGGAGGGTAATAACCAGACATAGAAAGGTTTAGATATTGACATGGTCTGATGTTACTTCTGTCTGAAGGTGGCTTAATGACAGGTTTCTGCACAGAAAGGATCCAGACTTCGAACAACTGTGCTGGGATTGCTGCCAGCAAACATCATAACTGAGAGCTGCTTATCAGCCCTTCAGAAAGGAAAAGCAGAAAAAAGGCAAAATGGGAAAGTTCTTGTCCTTCTAATAAGCTTAGCATGGGAACATGCTTCTTGGAGAGATACCCACTCCAAAACCAACATTTTATCTTAATGAACAGGACTCTGCCCTTAGTTCCATGTGGGGCATAAACATAGGTCTGTCTGAAAGTAAACACTACTAATCAAATATAACCGTATTCTGGTGGGTTGTGCCTTCTTAAAAGAGGACGAGGAAGAGAAACTGGTACCTGCCTTAATAGCCACTATCCATTTGAGCCACAAGTAATGCCTGTCAGCTACCAAGGAGAGGGCCAAAAAAGAGAAATACTCCGGAGCAGTTAGCCCAGAGAAGTAGAAACAAATGGCCAGTCAAAAAGCCCAGGCAGAAAACTTTAGCTTCTGTGGGGAGAATAATTTGCATCAACAAAATCTTGTTCTGAAGCAAAGCTGGTGGCTTTTGGTCTTTGTTGGTTTTTGTTTCTTCCCTTCTTGTTCCAAAGTATATTGTCTTATGAAGCTTTCTCTTGTCCAAGCTTCTTCATCACATGCACCAGCTCCATGTCTGGCCTATTCATCTACCATTGCATCGATTTCACCAGTTGGGACATCCTAGGGAACATGCCAACTGCATTTAATCAGAAATTTGTATCAGAAGTAGCATTTGTATCAGAAATAGTGTGGCCAGCAGGACTAAGGAAGTGATCATCCCCCTCTACTCTGTACTGATGGGGCAGCACCTCAAATCCTGTGTTCAGTTTGAGGCCCATCACTCCAAGAAAGACATTGAGGTGATGGATTGCATCCAAAGAAGAGCAATGAAGCTGATGAAGGATCTAAAGTACTTGTCTTTTGAGGAGCAGCTGAGGCAATGGGGGTTGTTCAGACTGGAGAAAAGGAGGCTGAGGGGAGACTTTATTGCTTTCTACAACTACCTGAAAAGTGATTGTAGCAAGGTGGGGGGTCAGTCTCTTTTTGCATGTAACAAGAGGTTTAGATAAGATATTAAGAAAAATTTCTTCACCAAAAGGATGGTTGAGCATTGGAACAGGCTGCCCAGTGAAGTGGTGGAGTCACCATCTCAGGAGATATTTAAGAGACGTGTAGACATGGTGCTTGGGACTTAGAGGTGGACTTGGTAGCGTGAGGTTAATGGTTGGACTTGATAATCTTAAGGGTATTTTCCAACATAAATGAGTCTATGATTCCATGATTCATGTACAGCCGCTGAAGCAAAAATTGGAACTCATGTCTCTTCTTTCTCTACAGGAGCAATGCTTGCTGTGTCCCCTTGGTTAAACCTTTTTCTTCAACCTCAGTGATAATCATTGCCTGCTTCAAAAGCTGTCAGATGACACAAATACTAAAGACATTCTAGTTTTCTTGGAGTCTAAAATTAAATCTCAGGCAGTAGCTGAAAAGTAAGAAGTTGTTATGCGGCTAAGGAAAAGCCGACTTGTAGCTTTAGTGGTTGCTCAGACAGGTTTCTAAAAATTGACTGGCTGTTCCTCTTCCCAGCAATTTCTGGAGACTACTGATTTCTTCAACATGTCAGAGGCTACAAAACCAGTACTTAGATGATGAACAGCAAACTGCTGGAAGCCAATGCTTTGCAACAGAATTTATTTGGTATTTGTGCTGTCCACAGTGTTTTTGCTACAGGTCTGCCATTTTCCGTTAGTGTCCGACCAACCCAGGATCCAGGTGCAACTTTAAAGCACTTCTCTCTGCATCACCTAAATTGCTGAGTTTGTGCTTATTTCTCTGATCTTCGTCACACCAGAAGTTTGAACATAGATCCACAAAGCAGGTATATTCACCGTGTCTTCTATACACTGTTGCTCATGTGCTTCCTTGCTAATTTGGGTCCTTGTCTCTGGGGTGTTTTTTACAGGCTTGTTACCATTTTTTTACATCCATGTTAGATGGCTTCACATCTGGAGAGTTTCCAGGAGTGTTCACTCAACAAGTGTCTCTCTTTCATGCCACATGCACGGCAATTTCACAGTGAAGGGGACAAACATGCACAAACACTGCTATAGTGACCACAGTGATGCCGAAGACAAGCTACAATTTCATCCTAATTACGTTTCACAAAAGATTCAGAGATACTGCTTGGCACCTCTGAGGCCAAACTTGGTATGTGCAGCCACAGCTCTGTATCTAGTTCTCCATAAGTGTTCGCAATAAATAATGCAATTTTAATTAACATGGGATATAATAACTCTATTACATCTAAATTGAATGCATGGTAGGGAACTTAAATTTGCAGTATTGCCCAATACAAATTGCCAGAAGTGGTAGCTTCAATTACATTACTCGAAGTTTTATCACTATGCTAAAACTGACCTGCTAAATTACTCCCCTAGGTAATGCATAATGTCATAAAATTTAACACTGATTTATTACTTAAATAAAAGACACTGGAGATCATCAGGGTGTTAAACATCAGGGCTGGCTTGTTTTGCAAATCATATTTAATGGCAGACCCAGCTGTTACTCCTTAAAGGGAACTCAGATAAACAACCTTTCTTCTAAATGAAGACCGACAAAAGCAGAGGTGGGCTACCGGTTCTTTAGAGCAGGGGATTTCAATTTTTTTCACAACGCGGATCATGTGGAAATGGAATGACTATACCCACTGCTGCCACTGGTGACTGAAAAAGTCATGTCTTCACTAAACAAAACCATTATTTATACAGATCACCTCCTGAGACCAGCAGTTTAAGAAAACACTCTGTCTGCAGCGTTATTGCTTTCAGTTCACTGGCTGCCGTTCTTTATCACTGCTGCTTTGTGTCAGCTTTGCTAGCCAGATATGGGACTGATAACACCCTTTCTAAAGATTCAATTGCAACTCTACCATTGACATCAAATGAAGGAATGACAGCACTTTCTATTTTATCACCGTTTTTTTCTTTTTATTTCCTCCTCCCAGAGTTTGTGCAGAGCTATGGCAGATCAAGCATCAATCCTCCATTGATTCTGTACCTGAGAAGGAAGAATAACGCATACAATACATGGTACTGCTGCAATATGATTTGTTTTTCTCCAGGTGCTGGAAGTTAATGATGACAGTAGTCAATCAGCCTAGGTTTTCAGAGGGATTACAAGGGCGAGGTAGGTGATCTCAGAAATGTCACAATGTTGAACTTTTTTCTTCTTGTATGATTGCTGAACTTCAGCATCTTGCAGAATTCAAGTTTCTTTGCTCTAACACCATCTAGGTACCTGATCCATTCCATCTCTTTAAAAAATTCTCCATCAGATGGCAGCAGGGTACAAGCTTTTATAAAAAGCAAAGCAGGAGAATGGGAGTTTACCTTTGTATCTAAGGAAGTGTCAACAAGTAGTGTAGCTTTTTAGATAATTTTTTTTTCTCATCTGTTCAAATAGCAAAAGGAAAGATAATCTACTGCCCTGTTTCATCAGCTTTTCAACCTGCACATTTCATTCGCAGTGAATGTTTCAAGCATCCCACAATCCTGGTTACTCAGGGGCTACAGGTGCCTTGTCTTTTTTTAGGTTTTCAGCCCCTGCATTTGTTTTGTGTAAGGAGGGCAGTAGGGAGTGGCCTGATGGTCTCCCAAGGACGCTCAGCCTTGGCCTCTTCACTACTTTCTTTGGAGCAGTTCTCCCTGTGGCTATGTGACATCACCTCCAGTATGGCCCCGGGGCCCCGGTGGTGTGTTTAACCCCCTCCCAAATCCCCATAGCCCTTTGGGGAACTGCTTATCAGTTTCTCTTCTCCACACTTTAGAAATTAAAGCCTGCTCTCCCTGACGCTGCCAGTCAAGCTTGCAGTGGCTGGTGAGCAGTCCTTTAAAGACAAGAAGTATTCCTAAAAGCTGCTAGCTGTGGGCTCTGAGGTTGAGGAATCAGGCACAGAGAGTTCAAAGCCTGCTGAGATGTCTCTTTTGACTGTCCAGACACTGATTACTGGAAAGCTGCACTCTTCACCCACAGAAGACTGGTGGATAATTGGCATGGCACTACATCTGACAGGTTGCACTGAACAAATAAAGGCAGAGGGTCTGACCTACAGCACAGGGTGACCGGTGCTCTGGTGTCATCTCCTGACACTTCTTGCTCTGCCAGTAACACATCTTGACTGTCCATGTCTCGTCCTCTGCCACACTGCCCCACGTCAGTGCTGGGACTTACTGCTCATTCCTTATCACCCAATACTGTGCAAAAGAAGAAGAAGGCCTTTGTCAGGTGGGTAGGAGAGAGCTGGAGAGGAAGGAGGTGGGCTGGAGGCTGGCTGGAGCAGCTGGTGGTATTCTCCAACAGCCTGTTCCACTCCTGGAGCAAAACGAAGAGCTCCAGGCAGATTTCGACTCTCAGAATCACAATCTCTTGCTGGGTTTTTCCAGAAGTAGTACAGAAATACCCTGGCTGGATGATCTCTCTGCACGAGACAGCACAAATGGCAGGGTACTCTGTCTCCAGGCATGTGGTGCACGCGCATGGGTACACGTGCCAGTCTGATGTGGGAACAAGAGTCACACTCTGATAAATTATACTTGCCGTAGCATTTTCTCAGATAATATGAACTGAAAGACCAAAGCTCAAGAGGTCTGTGTGGACCACAAGAAGCACCCAAAGATAAAATGGCTACAGGAGTAGATAAAATGGAGAAAGATAAAATGGCTACGGAAGATAAAAGATAAAAAAGCTATAGGAGATAAAATGGCTTATGGCTATGGGAGTAGGTTTCTTCTTTAAACTTGAATTCTTAAAACCAATCACAAATAGAATAAAAATCAATGCTTACATTTTTATCATAGTGGTCTACACGACCTTTCTGTACCCTTAATTAATTTTGGTGTCTTTCTTAGGAGGTATCCATGTTCTACACATATCTTTTTCAGTATTCCCCAAGAGGCAAAAATACTGCACGGCACCCATTGGTAGAAAAGCTTCAACCTTTGGAAGTCACTAAACCTTCTTAGTTGTCCTGGGTGCAGGACACCAAATTGTCCCTTTCGACACAGATAGGCTGAGAGACATGGAAAAGGACAGTTCATCTCACTTTTGTTGCTGCTCTTGAATGCTCTAGGCAACTTGCTTTTTTTCACAGCTCTGTAAATACATACATATGTACATATTTAATTAACACCAAGAAAGCAGGCACAAGAAGGGTACAAATCAAATGACTGGCATTTCCACCATTGTTCTTACCCACCAACAATTTAAAATTGATGGTACCTGCTTGTAAAGTTTTCTATAAATAAGTTTACTATAAATAAGTGACATGTTGAATAGTATTTTCTCACGCAAGCTTTCTAACACACCTAGCATATTCATCATCTTCAAAGACACATCACTCTCCACTGGTTCTCTATGAAGAGGGGGACCAAGGAAAAAATTTCTGAAACCCATAAGGCTGAGTACAGTTTCCTAATTTCTATTCTTGGATACTTATGGAAGTAAACAATTTTATGAAAATGAACTAAGAAAATACTTCTGCAGTATGGGTTTAGTAGTGGGGTATTCCTGGATTTCAACTCCAGTAAACCTGGTGGACTTTTTATTTTTTTTTTAACATGCTGAATTCAGATGAGAATTATATTCATAAACATGAAGAAAGAAAATTTTTGCACTTCGGAGAGGGATGTATAAAAATATCTTAAAGATCCATGAACTAGCATCATATGCAGAATGTTCCACAGTATTTAAAATCTGGCAACTTTGGGGGGGACATGATCTGTAGTTTTTGAAGGTGCTGGGTTGATAGATCTTCAAGCTCCAGTTTGACTGAGAACTTTGGCCACAGAAGTTATTTTTCTTTTAGAAGAACTTATGATCCCTTTTGAAAATTGTACCTTCCCAAATGTGCAGTGTGGCTTGCAATGGCAGGAGTTTGTTTTTGTTACTAGCTTTTCTCATGCACAATAGTTTCAGTGTAGGGAAATATATTTCTTTTCTTCTGCAGAAAACTTTCTGCATTTCAACAGCACTGAGAAAAAGATTAGCAGTTTCCCAACAGAAACACAGTTCTGCTAATTCTAACCAAATACCCATGGTGATCAAAAGGGGAAAGACAGCACTTTGGATTAGTACGCGAAAGCCACTATTAACACCTACAACCTGTAGTCTACATTTCCTGACCAACCCTAACGTAAGAAGAGCAGCGCCGCTGAGCATTAGTTATTATGAGCAAAATCAGCACACATTTACTGTCTTGTAAGTACTATAGAAAGCATCTGTACCATTCAAATAATGCTTAAATTAGAGAATTAGAAAGCCTACTAGGGAATTAGCAAGCCAACTCATTTCATTATGATGAAAGGGCAGGAGAAAAAATCTGGATAGATATTTTGAGAGCTTTCAGGGTGAAAGGAAGCCACAGACTGCAGAAATAAATATTCATTTAAATTTACAAGCACAAGACAAAAAACATCCCTCAAATTGTAAATTGGATAAGAGATTCTATGCCGTCTATATTTTCCCTATAGGGTTATAGTAAACATTTCTCATTCATATTTTATTCTTTATCTCCAACAAACCATTTTGATGTCGTCCGCTGGGGGCTGATGACATTTGAATACATGGTGACAAAACTGGCACACACATACAAAAAAAAAGCATAGAGAGAAAAATACTGCATTGTAACATGCACATCACAGAGGTGGAAACATATGGCCCTGTATTGTACTCAAAACTGTTTGGGTTAATCAAGCATTTTACTCAATGGCTACCCTAATTTTGCTGTTACTTATTCAAGACTGTCAGAATGAAATGTCAGTTACAGGAAACCCTGCACCTATTTTTGAGAACACCTGTTACATAGCCAATCTCTGATTTTTACAGAAAGAAATCTCCCCCCAAATTATTTTGACTCTTACTCAAATGCCTTCAGTTTTCAGATTAAACCAGTAGCAATCTGGGTGGCACAGAAAGTAGAATTCTCTCTCAGACCAGAAAAGTACTACGTAAGCACTTCAGATCTTTTTCATTTCAGTTAAATACTCCAAATCAGAGCTCTGCTCACTAGATAACAGCCCATGAATTGCTACTAATTTGGTCGGGTAAATTTTTAAACAAGAATATGTTACCCAAACACCTCTGTGGATGTGAGCCGTGGAGCAGGACATGGGCCTGGTTTAGAAAGTTGGTGTATTCCCAGAAAGTGTGCAGGTACTAGTGAATGCAAGGTACAAATATGGGAGCTGTATGCCTGTTTAGCTGCTCTTGTGTCACATTTATTCCCCTCATAGAAGCAAGCTTCCAGCTCCAAGCTGTATTATCTCTTCCTCAAAATCTCTCCTGGTCTGTCTGGCTTACCATGTCCTCCCTTGATTGATTTCCTATCATTTACACATTGCTTTCAAGCTCTCATTTCCACCACCTGATTTTTGTTTTTTAAAACAAGAAACCTCTTGTTCACAGATCATATGCTGCCTGCAATTATTAGGCAGTTCCAGGAGTGTGGCCAGAAAGGCGACAGTGGGACAAGGAGTGGCGGACTTGTGGGAGATGTCCCCTCTTCCTGCCCTGGTACATGCACTGGCTAAAGGAGGGCATCAACATCCGTGCTGGGGGGAGAGAGGAAGGGAAGGAGGGAGGGAGGATAAACAGCTTACATGAGGACTTAGAAGCTGCTAGGAGAGGAATTTGATTTATATCAGCCTTTTCAGGAACTGACCATCATCTTAATAGCAATTTTTACCATGCTGGGCAGAGTAATTTCCAGTTCACAGTGTTGATTTTTCTCCAACCACCTATTTTCCCAACGTTATTTTCCAGACTATATTGAATCCTAAGTCTATTTTAATTTCTTCTTTTCCTTCTACTCTCAACACATTGCTCCTTACAGTCTATCTGTCTAACCTCTTCACAAACTCAGGGAGAACAGTCTTGCATTTTTGAAAGGACCCTCCCTAGCCAGTCAGTTATCAAAAACGAGCACACCAAACATGAACATTTACAAGATTGATACATTTACAATAAGTGTAAAAATGAATAATAGGGAGAAAGTAATTTGAGTGAGAGATAGTTAAAAGGAAGGCAGTTAAAGATACTTAATTACTTCTTTATTGTCTGAATTAACATGGTAGCAATGGTTTCAGCCCACTCTTTTTGAGCTGAAAGACAGTTTGTTACGTGCTGTGACTCCATGAATATCTCCAGTACGCAAATAAGATGCCTTGCAACTGCAAAAGGCAATTACTCTTATAATATATGCATAATGAAATCTAACTGCATTATCTCTTTTTCTGTAATAAGACCAGTTTACATTTTTGCAATTTGTGATGCATTTTTTTCCTTTAAGGTATCTATTTGCACAGTGCTATTTTTTAAAAAGAGGGAGGGAAAAAGGAGAAGCAATACAGGTCAAGTAGCCAAAAAAATCTATTCAGGATGGAATTATGGCATTGCTAATTAAGCTGAAGACAAAAAGGAAGAAAGCATTTATTCAAGGACATGCCTTCCTCTCTAAATCAAAGACAACACAGCTCAAGGAGTGGTCAGCTCCTGGTGCTTCAGGCCAGTGCCAGGTGTCTCTGGAGAACGGTGCTGGACACGCTGAAGTGACACCAAGCACTGGTGCATATTGTCTAACTGATGGGACTGACCACCAGGAACATGGCTGGAGCCTGACAGCCTTGCTGTGCTGTGGTGATGCCCTGGGAGATTGGAGAGTATTAGTGCAGCTTCCAGCAAAGCCGATGGTTCATAGAAATCTATACTAGAATTCCAAGTGTACAATCACCTGTCTGTCTTTGAGCTTTTAATGACCCCCCTTTTCCATCATTACATACTTTAATTTTCTAAGACTCTTTCACTGAATAAGTATGATTGTGATATCGAACCTAGATCAGCAGCTCCTGTGTATTGTAGTCCAACAGTGTGGACTTGCACAAGTTTTTAGTGAGTTTAATGGGAGTGCTGAACATTCAGACAGGGTTGTTGTATGAGTTCAAAATTAATAACTCCTGGGCATATCTGAACACATTTGAACATAGTAGTTTTAATAATGCATTTCTGTTTGGCTATAAAGAATTACAGGTATTCAGATAAGCCATTTAATTTAAGTAATTAGCAAACTGTCTTTATAAGCTTAGTTTTAAATAGATAGATAAATGATGGTTTCGCAAAAACTTCAATCCCAGCAGCTAATGCTCATTGTTCCATTGAGTCAAATTGAGCTCTGTTTCAGTATGTCAGAATGATGGAACATGCAGCCCGTCAAGCTGCCATGAACATGAAGTGTGGAATATAAATAGATGGTTTTAGTATCACAGGTGCTGCTGAATTATCTGGAGATATATTATTCAAATTTGCAGACAATACTCCATCCATACTATCCAGAGCTCATGTTCTCTAATGTTCCTGGAAAGCACTGTCCTAGAAAACATTAAGAAGACTGGTTTCTCATGAGGAAAGGGAAAGCTGTGCAATCTGAGGTTGGTCTCTTTCAAGCCTGCTTATGCAACCTGACTGTAACCAAAAAGAAAGGCTTCATGCTATTGGATTACATTTACTTCTCCTACTGTCAAGCCCTCTCAAGCAGAAGAAATTATTTACTCTGGGTCATATACAAATTCACACCATCATGGTGCCCAATTTCGAGTGACAAACAAACCCATGGGCTGGGATATTGCAGGTCAAAAAATAAATTGTGCATATAGCAATAAAAAATACTGTTACTAAGATATTATTGTGTTTCACTTTTCTTTAGTTTTCAGGTCCTGAAGTACCTCCTACAAACCATGCTGGCCATATGAAAATGTTTAAAGCAGCCACAGTCATTCATGGAAGAATTCTCTTCAGGCTGAAGCAGCTCATGATCTCTGTAAACAGATCTGCACTGCTTTGAAAAAGTGCTAGGTCTGTTGGGTTTTTTTTCTCTTCCAGGTTCTTCTCCACTCCAAAAACTAGTCAATACACAAGTCATTTACCCCAGTCCCAGATTTAATTCTTCATTGCACTTCCTGAGAATCACAGCACAGAGATTAAATAGAGATCTTAAGTCTAAAGAGTCCCATTTACGTTGATTAAATATTGTCATCCTAATACCACATTGCACATAGGAGGCAACTGACACAGAAAATCAGAACTATTTGCTTTAACATCTAAGTCTAAGTCCATGAAAAAGCTGAGACCAGGGTCTCCCAAGGCCTTAGCATCACTTTTCCTGGCAACACCTCCTTTCCACCTAGCATAGAAAATGAAGACTACACAGTAAAAAAAGAATTTTATTCTATGAAACATGATAAACCTTACTATAACCTCAGTATGAAAGCAAATATAACAAATTAGAGCCATACTGCCGCATTAGTCGCAAGTTTTGAAATGTCAACTTTAATTCCTAGCAACCCTTTAATGGAGTGACTGACATCCTCAAAAGACTCACCAACAGAGACTGTGCAAGAAGGGGAGGGATCAGACATGGATTAAATGAAAAAAAATAAGAACCTGGTTATTATTTTTCTTTTCAAACTGCGTAAGAACACAGTCTTTTCATTACATTGTAATCATTGTAACGGTTACTCACAGAGAATGTAATCAAAGAGTAAATAAATGATGGACAATGGAAAACAGATTGCATTTTTAAAGCTGATGTTGTAGGAGTAAGTGCTATTAGTAACAGAGACAAGCATCTTCTAAATAATGATCCTAGCTAAAAATCCAGCTCGCACTAGCAGATGGTTACATCCACATGGAAGCTGACTACAGTTTGAATTTTCCAAGGCAAATCTGACTGCAGGACTGGGACACAGCTACCAAAAGACACAATTAAAGCTGTGACAGTTCACCATGTTCATGTATTTCATCCATATTTTGTCTGTGCCTTTAGGTCCTAACACATCCTTTTCAGGGGTAGAAATTGCTGTTGAAATCTTCAAGTGCTTCTGCAGTATCAACAACTGTTCTTACTAAATAACTTTAAATCATGTTTATACTGCAACTCTGACGTGTGCCTGTGTGTCTAAGCAACCCTACAACAGTAATTTTCGGTGTCTAATACTGCATAAACTTCTTTTGCAATAAAACTAGCTCAATGCTGTACAATCCAAAAGCCTCCAAATGCTATATTAATAAATACAGACTTTTATGACATTGTTTTTAAAGATAGATCCTTCCAAAAGAAGTGTTGCTTCAGTGTTTTAGCTCTTTGAACCCTTTATTCCTGAGGGCCTAACTTTAACCTTCTCACAAATTGTAAAGGCAACTTGAGTGACATTGCTGAAATACACAGCTCCTCTGTGATTCCTAA
Source organism: Trogon surrucura (assembly GCA_020746105.1). Lineage (NCBI taxonomy): Eukaryota > Metazoa > Chordata > Aves > Trogoniformes > Trogonidae > Trogon > Trogon surrucura. Next base: position 24,730,564 of record CM036622.1, on the reverse strand, counting down.
AGATTAGGTATGATTTAGGTAGCTGCAGTTTGGCCTTTAGTAACCTACAACAGTTTTCACCCTAAGTGAAAACACATTTTACAATTCCTCTGGGAAAGTGAATGCTATGTATGCTGCATTAAATTACAACAAAAACTCTAGATTACGTGATCATACAAGGGTTTAAGACCTTCAGTTCCCCAGGATGTTTAGCTAAAAAGGCACATGAGGAGAGAAAATAGCATGGAAATCTTAAATGCTGTTCTGGCTGTTGGGAAGTCTTCAAACTTTTCAAAATAATTTCATACATTTTATCTAAAAGATTCTTTAGGGATTTAATTTATCCTATGGCTATGCATACCTGTTAATTTATTTTCCACAGTTTTCTTTGGAGCGTGTTTCCCTTCTCAACACTGACTTTTAAAATTAAGTCTTTCGTTTAGTGTAAAAAAAAACCCCACATCCTTTACTTCCTCTCCTTACCAGTCTTACACACATGGCCCAGGGAAGCATAGGTAACTTGTTTCTCTCTGGCTCAAACTCCATAATCAGCTGAGAAGTCTATCACTGGTTAAATGCTTATCAAAGTTTGACCTGTATGTCCCTGTTTCTGTTCACAAAGTTGCTCATGTATAATTAAGGGCCTATCCGTAATTACAGAGTGGCTCTTTGTCCCTGCAGAATGGGGCGCACAGATGGACACTATAATGGAAATTAGTCAGCAGCCTGTTCATGATTTATGAGTCGGTAAAGAGCCCTCGGTGGAGTATAGGTGCTCTTGGACCAAGCCAGCAGAAAAGAAAGCAGACGGCATTTCAACACTTAAATTAGCAGGTGGTCCTGAGCAAGCCAAATCTCTTGAGTATAAGGTAGCATCCCTATATAATCAGTTTTCAGACCAGAATTGGCTTTAGGTACAAAATCTGTCTGTGAGAGAGATACAGCAAGAAACACTTCAGTGCTGCTTTCAGCTCTTTGCCTGAGTACATAGACAAATTCCAGACAAATGAGCCTTCTTAAATGCAGAGACAGCAGTCCTGTATTTAGTTGACTCACATTACTACAGATAATTTGAACACGGGGTCTGGCCATGTTCACGGTTCATGATCAGACTCAGCGCACAGTGCTGAAACTCCTATTAATTCTCTGAGAAAGCCGTCAGGTTCCATTTTGATCGCATGCCTAATGAGAAAGGTTTGTCATGCCCTCTGAAAAATAGCAGGCAAGCCTTACAGGTTTCTCAAATTTCATTTTCACTCCTTTCTGACTCTCTGCTGCGAGGAGTTTGGTGCCACTGCTTAGAAAAGGGTGAAGGGAAGAGAAGGTGATGCAAGTGTGAGCCTGCTTGAATCAATGACTGCTTTGTCACAGCCAGGAGTTTAGCATGTGGGAACCATGCCAAGGGATGCCGGGGCAGTTGTATTAATGAACCTGTCCTGGAAACATCATGCAGGGATCCACTTTCTTCAAATAGTGAAAGAAAAGAATGGATGCAAATGAGTGGCAAAAAGATGAGGAGAGGAGGAACATAATTTGTATCAGCCTCCTGAGATCAAGTATGAGAAAAGGAGCTTATGTGTTTAACAAATGAGTGAATTTAAAGGTGCTTTTATTTTTTTTCTCTCAAGCTCTTGCCCTTCAATAGGTATAAAAAGGTAATATTAAGTCTAATCAGTACAAGCTGGAACTCTTTATTTTATGAAGTGCTATGCATGGAATCCTGCTGCACAACAACCAGGGAAGAGAGCTTCTGACAAATGTGTGATCATGCCTTATTTGAATGAGATCATGACTAATTCTCACTATCAGATTTAGCTTCCTCATGCAGAAAGACTAAATTCCTATTTTTTCAGCTCTTGGGATCTTATTATTAGTCTTGTGACTGCATAAAAGATTCAGCTTCTGAAGGTACAAAAATATGTAGAAATTTTAGCTTCCCTTAAACTGTTTCCTCTCCTCCAAAAATCTGACAAAAGAAAAAAAACACAACAAAAAAAGAAATGCTCCTAGCTTTAATGATTGCACTGAAAAATTTTTGAAAACATGCGATACATACTCAGAAACTAGAAGGCAGTGAAAGGAACCTACTGTAAAAAGCCCTCAATCCTATGTTACATTATAAATACCTGTAGTTATGACATTGCAGTATGGTAATCTGCATGCCAGATTAAAAGTGTTTGTGCTATGTGCATGTAGAAACAAGTGCAGAGAGCACACTTTCATTAAGCAGCTGTAGGTACTGTATTGCTACACAACATCAGATCTTTGCCCTGAGAGAACGTCTAGGTTTTCCTAAAGCTGATGACTATCCTAAATGGAATTCTTCCTGTATGTTTAAACTGTAATAAGGCACATTTGTACTTGCTGCTGTGAAACTGCCATCAGCAAATACTGCACATGGAAAAGTCCCAAGCCTATAGCTGAGATTCTGCTTAATGCAATGAAGTCTGGCTAGAATGTCATTATTACAACTACTGCTCCATTTACTTAGTATAAATTAATAACTTGCATTAAATATATATTGTCACAAATTCAGAAACTGCCTACATGATTGCTTTGCTCAGACTTCACCACTACCATCCAAAAATAATTGAAAAAGAAAACTCACAAAGGCTGTAGAATTCACTAAATTAACATTTCCTATCTGCTACTCAAAAGAATGTTTAAATCCCTTTGTGCTGCCCAAATCCTTTCAAAAGAATATGTTATAAAATGATAAAACTTTTAAATGAAATGCAGTGCAACAAGTAATGAACTATGGCTAGCCAATGTTTTAGCAGACTATTCCTAGAATCCTTGGTTATTATTTACTGACTCCTATTTATAATCACACAGCAAAACTAAAGGCAGAAATAATTTTTGCATTATTTCAGTGACAAAAAAGTAAATTTTTTCTGATGCTGAAATGTGCCCTGTGATGAGCAGGACAGGTCTGAATACCCTCTTGTGTCTCCTGAATGTTAAGCTGGTAGATGGGTTTGTGCACGCAGTGTCATAAATTAAAGCAGTTCCGGGGACCGCTGCTCACATCTCCCTGTGAAGCTTCTCCAAAGCTCCAGTTAAATCTCCTTCAATTCCGCTCCTGCCAGGCTCATTTGCAGGCTTCAGAGAGAGCAGCAGGGAAGCAATACAGGCCTCCTAGGATCTTCCTTCTAATGCTTCTGTCCTATGGCCTTTCCCTCCAAGCATGGCCCAAAAGTAAGATCCTATTACGAGAAGAAAATCTAAGTTTTCTATACTAAGAAAAGTTAACAAAATAATAGTTCTGAGTAGAAGGTTAGGATTTACCTTAGCTAGTCCTGAAATGTGGAGCTTGTCAATTTTTATATCGCCCAAATATTTGCTTAACATTTTATAGTATATATCAAAACTGTATCCCGCTTGCATTCTACTTTACATAAACGGCATATGAAATGGAGACTGCTTTGGGACTATATAATTTTATTTCCACTCTTGCTCTACTTTTAGCTGTATAATGTTCACAGGCTCTTAGTCCTTGTAAGTGCTGCAGAGTATGTGACTTACAAGTTGCATTAGAATATGATTTAGACTTGCCCCATTGGATTAATGTTTGAGTAAAAATTCACAGTGCTTCCCCTTCTGCTCCTCTGAAAAATTATTTTATAAAATGGCAGTATGGAATCTATTTTCTTGAAAATTCCCACATCAGATATGTTCAGCTGAAGTGTATAAAAGTAAATGGGTTTCTTTCCCAAACAGCTCAAATTCAACTTGAGAAACAGTCTCTTTCCTTCTTTGTGACAAAGGAGTAAGGAAGAGTCTAGAAATTTAGCCCATACTTAACACTGGTGCCTTTCTACTCTTTTCCATGTATACTCTCACTGACACTGTCAAATTAACAAACTTTTTATTGATTTAGTTGACATTTTACTTTACTAGTTTGCCTTCGTATCCATTTTGAGTGCTTTGCCAGGACACAAATACTTTGGTTCCTATGCAACAAGCATTACTCATGCTAGTGTGATTTAGAAGAGAAAACCACTACTTCCAGCAATTGAAAGAAAAGAAAGAAGATGAAGATGAGGCACCCCTAAAATGCAAAATATCTGCAATGATCATGGTGCAAAAAGGAAAAATGTACTAGATATACAGCATAGTTCTAGAAAGCTACTTGTGTTCATGAGTGAAAATTGAAATATATGGCAAACCTTTTAAGGTCTCCTCCTGGAAGAGATAACCCTAAAATGCTCTGAAAATCATAGATTTTCACAGCAGTCAGAGAGGGAAGGCATGTCAGCAGTGCAGTTTTAGCCTGAAACACATCCACATTTATAACAAGAGTATTTTAGAGACAGAGTTGATAGGAGCAACTCTGCATGTACGATGTTTGGATCAATGATTAGCTACTCTCCAGTTTACTTTGGTAAAGGTATAGCAGGTATTGTAGAAAGCAGCAAACTATCCATTAGGTTGCTGCACAAGAGAGACAAACAATCTGTTTTCGCTTGTTACCCTTCTCCATCCAAAAAAACACACCTTTTGAGCTTGCTAGAGAGCAAAAAATTTGCTTATAAAATTAAATGTACTGCACGCTGAATATGCTGAATGACCACCAGTCTGTAAGGCTAAATAATGTATATTTATTCCAAATCAGTTTACTGTGAAACCTAACTCAAAAGCAACTTTATGGTATTAATAGTTACACAATTTTAAATGTCCTCTAGAATAAGCAGAAAAACTATAGCTGTTAAAATATATCACTCTCTAATGTCTTGCCAAGGAAGCTTTAAGCTGCATACAGAACTAAATGATATGCTTCATCTTGTAAATCTGAGACCCATTAAAATAGCTGGGCACTTCTAGGGTGGTGTGACCTTATGCTGTGACCCTGAAAGGGTCCAGCAAAGGAAAGCCAGCTCACAATTTGGGAGGGAAGGGGGCTTCTATCAGAAACGTGGGATGGTGAAAACTTTGAATTTGTTATTTATTTGGTATTTGGCATTGTGATTTGGCATTGTGATAGTCATATCAGCAGTGACGAGATTCAGGACAAGATTAGAAGGTTTGAGTTGTTGCCTTTTAAATGAGATTTAATGTTAAGGACTTGGTCCTTCGCAATTATCAAGGTTTCAGAAAAAAAAAAGGATCATCACATAAGCCTGTAATTAAGCCTAATTAATTCTGGATAAGGCTGGATGCAGCACACAGTTTTGTGCTTTGATCAACTAAGATCTAAAACTCCCTGTCGTGGGTTGACCCTGGCCAGCCGCCAGGTACCCACACAGCCGCTCACTCACCCCTCCCTTCACTGCTGAACAGGGGGAGAAAATATTTCCAAGGGCTCAGGGTTTGAGATAAGGACAGGGAGATCACTTTCATTTACCGTCCCGGGCAAAACAGACTCAATTTTAGGGAAATTAAGTACATTTATTAAGAACTAATCAGAGAGGAGTAGTGAGAAGTAAGAAAGAGCAAACAAATCTTAAACAGAACACCTTCCCCCCATCCCTCCCTTCTTCCCGGGCTTAACATCAATCCCAGTTTCTCCACCTCCTCCCCCCGAGCGGCACAGGGGGACAGGGAATGGGGGCTGCGGTCAGTTCATCCGATGTTGGTCCCACCGCTTCTTCACTCTGGGGGAGGACTCTTCACTCTTCCCCAGGGCCACTGTGGGGTCCCTCTCACGGGAGACAAGCTTCACGCTCTCTTCTCCGCGTGAGTCGTCCCACGAAGGGCAATTCATCACAAACTGCCCAATGCGAGACACCTCACGAGGGGCAGCCCACCCCTCATGAGTCTGAGGCGCAGTCCTTCGGGGAAACTGCTCCAGCGTGAGCCACCCGCAGCGTCCCAAAAGTCCCACCGGCCAACCTGCTCCAGCGTGGGCATTCCCTCTTCCACAGGCTACAGGTTCCGGCAGCAACTTTCTCTGATGTGGGCTTCCCACGGGCTACAGTCCCCTTTCAGGCATCCACCCACACGGTGTGGAATCCTCGGTGGACATCTACGCGGTGATCCTCACGGTGGACTTCTGCACCTCGCCCATGGGCTGCAGGGGGACAACCCGCTTCACCATGGTCTTCACCACGGACCCGGGGGACTCCTTCTGCTCCGGCGCCTGGAGCTCATCCTCCCCCCTCCTCCTTCTTCACTGACCTTGGTGTCTGTACTGATTCTCACTCCTCCATCTCTGTGCCAGCTGTTATGGCGCAGTTCTTTTTCCCGTTCTTAAATATGTTTTCACAGAGGCGTTCCTCTGCTATCACCTTACTGATAGGCTCAACCTTGGCCAGCGGCGGGTCCCTCTTTGGAGCCGGCTGGCATTGGCTCTATCAAACTTGGGGAGCTTCTAGCAGCTTCTTACAGAAGCCACCCTGCAGCTCCCCCCCCGCCGCCGAAATCCAGCCAGGCCAAACCAAAACACTCCCACAATATTTTTTTAAAGGAAGGGTGCTAGCTCGCACATCTAAGTGAAATGTTGGAAGGAGGAAGTCTGTGTTCTGCCTACTCTTCTTCCCTCCTTTCATTTCCTAGCTAACTTATTCTGTGGCCCTCTTACAGCTCAGAGTTAAATCACTGGCAGAGGTTTTTCAAACCAGGGTCAAATTCAGCAGTGACTTTCCTCCTTCCCCATTGCATGTAAATTAAGTCAGGGTTTCTTAGGCTTTTCATAGCAAAGACTACGAGAAAGTCTTGCTCTTAAGGACTCTTCCTAAGTTTAGTGGCAGGACCACATTTTCCATGATAGCTACATCCATGTGTCCTCCCATCTGTGACCAAGTTATATCCCTTCAGGAGCTGCTGCCAGTTAACAACAACAAAAATATTTGATTGGAGAAATAATTAGAAAGTTTTTAACCCAGGAGCAATCAGTTTCTGAAGGAATCCAAGGTGTCAGTAGCATGTCATAACAGTCTTCTCTGGCCTATAGGTATTCAGAACCCTCAACCTCACCCATTGACCAAATTAGAGGTTAGTAATCTTAGAAAGGCTGAACAGCGGCGCTCAGTGTTGTCAAGTCTCATGAAATTCATGGTGTATCAGGGGGTACTCAGAGACCGTATTTAGTATATTTAGCTTTGAAGTCGACCTTCTGACCATTGTGAAATTAAAAGCATTTTTCTGCAATTATAATTGTAGGTAAAGAACTTGGAAACAAGAACTTCTAAAGACCCCCTCAAAAAAATCCACCAAACTGAAAGTGTTTCACACTCACTAAGTCTACAAATCATGATAACTGGACTCAGTGTCACATTTTATGGGAATCAGATATTTCAATCAGAGGTATATAATCTTACAGTGTTACTTAGACTATGTCTATGCTTTGTCCTCTCTTTCTGAAAAGATATGACTATTTTTTGCATGCCAGCATACTGCATGTTTACACTAGCGGTATATTTCCGAGAGTTTACTTAGCCAGTAAAAAGCAGCTCGTGGACAAGGTGATTTAGGGTCAGTGTGGGCCTTTACTTCCCTTAGATTGAATAGGTTACCACTGGTACGATAACAAATGTAAATGCCGTTGTTTTCATCGAGGTCTGCCGTGGCCCTTTGGAGCATCATGCTGAAAAAGACTGTGAATAGAGTTGGTGTGAGAACGCAACCTTGTTTCACACCATTGGTTACGGAGAAGGGCTCAGAGAGTGCATCGCCATATCTGACTTGGCCGCGCTGATCCTCGTGTAACAGGATAATCATTTTGAGGAACTTTGGAGGACATTCTAATCGTTCCAAGATCTGCCACAGGCCTTTTCTGCTCACAATGTCAAAAGCTTTGGTTGCCGCCCCTGTTGCTCACACAGAAGCAGCTCTGCAGCGCTTAATATCCTGCTTTGCAGAGGCTGCTGAGTTTTTTGGGCTGGAAGTCAGCTTGAAGAAGACAGAAGTTCTTTACCAAGCTTCACCTCAGGAAGTCTCCCATAATCCCCACATCACCATAGGCAAATCAGAGCCTAAGTCAGTCCAGCAGTTCACCTATCTAGGAAGTATCATTTCCTCAGATGGTAGGATTGACAAAGAGATAGACAACAGGTTAGCAAAGGCAGACAGAGCTTTTGGAAAACTCCATAGAAGAATCTGGTGCAATAAACACCTGAAGACAAGTACAAAGATTAGTGTCTACAGAGCCACTGTACTGTCTACTCTTTTATATGGGTCTGAATCATGGGTCATCTATCGCCACCACCTGTGACTCCTCGAATGCTTCCATCAGTGCTGCCTCCTAATCCTAAACATCCACTGGACTGACTACATGACTAATGTTACTGTCCTTGAACAGGCAGGGGTCACGAGTATTGAGGCCACGCCGCTGAGGACGCAGCTGTGCTGAACAGGGGACGTCTCCAGGATGGAGGATCACCCCCTCCCTAAGGTTGTGCTCTATGGTGAACTCGCCACCAGCTGCTGCAACAGAGGAGCCCCACAGAGGAGATACAAGGACTCTCTGAAACAATGCCTCGGTCTTGGCCATATTGACTACCATCAGTGGTCCACTCTGACCTCCAGTCGGGAGGCGTGGAGACACACCATCCGTAACACTGCTGCCTCCTTTGAGAATGCACGTAGAATTAGTCTCGAGGAGAAAAGACAACACAGAAAGAACCGTGCCTCGCCAGTACCGCCTAAGGAGACTTTCAGCTGTGCCTTTTGCAACCGGACTTGCCTATCCCACATCGGCCTTTTTAGCCATCAGTGCGCTTGTAGCAAGTGTGGGTAGAGCCCTTCCCATTTCTTCGTTTGCGAAGCCTAGCCATCATGACTTAGCCAGTCTTTGATCTTCGTGTCTAATTGGTATTGATGGAAAATTCTTGACTGTGGAATAGTCATGGCTCACTAAAAAAGATGCAAAATATTGCTACCCCAAATAATTCCACAATACAAATAATTTCAAACACGTCAGTATTCTCTGTCAAGGAGGAGAGGGAAGGAAATGTCATTTGAACTGAGCCTCAGAGTAACCCTGATTAGTGCAGAGCTGAATGGACAGAATTGTTCAGTTCTAATCAGGGTTATTTATTATTTATTCCCATTTATTTATTTATTCATTTATTTATTTAACTGTACTAGGCTCTGAACTCCCTTTCTTGCATTTTTTAGGGAATACAATTTCCTAATTTTGTTTGCAGATTTATACAGAAGCGACAGGCACATTCTTAGGATACAGTGGGTCTTGGCAAGAGATGAAAACTTTTATTTTGAATATCCACTTGACAGTCTTTAAATACTCTCCTTGTATCTGACAACCAGCAAGGTTTCCGTGGATTTTTAGCTCTGTCTCTCAAAATCATAAGCAACGTATACTCTGGTGAAATGAAAAGTGAGCAGTGGGGATGCTCAAAGAAATTATAAGGCTGGCTTTCTCCAGGTGGCCCAAACAACGATCTATTTCTTCTCTGCCTGTCTGAGCTTGAAACAAATAAACCACTGTCTGCCTATCAAGTTGCCTGCAAGATATTAAGTAGGTTCCTAATCATATTTGATGTTCATAAGCACATATAAACATCTTACTGTAATTTCCCAAACTGTTTTTCTTTTTCCCAGAAGCTTTTGATGAGGAAGGTGTTTCCATTAGCATTATGGAGAATGATAAACTTTCACAAATTAGAACTAAAATTAGAGTTTGTGGTCATTCTTTGGAATGCATACATTTAAATTTTGTTGACAACAATATCAAATTGTTTACTGCTGAGGGTGGTAATTAAGCATATGCACAAAAGCAATAACATTTAAGCACATTAACAGATTTAATAACAGCAGCTTCACAACCTGTGTTTTGATCTATTAAGATTAAAATTGTATTCCAAATTCTAATTTTAAATTTCATTATCTGATTATGCCTAGTTTATTATTAAGGGAAACAAAACAAAGTGAATATTGCCCAAAGCTCAGTATCTAGGAGGGTGTGATCTAACCCATTCAATGCAAAGAGTTAACCCAAAGGCTTTGGTGAGGAAGTGTGGGGGCAGCATGAAAAAGAACGAGTTGGATGCTGCAGACAGGAACTCCATGTCCTTTGCCATGGCACGTCTTTAAATTGTTCCTAGAAAACACATCCTAAACTGTCGGACATCAGTACTCTTCCAGGAAAACACAAAATGGTACATCGTACCTCCATTCTCTGAAAAAGAGTATTCAGTCATTCTTATCATTCTTACACTGCTCTCATTACCTACCCGCAATTTATGAAACCAGAACATGGATTCTGCAGTCAATGGCCAGTCAGTTCTCCTCTATTGGACTGATATGTCCTGGTTATTTTGGAAGTGAGCTCTTAAAAACAGAAAGAAAAGAGGAAAGAAACCTCCACACTATCTTAGTACAAAAGAAACAAATGCTTAAACTTAACTATGTATCAGCAAAGACATGAATAAAATTCACTGATTGCCTGTGCAAGCAGGTAACGCCACATAGGTTATGATGATGGTGACTGAAATGCCAGGAAGTGCACCTGTACAATGGCACAAACACTACACGTCAGAGCTATCCCTTTGAAATGGCTGTCCTGAGCACACAAACTCCTCCACCATACCGCAAGAGCCAAGGGAACAGACTCTCTTTCAGTTGCAGACTCAGCCTGTACAGGGCTTATATCATGATGCCACGTGCTGTTGCACAATGAATCAACATGACCCACTGAGCATAGAAACCTACACTTCTGTGCATACAATGTCTTTGGTGGAAAATAGACACGCTGTATCTTTCTAGGTCTGGCTTTTTTTTTCACACAACTGTTGCAGTGAGGAGGCAATGAATAAACTACATCCTACATCTCACTACGAGTTTTTGTGCAGCACACTCATAACTGAGGCATCATAATTTGACTTAATTTGTTTTGCTTAGGATGCAATGAGCTGAGACATCATTGCCGCACTCTGCCGAGGTATGCTAATGTTCACAAAGTTTTCAAAAATTGTTGGGAAACATTGGTAATTCACAAAGTTGAACTCCATTTATTATTCTTAGCATTAAGAGAAAAAATTTTTTTCTAGGATTACAGAGTTTCTGGTCATTACCAAACTCAGCCAACAGATTTTGCTGGCCATTGAGCCATGACCCTTGCCCCAGCCCCTTCTAGGGGGTTCAAAATTCTTGAACTCCCCAGTTATGCAGTGGGAACATCAGGACAATCCTTGTTGACTGTGTATGAGCAAAGCCTCAGTTATGCCAGCTCCTTAGAGCTGTGTTAAACGTAAAAGACATGTTTTAAATACACTGATTTCCTTGAATGTTATCCATTTCTCCTCATCAAAAGTGAATAGTTAAATGATGTTATGTATCACCTTTACATATATGACATATTGTCTTATGGTGTTTAAAAATAGAAAGCTTTTAAACTACATTAATAAAAAGCATACTTTTTGTTGTTTAGGAGTAATGCAACTGTCTGTCACTGCATTTGAATTGAGAAAGAAAAATAACGTCAGCGGGAACAGCAGAAAAATATAGCCTGGTACTTAATTTGGATTAAATATTCATAGAGAGGTTATTAATTAAATTGCTCATTTAAAGCTATTGGACTATTTTTGATAGGTTTCTAGAAACTGAAACAGAGAGATTGATTTTTTTTTTTTCCTTTTCCAAATTAAAGTAACAGTGAGCGTCAAGAGCTAGCTCATGTCACAGAACTAATATGAACTGAATGTATCATTTCCTTTGGAGCTAAATAAAAAGATTTCCTAAATAATTTCCTAAATAAATTTTCTAAATAAAAAGATTTCCTTTTTCACAAATATTCTACTTTCATATCTGTTAGGAATCTCACTAAATGAGTCAAATAAAATTACAGACACACATTACAAAGACTATATTATTATTATTTATATAGTATTGATACTTGGTTGAGTCACCGCTCCCAGAGGTTTTCAAGAGACGAGTGGATGTTGCATTGGGGCACATAGTTTAGTGGGTTGATAGGGCTGGGACAAAGGCTGGACTCGATAATCTTCAAGGTCTCTTCCAGCTGAAACTATTCTATATACTATGATTCTATGATTTACTAAAAATAATTAGAATAATATTAATACTATCACTTAGCTAAATCATGACATTCTACTTTAGATTATGGCATTTAAGCGTTTGCTTAATGTTAAAAATGTCCATTAAATGCTCTGCTGTACTGGTTCCAATATCATTGTCTCCAAGGTTCTTAACCTGGGATGATGTCTCCTGTAAGAAGTTAGACATAGAAGTGAAGAAGATAAGAACAGTTGCATCATGTCACAATAAAGGTCCATCCAGCTTTACGTCTTTCTTCTGCTCAGGACAATAGCAGATGCCTGGGGAAGCGTACAATGCCAGGAAAAGCAGATAGTAATACACTCAGAGAATATTGTCTGAATGCTCAGAGCCATGTTCCTCAAACACTTTGTGATCCACAAGTGTCAGTACATTTAACCACCCCGGGTATGGTTTTCCTCCTTGAGTTTCTCAACCCCTTTGTGAATCATGTTAAATCCCTGTGTCAGTATGTCCTGTGTCAAGTAGTTCCCACACCAAATTGTTATTGCATGAGGAAGTATTCTTGCAGTTACCTCTGCTACGGGTGACTGAAAATGAAAAGATGCTTTCAGACAAAGTAGTGTTCATCTGAAGTAAAATTATAGTTTGTGCAATTACAACCTATCTTCCTAAATTTCCCTAGCAACTTCATGATACTCACCTGGCTTTAAGATCTCCATATGCTCTTGAACTCTGTATCCTACAGCACTGTAATTCAATAGCAAGTAAACTTGTTTGTATTCAGAAAAAACCTACAGAGGGCTTTGGGATCAAAACTACAGCTATCATATTGCTAACAGTCTAGAAACCTCACGGTCTGCATTATGGTGAATATACTTTACAATTTTATCTCATAATTTATACTAAACTTGATAAGCTGGTATGTTTCAGGAAGCTTTTGTGTGTGAAAGAAGTAAAAATACTTATCAAAAATACACTTTGCACAATGTATGATTAAGTTAATAAACTACCCTAGAAACACTTCCACAGTAGAAACAGATTTTTTTAGCATTCATTTTTTTTCCACATTAAACCAATTATAACAATTTACATCCTTCTGATCTGAAAGCCTGCCAAAGATTTTTATTTTATTTGTTTACTCTTCCCAAAGAGAAGCAAAACAGTAGCATGGCACTACCTGATTTCCACTTACACTCAAAATTTGAATCCCAGCAAGTTTTTGTATAAATCTGTATTGAGAATTTATTACTGAGCACTAGCAATTGAAGAAAGGAATTTTGATTCCAAAGTTCTGTGCACAGCAGTGCTAATAAAGCCATCTCCAGACAGTTTGTCGCTGATGCCCAATGAACTGAAAGTCAATTTGATGAGGAAATGGTATGGCTAGACTTTGTCTCTCCTGCTGAAAACAGGAGAGTGCTGAAGGCAACTCCTCACCTCGTGGGTGAGGCTGAGAACAGGACAAGCTCTGGCACAATGATAAGAACTGTGCTTTCTTTTCTGTGGAGCTGTTTCTGCCTCACTCTTGCTCCAGCTATGTATTAATATCCTTTTCCAGTTGTGTATTAGTATTTTCTCTTTTTTCCCCAGAGGTCAGCAACTGCTCAGTTATTACTAGCTTATTCTTCTGTAAAAATGAACAATACTGAGAAAAAAACCCCTGCTGTCAGAGTTAACAGCATCAGCATTTCAGAACCCTGCTATAACTATGCCTTTTTTTGCATAGAAGTTTCGGTCATTTGTGTCTCCGACGTGCTTTTTTGGATGTGCACATACACTCTGAGCAAAGGACATGAAAATTAACTCATAAAAATAGAAAAAAAAATTAAAAAGGAAAACCCCCACAAACAAGTCTAAAAAATGGTGAAATGGTGAAAAAGTGAAAGCAGTACTCCAGGAATTACTCATTTATCAGATGTTATAGCTGGCAGTAGTTCTTGTGACTACTGTGTCCATTCAATTTGAATGAAATATCTTTGTGGCAAAAGTTTTCTTTAAATTTTTATTGGAATAGAAAAAGACTTAAGGTAACACAAACATGAATAAGTCAAAATCTATTTAAGCGATTTTAAAAAGAGGGAGAATGATGTGTGTATTCCTTGCAAGAACGAGTTCCTCAGAAGCATATCTTTTCTATTAATTGTAGATGCAGCTGCAGGAAGTAGTATAACCACAAGGTTAAAACCACAAAAATATCTCAACCAATACATACCTAAAAAAACCCACAAAAATATCTCGACCAATACATACCTAAAAATTATGCTATTGCAAAGCCAATAATATCAACTCAAGAGTTACACCTGGTAAACTTGATCTGTCTAGGGGAATCTGAAATCACTTTTATTTACTGTTACTGAGATCAGCTATGGCTATCTTTCATAAATGAACAGGTACAAGGAATAAGACAGTGCTTATTTGCAGGCAGCCAAGAACAGGGCTTTGTTTCTACATGCTGAAACAAAATAAGCCAGAAACCACAAGCAAGCAAAAGCATACATGCTCAATTATCAAGTTATATATACATATTCATATATATATATATGTATATATTTATATTGCCCTTACTGGGAATGTGACGGACTTCTTCCATTTTTACAGAACTGAACAAAACCTAACACATCTCTCCAATGCCACCTGAACTCAGTTTAACCTATGCCAAGTCAGGATCCCAGATGATCTAGAATAAATATCTTGGGTAAAAGAACTAAAACAGATCCAAACGTTGAAAAGAATAACAGAGCATCTCATAGCTTTATCTGTCTGTAGCCATGGAGATCGTGAAGTTCACTGGAGAGGGCTCCCAGGAAAGTCAAGAACAGTAGCTACTGTGGTTTCGGTGATATGCATAAGCCGTGAAGGTGGTTAGCAGTGAAGCCAGCCCTCTGAAAAACTACTGACTGGATCCCTCTGCCTCTCTGCACCTTACAACACACACACGGGCCTCAACACTTCAAGGAAAAGTAGAAGTCTAAATACCTGTGAGTACAGAAATATAGACTTAGGTAGGTTAAACATTATAGCTGACTCTCCTGCTCGCTGACTTCATCTGTGAAAATGAAGACTATGTAAGCTGCATTTCCTACACAAGCCACCCCCATGCTCCTGTACATGGTTGGATGTAATATCATAGAATCATAGAATGGCCTGGGCTGGAAGGGACCTCAGAGATCATTTTAATCCAACCTCCCTGTTGTGAGCAGGGACGCCACCTCTCGACTAGGTCAGGCAACACACGTGAGAACCGAACGGGAATCAAACCCGTGACCTTGGTGTTTCAAGCACCACGCTCAACCCACTGAGCTACACTGGCCCTCAATAAGTGTTTAGTAATCTGTACCATTAACGGCTAGGATGATAAGAACTATTATCATACTGAATAGCATTCTATTCCCTTAATAAGTCCACTGCAGTAAATTGTTTGTGAAATAAGGCACAACTCAATGATTTGACTATCAGAAGGATTTCCCTGGCACACAGAGTGGTGATGAGCAGGCATTTAACGCTTGGACTCAATGATCTTGAAGGTCCTTTCCAACCTAAATTATTCCATGATTAACCCCTCTGCTCTGCATGGCTGTGGTCAGATTGGGAAGCGCTGGCATCAGCACAAGGGGGGAGTCAAATGGGCCATAGACAGAGGCAGGGAAGCAGGCAGGGGTGCAAGATGTCTTGGCTCTGGTATTGTTTGCCGTGAACACATACAACAAAATGTTTCTCACTGCAAAAGGGTAGAATGACTTCTTTTACAAAGGAACCTTGACCCTCTCTTACGTCTGGGCCTGCTAGAGAGTTAGAGCAACAAACTCCAATTCCTCCTTTAGGAGAAGCTGTGTCTAAGGATTCAGACCTAGTATGACCAGGAATATATTTAGATTGGGAAACCTTCATGCTCCATATTAGAGGCGGTCCCAAGACTCTTGGTGCAGCAAGAGCTACAACCAATAATCCTTCTGAGAACTAAATCTTTGCCATCTTATTTTCAATTGCTTGGGTTCTTTGCAAAGTGCCCTCATAGATTCCATCGAGCTCCTGGTCTCTGGGATTTTTAAAACTGTGAATTGAACTTTCAGTTTGGTGATAAGTATTAGCAAACTTAACTTGAGCTTAATGGTGTTTTTCAACTACTAATGGCTATCTGAGTTCCCCTAGGAGCTCTTCTCTATGTGTTTTCAAAGCTCTATCTCTTTTGGCTGCCTTCTTGTCATGAACAGTGTTTTGTCTGTTCATTTACAGGCTGCTGTGCAAAAAGCAGCCTCTGGAAATGGCTGATGTGCAGCACACTGTAGCCTACAAATCTGATACAAAAAGAAACCACTAAACATTTTAAAAATTACAGGTAGTCCTGCTATTTGCATCTGCTCCTTGCAGAAACCATCTGATGCTCTTCAAACTAAAAAGTTTAAGGTCCATAGTGCTACCTGATGTCAATGGGCAGATATTTCCTACCACCTATTTGGTTACCCTAACTGGGTACTCCCTGACACCAGTATGTGATACTAGGAGTACCGTACTGGTGACTGCCCACAGAAATATTACTTGGGAGGAAGCACAGAGAGTGATAAGTAGAGGAAAGGAATGTATAAAGAAAACATTGCTCAAAGCCTCTTGTTCACTGGATCAAACAGGTCTGTGCTCATGTTCAGAGAATGCAGGGCGGACTTGGAAGGCTTTGGCCCCCCACCAAGTGAGAGCTGCGTGTAGCATAGACCCTCGCAGCGCTGCCCAGAGGCTGGAGAGATGCAGAAGGCACCTTTGCAGGGGCTCTGCTTGCTGATCCCACTGCCTGCTGTCTCACCCCCAAGGATGGTCTGTGCTTAAAAGCTGTAGGAGAGCTCTCACTGTTCAATTTATTTCAGTATACATGATAATTTAATTTCCTGTCAAATATAACACAGAGTATGTGTATTTGTCCTAGCTATTTCTACCCATGATGTGTGTTTATTCATTACCCACTCAGCTATCTGTCTTTAATTAGTTCCTCAGATGAGTACTTCAAGCTGTGCTGTGCACGTCTGGAATGCTTCTTGTTTTACTAATGAATTTAATTTTAGGAAGCTCCTTGATCATAGCTCAGTCGCTATGAACTACTGACTCTTCATGTGTAAATAAAAGGAAGGAGATGTGGAGGGCCCCAAGCTTGCTTTCTGTGATAAGTGATGATGTTTACTTGCCTAAGTCTCTTCAAGAGGGTGAGTAGAGCTAGGAGAGTGTGGACGAGAAACAAGGTGAAGAGAAAAATATACAGCATAAACCTCCATTTCTCTAAAGGTCTCAAGGGAAAGGTCTAGTTTAATCATTCTTCCTACGATGCATATTTAATACAGTCAGCAAAGTTCAGAATCCCTGGAGCCCAGAAAAATGAATTTTGCAGGTGGACTCTGGAAACATCTGAACATTATTTACGAATCATTTTGCTTTTTACATATTGAGTCCACAGAGGGGAAAAAAATTGTGAGACAAATCACGGAGAAACTTCCTTATTTTCATGTATGGTATTGCATAGAATACAGCTGATATGAATTGAGGCTGATAGTCTTACATGTTACATTTTCTTTCAACATCAAAAAGCATTTACCAGAGGTAGGACACTCTCTTGTTTTATCTTGATAAATCACAAAGCACACATGCAATTTCCTCTTGGTTTTGGGTGTTTCCTGGTTTGGGATTTTGCTCATTTATTTTTGGACACAAGTGGAGATACCTAGCCTGAGACCTGGATCCCTGGCAGTAGCTCTGTTGCTAATGACAAAGGAGTGGAAATGTTTGAGATGGTCTTCAGGTCAATTCTAACCTTGGCCACCTAGAAGCACAATGATTATCTTTGAGCATCTGACTAACCTGAATGGAATGAAGGGCTGTGGTCAGATTTCTACACAAGAACGGATCTGGCACTTGGGAAAGTGTGTCAGAATGATTAGTGAAAGGAATACATTTTATAAAAAATGGATTAGAAGAGTTTAACTAAGTGAGTTTAGGTAAAACTTTGAGAGCAGAGAAGATGACACTTCATTAATACATTTTGAAAGTACTGATTAAGAAGCAAGACTTATTTAAGCAAAAGATTAGTTGAGCTACAAGATCACAAGGATATAGATTGGACATAAATTTGTAGTGATTGCAAACTAAAAGTTGTTTTCTAACTACCTGAGGAGTGACAAAGGAGACTTACATGATGGGCTTTAGATGAGTTCATGGAAATGATTCCAGGTAATTGATTGAGCTAGGCAATGCAGCTCCTTATACATGTCCTTAGATCTCTGGTTTGCTAGGATGTTCACAACAGGTTGAAAAGAGATCGGATTCCTGTTTACAATATATATCGTACTTCTTCCACACTACCGAGGATCAGGAAGGAACGAGTGCTACTTTTGTTATTCCCTTCCTCTGAACCCTATCAATTTGTGACTGCTAGACAGACACAAATGAATCATGGTAAAGTCTCTCTAGCTGCTTGGCTACATGGCTGGCAGCAGTTAGAAAGAATTGCCAAATGTGGAAAGACATCTTCTGTGTTTGTTGGACTGCTGCAATCAGTAGCAGTAATTCGTTAGCAGTGTTGTCTTTTACCACCCAGGAGAAGGAAAGACCTAACTTGGAGATCTTGACTCATGAAACTAAGCAGTATGTGGTCTCTGCCCTTTTCCTGATTCTTAAGGTAGCATGTATTTAACAAGCATTCAGGGACTGAAGCATGTGAAGTATGAGAAGAGTCTGAGGGAACTGAGTTTGCATATCCTGTGAAAGACTCAGAGGCAAACTAGTTGCTGCCTTCACTGCCTGATGGGTAGTTCTGGAGAAGACAAACCCAAGCTCTTCTCAGAGGTGCAAAGCAGAAGTTCAAGAGACAACAGTTACAAATTGCAATACAGAAAATTGCCACTGGATATAAAGAAAAGATTTTTACAATTAGAATGATTAAGCACTGCAATGGTTTGCCCAGAGAGACAGCAGAAACTATATCCCCAGAAGGCTTCAGAAAATGAATAGAAAACAAACTAAGCAACTTTAATTGGGTTTGAAATTAGTCTTGCTTTGAGCAGGAGATTGGACTGAATGATCTCCATAGGTCCCTTCCAACCAAAATTGTGATTCTAAGATCTATTTTTCCAGCTGAGCTAAGAAGCACTCAAAAAAATCTTACATTTTATGATCTTAAAGAATTTAAAGTCTTGCTCTGGATAGTGAGAAATTTGTAAAGCAATTTGCAAGAAGAGAATAAAATGTTGCCTTTTTCCTCTGTCATTGTTCGCAAAACCTCAGTAAAACCCTGTTTCTTACTTGTTGCCATGGGAAGTTGTTAACAAGTCGCTAACAGCCTATCTCTTGAATCTACAGCTCCAGATGCCGGTTTCCATTTTTCTCAAACCCTGCCTGTTGCTTTAAGCATCCTAATTTTATTTTGCTGTATCTTGGACTTTTAAAGATTTTCTGAGACTGGGATAACTGCAATGCACCGTATGATAATATTTTGTTTAATAACTTACTGTCCTTATGGAATCCCAAAGTTATGATATTATGGAAAAGAATCAGATTAGCCATCTGAAATGTGGTACACGTACAGAGAACAGGAGAGCTCTCTCTGCATGGCGATACACAGAGACAAGCTTCAGCATATGGGTAGGTGGAATATCAGTAAATCATACTATAACTTCAGTAGGACTGAAGCTACTGCAAGAATATTTATTTTAGGTTTACAAAAGCAGAAGCTCACAAGCCTCTATCTTGGTGCAGGGAATTACTTTGCTTTTAAAGAAAGGAAAGAAAGAGTATCCCACCCATGAAGCAAATACTTCATTCAGTTACAGATTTTCTAATAAAACCTTGCCATTGTTACAAAATACTGAAGTTTTTGGAAGATCTAAAAGAAAATGAAAGCTTGTTGAAACTGTTCTTGTAACTACACTGAGCAGAGTGTTTTTAAAATTTTACTCTGTTTTGGACATTTAAAAGTCTTTTATTTCAAAATCTATTTATTCATTAAATATAATTAAATAGCGAGAGAGTCTTTTAGTGACAAAAGTGAGAATAGTGAGAAAGCAGCATTTTACAAAAGAGGCTTTTCAGACTCTTCCATAAAATGATGAAAATCAAAGTCACAATGAAGTCCTTCCATCAGTGGGAATTGGACTCGATAACCAGTATGCTCTATTGCAAATGACTTATGTTTTTAGTGTTGGTATGGCAAGTGTTTCTGGGACTTTTGTCCACTTTTGGCATGCAATATTCCTTAAGAAAATCCCTTCTCTAGCATATTTTTTTGAATCCTAACTTTCCTAGAATATATCCTGCTGATTATTGCTGAAGTTTAGGGCTGGATCACCCACTAAACTCGGCCAGAGAATCTGTGATCCCTCCAGCACCCTCCCAGGGGAGGATGACAAGCTCAAGCGTAGAGTCCTCATGATAGACAAATAAAACAGAAAACAAACAAAAAAACAGAAAAGGAAGCCCTGGAGCAGCTATGCCTCTCCCACCCAGGGAGGCTGAGGAAGCTGCCTCTACTGATGAACAGTGCTCCCCTCCAGCACAAAAACAGGAGGTGAGAAGGGCAGCAGCAGAAGAGATGACAAATAGCCAACAGAAATCCTCAGAGCACAGCAGGCCCTAAAGGTTCCAGGGTGCTACTTAGGGGCCTTTTTAAGGGGAAGGAATGCTGTGATTGGTCTATTTGGGTCACCTGACCCATTCTCGCCTCCCCATAGGCACAGCTGGCCCCCTCCCCTCTCTGTCTGCTGTGATTGTCACATGTGCTGGGAGCCCCAGAGAATTTTTATCCTACTGCTCTCAAACCAGGACAACTATGGATTGAGTTTATTTCTGCCTGCATCTGAAAGATGGAAATATAACAACCTTATCATAGCAGATCTAAAATAAATTAGAGTCAAACGAATGGGACATAGATATGTGGACTGTGTTTTGTGGCTAATAATGGATTTAGTTCCCCAGTTTTCAAAAGCAGAACTATCTGAGGTGATAAGGCAAAAGTTTTCCATCTGCAGAAGTTCATGAAACCAAGGGGAACTAACAAAATAAAGTGTGAATATTGGGAACTGATTAGTGAAAGAAAGGGCTGAAAAGATTTTTAAACCATAAATCGCTACTGCCTCTAGTTCTGTAACTACTTCCTTGAAAGCTGTTCTCATGAAAAATATTGCTCCTTTGAATTAGACCACATCAGATATGCACGATTCTTCACAAATAAGAGTTGACATATTGGCATATAAAAATGTTAGAATTCGCTGCTTAATATTGTAAAGCTGAAAGCTTCATGATTCTGCAAGCTTAGCTAAGACTTTCGAAGTACAGATTACAATAAGCTCCCAACACTAAATGGATAGGAGAGCTTTGAATCGCTTTAAGGAGAAAAAAAAATGGAATTTTGTAAAGTAAAGGATTTTCCACTCGTCTCCTTTTAATTCTATCTGAGCTGATTCAAAGTTAAAACCTGAGCTAAAATTATCAGTATTTTCAAATTTCTTCCTTTTTTTGCCTTTAGGGACAAAGTAAGCACTTCACAAAAGATTAGTTTAGAAAAGAGGAAGAATGAAGAGGAATTGCAACTTTTCCTCTGAAACCTGCTCTCTAAATATTGAACTTGTGGCCCTTTTATTTGTATACAGGTTGCAACTTTAATTGGAATCCAGCTTATTAAAACCCAAAAATTTAATAGTGGAAGATCTCCATGACATCAATGAAAAAGGGTGCAAGCAGGCAGTTCTTCATATTTCTCTTACAGTTTTCTAGCCCTTTTCCTCCCATATTTGCAAGGTTTTTCCATAGAAGACAAAGGTCAGGAAAAATGTTAAAAAGATGTATCAGAGAAAAGAAATAGGAGGCTAATTCCTCACACTGTACCTATTCTACTTCTCTCAATCTATTATATTCCCTTTTCCCCAGTTCAGACTTCTAATCAAATGTACAAAATACATAACTTTGCAAGCCAGTGTTAATAGGTACTAAAGCTGTCCCTTTGGGGACCACATCATAGATCTAAATGAAATTCTAGAATGACCTGCTTCTTCTTTGAGAGAAGGATCAGAATACATTCCTTAAAAAATCCTGGTAAGCACTGAGTACGATGTGACACACATCTAACACTGTGTGTCCGTGTGTATATATATATATATATAAAATATGTAATATATTTAAAAATATATAATAGGACTTGATGACAGAAGTGTTTTGAACAGAAGCTGTTGGGATGAGAAATCATTATGAAGTGCAGCTGTGATCGCGGAATACATCCCTGACCTTCCTTTTTATTCAACTATTGGATAGGAAATGTTCAACTATTTTAAAATCTTGCATTAAGATGTAATTAGAGTTAACTTGACTCCCTAGTACAGAGATCAATGGTGCAAGTTTAACGAGTGTTGAGGGTCCCCAACTTCCTCTTTATTATCTTCTCCATCTTGCTGGTTGGGCATTTCTAAGTGTTACTGAGCTACTTTGTGTTGGGTGCTGTGAGGTTAGATGAGCTCCTTTATAAATGGATATCCTCCATCCTGCTGCCACCCACTTATCTATGTCTAAATGAGACTGAATTTGCATAACTTTGAACAAGACTGACCTCATCTTACCTCACCTTCAATCATTTTGTGTCTTTTTCTCTTCTTTCTGCTCTTTAAATGTCAGTCAGTGCTGCAGGAATATGCAGGCCGAAAGTATTAAAAGTTAGAAAGAGTTGCACCTAAAAAATGAATGTAGATAATTTCCTCAATTTTATACCTCATTTCTGGGATTATTCAGGTTTATGGGGTGAAATTTAAAGGTGGCCATAAATCTGTGAATGTAATTGACAAGATTCCAGCAACTTCTCATTTCCCAGTTTAGTCTCAGGTTCTCCTGATTCCTTGCTGCTTTACTGATATCTCTGTCTCATCGCTTCTCTATGCACTGTGGGAATTGTTTCATCTTTTCATTCTTAGATCTGCACAATTGCTTTTCTTACTTTGCTACAGATAAGTGGTAAGATACTAATATGCACTATAATCACATAGATGGTAAAATGTTTGAAATTATAATTAAAGCATAACTTTAACAGGATTTGAGTTTAATATGAACAGTTACTGTACATCATATATCAGACTAACGACTCTTTGCTTAAATTCCCTAGGAATTTAGAGACAATGCTTTACGTGAAATGCTTCAAATACTTCTTTTCTGCATTAAAGAAGATAAAATAAACCTGTAATATAATCATAATGATGAGAGAAATTTGAATAAAATTAGTTCTTATTTGCATCTGAATTCTATATCTCCGAAATATAAAGCTCATAACTCCCCTACGGAGATTCAACATTTTTTTTCTTTCATGATGTGCTGGAGAACTGATCATGGGCGTTGATTGCCATATGTTTTCAATACGTAAAGAGAGTAAAATTCATTAGTGCTTTGAAATTCAAACGAACTGCTTTGTGTATTTTATACCAACACACAAATTTAGGTAGAATTTAATGCATCTGAGAATTATTTAATAGTAGGCAGGTCCATTCCGATCTTAAACAAGCTAAAATATCTCTGCAACTGTCCAGTTTATATTTCATGATGAATCTGGGAAATGTGACAAGATTTAAGCATGTTTCTCCTCAAAAGAGATACTTAGCGCATACTGCTTTCTGTCCTTAAGGGAAAGTCTCTAGCAATGCAAATCGTATTCACAATGAAAACACACACTAAATGATAGTGTCCAAACACTCAGGTTCAACCAGATCTTGGCAAAGCTTGAGAAGGGTTAAAAAGAAGGGGTCAAACTACACAACGAGTCAATGCTTGCTATTAAAAAGATCTCTCTTGAGGATATTCTAATCAGATCAATCTGATATAAAGGTTTTCTCTGTCTCTCTTTTTTTTTTTCTTTTTTTTTTTTTGCATTGGATTACTGACTTGTGTATGGCACAATGTGTATGGGGCATCGGTTTTCCCAATATGCCAAGATTATAATTTTAACTCTCATTTTCCTTTATTCTCTTGCACTATTTGCAGGCATCCTGCTGCTTCAGCCAGCCATAAAAAAAGATATGTCCTTCTAGGACAATGGTTAAATTTTATGTGACCTGTACTTTTTCCTGCTCTGTGAGAAGAGTAGCGCTCGTGGGTACGGTTTGCTTTCAGAAAGCAAACAGAACAATACTTGACAGGATATATTAGAGAATATTCATATATGACTGGTGATTCAATACGATTTATAATAAAACTGGGTCACTTTACCAGGATTTATTCTATATTTATTCTATACACTTGAATGCAAACTTTGAACTGAAAGAGAATTTTATGGCCATGTTATAAACCTCCCAAAAAGGTGTTTTACAGTGGAAATGCTGACAGTTTGTAATGAGTGCATAGACACTGATCATTAATCTTACTGATTCCTTGTTGGATTTTTGAGATCAGACAAAAGGAACCTAACATTCAGGACGGTATGTAGAAATTGTCGTTAATGAACCTCACGGTGCTCTAGAGACTACTTCCTCTCAATTTTCTAGGCCAAAATGCCTCCTGTTGTGCAAACGCAAAAAGAGAAAAGCATGTGGTCTGGTTAGCTCAAATCAAGTATGATCATGAAGAAAGAAAATTTTCTTTGGAACTTAAATAATTTCAGCTATGTATGTTCAAATACTCTTCACACTATGTACCATTCCCCACTTCAAAAACCTCAAGACAATTCCAAAATGATTTACAATTTCAGATACATTAGGTCTTCCCACTTTGGTACTGTCCACCATGGATCACCTAAGGTAGAGTTCATCTTGTTGAAAATACACGTAATAGTAAGTTATAAATTAAACTCAAAGGTTTTTCATTTATGACATCAGTTAATCTCTTCTGAGTGTAATTAGAGTGCTTCTGAGAGTTGGCTGCAAACAAAGAAGGATGACAAAACTACCAGCCAAGAAGCCAGCACTTGGAGCACTTTCTTGCTTAGAAAGAATATAAGAACATCTGTAAGAGAAGCTGTGAGAGGACATGCTCTATTCTATGTCCACCTTTAAATATTTTCATATATTTCAGCATCAGAGAGAAATGCCCTAAATTCATGTGAACAATGGAGGTTTTCCAACTCCTATTTCCAAGACAGGCAAAGTTTCATTCACAGACTCAGGAATGGCCTGTCCTTGTATGAGACAACTGGCTACAGTCTGAGATGAGTTCTCTTTAAAACACTAAGACACTGCAGGAGGACATTCCAGCACTGCTCATTAGGGAAAACAATTACTAAATAAATTCCAGTTTAACTTAACAATACAAATAACTTATCAGTGTAAAAGAGGGTTAAATGTGAAGAGAAAGAAATAGATGTTATTTCAATCAGGTATTAAACAACTGTAAAAGAGTTCATATTTTTACTTAGAAAGTTTTAGAAAGATGACTTAGTGGGTCATTTTTTTCTCTTGGGTCTCTGAGGAAAGCAACCACATATGAGGAATAATCATAGCACTTTGATTGATTGAACTAGATGATCTCCAAATCCTAAGTGGACATTTATTTTACTACCTTCAACAAAACCCACTGGAAATAAAATCAAATTAATCTGAAATACTACTTCTTGGCTGTCAGGCTGTTTTTATTGAAAGAAAACTTTTCTTTCTCCTGTTTTGCTGGTAGCATTCGAATGACTGTAGTAAACAGTGAGCACAATGTCCTGATGCTCTTTGTATTAATCTGTATTCCACCTGAATTGCACAATGTATAATCCAGTGCAACAGATAAAGACATGCTGGGATAATAGCTGTGGAAATTCAGCACACAAATTTTTATATTTACTAAGGGCAGCTACAGTTACTGGGGAAAAAAAGTTAAACTCCTGGATGGATCAAGTTTCGACCTGTATTTACACTACTGAGTTTACCATAGTTGATTGGAAAGTCATAAAAAGTCATGAAAAATAAATGTTTGTAGATATATCTAGCAATACAAGCAAAAAAAAAAGGGAAAAAATTTGGAGATTAAATAAGCCAATTATAGTCGAAAATTCTAAAAGGAAGTACAAGAGTAAAGCCAAAAGCAGTGTTTAGAAGTGAAAGAAAGAAAGCATCAAGCTATGAAAGGAGTAATGATAAGCCATGAATAAAATCACTGAATAGAGGCATTCAAGGTATATTTCCCCCGAGAACACAAAAGCATAGTCACACATATACATGCACAAGCAAAATCAATGTACTGATGTAAGAACTGAGTTTTGATTTGTTTCTGAATTTCTGTCAAGGAGACTTTTTTTGCCACTGAGGATCTTACATACACAGTGCTGATGCTCGTCATCTTGAAAACTTAGCTTACTGAGAACCACAGTCAATGCAGCTTTCCTCCTCCACATTTTGAAGATTAAAGATAATAAAAGTAAAACACAAAAAAATGATTCATGGCTCAGAAATCGAAGTCTTACTGGGAAGGTAAAAACTGTACACCAGAGGAGATGGAAAAAACATAAATCTGAGCTCTGTAAAAAATATCACCCTCTTAAATTCTGTCTTTGCTACAGTAGAAATGGGACAAAAGGAAAATAGACTCAAGGAGAAAGGCAAATCTAGAGCAGAATAGTCAGTCTGTTCCCCTCTGGGCTTAAAAAGAACAGACTTGAATGAAAATCCTTGTAAGTCCTTGGGAAAAGGATATTCTTTGCAGGTTACAAATATAGGAGCTTTGAGAATGCCAGTATTTCCTTAAGCTGAATGAAAAGAAAGTCTTGAAAAGGTGCCAAAAGTCACAAAAGTAATTTTGATTCAATGTGATTATTGATGAAATCTCCGTAGCAATAGCCCCAACACAGTAAGCCAAGCTCTTCAGTTTGGTTTCAGAAGAAATTATCAGATCCTTTTTTTTGCAGCCTTGATCTACCACATCAGGCTAAGCTTAGACAGAAAAAAAGACCCCTACCAACAGCATACTTCTGTCATTCTCTAATGGGAGAGGGCTCAAGGTGCCCCTTGGCATTACAGTGGAATAACATGAAGAGCTGGACAAGGGCTTTCTATTTACTGTTTGGACAAGGCCAAAAAGAGCAGGACTGAGGAGTCCAGGTACTATTGCATTAGTATTAGTACAACTGTAATAGGTCTGTAAAGGGATTCTAGCCAGTGTCTCAAAGCGACTTGAAGAGTAAACATGATTAATTACTGGTTCTACATTGGCCCTATTTTTTAGCTGCTATATGGAACACATTCATTCAAGAAAAACAAGCACAGTTTCCTTTTCCACTATTACCATGAGTCTCAAGACTGGTCAATGTCAAAGGTACATAGATAAATGTTTTCAATGTTTCCATTTTTTAGTTTCAGTTCAGCTCAGAAGATCTTGAGAATCTGTTGATAAACTGCTATTCCTGTTCTTGAAATACCACACTTATATAGCACTGGCCAGGAAGGACAGCTTTGCTTCAACTCTGGGTAGACTTGACATTTATTCAAAATCTTTGCTTGGACTTTGGATGTAATACAACACCAAAACCCCCACCACATCCATAGCCTAGTTATGCACTTGTTCTCCATAAAATTGGCTAAGTCAGCTCTCCTGGCAGGTCACCACTTTGAAGAAATCATGAAATATTTAGAAAGCATTCCTCAACACTAAAATCACAAATGGAAAAGAGACAACTTGGGTATTTTATCCAAGATACTAGAGAGACTCTAGGTAAAATTTACGTTTTTTTTTGCCACAATGGCCACATGAGTCTTCCTTGTTCTGGTAGAACACGACAGCTTAAGCAGATCTTTAGAACGGTAATAAAGATCCTTTTTGCTGACTATGTTTCAGAGTGTGAATAGTGGTTTGTGAGGTGAAGTTAAATACGAAAAATACTTCTGGAACACAAAGATGGGTAATCATGCATGGTCAAGTTTTCTGATTTTACTTCCAACAATAGCCCACATCCAAGCTTGCCCAAATCAGCCTTAACCAGGTCATAAATCAGAGGAATAGAAAAATGAAATTGCCATTTGTGGGACCAACATAAAATTTACGTTTCTGAAAGACGAATTTAGTGATTTTTGCAATAGGAGAACAAGTACAATTCTGCAATGTGTACTACATTCCTATTGTTCCCTGGATCACGTCAAACAAATTGCACTGAGATGAATGACTTTCACATTTACTTTGGTCAGTCAATAGTGTAGGAATGGTTAATTGTTGTGTCCCCAATTGACTGACTGACTCTTTAAGAATTTGATGGGTATGGGGGGATCAGAATGAGATAACACACATTTTTGCTTTCTCTAATCCTCCTTGCTCACAAATAGCAAGCTTTCAGCTGTCTGTTTGTATGGACAACAAAGGCCAGCAGCTCTGCTGTACTCTTACACTTCTCAGGTACATCTGTGACTGGGCCTAGGTGGCAGGTCAATGTTGCCAGATATTACACAGAAGAAGCTATTAACTGTGTGGCAAGTTATACTGTAATTCTGATGTGAGGATTTACGTGAAAGAGCAACTACAATGTGTTGAATACCATCCAGGCATGGATGAGGAGCAAGTTGAGAGTGTATGGGTTAGAATTAAGGGGCAGGCTGGCAGGAGAGATACTGTTGTGGGTGTCTATTACAGGCCACCAGATCAGGGTGAGGAAGTTGATGAGGCCTTCTACAGGCAGCTGAGAGCGGTCTCACAATCACAGGCCCTGGTTGTCCTGGGGGATTTTAACTTCCCTGATATTTGCTGGAAGGACAACTCAGCCAGTCAGCCACAGTCCAGGAGGTTCCTCCAGTGCATCGACGATAATTTTCTGATGCAAATGGTGGAGGAGCCGACTAGGAGAGGAGCACTGCTGGACCTCATCCTCGCTAACAAGGAGGATCTGGTTGAAGCAGTAAAGGTTGAGGGCTGCCTTGGCTGCAGTGACCATGAAATGGTGGAGTTCAGGATCTCATGTAGCAGAAACAAAATAGCAAGCAGAATTGCAACCCTGGACTTTGCCAAGGCAAACTTTGGATTTTTCAAGCAATTACTCGAGAAAATCCCATGGGCAAGGCTGTTTGAAGGTAAAGGGGCCCAAGATAGTTGGTTAGCGTTCAGGGACTGCTTCTACCGTGCTCAAGATCAGAGCATCCTGACACGTAGGAAGTCAAGGAAGGGAGCCAGGAGACCTGCGTGGCTAAACAGGGATCTGCTGGGTAAGCTCAAGTGCAAGAGGAAAATTTACAGATCTTGGAAGGCAGAGCTGGCCACTTGGGAAGAATAAAAGGCTGTTGTCCGAGGATGTAGGGAGGCAACTAGGAAAGCAAAGGCCTCCCTAGAATTGAACCTGGCGAGAGGGGTCAAGGACAACAGGAAGAGCTTTTTCAAATACGTGGCAGATAAAACTAACACCAGAGGCAATGTAGGCCCACTGATGAATGAGGTGGGTGCCTTGGTGACAGATGATACAGAGAAGGCAGAGTTACTGAATGCCTTCTTTGCCTCTGTCTACTCTGCCGGAGGCTGTCCTGAGGAGCCCCGTTCCCCTGCGGCCCCAGAGGAAGTCAGGGCAGTGGAGGAGTTTGCTTTAGTCGATGAGGACTGGGTTAGGGACCAATTAAGCAATCTGGACATCCATAAATCCATGGGTCCAGACGGGATGCATCCACGGGTGCTGAGGGAGCTGGCTGATGTCATTGCTAGGCCACTCTCCATCATCTTTGCCAAGTCTTGGGAGACGGGAGAGGTGCCTGAGGACTGGAGGGAAGCAAATGTCACTCCAGTCTTCAAAAAGGGCAAGAAGGAGGACCCGGGTAACTATAGACCAGTCAGCCTCACCTCCATCCCTGGAAAAGTGATGGAACGACTTATCCTTGGTGCCATCTCAAGGCATATCAGGGATAAGAGGGTCATTAGAGACAGTCTCGTGCTTGACTAACCTCATAGCCTTTTACGAGGATATAACAAGGTGGATAGATGATGGCCGAGCGGTGGATGTGGTCTACCTTGACTTCAGTAAAGCATTTGACACAGTCTCCCACAGCATCCTTGCTGCTAAACTGAGGAAGTGTGGTCTAGACTCTCAGGTAGTGAGGTGGACTGCGAACTGGCTAAGGGGAAGAAGACAAAGAGTTGTGGTCAATGGGGCGGAGTCTGGTTGGAGGCCTGTATCCAGTGGAGTGCCTCAAGGGTCGGTACTGGGACCAGTATTATTCAATATATCCATCAATGACTTGGATGAGGGACTAGAGAGTACTATCAGCAAGTTTGCTGATGACACCAAGCTGGGAGGAGTGGCTGACACACCAGAAGGCTGTGCTGCCATCCAGCGAGACCTGGACAGGCTGGAGGGTTGGGCAGGGAAAAATTTAATGAAATACAACAAGGGTAAATGTAGTGTCTTGCATCTGGGTAGGAACAACCCCAGGTTCCAGTATAAGTTGGGGAATGACTTATTAGAGAGTAGTGTAGGGGAAAGGGACCTGGGAGTCTTGGTGGACAGCAGGATGACCATGAGCCAGCACTGTGCCCTTGTGGCCAGGAAGGCCAATGGCATCCTGGGGTGTATTAGAAGGGGGGTGGTTAGTAGGTCGAGAGAGGTTCTCCTTCCCCTCTACTCTGCCCTGGTGAGACCCCATCTGGAATACTGTGTCCAGTTCTGGGCCCCTCAGTTCAAGAAAGACAGGGAACTGCTGGAGAGAGTCCAGCACAGGGCAACTAGGATGATGAAGGGAGTGGAGCATCTCCCTTATGAGAAAAGACTGAGGGAGATGGGGCTCTTTAGTTTGGAGGAGACTGAGGGGTGACCTCATTAATGTTTACAAATATATCAAGGGTGAGTGTCACGAGGATGGAGCCAGGCTCTTCTCGGTGACAACCACTGATAGGACAAGGGGTAATGGGCTGAAACTGGAACATAAGAGGTTCTGCTTAAACTCGAGAAGAAACTTCTTCTCAGCGAGGGTGACGGAGCCCTGGAACAGGCTGCCCAGAGAGGTTGTGGAGTCTCCTTCTCTGGAGGCATTCAAGACCTGCCTGGACACGTTCCTGTGTAGCATAGTCTAGGCATTCCTGCTCTGGCAGGGGGATTGGACTTGATGATCCTTCGAGGTCCCTTCCAATCCCTAACATTCTATGATTCTATGATTCTATGAGGATATGGCCCTTCATGTGCTGGAAGATATCACTGGACTATGGGTTGATATATCATATGTGATGGACATCTCTCAGGGCAATGTAAGTTGTCACAGTACTGGCAGGTTCTACAAACACAATGAGAAATCCTTCTAAATAGGTAAATTTTTTTTGACTGTTTAGGCACTCTTACCTTTTCCATCTTCCTTCCAACCACACCAAAAAATTGTATTTCTTTGTCAGTCTTTATACCACCTTCAAAAATTATACAATGATAACTAGATATAAAACACACGCAAATGAACTTCTTGTGCTGTGATGAGAGTCAACATCTTTAATATTAGTAATGTTTCATGTAATATGCCAAAAATGGATTAACAGTTTTAAAAAATCTACTGCTGAAATGAGGTTTTATTTATACTAATATTTAGAAGTGGCTCACACTTTATGGACTGATATTTCTAGCAGCACTCAGATTCAGGATATCAGGAATATGGGTGCAAGAAAGATGCTATTCATAATTTCTTAGTCATCAGTTGTAAGAGCCTATTATGAAAAAAATTGTTAAATGTAGCTGAGAAACACAAACTGATCTGTGATTAGTCAAACACCATGAATAACAAGCATCAATTAGGTGATGTGAAAGTTTGGAAGCATCCCATGATATTTGTTTGTGCTTTTTATGCATCAGATTATTAAGAAAAACTGGAGGGATTATTTCTGCAAGCTAGGATGCCTACAAATGGAAGAAGAGGCCAAGCACATTCAATTGCATCACCGAGTAATGACTTAGGAGGTTGTGGCACTGGGCTGGGACCCAGAAAACTCTTTTTTTTTGTATTCGTCCTGCTGAATGACTACAAATATGCTATTAATTACTTTAGCTTAAGGTAGGGATAATGATACTGACTTCCTTTGTAAAGTACTTAGAAACATGCAGATGGAAAGCATGAAGCAGAAGAGAAAGGACAAACCATACTCATCCCTGTTGTTCCATGTCGGATGCTGGTTAGATCAAGGTCATTCTGCCTGTACCTACTATGCCCACCCATTCAATATTTCTACATCATTGCAATCTCATAGGCTGATTTACAGCACTCATTACCAGCATCTGAGGGTAGATTTTGATTTCCTTATAGACTATCAGATATCGAAAATTAAATCATGCAACCCTCCTTATTGCAGCACTTGTAACAGAACAGCCTTCAAATACAGAGGACAAATATAACGCGTGTGCCAGTTGCGTAGAGTTTAAGTTATTGAAGTGTGATCTAAAAGGGCCTTAAGCAGTCACTCTGCCTTTGGTGGTGAATTTCAGCTTCTGAAATATAAAATAGGTTGAAGGATGAATACAATTTTCCTCCCTGCATTCCAACATTTTTTCTTTTTTGTGTGAAGTGGAAATGCATCCATTCTGCTGGTTTACTCTATCCCCTGCTGATTAAACAATAGGATGTAAACCTTCTATAAGCACTCAGCCTGGAAATCAGGGACTACTACAAAAAAACCCAATGTTTTAAATGAAAATGTCTAGCCCTGATATGGTTAACACTTGACAACACTCTTGTCAAACTTTATGCACCTGTCTACTGTGTTTACAGCAATAAGTTTTGCCATAATGCTACTATTTATATCCCATAAACATAGTTAACAGTGATATGCATAGCAATGACAACGACACTGACAAGAGCACTCAGGAGAAGCACAGATGTTGAGAGATATTTTTATGCAATCTGTGTTACTGCCTATATCTACATAAGCTTCTCTGAATAATCAAAGCTGCCACATTTCTCATAAAATAAAGACAAATATCTATATTTTAAATGCAAATATGAGATATTGTATGTGCAGTTTCATAGACAAAACTTCTCAAATCACATCATGATTTCACAGGAAAAAGTTTTGGAGTAGACAGTCACTTCTCTAAATTTGCATGGGTTATCTACATGACACCAGTTCCCAGTTTATTTTGCTTTCTAACCAGGAGTAAGTGGAAGAAAACCAGCCAACTTACAATCTCCTTGACAACGCACGGGACCCACGGATATCTTGGCTTCAGATCCAGGACGGTCAACATCTCCAACCACTACCTGACTCACCGGTAGGTGCTCTTTGTATGACAACATCCCAGTGTCTTTTTTCCTGAATTACAAAGAGAGAGAATAAGAAAGCAATTGTGAAATACATTAAAATAATGTCCTTGATCACTATTACTTTTCAATGAACTTTTCAATGAAAAGAATAGGTAATCACCATTTACACCAGTACAGTGTTACCATCTAAAAACCTGTCTCAAACCACATCAGTCTGAGCAACAATGCTGCTTGCTTAATGGAAAACAGATGGGTGGGAGCCCCTGTCACCCAGGAACACAGTCAGAGTAGCATCTTGCTCTGTGGCCAGTCCTGGACTCAGCTGGGCTTGTCTGCTTTTCAGACTGACCAGGTCCACACCAGTGGGTAACACTTTGCTGTTGATTTCCTTGCCGATGTCTTCTGAGAGGGAAAAAAAATACCCTAATACTTCCCGACAAGTGTATCTTTTTTTGCACTAAGTGCCTAAATCCAAAAAAAATCTAAACCTGTGAATCTAACCATGAGTGTGGAGCTCAACATGCATTTTAGTTGGCAAGATCACTAAAATTCAATTCATAGTCATGTCTAAAAGCTTTTCATTTCAAGTGCAGTGAGTAACTTTTTCTCTTTTTCATGCCTAGACCAAATCACTATGTGCAGTTACAATATTTTTCCTCTATCATTTCAAAAGCTGAATATAGCTGGCATGTTTCTTTCAAACAGAAAATAAAATAACCCAAATTTAATTAGGTACCTTATCTCTCAGGTGCTTTTTCTTTTTTTTTTTTTCCCCCCACGCAAACACATGGAGGGCCAAAAATATTCATCAAGAAAAAATGCACTACAAATAGAATATACATTTGACAGAAAGGAAAGTAAGAGGAAGCAAAATAAATCCATCTATTTTTCTCTCTTTCTCCTTCTTTATTTTTAGCTGTACCTTGCCATGTAATTGAATATCTAAAGTAAGCAACTATTTGATCTAAAAATCAATTCCTTTGTTCAAAAATACCATCGGATGAAAGATGAATTGAGGACCTGGAAAAGTTATTGAAGTGCACAGTATAATTGTAACTGGGAACTTGCAAGGATTTCTGGAAACTGGAAGTCTTTTTCATCTCTAACTTGGATGATTCTGTGATCTGACTCACTAGATTGCTAACAACTGGGAAGCTCAGCAGGGATCTGCATTATCTGTGGCAATGCTCAGAGTTTTCTAGTAACACAGCAATATTTTCCAGTAGTATTTCCAGTCATCCTCCTCACTGGGTCCTTTCAAAGAGATGGAAGGCAAAATATTAATTTTAAAGGAAGCACAACTAAAGTAATTAAGAAAACAACCAACACATTTTCGAACAACAGTTCATTGAAACTAGTGTTTGTTCTTTGTGACCAAGTGGTTGGTGACAGCCAGCATGGCTTCACCAGGGGCAAGTCGTGCCTGACTAATTTAGTGGTCTTCTATGACAAAGCTACAGCACTGGTTGACACGGGAAAAGCAACGGATGTCATTTTCCTGGACTTGTGCAAGGCGTTTGACACTGTCCCACATGACATCCTTGTCTCTAAAATGGAGAAACACAGATTTGACAGATGGACCACTTGGTGGATAAAGAACTGGCTGGATGGTCGCACTCAAAGAGTTGTGGTCAATGGCTCGATGTCCGCATGGAGACCAGTGACAAGTGGTGTTCCTCAGGGGTCTGTTCCGCGTCCAGCGCTGTTCAGCATCTTTGTCAGTGACATGGATGACGGCACTGAGTGCACCCTCAGCAAGTTTGACGACGACAACAAGCTGTGTGGTGCCGTGGGCTCACCTGAGGGAAGAGATGCCGTCCAGGGGGACCTTGATAGGCTTGAGAAATGGGCCAGTGCAAACTGCATGAGCTTCATTCAACAAGTCTAAGTGCAAGGTCCTTCACCTAGGTCGGGCCAGCCCTAGGCACAGATACAAACTGGGCACAGAGTGGGTTGAGAGTAGCCCTGAAGAGAAGGGTTTGGGGGTGTTGATAGACGAGAAGCTCAACATGAGCCGGCAGTGTGCTCATGCAGCACAGAAGGCCAACTGCATCCTGTGATGTATCAGGAGAAGCGTAGCCAGCAGGTCAAGAGAGGTTATTCTTCCCCTTTACTCTGCTCTTATGAGACCCCACCTCGAATACTGAATCCAGTTCTGGTGTCCCCACCATAAGAGCGACATAGAACTGTTGGAGTGTGTTCAGAGGAGGGCCACAAAGATGATCCAGGGGTTGGAGCACCTCTGCTACAAGGACAGGCTGAGGGAGCTGGGATTGTTCAGTCTTGAAAAGAGAAGACTTTGGGGGGACCTAATAGCTGCCTTCCAATACCTGAAGGGATCCCACAGGAAGGCTGGGTTTAAGTTGAAGGAGAATAGATTTAGATTAGATCTTAGGAAGAAATTCTTCAGTATGAGGGTGACAAGATTTTGGAATAAATTGCCTAGAGATGTTGTGGCTGCCCCCTCCCTGGAGATATTCAAGGCCAAGTTGGACAGAACCTTGAGTAGCCTGATCTAGTTGAGAGGCGTCCCTGCCCATGACAGGAAGGTTGGATTAGGTGATCTCTAAGGTCCCTTCCAACCTAGGCCTTTCTACGATTCTATGAAGAGAGGAATTAAATATTTAATTACTAGAAGTTTTCAGACAGTAGATAACTGCTTTCCTTAATTTGTAGGTTCTTCTCCTTCAGGCACTTGTCGTTCTCCATGGGCCCTTTGTATCGCTGAGATCATTAACCCTGCCTGGTTGTGCACAGCTATCCCAGGTGCGATGTTGGTGAGGCTGCTGTAAAGGATGGAAAATGGAGAGGACTAACCCTCACAGGCTGCTTCTGCAGATTGTGTGAGGTTGCAGCACACCACTTCTGTGATGACCTTTACCAAGGCATTGTATTCATTAATTTGGAGACAGAAGATATAACAAAAGGGAGAT
Organism: Trogon surrucura; assembly: GCA_020746105.1. Taxonomy (NCBI): domain Eukaryota; kingdom Metazoa; phylum Chordata; class Aves; order Trogoniformes; family Trogonidae; genus Trogon; species Trogon surrucura. The sequence continues at coordinate 24,694,620 of CM036622.1, read as the reverse complement.
TAAAGGACTTTTTCTTTAAGAAAGAAGTGAATAACAAAGCCAGGTTGGTAGACCTAATCTTCCATCTCTGCTAAAGGCCTGTATCCACAGGACCCACTCCCTTCTAATAGAGGATAAATGTAGGTCATCACTTTGCTCTTTCTGAGACTGGCTTTCTCTGCTGATTGTTACTCTTTCAAAGCATGCTCTGAAGATGGACGTGCCTATCTAAAATAAAGAATTCTTCAAAGAGTGGTAAAAAGAAAACTACTGGCATTTCTCTTCTTTCCTTCCTCTCTCACACAAAGAACTAATATTTCCAGTTCAAATAAGGATGTCAAAGGACAGCCCCTTTCCTGTCACTAATAGCTTTCACCTACTTTGAAGGAAATAAAAAAGGAGCAGTAACAATTTTCTCCCTCTTTGTTGACCATATTTCTACTCATTTTAATACTATTTATTCATTTAGTGATATGGTCACTTTACAGCTGCTGTCATGACCATAAAACTAAAAGTTAGGGTTCTTTTCAGTTAACAGACTTGTTTTCTAATAATCGTTTGCTTGTCTCATCACTGTAGAAACTGCATTCTTCCCTGCACAAAAGCTATTGAGGGCTGGGAGTACCGGACTAAGTAGTTCAGACAAGTGCGTTTTCTTCTCTCCAGCAGAACCTGGGTAGTTCATTTGTTCTTAGGAAAAAGGATAATGACAGCTTTTGCCCCACGCATGCACGAAAAAGAGAAATACACTCAAGAGAATGAGTAGCTCTGTTAGGCTTTTCTAAGGTACTTGCACTTCCTCCGGACATACTAATCAGCACTGACAAAGTCAAAAAAGTTATAAATCAAACACTGATTGTAATGCTTGACTTTGTACTACACACTTAGAAATAATCACAGCTGGAACACTCAATTCCTGCAAGTGATAATGCTTCTGCTGGTATTTAAAGACTTTGCACATTAAGAGGGTGGAGAAAGTCTCTGAAGTTCTTCCTCACCAAAGAAAATCCCCTTAAGAGAATAAAGATTGAATTCAGAGTGTGTCATATTCCTATTAATAGCCAAATGGGAGATGAATGAATATGACCAAATCCTGTAATTATTACCAGGAGATATTGACAAAACCTCAGTGTAATTTTCTATATCTAATTTCTTTTCCTATATATAACAGTCTGCAGAGTGCTTAAGGGTGGCTTTGAATGACAGCAGCAGATATTAGTGTAAGCTTTGTCGTTGTTTTGATTACGATCATCTACTTACTCTCTATATGCATTCTGTGGTATGTAAAAAAGAAATGAATTATGCACATATCAGCAAATGACTTAACCAAAGTAATGATAAGATTCTGTATCACTATTACTAATTTGTTTATATAACGATTTCATACAGCCAGACTTCTGCTATTGAGTAATTTATTTTCTCCATTTTTGTTAGACATAACTTAATTATCAGTCCAGTCCTGCACAGAAAAACACATAAAGAATATACTACAGGTAGGAATACTTCATTTTAAAAGATATGTTTACGTGAGCTGAGGAACAGGAATTATTTTGAGAATACAAACAAAACACCTACTGCATTGAATCTACAGTGTTAAATAGGTATTAATTATTAATTATTAACAGTGGTTTGAAAATACAAGCTCCCAAGTATTCCCATTTCAAAGGTATACAATTGTCCACTGCTCACCAAGACCCAGCTTTCTACATAATCTGAGAGGTATAAAGCCCCTAATGTTCTGTGATTCTGTGCGATAGTCCAGCTAATATCTGCAAATGAATGCCTGTAAAAACATTGTGAAGGGTACAGATATGCCAAGTATTAGTATTTTCTCTCTTCCAAAAATATCTGGCAAGAATTTTTTTTTATATTAGAACTGCTAAGAAGAGCTAACATTACAGAGAATTTAATGAACAATGCAATTCTGGTAGCAGCCTTAATAATCTGGAAGCGAGTTACTTGGAAATATGCAAACTCTAATTAAAAGGATTAAAAACAGGGCAAACAAAAGCTAGGATTAAAGCAGAACTAGTTAACTTTTGAAAGGTTGTGATGTACACACTATGCAGCACAAAAGCTCAGCTTTTAGATTCACCCTGCTCCCAGAGCTCTGCCCTTCTGTGGAATTGTATTGGCAACAACATACTCCACACTGAAAACTTCTATTTCTACTTGAATTTGCTGTTCTCAGGGGTTCTTATCTCTCTTGTCCCTTTTTCACATGCCTTGTCACCTCAGATACCCTTATATGTTAAGTTGGAGCTAATGACTCGTCCTTGATTCGGCTGCCATGGGGTATTATGGAAAATTTCTCATTACTGTACAGGATCATATAAACTGACAGAGACTCATAACTCAATGCAAATTTTTTCTACAGTGGCACTGAACAGGCTGAGGTCCTAGAAAATAAGTTGTTCTCATACTCCTAAGAGCAAAAGAAGAAGTTTGAACTCCTTACAATTAAGGACTGATCTTGAGGAAGTTCAGTTTCTTCTATAGCACACTGGTAAAAAAAAAGAAAAAAAAAAAAGAAAAAGTGGCACCAACCTGTAGCAACGTGCACTTCATTACGGTGTAACAGCTGTTTTGGTTGGATAAGCAAAGCCCAAGTGCAGGTAAAACTGTTCGCTATGGGCAAACAAGGGTTTGCAAGAGGGGTTTCAGTGCAAAAATCAGAAGTAAAACAGTCTAGATTTTTACTTCTGTTTTTGAGAGCACTCAAAAGTATTTTTATGTTTGAGATCACTCACCTCCTGAAAACCTAAACAATATGATGAAGACCATTTAATCTCAGCACCCAAATTACTAAAATAAACAAGCCAATGATTTGGCATCTATGAGTATAGATAAAATATACCAAAGACACGAGACTGAGGGTGTGGCAGTCATAAGTAATACTTGTTTAAAAATCATAAAAGATTGAATAGATTCTTTTAAGACACAAGCATCACATTCACAAATAGTCCCACCACAAGAATGATGAGCAAATTACAATGCAAATTTGTGACAAAATAGATACCCTCAATGACAACGAACTGTACAAAAAAACCCCACAAGTTACTTGAGTTACTTTCAGGAACTTCAAAACTCCTTTGAAGAAGAAAGCTTAAATCAGCCATGCAAAGACATGTTTAGTTCACACTTTTTTGCTGGGATTGAGACTTAGATCTCCTTTTTCACTTTACAGTTTATCCCTCTCCTGACCTTTAAGATGGAAAAACTTTAAAATTACATTAGGCAATAAATTTACTTCTTTGGACACCTCTCAAATCTTATAATCTCATAAAACAAAAAAATTAAATGCAAGTTAATTTGACTCATTATAAATGTCCTTATGAGGATTTTATGCTTTAATGGTGATTAGAAAATGAATATTTCATAAAGTATACAATATATAAGTCAAAAAATTGCTAACATACTGCCTATTTTTAAAAATAGCTAATAACACCACGATTTTTTTTTTATTTAGGAAAAAACCCACCCTAAAATACAATGAATCTTCCAAAGACAGTGTCTAAACAACACTTTCCAGTATGCCCAGGCATGTGGTATTTAGCTGAACAATTTATGATGCCCGAAGCCGAAGCTGTATCACCACAGAATTTATGCAAACAGTTTGGTCAGAGTTTCTGAGTTAAAAAGTTGACAAAAAGCCTGCTCCATTTCTCCCCTTTTCTCTGTTTGGCAAGAGATGAGACAGAATTCTCTGACAACTTAGGAGGAACCTTAAGGTCCAGATGATATGCCGATGCCATCACAACACTTCCTGATTCTATGTGTGCTGGAGATGATACGAATTGAGGAAAATTGATAAATTGGTGATAAAGGTGTCTGATTTTAACAATCCATCAGGAAGGAGATTTAGATAGTTTAGAACGGTTCTACAGGGCTCTTGCCTGAAAGGACTTCTCAGCTTTCCTCTCATATAGGATTTCATGAGAAATTGAACAACCACAGCAAAAAGTGAATAACGCAGATAGCAAACCATGCTCTACTTTCTTTTGAAGGGGAATAGGTTTAGATTGGATCTTACGAAGAAATTCTTCAGTACAAGGGTGGCAATACTCTGGAATAAATCTTCCAGAGAAGTTGTGGATGCCTCCCCCTCCCTGGAGATGTTCAAGGCCAGACTGAGTAAAGCCTTGAGCAATCTGGTCTTTTGTTAAAAATTCCAGCTGGCATTTTCAAAATAATATGATTCCTTTATCTCAAAATATTTCAAATTCAAAAGACCTTTTGAAAAATAATCATTAATAAATAAAAATATTGAAAATAACCCACAATTTGCAGTGCCAAAAAAGCTTTCTAGTCATCCTTAGAAGTTTTAAATGCTTTTTTTTTTATGACAGAAACACGAGAAAACTCTGTTCTCAACAGATGTGATCGAATGAAGGACAATAAATTAAATGATCCATTCAACTATTCAACATGCCCCAGAAAGTTAAATGTCTTTCTTCCTAATCACTTTGACAAAGAGAAACTTGTATTCATGCCACAATCCATTCACACATGTTGAAACTTCCCATGAAATAGCAGGCTACCACATAGCTCTGAGGGAAGAAAATCAGGGACTGCACTCAGTATTACCACCTGTTTCAGAAATTCTCTAATTTAAAACCCAAAGCATTTTTAATTACATTTTTCTACATCTGAATGCTTTTTTTTGTACATCTGAATGCACTACAGTATTGTTAACATTTTAGTGTGTGCACACTAAAAGCAGTTATCTCATGAAATGTGTTTTTAATATCTGTAGTATTGAATATACTGTTGCAAGATCTATGCAGATAATGATAAATTCTTTGCAGTTATCTATTCTACTAACTATCCACAAGCCTTTGGATCACGTCCTATCAAACTATCAGAAAAAAAATGTGCTTCTGGCACGATTTTTAAGGCGTAAGGATCTGCACTGGAAGAAATATTAAAAATCTCAGAGCAGCGACTCAGAGGCTTAATTTCTTGGAGATCTTGACAACTTTGACAGTTTTATTTCATATGACTGAAAGAGCTAAATAAAAATAATTGAGTATGGCATGACAAAATAACAGACGGCTATAGTTAATGCTGACTTCAGCCTCTATATGTCTGTTGAGTTCAATAAGGTGCTAAAGTGCATACCTTGCAGTTGAATTTGGTCCAGAAATCTTAATGACCTATGGGACTTCCTGCATCTAGAAAATGACAGTAAAACCTAATTGTATAAACATCCATCGTTTTCCTACCCTTTCACTGGCACTTCCTGTAGTGTCCAACTTTACACCACACCTATGCATTTACCTCATAACAATGCTGAAACCAAACTACGGTTCATACAAAGGCACCATGGGGAACAAGGGTGTTGTGATTTAGCTCACCTCTTCAGCTACTGGTATAGCTATGACACCAAATATCTTGGGAAAAAATCTAGGTTGATCACACCTTGGAAGAGAGTGCTTGCTTTGGTTACCTCACAAAAAAATTAATCATATGTATGACAGGTATGCTCAGAGAAGAACAATGAAGCTGGTGAAGGGTCTTGAGAACGTGTCTTACGAGGAGCGGCTGAGCAGTTGTTGAGGAGTGGCTGGGGTTGTTCAGCCTGGAGAAAAAGAGGCTTGGGGAGCCCTTATCACTCTGCAACTACCTGAAAGAAGGCTGTAGTGAGATGAGAGTTGATCTCTTCTCCCAAATAACAACCGACAGGACAAGAAGAAATAGCCTCAAGCTGTGACAGGGGAGGTTTAGACTGGATATTAGGAAAAACTTCTTCACAAAAAGGGTTGTCAAGTATTGGAACAGGCTGCCCAGGGAAGTGATGGAGTCACCGTCCCTGGAGGTATTTAAAAGATGTGTAGATGTGGTGCTTAGCAACATGGTTTAGTGATGGACTTGGGGTTGGGTTTATGGTTAGATTTGATGATCTTAAAGGTCTTTTCCAAACTAAATAATTCTATGATTCTGTAAGTAGGTTAGTTCTGTATTCCAAATTTGGTATGCATTTTTCATGCTTACTGTCCCCTTTGTGTTTTTATGACAAACTGTTGTTTCATTTGGGCTTGCTTATTCTTAATATGGATAAAATCTGAGACCTTGTAGCCTTACTTCTGGGGTTCTGTAAAATAGAGTTTGTTAGTAAGCACAAAGCTGTCTTAGAAGAAAAATGTATTCAGGTGTGTTGGATTCTGCTTTATGTAAAAAATTACAGTTATCCTACTTCTCTATCACAGATGACATTTCAGAAGACAAAGAAAAATTGTTACTTACTAGACATCACGTGGAAAATAAGCATAACAGCATCCTTCTTTTAAATAATAAACTAAGTAGCCAATAAAGAGACAAAATATGGGAAAAGCAGTGATGTCATATACTACTACAAACAAAATTCCAAGAGAATTACCATTTTTCTGTTTATTTCCTTTCTGCAAAGGCCTCAGCCACATCTGTAGTATTTAATAAAACTTATGTATTTGAGCCCTTTTTTTTGGTAAGCTCTTTCTATTCTGATTAACCTCAGCCTTTAACTGTAACAACCACAACATCTTTCTGTACCTATAATCAGTTTCCCTTCCTGATATATTGTATTTTTTTATGGTATTACACATGATTTGGTAATTGTCTCCCCTTAGAAGACCTCAGTTTCCCTTCAGTCCATAGACGTAACTGTCACATTGGACTTTAATTTTGTCTCCAGTCTCAGCCCCAGCAGAATGCTTCTCATTTTACTTTTGTGGTTGTGTTGAAGAAGGCAAACATCACAACATCACAACAGTGATGTTTCTGTCAAAGGGGCACTTATCCCAGTAGGAGAGATGATCAGTTTTATTTGGTCTTTATTATGCACCACACTGCTTATACATCTGTAGCTCCTTACACAGCATGAGGATTTCCATACCTACTCTTGACTGGAGTTGGAACTAGTGCTTCTACTAATTATTATTTTTTTTTGTTTCTGCTAACCTAATAAATAGAAAAGTTGTTTCTAGCTGTAAAATGATTAGTAAAAGTGGTATCAACTCAAATTCTGCTTTTTCCTAGCCACTTAAAAACATCTCTCAGTATAGGGAAGTCATCAGGTTCATGTCTTTTTGATGTTGTTGTCATGATTTGTTTGTTTTGATTGACCTGTGAAAGGTAAGACTCCTTAAATTATCATGGAACTGGTAAGGAGATGGGGAACAAAGAGCTATTTCAAGCATCATGCCACACCAAAGCTAAATGGAAGAAGAAATTTGTAACACCCACTGCAAAAAAAAAAAAAATCCAGCCAAAAAACTCACCTCATAGTATTATCTACAAATTGTGCTACAAACATAACACATGATGCTGCTATATCTATTGATGAAGAAAAGTGGGGTCTATTATCATGAAAGTGTTCTGGTTAGAAGAATAATTAAACATCTCACTACAAAACATTTTAAATGTTCCCCCATTCATCAGATATAATTACCCGAAACTGAAAGCTCCAAGATATCCAAGCACATTTAAAGCAACTGTGCAGTGTAGAGGTAATTAGCAGATGCCTATTTTCATTATGAAAACACTTTGCTATAAAGCACAAGGAAAACATGGACTTGTCACTTTCCCTCTGCTCATAAACACGCACATGTCTCTCAGAATTAATATCATTTTGATTAGGTTTCTTCTTCAGTGCTTTTGCTGAAAAGACAGATGACCTTGTTTTACAGTCAAGCTAGTATGCAACTTTATCCATTTTCATGTTTTTATGACACCTTTACCTGTTGTCTGCATGTGTGCCTATCCACACCTATGTATTATAGTAACAGGAACAATGAGAAAGAATACTACACAAGGTACTTACTGAAGTTTTAAAAACTTGTACTCCTGCAATGTGCTCAACTGTCTCACCTCCAGAGGCAGCTGGGCTCTGCAGGGCTCTAGCTAGAGATTCTTTCAACTGCATTTACTCATAGCATGAGGAAACAACCGATTGACCAAGATTTCCTGCTCTGGCAGGGGGGCTCCTGTTCTGGCAAGAGGGCTGGACTATATGATATTTTGAGGTCCCTTCCAACCCCTAACACTCTGTGATTCTGTGATTAGGACTTGAGGGACAGGGAAGGTATGGCATGCTATGTAGGGCATGTTACACTTGCTAAATACTAGGCCAAATGTGGATGCCCTTGTTCAGGAAAATCTGTTTTGCTGTGCTGACTGCAGAATTCCAAGTATTAGTTTAGCATTTTGTTGACCATATGTATACAGGACTAGTGACCTATTCATTAGCCCTATCGCTCCACTTTACTGCTTCTTGTTAGCCTTTGAGCTCAACTCTCCATATATTACACATCACTGCTTTTTCCTCAACAAGACTGAAGCAAATTTAGCAAACCTCACCATTCATTTCCTAATTCAATTCCCTCTGAGCTGAGCCCATCTTTTCCCAGCACAATACTCAAAACTTTTTACAGCATAGTGTGCTGTCACAGCCCTGCCCGTGTGGACTGAAAAGGCTCTGGGCTACAGGGTTTTAACAACTCATGACAGTATGGTCACAGCCAAGGAGGCTGATGCTGAAGTGAGTCCTAACACCCACTCCTCCCTTAACTATAAGAATCATGGTGCTTTTCAGAATGCCAAGCAATCCTGGAGAAGCTGACCCTGAATCAATCGGGTTGTGCTTCTCTGATCTTTCAGGCTGCAGCATTTCTATCAGTATCAGGTGAAGACAGAAATGAAAATTAAATACATCGGGTCCAAAGGCACAAAGAGTATTTGCAGTCAGTGAGACTTGACTATGAGAGCCCTGACAATGTTGTGCTGCATTTTAATGGATAAGTATGTTAATTTGGCAAATGTTTCCTTTTCAGATGGTTTAAATACCTTTTACTGCAGATACTTCTTGTCTTAAACAAAATCTGAGATAAAAACTGTCCATGGATGTAGGGATACCAAGAAGTCTACGTCCTCTGCCTATAAGCAAAGACTACACAAGCAATGCAGAAGAGGCTGCAGTCACTGAAGACAGCTCTCTGCTATTGCAGGCAGCTGTCTAGATCTGCAAGGATCTTCTGCAGGATCTGATCACATCTGTGCTGGTTCTGTCTGAGAGGGAGGTAATTTTCTTCACAGTAGCTCCAGTGGTGCTACATTTTGGACTTGTGCTGAAAATAGCGTTGATTATATAAGTATGTTTTAGTTACTGCTAAGCAGTGCTTACATAAAGTCAAGACTTTTTCTGCTTCTCACCCCATCAGCGAGTAGTCTGGGCATTCATAAGACTTTGGGAGGGGACACAGTTGGCATAGCTGATCCCAACTGACTAAAGGGATATTTCATATCATATGATATCACACAAAGTAATGTGAGAAAGAAGCAAGGGGAGTCTATCCAGAGTGATGGTATTTGTCTTCCCAAGTAGCCATTACATATCACAGAATCACAGAATGTTAGAGGTTGGAAGGGACCTCAAAGATCATCTAGTCCAACCCCCCTGCCGGAGCAGGATCACCTATAGTAGAGCACACAGGAACGCGTCCAGGCGGGTTTTGAATGTCTCAAAAGAAGGAGATTCCACAACCTCCCTGGGCAGCCTGTTCCAGTGCTCGGTCACCCTCACAGTAAAAAAGTTTTTCCTCATATTTTTCTGGAACCTCCTGTGTTCCAGCTTCCACCCATTGCCCCTTGTCTTGTCAGTGGACGCTGCTGAAAAGAGCCTGGCTCCGTCCTCCTGACACTCACCCTTGACATATTTATAAACATTTATGAGGTCACCCCTCAGCCTCCTCTTCTCCAAGCTAAAGAGACCCGGTTCCTTCAGCCTTTCTTCATAAGGGAGATACTCCACTCCCTTCACCATCTTTGTGGCTCTGTGCTGGACTCTCTCAAGCAGCTCCCTGTCCTTCTTGAACTGAGGGGCCCAGAACTGGACACAGTATTCCAGATGTGGCCTCACCAGGGCAGAGTAGAGGGGCAGGAGGACCTCTCTTGACCTACTTGCTACTCCCCTTCTAATACACCCCAGGATGCCATTGGCCTTCTTGGCCACGAGGGCACACTGCTGGCTCATGGTCATCCTGCTGTCCACTAGAACCCCCAGGTCCCTTTCCCCTGCACTGCTCTCCAGCAGGGCAGTCCCCAACTTATATTGGCACATGGGGTTATTTTTTCCCAAGTGCAAAACTCTACACTTGCCCTTGTTGAACTTCATAAGATTTCTCCCTGCCCAGCCCTCCAGCCTGTCTAGGTCTCTCTGAATGGCTGCACAGCCTCCTGGTGTGTCAACCACTCCTCCCAATTTCATACCATCAGCAAACTTGCTGACAACATTCTCTAATCCCTCATCCAGATCATTGACAAATATGTTGAAAAGCACCGGCCCAAGCACTGACCCATGAGGGACCCCACTAGACACAGGCATCCAGCCAGACTCAGCCCCATTGACCACAACTCTCTGGCTTCTTCCCTTCAACCAGTTCTCGACCCACCTCACTACTTGGTCATCCAGACCACACTTTCTCAGTTTACCAATGAGGATGCTGTGGGAGACGGTGTCAAAGGCCTTGCTGATATCCAGATAGACCACATCCACTGCACGGCCACCATCCATCCACCTGGTTACGTCTCAAATTAGGAAGAATTCGTCTGTTCTTTCTTAGTACTCTTATCTGAAAGCTATTCCAGAAATTCATTCTTGATGGCTAGAAACCCTGGTTTCCAGGTTTAGTATATTTATAAATATTTGATTCACAGGACATTAGTTTTTGTGTTCTTCAGTGTCTGTTAGCATAAATATTTCTTCCTGACTCATGTTTACTTCAATGTATTTTTAGAGTTAAGGATGTGCTTTAGCACAGAGGTGGAAGTCAATGCATAGACAAATAAGCTGCTGTTAACCCCAACTACTGTGTGCACATAACACCGTGCAAAGATTGTAGTTCAGCCCAGACAAGCAGCCTGGTTCCATGGGCAAGAACCATGGCTGAGTAAACAAGCCTTGCCAAAAGTCTTCTGAAGAATGGAAGACTATAAAAAATGTCGTGTAGGATCAGAACAAGAGTCCACCCGCTCCACCATTCTATTATGGGCAGTGACAATAAGAGATGCTACTTAGGGCAGGCCTGTGAGCATAGCCACTTTTGTCACACATTCCCCTCTCACTCCCCCACCTTTTACCATAGAACCATAAAATCATTAAGGTTGGAAAAGACCTTTGAGATCATCTAGTTCAACCATCAACCCAACACTGCCATGACCACTAAACTATAATCTGGATGTTACAGGGCATACAGTGCTTACAGTATCCATTGATGGATTTGTTTTCCATGAATTTCCATGAATTGCAACCCTGGATTTGCCAAGGCAAACTTTGGATTTTTCAAACAATTACTCGAGAAAATCCCATGGGCAAGGCTGTTTGAAGGTAAAGGGGCCCAAGATAGTTGGTTAGCGTTCAGGGACTGCTTCTACCGTGCTCAAGATCAGAGCATCCCGACACATAGGAAGTCAAGGAAGGGAGCCAGGAGACCTGCGTGGCTAAACAGGGATCTGCTGGGTAAGCTCAAGTGCAAGAGGAAAATTTACAGATCTTGGAAGGCAGAGCTGGCCACTTGGGAAGAATAAAAGGCTGTTGTCCGAGGATGTAGGGAGGCAACTAGGAAAGCAAAGGCCTCCCTAGAATTGAACCTGGCGAGAGGGGTCAAGGACAACAGGAAGAGCTTTTTCAAATATGTGGCAGATAAAACTAACACCAGAGGCAATGTAGGCCCACTGATGAATGAGGTGGGTGCCTTGGTGACAGATGATACAGAGAAGGCAGAGTTACTGAATGCCTTCTTTGCCTCTGTCTACTCTGCCGGAGGCTGTCCTGAGGAGCCCCGTTCCCCTGCGGCCCCAGAGGAAGTCAGGGCAGTGGAGGAGTTTGCTTTAGTCGATGAGGACTGGGTTAGGGACCAATTAAGCAATCTGGACATCCATAAATCCATGGGTCCAGATGGGATGCACCCACGGGTGCTGAGGGAGCTGGCTGATGTCATTGCTAGACCACTCTCCATCATCTTTGCCAAGTCTTGGGAGACGGGAGAGGTGCCTGAGGACTGGAGGGAAGCAAATGTCACTCCAGTCTTCAAAAAGGGCAAGGAGGAGGACCCGGGTAACTATAGACCGGTCAGCCTCACCTCCATCCCTGGAAAAGTGATGGAACGACTTATCCTTGGTGCCATCTCAAGGCATATCAGGGATAAGAGGGTCATTAGAGACAGTCAACATGGCTTCACCAAAGGGAAGTCGTGCTTGACTAACCTCATAGCCTTTTATGAGGATATAACAAGGTGGATAGATGATGGCAGAGCGGTGGATGTGGTCTACCTTGACTTCAGTAAAGCTTTTGACATAGTCTCCCACAGCATCCTTGCTGCTAAACTGAGGAAGTGTGGTCTAGACTCTCGGGTAGTGAGGTGGACTGTGAACTGGCTAAGGGGAAGAAGCCAAAGAGTTGTGGTCAATGGGGCGGAGTCTGGTTGGAGGTCTGTATCCAGTGGAGTCCCTCAAGGGTCAGTACTGGGACCAGTATTATTCAATATATTCATTGATGACTTGGATGAGGGACTAGAGAGTACTATCAGCAAGTTTGCCGATGACACCAAGCTGGGAGGAGTGGCTGACACGCCAGAAGGCTGTGCTGCCATCCAGCGAGACCTGGACAGGCTGGAGAGTTGGGCGGGGAAAAATTGAATGAAATATAACAAGGGTAAATGTAGAGTCTTGCATCTGGGTAGGAACAACCCCAGGTTCCAGTGTAAGTTGGGGAATGACTTATTAGAGAGTAGTGTAGGGGAAAGGGACCTGGGAGTCTTGGTGGACAGCAGGATGACCATGAGCCAGCACTGTGCCCTTGTGGCCAGGAAGGCCAATGGCATCCTGGGGTGTATTAGAAGGGGGGTGGTTAGTAGGTCGAGAGAGGTTCTCCTTCCCCTCTACTCTGCCCTGGTGAGACCCCATCTGGAATACTGTGTCCAGTTCTGGGCCCCTCAGTTCAAGAAAGACAGGGAACTGCTGGAGAGAGTCCAGCACAGGGCAACTAGGATGATGAAGGGAGTGGAGCATCTCCCTTATGAGAAAAGACTGAGGGAGCTGGGGCTCTTTAGTTTGGAGGAGACTGAGGGGTGACCTCATTAATGTTTACAAATATATCAAGGGTGAGTGTCACGAGGATGGAGCCAGGCTCTTCTCGGTGACAACCACTGATAGGACAAGGGGTAATGGGCTGAAACTGGAACATAAGAGGTTCTGCTTAAACTCGAGAAGAAACTTCTTCTCAGTGAGGGTGACGGAACACTGGAACAGGCTGCCCAGGGAGGTTATGGAGTCTCCTTCTCTGGAGACATTCAAGACCTGCCTGGACACGTTCCTGTGTAGCATAATTTGGGCATTCCTGCTCTGGCAGGGGGATTGGACTTGATGATCTTTCAAGGTCCCTTCCAATCCCTAACATTCTATGATTCTATGATTCTATGATTCTATGAATCTGTTAAATCCTTTTCTGAACCTTCTAATGTCTGTTTGCACAGCCTCCTCTGGCAACAAGTTCCAGAAGTTTAACAGTGACTGTGTAAAGTAGTACTTATTTTCCCCATCTTTTTTAAGCTGCCCTTATACCAATTAACAGATGTGTACTAGCTTTTGTTGTCTTTGTGCTATGCTCCTATGCACTATACAGGTATTTTTACAGTGTTCTACTGTTCTACTGTCCCGTCTTGTTTTTTCTTTATCAAACAACAGAAATTGGCCCCATGCAACAGCAATATCCAGTGAAATTACCCCAGTTCCTTTTGAGCAAGGTCTTGCACTGCTTGAAGGAATATATTAAGGGCACAAAACAAACAGAGAGTGAGGAATCTATGTTCACATATCTTGAAGGCAGGGTTGTTCAGAAACAGAAAGGTATGAGATAATTGTTTTCTAAGCTCTTTAAACTGTTTTCTAAGGTCTTCAGAAAAAAATATTTTTTACAAACAACAATAATTCGTTTTAAGATTATAGAGGCTCACTGATAATAAATGCAACACAACCTGGAGGTTTGCAAACACAGACTTTAGCTGTATCAGTATAATTTGTACTAACCTTGTACAGATTTATACAAGGTCACAAGTTATTTGCAAGTGGAAACTGAACAAATATAAGAATCATTAGGAGTTAGGTGTGGTGCTACAAATATTGGGAGTACGTCACTAAAAGTTTCTTAAGCAAGTTAGATAGAATCACAGAATCTTAGAATTGTTTGGGTTGGAAAAGACATTTAAGATTAGTGAGTCCAACCACTAACCCAGCAATGCCAGTGCCAGCACTAAAAATTAAGCTAAGAAAAAGGCAGATATAAAAGATCAACTGATTCATTGAACTCTGGAACAGTTGAATAGTTGAATCTTCAGTAATCACTAAAGAAACTTGTAAAAAACCCTAATAAATTAATATTTCCAGAAATAATAATGGTTTTACATTTCTTGAATTATGGAGTAATCATAGAACCATAAAATCATAGAATGGTTTGGGTTGGAAGAGACCTTCAAGATCATCTAGTTCAAATCCCCCTTGCCATGGGCAGGGACAGCTTCTGCCTGACCAGGTTGCTCAAAGCCCCATCCAACTTGGCCTTGAGCACTTCCAGGGAGGGGGCTTCCATGACTTCTCTGGGTAACCTGCTCCAGTGCCTCAGCACCCTCAGAGTGAAGAATTTCTAACCTAAATCTATTCTCTTTCAGTCTGAAATCCTTACCCCTTGTCATATCACTACACTCCGTGATAAAGAGTCCCTCCCCTTATTTCCTGTAGTCCCACTCAGGTACCGGACGGCTGCTATAAGATCTCTCTGGAGCCTTCTGTTTTCCAGGCTGAACAACCCCAACTCTCTCAGCCTGTCCCCATATCTTCATTCTAGATCAACAGGAGTAAGTATAAAGTGATTGAGTCTTTTCAGAAAATGCCCTTGAGATTATTAAAATAAGATTTTTTTGGTTGTGCTTTAGTTACCTACAAAAAAAAATATGTTCAATGCAATTTCAAAACACTTTCCCATTTTATTTACAGGGGCAGCCTCCAGTTTTCATCATTCAATTTACTCTGTGACAAGACTTGCAGTTGATTCCATTCTTCCATTTCTGTTTCATATTCACTTCCTTGACTGAAGATGAAAAAGTTTTATCAAAAAGAAGATTAGATTATTTAGTACCTCCATGAAACTTGTATTTCATTGAGATTAGTTCTTTTCTGGGGTGTTGTAATTATAATAGAAGTCAGTATGCATTCTGACAGTTCTATTATGCATTATTTACATCTTTTTGTGTGGGGTATCTTTGAAATATGGTGTCCTGTTTTAGCTAAAAACCCCAGTTCTGTTCAGTGATTTTTACTTTCTAGTTTAGTTTCTTCTAAAAGGCTGCACTTTCTGAAGTTAGCAGCGTGTTTTTCAGACTGTGTGTGCTACTGGCAGTTACTGCCTGGAACTGGGATGCAGAAAGGCTCTTGCTTATACTCATTCCTATAGTGACCAAGGCCACTGTTAGCACTTGTGTTCCACACTGGGGGTGCCGGGTAGTAAGAGAGGTCAGAAGGAAGTAAAAACTGCTGAGCCTGGGGTGTCCCCAGTGCAGCCTGCTCTGCAGCATCAGTGGGGATTGCTATCGGGGTGGCGGGGGGGGGGTGGGGGGAAGGGAGAGTCAGGTTCGATACCGGACTTATATATAGTTATATATAGATCTTTATTTTTATCATTTGACTATTATTTCCATTATTGTTTTATTAAAGCTGTTCTAGTTCTTCTTCTCTAACCCGTAAGTCTCTCTGCCTCCTTCCCTTTTTCTTCATGTTTTGGGGAGATGGGGAAGAGAGGGTTAGAGAGCGTCTGCCCATGTCTAGCGGCCGGCCCAGGCCTAACCCACGATATATGGTTAGCCACCTCATTTTCCAGGAAATCCTGAATGACAGTATACAACACTTCTAATCATTATTCATTCTACCATCCTTATAAATATCTACAAAGTATGAAATAAGTACTGGTTCCCAAGTGCATCCCAAGAAAAAAATTTGTAATTTGTGAAGATGACAGGTCTGTCAAACCAGATTTTTGAGTCTTTGTGGCAAGAAAACATCGAGGATATTTATGTATAAAGATGACAAAGGTATCTGCCTTAGCAACTGAAGTTCTATAATGTGTCCAGACTGATGGAGAAGTAGTATAAGACATAATAGATTAAAAAAATATTGATGCTGTTCCCACAGAAACACAAAATTATGAAGTGTCAGTTTTCATTCTTTGCAGTTCTAGCGGCAGTCCCTTTTCTAAAGAACGCAGCAGTGCTAATCCCTCAAAATCTTTAGCCCTGGAGCCTGTCTCCATAAAGTCCCCAGTCATGGGGAATTGCATTCTCCATTCTCTATACCACTGATACATCTCCATTGCCAGTGCTGAGAAATGTTTTGAATAAGCTGTCCTTTGGATAAAACTGGTTTCCTCCAAATGAATCCATATAGTCGATATTATTATAGATCATTTCAGAATATGTCTTTTTAATCTAAATTCTTTCAACCCAGCATTTAGTAAGGTTCATTACAGAAAGATCCAAACATATATTTGATTTAAACTATTTTGAGAGTTTTCAGAGAAGTTCCGCACTGTAGTACTTTCACCTAGTCAAACAAACCTCTCCACTTGGCAATACTATCTTTTTCCTACCAAGACAAAAGTGAAGCTGCTAAGTGGACAACTGGTGAAGAAAAACTGGCATTGCCACATCTGCAACTTCTGCATGTGTCTGTGACTAGACAAAGAGAACCTCTGAGTCCTCCACGAGCATGACTCTCATGGTATAGTATTGTGGAAAACCCGAAACAACAGTAAAGGGAGCATAATTAGCCAGTAGCTTGTGTTTCCTTTTGAACATCTTTGATATTTCCAAATGCGAGGAAGTTGCACAAGCTGGTCACAGCTGGTAAGTGTTTTACAGAGTGCCTACCAAATGTTTTTATAAATTTGAGATATATTTGTGCTCTTCGTGGTTGAGATGGAGAGTAAACTCTTCATTTAAACCAATCTAAAATTTTCAAAACATTTAGAGCTGATGTTGGGATTTTTCTGGTTTTAGGAGTGAAAACCCATAAAACCCAGAATATACTACTGATACCTCTTTGACTGAAGCCACTAGCATAATTTGTTTTAGATAAGTAATAAAAGTAATTTTACTATACTTTTCTAGAAAATAAGCAGAAATGGTAAATATTCAAAAATACACGCAGAAAGCAAGTTTCTGTACAATATTTTTTGCATTCTTCTGGAATAGAGATGATAGTGGATGAAATCTGAAAGCGATCTATATCAGTCATGAGACTTTGCTATGAAACAATATTCCTAATAAATTATTTCTATAACAAAGATTCATTTTATGGTATGTTGTCAGTACAACTGTTTCTCCTCTGAGGTAAGCATCCGAGAGTTGCATTACTTATTAGGCCAATTATTAATTATTTTCTTTTAATGCAATGCAGC
The DNA here is from genome assembly GCA_020746105.1 of Trogon surrucura. Lineage (NCBI taxonomy): Eukaryota > Metazoa > Chordata > Aves > Trogoniformes > Trogonidae > Trogon > Trogon surrucura. The sequence continues at coordinate 24,677,162 of CM036622.1, read as the reverse complement.
CCAGGATCCTCGTGAGGATGAATGACCTATTATTTTATTTGATCTTTCATGACCACAAAGAAAGTCAGTAGTTCCCCTAAATGATTATGATACTGAATTATCTGATTTCATTTGCTTTTTTAAAGTATATGTAACATAATATGATGCAATAACACACAGAAACAGTCAACCTAATGCCAATCATAACAGTTAGCTACTAGAAGTAATAGCTGGTTTAAGATGAGTTTCTGCGAAAGACCGATCTCCTTGTGACTGAATTTCCACACATGCCTGTTCCTCCACTTTCTCACAAGCCTCACTTTTTTCCCCTCTTCAGCTCTTTCACTTTTCACTATCTCCTAATTAAATCATACTTTATCTTCTTCATTCTTCTTACTTCCTTCTATTGTTTTCCATTATATAACAGAGATGAAAATATTGGGGTTTTTGAATTCTCTTCATAGGAGAGTTTGTGATGATGCCTCTGATTGACAATTGTGTCTATATAGTTTTGATGCCCTTTTCATAAACTTTGTGGCTTTCTTCCCTGACTACAGCAGCTCACTTACTCAACTTTTTCTTCTTTTTTGGCAAATCTACTCTTGTGAGGGGGCACACGAAAGAGTCTTCTGCTGAAACTGTCTCTGACTTCCTGTCACTTTGCACTCCCAGCATGAAAAGCCTTGCACCATTCTTCTAAGAATACCATAAATTCCCTGTATATGAAGGTCAAATGACAAATCACCACCAAAACAACTGTGTATAAGGCCTTTTATAAGACACAGGTTATAACAGTCTCTGTTTAGATCTTACCACACATATTGCTCAACTAAGGTTGAGCTGATAAGCTAAAAAAATACATTATTTTCTTCATTGTATAACTTAACCAAAGAGATAACTAGAGATATAATTATCAGTATACCCATTTTGCCCTACAGACTTGAAGTATTTCATTCACTCGTTGTTACATTTGCCACCATAACTAAGGGTTCCATAAAAACTATCTCAGTTGAAAGAATGAGTCAGCATAAATATTTTCAGTAATAAAATATAAGAGTAGCACAGGCATTCAAAAAACATGCAACTTATTTAGCAACTGAAGCTGAACTACTACTCTGAAAATGAAAGCAAGAACAAAATCATGGTTTTGCCTACATTTTGATTCCTTATGTATTTAATCATGTTTTGCAGATGGCAAGAGAAAACCTGACACAGAGCCAGGGAAGAAGCAGATCCTGAATTTTACAAAAAAATTGCAGCTTGTTCAGACCAGTTGCATGCAGACAATGAACCAACTCATAATCCACCAGAAAACTGCCGAATTTGTCTAAGAAACAAAGCCAGGTGCAAGACTGAGGAGAAAGTGTCTCCAGAAGCTATTCTTTTTCTGATTTAGTGAGGTGTGGTTTCTTGGTTTTGTTTTGTTTTCTTTCCTATTGTTTTGTTATATCAACAAATACACATATTTTAAATCACAGTACTCTTTTTGCCTTCTTTCAAATAACAAATATGCCTGTAATTTTATAAGGACTTCATAGCCAATCATAAGACTGTTGCACGATTTTTCAGCTAAATGAAGTTCACAGATTTCAGGAAATGCACATAACCCAGCAGCAGCACCCTGCTTAAAAATAGTAGAAAGTAACTGGAAGATTCCAGCATTTTGAAGCCTAACTCCTGCAAGCTCTGCAAGCTCTGCAACTGTACACTTAAAAATTCTGCTTGGGTAGCTTGTTGGATATATTAGAGTTAAAAAGTTATTCCTTACCCATTTTCTATTAATGCAATTGGAAATAGGAGCATACATTAGGAGTGTGCAATAACTCTCAATGCTTTGATTTAATTTTCTTTTTTTTCATGATCTCTATAATTACAGTGTTCTTCCATGGCAACATGAAAGACACTTGATTCTATAAAAAGTTGTTAGAAATATCTGATTTAGTAAGCAACAGCTGTTTTAAATCAAACATTCCAGTCTTTGAAAGGGTCCCTGTTGTCCTTACATCATGTCCACATTACAAGCTCTGTGTCTTTATAGATACATGTATACACATACATACATACATACAAATACACATACAAAGAGTAACTCAAATTGAAACATGTGAAATTCCAATTAGACACAGAGAAAAAAAACATCATCATGACAGAGGGCAAGCACTGTCACAGGCTGTCCAGAGGGACTCTGGGACATCCATCCTTGGAGGTGCTCAGGACTGAAATGGACACAGTCCTCAGTGACCCAGTCTGATTCCATCAGCCCTGAGTAGCAATTCAGAAGAGGTAACTGCTGGAGGTCACCTCCAGACTGGACCACTCTTTGATCTGATGTGCGTATGTATGGATGAGTACAGTTGAAAACATAACTACCCTCCAAGAGTCTCTGAATTGATCTGTCTGTGGCAAAAGTATTTAATAAACTTAATCATCTTGTGCTCAACTGTTTCCTCAATGATCTCCTCAGTTGTTTGCCTTAGAGTTAAGGAAGTTAAAGTTTATCTTTATTCCAAACATCTTTTTGCTTTTCTCCAGCATTTAGAACAGAAGATGATGGTATTGCCTGTTTATTCTTTAGGTCTGTTTTGCTTCACAATCATCACATATGTTATTTAACAATTAATACAGTGATATTAATAAAGCTAATCACTGCTGTTTCTGAGCTTTCTGATCATTTTTGCCACCATCTATCTGCAATCTTGATTCAAAGGATTTACATTTACTTTGTTGGCTTTTTTCATGGTCCTTAAAGGAACTCATGATTTCTCCGCTTTTAATTTCAGTGTTAAAACATTTCTTCTTCTGGACTTTTTTACTGAACAAAATGTCAGCAAACAAACTGCTTTTAGATAGGAGATTACATGTTTAGAGGTAGCATTTAAACATTTTGGTTTCACAAAAATAACTGCAAATTCCATTTGCTTTTCCAATGACACTACAAAACTTTTGCATCATATAGTTTTTTATAATTGCTGTACTTTTCCTTCGTCACTTCTAACACTGTCAGTAGATTTTATCTTATTATCTTTTATTTGCCTGCTTACTTGGAAATTGTCTTTTTCTTCTTTTTCATTTGGTATAACTTTCTCTTTAACAATTGATATAAATAAATAAATATATGCTCAGGTACTTCAATAAAGACAACTGTGTAACTTAAGCAATGACTGCAACTTGTAAGAAAGATTTTGTTTCCCTCAACCTACATTTAACATAATCTAATAAACAACTTCCACTTGAACAAAAGCTAAGCAAAATATAGTATTTGTGATAACGTAAAGGAATACACTTTACTAGCTGCCCTGCGATATGGGTTTAGATAGAACAATTTCTTCACAGTAAAACACTTGCTCTTCTTCAGCAAAATGCGAAAAAGCCCTGCCTGAATCCCATCAGCAATACTGCTCATATAGTCACATTTTTAGTGTAAAGAATCCATGTAGCATTTTAATGCAAATTTAAAGACTGCTGAAAAAAACAGGAGACAAAAATGCAATAAATTGCCTTGGTCCTCATTTACAAAGTCTCCACTGCATATTCAGACAGCTCATAAACTTTGAGGGATCTCCAGGGATCCCATTTCATACATTTACTGGTTTTCACCACTATAATATTCTGCAGATGAAGAGGAGGAAGAGGAAAAAAAATAGCTAGAGAAGTGTGAGGAGGTTGCAGCTGGATAAAAACGTCTAACCACGATTAAGTACAAATAAGTAGTAATTTGGAAAGCTTGGGGCATTCATTCATTATGCAACACACACAAAGAAGCCCCCCAAAACAGGAGAGAGACATGAATGGTAGCTTAGATAATACCACACCTGGTCCATAATACTAAAAGAGATTATAGAATTTAAATTTCTTAAATAAGTCTAACTACAAAAAAAAATTTAAAACAGCAGTTTCTCTGTCTTCTCTTGGTTTTAGAACCACTGCCTTTATTGCTCAATTTGCAGACTTTATAAAGGGTTACTGGATTGTTTTGAGTGTTTCCTACAGACAGTGCAAATAATCTTCTTTAAAGTAAAATAATGCACTATGCATATAACAACAATTCCCAGTGAAGCAGCAATATTGCAGGTGACCTTCCCTTTCCCTTTCCCTTTCCCTTTCCCTTTCCCTTTCCCTTTCCCTTTCCCTTTCCCTTTCCCTTTCCCTTTCCCTTTCCCTTTCCCTTTCCCTTTCCCTTCCCTCTGCTGGGAAAAAAAAGAGAAAAGGACAAAGAACAATTATAAATGCTAAAGTTTTGCAACTACATGAGTGATGAACTGACATGGTATTTTGATCAGTGGCTCTGAAGAAAATATCCCCATCAAGACTCGACCTGACACAGAAAATGCATCTTAAGGGCTTCTGGTCTCTCTCTTGACCTCCCTTCCTCCCCTCCAACTCTCCAACTACCTCCTCTCTCTCTTTACACAGATACACCAAAGAGCAAACAGTAAAAACATATTTTTTTTTTTGTTTACACTGGAACCTTAATACCTTCAGCTTAATGGGCTTGCTTGTGATTGTTTCAGTTAAAATGTGACCTCTAATAGTATCAACATCCAAGCATGCACTGCAGTTTTCATGTACACTGTAACATAGGCTGCCACAGATTTCAGATGTATTCTATGTAGGATTGCACTGATTCAGACAAAAAAAAAAGTCTGAGGACTCCTACAATTAAAGAAGAAAACCACTTTCTTCAAGAATATCCGGTACTGAGTGAAATACATTGGTCTGGTCAGCACTGGGGCAATTTCATCTTCATAGCACTGCAGTAAGGGCAGAGTCATTACTCTTTAAGTTAGCACACAAATAAAAAGAGGGGGAAGGGGAGAAAATGATTGGCAGCTGAAAGTTCTGCAGTGCACAGTGTTCAGCGTGCTCTGCCCTTACCTGACAAGCTGCCACAGTAAGGTCATTTACTTTAAAGTTAAGACCATAAGCTTTTCATTCAGACTAAAAATCCTTGGTGTTTCTAGGCAAGACATAGCACACGTTTTTGGTTTTGGACCCTTGATTTGTCACTTACACTAAGCATGAAGTTGACTAACAAGCTCAATACAAATATGCTGTGAATTATATTTTACATCATCTGTGTGATAGAAAAAAAAATCATGTATCTGCATTTTCACCCACTAATTTATAAGTTTCTAACAATTTTTTTAGAATATTCCAAAAATGATGGGATGTTTCTAACAATAACAAGAACATCCGAGAAAGTACTAATTACAGATATCTAAATATGACAGATTTTTTCAGCACTGCTGCTGAGAGATTCTATAACTTACAAAGATTTGGATTAGGCTAGCTGTCTGCAATTGGCTGGAGCTGAGGTCAGCTCAATATAAGAAAACCTCAACAGCAAGGCTCAGAAGTGAGGTCGGCAGCAGAATTAACACTCACTTCTCTCACAGCGACTTACAGAGCAAATTAATAAACAAGGATAACATCTTGCCACCACTCTCCCCTGTAAGTTCATTCACTACCCCTAGCACTGAATGATGAATGAACCTGAAGTCAAATGGGAATCATCTTCATCCTTATAAGGCTGCTAGAGCTCAACCATTTTTACGTATGAAGCAAGGCAAAATGCTCTCCTTGTGATGCATGAAGTACAGATTCCTGTTTCCTCATCCACAGCTTTGCCAGTTTTATGTTGCTTGTGGGAAGAAAAATCATAGTAACTTCAAAATAAGTGCACAGGACTGAACATATAAGTAAGAAGGTGCCATTTAAACAAAGATAAAGCAGACTGCATTTCACATCACTGTCCACTTGTGTTTGCAGTTTTGGAGAAAGTTAAGACTTGATTCCTCAACTCTTTGGTCACTGTCGTGAGCCACAAGCATCATGAGAAATGCTTTCTTTAATGTCAATGAGAGGGACGACAGCTAAACATCAAGTGGTATCCACTTGTTATAAACAGGGCTGCAATCCAGTCCCAAAGATGAGTAATACAGGAGGGAAAAGAGAGAAAAGAGAAGAAATGTTGGCAAGTTTTGTAATTCATTGAATCCCCAAACTCCTAATGCTCTCAACCTGTATTAGTTCAGGCTGCAAGCTTGTCAGGTCCCATGAGCTACATACATATGGCTGTTGTCAGTACTGGAACAACTCTAAAGGAGAAAGCAAACTTGGTGATCATGGGTTTGCCCCGATCCTGGATCAGAGCTGTGGGATACACGTTAGCAAAACACCACAAACATTAGGGATAACTCCAGGGCAGCAGGTACTGTCCTTCAAAGTCTACATAAACCCAGTAGCCTGAACACTTGCTGTGCAAGAGGTGCTATGCGCTTCACCTGCCCCCAAATTACCTTTTGAAACGCTCACATTAGTCTTACATATATATTTACAACAGAAGCAGAAAACAGGAATGCATTATGGGAAAACACAAGGTATATAGAGTTTCTATAAAAGAAAATAAAAAATGGGTTATAATAAAGAGGACGGAATTCACTTAATGGGGAGATTCCACATTTTTTTAGCAAATTCGGTTTCAATATTGCATACAAGTTAGAGTTGATGAGCACAGCTGAGAACTACAGAAAAGGCAGCAGTCTATTTAATACCCAGTCACTTGACTCTCTTACCTCCTAGAGTAGTTTTAATGGCCAAATATAACAAGTAGGAATGAACTTCCTGGCTTCTGGCTACCTGCTTTTTTGTTGCTAGAAGTTTCAGCTCAACTCTATCAATCATCCAGAATAAAAGTACTGCCAGTTGTATTAAATCTAACATATCCTAAGGTTTGAAGGCTTAACTTTCTGTCTTTAGTGTTCCTAGTGCAGATTTTTATTCTGTAACATTATATACTATCATAGTGCTAAATTTTGATTGACTGGAATTATCTTTTTGCTAGGTGCCAATGTCAATGTACAGAGGAACTCTGAAAGGTAACCTTAAAAATCTGGAAAAGGCTGTCTGGATTTACAAAGACTACAAGAAAAACAACTGTATGAAGTAATAATGCAAGTTGTCAGCTAAGCTTCCTGAACTTTGCCCACAAAACTAGTTCATTCCTTAAGCATAACTAAAAAATAAGTTTTCATATTTCAACTTCTATACAGTGAACAGATATAGTTACTGCACACAGTTACAACACAAAATACAATTACTAATTTTGTTTTCTGTTCTGTCATTTCAAAGATGGCATTTAAGCTCTGCAAAAATGTTGAATTATAGTTTTCAAAGTAATGTGTCCCAATTCTCCAAAACTTCCTCAGTTTCTAGGAAAGTAAGGTTTATCATCTTTATCAGGTGCCAGGCAAAACAGCAGGACATCACAAATCTGACTGGATAACTTTTGTTTGTTTGTTTTTGCCATTTTTTTCTGGTTTCATGTAATACAAACTAACAAATTTCATTGTTAAATACAGGCTTCTATTTTAGCAAAATAGGTCTGTTTTGTCAGGTACTGCTTAAACATATGGCTATGTTATATAAATACTTGATTTTTGTAGGCATTTAATCTCTCTGGTTAAATTGGAAAAATTTCATATATATAGATGTATTGGATGTTCATAGTAATGCATGTTCCTCACTACAACTTTTGTAAGATCTTCAAGTGCTTTCAGGTATATTCAGATTTGATCACTTTTAAGATTTTTCTATGCAACACTAAAATTGTAAGTAACTTTAATCAAAATGTAATCAAGCAGAGCCAATGATAAATGCTCAGATTGTCTTTTTTTTTTTTTTTTCACAACTTCTTCACTAAGAATATATAACCTAGTCATTTCTGATTACATAACACCTCTTTGGAAACTCCAGTTGCTACCTAGATGAGAAAGTAATGGTAAAAAAATGCCCAAAGACATTGTTTGCAGCTTCTAGTGAAGCACAAGAGAAGCCAGTGTCATGGAACTAGACAGTCCTCTCTGCATCAGCAGCTCTGTTCTGACTGGGCACATGGTTAAAGAATAAATGGATTTTCAAAAGTGCCTACAGGAGTCAGGAACTGAAATATCAGTGATTTCAATGGGAATTAGCACATACTATACTTAAGCCTTGGTGTCTACCAATGGCTCCAGAAGCCTTTAATATCCTGTTAAATGTGGATACAAATCACCTACCTGTCATTGCCACAGCCACAGGCTGGCATTTCATCTTCCACCCATATTTATGTAACTCAAAGAACTCATGTCAATCTGAGCCCTATTTAATTGCCTTTTCCCATAACATGAAATCTTCTTCTGAAACCCCCATTGTAGGAGAAGAGTTGTGAAGGAGAGATATATTCTGCAGAGTGTTCCAGAAAACACCTTGCAAAAATAATTTTGCAGGTTCTGAAAAAGGAAATTTGAACTCCCTAATTTTGACAAAGGATAAACAAGAAAACAAGGTTCCTTCCTTCTGTTTTCATTCCTTATTTCCTCTATTTGTCTAAACCAATGTTTTTTTCAAATTTTTCTTAATCTGTTTTGATCATCTTTAGGGACACCAAAAATCTCTTGAAATATTAACAGTCATCAATAGTCAGCAGTGAAGTCCATGCTCTATTTTGTAACCTGAAGTGCATCCTCATCAGGAAGTGCTAAAGAATAAAGCTTCTTACATCATCTTTTTTTTCCAGTAAATCTATGCACAGCATTGTATTATTCCTTCTCACATATTGTGGCTGCTATATAAGGAGCCTGTGACAAGGAAACTGACCAATCTCAGTCTTTGACTTTAGGGTCAAAGGAGGGTATGAAACAAAAATTTTTTGCAGATCTTTACATTTGTTACGCAATTGGTACAGTTTGTCTCTCTCTACAATGCCAGCCATTTTCTAGGAAACTGCATAAATGGTGATAACAATAATTATGGTTTTATTCCAATAGGATAATGTGGGTTTTTTTCAAACCTAAAACTACCAATTTGAAGAAGACTGTGTTTAACAGCAACCCAGAGAATTTATTGCTACTAACAACAGCAACCTCAGTAGTTTATTCTCTCAAGATTAAGGCAATCTGATTTTGAATGTCAATCACACACTTTAATAAATAATCCTTGTTAGCCAGCATAACTAACATTTTATAATAAAGGGGAAGTCATGTTTGACCAACCTGATAGCCTTTTATGAAGACATAACCAGGTGGATGGATGGTGGCCGTGCAGTGGACGTGGTCTATCTGGAAATCAGCAAGGCCTTTGACACCGTCTCCCACAGCATCCTCATAGGTAAACTGAGGAAGTGTGGTCTGGATGACCAAGTAGTGAGGTGGGTCGAGAACTGGTTGAAGGGAAGAAGCCAGAGGGTTGTGGTCAATGGGACTGAGTCTGGCTGGATGCCTGTGTCTAGTGGGGTCCCTCAGGGGTCAGTGCTTGGGCCGGTGCTGTTTAACATATTCATCAATGATCTGGATGAGGGATTAGAGAATGTTGTCAGCAAGTTTGCTGATGATACGAAGTTGGGAGGAGTGGTTGACACACCAGGAGGCTGTGCAGTCATTCAGAGAGACCTAGACAGGCTGGAGGGCTGGGCAGGGAGAAATCTTATGAAGTTCAATAAGGGCAAGTGTAGAGTTTTGCACTTGGGAAAAAACAACCCCATGTGCCAATATAGGTTGGGGACTGACCTGCTGGAGAGCAGCGCAGGGGAAAGGGACCTGGGGGTTCTAGTGGACAGCAGGATGACCATGAGCCAGCAATGTGCCCTCGTGGCCAAGAAGGCCAATGGCATCCTAGGGTGTATTAGAAGGGGAGTAGCAAGTAGCTCAAGAGAGGTCCTCCTGCCCCTCTACTCTGCCCTGGTGAGGCCACATCTGGAATATTGTGTCCAGTTCTGGGCCCCTCAGTTCAAGAAGGACAGGGAGCTGCTTGAGAGAGTCCAGCGCAGAGCCACAAAGATGATGAAGGGAGTGGAACATCTCCCTTCTGAGGAAAGGCTGAAGGAGCTGGGTCTCTTTAGCTTGGAGAAGAGGAGGCTGAGGGGTGACCTCAGTAATGTTTATAAATACGTCAAGGGGGAATGTCAGGAGGACGGAGCCAGGCTCTTTTCAGCGGCGTCCACTGACAAGACAAGGGGCAATGGGTGGAAGCTGGAACACAGGAGGTTCCATAAAAATATGAGGAAAAACTTTTTTACTGTGAGGTTGACAGAGCACTGGAACAGACTGCCCAGGGAGGTTGTGGAATCTCCTTCTTTGGAGACATTCAGAACCCGCCTGGACGCATTCCTGTGCGATCTACTGTAGGTGATCCTGCTCTGGCAGGGGCGTTGGACTAGATGATCTTTGAGGTCCCTTCCAACCTCTAACATTCTGTGAATCTGTGATTCTGTGATATTCTTATTTCATTTTGGACACAAATCATGGATAATTTGGGACTACAGTTTGTTTTGGTAAGACTGCTCTGGGTGAAGTTTTCCCACTTGTGTTTTTGTTTATCATGACAAAATGACAAAAATGATTACTCAGTATTTACATTGTAGCAACAACATGGGCTTCTCTTATGAAAGTTGTTCTATTTTAGATGATGTCTGTGAATACAAATAGATTTGTCATGTGCCAAACAGCTCTACAACTTGCAGAATGCAGTTTTCTATTTTATTCAGATAGACAAGCTGAACTTTTAAAAATGCATTAATAGAAAAAACATCCAAACTTAAAGTGTATAAAGCCTATGGTGGAAGCTAGTCCCTGGGAAAAGTTACATTGTAACTGAGTCCATAATTAAGACAGTTGGTTCTGTATTTACACAAAATTACTCATGTACTTGGTAAAAAAAAAAATCAAATCAGACACAAAATTTAGGAAAAACAAATATTTCAGCCTGCTTAAAGAGCTCTAATTTTTCCCCTATCACCATGATACAGTCTTTGACTGATTATTTTTTCTAGAGGGCTTGAGCATTATTCAGTACAGGAGGCAGACAATACTCATTTGGTAAAACATTACTCGCTTCCTAATTTAATCTCATGCTTCAATATGTAGACCCCATTTCATATTTAATGTGTATTTCAACTGTTTCTAAAAGGACTTCATTTTCTCACTGAATTTTCTATAGTGCTCATTACCACAGTAGGTGATTACTTCATAAATCTACCTATTTTTGCAATACATCCATGAGGTGAGTATCTGGCATCATCTCCATTTTACAGATTGGATGTTAAAGCTGAAGGATGTTAAGGTTAAAAGCGTACATACATTTTTAGTGCTTGATCTGAGGTGCCTAAAGGCATATTTTTGTTTGTTTCTTTTTATTCTGGAGGAGAGTATTAGGTAAATTCAGAAAGCATGATCACTTATTCCACTGTGAATGTCTGGTATTTCCACAATCTGGAGCTCTGGGTTTCCAGTTACGTATCCTGAAAATTAGGATCAAACTAATGACTGCCCTGTGAAAAAGAGCTTAGGAAACTTGGCAAGCATCTGGCAGGAATGTGGTTCTAGAGGCAGAGTTAGAATCCATTTTTCCATGAGAGCATTCTCCTGCAATAGCTATTCATGAACCTGTAATTCCTTTCTTCATTTCTAACGTATTTTCTAACTTCTACAATAAAAATTGCGGACAACGTTCTACTTACACTGCATCATTCTGATTCAGCCTGACCCACTCTTTAGTGGCTTCCCAATCTCATTTAAAAAAGAGTGCCCTGCCTTCAAAATCTGAATCTCTGCACTAAATCTCTCTTTTCTTCACCGTTCATTCCCACAATATCCACTGAGTAGAATTATTTTCCCATTTTACTTCTTTACTTTTCCTAATAGACCTCTTGCTCTAGCTATTGCCTTCTCCTCACTCTGTCTCTCCCCCACCACTCTTAAGTGAAAAAAACAAACCCACAGACCCCCAAACATATATCAACTCTTTCATCATTGCCTGGGCAGAAGTGGGCATACCATAATGAACTGCAGTGCTCCCAGCTGTGGCCAAGATATACAAATACTGCCCAAGTCCCATCTGGCCTCTCCTGGAGTTATCTCAGTCAGTCTTTGTTTGGGGATCCTTGCAACGTGATCCCCTCTGTACCAAAGTAGGGTCTACACCTCAGATTAAAATATAATGTCCATTTCTGTAACTATTTTTCACAAATTGTCCTGTAACAGAAAGTGATTCTCCTGTAAAAAACCCTGATACATATCCAGAGGAATATTGTGTAAATGTCTTCTTGTTTGAATTTCTGAGTAAGCAGTTCTATATCTATTATGATAGTGATTTTATTCTAGATTTAAAAAAATCTAATATTTATATTGAACTATTTATTAATAGATTTCATATAATCTCACTGTATATAGGGAGCATGGATATTACACGAAAAGAGTATTGAGTGAATACTTCTTATTAAATTGTCATCTGTGACTCTTACAGAGGCCACAAGAAGAGACCAAGTCAGTGTTATTTTCCCTATGCATTTCGCTTGGCGTAAAAGAAAACAGTCAACATATGGTACAGGCTATTATTCATGGATATCCATCCAGTGCCTCAAGCACTGCTCGTAATTCTGCCATTATTGTAATTATTATTACTATATCTTCCTTTTATTGTTACCATTTCAACATAGAACCGAATCTACCTGTCTCCTACCACACTGCTCCAGTGCCTATTTTTGAGTCAGGGTCCTCTCACTTTATATTCTTCACTTTCTATATAATTCTAGCTCTGAAGTTTGGTTCCATGTCTGGCTGGTATCAAGAATGCTGAAGCTTATGGTGGCAACATCTGTGGCAATGTTTGATTTCCCATATTCTAATCTACTGTTTTTGCAGGCTTAAGTATTTTCATACTTATTCTTGCAGATGAAGCCAAACTGTGAGGAATGGTTGATATGGCAGAGGATCATACTGCCATCCAGAAGGACCTTGACAAGCTGGAGAAATGGTCTCAGAGAAATATTAGGAAGTTCAATGGGGAAGTGTAAAGTCTTGCACCTGGGAAAAGCAACTCCTCACACCAGTATATGCTGGGGGGCATCCAGCTGGAAAGCAGCTTGGCAGAAAAGGACCCAGGCATCCTGCCTGGATACCAAGTTGACCATGAGCCAACAATGTGATCTTTTGGCCAAGAGGCCTAATGGTATCTTGAGATGCATTAGGTAAAGTATTGCCAGTAAGTCGAAAGATATGGTCCTTTTTCTCTGCTCATCACTGGTAAGGCCACATCTGGAGTTGTCTCCAGTTCTGGGCACTCCAGTACAGGAAAGAGATAGACTAGAGAGTCCAGTGAAAGGCCATGGGGGTGATTAAGGGACATGAGCATCTCTCCATTAAGGAAAAGTCAAGAGATCTGGGACTGGAGAAGAGAAGGCTCAGGAAGGATCTCATCAATGTCTACAAATACCTGAAGGGCATGTGTAAAGAAGATGGTAGCTGAGCTCTTTTTCATGGTGCCCAGTGTTAGGACCAGAGGTAACAGGCACATATTGAAACACAAGAGGTTCTCTCTGGGCATCAGGAAACACTTCTTTACTATGCGGGTGGTCAAGCACTGTCACAGGTTGCTCAGGGAAGCTGCAGAATATTCAAAGAGATATTCAAAGGCCTTCAAGATACAGTCCCAGGCAACTGTCTCAAGGTCAAAGTGTTCATTATATTATGGTTCCAACTGGTCACTGAATGTTGCATACCATGTAAAATACGATGCTGCTGTTGTGACAAAAGGGAGGTAAACAAAGCTTACAAACGAAGTGTTTTAAGAGCAGAAAGAGGGTCTCACACAACATTTTGATGAGCTTTACATATTATGTTCATCATTAGAGTGTTTATGGTGAATATCAGAGATGCAGGTTTAATTCTCTTTTCTGCTTGAATGGATTTAAACCCACATCAATTACCTCACAGGAGACTGCCCCTGTTACCAGGCTGTAAAATACTCTGGGGCAGGACTTCCTCAGTCTCTCTGTTAAAATTGTTCCACCTGGGATGAATCAATAATTACTTACTAGAGAAGATACTAGAACCAATTCTCATTGTCTCATCCCAAATGGGCTATAGGTTTTTATTCTCTACCAACAGGCCAACGAATATTTCATTATCTCATGCAAAGTGCAATTCTCTGATATACAGAGCCTCATTCCATAATATTCTTCAAGACTTTGTCTTAACATATTTATCTCCTGAAAGATGGATAATGAGGGCTGCAGTCACTAGATGAGTGATTTTAACTCGTATCTCTCACATTCTATAGGAAAATGCAGCAATGATACTCCAAAAAGGAGAAATTCTGAGGGAAAAAAAAAATGAAGTTGGAGAGATAGAATACTGTATTGTAATATAACTGAATATGATGGAGACAAAGTTGCATGGGCAGCCAAAATGCTGGTCTTTCCTATTAGGACTTGACTTTGCAATTTTAGCATTCTTTTCTATCGCTCCGTTGACTTGAAAACATAAATATACTCCTTGTATTTGACAGTCACAGATACTGTGAATAAAATGGAAATTAAAGAGATTGGTAGATATTTTGCAGGACGGATGACAAATATAATATTTTTGCCTTCGTTCTTTGGAAATACATAAACAAAAGACATTCAAAATAATGACAGTGTTGTAAAAGTTAAGAGATTCTGGTCATTCTAACTGTGCCAGAAACCACAGAAACCACTCACCATTGCTTATAATCAGCATCACAGTTGCAGTAGTACTTGGGATCGGTACAGTTGCGTTCGATGCCACAGGCACATTTTTGAATGCCGGGTCCTGATCCACCCCAATAGTAGTGCTTCTCATTGGTTTTTCCAACCCACCAGGTATATGGATTCCCTTCTGTAAGGAATGAAAATGTAGCGAGGTTATGATGCATCAAAGAGGTAGAGGTCCCTAATGCATTAATAGGACTCAGATGTTTAATATGCAGATGTTAACAACACAAAACTGGACAGCCATCCCACATTTCTGACAACAAACGCATTTGGTGTTACTGAGCAATCCAGAGGACCTTGCCAGGTAAACAAAAGACATTTTCTTTTCTGTTTTCATGCAATTTATAATGATTAAAATTAATTAAATATTTCTTATTTTGTATGCTCCTTGTTTAGCTTTTTAATTGTTCTCAGTTTATATAATGAAAATAAGTGGAATGTTCCATAATAACTTTCAATTAATTTCAAATTCATATAGTAAGTTATCAATTATTCAATATTTGATCACAAATGCTGCACAGAAAGATTAATTATTTTCCCTTCTTTTATTTCTAATTACTTTTCAAACAATAATAGTTTTAAATTGGAAAATAATCTGTCTTCACTAAAAACGAATATGTTCATTCTGCTCTTTCCAGCTGGTCCAAAGAAAAGCACAGAGATATTATCAAAATCCAAAAGCATTTCAGATATCTTTTAAAAATGTATGCATCTTTTTATTTAATACTTGAGCAAAGGTGATCTGAACTTTGACAGTATCATATTTCTTGGTATTTGGTCTGAAACTTGGTATTTTCTTACACTGCTCAAAGTTTATTTCTAGTGGTTTTGGACTAACTAAGTCTCTTATGTATAAATAAATAAACAAACAAACCTTCTCTACTTCAATTTTTAATTTGAAAAAATGGCTTAATGAAAACTTTCCTTTTATTCTTCCAGTTCAGCAGGACACTTAAATAGATGCTTAACTTCAAACCCATGTGAACAATTCAATCTGTACTTAGTGATTTTTCACATTTAGAAAACATGATTGAACTTAGCCTACAAATATGTTCTTTTAAAGTCTTTTCCCTCATCTAATCCATTGCTGCTATTTTCTCATTACATCAGACAAAGCTATTTGCATGGACTTCAGTTATCACTAAATTTTACAGGTAAAATCTTACATACTTTTTCATAATTTTCTATTTGTGCATCCACTTATACATCTCCAAAAAGCTACATCCATAATCCTAAAAATAGCCTTTTCACAATTAGATTTGATCTTCTAGACCATTAATCTGCTTATCCCAGACATATGTTAAAAGTAATTCAAACAGAACTCTAAAAAGGAATTTAAATTCCAAAGATGGAGAGAGGAACCAAATATCTGCGCGTGTTAAAAAACAACGAACCCCCAAAAGACATAGGTCTCAGAAAACACTTGTTTTTGAATTGTTAAATATCACATAAAATAACACTACTGAAATTACAGTAACGTGAAAAATTTGTGGCAGCTGAAGGTTGTTATTAGATGTTGCTGGGTTGCACAGCATGAGCATTCAGCTAATGCAGTAGGTATAGTACTAGTGTGACTTGATTCTAGACTCTAAATTGGTCATTTTAGCTTCTGTGACTTGATTATCATGCAACGAAGAGTTGCCAGTTTAGAAGAGTGTGTCCTGTGAATGCTGTGGCAGCATTTCCAGCCTGTAATGGAATCTATCAGATATGAGAGTAGGTGGCCCTGGCTTCCAGAAGTTTATCTAATAAGCATGTAAGAGTAAATGTTATCCTTCCACAGTGAATGACAGAATCCTTTTATTGATACAGAATCCAGCTGCAGCATTAACGATGTTTGAAGATCCTACTGTATTTTTTCTATTCATCTTTGAAGTTAGTTTTTATGCTGTAAAGGAAATGCTGTAGTTTAGAGCATTACTCAAAATTTTTTTTGTTTACACCCTTCCTGTCAAGTGAAGGATTGCATGATTGCATTCAGCAAGCACTGAGAAGCAAAACTGCTAATTAAAGCATCAGAAAATAAATTACCTGGAATTGTTAAAAAGAGAATTAAAAGTTCAGAAACAAGCAGAAATGGTTAAAGCAGATGAAAGCGATAGCAGACTGACAGACTACAGTGATGGGTATCACAGACCATTATGACAGATGCGTACAGGGCATGTTTAACTCATTTAAATAACAAATAGCATACAGTTTTAAATTCAAAATGTGTTCTAGCATAGACAGAGCCTTTTCACAGAGTCACAGAGTGTTAGAAGTTTGAAGGGACCTCAAAGATCATCTAGTCCAAACCCCCGCCAGAGCAGGATCACCTACAGTAGATAGCCCAGGAGTGCGTCCAGGTGGGTTTTGAATGTCTCCAGAGAAGGAGACTCCACAACCTCCCTGGGCAGCCTGTGCCAGTGCTCTGTCACCCTCACAGTGAAAAAGTTTTCTCTAATATTTTTCTGGAACCTCCTATGTTCCAACTTGCACCCATTACCCCTTGTCCTGTCAACGGATATCAGTGAGAAGAGCCTGGCTCCGTCCTCCTGACACTCCCCCTTGACATATTTATAAACATTAATGAGGTCACCCCTCAGCCTCCTCTTCTCCAAGCTCAAGAGACCCAGCTCCTTCAGCCTTTCCTCAGAAGGGAGATGCTTCACTCCCTTCATCATCTTTGTGGCTCTGCGCTGGACTCTCTCAAGCAGCTCCCTGTTCTTCTTGGACTGAGGGGTCCAGAATTGGACACAATATTCCAGATGTGGCCTCACCAGGGCAGAGTAGAGGGGCAGGAGGACCTCTCTTGAGCTACTTGCTACTCCCCTTCTAATACACCCTAGGATGCCATTGGCCTTCTTGGCCACGAGGGCACACTGCTGGCTCATGGTCATCCTGCTGTCCACTAGAACCCCCAGGTCCCTTTCCCCTGCGCTGCTCTCCAGCAGGTCAGTCCCCAACCTATATTGGCACATGGGGTTGTTTTTTCCCAAGTGCAAAACTCTACACTTGCCCTTATTGAACTTCATAAGATTTCTCCCTGCCCAGCCCTCCAGCCTGTCTAGGTCTCTCTGAATGGCTGCACAGCCTCCTGGTGTGTCAACCACTCCTCCCAATTTCATATCATCAGCAAACTTGCTGACAACATTCTCTAATCCCTCATCCAGATCATTGATAAATATATTGAAAAGCACCGGCCCAAGCACTGACCCCTGAGGGACCCCACTAGACACAGGCATCCAGCCAGACTCTGCCCCATTGACCACAACTCTCTGGCTTCTTCCCTTCAACCAGTTCTCGACCCACCTCACTACTTGGTCATCCAGACCACACTTCCTCAGTTTACCTATGAGGATGCTGTGGGAGACAGTGTCAAAGGCCTTGCTGATGTCCAGGTAGACCACGTCCACTGCACGGCCACCATCCATCCACCTGGTTATGTCTTCATAAAAGGCTATCAGGTTGGTCAAATATGACTTCCCCTTTATTATAAAATGTTAGTTATGCTGGCTAACAAGGATTATTTATTAAAGTGTGTGATTGACATTCAAAATCAGATTGCCTTAATCTTGAGAGAATAAACTACTGAGGTTGCTGTTGTTAGTAGCAATTTACCTTGGCAAAGCCATGCTGACTGCTCGTAATAACCTTCTTATTCACATCTAGCGTTATCAGTGTGCATATACATTAACTAGGGGTCTGTCCCCATTTGGATGATCCTTCTTCATTCTAAAGAAAGGACCTACCTGCAGGCTTAGGAATATAAATGAATTTAGACAGGTAATAACACACGAGATGAAATTTCCAGAAAGGTCAAGGAGGGAAAATATGATTTCCAGGGCTTTCCATTCAACACATATTCTCTTAGCCATGCCCACAACCGGTAATTCCAGCATTGCCTTTGTGGACACCACCAGTAGTTTGTAATTGGCATATTATGCCAGGGATTGTGACAGAGGGGCTCTTAGTATCTTAGTAGACATCTCTCATTAGCTGGCTACCACGCAGTGGGGAAGACTTTCCACCAAGACATAACCCCAAGCACTGGGGTAGGACAAGCCTCACATCAGATCATCCTGCACCATGGTGGCCATACAAGAGCTTCTGGAGCTCCTTGACAGCTTATGATTAATAAAAGAAAAAGGTGGTGAGACAGAGTCGTGTCCCATTTGTCCTGTGCCAGCCAAATGAGAACCACCCTTTGTGGCCTTCCTGCTCCATGCTAGACAAGAAAAAGATGAGCAGCATTTTGCCTGAGTTCACAAGCCCCAAATCAGGAATGATACAGAGATATATCGCAGACAACACTACGACTGGACATAACAAATAGCAAAACCCAACACTGTAGAGACTAAAAGAACAATAAAAAAGAAATGCCAGAATGGGGAAAGATGTATCATGCAGGTAAAAAAATATTTAGAAATAGGACTGTTTTTCCCCTTTCATACATCACCCACCCTCTTTTACACCTCTATAGTCTCCTTCTGAGGATGTGAATCCTTCTGCTCCAGAGCCCTTTGCTATTTTTTTCTCCTCTGGAAGCTGTTGGAAAAAGCTAATATGAATAGAAGTAGTAGTGCACTCCAAGATGAAGACTGATCATCAATGGATATAAATCTAAGCACCAGACTATTTTATCATATATAATTATTCTACTAAAATATAAATATTATTGGTCTTATGGCATTAGAAGAATATAAATTTAGTTTAAGAAAATCAAGAGTGGAGGGAAATAGTTATATTATATAAAAGTTGTCAAGTTGACAAGTAATACTAGAAGACAACTGTTCTGTTTTTGAAGTTTTCTTAACATAGGAATAAATTTTGAGTTATGCGATAGATATTTTATTGTTGTTATTATTTGCATTTTTTTTCCACCAGCTTTTGTAGACAAATTGCATCACGAGAAGAAGGAGCAGGAGAGATACTCTCTGCCTGTCTTGAGATTTTGGTTAGATGCAAGTCTCAACACAGAACTGCTCTTTGGGCACAAACCATCTCCTTTCAGGGCTGCTACAGGAAGTGTTTATGTGTACTGCATTATGACCAGGATGCCCTTTCATTCTGCTTCTTAAAGAGAAGCCACTTGCAAGATGTCGTGTGCTTATTACTCAAGTCACTTAGCAGAAAAACAATGGCGGTATCAGAGTAAGATGTGGATACCAGGAAGATGGACAGCTTTTAGGAGGTTCATTAACCTTACAGACAAAGTCAATAGCTGTGGTGTGAGAACAGTCTTCTAAGGGAAAAATGGCTGACCTTAATGTAATGACACATGTGGACATAGGAGTATGACTAGAACACCAGATTTAAAACACATTTTTAGTGATTCAGATCTCTCAAGTAAAAATATCCTTTAATATTTACATGTGATATATTTAACAGTGGTTATAATGGCTTTGCAGTGCTGGACTTTGGTTAAAATTAAGGCAAAATATGAGTTTTTATTTAAATACATGCACAGTGTTAGCCCAGATTTCCAGTTATTAAATCTAACTCTGTAAAGAATCTGGTCATAAGTGTTTTTCTATCAAGAAGTGCTCTCTACCCTACAGAATATTCAGAAAAAAAGTAAAGGACTAAGGGAACTTCTTTGTATCCTCGTAGATCTTTGAGGGTCATAAAAAAGTGATCCTTTTTCATCTCATAAATGTATCTTTGTGTGAACCATTTCAATTAATATAAAAACATATCCAACCAAAGTTAATGTAGTATACACAACTTCTAGCAGTCAATAATATATTTATTTCTAGCGTAGCCAAACAGTCTCAAAATGTCCAGTTTTTCAAAGCACATTTTATAGTCTACTGAGCATTTAAGGAAACCAGTTAGTTTTAAATGCAACTGACTAATTAAAAAGGTTTTACTTAAAACATTCTAGGGCTGTTATTTCAAAGCTGTTCAGTATCAGTAGCCAAAGCTGCAATACCAAGAGAACTCAGATTAGAGAATAGAATAAGGTGGACATAGCTCCAGGGCACCTTGCATTCAGTAGGCTCCATTCTCAATACAGCCCACAGAAGGCTGCAGCCTGTCATTTGCTACCAGTGAACTACCTGGAGAAGTGAAAGCACAGAATCATAGAATTTCTTGAGTTGGAAGGGACCTTAAAGATCATCTAGTTCCAAGCCCCCTGACATGGTCAGGGACATCTCCCACTAGACCAGGCTCCACAAAGCCTCACCCAACCTAGTTTTGAATGTTTCTCTTTCATTCACCATCGTGTCTCTGTAGCAAATTTTCTTCCAGTCTCTTCATTCTTCCTTCATTGAAAGACAGCACTTTTGGCAAAAAGGATCTGCAAAACCTGGCTAACTCTCATGGCTATGGAAGGAAGACTGCAAATGTGCTGCTTCTGCTGCAAGGCAGGAGGCTGATCTCCACTCTGGCAATTGCTCTTATGCACCTTTTCCAGTTTCTGAAAATAAAGGAGAAACTGTGGTGCCTACCCAAGGCTTTTGCCTTGGTTCTCTGTCCCAGGTCCTTCCTTTCACTACTGAAAACATGGCCTATCTCACCTGTAGTTCTGTGCCTGAAACGGCCAATGGGAGGTGACATTCAGAGAAAAGATTTGAGTTTGGCTATTACTTGCGGTTGATTTTCTTTGCACTCCTTACCTGTTCTAACAGGGTTTCTCCCTATTCCTGTTAGTGTCTGTTTACAGATCCACTGCCAATGAATTTTGTAATTCCTTGCTGAATTTGTATCTGAATTCCTCGCTGAACCTGAATCTGCCTCTGCAGGCTCTTGTGGTGAATCAAAGCAAGCCACAATTTGCACTGCATAAGGAATATCCTGCTTCTGACTGTCAGGAGATTTTCCTGACCTCCATCTGGTCCTTCAAATCAAAAGGAATGGTTTATAAAGAAAGGCTTAGGAATACTTTCAAACTGGATCCAATGGCTCAGAAACTCTGAAAAAAACAAGACTGGTGAAAATTGCTCAGTGGGGAC
The DNA here is from genome assembly GCA_020746105.1 of Trogon surrucura. Lineage (NCBI taxonomy): Eukaryota > Metazoa > Chordata > Aves > Trogoniformes > Trogonidae > Trogon > Trogon surrucura. Next base: position 24,655,697 of record CM036622.1, on the reverse strand, counting down.
ACTGTCTAACTTTAACAACTACATTTAGCGGTTCCCCTACAAGCAATTAGGTGTTAATTTACTGGACTGGATAGCTGTGAATTGAACTTTTTTTTTTTTTCTTTAAATGGGACCATTCCAGTCATCCATGAATATTAGATTCCCTAATAAATACTAAGGAATGTCAACAACAATCACACTATGTGTATAGTTGTTAATATTTTCAGAAGGGATTCTTTTGTTCACTTCTTCACTTCTTTGTTCATGGAATAGATTAAAACAGCACAGGTTGAATTAATTGCCCAGTTCTTGTTATCGACAGAATAGGCCCAAAGAACATACTACAATTCTAAAAGGTAGAAATGGAAGCTATTTCCCTGGGACAATATAACAATGACGAAATTTAAGACACAAAAAAAGGTCAATCTGCACATGTCGAAGGCAGGTATAACTCTATTTTTTAATGAATTATATTCTTTACACGTGCATTTTGCATTAAGCTACACTATAACACACGGTACCTTTAGCTTCACATAAGGTTAACTTGATTTTAGGTCATGGTTCATTAGAGCCTGTGCAGGAAATCTGTCTGATATTGCATTGAGGACAGGCACTGAAAGAATAATTTTGTCACTGTTTGAAAAGTTCAGCATGCTAATATGGCTGTGCGCTTCATGGTTTTCACCTTGTTTCTTACTGCCATCTTTTTTCCTTACGGAACCGTTGGTATCTATTCCACGGAGGTCAAATAATTTTTATGAACAATGTGAGCCACTTATCTCAGATTTGAAGATGTAGCGTTTGGAAAAAATAAGCAAATGTGGTTTGATGTCACTCGTGCATTAAGCACATCCACATCTTCCAGTTTAGGATTCTTAAAGTTGCAGTGTCAAAGCTGTGTAGACTTTGCCAACCTAGTTTCTTCTGTGCTGAACTGACTTTGCTCATCTTTGTTATTATGTATACGCTTAGGGCCAAGTGGAGCTGATTAGACACTTTGCAGGTTTGCTGCCCCTGTCTTGTGCCTCAGAAGAGCCCACCTAGACTGAACGTGCGGCTGCTGAGGAGTTTCATGGTAGCAGCCGAAACTCCTAACTGGAGATGCTCAGCAGTAGAGCAGATTCTGTTCCTGTTTACACCCTGGGCAGATTGCGAGCAAGCTGTGTCAGCTGAAGGGATCTCCCAGAAGGCCAAATTATTTAAAACTGAGAAAAGAGAATTGAGAAAAGAGTCTGGCTGGCTGGCCACACTTCCAGATTTCAGTGAAAGTACCTGCTGCGGGTTAGGGCAGAGCCAGCCACTAGACACGGACAGACACTCCCTAATCCCCTCTTCCTCCACCCCAAACGCAAAGGAAAAGGAAATGAGGCAGAGAGACTTATGAGTTAGAAAAGAAAAACTAGAACAGCTTTAATGAAACAATAATGGAAATAATACCGAAATGATAAAGAACTATATACGACTATATATAAACCCAATATTGAACCCAACTTTCCCCCACTAGGAATCCCCACTGATGCTGCAGAGCAGGCGGCACTGGGGAAGCTCCAGGCTCAGTGATGGCGGGAGCTGGATACAGGGAGCTGGATTCGGGAACTCAGGATCTGGATCAGAATCAAAACAGCCATGGCAGAAAAAGAAGGCAGGAACTCTTGTGATTGCTCAAGTTATACTAAATATGGCGTATATGGAATGGAATACTCTCATTCGTTACCAGTCCTGTCTATTACCCCCCGGAGGTGCAACCTTTCACTTCCTTGTGACCCCCTCTTACTACCCGGCACCCCCAGCGTGGCACACAAGAGCCAGCAGTGGCCTTGGTCACTGTAGGAATAAGTATAAGCAAGAGCCTTTCTGCATCGTAGTCCCAGGCAGTAACTGTAAACATCAGGTGTTACCACTGCCAGTAGCACACACTGTCTGCAAAAACATGCTGCAAACTTCAGAATGTGCAGCCTTTTAGAAGACACTAAACTGGAAAGTAAAAAATCACTAAACAGAATTGGGCTTTTACCTAAAACCAGGACAGTACCTTATGTGAAACTTCCAAGATAAAAATGACGTTTCATATATAGTATCTGTATGTGATAGTCTTGTTTTTCTTTTCATTAATATTTTCTCAATTTTCCAATTTTTCAGTAATACTTCTTGCCCTCTATTCTGTCATGCAATATAGACACATGAATTTAATGTGACATTTTCAAGTAAAGTAAATTCTTATAATTTTATTGTCATTTTGTTAATTGATAAATCATTTATCTCTGCGACCAACTAGGAATGGTATAAGGAGTGCATAGCATTTAAGAAAAGATGGTGATCATCAGTGGTCATCATTCTACTAATGACGAAGAGTTATTAGTTAAACCCTTGTGGGAACACAAATGCAGTATTTGAACACATTGGCAACTTGAGGCAGAAAACAGCTTCAAAACCAAACCAACAAAAGGAAAACAATGAAGAATCACCCTTGGCCACTTCAGAAAACTAGGACTACCTAACGTATAGTTGCTTGCGAATTTAATGGAAATATGATCTGAAACTTTTAGTTTGTCATTTATGATAACTTTCATTCTGTAGGTACTTGTGGCTGGTTTAGTTTTTTTCACAGTGCTAGTATCCAATAATTTTCTTTTCTTCTTTTACTGTGACTAGCCTGGAGCATTCATTTTCTTTATAAGCTCACTGAGGCAGCTGTTCTATTTGACAGTACTATTTATTAGCAAAAGCTGTGTAAACTGTGTGAAAATTTAGGATTTAAAGTCTGCTCAGAAGCAGAACACTGAAATACGTAATTTCTCAGCCTGCCTGTTAATGTAAGAATCGATATAATTTGATATCTAAATTCATGGCCAAGACATTTTAACGCAACAATACTTAGAGGTATTTCTTTTTCCTTTTTTAAGATATTCAGAATTATGACATACCTCAAAACACTGCTGATGATTTTACCTTGAAATATTCAAACCAACATGTCCAATTAATTTTGTTCCAAATCACATTAAAGATAATTTAACATACTCTATTTACTCTTTTATTCCTCCACAGTCATCAAGTAGTGGCTTTTGCAGTGGAGGCAAGGATAACCATCTCCATAACCCAAACTAGAAGTTTCATAACCTTCAGTATCAGGAAGTAGAATCAGACATTTAGATGCCCAGCCAAGAGCCCTGGTTCTCCCATATATCCTAGAAGAGAAGACTCTGCCAATCAGTCCTCACCACACCTCTCAGTCTTTGTTTCGGTACATAAAAACTGAAAGACTGGTCTAACTGAGAAGAGCCTAAATTTTCTCGTCTATGTCCAGTAAAGACAGAGAAGGGAACCTATTCAAGTGCTTGAGAAATAAAATTACTCATGCTAATGGCCACTGCCAGGTTGTTCAGTGCATGAAAGTTTTCTTCTGTGCCCACATATTTGCCTGTTTATTTTTCAGATAATATATTTCATATCTGTATATATCAATTTCAGAATACAAAGCAGCCATTACAGAATCTTATCCTAGATACTACACATCTGGTTAAAGAATCTTTTCAGTAAGGTAATGGGGTATTCCTGGTTATTGATTCTCAGTCTGTATTTTTTGTTCCATTATAACCACTTCTTAAAATTTCATTGCCTGGTTGCACAAAAATGTAGGCAAAAATGACTTTTCTGTCAGAATTAGCAACCTACAAAACAGATCAGGAGGGAGAACTGTCATATTGGTGTCCAATGCCATCTTATCAAAAAGCTGTCTGACAGCTTCATTTTGCCATTGGAGAGATTTACTCTTCACCCCAGCTCATGAAAAGCTAGTACAGTACAAACGATTTTTCCCCTTGTCAAGACTCATATTCCAAGCTGCACCTCTACTAGCCAAGCCTGACTTGTTATTTTTCTTGGAATCAAGTTTCGGTGGTGAGATTTAGCTGGGAAAAGCAGCTGTCAGATGTCCTCGTATGCTACTATTCGCTGAGTTTGAAGTGAATTCATTATAAAATCACCACAGTTCCTACTATCCTTAAAAACACAGTGTGTCAGACTTGCTGGTGTTGCAAGTAATTGTGTACTGTAAATTCACTGGATTATTTTAAGGCCAAAGAACAGTGAGTTTGCTTAAGGTAACGCTAAGGGGAAAAGTAAAAGTAAATACTTTTAAACAATAAAATGTCATTCAACGGATAAAAAGAACACTTACATGCATAAGTATTCAAAAAAAAGAATTCACTAAAATTTTTATGATGGGGTTATGGTGTTTGGTTGACATACGCCATGTTTAAATCACAATTAAAAAGTGTAATTGTAGCATGAACAGGCTTTTTACAGTTAGCACTACCTCAGTAAGCACAGGTGGCAGCAACAGTAAAACTGGGAAAGTCTTGATATCATCTTTGAACTCGCCTGCTCAGCCAGGTCATGATAAAATGCACATTTCTATGTCATGGTCTTGGAAAGAATATACCAACAATAAACCAAAGGATTCCATTGTTTTTCTAAAGTAGGGAATGACTTTTTGTGATCAGTTGATAATTCTATCTCCACCCAGCCTTGATGGACAGGTAAACAGCATACACACATCCACGCATCATTACCACTGACACTTTGCAGGGTAATGCAACTAAAGCCCCTGAATTATTAACTGCTTAAAAAGGACATTAAAAAGCCCAGAAACTTGCTGATGATATTTCAATAGTAAGGGGATGCATTTTGAAGTTTTCTGTAGAAAAAGCCTCCTCTTACAGCAGAGATGCACCGGGAAGATTTCGGAAATTGTGGTTATTAGCACAACAATGATTATTCTTTAAGTAGTATGATTTATAGGGGATTGTGAAGTCAAACTCAAATTATTATACCAGAAAAGAGGGTAATTAAAGCTTGCATTCAATACATTATGTGGAAACAGAGCAAATGCAAAAATAAATTCTGTAAAAAGTTCAATTATACTGGTATCACAGAATTGCATGTTGCGATCACAGTCTTAGATTAATTCCCTTGCTGTTAATATATAACGAAGACAATCAAAATTCTCCTTCAATTTAAAATGGCCAAATAATTCTTGGGATCTTCCTTTGCACACCTACACAGGAGTGCCTTTAACCTATACAGAGAAGAGAATCACAGAATCACAGAATCACACAGAATCACAGAATGTCAGGGACTGGAAGATCATCAAGTTCAATCCCCCTGCCAGAGCAGGAACGCCTAGACTATGCTACATAGGAACGTGTCCAGGCAGGTCTTGAATGCCTCCAGAGAAGGAGACTCCACAACCTCCCTGGGCAGCCCGTTCCAGTGTTCCGTCACCCTCACTGAGAAGAAGTTTCTTCTCGAGTTTAAGCGGAACCTCTTATGTTCCAGTTTCAGCCCATTACCCCTTGTCCTGTCAATGGATATCAGTGAGAAGGGCCTGGCTCCATCCTCGTGACACTCACCCTTGATATATTTGTAAACATTAATGAGGTCACCCCTCAGTATCCTCTTCTCCAAACTAAAGAGCCCCAGCTCCCTCAGCCTTTCCTCATAAGAGAGATGCTCCACTCCCTTCATCATCCTAGTTGCGCTGTGCTGGACTCTCTCCAGCAGTTCCCTGTCTTTCTTGAACTGAGGGGCCCAGAACTGGACACAAGATTCCAGATGGGGTCTCACCAGGGCGGAGTAGAGGGGAAGGAGAACCTCTCTCGACCTACTAACCACCCCCCTTCTAATACACCGCAGGATGCCATTGGCCTTCCTGGCCACAAGATCCAGATCTCACTGGATGGGAGCACAGCCTTCTGGATTGTCAGCCACTCCTCCCAGCTTGGTGTCATCAGCAAACTTGCTGATAGTACTCTCTAGTCCCTCATCCAAGTCATTGATGAATATATTGAATAATACTGGTCCCAGTACCGACCCTTGAGGGACTCCACTGGATACAGGTCTCCAACCAGACTCCGCCCCATTGACCACGACTCTTTGGCTTCTTCCCCTTAGCCAGTTCACAGTCCACCTCACTACCCGAGAGTCTAGACCACACTTCCTCAGTTTAGCAGCAAGGATGCTGTGGGAGACTGTGTCAAAAGCTTTACTGAAGTCAAGGTAGACCACATCCACCGCTCGGCCATCATCTATCCACCTTGTTATATCCTCGTAAAAGGCTATGAGGTTAGTCAATCACGACTTCCCTTTGGTGAAGCCATGTTGACTGTCTCTAATGACCCTCTTATCCTTGATATGCCTTGAGATGGCACCAAGGATAAGTCGTTCCATCACTTTCCCAGGGATGGAGGTGAGGCTGACCGGTCTATAGTTTCCCGGGTCCTCCTTGCCCTTTTTGAAGACTGGAGTGACATTTGCTTCCCTCCAGTCCTCAGGCACCTCTCCCGTCTCCCAAGACTTGGTAAAGATGATGGAGAGTGGTCTAGCAATGACATCAGCCAGCTCCCTCAGCACCCATGGGTGCATCCCATCTGGACCCATGGATTTATGGATGTCCAGATTGCTTAATTGGGCCCTAACCCAGTCCTCATCGACTAAAGCAAACTCCTCCACTGCCCTGACTTCCTCTGGGGCCGCAGGGAAACGGGGCTCCTCAGGACAGCCTCCGGCAGAGTAGACAGAGGCAAAGAAGGCATTCAGTAACTCTGCCTTCTCTGTATCTTCTGTCACCAAGGCACCCATCTCATTCATCAGTGGGCCTACATTGCCTCTGGTGTTAGTTTTATCTGCCACATATTTGAAAAAGCTCTTCCTGTTGTCCTTGACCCCTCTCGCCAGGTTCAATTCAAGGGAGGCCTTTGCTTTCCTAGTTGCCTCCCTACATCCTCGGACAACAGCCTTTTATTCTTCCCAAGTGGCCAGCCCTGCCTTCCAAGATCTATAAATTCTCCTCTTGCCCTTGAGCTTACCCAGCAGATCCCTGTTTAGTCACACAGGTTTCCTGGCTCCCTTCCTTGACTTCCTACGTGTCAGGATGCTCTGATCTTGAGCACGGCAGAAGCAGTCCCTGAACGCTAACCAACTATCTTGGGCCCCTTTACCTTCAAACAGCCTTGCCCATGGGATTTTCTCGAGTAATTGTTTGAAAAATCCAAAGTTTGCCTTGGCAAAGTCCAGGGTTGCAATTCTGCTTGCTATTTTGTTTCTGCTACATGAGATCCTGAACTCCATGTGGTCACTGCAGCCAAGGCAGCCCTCAACCTTTACTGCTTCAACCAGATCCTCCTTGTTAGTGAGGATGAGGTCCAGCAGTGCTCCTCTCCTAGTCGGCTCCTCCACCATTTGCATCAGAAAATTATCGTCGATGCACTGGAGGAACCTCCTGGACTGTGGCTGGCTGGCTGAGTTGTCCTTCCAGCAAATATCAGGGAAGTTAAAATCCCCCACGACAACCAGGGCCTGTGATTGTGAGACCACTCTCAGTTGCCTGTAGAAAGTCTCATCAGCTTCCTCGCCCTGATCTGGTGGCCTGTAATAGACACCCACAACAGTATCTCTCCTGCCAGCCTGCCCCTTAATTCTAACCCATACACTCTCAGCTTGCTCCTCATCCATGCCTGGATGGTATTCAAGACATTGTAGTTGCTCCTTCACGTAAAGAGCGACTCCACCACCTCGCCTGGCTGGCCTGTCTTTCCTGAAAAGGACATAGCCACCCATGACCACATTCCAGTCATGTGAGCTGTCCCACCATGTCTCTGTAATTGCCACCAGATCATAATCTCCTTCCCTGTTTTGGTTTGGCCTGTCGGGATTTTGGCGGCGGCGGGGAGAGCTGCAGGGTGGCTTCTGTAAGAAGCTGCTAGAAGCTCCCCAGGTTTGACACAGCCAATGCCAGCCGGCTACAAAGAGGGACCCGCCGCTGGCCAAGGCTGAGCCTATCAGTAAAGTGATAGCAGAGGAACGCCTGTGTGAAAAACATATTTAAGAATGGGGAAAAAGAACTGCGCCATAACAGCTTCCACAGAGATGGAGGACTGAGAATCTGTGCAGACACCAAGGTCAGAAGGAGGGGGGGAGGATGAGCTCCAGGCACCGGAGCAGAGAGAGTCCCCTGGGTCTGTGGTGAAGACCATGGTGAAGCGGGTTGTCCCCCTGCAGCCCATGGGCGAGGTGCAGATGTCCACCGTGAGGATCACCACGTAGATGTCCACCGAGGACTCCACGCCGTGTGGGTGGATGCCTGAAGGGGGACTGTAGCCCGTGGGAAGCCCGCATCAGAGCAAGTCGCTGCCAGAACCTGTAGCCCGTGGAAAACAGGAATGCCCATGCTGGAGCAGGTTGGCCGGTGGGACTTTTGGGACGCTGCGGGTGGCTCACGCTGGAGCAGTTTCCCCCGAAGGACTGCACCTCAGACTCACGAGGGGTGGGCTGCCCCTCGTGAGGTGTCTCACGTTGGGCAGTTTGTGATGAATTGCCCTTCGTGGGACAACTCACGTCAGAGAAGAGAGCGTGAAGCTTGTCTCCCGTGAGAGGGACCCCACAATGGCTCTGGGGAAGAGTGAAGAGTCCTCCCCCAGAGTGAAGAAGCGGTGAAACCAACGTCGGATGAACTGACCGCAGCCCCCATTCCCTGTCCCCCTGTGCCGCTCGGGGGGAGGAGGTGGAGAAACCGGGATTGATGTTAAGCCCGGGAAGAAGGGAGGGATGGGGGGAAGGTGTTCTGTTTAAGATTTGTTTGCTCTTTCTCACTTCTCACTACTCCTCTCTGATTAGTTCTCTTCATAAATGTACCTAATTTCCCCAAAACTGAGTCTGTTTTGCCCGGAATGGTAAATGAGGGTGATCTCTCTGTCCTTATCTCAAACCCTGAACCCTTGGAAATATTTTCTCCCCCTGTCTAGCCATGAAGGAGGAGAGAGAGAGTGGCTGTGTGGGTACCTGGCAGCTGGCCAGGGTCAAACCACTACATGCCCGAACCCAGGTTTCTAGCTCCTCCTGCTTATTCCCCATGCTGCGCGCATTGGTGTATAAGCATTTCAGGGAGCAAGTTGACCACACTGATCTCACCCTAGGGGGATTGGAGGCCACCCAGTCCTCATAATTTCTAGAATACTGCCCCGCTGTATCTAGTACTGCCCCTTCATATCTAGTTTAAAGAACGCTCTGTGAGTCCCGCCAGCTTGTGACCAAGGATCCTTTTTCCCCTTTGTGTCATTTGAACCCCAGCTTGTTTCAATAGACCAGGTGCCCTGTAGATCTCCCCATGGTTAAAAAATCCAAAGCTAGACCGCTGGCACCACCCCTTTAGCCAAGTATTAATCTGCTGCACTTTGTCAAACCTACCACTATTTTTCCTTGTAATTGAAGGAATAGAGGCAAACACAACCTGTGCGCCTGATCCTTCTAGCATCCGCCCCAGTGCCCTAAAGTCCCTTTTGATTGCTTCTGGCCGTCTCTCTACTATCTCATCATTACTGATCTGCATAACCAAAAGCGGGTAATAGTCCGTGGGTTTGACCAGACCAGGAAGCTTCTTGATAACATCCTTAACTCGGGCCCCAGGGAGGCAGCAGACTTCCCTGTGGGTTGGATCAGGGTGGCAGGTAGGGCCCTCTGTTCCCCTCAGGAGGGAGTCTCCAATTACAATTACCCTCCTTTTTTTCTTAGATGAAGAAGTCCTAATGCGTGTATCCGAGTGACTTTAGATGACATTCTTATGTTTACCTACATCATTCAGCACAGAGTGTCTTCCTCATTCATTTTATCTAATTTGCAGTAGTAACAGCCTCCATGGAACTGAATATGACAACTCCTTAAAAGCTGATGCCATTATTTTGCTAACAAATGGACTAAAACTAACAAGATCCCAAGGTAAATTAAGCTATGCTCCCAGTGAACAGAACTGATGAAAAGTTTTTCCACAAGCCGTCTTTCCTTAGAGGTCCCATACCTGTCTTAAGCAACACTCCTTTGAGAGTGTTGCTCCCTGCCCCAAGAACAACTCAGCACTAGTTCAAGTCGAAAGAAAAAAAGTCATTATATGTGCCAGAAGGGTTCTCTCCACCCATGAGAACTTAATATCTGGCACTTCATATGGAACATGGACCGTGACACAATTGGAAATTGGTTTCAAGGAGCACAAGGGCTTTCTTTTGTTGATGAAACTGCTGCAGCAGCTGCTGCTGCTGTCGATTTTCTTTCCCCACTGACCTTTGAGGAACCTCAAAACAATCCGCTTTACTTCTACCTTTCCATTGTGCTGTATTGAGAGCCATGAATTCTTGATAATAACACTGATATTCCTAAATCAGATCATGCTGTGTCAGAAAATTTGTCTTTTTTTCCTTTTCTCCCCCGTCCTCCCCGCTCCCCCCAGTTACACAGTGTGTGCACAGAGTTTTGAAACCACGACTAGCACTAACATATGAATACAGACATTAGCTTGTTTGTATGGTAGCCACACTGCTCCCAAACTGCTTCACTGTTTCAAATTTGGAAGGTATGCGATCTTTTGGAAATGAAAATGACACCAAACATGTATTACCATAACTTGTAATGTGCTGTGTTCCATACAACAGCAATGGATTCCAAATGAGGAAAAAATGACCCAGCGAGCCCCAGCACTGAGGCTTACAGCAGGCTGCCTATAGAGCATATTCAAATTGAAATGAAGAAGCTACACTACACAAAAACCATCATTCCGGGACCAATAAAGATTAAAGCCAGAGGTCCAAAACCAAGCCATCTGTTAAGCAAGGGCTATCTGAGACAGAAATGGAACATGTAAAACAATAACACTCCCAAACAAGCCCTCCTATCAGAATGTGTTTTCATTCTTTTCATGTTTCTACATTTCAAACCCTCTCATTTCACAAGACTGTTTGAGATTAACGTGTAAATTATTACAGACTATTATATCCTCTTACTAAAAATCAGAGAAATCCACGAATAACCTGTCAAAGGGTATACTTAGTACACACAGACTTTAGAAGTTGTATGAGACATCAGTAATGATGATGACGCTACATAGAAGTCTAAACAAACACAACTTTTGGTGTGAAAGAGGACAAGCAGGAAAGTGTGGTAATTGACTGCAGAAGTGTGATATATATACTCCAGCTTAATCTGGAGAAAATTGTCTTTGCATCCAATGCTGGGATATCAGAAGAAAATCAGAGCCCTTTTTTAGCTGATCATTTGTCAGACTTGATGATGGGCTTGTGTTTTGCTATTTAGATGATTCTTCTTCTAGGTTAGGTTGGGTGTCATGGCTACTGTAAGAATCATGTCTCTATTGATTTCTGGAAAACAAACACACTTATTGATAGGGACTGACAACTGGAAAGCTTAGGTGATATGTTCTACGCTGCCAGACTGCCATTTTCTACAGTCTGTGCTCAGGGCACTCTTCCTTGCTGAAGCTTGTTTCATCAGCCTATTCAAGCACATTAATTCTCACATGTGGGTTTCAGATTTCTCTGTGGGAAAATGGAAACTGGCTAATGACACACTTTATTGAAGATCTAATAAGATATTATGATAATCTCTTATTCAATGAGTTGAAATGGCATCTCTTAACTATCATTATATACTCAAAGGGCAGAGGAATTACACTGATGAAGTGTGTGAAGTACTAGCTGCACTATAACAGTAGAAACAGAACTTCCATTTCACTGGCTACTGCAAAACTTGATTTTAAAATCCTACATTACTGCATTGACACAAAGAATGATTTCCCATGTTTTGTGTGCTAGAGTTTCAGTCCCACGCTCTAGAGAGATAAAGACGTATTGGTGAAGATATCATCAACAGTTTTCCCTTGGTCAGTTCTTCCGACTGCTTTTTCTCCAGCATGCAATTTTCTTTTGTCAGGATCAGGAGTCCTCCTTTCTTCCTGTAAGGCCAGCTTGCTAAGACAGCTCTTTGAGAAGCCTCAGCTGACTCTGAAACTTCTTCAAAAAAGCTGGAGGAAGCTTCAGCACAGAATCTCTCTCAAACAGCTCTGCGTCACTGGGGCTCCCTGTTTTCTTTGGGAGCTCCTCCTTTGAGGATGATGCTCTCCAGCCTGTTTCCACCTGAGCAACACTGCAACTGCATTGCAGCCATAGACCTCTCTGATTTAGATCCAGGCCCAATGGACACCTTCCTGGCATGACCTTGGACCTTCCTTGTTACTATGGACTTATCTAGTGATTGCTGGTCTTTGTCTGAACCTGGCAACTGTCTCTGGACCTGATCCCGACCATGATTTGATATGGAAATGCCTTCTTCAAATACCAACATTAGTGAGAATAAATTGGATAACCCTTGATTCACACAATATGCAAATAATTTACACTGGGAGAAGTGTTTTGAATGTTTTGAACCAGGTGCAGGAAATATTTTTTTCTCCAATTAATCAGTCTCCTATACACGAAGTCCATAATCTGGGCATACTCTCATACTTAGGATTTTTACATTATCCTCTACATCAAATATGTTTTTTCTTAATCTACCTTTCAAGATAACTGTGGTCAATTCTCTTCAGAGCTACTGTTATCTTCTGAACAGTGAGTATACGTCTGCTTACAGAAAATAGATCTCAGCAAGCACAGCATTTTAATGCATTTTCTCATTTAGCTGGGAAAAAAAAAGAATAAAATACTAAATGAAGTTTTAATTAACAGATGCATACAACACAAAACTGATACGGGTCATCACCAAGTGGATAGATAATCAATAGATGAATCTCAAAAAGAATTGTAAACAGAAAACTATCATCGATCAAGCTGTAAACAACATAAGCAAGAAAAAAAGTGCAATACCACAGAGGAGAAAATACTGTTACAGACAGACCAAGCTGGATAACTTCATAAGCTCGGCATTAAGCAAACTACATGGATAGATGAAAGGTCAAATACTTGGAAACAAATAATTCAAACCATACTCTTAAGGTGGGGACTGCAGGCCTGTCCATGGAAGCTGCAATGCTTAACAGGTTTTTAATAAAAACTCCTCTGTGGGACAAACAAGAACAAAAACCCCACAGGTCGTTCACAAATAATTCATGATTTTTTTTAAAACAAACACACAAACCAGTACACCCAAAACCATCATCAACAAACCTGAGACATTATTTCATGTATTTTTAAATGTATTTGGCCCATTACATGATTGTCAGCAAAACCCCTTCTTGCCACAAGGAAAGCTGAAACATGGCAGGAGATTCAAAAATAATGGACTGAAAAAGCTGGGTTTAGAATGAGCATTTTGAAAAGTTTGAATCTTTTTATTATTTATCTATTTATCACACAGAGCCCTTCTCGACTTGTGAGTCAAAAGCATTCTGCAAGTGGGCTGTCCTGCCCAGTCCTAGTTATCACGTGAAGCGATCTGTTACCCCACAGAGACCAGGCTCCACGAAGCCCAGAGCACTGCCAGCTCTAGAAGTTGTGTTTGGCATAAGAGTTTGAAAACCCTGCACTAAAATGATAAAAAGCAAACTTGGTCAAACTCTCTAGAGTGAAAGCAGAAATTTCAGAACTTATTATGAAACTTCTCACTGTAGCAGGCAAAGCATAAAATCAACCAACCAGCAGAAGATGAAGCCAGGCATTTTTAAGGTAGGAAGAAAGGTCAGGGAAGTTCATTAACCTTTGGCACAATTTACCAAGACACATTAGATTCTTCACCACTAAATTTTTTTATGGTAAAAAATGAGATCTTTTCTAAAACGTATGCTCTATATACACAGAAAACATTATGCATGGTTTAAATAGGAGGTTGACTGCAAAAATCCCTTCTGGCTTTATAATCTGTTTTGTAAATAAAACAGAGGATATCGGCTACCCTTGAAAACTGCTTGAAATCTTTAGTGGTACAGAATGTGACTGGCTTGCCACTTACATTTGCTATGTCATTTAGAAGATGGATACCCCATCATTTCTCTGTAAGCAGCACTGGATTCTTGTTTGCTTTTGGAAGTGGATCTTAGGGCTCCCATTTTCCTGCCATGCCATATTACTGGAGTTCTGCCTCTGAGAGGCTCCTCATGTTTCACTATCATAACTTTATCACTTTCCAGTGAACATAGGTGTTCAAACAAGACATGGTGCTGCCAAGCCATGCAGCTGCATAAAGCCCTCTCCTCAGTCTGCTTTACATTGCACCTGACCATCCATTCCTGGCCAAAATCTGCTTCCTCTCTTAGTCCCAAAGAAATGATGAAATTTAGAGTGGAAGGGCCATCTGGAGGTCATTTACTCCAAACAGCTGCTTAAAGCAGCTTCAAACATAGAGCAGGGCACTCACAGACTTGAAAAATTGCCAGCGACTGGGATCCCACAGCCCTTCCTGGCAGCTTGCTGCAAAGGCTAACAACTCCCACCGCAAAGTATTCTCTCCTTATGATCCACTGAAATTTCCTCTGCTGCAATTTGTGCCCATTGCCTCCTGTGATTTCCACGGCCCACCTCAGAGAAAATTATGTCCTTGCCTTCCCTAAAACCATCCCTCAGGTAATGAAGGGCAGCAATTAGATCCCTCCTTAGCTTCCTTGTCTTCAGCCTGAACAAGCCCAACTTTCTCTGCTTCTACTTGTACATTATCTGCTCCTCTCCCCAAACCATTTTCATGCCTTACCACTGGACTTGCTCCAGTTTGTAAATGACTTCTTGTGCTGAGGAGCCCAAAACTCCCAAAACTCCAAGGATCATGCCAGCCCGCTTGTTCAGCATGTAAAGCTCCTTTTGAGGACAGGCATACTTTCTAGCATATTGGTCATTCTGGTACTACCTGTGAAATAGTTGAGAGTCCATTCTGTCCCACTGTTTTTAACATAAACATTAATTAGTATTAGCTCTGATACCAGTCCCTGAGGAGCACTCTAAACTGCTGGCTGTCATTCTTTGAGACTGGCTGCCCAGTCAGTTTTCCGCTCACCTGATATAACAAAAGCCTGATAATTTTCAGGCAGGACAAACTCGTATGAGATCACTCTCCTTTTTTTCAGTCTCCGGTATTTACAACTGATCTGAAGGATTCTTCGTATTTGAAAAGTCCCAGGTTTTCACATGCAACCTGTGCAATAGTCACAAGAAAAGTAAAATGGGAGAAATGTTCTGTTTGGCAGAGTTAATCCTGTAAATTCAATTAGATTAGGATGTACATGTAACTCTCAAAGTCAAGTTGAGTGAGTAACAAGATTTTTGTGTGACATATCATTATCAAGGTAGTGATTTTTTTCTATTAATATGAACTCAGACAGACCTACTCGTGTCTAGCTTGTACTTCCCACCTGCACTAAAAGTCTGAAAAAAGACCAGTAAAATTATTCTTAAAGCCTTTGTGGGATATACAGTAACTAAAGAGTTATTCAGATATTCATGCTATACAAATAAAGACACTTAGCATGCACTTCTGCTTGCAACTTATTTCTCCTTGATAATACTGGAAATATTTTTAGAACTACGCTCAATTTCTGCTAAATAATACAAAGACTTGATATTTCTCTGCCTGAGTCACATAAGATGATCTCTGAATTAGATGAACTTGCAATTGTATCCACAGAATTCCTATTTACACTGTAGTTAGGCTACAACATATCCCATTCCACCACAAACAAGGATGCAGTCTGAGAGAAATTTTAATATTTTGGACTGACTGTGCACAATTCACTACTAGTTTGTAGATAGTGATCAACCTATTGGAAAAATTGGAAAAAAAAATGAATATCGATGAAAGAAAGAAACACTAAACACAACTGTTTAGTGTGGACTTGCTGGAGGAGGTCCAGAAGGATCCACAAGCTGCAAGCTTGCTAATGAGTAACTCATAGAATTTATTGTATTCTGTATCAAATGTATATTTCATTTATGACTTACTGTGCTCACCTGCGTTTTATTGGTAATAAGCATGCCCTCAGCTGCTGCCAACCCTTCTTCATGTCTTTGCCACTGTTGTACAATCTGACCTAACAGAACTGGCAGCTGTGAGTCTGCTTTATTGGTGGATGATCTGAATACACTACTACCAGGGAAACCCTTCCTTCAGACTGGACATATTTATTTCAGAAAGAGTAACAGACTGGAAGATGTGCATTGCATGAAGCGGTAAAAAGTAGTTTTACATCACAGTGCAGAATTTTTCTCTTATTCCCAAGATATAACCTATCACTCCAGACGGTTAGTTCCGTGCCTTTCCATCTGTGAATCACATACTCTTCTTGAGATATTTGGAGCTTAGTATGGAACCGAATACACTCTTATCTGTGAGCTATCTTGTGTTAAGGCACGAAGAGACAATAGTTGTGAGAAAGCTAGAAACAAAACTCATGAAGAACATTATTTGCCGCTTTGTATATAATCCATTGCAAACTAGTCAGAGCTATCATATTGTAAGACTAGCTTTAAGACCTCTAGTATTAGAAGACAAATAGTGCAAATGCATGATGGAAAAGGTACTGATCTGGTACGAACTCACTCTGCTGGTTCAGACTTGTTCTAAAGACAATGATGGATTTATTTTTTATAGGTAGGCTTTATGCTACATCCAGTGCTGTCTGTCTATGCAGTGCTAACTTTGTGCCAGCTGAGGTACTGCCTGACATCTGTTCTCCTGCAGGTGACATTAAAACAGCATAAGTGCATGAAACTCTTAACTTCACTGTCACCTTCTCCAAAAACTTCAGAAGAGATTCAGTGACGATTGCCTATCCGAACTACCAAATATACTTCTCTGGCTCATCCAGATCTGATATTAATTACTGCAAAACAGCTACAGACCTATTCTTTGCCAAGTTTCCAAAATCGTGTTGTTTAATCAGAAACAGACAGCAGCATCAATTACACCACACGAGCAGGTTTGATAAATGATCGAAGACACACAGTATAGTTAAAAGCTCACGTCTATAGTTCCAGCAGAATGCCAAATGTTTATTAAAACTTTTAACTGACAACATAATAAAAAGAATGAGAGGGCTATTTAAGCCAACACCTTTCTAGGAAGATGTTAAGGCATATTATCTCTATTATGCCAAACAGTAATTATATACTATAATAATACAACTTCACATTTTGTTTTTGTAAACTAATAGTTTTCAAAGAAATGCTCAAATTGTTGTGATGTAGTACTTTCTTAGATACATATAAGAAGCAGCAATGAATTTTTCTCTTTTAAAAAAAAAAATCTTTCAATATAGCATTTAATTTTGGCATGGAGGTGGACCCAGAATAAACACCTTCACTTTAATTAGTGAGAAATGGGACAAATATTTGCTGTTGTGGGGAGGAAAGATCAGGAATGGAATCAAAATCATCTTTTCAGGGAAAGGGCAAGGGTGGAATACACACATGTACAGCCTATGTCTTTTATAAAAGGGATCTGAATTATTTTTCTCTGCAATCCCTACAGCCAGTCATTCACAATGGGTTTTCTTCAACTGGATTTTTGAGACATTTCAGATGAGGCACTAGTTCCCTCTATGCTTCAAAGGAGATGACACAAATATCTGCACAATGAATTATGGGGTGTTTCTGATATCTGATGAGTTCCACCAGACTGAACAAATCTCTGTGTCACTGAAGTATTCAAGATAGGTGATAGCAAAAGATCAAGCTCTCTGGAGGAGCCAATAATTTCCTCTCTGTGCTACAATGCAGAATACAGATGGAATACAATACATACATTTTTCTGTACACTTCATGTTCAGTAAATTGGCAAAATCTAACTGCTAAAGCACTACATTGTGCTTTAGGAAGTAGCAAGTAAAATTTTTGTTTAAGGGACAGAATGAGTGAAACAAGAAAACATATCTATCTATATATATATATACACACATGAATATATACCTACTAAAATATGGTAGCTTGTATGATAATTAACTGACAATTAATACATGTATTACTGCTCAGCCAATGTCTACTGGACAACTATCGCCCTAGCTGCTCCATGCTTTCTTCACTACACTTCAGAATTCACAAAAGTTGTTATTAATTTTGTCACCAAATGCTATGATTCAACTGTGAAGAGAGCTATAATGGGCTCACACCACACTTCAAACAAATTAAAATATTTGGTTAAAATAAAATTAGATCCATAACATTCTAGGTGTGTTGGGGATAAGCTAATTTCTAGGAAGCGCTCTCTGACAAACCTAAGAGTTCTTTTGATTGTCAAGAAAGGGTTCTTTTATATTCTTACTGAATTCTGCATCCAAATATTTTTTTCTTACCTTTTGTCTGCCTTATATCACTTTTACCCTTTATTTTTTTTCTGTAAAGTAAGGGATATTTTTAGTCAAAGAGAGATAAGCAACAAATCACAGAGTCACAGAATGTTAGGGGTTGGAAGGGACCTCGAAAGATCATCTAGTTCAACCCCCCTGCCAGAGCAGGATCACCTACAGTAGATCGCACAGGAACATGTCCAGGCAGGTTTTGAATGTCTCCAGAGAAGGAGACTCCACACCTCCCTGGGCAGCCTGTTCCAAGGCTCTGTCACAGTGAAAAACTTTTTCCTAATGTTTTTGTGGAACCTCCTATGCTCCAGCTTGCATCCGTTGCCCCTTGTCCTCTCAATGGACGCTGCTAAAAAGAGCCTGGTTCCGTCCTCCTGACACTCCCCCTTGACATATTTATAAACATTTATGAGGTCATCCCTCAGCCTCCTCTTCTCCAAGCTAAAGAGACCAAGCTCCTTCAGCCTTTCCTCATGAGGGAGATGTTCCACTCCCTTCATCATTTTTGTGGCTCTGCGCTGGACTCTCTCAAGCAGTTCCCTGTCCTTCTTGAACAGAAGGGCCCAGAATCGGACAAAATATTCCAGATGTGGCCTCACCAGGGCAGAGTAGAGAGGGAGGAGGACCTCTCTTGACCTACTTGCTACTCCCCTTCTAATACACCCTAGGATGCCATTGGCCTTCTTGGCCACGAGGGCACATTGCTGGCTCATTGGCATCCTGCTGTCAACCAGGACCCCCAGGTCCCTTTCTCCTACACTGCTCTCCAGCAGGTCAGTCCCCAACCTGTACTGATACTTGGGGTTGTTCTTTCCCAGGTGCAAGACTCTACACTTGCCCTTGTTGAACTGCATAAAATTTCTCCCCACCCAACTCTTCAGCCTGTCTAGGTCTCTCTGAATGGCAGCACAGCCTTCTGGTGTGTCAGCCACTCCTTCCAGTTCTGTGTCATCAGCAAACTTGCTGACAGTGCTCTCTGTTCTCTCATCCCTGAGGGACTCCACTAGATACAGGCCTCCAGCTAAACTCTGTCCCATTGACCACAACTCTCTGACCTCTTCCCTTCAGCCAGTTCACAATCCACCTCACTACCTGATCATCCAGACCACACTTGCTCAGTTTAGCTAAGTGGATGCTGTGAGAGATGCTGCCAAATTCTTTACTGAAATCCAGATAAACCACATCCACTGCACTGCCACCATCCATCCACCTAGTTGTGTCTTCATAAAAGGTTAACAGGTTCGTCAAACGTGAATTCCCCTTGGAAAAACCATGCCGACTGCTCCTAATGACCCTCTTATCCTTGATATGCTCAAAGACAGCGCTGGGGACAGGTTGTTACATCACCTTTCCAGGGATGGAGGTGAGGCTGACCAGTCTGTAGTTACCTGGGTTCTCCTTCTTGCCCTTTTTGAAGACTGGAGTGACTTCTGCTTTCCTCCAGTCCTCAGGCACCTCACCTGTTATCCATGACTTACCAAAGATGATGGAGAGTGGCCTAGCAATGACTCCCGCCAGCTCCCTCAGCACCCACATCCCAAAACTGTCCCAAGTTGTCATAGCTCTCTGTTTATCTATTTAGCAAACCTTACAAGATGGTGAAGGAAGCAAAACCAAAATTAATTAATTCAGTAACAAAAGAAACTCCCTGTGTCTTACTAGATTTATGTATGGAGTATTACCATGTTCAGGAATGAGGCAGACAAAACAAGAATCTAAAATAGATTGCTGCTAGTTGAATGGATTCCAAGGTTTACATGTCTGTAGATATGTATGCACGTATATAAATGTAAATATGTAGCATGTCTACATGCATATGCATATACAGCTTTGTGTGTAGATGCATATGTGTATGCAGGCATCTTTTTAGCATATGCACACCTCTGATTTATTTTCTTTCACTTTATCAGCTAACATTGTCTATTTTATTAGACAATAAATATTTTTAATTCTGGTATTTCTGCACTGCATAAGAGCATCTGTCTGCCTGTACGTTCTGGCAGCCCCGTAGTGACCAGCACAATAGCTGACATCACAGTGAGTGGCACTTCAGTTACAATGTTCAGCATCAATAACAGAAGAATAAAACAGTTTTCTGAAAACCCACCTCCACCAGCCCAGCTCAATGGCCGTGTGGAGCACTTGCATGACAGAGGAGAGAAATGTTTGTACTTCACTGTGTTCATTTTAATTCCTTCTTTCATGAAGCTGTCCAGAACAAGCCCAAGATCAATGCATGATAGCTCCACAGTAGGTATTATGACTTCAGTCTCCAACTACTCTTAATAACTTAAATAACAGCAGCAAGACGGAGACATGAAAATCCCTCTAACAATTCCCAGGCCCCTCAAACCAAGGACTTGTTGTTGTGTATTGAGACCCAGCACAGTGTGATTTTAATTCTGGCGCTCACAATGACTCAGTACTTTGACAAATTTCTTTCATACATGCACTGTGTTGGCTGACACAGGTGCAAATCCTATAACTTAACTGATTTAAAAGTCCACTCCAAATTAAACTTCAGAAAACAATAAAATGAATGCCTTTCCTACACACTGCTGAGTAGGGAGGAATTCAAAGTACAAATACAAACCACAAATATAGGGAACTCACTGAATTATGGTTCCTCTGGAGAAGCTGGAAGAGTAGAGGGGACCACAGGTAAAATCTTAGTCAACAATATCATAGCAAAGATAGACATCTTACACACAAGTACAAACAAAAGAGTAATTTCTTCTGTTTTGACCTTTGGATAGTTCATTATTAAAAACCAACAACTGGTGAAAAGAGAGAAAGAGGGAAGGGTGAGGTTGACTGAAGAGGGACCAGTGGATAGCAGTGAGAATAATCAGAGGTCCAGAAAACACAACTTAAATGACAGACAATTGTTTTTCAGTATTTAGCTTAGCTTAAGGAAGAAAAGCCTAAAAGACATGGTAACAGCTTTTGCTTGCAAAAGAGACTTCTGTAAAGCCTGGGAGAGCTGTCTATATGACATTCATGCAGTCTGCAGGCAAAGAATTAAACAGGAGAAGGGAAAATTCAGATGAGGCCTCGGTGAAAGTGTCCTAATGGTCAAGACAAGTGAAGTCCTGGAACAGGTAACCTATGGAGGCTGTGAAGCCCCCATGTCAGTAGCTCTAATATCAACTCAGAGGAATATCTTTACAGGAAAGACAAAGGAGCAGTTGTCACAAGAGGAACTACATGATCTCTGACAGATTTGTCCAACATTACCATTCTATACATTAATACCTTACTGTAGCATGAATCAAAGTGGGGAAAACATGTAATTCATTAAACTAGTGAAATTCTGGCCTGCTTGCTTTTCTCTTCCTTACATACTCAGAGATGGTGCTCAGGCATGTTCATAATTCACCTGAGATAGCAACCTCTTTGCCCAGCCCTAGCCACGCCTGGCCACTCAGTGATCACAATGCCCATCAGAAACATTTTTGTAATGGGACTCCTATTCAGCAGGGAGAATTAGATGTTACCTGAACAATGCACACCCACTCTCCACCCCCAAATCAAACCTTTAGAAATCCTACTTAGAGTTCAGAGAAAACATACCAGTTTTTCAATTACTGCATTACACATGTGTTAAATGGCACATGAAAATTCTATTACATTTCTAGCATCATATTTGGGTTTCAGCAGTTTAAAACCCAATTCCTCCTAGAAAAGGTACAATAAACATAAACATCCACACATATTTATATGCGCATTATTGCTGTTGCCTCAGGGGCTAATATGTATATTGCTGAGTCTCTCCTAACCATCACTAAAATTACAGTAAGGCTAAAGCCCACAGCTCTGCCGTGAGCTTTCATTGAGCAAATGCTTAGGTAGAGACTTGGAGACCACTGAAGGGCTCCCACTGGTTTTGATGAGCTTTGAATCAGACCCCGATGCCAACTGTCCTTACGAAACAAGGAACACGGCTGGGCAGGAGTGACTGAAGTGATCTCACCTGTATTTCTAGTTCTGTCATCAGCTGCTCTGTGAAAGTCCTTAGTTTCATTACTTGGAAGACAAGGTAGTCTGAGAGAAACCATCCCCAGCAATGTTTTCACAGAGCCTAGAACAACAGCTACAGCTCATAACTTAGCAGGAGATCAGAGCAGATGACCAACACAAACTATCCTCACATCCTATGATAACAGCAGAATCAACCTAATATTTTCTTCAAATGTTGTTATGCTTCTTGCTGCAAACTCTTCCTTGTATATGTTGTGCTGTTCATTATTAATGGTTTGTAATTACTCAGCATAGACAAGTATCATTTGCTGCTTGTTTCATTTCTCTATTTAGTCCATGGTTCCTAACATATTGTATTTTTCTTCACAAAGACAGACCATTCAGATTTACACTTTATGCAGAAATTCTTATAGACTACCTTCTTCTCTTACTGCTTAATCACCAAATTCAATTACTGTATTCCTGAACATGGCACAGTAAGAGTCTCTCTTTCCTGAAGTCTTTCTCCTCAATAATTTCAAATTAGTAATTTATAAAGGCCATTGTAGTGTTTCAGTCTTAACAGGACAAAATCTACTACAATTTTAGGTTTTGTGACATGCATTAAAAATAAATTATGTCAATCAGAATGACAGAAGCATTCAGTTAGCTGTGCCCTCAAGACAAAAAATTCTCCAAACAATCAGTGACTATGCCATAGAGTGATTACACAGGGACTGGGCAACAGAATAAGACCCACATTAGCTTGCCCTCAACAAAATGTTATGAAAATTAATACAGTTGTACAAAGATAGAAACAAACCAAAACCAAAACAAATGTTAAAACCAACCATCCAAACAACTCCAATGTTCCCAATTCTGTATTTCATTAATGGAACAAAATATTATGTAACCCAGTTTGTGGTCAGAGTGCTGAATGCTTTGGAGAGTGTATTTTCTTTTACTAACTGTTTGCATTGGGAGTACACATACTACTCTGGTCCTTATACCCTACTTAAAGGAAAGTTTGTGTTTAGGATCTTGAACAGGCCACGTGACGGTCCTCAGAGATGTATTTTTGACCATTCCTTGTCCCTAAACCGCTATGGCTGAGGTTCACATTTACTTCTGACAAGGACTATCACAAGTCTTAGACCTTGCTCTTAGTCTTACTCAAACTCTATTCTGGATAAGCTGCACTTATCTCAGGGCCATTGCAGTACAGTACCAGTCACTGTGCAGGATGACTGAACACAAAACAGCTACAAAGCCTTTAGAGTCCTTTTTGAGCAAAAGACAATTAATACAGAAAATTCAAAGTATTGCTAATTGAATATGCAAATGCTTTTTTGAGGAAGAAATCAGTGTATACTATTCTCGCAGCATGCAAAATTTTATTGTTTGAAATGTCTACGGACTTTCTGCTGACATGAAGATAATCTTTTCTCTCTGGTATTTAGAAGAAATGGAAATTATTTGCTTCATTTATAACTCTAAATGATTTAAAACTGAGTGGATGAACTTCTGTTCGATAGAACTTTGCTAACTTTTTTTCACTTGTCTTGTTTCTTAAAATATGTACAGAGTGTATTACACTCTTCTTCTCTTTTTCAGTTCAATAACTCCATCTGGCAGTCTACCATGTCCAATCAAAAATGGACTCTTGCAATGGCTTGATCAATGGATATTTGAATATATCAACATATATTACACATAAGTGGGTTATATTCTGGTACTTCATGTTTCAGTAACTGCAAAGATTTTACTGTACTGATGTTCAACTCAGATGCTGAGATGTGGGGAAAATGACCCAGATTCTGCTAGACATTTGCTTTAGCATTAATATGGAATAATATTTCAGAAGATCCAAATGTAATTGACTATAGACTCTTCTCAGATAATTTCATGGCAGAACTCTGCCATGAAGGAAGTGCTCCTGAAAGAGCAATAAACCCTGAAGAATTAATAATAAAATTTTTAAATAAGACACATGCCATTAGCTCGTTGCTTCACGTTTATCAAATTTGATTCCAAAATATTATTGTGACTACTATTGAAATTACTGTCAGATGCAAAATATTGCATTGCTTCCATTTAATAAGCACAGTTGAACCACTGATGAACTCATTTTTTTTTCTTTTTCTGGAGCTAGCCTTTTTCCAATACTACTAAACACCTTCAAATCTTTTCATCAAGTGGTTACAATTCCTCCTCCTCTCTTCCTTTTGGTTGCAATTGCTTTAATAAAATATCATGCTGCTCTTTTCATTTGTAGGTGTTTTTATTTTCTTCTTTCTTTCATTACACCCAGCTAGGAGTCTCACTTTTCTCTATACATTTTCTATTAGAAGTATTAGAAGGGCTGCTATCCAATTTGATCTATGCATAAAAATAGTTTCACATATCTAGATGACTTTTAAACCAGCTTTATATGGAAATTGTTGTGACTAGCACAGCCTCACTTCTAATTTCCAGTAATTTGGAAATTTATCTTTATCAACACTAAAACTCTGCAACTCATGTGCAGCAAATGTTGAAGAGGGCTGAAGTCTCCAAGAGAGCTGAGGTACTACAAGGTTTGTGAAACCCAAGCAGAAGATGGATACAACTTATGCCCGTATCAGTGTGAAAAGCAATGAGTCATTATACCTTCTACTGGATATCAAGCACCTTCCTATCAGTAGATGCTTAGTAGCATATTAATCATATTGTGCTTGCCTCTAGATTATTAGACTTACGACTGCAAATGCAGTGAGCAGGTGGGCGTATATTAGGCTGATAACAGATGATACAATCCCATCCATTAATTCCACTGTTCACAGAGTTGTCTGTTAATTATTATTCATCTATTATTGACTCTTTCATTTTTCACTTTTTGGAAATCAGATCACAAAATCTTAGTGTTTCACCTAACATGTCTTTCCTGCAAGACAGTAGGACTACTTGAACAGCATGGCACTAAGACCAGATGTAGCAGAATCAAATACACAAGAGATGTAAGCAGTAGGATGCAATCTGAACGTAATTTTATCTGTTATGGACACGTATTTTCTTATCAATGCAGATAAAGTGTACAACCCTTTAAAAAAAAAAAACCCAACCCTTCAGCATAATGATTATCTAGATGATTGTAAGTACTAAAGATTAGTATTAGGAAAAAAGTTATTGGCAAAGAACACCACAGCATGCACATACAATAATTTATGTCTTGCAAGAGCAACCTGCGCTGTAACTACTATTGACCTCTTACAGGAATTAAAATAAAAATGTTGATTCTCACTACTGACAAAATCTATCTCACCTTAGCTTCTAAAACCATCTTAGACTGTCAGTGATGCAAGAGCCTTATCCAAAGGTACATCCTTTTGCCTGAAGTACTACAAAGGCAGACATGCTCCAAAGCATGATTTTTCTCACTTGCTTGCCCCCATGCAGCCCAGACACAGGCTTTGAGCCAACCTAATTGAACGAGCTCTCAAGACTTGTCTGGGTTTGCCTTGGTCTGAGTGGGTCATATTTTGGTTAACAGTTGCCAGTGGCCACCTGACTGGTGCCTGACCTAGAACAGCTTCAGCTCAGTGAATCCCACAGGCAGCGAAGGGCCAGCAGACCTTGTAGTCCCTGCAAAACGAGTAGTAGCCCCCTGGGTTAACTGAGGGTGGGAGAAGCAGTTGTGCAATTTTTAACCTTTAGCTGTGAACCGATGAGACAGAGGTAGGCTGTGATGAGAAGACAAATAAATGGATCCCTAGACGACCCAAGACTGATGAGGAAGAAATCAGAGAATCATGAAATCAGAGAATGGTTTGGGTTGGAAGGGACCTTAGAGATCATCTAGTTCTAGCATCCAAATCCTCACTGTGTGCATCGTACTATATCAAGAGAAGAACTTGAGATGCTGATGCCTATTGTTGAGTCTCTCTACTACAGTATGATCCAGAGAAAAACTCAAAAGTTCAAAGGAAGAAAAAGACAGATAGTATGAAATCCTCTTAGACGATAATTTTAGTTATATTATCAACGAAGCTTTTTAACATTAGTTAATTTGAATTGTTAGACTGTTAGAAAATTAATTGTACTAACAACAAACCCTTGCCTCCATGTATGAGATGGGTTCCCTTTTGCTCCCAACAAGATATAACGATTGTAACACCTAACTCTCATGGAGTAATAATTTGCTGCTGTCACCAAGGCAGTAGCTCACTCTGCACTGCAAGCTGTTGGGGTGCACAGGCACTACCCATCTTATACCCTTCACTGTGGCTTAATGGCAAAATGATATTTTATGTAGGGAGAAAAGATGAGGCTTCTCATTCCCATGTATGAAACATAGTCTTATTTAAGATAGACTTCTTCAGCTATAGGTCCTCTGTTAGTAGCTCATTAACTTTTCTGTATCTGCTCTCCAACAAGGAGACCACAAACATGCACTTGAAATCAATGACATTACTCACTGAATTTTTCTGCCTCCCACTGGATCAAATGCCAAACCTCTAGCTCATTCTTTTTTATTTTTCTATTTTCTTCTTTAAATATAGCTGTTACCATTTCCTTGGTGGATAAAATTATTACTTTTATTTTAGCAGCTAGCCTCCTACTTTGTGATCTACCAATGAACTATTTTTTCACTTTGCTCTCCTTTTTTCCCTCCCTGTGTGCACACGGCAGGCCCTTTCAGCACTTTATTTTTAAAGACTAATTTAGTTCTAACACGTTATCTTTTGATTTAACCTTTCTCTTTCTATTCACAGAATCACAGAATTATTGAGGCTGGAAAAGACCTCTGAGGTCATCAAGTCCAGCCTATGACCCAACACCATCACGTCGGCCAGACCACGGCACTAAGTGCCACATCCAGCCTCTACTTAAACACCTCCAGGGACAGTGAATCTACCACTTCCCTGGGCAGTGCATTCCAGTGCCTGATCATGCTCTCTGTGAGGAAGTGTTTCCTGAGATCCAACCTAAACCTTCCCTGACACAGTTTCACACTGTGCCCTCTCGTCCTCTCACTAGCTGCCCAGAGAAGAGCCCAACCCCCATCTGACTACAACCCCCCTTCAGGCAGTTGTAGAGAGTGATAAGGTCCCCCCTGAGTCTCCTCCAGGTTAAACAACCCCAGCTCCCTCAGCCTCTCCTCACAGGACTTTCCCTCTAGTCCCTTCACCAGCCTCGTTGCTCTCCTCTGGACCCGCTCCAGCACCTCAAGGTCTTTCTTGCAGTGAGGGGCCCAGCACTGCACACAGCACTCGAGGGGAGGCCTCACAAGTGCTGAGTACAGGGGCAGAATTACATTCCTTAAAGAATTACATTCGTTAATAATCTTAAGAGCCACCACAGAACAATTAAAAGCCAACAGGGAGATCAGGCCCAGTCAGCACAGTTTCATGAAGGGCAGATCCTGCTTGACAAATCTAATCTCATTCTATAACAAGGTGACCTGCTTAGTGGATGAGGGAAAGGCTGTCAATGTAGTGTACCTGGACTTCAGTAAGGCCTTTGACACTGTCCCCCACAACATCCTTATGACTAAGTTGGCTGCTCATGGCTTGGATGGACACATACTCTGCTGGGTGAAACATTGGCTGGATGGCCGGGTCCAAAGAGTTGTGGTCAATGGAGTTAAATCCAGTTGGTGGCAAGTCACGAGTGGTGTCCCTCAGGGCTCGGTGTTGGGCCCACTCCTGTTTAACATCTTCATCAATGATCTTGATGAGGGGATTGAGTGCACCCTCAGCAAGTTTGCAGATGACACCAAGCTGGGAGGGAGTGTCGATCTGCTGGAGGGTAGAAAGGCTCTACAGAGGGACCTGGACAGACTGGATTGATGGGCCCATGACAACTGCATGCATTTCAACAGAGCCAAGTGTAGGGTCCTGCATTTTGGTCACAGTAACCCCATGCAACGCTACAGGCTTGGGGAAGGGTGGCTGGAAGGCTGTCTGGCGGAAAAGGACCTGGGTGTTCTAATCGACAGCCAGATGAATATGAGTCAGCAGTGTGCCCAGGTGGCCAAGAAGGCCTAAGGCGTGCTGGCTTGTATTAGAAATTGTGTGAACAGCAAAAGCAGGGAAGTGATTGGCCCCCTGTACTCAGCACTGGTGAGGCCACACCTTGAATATTGTGTTCAGTTTTGGGCACCTCAGTGTAAGAGAGATATCGAGGTGTTAGAGCGAGTGCAGGAAAGGGAAACAAAGTTGGTGAAGGGCCTGGAGAATAGATCGTACAAGGAGCGATTGAGGGAGCTGGGACTGTTCAGTTTAAGGAAGAAGAGGCTGAGGGGGGACCTCATCATGCTCTACAATGACTTGAAAGGACATTGTAGAGAGGTTGGTGCTGGTCTCTTCTCACAGGTCATTAGGGACAGAACCAGGAGGAATGGGTTCAAGTTGCAACAGGGCAAGTTTAGGCTGGACATTAGGAAGAAATTCTTCACAGAAAGAGTGGTCAGACACTGGAACAGACTGCCTAGGGAGGTGGTTGAGTCACCATCCCTGGACGTCTTTAATTGTCGCTTAGATGTGGTGTTGCGTGACATGGTTTAGGGGCGGAATTGTAGTATAGGGTTAATGGTTGGACTTGATGATCCCAAAGGTCTTTTCCAACCTGAACTGTTCTATGATTCTATGATTCTATGATTCTGTGATTCCTAGTCCCACCGGCCACACTGTTCCTGATACAAGCCAAGATGCCACTGGCCTTCCGGGCCACCTGGGCACACTGCTGGCTCATGTTCAACCGGCTGTCAATCAGTACTCCCAGGCCCCTCTTTGCTGGGCCATTCTCCAGCCACTCCTCCCCCAGTCTGTAGTGCTGCAGGGGGTTATTGTGGCCAAAGTGTAGGACCCTGCACTTGGTCTTGCTGAACTTCATACTGTTGTCCTCTGCCCATTGACCCAGCCTGTCCAGGTCCCTCTGCAGTGCCTTCCTATCCTCCGGTAGACCGACACTCTCTCCCAACTTCGTGTTATCTGCAAACTCACTAAGGGTAGACTCAATCCCTTCATCCAGGTCATCAGTAAAGATGTTGAACAGGGCTGGGCCCAGTACTGATCCCTGGGGGACACCACTGGTCACCAGACACCAACTGGATGCAGCACCATTCACCATCACTCTCTGAGCCCGGTCATCCAACCATTTTTTTACCCAGCAAAGGGTGCATCTGTCCAAGCTGTGGGCTGCCAACTTTTCCAGGAGAATGCTGTGGGAAACTGTGTCAAAGACCTTGCTGAAATTGTGGTAGACCACAACCACATCCTTTCCCTCATCCACTAGGTGGGTCACCCAGTCATATAAGGAGATGAGATTGGTCAAGCAGGACCTTCCTTTCCTAAACCCATGTTAGCTGGGCCTGATCCCCTGGTTGTCTTCTGCATGCTGCTTGTTGGCACTCAGGATGATCTGCTCCATAACCTTGCCAGGCATCAAGGTCAGGCTGACTCAGATCCTCCTTCTGGCACTTCTAATGGATGGGTGTCACATTGGCCAACCTCCAACTTCTACCGTTCTTCCCCATCTAAACTTTATCCATTTCTATCTTACTTTTCACAGTAGACAGTGTGATCAAACTGTAACTTTTCATCTTACGCTATTTCTGATTTGTTACTTTATAGTCTTGTTTCCCTTTTGAAATCTACATTTGTTGTAGCACTTATCTTCCAATTTACTGTACATACATTAAATTCCCATGAGGTCATCTTTGAAGGAAAAATTATTAAAAGTTTTGCTTATTTTCAGTGCCTATTAACTGTTTTTCTGGACTTTTGATGAGACTCACCAGAGCAACAAGATTAGTGAATGGCAAAATGTTTTCTCAGTATGGAAGAACCTTGTCAAATTAAACATAGACAATTTATAAAAAAGATTGTGGCTCAGAGCTAACAATTTCACCCCTCTACAAATCTTCCACTCCTTGAGTATCAGAATATGCATTTGAGATATATGAGTGATTAGAGCTTGAAAAACAGGTTGTCTTAGCGATGGCTTGTATGTGCAGTTGGTGACAAGTTCTCAAAGAAATGAATCACTAAATCTGCTACGAAGAGTATATACAATCACCTAAAATTTTCTTAAGAATCAGATAAAGACTAGGATTTCATTCTGGAATACGCAAGGTTCCTAGGATTAGGATGCACAGACCAGACTGGGAGAGGATATAATGTGAAAAGAATTCTCTGAAGATATGACTGACAAAGAAACCTAACTTCTAATACCACCAAGCAATGAAAATGGTGAATTGTTTTTGGGAAATTTGTATTTTTTCATGATATGGAGTTTCTATTTCTGTTGCATCACCTGCCAGGGTAGGATAACAGTGAAACCAGGGAGAGAGACTTTGAGGTTGGAAAAAGCCCCCCTTGAATCAGTTTACTGAAAAAGAAAATAATACTAGCAATAACAACGAAGTTGTTGAACTATATACAGATATATACAAGTATACTCAAACATAGAAGAGAATATGTCAATACAGAGTCTGTGCCTTCCAGATGGCAACTAGGTCCCCAGCAGAAAAGTCCCAGACTGGACTTGGCAGTAGATGGGAGTGTCTGAACCAAGAGCCCCAATAATGATCAAAAAGAAACACCTCAAACCCCTCAAAAAAACCCCCACAAAAACCAACCATAAAAAGGGAGCCTTGGAACAGCCATGCCACCCCCAACTGGACAGGTTGGGGAAGGTGACCTGTACCAACAAACAGTGCTCCTCTGCAGTGTGAAAACCAGAGGTAGGAACATCAGCAGCACAGGGAGAACCAATGAACAGCCAATGGCAATCCTCCCAACCCAATAGACACAGCTCTTCTTAGGGGCCCCTTATACCCAGCACCATGGGAAGGAATGCTGTGATTGGTCCATTTGTGTCACCTGACCCTTGCAACAGCCACCCCTCCCCTGCTATGATTGCCCCCTGTGCCAGGAGCAACAGGGAACTTTTATCCTGAGGCTCTCAAACCAGGAATTGATGTAGTGGGACCTTGCTTTACATTGGTCCAGGAAAGCAAAATCACTGTCTCTGGGAAACTGTTAGTAAAGAACTACTTTGTGGGCAGCTAACTTATTTCTTGTTAATGGTACAGGTTTTCTAGCTCCTCAGGAATCAGGGATATGATAAGTGGTCCCAGGTGGCATGTGTCAGGATAAAAGCAAGAGAAGAATCACCACCTCCTACTTGACGTTATACTTCAAAGCCTGTAATTAAACAATTTTAACATGCAGGCTTTTAAAGTTGATATTAGATCACACCAAAATCTGACTTTCTGGGGACTCAGCTTCCTAACAGCTTCTTCTCATGACATTTTGCTTTTCTCCACACTAAACAATGGCATGTTTTGAGACAGAAATTAACAGGACTTTGACTTTTGCCCTGAGTCTTACGTATTTTCTCCTGCAACCCAATACAGACACTAGAGATTATTTCAATTTAACAAAGGAGTTTCTCTTGGGAAGAGAGGGAAAAGGTAATGAATGCTTCTTTGATCACTCTTTCTCATGTGCACTTTTTAGCTAGGCAGGTTCTTGAAAACCTATTTAGAATTAAATAGTAGTGCTTAAAGTAACATAGTAGGAAAATGCTAGGGTTTGGATCATATGCTAAGCTTTAGCACACCTAAACACATATGAACTGACTGTGACAAGCTCAAATATGGCTGGAGAAGATGCTGCAAACTCCCCCTCCCTCATTTCATACTGTTTGCACAAATGCAATCCTGGCTTCTGGCCACACAGTTCTCCAGGAAGGGACAGGATGCAGGGTCTCAGCAGGGGTTGAGCTCTCTTTGTACACATGCGACTGTGTAACAATATGAAGCCTGTATTCATGCTACAAGCAAAAATAAAAATGCCAAAACTCCACAAGCTTTTTAGAAGTGCATAAACACATTGAGGGAATGGATGAAGGGACAATGGTTAAAAGGCATGCTGTGCAGTTATCCTTTGTCAGGCATCCACACCCAGAGCAAGCTGCAGCCAAATTCATACTTGCCCTAGACTCAGGAAATCTTTGCTCTTTATCAACCCTGTCCTCTTGTGCTTATGTCCTTAATCCACTTTTTTTTTTTGGTTGACATCTGCTCCCGGACC
The DNA here is from genome assembly GCA_020746105.1 of Trogon surrucura. Taxonomy (NCBI): domain Eukaryota; kingdom Metazoa; phylum Chordata; class Aves; order Trogoniformes; family Trogonidae; genus Trogon; species Trogon surrucura. The sequence goes on along the minus strand of CM036622.1, from coordinate 24,623,564 downwards.
TGCTCAATCCACCACTAGTAGTATGTTAAAATAAATGTTTAGGGGGAGTTCAGTTTGCAATTTTTGTGCAGTTTTGCCTCTTACATTACAATGTAAGATAACTCATGACTAAGGCTTGGCAGGTATGCTGTTCTAATATTTTCCTGACTTCCAAGGAGATGCTATCAGTTCCTAACAGCACTATAAACAGATGGTTAATTGTTACAAAGCTGCAGACCGTTAATTTTGAAACCTGCATATGCTACCATTTTCAGGGTAACATATGGCTTAAAGGAATCATAGAGCATTTATAATAATGTAAGGACAAGAATAGCAAAAAATAATAATTCTTCGAATGTGTTGTGAGTCACATTTCTGCTTTTTGTGGCACAGCTTTTCAAAGATGATGAAACAGAACTAACCTTTCTAGTGAATGAATGTAGTCCCACAGGCTACTATGAAGTGCTGGTGAATATTTAAAGAGCTGGCATTCTCCTACTAGGAATTTTTCACATACTCTTCTGAGAGAAATGAGCTACCAATGTGAAACTTGTCATTTCCTCCTTTAAAATCCTGTGGGGTTTTGGCTTTAGTACTGTTCAGTCTGCCTTTTAAGATTGTCCAATAGCATAATTTAATGTCCTAAACCAGATAGGTAATACTTTTTTTCAGCTATGTTACTAATGGCATGTTAAAAACCTCATTTGTAAGCACTCTGAATTTCTGATGCCACAACTTTAAGAATTAAATATTGTTTTCCTTGTTTCCCTTGAGATTTTTACTAATTAAATACTAATAATAGGTAGAATGGCTTGATAAACCCAATGGGTGAAACTCAGTGTTGGGTCAATATTTACAATTCTTCATATTAATGACCTCAGATTTTCTTAACCTCTCAGCTTGGTGTTTCAGTCTACCAGTTTCATTCTAATTCTTCACAACTGTAACAATCCATGCCAGCAATATCACTGCCAAAGTCTTTGAGTAACAGTAAAAACTTTCCACTTTGGTTTTCCAAGAATCATTCAATGCTATAATTTCATATTGTAAACTCAGCAGAAAAACATATACTTTGCTGTGTTTATTTTACAGCTGAAGTTATGAGTACTTTCAAAGATAATTAAAATTGATGGCAAACAAATGACACTAGAAAATTATTGCATGTAAATAAAAAAGAGATTGTCCACAGATTTGTACTATATAGGAGGGCTGTGATAAAATTTTCTTATGGTACAAGAGAAGTAGAATAGAAACTGAGTTTTGAAGCATTTCTATTTGCTCATCTATTTGATATTATGCCCAGTCTATTAGCAAGAGATGCTCAGGACTGACTGAATACAGTGTGAGTTATATCAAGTAATCTTCACATAATTTTAACTTCCCATGCTAAGCATGGAACATTATAATAATGAACCACATATCATTCACTGTCATTTTCTTTGTCAGATCCTACTACTACACTTTATAGCCTTTCTGTATAGACAGAAACAGTGTTTACCCAGAATGAGATTACCTACTGCAGAACCTGGATTTTTAAAATGGCTATTTCTCCTCAGTTAATGAAAACAAAACAAGCCTCATAAGGGGCATATTTCTGAGTTCTCGCAAATGATATGGAACTTCATTGTCTTGTATCACATCAATATAATAAAACAAAACAATCCCCCAAGGAGGAAGAAGAAATACTCAGAGCTCCTATTTTTTTGGTGATACATTCATATTTTCTATTGTCCATTGATTGGCCACAGGTATAAAAATCCCCATGTATTTTCAGAGAAGAAAAAACACACACACAAAAAATGCTATTTGACTGAAGTATCTGTCGTATAACGTACATACCTTAAAAAAAGAGAATTACTTATCTGACTTTATCCACATTAGCAAAGGACATGGTAGGTGTTGACTTTTTTTTTTTTTAAATAAATACAGTTTTAAAAAGTGCACAGCTTGGAACAAAATACAGAGGAACATAAATTTGCAACTGATAAAGGAAGATGGTTTTGGAAAAACTCCACTGGAAGGATGGGTAGGAGGGGTTAGTTTTTAGGTAGGAGAACAGTTAGTTTTCACCAAAGAAAAACTATATGCATCTACTCAAGAAATAACTGAATGAATCAAAATATTTGTGTGAGGGTGGATGGGAGAAATAATTCTTAAAAGTATGTAGAGGTGAGTAAAAAAGGGGGAAAATGTTTCGACCTCACTGAGAAAGCTTGAATCAGTGGCTCATTATAGACACAGCTTGCAACACTTAGAAAAGATACTGCCATATGACTAAGTGGTTGACTTATGTTTTTCCTCCATGTACCTGCCTGCTGTCCTCATGTCCTTGCTGGATTTATATTTCCATCCCTTTAGAATAAATGTTTGGACATTTTATGTATAGCATCTAGCCTGTGTGATGGCATCTATTCCCAGGTCCTTAGATTCCAAAGTATTCATCAGGAATGTGATAGAAATCTCCCTTGAATGATGAACTTAAAAGATCTGCTCCTGAAGCATCATTAATCTTTCTAGTTCTAGGCATAGAAACTAGTGTAGTGTCGCCATCCATTCACTATGACAGGTAAAATGAGCTTTTTTGCTCAGACTTATGGAAAACAAAAATGGTTTTAGAAAATGCACTGTGGTCATGATTCTGATCAAGAGAGGAAGCATAATTCATATGCTGTCTAAAGAAGGCTTGGCAAACTCTATCCATTCAGAATTTATTCTGTGCTCAACTTCATGAAGCTCCTCTCTATCTTCAGCACACTTAGAAGAACAGGTAAATTCTTGGAAAGAAAAGCCACTGCTGTCTGTATCCTGGCAATGTAAACTCCAGTAACATGGTCATGGGTGGCTATGTCCTTTTCAGGAAAGACAGGCCAGCCAGGCGAGGTGGTGGAGTTGCTCTTTACATGAAAGAGCAACTACAATGTCTTGAACACCATCCAGGCATGGAGGAGAAGCAAGTTGAGAGTGTATGGGTTAGAATTAAGGGGCAGGCTGGCAGGAGAGATACTGTTGTGGGTGTCTATTACAGGCCACCAGATCAGGGCGAGGAAGCTGATGAGGCTTTCTACAGGCAGCTGAGAGTGGTCTCACAATCACAGGCCCTGGTTGTCGTGGGGGATTTTAACTTCCCTGATATTTGCTGGAAGGACAACTCAGCCAGCCAGCCACGGTCCAGGAGGTTCCTCCAGTGCATTGATGATAATTTTCTGATGTAAATGGTGGAGGAACCGACTAGGAGAGGAGCACTGCTGGACCTCATCCTCGCTAACAAGGAGGATCTGGTTGAAGCAGTAAAGGTTGAGGGCTGCCTTGGCTGCAGTGACCATGAAATGGTGCAGTTCAGGATCTCATGTAGCAGAAACAAAATAGCAAGCAGAATTGCAACCCTGGACTTCAGCAAGGCAAACTTTGGATTTTTCAAACAATTACTCGAGAAAATCCCATGGGCAAGGCTGTTTGAAGGTAAAGGGGCCCAAGATAGTTGGTTAGCGTTCAGGGACTGCTTCTACCGTGCTCAAGATCAGAGCATCCTGACACGTAGGAAGTCAAGGAAGGGAGCCAGGAGACCTGCGTGGCTAAACAGGGATCTGCTGGGTAAGCTCAAGGGCAAGAGGAGAATTTACAGCTCTTGGAAGGCAGGGCTGGCCACTTGGGAAGAATATAAGGCTGTTGTCCGAGGATGTAGGGAGGCAACTAGGAAAGCAAAGGCCTCCCTAGAATTGAACCTGGCGAGAGGGGTCAAGGACAACAGGAAGAGCTTTTTCAAATATGTGGCAGATAAAACTAACACCAGAGGCAATGTAGGCCTACTGATGAATGAGGTGGGTGCCTTGGTGACAGATGATACAGAGAAGGCAGAGTTACTGAATGCCTTCTTTGCCTCTGTCTACTCTGCCGGAGGCTGTCCTGAGGAGCCCCGTCCCCTGCGGCCCCAGAGGAAGTCAGGGCAGTGGAGGAGTTTGCTTTAGTCGATGAGGACTGGGTTAGGGACCAATTAAGCAATCTGGACATCCATAAATCCATGGGTCCAGACGGGATGCATCCACGGGTGCTGAGGGAGCTGGCTGATGTCATTGCTAGACCACTCTCCATCATCTTTGCCAAGTCTTGGGAGACGGGAGAGGTGCCTGAGGACTGGAGGGAAGCAAATGTCACTCCAGTCTTCAAAAAGGGCAAGAAGGAGGACCCGGGTAACTATAGACCGGTCAGCCTCACCTCCATCCCTGGGAAAGTGATGGAACGACTTATCCTTGGTGCCATCTCAAGGCATATCAAGGATAAGAGGGTCATTAGAGACAGTCAACATGGCTTCACCAAGGGGAAGTCGTGCTTGACTAACCTCCTAGCCTTTTACGAGGATATAACAAGGTGGATAGATGATGGCCGAGCGGTGGATGTGGTCTACCTTGACTTCAGTAAAGCATTTGACACAGTCTCCCACAGCATCCTGGCTGCTAAACTGAGGAAGTGTGGTCTAGACTCTCGGGTAGTGAGGTGGACTGTGAACTGGCTAAGGGGATGAAGCCAAAGAGTCGTGGTCAATGGGGCGGAGTCTGGTTGGAGGCCTGTATCCAGTGGAGTGCCTCAAGGGTCGGTACTGGGACCAGTATTATTCAATATATTCATCGATGACTTGGATGAGGGACTAGAGAGTACTATCAGCAAGTTTGCTGATGACACCAAGCTGGGAGGAGTGGCTGACACACCAGAAGGCTGTGCTGCCATTCAGCAAGACCTGGACAGGCTGGAGGGTTGGGCAGGGAAAAATTTAATGACAGATAAAAAGGGTAAATGTAGAGTCTTGCATCTGGGCAGGAACATCCCCAGGTTCCAGTATAAGTTGGGGAATGACTTATTAGAGAGTAGTGTAGGGGAAAGGGACCTGGGAGTCTTGGTGGACAGCAGGATGACCATGAGCCAGCACTGTGCCCTTGTGGCCAGGAAGGCCAATGGCATCCTGGGGTGTATTAGAAGGGGGGTGGTTAGTAGGTCAAGAGAGGTTCTCCCTCCCCTCTACTCTGCCCTGGTGAGACCCCATCTGGAATATTGTGTCCAGTTCTGGGCCCCTCAGTTCAAGAAAGACAGGGAACTGCTGGAGAGAGTCCAGCACAGGGCAACTAGGATGATGAAGGGAGTGGAGCATCTCCCTTATGAGGAAAGGCTGAGGGAGCTGGGGCTCTTTACTTTGGAGAAGAGGAGGCTGAGGGGTGACCTCATTAATGTTTACAAATATATCAAGGGTGAGTGTCACGAGGATGGAGCCAGGTTCTTCTCGGTGACAACCAATGACAGGACAAGGGGTAACGGGTTGAAACTGGAACATAAGAGGTTCCGCTTAAACTCCAGAAGAAACTTCTTCTCAGTGAGGGTGACGGAACACTGGAACAGGCTGCCCAGAGAGGTTATGGAGTCTCCTTCTCTGGAGACATTCAAGACCTGCCTCAACACGTTCCTATGTAGCATAATCTAGGCGTTCCTGCTCTGGCAGGGGGATTGGACTTGATGATCTTTCGAGGTCCCTTCCAATCCCTAACATTCTATGACTGGTGGGATTCGGAGACTGTAGGCTAGACTACGAAAATCAGAAAGAATTTCAACTAAAGTTTAAATCAAGACTGATGTCAGCTGGAAAAGTTCACTAATCATTCTCCTCCTTCTTCCTGACAGCGAGTGTCAGAGAAACTGAGAGATAGAATATATATCTCTCTAAGGAAAACAGTTTTAGAGAATATGCCCTATTGATTAGTTGCAGCTATAATTAATATAAATCTACCTGTTTGCAGTTGATTTTTCTCTCTCCTTTAAAAACAAACAGAAAAGGTGTACTGCTCTAACTGTAAAACTTTACACAAAAATGTTGAAAGCTTTCACACATCATTCTCACTGCATTTTTAGGGGCATTTCTAATAATCTGAGTAAAGTATTTATTTTAAGGAGAAGTTAGAAAAGTATAAAGAAAAGAAGGAAAATAAAAATTATAAAATGAGAAGCATGAAAAACATATTTAACTTTTTACAGTTAACTGTACCATAAAAAGGTCTTGAACACCCTCAAATGCTGCCCCCTGGCTTTTGCCCATGGGCTCTGTGTTAGTAGCTACTACTGATAAAATGAACTAAATACTTGATAAATTTCCTTGAGTTACAAATAATTAAGAGGCGTATCAAAAGGTGTAGCTGAAATTAAATATAATCACAAGTCGAAACATAAATCAGCTCTTTATCTCTTTCTGCTCTTTTACTCCTAAAATGCTTTTTGAGACAAACAAATAAAAAATCATATTATAATTTTTGAGACTGATCAGTGTTAGTTCTCTTCTCATCCTGGAGTAACCATGTTAAGCCCCTCTAGCCGGCACAGGGTCTGCGTGAGAGAGAGCTGCTTTAGGGTGTTCGTGACCAGAATGTCCTTTTGATTCTTGGCTCTACGGACTTATTCAGATGTAAATATAAATCCCCATTCAAATAATCAATGGAGAGCTCCAAAGGCTTTTTCCTCCCCCAGTACATTTGCTCCTGTGTCCACCTTCCACGGCTCCCAGCTGTGTGACCCTGCTTCACCTGCAGTTCTCTGTCCCCTGACCTGCGCTGACTCATCTGTTTACTTGGTGGCACTGTAGACCAAAACACAAGGATAACTTCAGAGAAATATAACTGTCATCTCCCCTGCAAAGAGCTACTCCTTAAGCCAGAATTATTTCACTGATTGAAGTCAACAATAAGTAACTACGTATTTATTACACAGATGTAGGAATACACCCTCTGCAGTAAGAGTGCTGCTGTAGGCAGTGTTCCTCGGTAAATAAGAGGTAAAAGGAGGACTCATTACAGCCAACCACCACTTCTACAGTTCTTTTCATAAATGGATGTGTGTCTTCTGCAAACATAAGTTTTCTACCAATTTCCCAGCAATTTAGACGTGCAAAATTTTGATAGCTGTCCAAATAATACATTTAATAACATATTATATAAACTCTCAACTGCTCTCCCAACTCCAGAATATTTGATTTTTAATAAAATTTGATGTGATTTTTAACCAAATTTGGGATTTTTAATACTTTGCAAATTAGAACCAAGGCCCTAACTTCTTAATGGATTTTAAAAATCTGTAAGCCAGGACTGCAATTGTTATGACATTTTTCACTCATTTCCACCTGGATCCAGAATGCACTAACTCATACAGTATTAAAAGAGCTATATCTACCAGTATTATGCCTAGTGAAAAGCAACATTGTGGAATACGTTGAGAGTCATTTAAGGATCTACAAGCTTTAAAGCCAAGCACGTACCATTGCAATTCAGTAATAATGAAAAACAAACACAATAATATTTTAGTGGATGATACAGTCTTGCTACAAAAAATGTCTGCCATATAGAAATGCTTGCTGTCAGTATCTGCTTATGCATGAGACTTCCAGAGCTCAAAGCTTTTTATTAGGTGTTTATAAAAAACAGCACAAAATAAACTAGCTACATTTATTGCCACAGAAATCCAAATACCTAGGGTTAAAGTGAAATAATAAGAAAATATAAAACCATAAAACCTTATCCTAGATAGCAGCATCAATCTAGTGAACATAAGAGAATTCATAAGTCTGTAGTTGCAGTGTTAGTCTGTGTTAGTCTACGTTTAAAAATGAAGAATATAGTTTAAGACTAATCTTCTTTAAACTTCATGATGCCATCACTCCAAGAGTGATAAAACCAATAAAAAACAAATGGTAAGTTAGAAAGTGCCTTGAGAAGGTATATGCAGACCTTCAGTCAGTGCTCAGAATGAAGACAGGGAACAGCATACAGTATACCAAAGCAAAAATAAATACAAGGAATAATAGCATTGTTACCTCTGGTGACAAAATCTAAGTTGTAAATTGAGCATGTAGTAATTCAGATATACTCCTACCATAGTGCACTGCATTGTTTCATTTAGTTATATGTCTGACTAACAGTTTGATGCTCTTCAATCCTTATTTTCTGAACTACATTGGCTGTGGGAGAATTTAGAGTGGAAACATGACTTCAATAAATACTGTTACTAAAAAATAACCTTCTTTCAGATTCATGATCTGACAAATGGAATCAGTGTGAATAACTGCTTAGAGGAAAACAAATCTGCTAAGTTAGGTTCAATATCCCTTACATGAAGGTGGCTTCTTATGCAGAATTATCTATGAATACTTAAAATGAAAAAAGTTTTGTCTTCAAAAAGTTGTAGTAGTTTTAAATATGTGCTTCCTTCACCATTTTAAAGCAGTAACTTTTTGTATGATTAATCAGTAAAATTATTCCAAGTTTTGCAGCTAAAATGAAACCTCGTGAGTTTCAAACTCAGCAAAAACAACAGTAGTTTGATATTTTAGAAGATTTTTTTGCTACTAATGTTATCACCTCCAAACCAAAATTTTATATGGATTTGATGCACTTAGTTAACTTGTAAAGATGCAGAAGTTTATTAGTACACTTTTTCCTTCATACTTGGAATTATTAAGAGTTTAGGAAAGAAACACTGGTTAATTACACATATAAAATGCTATTGTTTCTTTCAAATCCATAGCTAAAGTCGCATATCAGTTCTTTTTCCCAACATAAAAAGGTTTGTTAGTAGCTTGTCTGATTCTGAAATATAATAATTTGTGAAGATTAGCTTACATAGTCTCTCTGTGCACAGGTAACAGTGATCTGTGGCTTTCTGTGGGCTAGAAAGAACATGCAAAATAATTATAAATTGTTGAATCTTTTGGAAAGGACCAACCTAAACCTAACACCACCAAGTCCACCACTAAACATGTCCCTAAGCACCACATCTACACATCCTTTAAGTATCTCCAGGGACAATGACTCATCCACTTCCCTGGGCAGCCTGTTCCAGTGACTAACAACCCTTTGGGTGAAGAAGTTTCTCGTAATATCCAACCCAAACCTTTTCTGGCGCAACTTGAGGCCATTTGTTCTTTTCTTATTGCTTCTTAGTTGGGACAAGAGACTGACCCTCACCTTGCTACAACCTCCTTTCAGGTAGTTGTAGAGAACAATAAGGTCTCCCCTCAGCCTCCTTTTCTTCAGGTTGAACAACCCCAGTTGCCTCAGCTGCTCCTCATAAGATTTGTTCTCCAGACTCTTCACCAGGTTTGTTGCCCTTCTTTGGACACGCTCCAGCACCTCAATGTCTTTCTTGTAGTGACGGGCCCAGAACCGAACACAGGATTTGAGGTGAGGCCTCACCTCCTCATGAAGGAAAGAGAGAAATCTGCATCCCCTTCAACTGCTTTTTGAGTGAAATTATCTTACGTCACTAGGATTCAGATTCAGGTTTGCACACAGAACAGTTAGCATCTCCTCATTAAAAGCTTAAGCCATCATACAGAAGGCCTCATGTGGAATCCCGGGTTCAGCTCCGGGCTCTGTGCTTCAAGAAGGGCGTTAGAGCAAGGGCAATGTCAAGCAGTGACAAAGACTGAAATCCTAGAAAATATTAGGTATAAAATATCCATTAAAATAACTCAAGAAAGAGAAAACTGACATGTAAGGCTATTGGAAATAGACGTTAAGTGTTTCAGGAGCCACTGGAAAAAAATAACTCTGCCTGGGACACCTGGACCTGGACTTAACATTTCAAAAAGTAAGATTCAGATTATGATAAAATCTACCAAACAAGATGCTACACCACTGGAATATATTGCTTGGAAAGGTCACAAAAGTCAGTGGAGATTTTTATAAAAATGTGAAAGGTAAATTTCTGTCGGAGATGACACAGGCGTAACTGCTTTGATAAGCGTATGGATTAAGTGAAGTCTTCAATTCCCTTCTAGCCCCCTTCTTCTATAACTTTAAGAATCAGACTGATTAGATTCTCTCTAGAAACTCTGCATTCAGTCACAGGAAGAAAAGAGAGTGTGCCTTTTATTGGGACCCCCTCAAGCACAAGAGCCCACCAGGCAGCACAGTCCCAGATGTGGTGTGGAGCTGCAACGTCCCACTCTCTCCAGACCTCCCATGAGGTTGACATGCCAACTGCATCAGGCTAGAGGTCTCACACAGCGAGGAAGTCACACAGCAAGGAAAAGTCAACAGTTGCACATAGCAAGTGGAACTTGCCCAAATCACATCAGACAGCCGCTGGTTTAGCTGGTTTTCTGAAACGTCTGATGACTGATCCCTTGGCCAGTAAAAAAGAACAAATATGAGCTCTATGATATCACATCAGTTGTCACTAGCTCAGAATACTTCCTGTATTTGTGAGCTAGAAACAACAAATTTTCAAGTTCAGAGACAGAAAACTTGTCACAGTAGAAGCACTTAATTTCTCCGCATGTGAGGTATTGAAGTCGTTGGCACAATGACATACTAAACGGTAGCTATGAACACTCTAGCTCTGCTGCTAATGATATAAGACTAACAAAAATAAAACCCCCACTATTTTAGCTTTATATTTATTCTTATAACTATCCTTGCTTTTGCAGAGACTGAAATGGCTGCATGCTTTGCCAACCTTCCTGGCAGGTTGTGGACACCTTGTGCCACTGTGCTGGCCACTCAAAATGGCTTGCAGGCTCAGGCAAAGCTTTCAGGGGAATTTATGGAGCTTTGCTTCACCAGAGCAGTGACAGCACCAGCATGCAGGAGAACACAGGCATGCTATTCTAAAATTCTGCTGCCTGATGTGCAGTTCTCACTTCAGAAGGTGGTTGCTGTTGCTCTAGCTCCTGCAAAGGAGTAATAGCCTTGCTTAATCCTTGAATCTTCTAAGAAAACTCCATCTTTGTTAAGCAATATTATGCTAAGTTCTCCTTCCTAGCACACCGCGGAAACAGAGGCTGTCAAAATGTGATTCTTTGTCATTTCTGGCCTTCAAATATCAGTTCTGTCATTAGGACTGACATATTAATTATGGCCACATAAAAAACAGGATACAGAAACCTCAGCTGTATCACAGCAGGAGCCATGACAGTTGCACTGCACGTTTCATTGCTAATATGTTCAATTCTCCAACTACACATGTGATGCCAAGGAACTATATTCCAGCACGTACTATTTCAAATTGCCGGAAATCAGATATCTACAAAAGGCTTCCCCTATTTTTACACCAGAAAGGTACATACCCAACCACCAACCCCAATTAACCCCTTCTGCAGTGGTATGGCATTAGTGCAACTTACCTACAAGGCTGGAAAGGAGCAATTGCTCCTTTACCTCTGACCCGCCCCACCAGGGCCTGCTCCCCCTGCCTCAGCAACCCCACCAGCCCTTCTTTTCTTTACTTTGATGTCAGGATTATTTGAAAATATGAAGGTGAAAGAGTCAGAGCAGTGGGCTCCTAAGAACATCCAGAAGTCATACAGTACAGCCAGTGATGGATTGCCTAAAGACATAAATTCTCACTTTCAAGGTATGGGATTTTTAATGGGATAGTGGTTTTCTGCGGATCAGGTGATTTGTGGGGAATGTATAGCCATGCTTTCCCAGGTCATGAGAGCTCTTACTGTTTATCATTATCAACCTGCCACTGAGAGCACTTTGTCTGTGAGTCCTGAGGGGATTGTGCAGTGGTTTACAAGCAGTGGATGCTTTTTCCCTTCCGTCCGTCTCCTTGCTGAACAGCGACAAAATGTTCCCTGGGTTCAAAATCCTGAACTAGTGGTCTTTACCTCCAGAAATAAAAATAGAGCTTCCTCTCCTGCCTATGGCAGTTTAATATGAAGTGCTTGTGAGTATAAGTAGGGAAGTTTGACATTGGCACTTTAAAATGGATCAACCTTTCAAAGCAGTGATCCGTGAAAACCCCACAGCTAGCACTGGGGGTGGAGAGAGAGGGAGGGAAATGTCTTCTGTCTGGGAGACTGATGCTAAAAGCAAAACATTGCCAGAGAAGAATAGGCACTGAACAGAAGGCTATGCTGTTTTATGTAGATAAGACCATCTGTAAAGCAACCAAATACCTCCGTATTTACCAGAGAGACAAAGACAAACCTCATTCACCCAGAGGAGCTGGGTATTTGAAAACTACACCCATTATTCAAACACTTATGCCTGATTTCTCATTGTTTTCCATTCACATTTATCTATTGTTGCAGACTATCATAATTTATTACAAGAATTTTTAAAACCATGAAAAGGAGGATGTTACCTTGAAAAAGGTGGAAGCTATTTTGGGACCTTCCCAAAAGTTTTAAATTGCATGGGAATTTTTATATTTAAAATCTCTGGGTACCTTTTTCTCATATTGGTTTTGCTGGTAACAGGTGGTCTTTCATTTTAAGCTCTGCTATTTTGCAGTTCTCTGTCTCCCACACACTCAGGACAGAGTTCTCATCTCACTCTAATGCCACTGCTGGCATTACAGTGAAGATAGCTCTTTTTTTATTCAATGTAAGCCGGATCAGCCCTTCAGCCTATGGAATCAAAAGCTCCCCAGCTCATATATATAGAAACCATCAGCACCCAAAGAGTGAACTCCAGAGCCAGGTATCCTGGGACAAATATAGCTCTTGTACCATCTTTTATTCGAAAGACTACCCTATAATCCCATACTACTGCATTATTCAAAAGTAATGGATGAAATTAGGTAGGTACTGAAGTACTCAGTTACCAAATTTCCTCACGCAGTAGGATAAAACCAAAAATAATCATAGAATCATATCATAGAATCATAGAATGTTAGGGATTGGAAGGGACAGGATAAAAACAAGTAGGCAGCATTTTTTAAGAAACAGCCCTCAGAAGAAGCTGAGAGTAGTCCTCTGCCACTAAATCAGCATATCCAACCAGATCAGTAATTAACAGTATTGGCACTAACAACCTTCGGCAGCATGGCAGTGTGCTGATACTAGTTGGGATTGCAGAAGGAAGGAAAGAGGACTGGAATCTGCACAGATGGAGGAAATGGGAGGAAATAAGTGGTTTTGAAAGAGAGAAAATAAAGTTTACGGGCTAGAAAAAGTGAAAGTTTTTGAACTAAACTAGCTCAAGTTTTAAGCTTTGGTTCCAAATGTACAGCTTCTCAAGCATGCCACTATGTAAAAAAAGCAAAACGCACCTTATTTCATTGTTTGAAAATAACTGACCATTTTAAAGTAGAGGGAAATTATTGTTTATGAACAGCATTTTTAAATCTAAAAAGCAGCTAGAGCATAATCAGAGTAGATCTTATAATACTCTGATAATTCATTTTTAGTTAACCCAAATGACTACTTTCTGTATCAAGTGCAATAACCCTTCTGTTTTCTCATAAGAGAAAAATGAGTATGTATTAAGTGGAAAGAGGCTGTGGGTGAGAAACCTTGTGAAATGCAAGACTCAACTGCACCTTCAATAGAAGTGTGTGGAAAATTGAATGGCTGGTGATCAGTTGTGGTGAAAGTGAATTAATAAGTATACAATTTCCCAGTGTCATTTTTTTTCGGCGGAGACTAATCCATTGGCTTTTCATCGTACCTTCCCTTGAACACTGTTGAAGTAGCTTTCAAACAATACTGAAAACTTCACCCTAAAGAATGCATTGTAAAAGGAATCTGCAGATGCCTTGAGACTAGAGTGGAGACAAACAATGAAAATTGAGCAAATTTGCTGATATTTTTCAGAGGTATTGTGCTATAACCATCCTCTGAGCAAGGTGAAACTTTAGCATGGCTGCTTAGTTATTTAATTTAGTAAAAATTAAAAATGATTCTAGGGTCTTATGAGACTGAGCAGCTGGGAAATGATAAGTGAAATTAAATGTTGAAAAATATAAAACGATGTTTATGTACAGTAATGGGCTTTGAATGAACCTAAAACACTCAGGAAAGAGATACTGGTGTTGTAAAAGCTAGTTCTACTAAGACTTCAATAAAGCATTTTGAATACTAGGAATCGTTAAGGAAAAAGTGGAGAGCAAAACAGAAGACATCATTCTACTACTATATACATGCACCTACATTATAAAAACTATGTCCAGGTCTAGTGTTTGAACCAGCTCACCAACGTTATGGAAAAACTAGAAAAGGCACTGAGCAAGACAGGGAGTATGATCTGAAGAATGTAATGGCACCTCTACAAGGAGAAAATGAATACAAAATATCGCTAAACATGCATTTCCCCACACTGAAAAGAGATTTGAACCAAAAGAAAGAATACTAAATTGTCATAAATGGCATTGGAAATACAAACATGGATCTGTCTCTGTTAGTATGAAAACACTGCGCCATCAAATGAAATTATCAGGTGAGGGGCTTAAAAAAAAAGTTGTAGCATATTTATCCTGCGAAGCTCACTATGGGTATTCAGAAAAAAAAAAAAAAAAAAGTGGAAGGCCATTTTTGAGAAAATGTATAGCTTAAATCATGAATGAAATGATCCGTTTAAATGTTAGCAGTACAATGATACCTCCTGCAGCTCAGCAAGTCCCTGAGTCACAGGCTGAGGAAAGCTGCCCTCAATCTATTTTTCTGCTCTTGTCTAAGCCAGGGATACTTTTACTAGACAGAGAATGCAAATCTGGCTATTTGGTTTGACTCAGTGTGTCATTCTATGTTTTTGTGCCCACTCGGTATTTTTAATTCATGTATTAAAACAAGAAAGTGAAAAAATACATCAGATTTGCAGCTGTATCTCCTGGATGGATGTACTTTCACCAGCTTAGAAGCCAGTATTATAAATTGTCTGGACTAAAAGAAACAATGACTCAAGTTAACCAGAGCAACTCCGTAGGTTGTCAGTCATAAACAATGGTCAAACCACTGACATACTTTGCACACAGTATATAGATATACACACCAGAGACATCCTTCATAGAACTGTGCCATAAACAGACCTTTTCCAAGTCACTCTGCAAGTGTTCTGCATGATCTAAGGATCACCTTGATATAAGCAGCATTTATAGTCTCACTGAAAAGAAACAGATGATTTATATCTTCACTCTTTAAAAAAAACAGCTCAGACTCATTTTAGAGAAATATGTGAAATCACCTGTAGTTATTCTTATCCCTGGCCGAACACTACCCGTATTCAGCCTTTCAAGCTCTGCATATAAATAACTAGCACAGACCACTGTCTACTCCTTTCACATAAAAGATTTAGAATATTATTTAAAAGAAAGTACAGCCTTTGAATGACAATGTACAGAAAGAAACATAGGATATTCTTTCTTATTAAGAACAGGTTAAAAAAAAGTCATCAAGAGGATGAAAGATGAAAAGGATATGTGGATATAGGACCTTTCATTTACTTCTAAAACTATTTGTTAATTGCTCTACCTCATAAGGTGTGTCTAGGGAAAAAGAAACTTAATAAGGGGAAAGAATAATAATTAAGCATCTAAAAGTGAACAAAGGTTTGGATTAGCATATCAAGGCCTTTGAAAGTACAGAAAATTGGAGGTGATGAACAAGAATACAAAGATCAGAAAAATCAGAGCAGAAAGACTTAGAATAGAACTTCATGATAACAGATGATTCTTTGTACCTTTAGTCTTTCTTTTTCACTTACAAACATACAAAATAATTTCATAAAAAATGTACCATTCCTGTCTATATGGAGAAACTATTTATCTTTTAATACTAGAAGTATCCACATTTTTGGCAACTTGTTGCCCATTCATTGACCTAAAATTAAATTAAAACTGTTTCTACTGGGATGCTCTGAGATACCTCAAACTGAACATCCATGAAGACTTTACCATCTGAGGATTCCATATGAGGATTGCATTTCCTGTGCTTCCTTGCTTAAGGGTAAGTTTTACAGCTTCACTTTTCTGATTTGAAATGCAGTGGCTATAAAAGAACAATGTTTACTGCAATCATAGTTCACTGTGATTGTGCCATATTAAAGGAAAGGAAGAAAGATTTAAGATTACTGAAGAGATCCAGCAAGTCACAATACAAATGAAAAATACACATAGTGAAATCTCTTATTTTCTGAAACAGTCTTCAAATATTTATGTCTAAAACCAAAGAGGAAAATCATAGCACAGTTCATATACCACTGGAAGAATGTAGGAACAGGGTAAGGGCAAACACTGGTCAGTTATTGCATTTAAACACAAAAAACATTCTGTACCTGAAAAATTAACAGTAAAATATGGATACCAATCTTTGCAAATGTACTAATCTTAACAGTAAAATAAATTTAGTCAGATACAGCTCTGTAAATATAAGGTGTATAATTTTACTTTATTTTGAACTCATGAAGCAAATCTCTGCATAAGTCATACGTATTCAGGTGCATAACATACTGTGACACTCGTAACGGTTTTGTGCTTATCTTACAAGTATGCTACCTCTTATATTTGGGATTTGCAGTGGCATATAGATGCCCAATACTCTGTCAGTGCCAGTCAGTCAAACAACTATTTTGGCCTCTCTCTAAGGCTTTATTCTCATGCTATTTGTGTGGACTAGGATAATTTTGGCAATCAAAACACAAATCTAGGTAACAGTTCTGAGCCATTTCTCACATTTCGTGATATACAGCTGCTATGCGGAAGCGCCCACTATGACACAAATACACTCAAAGGACTGGAAGGTCAAAGGTCTTCTGGCACACAATTAAAACCTGCTGTTAGTGGTAAAACAGATTATATCACTCATCTCAATAAGAAAATCTAAAGTTACCTGAATCAGAGTTTAATTGCGATTACAGCACTTAAAACTTCAGGATCCCTGTGGAACTTCATATGCCTTGTCGCAGAATGTGCTTCTTAACCCGAAAACGAACCAAAGCCCAGGAAAGCCCCAACCTCACAGAAGGACTTAGGAATACAAAAAGTGGTTCAGTCAGACTCAGAGCAACTACATATGTGCAGGGATAAAGGGTTGCTTGCATGGGAAATGAGCAAAGATTCCTATACAGTCTTGGTGAGCCTCAGACCAGAAAAATTTTAAAATTTACAGGATACTGAAGCCGATAAGTGGTACATTGGGCTTGGTTTACCCAGTTTACCCTGGTTTCTCAGTGATCTTTTCCACTTATTTTTATAATTTACTCTTTAATTGCATTGGCATCAGAATAAGACTCCATGTGCAGAAGCAAATAAGAAGGGCACGTCTCTCTCTCTGAATACGTCACTGAATACTTTACCACACCAAAGTAAATCTGATAACTTAAGAATTGAAAATGGATCACTTTAAGAATCAATAATGTGTATCTGTGGCCTCAGGCAAACTTCCTCATGAAAACTCAGGTAAAATTCCTCACGAAAATCACCAGGGATCCCACATGGAGACTGCTATGAAAGGTTTTTCTTTAGTAAGAAACAATTCTACAGGGAGCAATCACTCTGTAAAGGCAGTCAATAACCTAGTTACAGAAAATTTATATTACAGAAGCAGATTAACACTCACTCACCATATCTGGAATGTTAACAAATATTTTAAATATGAATGCAAAACTACACTCACAAAAAGTAACATACTCAGGGTTGTGACTAAAAATTGTAGAATTACTCTTGGTGATTGATACTGAAGTTTTTTGCCTCTCCTAAGTTTTTATGATAGAGTAGGAGTGCTCAAGATTTGCTTATTTGTGGTGCATGTGCTAATCAAGTCCTCTTCCCCCCTAGAGGGAGACTAAAAACTGAATTTTGCACGTTTGTGACAGGATGTGCTTGAGCTGCCAAACATAAAAGATGTGAAAATAAAAGCTGAAAACTGAGAAGGAGATAAATACAATTTTAGTAACTAATAAGAAAAAAAATATTTACCACATTAGAATTTCAGAGATACACAAGATAGGTAAACTTTCAAAAATAATCATGGACCACTTGCAACTCAAAGAATTAAACAAAGCTGAGAGAACTCAGTCTTTATGTTAAAAAGATATTAATTAAAAAAATTCTAATGCTCTAAAATGTATTCAATCAACCTAAGTGCACATTTTTGTGGAAACATTATGGGAGTATATCACTCAGCAAATTTTACCATTCCTGTAGGCTGTACTTTCACTCCAATTCTCTTCTAAGAATGTGGGAGCCTCAGGTACCATAAAAATAACGAACAACAACAAAAACACTAAACAGCTGAAATCATGTTAGAACAAACTTTCCTATACTTTATCATGTTTTCACTAGCATACATAAAATTTTAACATTACAGGCACACATTTTATGTCTAAGCGCAGTAGAATTTTTCAGATTAGTATTAAATTCAGTTGTCACTCATTCCATCGGAGTACGGAGCGATTCCCAGCTGTGCAATTACTAGCAAATTTTGCAGGCTTGAGACTCATCATACAGAATAGCAAATATCTCCTTTCTGAATAACTAAGATAATCCCCAAAATGTGTTTCAGAAGAAAACTCTTAATTCAAAAAACCTTTTCAGGGTAAACAGGAAGGCACAACAGCTATCAGGTGTTGTCTCTCCAAACACTTGTTCCCACAGCTCCCTGCTTCGGTCCTTGCAAAGAGCACCTGTGGAAGAATCGCACGTCCCCGCTCACCGCATCTCATCCCACCATGCCTTTGATGACCTCCGCCTATTTGTATGATCAAGGAAAATCTCCATTGCTTTCTAGTTCTTTGTGCATAATAAAACCAGCACAGAAACAGGAGACTGAGCAGCATTCATTTTTAGTACGCTACAGAGCTTGGCTTATTAAACTCTGTTCAGTTACACCTGTGCAGGGCCACAGCCAGCAACAGGGACACACAGTCACCCCTGAAGTCAGCACCTGAAGTGGTACAAGTTGCTGAGGTATTGTTGATGGCATAATTTGATCAACACAATCTTCCTGAGTGAAGGTGTCTGAGAAAGAAAACTACTATTTAACTTTCTTACTGTGTGTTGAATAGCAAGACTAAGTTACGAGAAAAGAACCAATGGCTCAACAACTTGACTGTTGAGAAACAACCACATGAACAATCACATTTCGCACTGTAGCACATAGAGCTACAACTCCTCTTTCTGAGACAATGATCTTTTCAGGTCACCTGTCAAACAATGCCTTGGAGTGGTGTCAGCCATTTCTAACATGTTTCAAATTTATTTAACGCAGTATCCAGCATTTGAAATTATGGTTTTTACAGTCTAAGTCCCCACAATGCAACAGCACAGATTAAACTGATGCTTTTGTGTTAAGCTCAGCCAAGTAGATTTGATACTTCCTTCTTCACAGAATACTCTGGCTGCAGATCTTAGGAGTACAGACAGGAATATGGATAAACACTGCTCTTTTGTTTCACTTCTTTGATCCCATTTGAGTGACCAATGCTTGGCTGAACAAACTCCTTAATACTGCTTCCAGGTACAACTAAAGAGAAATATAATTCAATACTATCCTGAATAGAAGAGAAATATTTTAATTTAATCAGATGGACAAATCAGTTCATGGTAATGCCATTGCAATTCAGAAATGAGATGTGTAGGTTGCTGTATTTCGTAAAGAAGCTGTTAAAGATTAGAAAGCACATAAGCAGAATGTATTTTTCATTCCTAATTCTATTGCTACAGGGATTTCCCTACAGAATGAAAGTGCAAACTGGGGGTTGTAAAAGGCTGCCATGTTTTTAGAGTCAAAAATTAAGGCTTTCAAATCGGCATGCATCAACTTTATGAAGAAATAATTTGTTTGTATTCTGCCTAGTTTTGGCCCTACTGTGATGGCTTGCATTTAATGAATGCAAAACTTGCCTGTTTTTTTGACAAACACATAGAACTTACTCTATCACTTAACGAAGTTACAGTGAATTTATTTGTTTAGTAGAAAACTGAGTATCATCTTTGTTAAGTCAGAATGTTTTGATTGGTTTTTTTATAATACTTTCTGGCCAGCAAGAAAATGTGAGGCCAAGCTATAAAAACTATATTATAAAAAGTTCTGACAAACTCTTTGCACACTTGATTTGGCTAGCCAAAGGGAGTTAAATTCCACTATATTAGAGTACTTATGAAAAGCTTAAAAACAAAAGAAAAGATGAGACATATGTTCAATACAGAGGGCATTTTCAGAATTTTCCCAGAGCAATGGCTGAGGAGTCCCTTGTCAGAATGTATCAAGAAAAACAATGTACTGCTACACATTATGTCCAAACTGTAAATAATGCTACAGTTCTTTCTTGCTTTCCATTTTCACAGACTTCAGATATATTGTAATAATGGGAATATACTAGACAGAAAGAACTTTAGTAAAGGTCAAACTGTGTATTGAACTGTATCAAAAACCAACATAATGTGATGATGACACCATCTCTTTGAAAAAAATAAAATCTTCTAATTCTGATCTGTGTCAGTGCTTTTGCCTGGAAGACCATGTTTAGATATAAGGTAGTTTCCCTCCAAAATGAGGAATTATTATTAATAAAACACCACTGAATAGTGGACAATGCACATTTATATTCATTTCTATTTAGTATTACACTAAAAACAGATTGGAGGAAAGGACTAGCAATATGTGATATCCAAGTCATAAGAAGGCCTTAAAGCAACTGACACTAGAAAGGTTATCCTAACTTTAAACCTACTGGCTACTTAACCCAGATGAGGTAACTTTGATGAGCTGGAACAGTGCTGTTAAAAGCAAAGCAAGTTCATAAAATGGAAGAAAAAATTCAATTCCCTAATACTCTGTAGCAACAGATTTCCCCACAAAAGTACTAATATATATTGAAGATATTTTTGTAATTCAGGGCTACTTAGTTATCAAAATAAAAAGATAATTTAGAAGATTCAATATAATAAGGGATTGGTCAATACATTCCGGCCATTTCAAGTTCTGTATTCATTAAATGCATTGTAGTAATCCCTGGGAATAATCTGGGTAGCACAGAGAATTGTAGAGGTGAGTGAATTAATAGTCTTCTTTAAACTTCTAAATGCTTGATTTAAATCAGTCCCGAGGCATCATGTCAAATGAGTGAGAAGAAATGAGTCCGGGCTTAAATCTGTTGGAGATATGCTGTAGAATACTGAAAACGCTTCCACTGAAAACCTTTGCCTACTTTAAGATATGTCGACTGGCCACAATTCCTCTTAATCAGCTCTGGCCTTTAGTCAGCAATAACTCTACGAATGTTAGCGCTATTCAACTTCATTCATTTCAGTAACATGAAGTCCCACATACAAGTCTGCTGAAAGAACTGAACACTACAGTGCCCCTATAATCAGTTTCCACCACACTTCATCATCAGTTTCAGGACACAGAATCATCCCAATGGAAAAAAATAGTTACAGGTTACTTCTACGCACCCTAAGGCCAGGACATCCGTAGTGCCTTCTTCACCACATATTATTTACTCCTAGACAGAAAAAGAAGATACCTACTTCGTCCTCATACTCTTCTGAAAATGTTTTCTACAATTATTTGATTTATTATTTTCCTTTAGATAAGCTTCTCAAAGATCTTGTATTAAAAATACAGAAAAAAAGATCTTGAGTTTATCAAAATTGATCTGTAATTTACTTCATTCTGCATAACAAACTGAGTCCTTTGGAGACACCAACAGAATACTGCCACTATTTATGCATACACAAGGGGAAGTGGGGAAGTATTCTATAGAAGTTCATGCATAAAAGTCAAGATACAGTATTTATCTTTGGTTTGCACAGTACATTTGATTTTGTGCATAACTTTTACCTCTTGCATATTCATTAAGCTGTTTGCATTAAATTTTGTTTTAAAATGAGTCCAGGCTAATTTTGCTGATAAAAAAATGATTACTAGCTCTCATTATTGTTTAATGTGGCTGGCTAATTACTTGGTATTTAGACTAAAAATGTTACCCCTAATATTCTGTTAATAGCCAGTGCTCTTGGCTAGGCTTCTGGGAAGAAATCTATGTTTATGTATGTACTTGGTTATATCTCTGTTCTGAATGTCCTTGCAAACTATTGTTTAGTCTTGTACCCCTTACTAAATATTTTGAGCTACAGAAATCTATGTTTAAATGGTGTCCCTCATGGTAAAATTGGATTTCTCCTGTACATATGTGCACTGGTATGGACTGCATGGGAACAGTTTCCTCATACAGATTCCTGAGAGGTAAATGTCACAAGTGAAGTTTGTTCCCAGAAACAAGGTCCATGAAACTGCAGTGGAACAACTTCAAGATAGTGCTGGGGTCAGCTGACCTCAGCTTTATGCATCTCCTGCAAGAAGTCTGGAACGGGTCTACTACAGAGAAAGCTTATGAAAGGGAAATCAGTACTGCCTTCCAACCGTGAGTTAAAATGATTCTGAAAACTGAGCATGGTGTCGGGCAGGGAGACGACAGACAAAACGTCTCGTTCATTTGCTCTCACCATTATTTCCTAGACGCTTTTTTACGTTCTTATGGAATGGCATCATATTTGGATGAGCAAATAGGATTGTGAAGGATCATTTACACTGTCCTTTGTCATGTGCAATGAATTTAACTTTTTTTCCTGTATATCTACTTGTGATTTATTTCTGTTATAGTCATAAGTAAGATTTTTCAATAGGAAAATAAATCAAATATTGTACCACTGTTGAGCATAACAAGTATTTAGAACAGTTGAATGTATAAAGTTTACCTGCATATTTTATAGGGTGGAGTGTTAATATACCAGATATGAAAAAGCAATAATAAGGTTACCTTCTGAGAAGAATATATTTCAAAAATAATTTGCATTTTTAAAGAAAATATCGTTACATGCATAATTGGTGGATGCAAAACAATACAGATAATGATTTATCTTATTTTTCTTTTGATCTGTTTTTAAATTGAATGGTTATTTTCTTCCAGTTCAAAACAACCACAGAAATCTTTGGAGACTCAAAATTTCATCTTATTGTCTAATAAAAATATGAATATATGCTACTCACAGAAATATTTTTGAAAGAGATTTCTATATAACTAATCCATGTCCAATATTTTTACAGCCTTTATCACCACAAGGAAGAATATCTTCCTCCCTCATCTTTTACAAATGGAGTTGATATATACACAACAAAAAAAAATATTTTACTTGAAGTGTTAAAGAACTTAAAGAGTTTTTAAAAGATCACAGTAGTGATTGGGTCAAAATAAAAATTACTTTCAGGCTTGAACCAATACTTCACTTCTGGATATTGACAAACTCCAGAGGAGTAGAGGTTCAGACTCAGGCTTTAACAACAAAAAAACTACAATCCATCAAAACAAATGAAAAACACACATTTACTATGATTGAGACTTTCTTTCTTAAATAGGTGTCATAGCTCACACAAATGAAATCTAAAATACTGACACTGGCCACACATTTCCTAGACAGAATAAACTAGATAATGTTGTAGTAGGTTTCTTCCTTCATCTCCTTACTGTTTCTAAGACTTTTCTCACACATGAATTACCAAAGAATAAGGCAATCTTTTTTTCATGGGAAACTGTGAACACTTTTGGAATTTACCTAACCACAGACACTTGACTGAGATCAGCAGTGAATATACTAGCTTTTATGCCGTGCTTAACTTTCAAACAGAAATGTAATACATTAAAGTTTCTGCTGTTGGATGTTTTGGCTAGGTTTATCCATGCTCATCTGAATATATATATTAGGTATTAAAATCATCATTCATGATATTGCCTTTAAAGTAAGACCACAGTGCTAAGCTCCTAAATACAGATTGAGAAATGCAAATGAAATCATAGGACTTTCAAAAATAACGAATAATTGAGTCTGTATTTCCTTACTGGTCAGTACTTTGGAATATCCCACTTAAGTGTTGGTTCAGAATATCACAGAATCACAGAATCACAGAATCACAGAATGTTAAGGGTTGGAAGAGACCTCAAGAGATCATCTAGTCCAACCCCCCTGCCAGAGCAGGAATATGAAGTTCCTACAATTTTAATGTATGGTTAGAATGGAATTATTTCCTTGGAAGTCACCTTTTTAACCAATAGTCTTGTGAGCACTTCTATACCACAAAAATAAACACAAGCACTTTGAAACCTCACAATAAATTACGTATGTGTCTCAGGGAGATGTCAAGCAGTCACCAAATCAGTTTAATTAACTGCTGGAGAGCAGTGCAGGGGAAAGGGACCTGGGGGTTCTAGTGGACAGCAGGATGACCATGAGCCAGCACTGTGCCCTCGTGGCCAAGAAGGCCAATGGCATCCTGGGGTGTATTAGAAGGGGAGTAGCAAGTAGGTCAAGAGAGGTCCTCCTGCCCCTCTACTCTGCCCTGGTGAGGCCGCATCTGGAATATTGTGTCCAGTTCTGGGCCCCTCAGTTCAAGAAGGACAGGGAGCTGCTTGAGAGAGTCCAGCGTAGAGCCACAAAGATGGTGAAGGGAGTGGAGCATCTCCCTTATGAGGAAAGGCTGAAGGAGCTGGATCTCTTTAGCTTGGAGAAGAGGAGGCTGAGGGGTGACCTCATCAATGTTTATAAATATGTCAAGGGGGAATGTCAGGAGGATGGAGCCAGGCTCTTTTCAGCGGCGTCCACTGACAGGACAAGGGGCAATGGGTGGAAGCTGGAACACAGGAGGTTCCAGAAAAATATGAGGAAAAACTTTTTCACTGTGAGGGTGACTGAGCACTGGAACAGGCTGCCTAGGGAGGTTGTGGAATCTCCATCTCTTGAGACATTCAAAACCCGCCTGGACGCGTTCCTGTGCGCTCTAGTGTAGGTGATCCTGCTCTGGCAGGGGGGTTGGACTGGATGATCTTTGAGGTCCCTTCCAACCTTTAACATTCTGTGATTCTGTGATTCTGTAATTGAAAAACAAACAAAAAGCTAGAGAATGAGATTATATAATGCCTGCTTAATATAAAACTAAGTGATGCTAATAGGAATAAATAGGTTTGTAGCATAGTAACTGAGGCTAATTTTCCTCAACATCTCTCTCTACTGACAGGTCTCTTCAGTTTTGGGTACTATCTCAGGTTTTCAAGCTGAGAAAGGCAATTTTCTAAAATTGGCCTTTTGCTCCTTACTAAATCTTAACTGTGTTTAGTGTTTTGTTAGGTTGTCTTGCTTCCCATGAATTGTCCACGATGTCCTTTCTTCTTGGTCTATCTTTAAAAATATGTTACTATAAATCAGTACTTGTCTATGTGAATGGACAGCTATCTGTGAATTGCTGTAAACTACATACAGAATAAAGATATAAAAACATGATTTGATCAAAAAGTCACTCCAAATCAGAAAACATTTTTTTCTCTGAAATGGTGAGTTCTTCAGATTTGTTTTTATGTTTTTATGTATTCAGAATAAAAGAGAATTTCATCAGCATGAAATGTACCTCCTAAATTCAGACAGGATATGAATTCACAGTTGGATGAAAAACACATTTTAGTCCAAATGCTGCTAGCAATATGGATTGTCATTCATAGATGTAATGTCATTTGGTCCTATAAATTCACAAATCTGTGTGACACCTCTAAGGTATAAGAATCCATTACATAGAATAAATTGCACATAATGAACACCTGCAAGGCCTTGCTACAGCTACCCAATCTCTGAAAATATGAAAAATTTATATTTTTATCTTGCTCATAACATGTTTTTTTTTTTTTTAATTAATAAAATGCAATCTAGAAACTGCTTATTCATAGGATTCCAGTAATGTAACAATACCAACTGCCAGCTAAGCATGAATTAACTCACAGTGAGTGGCTGAGAGACCCAAACAGAGACACAGCAGCTGCCTCTCTGCTCACAGACCGAATGTACCATCTGAATATTTTCAGGAACTGGAGCACTACTGTCTGTATATTTACACAACAAGCATGGTCTCTGTCATGTTTTTAGCCTGAGCTAACTCATTCTCCCAAACAATTTGGGAAGACAATTCGGTAGGAAGGTAGTCAGGGATAGTTTCCAAAAGGCTCCCTTGTTCCGTGTCAAGCTATAGTGGTTTGGGCATGGGTGGGTAGGGGTATTAGCTGACCTCGCCAAAGAACTTGGCTATATTCATTATATATTTGCCTTCCTACTATATTCTGCTTTTAAAACTCAAACCTAACTCAATTCAGAGCAATAAAGTTACACAGATGCAAATTCAGTCAAGTAAGAGAGGTTCACAATCTACCATTCCCCTGAAGAGCCTACAATGACATCAGGCAATCTTTTTTAATTGCTCATGCAAGTATTTGTTTGTTACCTTGCATCTAAACAAAAATAAATTAGAATTTACTAGCCAAGCAAAATTGTGTTTCCAAATTACTACTTATGGAATACAGTTTGTTGAAAGTAACAAAAGGATATATGAAATGAGGGATAATCAAAGGACCTGGATGAAAGCTAGATTAAAATAACAGACTGAGACACCTGCACAGCTACACCACCATGGATAATTGCGAGTTACTGATAACATCAGTCAGAAGGTAAAAGGTAATTATATCTTTTGTTCTCATTGGCAACTTCTATTTGAGTGTGCAATCTGCACATAGCTTTAGAACTTCATCTCTAATAGCTGATCATATAACAGCTGTTTGTACAAACATTTTATTTTCTTAACACCATCTCCATCTGGCCTAAAGAATGGGACTTGTGGGGTAGGGGATGTGGACCTTGTTAATGAAATTTACATTGTTCTCAACTCAAGATTGGATTTCTGCACTACTATCTACAGGAATAAAATCTACAATTAGTTTGTAAACTGAAGCCGATGTTCAGTGCAACACTCTTACTAATTAACATCTCGTAATGTGCTGTGCTTGAAGATTTCCCAATGCACGCAGCATGGGGAATAAGCAGGAGGAGCTAGAAACCTGGGTTGGGGCAGGAGATTATGATCTGGTGGCAATTACAGAGACATGGTGGGACAGCTCACATGACTGGAATGTGGTCATGGGTGGCTATGTCCTTTTCAGGAAAGACAGGCCAGCCAGGCGAGGTGGTGCAGTCGCTCTTTACGTGAAAGAGCAACTACAATGTCTTGAACACCATGCAGGCATGGATGAGGAGCAAGTTGAGAGTGTATGGGTTAGAATTAAGGGGCAGGCTGGCAGGAGAGATACTGTTGTGGGTGTCTATTACAGGCCACCAGATCAGGGTGAGGAGGTTGATGAGGCCTTCTACAGGCAGCTGAGAGCGGTCTCACAATCACAGGCCCTGGTTGTCGTGGGGGATTTTAACTTCCCTGATATTTGCTGGAAGGACAACTCAGCCAGTCAGCCACAGTCCAGGAGGTTCCTCCAGTGCATCGACGATAATTTTCTGATGCAAATGGTGGAGGAGCCAACTAGGAGAGGAGCACTGCTGGACCTCATCCTCGCTAACAAGGAGGATCTGGTTGAAGCAGTAAAGGTTGAGGGCTGCCTTGGCTGCAGTGACCATGAAATGGTGGAGTTCAGGATCAAATGTAGCAGAAACAAAATAGCAAGCAGAATTGCAACCCTGGACTTTGCCAAGGCAAACTTTGGATTTTTCAAACAATTACTCGAGAAAATCCCATGGGCAAGGCTGTTTGAAGGTAAAGGGGCCCAAGATAGTTGGTTAGCGTTCAGGGACTGCTTCTACCCTGCTCAAGATCAGAGCATCCCGACACGTAGGAAGTCAAGGAAGGGAGCCAGGAGAACTGCGTGGCTCAACAGGGATCTGCTGGGTAAGCTCAAAGGCAAGAGGAGAATTTACAGCTCTTGGAAGGCAGGGCTGGCCACTTGGGAAGAATATAAGGCTGTTGTCCAAGGATGTAGGGAGGCAACTAGGAAAGCAAAGGCCTCCCTTGAATTGAACCTGGCGAGAGGGGTCAAGGACAACAGGAAGAGCTTTTTCAAATACGTGGCAGATAAAACTAACACCAGAGGCAATGTAGGCCCACTGATGAGTGAGGTGGGTGCCTTGGTGACAGAAGATACAGAGAAGGCAGAGTTACTGAATGCCTTCTTTGCCTCTGTCTACTCTGCCGGAGGCTGTCCTGAGGAGTCCCGTTCCCCTGCGGCCCCAGAGGAAGTCAGGGCAGTGGAGGAGTTTGCTTTAGTCGATGAGGACTGGGTTAGGGACCAATTAAGCAATCTGGACATCCATAAATCCATGGGTCCAGACGGGATGCATCCACGGGTGCTGAGGGAGCTGGCTGATGTCATTGCTAGACCACTCTCCATCATCTTTGCCAAGTCTTGGGAGACGGGAGAGGTGCCTGAGGACTGGAGGGAAGCAAATGTCACTCCAGTCTTCAAAAAGGGCAAGAAGGAGGACCCGGGTAACTATAGACCGGTCAGCCTCACCTCCATCCCTGGGAAAGTGATGGAACGACTTATCCTTGGTGCCATCTCAAGGCATATCAGGGATAAGAGGGTCATTAGAGACAGTCAACATGGCTTCACCAAAGGGAAGTCGTGCTTGACTAACCTCATAGCCTTTTATGAGGATATAACAAGGTGGATAGATGATGGCAGAGCGGTGGATGTGGTCTACCTTGACTTCAGTAAAGCATTTGACACAGTCTCCCACAGCATCCTTGCTGCTAAACTGCAGAAGTGTGGTCTAGACTCTTGGGTAGTGAGGTGGACTGTGAACTGGCTAAGGGGATGAAGCCAAAGAGTTGTGGTCAATGGGGCGGAGTCTGGTTGGAGACCTGTATCCAGTGGAGTCCCTCAAGGGTCGGTACTGGGACCAGTATTATTCAATATATTCATCGATGACTTGGATGAGGGACTAGAGAGTACTATCAGCAAGTTTGCTGATGACACCAAGCTGGGAGGAGTGGCTGACACACCAGAAGGCTGTGCTGCCATCCAGTGAGACCTGGACAGGCTGGAGGGTTGGGCAGGGAAAAATTTAATGAAATACAACAAGGGTAAATGTAGGGTCTTGCATCTGGGTAGGAACAACCCCAGGTTCCAGTATAAGTTGGGGAATGACTTATTAGAGAGTAGTGTAGGGGAAAGGGACCTGGGAGTCTTGGTGGACAGCAGGATGACCATGAGCCAGCACTGTGCCCTTGTGGCCAGGAAGGTCAATGGCATCCTGGGGTGTATTAGAAGGGGGGTGGTTAGTAGGTCGAGAGAGGTTCTCCTTCCCCTCTACTCTGCCCTGGTGAGACCCCATCTGGAATACTGTGTCCAGTTCTGGGCCCCTCAGTTCAAGAAAGACAGGGAACTGCTGGAGAGAGTCCAGCACAGGGCAACTAGGATGATGAAGGGAGTGGAGCATCTCCCTTATGAGAAAAGGCTGAGGGACCTGGGACTCTTTAGTTTGGAGAAGAGGAGGCTGAGGGGTGACCTCATTAATATCTACAAATATATCAAGGGGGAGTGTCACAAGGATGGAGCCAGGCTCTTCTCGGTGACAACCACTGATAGGACAAGGGGTAATGGGCTGAAACTGGAACATAAGAGGTTCCGCTTAAACTCGAGAAGAAACTTCTTCTCAGCGAGGGTGACGGAGCCCTGGAACAGGCTGCCCAGAGAGGTTGTGGAGTCTCCTTCTCTGGAGGCATTCAAGACCTGCCTGGACACGTTCCTGTGTAGCATAGTCTAGGCATTCCTGCTCTGGCAGGGGGATTGGACTTGATGATCTTTCGAGGTCCCTTCCAATCCCTAACATTCTATGATTCTATGATTCTATGATTTACCCTGGCTTGAACTGATGGTAATTAAAATATAAGCACATTGTGCAATGATAGTAAACTTGTGGTTTGTGCACTTAAGTCAGCATATTGTCTTTTCCCCTAATTTATTCAATCCATCTTTAGTGTTGCTTTGTCTTCAAATGCCAAGTTGGAAAATCTCACACTTTCCCTACAGTAGGACAGCTCATCTCTGGCTCACCCTCCCCCCAATACCATATGAAAGACAAAAACAAGAGGAAGCACTTCATTAGGGAGCACAAGATAACTAACTAATGCTCATCACCATGAATCTGCCACAAAGATGTGCCCTGAGCACATCACCCTTAGTAGTAAGTACACAAAAAAGTTTTGTCTTAACAGTTACTAAGTATGAAATGGTTTGAGAGCTACCTATGCAAAATTTGGCACTACACCAACTTTATGTTGACAAGGACATGTTAAATATGGCTTGGTATTTTGAATGAGCTGCAGTCTAGCCCTGTGAACTGAATGTTCTTTAGCTGTTGGGACGTAGTACGGCTGCTCCCAGAGCGCAGCTTTGTGTTCAAAAGACATCCAATGTGTGCTCCAGAATGGTTTCATGATATCATCCAGAATGCAGGAAGAGCAATGATTCACAATTCACTTTGAAAGTACATGCCTGATCTGTACTATAACAATATAGATGCATCTGATGTCTCAGTTATTCTTTTAACCGAAATGAGATGAATGATGGCATTTAGCATTACTTGTGAAGTACATCAGGTCTACTAACATGAAAACTACCTAATGTGGTACGTACTAGGTGCCTTCATTTAAAGCACAAATTTGCTGATGTAAAGTCACTAGATGAATGCAGTTTTGAGAAGATCTCCATGGGACAGTTGTACAACAGTATTTCATACCATTCAAACAATTTAGGGCCAGATACATCAGCAATGTACTCCAGCTCTTTTGCAATATTCTGACAGCCCAAAGAGGCCATAAACCCAATTTAACTGGTCTGTTAAGTCAGGTTCATGGCTGCTCTGTGCCATCAGGCTGGCTAAAATATACAAGTGAATTTGTCCTGTATTCAGTCTACAAAACAGTAGAAAACCTTAGTGACATCTGAAATGCTGCATTATTACATATGCCAGAATAGCAACATACCTGCAAATTTTGTTGAAAAGTGGAAACACAGATAAAAGAAAATTGTCCTTTCAATAAAAAGAATTAAAATACTATTAAAAAGGGGGCTCATTTTCTGTTTCCAGTTCACCTACCATTGCTGTTCAACAAGAGAGAGAACATTCCCACCTGCCACAAAAGCACATACAGCCAGTAGCATTTAAGCCAGATTTTCTCCATTCCCCCAGGAAGTATTACTGAAGCTATTAGAAATCAAGAAGGCTCTGCTGGACACTTAACTTTTATTCTTATTCTCTTCAAAAGTATACAGGAATTTCTCTTGAAAACAAAGATACTTCAACACTGTCAGAGATCTTTTCCGAAATCTGCTTTTTCTTTTTTTTTTTTTTTAAAAAAAAAGATGAAAAATTCTGTTTCTTTGACTGAGAAAACTTTTATTTTATACATCCTATATTATAATATCTGGGGGCCTGCACTGTAAGTATAACAAAAAGTCCCACTAAAATAATGATTTCTTGAACTGCCTCTAAAAAAATAACAATGTCATATAACTGCAAATCTTTTTTTTTAAATTGAGGTTATTCAGTCTCCTTCCCTTAACATGCACTCAGGCTGAAATGGTCTATTGTCGAGATATAAACTATGTTGTTTTCAATCCCTACAAAGCTACTGACAAAAGTAATGTGTTTACTAGGATCTTATAGGCTCACTGAAAGGTTAACACTTCTCACAAGACAGATTTAAAGATACACACTTAGTGCAGACAATTTGTTATTATATGGTAGCTTTCAGGAGGCAATAGTTATATATCTCTATATAGCTTTATGCCTGCACTCCCCCAAACAAGTACTATCCTTAGTTGCACTCATATGGTAGTCAAGGCCCACAAAAGAAGCTGAAGAGAACAGTTTTCATGGATCTGACTTTTTATTCTCTGTTTCTTTGTTGACTTCCCACTCACTTATCCTAAGTAAATGATCTGTTACTAGAGAGGTAACAGATGATGATCTGTGCTGTTCTTGCTGGTTGCCTGGATCTCACAGAAAACTGAAGTCAGTAGCAGTAACTGCAGCAACCTCAAGCCACCTCCATGTGTGTATGTAAATCTAGCTGCAGAAAGAGGGGCTGGCCTTGAAAATCATGAGACTGGTCTTATATGTTGCTAGATTTAAGCAAACCACAAATTTTAGTCTCTGACTTCAGTGATTCAAAACCTTCCCTCAATAACTGCAGGCAGTGATATTCCAAACGCCATGTATTGAACAAACATGGCTGGCTTCTACATTTTGTATCAGAAATTAATTGATGGACAATATCTGCAATAACAATATATCTGTAATAACAATATATCTGCAATAATAACAGTAACTGTTATTGAGTCTTTTGTGATGGTATCTGAAAACTACAACCTTTTTGATTGTACAATGTAAAGTTAAACTGCATTCATATTTTACCCTTTTAATATTTTTCTCTCTAATTGGCAGACATACAGGGAGCACGCAGCTTATTACATGCAAGTTTGGAAATCCATGACTTGGAAATTATATATGGCCACTAATTAATGTAGCTTGTGGTGCTGAAAACACTGTTTTCTGACAAAATGTTTCAAGCTTAAAGATTTTATTTTCTGTGGATCCTACGTAAACTGTACTTTACCCAGGAATAAGGCTCCACTTGGAAGCAGTTCATCAGAGCTCATGTTTCAGAAATGTGAACAACAGGAGGGCATGACCCATATACAAACTTTGTATACATCCACAGTCAAAAAGTTCTTATAAACTTATATATACAGTATTTAGGGAAATTCCCAACACTCGGAGTTGTGTGTACAGACATCTAAACTAGATCTCATTTTGAGTTACAAAAGATGGGTACATAAAATTAACATGTCTTCACCACACTGAAAGAAAAAAAATGCTTGTTATCTAAATGAGGAAAGGATACCTGTCATTTCCCTACTAGGCTACATTTAACCTGCCCTGTTTTGGTTTGGTCTGGCCGGATTTCGGCGGCGGGGTGGGAGCTGCAGGGTGGCTTCTGTAAGAAGCTGCTAGAAGCTCCCAGAGTTTGATAGAGCCAATGCCAGCCAGCTCCAAAGAGGGACCCGCCGCTGGCCAAGGCTGAGCCTATCAGTCAGGTGATAGCAGAGGAACGCCTCTGTGAAAAACATATTTAAGAACGGGAAAAAGAACTGCGCCATAACAGCTGGCACAGAGATGGAGGAGTGAGAATCAGTACAGACACCAAGGTCATTGAAGAAGGAGGGGGGGGAGGATGAGCTCCAGGCACCGGAGCAGAGAGAGTCCCCCGGGTCTGTGGTGAAGACCATGGTGAAGCGGGTTGTCCCCCTGCAGCCCATGGGCGAGGTGCAGATGTCCACCGTGAGGATCACCGCGTAGATGTCCACCGAGGACTCCACGCCGTGTGGGTGGATGCCTGAAAGGGGGCTGTAGCCCGTGGGAAGCCCACATCAGAGCAAGTCGCTGCCGGAGCCTGTAGCCCGTGGAAAACAGGAATGTCCACGCTGGAGCAGGTTGGACGGTAGGACTTTTGGGATGCTGCGGGTGGCTCACGCTGGAGCAGTTTCCCCCGAAGGACTGCACCTCAGACTCACGAGGGGTGGGCTGCCCCTCGTGAGGTGTCTCCCGTTGGGCAGTTTGTGATGAATTGCCCTTCGTGGGACGACTCACGCTGGAGAAGAGAGCGTGAAGCTTGTCTCCCGTGAGAGGGACCCCACAATGGCCCTGGGGAAGAGTGAAGAGTCCTCCCCCGGAGTGAAGAAGCGGTGGAACCAATGTCGGATGAACTGACCGCAACCCCCATTCCCTGTCCCCCTGTGCCGCTCAGGGGGAGGAGGTGGAGAAACCCAGATTGATGTTAAGCCCCGGAAGAAGGGAGGGATGGGGGGAAGGTGTTCTGCTTGTTAATATCCGTTTGCTCTTTCTTACTTCTCACTACTCCTCTCTGATTAGATCTTTTAATAAATGTACCTAATTTCCCTAAAATTGAGTCTGTTTTGCCCGGGACGGTAAATGAGAGTGATCTCCCTGTCCTTATCTCAAACCATGAGCCCTTGGAAATATTTTCTTCCCCTGTTCAGCAGTGAAGTGGGGGGGTGAGTGAGCGGCTGTGTGGGTACTTGGCGGCTGGCCAGGGTCAACCCACGACACCTGCCTATTGAATCACTGAGTAAACAGTATTTATAGTGTTTATGAAGCTGAAAGGCTGCAAGACATGTAACAACTTTATATTCCATTCACTAGTGCTATGTGAAAGACTTAGAAAAAATCTGCTAGGACCCTTAAATCTCAGTATTTATTTCATCACTTGAATAAGTATTTCAACAAAGACGTGGTCTTAGCTTAGGTAAGGGAAGCCTTCCAGTAACTATGCTTTAAAAGGTACAAACCTAAAGAGAATTAATCCCTCAAAACTTCACAAAAACAATCAACACTTTTCCAATGGTGAAGTGATTAAAATTGTCCTCTGGTGAGCAATTTCAAAACACAGAAAATTACGAAGTGGCAGAAATTGAAGCATGTGGTATTAGGCTCTTCTCAACTCTTCCACCACATGAAAGAAAACAACTTTCCGCCCATTTCTCTCCTTCTCTCTATCACACAGACAAACACATTTTATATCATATATTCCCTCCAGGTTCTTACCTTTCTATATGTTTTTAATGCACCCTCATTTAGATTCTGCATTAATTGACCTAAACTGGTTTCATAACAGGTGAAACTTTAGTTATTACTTGTTTAACAGGTATCTACTTCCCTATTGCTTCTTTTCCAGTTTTAAATCTTGAGTTCCCATTTCTCTGCTTCCTGTGATTGTTCATAACACAAAGACTATCCTTCTTAACACGCTTTATGCATGCTTCTATAATTTACATGATTCATATTGTTACGTATATTTTATTTAAGAGATTGGAACACGTTTTTAAGGTGTGGTGGTTAAATGAGGAGCATTTTGGAAAGGAAGATAATATCTTAGTGTAGAAATACATATTTAGGGTTGTGTATCTCAAGACACAACCACATGACAGGCAGTTAACCCTATCTTTGAAATAATATTAGAAATGACAGTATATAAACTCAACAAACTAAGTACTCATAGTCCAGAGATGACAAAACCTGTTGCCATACCTTTATGCAGTAGTCTTTCAAGAACTCTGTTAGTAACATTGAATTTCCCAAGTATTTAAAATGGATACTTTATCATAATGGAATGATGGAAGAAAATAATGGAACTATTTAAACCATGCATTAAATCTGTATTTATACAGGCTTTTACTTTATGACTCAAGACACTTTGTATTTCTAGGCTGAATGAATCCTTTAGAAATACTTTGAATAGGCCATCTTCACTGATAATTCTGTATAGTGACTAAGAATGGGGCTATGTAAACTTCAGAATAAATTCAAGAATAAAACCTGTACCTTGAACTCCTCTTTAGTAGCAAATCTAACAAGAACAAAGAAATTCTGTTCTTGGTACCACAACCTGAAATTAATCTTAAACCAAAATAAGAGATATCTTGTCCCCCCCCCCAAAAAAAAAAATCTTCAGTCTTCTAGAACATAAAGACAAAAACTGAAGAATAACAACAGTAATCCAAGTATTAGTAAGTGAATGAGCCTATTAATACAGAAATGCATGGTCACAAGCTTAAGGGCCTAAACTTCACATGCTATTGCACCACACATTTCCTGCATGCTTTTGTTTAAATTACTTGGCTCATATATTTATAGATATTTCAGTATGTCACTTTCCTAAAGTCAATTACAGGTATTCAATCAATGAGAATGAGGTGACTAAATACTTTTCAGCCATCTAGGCCCTAGCTTTTGTGTGCCCAGTTCTTCCATTTGCAAGAATGTGCATTAACTAATTACAGTAGAGTGCTTCAATACTGCAACAAATGGCAGTCAAATATGTAGAATATGTAGAAGACAGGAGAATTTAAAAAAAAAAAACAGGGAAGAATCAACAGACAAAAAATATTTTTGTTATTATTTTTAGATTAATTTAGAGATGCAGAAATCAAAACACTGAAATCAAGCAACCTCCTCGAGGAAAGACAAAATTCTCTAGGCTTTTGCCTGGCTGCAGAGTTTATTATATTAGATGAGCCGTGAAGAAGGAAGTAAGCTGTCATGAGGCTGACCATGATCATGTACGTGGGGCAGACAAAGAACTATGTTTTACATTGGGTGAGCTGAATTATGACAAAACTCTGGTCCAAGTTGAGATTAGCATTGACTGATGTAGCCTGTCCTTATCTATAATGATCACAGAATTTTGGTCAGTGTTACACTAGCTAGCTTAACTTTACAGGCATGTTTTAGCACGATGTTGCTTTTTGCTGAAGATAGGATCAAGAGATTCTGGAAGAGAGGGTTAATTAATTCATAGATTGGTGTTTCAGCAACAAGGAATTGCTTCCCTCAAGTTATTTTTCTGATAAAATGAGTGAAAACAGGATTGGAGACAGTGAGTGAATATAGTAGCTTTGCAGAGAGATTGAGAGTTAGTCTGAATTTCTGTTTAGCCCTGGATTGATTTTAAGCTTTGTGTGCTATCAGCCTAATCCTTCAGGAATGTAATAATGTGTTACTCGAGGTCAGCATGAAGGTGAAAGTAGTATTTGAGTCCCCAGGGTTATCAAACCTCTGCTGTTAGGCTCCCTTTTTCATACTCTCAAATACAACTCAAAACTTCTTTTAAATTAAGCAGTGTAGAAATGAATCATAACCCTCTGTGGCTATCAATATAAAGAAATAAAAATAAAAGTTGACATATCAGCAGGAGAAGTATGGCAAATATTCTGTTTGCTCAGTTGCTAACAATTACTCAGCTAGTGTAACACAGTATGCCTGACTTTATAATTGGTAGAAATTTGCTTATTAAACACACAGTAATCACTGAGTTTCCAAATTTGCTACCTTATAATGCAAATATCGAGAAGGAAATGTCTGCCACAAATCACTAAATATAGTTTAGAACAGTAATAATCCTTTCAAAATCTCTCATTACTGCATTTAATGACTGGCTCACTGGAACACTACGGACTTCCGACATCATGTTGGTTCATTAACTGTCAAATCGGCCATCAGTGCTGGCGCTGACCAACCCTGGAACTATCATTGGTTATCCTTTCTACATTATCCCAATAGAAACCATTACTATAAAGAAATAGGTATCCTAAGTTGGAAATATATATTTAAAGTATATACTTAAAGTTTAAACAAATGTTTTGCTTGGAACATAGACACATAATAAACATGTCAGATCTCTACTGCATTCCAGCAAGGGTAATTTGCAGCTGTGTAAAGACAAATCCTTTAGCTTCACAGAGGTAACAGGGTAATGAAACCCGCAGCAATCAGCAAAGAGTTCAGTGAAAGCTGCAATACCTGTCTGTGCTCCACAAATGCTGGTCCCAGCATCCTGTGAGGAACCTCCTCTTGCCACAGTTACACTGTTAACAGTATGCAAGACAGCTAATTTAAAGTCAAGTCTGCTCTATCTAGATGATACAGCAGTATAAACTTTGTCTTGTACAAGGAGAACAATAAAAATTATGGTAGAAATTGCAAACACAATATTGAATTAAAACTAAAAATCATACTAATTACAAACAAGTTGAAAACCTTGCAAAATTTTACCTAAGCAGCCGAAAGTCCAATCATTTTTATTTCAGATAAGTGTTTTTGACTAACACATAAAAATACTGTTCTTTCAGTCAATATTAAATATAAAATGAAAGAGTAGGAATAGAGACCCTTAGGACAACAATTTTTTTTTCATGGAAACTTTCAGAAGATGGAAAAAGTTTTCAACTTACAAATGTAGCTCAATATAAATGAGGCACTACATAAATAAACATTGTAAAATTATGTGTTTCAAAATAAACTACCAAACAAACAAACCCATTAATAATAAAGAGGTAGGAAATGCTAGTGTGCTAAGTGGTGGAGGTTTGAATGCATAGTCTCCACATAGCCAGACTTGCAATATCAGAGTTAAAGAAATTAGAAGCTTGTGACTAAGCAACAAACCCCTAAAATGGAAGAAGGCCCAGTGGAGATGGGCAAGGAAAATTTTTCCCTGAAGTTCCAGGAATGCAATGTAATGATATAATGAATCATGTAAGGAATAAGTTCTTTACTGTGAGGATGGTGAGACACTGGAACGGGTTGCCCAGGGTAGTTGTGGATGCCCCCTCCCCGGAGGTGTTCAAGGCCAGGTTGGATGGGGCTTTGAGCAACCTGGGCTAGTGGGAGGTGTCCCTGCCCATAACAGGGGAGTTGGAACTAAGTGATCTTTAAGGTCCCTTTCAACTCAAACCCTTCTATGACTCCGTGAATAATGCAGAGGGTGACTGACCACAGCTGTTGTAAAGAAGCTAATTTTATCTCAACACGAAGTGGGGAGGTAGCCTTTGTTTTAGATAAATAAATACCAACATCTGAGTAGATCAACAGGCGGTGTAAATGTCTCTCCCTGAGATCATTAGACTAGTGCTACTGTTAACTAACTCAGCCACATCAGCAAGGAGGGAGTGAATATTTGGTTCAGCCCAACATAGAGCAACTGTCAAAATAATTCTGAAGACAGCAATGGGTTTGAGTTGACTTCATCTCATGTAGATGTAGGATGTCCAGCACTGTGATGGCAAGTACCTTATAGAGACTGGTAACGGGAATCATACTGGATTTGTGATTGAACTGTATATTGTAATTGCTTTATATATATTAAGCGTAACAGATTTGTATTATGTTATACGATAGGCTATCACTCTTTTAAATCAGAAATCCTATGTAACATCAAGCGTCTTTTAAGTAAGTAAATTTTGTATTAAACATTACATCTGCCACGTGTTGAATAACTGAAAGAACCTGGTCAGTGAGTACTGGACATAAAAGAAACAACAGACTTATGCTCATTTTTTATACTAGGGATATGAAAAAAAAATAAATCAGTGAGTACATTCATTTCAGTCCACCATAAATCCATGGGAAAAATGAAGAACATGAGCTTTGGAAGTTTGCCGAATGCTGTACCTCACTCATGTTCCTGGTTGGAACTGTTAAAATAGTAGTTCAATGGGTAACACTAGTAGTGTATCTCATAACGCTACTTTCCCAGAACTATAACAGTTTTACATTATTTGTCAATGATTCTTGCGATAATTAAAGTACACCTGATAAGGTCTATTCTACTGGGATGCATTCTGCCTGCACTGTTTGGTTCTGAGGAGCAGAGAAAAGGATTGTTACATTTAAAGTGTAGCACTTGATTTGATACTAAATTCTTCTTTACGGATGCAAGCCAGCCAGTCAACACAGTGGGCTTGATTCCTTTGTAAATGTTTCTAGTCATAGGTCAGAACTTTACTGTCACCGAAAAAATTCCTGATGAACTCAACACTGGTCAACTTTAGTATAGAAAGAAAATACTGATCTAAAAAAAAAAAAGAGCTATTAAATTGCTTTTTCTTAGAAAAATGTAAGAAAAGAACATCACTTCCTATGAAGCGCTATTAATAGACTCCTTGCAATTTCTTCATATTGGTAGCTGTTTTGGTTTGGCCTGGTGGGATTTTGGCGGCAGGGTGGGGGAGCTGCAGGGTGGCTTCTGCAAGAAGCTGCTAGAAGCTCCCAGAGTTTGATAGAGCCAATGCCAGCCGGCTCCAAAGAGGGACCCGAAGCTGGCTGAGGCTGAACCTATCAGTAAAGTGATAGCAGAGGAACGCCTCTGTGAAAACATATTTAAGAACGGGGAAAAAGAACTGCGCCATAACAGCTTCCACAGAGATGGAGGACTGAGAATCTGTGCAGACACCAAGGTCAGTGAAGAAGGAGAGGGGGGAGGATGAGCTCCAGGCACCGGAGCAGAGAGAGTCCCCTGGGTCTGTGGTGAAGACCATGGTGAAGCGGGTTGACCCCTGCAGCACATGGGCGAGGTGCAGATGTCCACCATGAGGATCACCACGTAGATGTCCACCGAGGACTCCACGCCATGTGGGTGGATGCCTGAAGGGAGCTGTAGCCCGTGGGAAGCCTGCATCAGAGCAAGTCACTGCCAGAACCTGTAGCCCGTGGAAGAGAGGAATGCCCACGCTGGAGCAGGTTGGCCGGTGGGACTTTTGGGACGCTGCGGGTGGCTCACGCTGGAGTAGTTTCCCCCGAAGGACTGCACCTCAGACTCACGAGGGGTGGGCTGCCCCCTCGTGAGGTGTCTCCCGTTGGGCAGTTTGTGATGAATTGCCCTTCGTGGGACGACTCACGTCAGAGAAGAGAGCGTGAAGCTTGTCTCCCGTGAGAGGGACCCCACAATGGCTCTGGGGAAGAGTGAAGAGTCCTCCCCCGGAGTGAAGAAGCGGTGAAACCAACATCAGATGAACTGATCGCAACCCCCACCCCCTGTCCCCCTGCACTGCTGCTCGGGGGAGGACGTAGAGAAACCCAGATTGATGTTAAGCCCCGGAAGAAGGGAGGGATGGGGGGAAGGTGTTTGTTAAGATCTGTTTGCTCTTTCTCACTTATCACTACTCCTCCCTGATTAGTTCTTTTAATAAGTGTACCTAATTTCCCCAAAACTGAGTCTGTTTTGCCCGGGACGGTAAATGAGAGTGATCTCCCTGTCCTCATCTCAAACCCTGAGCCCTTGGAAATATTTTCTCCCCCTGTTCAGCAGTGAAGGGGGAGTGAGAGCGGCTGTGTGGGTACCTGGCGGCTGGCCAGGCTTAACCCGCGACAGTAGCTCTTAAAAATGGGGAGTTTGATAAGAGTATAAACATAACTCTGGAGGAATATTGTTGCTATAATTATACCCTTGAGGACGGGGGACAGGAGATGGAAAAATTTGTTTTAAAAAAATGAGCACAAAAACAAATGAAAGGTGATTGTTTCATTACATCCACAACCTCTATTATTTAAATATTCTTATCACTTCACAAGCAAGACCTCAAGAACACATATTTTAATAATACTAGAGTAATTATCTCAAAGTCACTCGAGCTGTTGGATGTGGTAAAGTGAACACAATCATCTTATCTTGAATTGCTGTGCACAAATCTCCTATATACAAATTATGGTCAAAACAGTAATTAAGATTCACTGTCATTAGTTTGGAAAACAAACACTAATAATACATATGACAGAAAAATGTCATTTTAACATTTATACTCTTGGCACTCCTGTGGGAATTATCACTGTAATCTAACAAAAAACTTCAACAATCTTGTTAACCTTGCTAAGGACTGTAGGGTTATTACTGTAATTTACTGATCATATCAGAACAAATAGAATAAATGTTTCTATTAAAGGGATCTGGGTTTGGATGTGTCACTTGGGGTTTTATAGCCTTCTTTTTAAGAATTCTAATGCCAAATGTTTGGTATGACCTCATGTTGGCCAGTGAAGACTATTATTAAAACACTCTTCAGAAAAGTTAGACCACACCAGTAAGATGAGGTCACATAGGAAGCTTGTTAGGGACAGGGAAATAAAATTTAGGATGACTTCACATTTAGGTGTCTCTAAGCACTATCTCAAAAACTTATGAAAGTAAAACAAAGTTATGCTTAGGAAAACCTTAGTAAAAGTAATCTGATTTTCAGATTTGGCAAACACCTTAAGTTTCTACTTATTTTAATAAGACAAGCAGTTGGTAAATTGTTTTGAAAATGAGGGGACTTAAATTATTTCCTTTGAAATCGGCCAGGAGCCTAACACAGGTAAGGAAGTAGTTTTAAAATCTTTATCCTGGGTGTCCCAAATTCCTAACCATTTCTCAGCCACTTTCCTTAACACATTACAATAAAACACATTTTGGCACGTCTCCATCACGATCTTTTGTTTTAGCTCATGCAGCTGAAGCTGTAAGTTATCTGTGCTCCACAGTTAAAATTCCATGTGACCTGAGATAAATTTCTGTGGTCCTCCCAATAGGTTCTTTGCTATTCTCAAGTCTCGTAACATTTGTCTGCTGTCGAGCTGGCTGGGCACAACCTACCACAATAGAGAGATGCCTTAGTGGCTTCACCCAGGAGACAGACAGTAAACTTCCCAGGGCTTTTTGCAGCTTGGCAAATGTTAGAGCGCGCCGAGTTGTCTCAGGAGGGAAAAGCCCCAAGCTATAGGAAAGGTCAGGTGGCAGTCATGCTGGATGTACTGCCAATAACACAAAATAATCATTTAGAAATTAATTCTTGCCTTTTTTTTTTTTTTGCATGTTAAAAATTATTTTTTAGCTCATTCTTTAATACAAACCAGTGTTATTTTCCTAACATATCACTGTAGACAGTTTCAGAATTCTAAATTAATTTGTGATTGATCTTTACTACAAGATTCACAACTTACAAAACCCTGTGATCTGATGCCTGACACACAGCAAATGGATAATACAAGAGACTATTTGGACATGAAAGCGCAGTGCAAACAGAGCCTGTTCAGACATCAATATAGAAGTTAGAAGAGACAATATCCTGAATCATTCAAAAAGACTGTCATTATCTAGCATTCCAGAGATTAAAGGAGACAAAAAGTTGAGCCTTCTTAAAATGTTACTCACTGCAATAATGTACAAGTTGATGATAAAAATTATACCAACTGACCAAGGCCAAAACAGATGCTTAAAATAACTGTGATTCAAAGTTAAGGGCTTCAGTTGCTAAAACCTTTATACTCAATCCCCTAGAACAAACTGCTTCCTAGATGCACGGAAGTAGAGGACACTGTATCTACTTGAAAGAAGAATATAAGCAATCACAAGATAACATTTGCCCAAATAGCAGCAATTTATTTCAAGATGGTATTGACCAAGTAGCTGCATCTACCGTGTGTGAAAATTAATTGTCTGCAAGCCAATTAAAATGCAGGAGAGGTGCAATTTGGGGGAGAGTTTTGCAGTCCTGCCATAAAAAATGTTGAGAATTATAATTCCAGTTTAAAGTAAATATATATTTTGTATTAATGAATATGCTTTTTTAATATTTATTTTGTATCATAATATGAAGAAGACCACTGCCAGCCAAGGTCAAGCCCATCAGTGATGGTGGTAACACCTCTGTGATTTTGTACATAAGAAGGGGAAAAAGTTGCTGTCCAAGAGCAATTGCAACTGGAGAGAGGAGTATGTGAGAGAAGCAACTCTGCAGACATCAAGGTCAGTGAAGCAGGAGGGGAGGAGGTCCTCCAGAAGATGGAAAAGTTTCTCCTGCAGCCTGTGAAGATCATGGTGAGGCAGGATGTCCCCCTGCAGCTCATGGAGGTGACGAGGGTGTAGATGTCCATCTGCAGCCTGTGGAGGACCCCATACTAGAGCAGGTGGATGCCTGAAGAAGCCTACAGCCCCATTGGAAGTTTGCACTGGAGCAGGCTCCTGGCAGGACCTCTAGCCCCATGGAGAGAGAAGCCCAAGCTGGAGCAGGTTTGCTGGCAGGACTTGTAACCCTGTGGGGCACCCACGCCAGAACAGAGTGTTCCTGAAGGACTGAACCCCAGGTAAGGGACTCGTAATGAAGCAGTTAATGAAGAACTGCAGCCTGTGGGAAGGACTCACATTGGAGAAATTTGTGGAGAGCTGTCTTCTGCTGGAGGGATCCCACACTGGAGCAGGGGAAGAGTGTGAGGAGTCCTCCCCCTGAGGAGCAGCAGAGAAAATGTGTGAACTGACCACAACACCTATTCCCTGTCCCCCTGTGCTGCTCAAAGGGAGATGTTAGAGACCATTGGGAGTGAAGTTAAGCCTGGGAAGAAGGGAGGGGTGAGGGGAAGGTGTT
The DNA here is from genome assembly GCA_020746105.1 of Trogon surrucura. NCBI lineage: Eukaryota > Metazoa > Chordata > Aves > Trogoniformes > Trogonidae > Trogon > Trogon surrucura. Next base: position 24,580,254 of record CM036622.1, on the reverse strand, counting down.
TTAAGATTGGGTTTACTTCTCATTATCCTACTCTGATCTGATTGGTAATAAATTAATTTCCCCTTGTCAAATCTGTTTTGCCTGTGACAGTAATTGGTGAGTGATCTTCCGGTCCTTGTCTTGACCCACAAGCTTTTCATTGTATTTTCTTTTACCTGTCCAGTTGAGCAGGGGAAATGATAGAGCAGCTTTGGGGGACACCTGGTGTCCAGTCAGGATGAAATCCCCACAATATTAAAATCAGTATGACCTCTACAAAAAACATTTGTGATTTATGCCATGGTAAAGATGGGTAATCTGCCCCTAATCTCTTCAGTGGAACTCCATACAAACAAATAATTGTTTATTTTCTACTATTCTGACTATCTTTTATTCACTGCCTAATTTTAAGTGACTATGACTTACAGAATATTTGGTTAATGAAAAGATAGTTTGCGTCTTCTAAAGAAAAAAAAAAGACAGCACTGTCATCCTTACTTGTCCACATTGTTCTGCTTTTGCAGGGTATCAGGACTTGATACACAGCAACTATTTTCAAATTAGATGTTTAAGAATATACTTGTTTTGACGTGCTTACTTCTGGGACTTAAAGCTATGAAAATGCTTATGGAAATGGTGCTTTACTTTCATCCATTCCACAACTTTTCATTTTAGAAGAAGCTCTTCTGCATTATATTCTTGCTGTAGAAGGGGCATGGCCGATATTTGTTGGAGTTGAAGCAGTGGTTTTAGCTGGAGCCACAGTTATAGCCAGAACTGTAGTTTTAGCTGGTACGTAAAAGACTCAAATAAGCCTGGGCAAACAGAATCAGTGGGACAATGGAGGTGTGAGATAGGTATTCCACAAGGGGAGCCTTTCCCGGAACTTTTCCTCAAGGACAGGATGCTCTTATCTTCAAAGATGGAGTGAGATATGCAGAACCAGCCTAGGCCAGCCCTGGAGTCTCTTAACAAAGATAAGGAGTTAACTGAATGGAGCTCATCAACAGGACACCTGATGAAGACTACAGTGACGAAGTAAGACGACCACCAGAGACCCTGATGACCACCAAAAGACTGTACTGTGCATGCGGGAGTGGGCAGCAACATGTTAATGAGTTCTCGGAAATTGCATGAATATGTACGTCTAAACTGTATAAAAGCTGTATGTTTGGCCTTTCTCGGGGCACACACTAGACGGAGCTATCCTCTGTGTGCCCTGCGCAGCAATAAAGAATACCTGCTTAATAGACATCAAGGCTATTAAGTTCTGATTTCAGATTTTCACGGCATCAGAGTGAAGTAATGTCTCAGTAGTCGTCATGGGTTGGATCTGGTGGGGTTCTTGGTAGTGGGGGAAGGGCTGTAGAGAATCACAAAATCACAGAATGTCAGGGATTGGAAGGGACCTCGAAAGATCATCAAGTCCAATCCCCCTGCCAGAGCAGGAACATCTAGATAATGACTTGTGAAATTTCCAGAGCCTCCCACAGGCTCATTTAAAAGTCAGATCCATCTCTGGACAAAGCCAGGCTGATCAGTGCCTCTACTATCAATGTACTTAAGAGGGGAACCTATTGAACCACCTCCTCTTTGTTTCATTATTTGTTATTATTCTGTTATTCTTTGTCCTGCCTTTGTCTTGGGAAGTTTTTCTGTTGGGAGGAGGGGAAGATGAGAGGAGAGCAAAGGAATGTGGTTGGTGAGGGAAAGGGGAGAGAAAGGCACCAGAGCAGAGCGTTTCCCCAGAGCCCTGTGGTGAGTGAGAGGACAAGGAGATAACTGCTGGCCAACCGAGGGGATCGACAGCGGTGAGAACATCCACGATGCAGCAGTATGTGGAGAACCCCATGTCAGGGGCTACAGAGACCGTGCAGGTGCAGAAGACGTGCCCGAAGCGACCCACAACTCTGTTTGGGACAAACTCATGTGGAGGGAGACAATTGTCTCCTGTGAGATAGACACCACATGACAGCAGGGGAACACTGAGAGGAGCCTTCTTCCCCAAGAAGGAAGGACTGCCATGGGCAATGAGTATTGGTCAGACAGGCTGCACCCCCTGCCCCTCCTTGCATCCTTTGAGGGGAGGAGGTAGTCAGCAAGATGGGAGGGGTGAGAGGGAGTGTGTTTAAGAGTGGGTTGTATTTGTTTATGTACTCTCACTATCCTACTTTGAGGTAATAAATGAGTCAACAAATGGCAGTAGTAAATTAAATTTATGTTTTCTCCTCAAGTCTACTCTCGCTTTTGCCTATGACCATAAGTGGTTCACGAACCCTCCCTGTCCTAATCTGAATCCTTGAGCCTTTTTAGCTGAATTTTCTCTCTCCGCATCCCTGTGGGGCTGTGGCTGTGGGGAGGAGTGAGTGAGGGGGCATGTGGTTTTTTTTGTTGCAGCCCAGGCAGCTGGCTTGAACGACAGTATTCCAGACTTAATTTTGCCACCAAATTAAAGAAATTTTAAAAATTAATGCAGTAGAAACACTTTTAAAATTTCCTCCTTCAGGTAAGTCCTTAACACTTCTCAGTAGTGGCGTGTGAAGTATTTCTTATGTACACAAACATATAACATCTTAGAATTACTTGTTTTGGCTGCTTATGAAAGTTCTAATTATGATTCTTAAGCTGCTGTAGCACAGAAGACAAGATGAGAAATTAGGCCATATAATTAATGTTCTGTATCAATCTATAGGTAAACAGCTGAAGTCAGAAACTGATTGGGAAAATAATCATTAACGCTCAGGAAAAGCCAGAAAGTCAGCCACGACTGCAGCATTAAAACTTCACTTGCCCTTTAGGAGATCTCCTACTCAGACAGAAAAACCTCATTGAGGTAGTGCTTGCTTTTGGTAAGAAAAAACAAGTAAACAAACAACACTCCCAATGGGAGGACTCCAAAACCTGTAGCTCTGAACTTCATGCTCTGTTTGTCCTTTGCTTTATAAGGCATTAACCTTTAAGTACAATAGTGACCTTAAAACACAATAGTGACCTTAAACCACTTAATCTGGATCATCAGCTGCTATTGGTTCATGAAATCCTTACCTTAAACCCTGAATCCCACATCACGTTTATTTCCTCTCCTCCCAGAGACAGAGATGAGGGGACAGCATACAACCTTTTGACTGACACTGAAAAGGAGATTTACTGTCCTCTCAATTCACACAGCTTATCTTTTGGGACGTATCTGAGATATGCTCTGTATCAATGATTTTATCCTTTCCTGTAAAGTTCCCTACTTTTGCGCTCTGTCAGTGATCTAAGGCTCATGCAGTAAGTACTCCATGTTCTGTCACTTAGGAAAATTGGATAATCTACTGATTGGAGAGCCCATTGATCCATGAACTGTGTCATAAGACTTAAGTGAGGGAAGTAGTCCTTTCTTACAGCTGTTGACTGCTTTGTCTCCTTTAACTTTCATGGAATTTTGATTGATAGTCTTTGCTCAGGTAGGCAGGAATGTGAACTCAATAAGGAGTGGAAAATTCAAAGGCAATTCAAATGGAGTCTTCAACTTGTTTGCTTCTACTGACTCGAAAAGAATGTTTTTTGTGGAAGACATGTCTTGGAAGCACAGTGAATCACACACCAGTACACTCTCTCTTCTTTGTACAGTCTCGGGTATCTTGATATTTACCATCAATAGAGCAGTATGGGAGTGTCTGAGTACACCCCCTTGACTAAAAGCTGCCCATGTAAAAATTAAAATTAAAAAAAAAAAAAATCCACTGGCACTCGTAAAATCACATTCAAACCACAAACACAGTACTGCTCAAGACCGATTCTGTTTAATATTGGAGAGATTATAAATTATTCAAAACATTTTTTTTTTGCTTTTCCCAAGTATGGTCTTCAAGTTTCTTTTTAAAATCCATTTTAAAATGGAGATTAATTCCTCTGTTTCTTGCATTTTTTAAAAAAAAATTCTTATTATGTCCTTGACATTCCAATTTTAGCTGGCATGGTATCAAGACCTTGACCATCAAAATCCTTACTAAGCAAGAGTCAGTGACTGGCTGCATAGCAATAAGTGTATTTTTGGGTACCATTGTTTTGGATTTTCAGAAACGTGAATCACTTAACAATGTAGGATGGAATGGAGGAACTTTGTGATGACATGTTGTCCCACTGCTCAATCAAATCAGGGACAATTTTTATTAGGTCTCTTAATTGTTATTAATGTGCACAACTTTTTGAAAAGCAGTATATGATCCATAATTGATCACTTTAAAACATGGACAATATATTTCCAATAATTGAATATAACTTTCAATGAAAATGTTTCTGTTTTATATGCAGTGTACAAAATTAACACACATATATGGAAACACAGGGCAGATGCAAAATCTGTGGAAGCAGATTAAACTCAAAGAGAAAGCTTTCAGTTTTATTAAAAGATGGAGAGTATGTTTAAACATATGTATACTATGGCACGAACACTGTAGACAAGATGACTTCTAATCTTAGCTCCACTATTTTGCCAACTAGAAAACCTCTACAATCCAGCTGCCAACTTGAGGAGACACAACTAATTTTAGAGCAGATTATGAGTATAGAAAAATAGGCTTATTGTGATTATGCCATAACATCAGTGAAGCTTCATGTTTTCAGTTGTTAGATAACACTTTACTCGTATAGAATACATCACATTCTATGCTTCCAGCGTCCTGAAAAACTGAGCTGTCCTACATATTTTTTTTTGTCTTCCACACAAGACCTGAGAACTCACAATCCACAAATGAAAAGGAAACTATCTTGAGAATCTCCTATCACCTTATAACCAATAGAATAAAAAAAAATAATTAAATCACATTTTTCTTGGCAAATGCAATACATGTTAAGGTTATTAAATAGAAATTTTATCTCCTTTTCCAGAAAATTTGAGACTTAAAGGATTACTTACTTTAATAGATTGTTTCATGTATTTGACAGTTTCCAGGTCTTTACTTCCTATTATCAAGAAGGCTGAGGCTGTGGAAGATGATCTCCCTCTCCCTAATTCTACCAATTCTGACACAGTGACTGACAGAAACAAAAGAAACCATAGTAGCACCACTAGAAAATGGAAATGTACGAAAGCTTGATATTTAGTATGGATTTTTTCTCATGGTCACATATATCTTTCTCATAGTAGGACCAAAAGTTATTTGAAGTCAGATTAGCTCCCCAGTAATGTTGCTGGCCAGAACAGAATCCACTATTGTCTCCCTTTTCTGTATTTTTTACCAATTTTCTTTTTTCATAATTTAAAAAAAACCCACTGCTGTAGTAAAAACTCACTGAGCTGCAAGGGGAAAAAACTCTTTTTGACATTAGTCAAGTAAGACAACTTTCAGTCAGGGAGCAGGAGAACTGAATAAAAAACTCTCAGAAGGGTCCAGAACTATTTTTGCTTACAATAGAGAAAAAATCATAAAATAAGGGGGAAAAAAAGTCTTTTGAATAACATAGTCACCAGAAACATCCCTCTAAACTTCTCAAAAAATATTCCCATTTATATATCTTCATTTTAAGAATTATGAAGAGAATTTGGATTGGAAATCAAGGTGACATTATAAATTTTTTAATTAGTTCATCCCAGTACCTCTCACTCTTCCTCAATACAAGGAAGACACTAAAGTTACATCAAAACATTATTTAATGATCAAAAGTAATGTTGATCATAATGTTCTGCTCATAGAGTACTACCATTTGCAAGAACATAAAAAGTTTCTAAGTTACATTTCTCTTCCACTACAAGACTTTCCTGTTTATATTAATTTACAAGAACAAGCAATTATCCAATTATCTTCAAATTTAAATTACCTAAATGTCCAGGTTATAATTGCATTCATTAGTTACCGAAATTGCACCTGCAAATGCTATATCACAAATATGGCTATGAAACATTTATGTTGTTTTTCTGTAATGGATATTTAATAATTTAATTTCATTATTAATACTTCCTAGTATGTTGTAAGCAGCTTTGTAAAAATACTCATTGCTAGAGGGAGTGATTTTATTTGTGAAGGGAAAAAAACAAGGCAAACATCATTAGAGCTTTTTCCCTTCTCTTTAGTCTATGACAAAGGCAATAGTATGGCAATGCTATTACCAAAAATACTTGATTTTTGTCAATGGGTTGCTACAGTTCCATGTAGCAACTGTATGAATAGTACGAACCACTGTCAGTAACTACCTTAAAAATAAATTTTGTGGTGATTTTTAACATTTGTTCTCAGCATAGTATGTGTCTTTTACTCTTTCTTATGAAAATCTAGCTACTTCACTTCGACAAAAAGTATCTAGAGTTTGAAACCCATATTACTACATTACTATTACTCTTCTTCTGGGAGACTTTAGTTAGGAAAAGAAACTGGATTAAAAAAAAAACAAAACACATTGTTACATTAAACATAAGTTAATAGATAGGCCCATGCAGCATGTATAAAAATTTCTTCAAACTATAAAACTACTGAATCAGTTTTAGGGGTTGGGTTTTTGGTTTGGGTTTTTTTGGTGCAAAACTCACCATACTATTTCTGACTTCCTTCCCTGCTTCTGGTTGCCACCACATCTGGCTACCACCACAGAGAAACAATTACCGTCTTAGCAACAAAAACAATAAACAGACAACTACTGAAAAAGAATTGACAAACTCTTTGCTGTTAAAGACGCATGGTATTTTCCAAAAGCTTTTCATTATAATGTGGTGAATGTACACGCAATTGAACTGCTATGAAGATTGACACCAAGGACTTACTTAATTACACAGTGATCTGATGTATCTTGAATGTCTACTTTCCAAAGCCTGCATGGACATTTAAAGACTATATTTTTCTTATACCCAGTGTTTTAAGATGAACTGACTGTCTGCTACAATTATCTAAAGTCCCTAACTGTACAGATCACACATCAGAGAAGGCCCAGATTGAACTCGGCCCTAGCTGATTGACTGTTTTCATCTCTACTGAGGAAACAGGAATGGGATTGTACACTGGTTGTTGCAATTAAACTGCCTCCACTGTCATAATAACTTCTAGCAAGAGCATTTCATCTCAGTCATTCCAGAGTCTTTAGAGACTGCAGAGGGTCAAGGAAAACATGTCTGTACTCAAGCAGGTTTTCAAATGTGTTTGAAATCATGGCTGTTTAATCTCCATCGCCAGCGTGCTCACTGTATTGTTACTTCAAACCTCTTGAGTTGTTTTATTTCCCCACTGCATCGAAAATTCCACCTCCTCATAAAACTAAGTACCATTCACAGAAATAATAATAATAAAAAAATCATTCCAAGGTGTTATCCCTAGTTTAGTGTTCCCAAATTAAGAGAATGGATAGGCAAAGATGTGGTACTGGGTGTCTGGTAAGAAAACATTTTCCAGAAGATGAGGATATTTGCAAATATTGAAATGCTAGAGCTTCACTCTTAGCCCTCTTCATGGGATGGGGTTTCTCCTGATTTATTCACATGTAACTAGAAGGTAGACAATGTATTGTAGAACCTGACCTAGCCTTCCTTAAGTCTCTAGCTATCACACATTACAACAGTAGCAAGAAAAATGTGCAAGAAAAATTCATCTCTACTAATAAATTCAAGCATTTCCCAGGAACATTTCTTGGTACCACACCATGATCACAGAATCACAGAATGTTAGGGGTTGAAAGGGACCTTGAAAGATCATCTAATCCAACCCCCCTGTCACACAAGAACACATCCAGGTGGGTTTTGAATGTCTCCAGAGAAGGAGACTCCACAGACTCTCTGGGCAGTCTGTTCCAGGGCTCTGTCACCCTCACAGTGAAAAAGTTTTTCCTAATGTTTTTGTGGAACCTCCTATGCTCCAGTTTGCATCCGTTGCCCCTTGTCCTGTCATTGGACATCACTGAGAAGAGCCTGGCTCTGTCCTCCTGATACTCACCCTTTACATGTTTATAAACATTAATGAGGTCACCCCTCAGCCTCCTCTTCTCCAAGCTAAAGAGACCAAGCTCCTTCAGCCTTTCCTCCTAAGGGAGATGTTCCACTCCCTTAATCATCTTCGTGGCTCTGTGCTGGACTCTCTCAAGCAGTTCCCTCTCTCTCTTGAGCTGAGGGGCCCAGAACTGGACACAATATTCCAGATGTGGCCTCACCAGGGCAGAGTAGAGGTGGGAAAGAACCTCTCTTGAGCTATTAGCCACAGCCCTTCTAATACAGCCCAGGTTGGCATTGGCCTTGTTGGCCACGAGGGCACATTGCTGGCTCATGGCCATCCACCAGGACCCTCAGGTCCCCTTCCCCTATGCTGCTCTCCAACATGTCAGTTCCCAACCTGTACTGACACTTGGAGTTATTTCCTCCCAGATGCAAGACTCTACACTTGCAGGCCTTCACCTAGACTCTGCCCCATTGACCACAACTCTCAGACTTCTTTCCTTCAACCAATTCACAATGACCATATAGACCATTTCAGCCAGCACTTGAACCAAACAATTTCTAACACACTTTGGCAGCTGAAACAGTCCAGATGCCATTAGGAATAAGCTGTTTACAAATAGCCTTCCTGATTTGAAGGCTAAGACAGTTTACTAGTAAAGATGAGGACTGTTTCACGTCAGAAGGCATCAGTGCCAGGCAATCTGTCTAGGTGTTTGATATATCAGTGAAGGCGCACCCTTAGAGGACTTGATTCTTTGGGCTGCTTTTGGAATGCAATAGTAAGCAATCTGGCTTCTGTGTGCTTCTTTTCAGTAGTATAAACTACAGAAATCCTGTGATGCTAAAAGAACCATCTAAAATATCTAAAATATCTAAAAGAACCATCTAAAAAAATCAGTCGCAGCAAACTTTTCACCATTAGATTTTTAATAAAGTAATTGGCACATAGCATATCTGCAGACATGCCTACTCTAAGCGTAGTCCGCTTCCTGTAAACTCGATGGTCTAAAATGTGCAAGCACATCACCAAGCATCATGAAATAACATCTCTGATTAAGCTGATAAATTCATACAGCACGATGCATTGCTGTGCAGAAGCTAGGTCTTGTGCCAAATTAAGAAGACATTTGCACTTGCTATGGAGTTGTGCTGTTTGGCCTGATTCCTCAATGGGGCTGTACTGGTCTGGCCACAGTGGTGTAGCAGTGAGGCCATATATCCCTAATATTAAAAGTGAGTTGTACCTCCTCATATTAGTATGGCATGAAAAACAATGGGACACTACAGCTCAGGTCACGAGTTCAGCACTTCCAGGGAGGAACAGGAGAATAGTGTGAAAAGGTGATGGTACTCACCCTCAGTAAGGCACATGGTTTATGCTACTGCAGTGCTCCTGTTCTGGAGCTAGATTTTTTTACTCATTAAAAGACTTTCTTCACCATACTGAGCTGAGAAGTCTAGTCAACTTCTACATCTTTTCCTTGCTGTACTAAGGTTAACCAGAAATCAGTAAGAAATAGAAAACTATCAGTAGCAAGCCCTGGGGTAAGAAGCCCCCACTCCCTGCACACTCACCCGCAAAACAAAACAAAAACCCAAACCAAAACAAACAAAAACCCAAACTCCACAAAACTTCAAAGGGGATGGGAATGGCTCAGAACGAAATACATTGCTGGTTTGCTCTATCCAGTCTGGAACTGTTTATTCTTCTCAGAACAAAAGGGCAATGAAACCCTTCACAGAGTCATTAACAATTTCCAGGAGGCTTGCTAGAATCGAATTAAAGAAACCAAGGAACCAAAGAGAGATGACCATCTTTCCCAGTTAGAACTGGTTTGTAAAAGGAATAAATCTTAGTGCAAGTAAGTTTATGACTGTGTTTTACTGTAATAACTATACATGCTTATGCCTAAGAAAGACCTTGAAACTCCTAGGAAATGTAATGTCAAAGATGGATAAATCTGAACTTGCATTTCACTGAATTATGAAGTGTCTCCATCACCCGCTGGCATGTGATGTTCTGTCAATGTAACAGGCCTCAAAGTGTCAAAAGAGGATAACACATTTTTGGCTATAAGACTGATTTCATATCCAAGTGTGATAAGAACCTCAAAACATAAGGATTTCTTGCTGAGGATGAAAAAGAGGTGGTCCTTAGGAAATGTTAGGAGAAGACATAAAAAATATGATTCTCTTGTCTGCAAAAAACAAATTTCTGTCTGAGTAACATGAGATGCCCGCTGAAACATGAGAGTGGTTGCATCATGGATCACTCCCGAGCATTCTCTTCCAGATCTGTGTGCAACCAACCAGTGGGAACTGAGTGCTTGCTCTCTCTTCCTCACTTTCCCAAAGTAGCTGCATACTACCATGGTCTTTATTAAAGATGATGCAATTTTAAATTTACAGAAGATTCAAGTGTAGACTGAGTATTTTGAAAACTAAAAGAATTCTCATTTCACACAAGATAAGTCACCTGACACAGGAGTGCTCACACTGATTAAGAGACTGCAGTTACTACTAAGATGTGATGAAACTAAAAGTTTATCTCCAAGAAGAGACTGAATACAGAACAGAGTTCAAAACTGAAACATTCCTGATGTGCAGAACTTTTCACCATGAGAACAAAGACGACCAAAACTCAGCTATATATGCACTGACAGTATGCATACGCATGTCCTAAAGATGTTACTAAGGTCAATTCATAAAGATGTTTAGCATTTGAAAATATTACAGTGGCTAATAATCTTCCTGAAATTTGAAAGAGGGCTGTCTTCTCTATTCAGTGAAGTTTTACAAAGAAACAGGTATATTTTGGTCCAAACTGAGACAGCAGCCACAGGTACAGGCAGTTCATCTTACTCCATGCAACAAAAAAAAGCCCACCCAAAATCCCCTTGAAATGGTCATAGATAGTTCTATGAAAACATTAGCTTACTAGTGGTCACAAAAAAAGCAACCGAGTAACAATTCAGTTATTGGGAAAGAATCAGACAAGACAGAAAATTTTGTTTTCAGTACATAAATAAATAGGGCACTCATATCCGTAACATCAGTATTATCCAGAACCTGACCCTGTGCTCACATCTCAAAAGCAGATGGCAGAACCGCAAAAGCATTGCACAGGGACAGGATCATTAAAAGCAGGGAACAATTTCCTGGAGGTAAATGCCTACATAGTCTAGGGTTCTTCAGCCTGAAAATTAAATAAGAGTAGATAAAATGAAGGTATACAAAAGTACTGAGTGGTGAAAAGGGTTAATTAAGTGTCATTAATTTATTACAATAACATCCTGCCTCTTATACAAAGCTAACATCTTAGGTAGCAGATTCAATGCACACACTACAAAGACTAATTTTCCTATACAGAAAAACATTAAATCAAGCAGTTTAGAGCCCTAAGTTGTCCTGGATTGCAGCCACTGTGATAGATTCAAAAACCGCTTATTACAAATTGACAGAAGAAAAATCCATCATGGACCATTAAGCCCAGAAACATAATTTGTGGCTCAACATGTGACTCTGCTCCAAATTGCTTAAAAACAGGATTAAAAATCTCTCTATGACATCCCAGATCTTGAAACCATCAAGCTATTCAAAGCCTCCATATCAAAATACTGAAAAATTCCTAATCTGACTTTTCATGTCCATGTCAGCTGAAACATCTATTCATCTCTTTTACGTCCTCTAAAACATTTCACTCAAAAGTCAAAGGCTGGAGAGTTTCCGAAATGAATGAAGTTCCAGAGGCAGTTACAAGGTCTTGCTTCAATGTCTGTTATTTACACTGAATCAAGAATGTCAAGAGGACTTTAGAGAAACCTCCTGCAAGTGCTAATGGTTGGGAGAGAGTCCTGTAATACAAGAGATCTCATCGTCAGTTCAGGACCCAAACTGGGCATACAAAGAGAAGTAGCATGAAATACAATTTCATAGCTGTAACCAAGTAGAAGTTATTTCAGTTGTTTTCCTCTTATTTACTGAGGATAAAACAAAACAACCAAACAAAAAAAAAGCTTTTGTGAGATGCCTACTTTCAATACAGCTGGGAAATCTAGGTAAAGAAACTCCTTTTCCATCCTCTTTCTTGGAACACATTCTGCAGGCTGCCTCAGCTTAGGTATTGGGTTCATACTTGTCTTGCTTTATGTCTAAATTTGGTTCATAAAAGCTCTTCGGAAACTCAGCCTTTGGAAATAACAAACTGCAAGGGTAATTTTCTTAAATGAAGCCATTCATTTTAGAATAAATACAGAGATTGTGACTGCAATAACTATTATTTATGATCATTTCTTTGTTTTCCTGTACTGCCATATTCAAGCAAAAAGGTAAAACACTGTTAGTGTTCCACTTCACAAGCACTAATACTCAAGCTGCATTGTCTCCCCCCCTCATCTTTATTTTTTCCACTTTAGATGTATGAGGAATACAGGACTTTTCTTGACTGGCGAACAAGAGTGGCAAAGACTAAGTGAGGTTTAGTGTAAAATTACTTTGACAGCATCAGCCTTGTCTCTAGTGTGCAAGTCTTTGCTATAATGACATCAGCATAGCATGACTCCACTTATTTAGCAATGACTAAGGATGACCCATGTCAGGGCAATGAATTATCTTGCTCCTATAAATTTTGTGGGTATTTTAAGATGTCTTCATTCTCTTGGGAAGATAACCTGGCAAAGGTTATAGCATGGCTGCTGCTGCAGTCTATTACATTTGATCGGAAACGCCAGAATTCCAGCAAGCCCCACACAGGAAGAAACCCAGGGTGAAATTCTGACTCAAATCAAATCAGTGGCAATATTCCCATTGATCGCTTTGGTGCTAGGATCAAGTCAGCATCTGGTTGAGGTTTGCTGGCATCTGTAGAATGGTCTCACTAGAGCCCTTAGTAGAACTCTGTCCAATGTCCTAAAATACATCACTATGATCTGCAGCTCACTTTGTAAGGCAGATTTTAAGAACTGTAAATGTTAATAAAATGATGAAAACCTTCTTTTTCTAGGAGATTGATCCTATAGCAAGACAGTAAATGGGAACATTTGCTTTGGGGTTGTGTTTAGCTTTTGTGTAAGTAAATTTAAAACCTCTAGGAGTGTCATCTTGATACATTTTAGAATTTTAGGGACCTGTGATATAGCTAGCCTGTAATACTTTCTATTTTAGAAATAAAATCCTATAACAACAGTGGACATACAATGATAGAAGTTGTCAGTTTTAAGTATGAACTCATTGCCCCAAATACCAAGACAAAGTACTTTTGATGGAGCTTGAGAGGAACTGATACTGCAGGAAAGATATATCTCGGATCCAAACAAAAAGTTGTTTAAAAAAGAACATCAAAACTCCTTTTTTCTTAGTCAAAGTTAAAATAAGGACATTAAATTTAGTGCACAAGCTAACCCATACACAGTGAGAAAGTGCTTGATGGGATGTATTTCCCATGTCCAACAGACAGTTCACGAATGATGAATATGTGAAAGACTCTGGATTCTGTCACTGAGCTTTCTCACATGAGCAGAAAAAAGAATTAATGAAGCCCCAAGATGGCGCTGGTCAGGGTCAAAAATCCACCTGACCTTTAAGAATTGCGTATTTCACCGATATTTGATTGGCATGTTCTAGGTTACTTTTCTTACAGGCTTTGTTTCACAAACTAAACTTGGCTGCACTTCTTCAAAACTTGTGAATCTAAGCTGCTCCTAACCTTATACTTAAAAGAAATGGACTGGAAAAAGACTAACAAATAGAAAAAAAAAATCTGCGTACTTTGTCATTTCTGTTAATGCACAAGCCTTAATTCTGTTTTTATGCTGAACAATTAAATAGTCAAAAACTCCCCTTATGCAAATATATATGATTTCTGTCAAAAATTCCCCTTACGCAAATATATATGTAGTGCTTGACTTACTTGACTAAAATCAATGGTTATTCATAGTCAGCCAATAGATGCTGAAGCACTGATAGATATTTTCTTGACACTATGCAGCATCACTAATGTGGCAGACATCTAATCTCTTTCTGTAACATTCCAGATGAATATTTGATCAGTCATTAGTCTTGCTAAAATCCAAGTTAATCCATTATATCTCACAGAGAATTGTACTACACTGTTACAAGAATTGGAAGAAAGAAAGTGAAAGAAAAGACAGGTAGACTGGAAAGAACACAAGGAAGTGATCCGAGCAGCCAGGGATCAGGTTAGGAAAGCTAAAGCCCAGATAGAATTAAATCTAGCCAGGGACATCAGCGTTAACAAGAAAAACTTCTATAGGCACGTCAATGATAAAAGAAAAGCTAGGGAAGATGAGATCCCCCTCTGGAAGGTAACAGGAGAGCTGGTCGTGAAGAATATGGAGAAGGTGGAGGTTCTCAGTGACTTCTTTGCCTCAGTCCTCACCAACAAACGGTTTAGCTGCACTGTTCAAGTTGTAGAAGCCAAAGGTGGGGGCTAGGAGAAGGAAAACCCACCCACTTTAAGTGGAGATCAGGTTCGAGGCCATTTAAAGAACCTGAAGGTGCACAAGTCCATGGAATCTGATGAAATCCATCCACGGGTCCTGAAGGAACTGGCAGATGAAGTTGCTAGGCCACTTTTCATCATATTTGAGAGGTCATGGCAGTCTGGTGAAGTACCTACTGACTGGAAAAGGGGAAACACCACCCCCATTTTCAAAAAGGGAAAAAAGGAAGACCCAGTCAACTACAGGCCAGTCAGTCTCACCTCTGTACCTGGCAAGATCATGGAGCAGATCCATCATTGCACATGGCTCATGGCACATGGAAAATGTGGAGGTGATTGGTGGCAACAACATGGCTTCACCAAGGGAAAATCCTGCCTGATAAATCTGGCGGCGACATGGACAGCAGCAATGGGTGCACCCTCAACAAGTTTGCCAATGACACCAAGCTGTGTGGTGCGATTGACACGAGGGAACGGATGCCATTCAGAGGGACCCTGACAGGCTTGAGAGGGGGGCCCAAGCCAACCTCATGAAGTTTAATAAGGCCAAGTGTAAGGTCCTGCTTCTGGGTTGAGGCAATCCCAAGCACAGATACAGGCCGGGCAATGAGTGGATTGAGAACAGTCCTGGGGAGAAGGATTAGGGCGTGTCGGCAGATGAGAAGATCAACATAAGCCAAGAGTGTGCGCTTGCAGCCCAGAAAGCCAACCATATCTTTACCCTGAGGGCAGTGAGGCACTGGAACAGGTTGCCCAGGAAGGTTGTGGATGCTCCATCCCTGAAAATGTTTAAAGCCAGGCTGGACGGAGCATTGAGAACCCTGATCTAGTGGGAGGTGTCTCTGCCATGGCAGGGAGGTTGGAAACAGATGACCTTTGAGGTCCCTTCGAACCCAAATCATTCCATGATTCTATCAGAGGTGGTGGGAAAATCTCCACTGGCTTTGCATTCTGAAAAAAACAGTCCATCTAGGGCTGGAAGTTCAGCTTGAGCCTAAAAGACTCAATTTAATGTCAGCTTTGAGGGAAAAAAAAAGTAAAATAAAAGAGTAGAGAAAAAACCTATGGCTATGGTACTACTGAGAAGTGGTAGATTAAACCTGTCTGGCTGCAAGATGCCCACCAAGCCACTTTGTCACTCTCCCCACCTCAACAGGGCACGAGGAGAAAATATGGACGTCATTCACCAATTGCTTTTATAGTCAAAACAGATTTTGTGAAATGAGCTTAATTTAACGTCAATTAATAAAAAAGTGGGATAGTGAGAAATAAAAACAAAACTACAAGCAACTTCTCACCCCTCCCTTTTTCTTCCAAGGCTCAACTTCACTCTTGATTCTTCTACCTCCTCCTCTCGTGAGCAGTGCAGGAGGATGGGGAACAGGGGCTGTGGTCAGCAGAGAGCACAGAGGTGCTACACCACTGATGGGCTCAGCTTTGGCCACAGGCAGATACATCTTGGAGCCAGCTGGAACTGGCTGTGTCCAACACAAGGTCAGCTCCTAGTGTCTTCTCACAGAAGCCTCCCTGCAGCCCTCCCCCACCACTACTAAAACCTTCCTACACAAACCCAGTAGAGTAACTTGTGTAATTTGAATACAAGTATCAAACCAAACAGCAACACTTCTGATTTGATTTTCTCACCACCAACATTTTGGAAAGTGCCCTTGTGGCAGTCTGCAATTTGCATTTCTTTGTCTATTACACTGTTTTTACAGATTTTATCCACCACCCCACCATGTTTACCTCAGGGTCTTAGGATACCACCACCCTTTCAGACAGACTTACGTCCTCATTTAAGTAAAAATTTAATTGAACTCATTTGTTTAGATTCTCATTTTACATTCTTGTGTTAACTCTCACAAGAGCAGTTCCTCCAGAATTTTACTACACACTGTGAAGAAAGGTGGAAATGGAGGTAGCAGATTTCCTTGGCTCCTCTTGATCTGCAAGCTTACCATATATTTATGAGATTGTGGCTTAAAATTTCACACTTTTTACGTAGATTTTAGATTCCATATTCTGTCAAATATTTACTATTAATTGAAATATTTTAACAAATAAGGCGGCATTTTCAATTTTCTTCAGCCATGCTGTATTAATACTTACAGCTGACCTATTCATTTTCATGATGCATAAGATGCACTAATGATATTTTCTGTGAATTTTTACTTTAATTCTGCACTGTGTATTTAATTCAAAGCACAGATATGTCATATTCAACTACACTCAAAGAGGATTATCCAAGTATCTGACTGGCTGAGACTTGAGCTGCATGTTCAGACTTCAGCTTTGCTTTATTCTGGCACATGTTTTCAACATGCTTTGTGTAAGGCATATCAGCTTGAAAACTGTTCTCTTTCTATCCACAGTGATTTTATACTAGCTGCCTCTAAGGAATCCACTGTTATTCTACCCCCCCCAAAATAAAATAAAAAAAAAATTAATTCCACCATAATGTAGTAGAAGATTAGAGATGTACTTGAAGATTCCTAAATACCTGAAGGGAGAGTGTAAAGAAGAGAGAGCCAGGTTCTCAGTGACAGGACCAGAGGCCATGGGTGTCAACTGAAACACAGGGGGCTCCCTCGGAACATCAGGAAAACCTTTGTACTGTGAGGGTGACCAAGGACTGCCACAGCTTGTCAAAAGCCATCTGGGCATGGTCCTGGGAACCAGTTTTAGGTGGCCCTGTTTGAGCAGATGGTTGTACTAGCCGACTTCCAGAGATCCCTTCCAAACTCAGCCCTTCGGTGATTCTCTCCTATCATACATGGTAGAAATGTACACATCAATGTAAGTGGCTGTTGCCTAAACAGATTTGTGATTATGCTTTAATTAACTGAATTAATTATGGCCTTTGGCTTTTTCATTTATTTTTTGCTTGGTAATTTCCCTCTTCGTATTATCACTTCTGTATTCTTACAGTGTTAGCAAGATTATATTCAAATCTTACAGCATTGTGTGTATGCATGCCCATTTAAAATAAACTGATAAAAATACTATGTTGTTGATAGATAATATCTCTCACACAGAGCAATACACTTCTGGAATCTTAATACTATTTCCTTTTTTGCTTTGGCTGTATACAACTCACAACAGGAAGTTCACAATATTCCACTTTTCCAGGATCTTTTTGTGGTTAAAAGAGCCTGGAAGACAAATGATATAATAAAATCAGGTCTGCTAGTATGTTGGATACTTCAGAGGCTAGCCGACTACCAAACGATTTTCAATCTCTTGCTAAATAAAATGATTATGAATTGAAAGTATAGTCTGTGTGTCATTTGCATCTAGTCCTTTAAGAGCCTGAACTAGCACCATTCAAACGGAGCCTTAATAAGGGTTTTTATCAAAGAGAGCCCTGTAGGCTACCATTGCCTAGGAAGGTTGGTGGATATGCAGCAGTGTAAAAAGGGAGTTGAAAGGAGCCCAAAGGCCTTTGTAGGATGCTGGGCCCAAGCTGCCTTTCCATTTATGCCAAGAAAAATCAGGTGGAGGAAAGACTATATACACAGAGTAGCTTTTAATAAAGTTGCTCTCCCAGCTGGGGGCAAAGTACAATGCAAGAAGAAAGACCAAGGAGCTTCTGACAATGTGGAATCTCTCCTATGATCTCAAGAAAAAATGTGAAGTGAAGCAGTCTCTAAAATTTGGGTAGAGCTCTCAACGTCTTAAAGGGAACAAACTCAGAATATAGTGATTGATAAACTCACGTATATATATTCACAATTTCCTCTTTGGATACATGTACTTAAAATTAAATGAAAAAAAAACCAAAAACCAAACAAACTTCTTTGCCTATTTAGTAGTTTCTCTAGTTAAACAACAACTTGATGTGAAAGTCTATATGTTTTGTCTAAGGAGATCTGAATATACACAAGAAAACTGTCTAATATGTAATCTGTTTTGAATGAAAAGTATCAAATTTTGCAAACAAATAAACAGAATGCCATAAAAATGGACAACAATGGATATAAGATCCCAAGAGTTCATGCTAGACCCATTGCACAGGATTACAAAGTGAGTAAAGGGAGGTAGTGCATTTGCAAACGAAAAACATGTAGTGCCATTAGTGGATTGTAGTGCAGTAATATAAATGAAAATGGAATTACGCAGCCAAAAATTAAAAGTATATGTTAAAAACATAGAAACTGAAGAATTTCAGTTTGAGCACAGACAGTGGAAGCAAAAAAGGATGGGGGTGCCTCAACTAAAGCATGGGAAGCAGGAACAGGGAAGATGAGGTGTCTTAATTAGGACATGAACATGTCTTTCAAAACACACAGATCTCCTGTTCACCATGACTCTTCACTTTCCTGTTGATATAGTGTGAAAGAAATCCTGCAGGCTATCTTTTAATGCATACTTTGGACAGAAGCAGTCAATTGTGAAGATGCTGTGCATTATTTCCTTCAGCAATGCACAGAATATTTTAGGTTTACTCCGTTGACGTAAACACTAGTGTTGATATCGAAAGCAAGAAAGCACGAAGCTAAAGCTAAATAAGCATAAATATGGCTGCATAACTAACAAGGAAGATGTCATGGGATTAGTACTTAGCACATGTATTCTGGTGCAGAAATATTACTGAAACAGACGGCTTAAAATGATTTTCTGACCTATGCAACAGCAGTATAAAAGACATTGAACGCAAGTTTTCCTAGAATGCCTGAATCTGAGACTACACTTAGTCATGACTGTTTTCTTCATTAAAACTTTGTACTTTTCAGAACGGGGTGCACCTGATGATCTTGAAGGTCTTTCCCAACCACGATGATTCTATGATTCATTAAGTAGCAAGTAATAAGTCTAATAAGTATTTTCCATGGACTCACTGTTTTGTGTACCTTACACAATCATTGTACACAACTGCCTGCTTTTCTGTTTTCATATTCTCTCTGTGCTGCCATTACACTCTTTCTTACTTCACCGCTTCACAGCTTTGTTTATTTGTCCATGTAATGTTATTTTTTAATTCCCTTAAAGAATATTGCCTTTAAAATATCTTATCATTTTCATTTTCTAGAGTTAGGAACACTAGTGCCATCCAGAACAAAATGGTGAATTCCTTGTCTTCGAGTAACTAGTTAAAAGAAATAATTTTTCAAAATAAAAAAATCTAAGAAGTAATATTAAGCTGGCTTATTTTCAAATTACTGCTTTTGGGACTCTTTTTGTTGATATTCCCCTATCAGTATCTAAGACTTGTACTTAACTGTTATAATTCGACATTAATAATAATACTGTATTACAACTACTCTGCCTTTGGCTTATTCACAAACTATGTTAGTTGGCTAAATTATTCATAACAAGTAACTTATTACGAATATATTGCTTTTTGTGGTTCTAAAATTGTGCAGTTGATCTTTGCAAATACATTTTTTACCTTAAAAATTCACCTTAAAAATTACCTTAAAAATTCATTTCAGAGGAAAAAAGAGGGGGCTTGTGAGTGAATTTTTTTCCACAAGTCTACTACTCAAAGTATTATACAATATCATAATACACAACATAATGTTGAACATTTCTCCCTGATTAAGGTGCATACCTTCTGAACACAAACCTAACAAACACTGCTAGTGTTGGGGAGAACATTTCTCAGTAATACTTATTCTTATGGAACTTTTCGATACAAGCAGATATTCATTTAATGAATATTTCTTTGAGGACTTGTGGACAAGAAAATCTATGGATCTGAACACATCTATGAATCACTGGAATGAATTAATCATTTCTATACACTACATCTATAATTTTTTAAAAAATTATTTTCTTACTGGATATAAGAATTATAATAAAGGAATAATTGCTACATCCAGCTCTGGAGCCCCCAACACAAGAAGGACATGGACCTATTGGAGCAGGCCCAGAGGAGGGACACAAAGATGATCAGAGGGCTGGAGCACCTCCCCTGTGAGGACAGGCTGAGAGAGTTCGGGCTGCTCAGCCTGGAGAAGAGAAGGCTCTGGAGAGACCTTATAGCAGCCTTCCAGTACTTACAGGGAACCTGTAAGTAAGATCACAAAAATCACAGAATGTTAGGGGTTGGAAAAGACCTGGAAAGCTCATCTAGTCCAAACCCCTGCCAGAACAGGATCACCTACAGTAGGTCCCACAGACACATGTCCAGGTGTTTTTTTAATGTTTCCAGAGAAGGAGACTCCACAGACTCTCTGGGCAGCCTGTTCCACTGCTCTGTCACCCTCACAGTGAAAAAGTTTTTCCTAATGTTTTTGTGGAATCTCCTATGCTCCAGCTTGTACCCATTGCCCCTTGTCCTGTCATTGGACATCACTGAGAAGAACCTGGCTCTGTCCTCCTGATACTCACTCTTGACATGTTTATGAACATTACTGAGATCACCCCTCAGCCTCCTCTTCTCCAAGCTAAAGAGACCCAGCTCCTTCAGTCTTTCCTCCTAAGGGAGATGTTCCACTCCCTTAATCATCTTTGTGGCTCTGCGCTGGACTCTCTCAAGCAGCTCCCTGTCCTTCTTGAACTGAGGGGCCCAGAACTGGACACAATATTCCAGATGTGGTCTCACCAGGGCAGAGTAGAGCGGGTAATCTTTTTAGCAGGGCCTGTTGCAAAAGGACAAGGGGTAATGGTTTTAAACTAAAAGAGGGTAGATTTAGACTGTATATAAGGAAGAAGTTCTTTACAATGAAGGTGGTGAAACACCAGAGCCGGTTGCCCAGAGAGGTGTTGGAGGCTCCATCCCTGGAGACATTCAAGATCAGGCTTGATGGAGCTCTGGGGAACCTGATCTGGTTAAAGATGTCCCTGCTCACTGCAGGGAGGCTGGACTAGACAAGCTCTAAAGTCATCATAGAATCATAGAATGGCCTGGGCTGGAAGGGACCTTAGAGCTCATTTTAATCCAACCTCCCTGTTGTGGGCAGGGACGCCACCTCTCGACTAGGTCAGGCAACATGTGAGAACTGAACGGGAATCGAACCCGCAACCTTTGGTGTTTCAAGCACCACGCTCAACCCACTGAGCTAAACCAGCCCTCAAGTCCCTTCCAACCCAAAACATTCTATGATTCATTCTATGAATAATCATCCCCCACTTCCTGCTCTAAATCTCTCCACATTTACTTACTCTTACAGAATGCCAGTCTTAGGTAGTTGATGTTGCTATTATTTATTAATGTAACAAATTTATTATTTATTAATGTAAGATCACTGTCACATGTGCTGACACATAGGAGAAGAGTTTCTATGTTTACACATAGAAATATACTTCCTGACATAAACTCTCAAATTTTAAATAGCATGGTTAAAAGGTGGTATTTTCACAAGTAACTTCTACATAGCAGGAGGTATCCAATAAATTAAATGGCTTCTCGTGAAATCTATGACAGAACTACAATTAATTTGACTTGCCATCTGTATGAGAAAAACTGGTTAATGAAAATGCTTCAGACACACTTCTCTGTATTTTGGTGCAGTAGGAATGCTATTTAAAAAATTATATCACGGCAATGTAAAATCTAACTACTGAAAAAACACAGATATAATTCCATATTACTCCATTATTTGAGTTCTCCAAACTTTTCTTACAGCTGCCACAATGTATTTTACTATTTATCAGATAAGACCACAATGCATAGTCTTGACTCAAAGCACTTTTGAGAAACACTGAAAAACCACCATGAAGGTGGCAGGAAAATATTAAGCAAAATATCTAAATAACAGAAGGCTAAGGTTATGGTCACAGGTCTGCTTACCTGTATACTTCGTACTGAGGTATATTTCTCAGGGATCTCTTCTCACTTTTGAAATTTTATTAAAAATACTTCAATTTGAGATTATCTATGTCTAGTACAGTCTTTCCTGAAGAACTGTGGGAAGAAATTCGTGGTATTATTCTAAGCAGCAGCAAGTGTTCTCCTCCAAAATATACCTCCCATCCTTAACTTAATGGCACCAGATTTACAAGGAAAGGAAGAGTCTTTCCTCTTTTACTACTATCAAACATTTAAGCTGTCATACAACAAGCCAATCTATTCACTGAGAACTCAGAGTGAATATTTCCACTGTCTGAAGCATAAGCTTACACATGGACAACTCAAAGTGCTATTTTTCTTCAACTAGCGATCTTATGCCAATACGAAGCACCTGCTTTCCTAGCAAAAGACCTAACCCTGTTCTCAGTAGGATAAATTCAATGGGAACTGCACCTGTGTCACGGGAGCCAGAAAGGAGCTCATGGGAGCCAGAACCAAGCTCAGACTGCTATAGAAGAGGGTAATGTATCTGCTTGCTATTGTACCATACACATTTTGTTTATATAGGATGACAGGGCTACATTAAAATCAGGTATAGCAATTCACCATAAGGATAATAACCTATCCATTTATAATCTGCTTTCTTCAATCTTGAAACGCAGACTCCTTTCGCAGCATGTACATATTTAGCTCACTTGGTTGAGCATGGTACTGAAATGCCAAAGGTCTCGGGTTCGATTCCCGTTCGGTTCTCATGTGTTGCCTGATCTAGTTGAGAGGCGTCCCTGCCCATGACAGGGAGGTTGGATTAAAATGATCTCTAAGGTCCCTTCCAGCCTAGGCCATTCTATGATTCTATGATACCTATACTAAATACAAACATACACAGTCCCTCCCTGATGTCAACAGTGCTTCAACTAAAGTAAGACAAATAGACTCATTTCATCTGTGACAGCACTGCTGGACTAATAAGTAAACACTTCAGTAAGGCAAAGTCAGCATACGTTAATCACATACAACATCTCGTTTCCCTTTTCTTTTAAAATCAATTAACATGCTTTAATGTTTCACTATATTCAAAGAGAATAAAATTATACTTTATTTTAATGGTGGATTATTTTTTTTTCTTTAAGTAAGTGCTGTCCTTAGACCAGTCTCTCATATGTAATTTGTTTCTGAGAAATGAATTTTATTGTCACTACAGGTTTATTCACATAACCTCGTGGCACGACATCATAAATAGAATTTGTCACTCCTGAGGTTGCTTCTCGCAGCAGTTGTCTTTAATGTCATTTACTGTAGTGGCTCAAGGTCTTAATGAATAATTAATGTTTAGCAATCCACTGCAGTGTTGCAAGATAACCACTTTTCGGCCTTTGATTTCAAATAAGTCTTGACACTTTCGTTTAATGTTGAAAATACAAGCAACTTTACACCTCCAAACTTGTAAAAGCATCTCCAGTATGAATACAATAAAGGAAGTACTTGCTATTATACAGAAGCATCAGTCTGAGCAACTATTCGCTAACCTGTCCGTAATCTAAATGAGGAGAGAAAGAGTGTTATGTTTTCTAAGTTCTGCAGAGAAAACAAAACTTATCTATCTGAATAAACCGAAAGTTAGGGAAATATGACTTGCTCTCCTGCAAAAGACATTAATTAATTACAAACAATCAATATTACCTGAAAAAGCTGTGTTTTATTTGGGTTACAGTGGAATCCATTCTAATGAAGCTTAAGTCAAAATTAGTAAATATTCAGCTCCAAATACACTTTAGTCATTAGGACCCTCTCTCTGGAATATATTGCAGGCCTCTCAGGCTGCTGGTACCATTATTTATTATTTGTATTATGTAGTGCTTAAAATTTCCAGTAAAGGATCCCCATTGTGCTATGTAATTATTGTAACACTAACATGGCATGATAAAATCCTAGAGTGCTGTAATTAGAAAAGAAACAGCTAGAAAAGAAATGTGAGTAATACAGGAGATATATGATTAGAAAACAGTAGAAATTAAAGACAAAAGTCACTATTCAAATTTGAGAACTACTGCTTTGTAGATGGATGTCAGTGACCCAGATCTGACCAGCCAAGACTTAGGAGCTGTGTATTATAGGTCTCAATAGTATTCTCTACTGAAACACATAGTAAGAACGCATTTACTTTTCTTTTTTTTTTTTTTAAAAAAAGAAAAAGAATAATAAAAAACCCCAAAGCAATAGGAAAAGCATTTCAATAATCCTGATTAGAAAATCTCTAAAATGTACATTTAATCATTTATGAAGCTTGGCAGCATTGTGACCTTACGTACTGATTTAACAAAGTGTGCAAAACACAGCTTAAAAAACCCTTCCTGTGTCATACAAAAAGGAATGTGAGCAGAAAACACAGTTGCATCACTCACTAGGGGATATGTGTTCAGAGCTTTTTATTTTTGAACACTAGAACTTGGTACAGAAAAAGATAGTTTTTTAAATAAATGAACAAAATGATCTTGAAATAAATACTCTGCTTACTGCCCCCATGGTGGAAAATTATTTCCATGCCTACTGTACCAAACTGCTAAAAAATTCTTTCAAAATGAGTGTTAGTGTATGAGCTTGACTCTTCAGGAAAACAGGTGCTGTTATACTTATTTAAAAAGTAATAATTTCCAAGTCTATAATATTGATCTCCAAGATAAATTAAATCCATCACCTGAGCAACACAAACCATAACGAATCACAGAATCACAGAATGTTAGGGATTGGAAGGGACCTCGAAAGATCATCAAGTCCAATCCCCCTGCCAGAGCAGGAACGCCTAGATAATGCTACACAGGAACGTGTCCAGGCAGGTCTTGAATGTCTCCAGAGAAGGAGACTCCACAACCTCTCTGGGCAGCCTGTTCCAGGGCTCCGTCACCCTCACTGAGAAGAAGTTTCTTCTCGAGTTTAAGCGGAACCTCTTATGTTCCAGTTTCAGCCCATTACCCCTTGTCCTATCAGTGGTTGTCACCGAGAAGAGCCTGGCTCCATCCTCGTGACACTCACCCTTGATATATTTGTAAACATTAATGAGGTCACCCCCCAGTCTCCTCTTCTCCAAAGTAAAGAGCCCCAGCTCCCTCAGCCTTTCCTCATAAGGGAGATGCTCCACTCCCTTCATCATCCTAGTTGCCCTGTGCTGGACTCTCTCCAGCAGTTCCCTGTCTTTCTGGAACTGAGGGGCCCAGAACTGGACACAATATTCCAGATGGGGTCTCACCAGGGCAGAGTAGAGGGGAAGGAGAACCTCTCTTGACCTATTAACCACCCCCCTTCTAATACACCCCAGGATGCCATTGGCCTTCCTGGCCACAAGGGCACAGTGCTGGCTCATGGTCATCCTGCTGTCCACCAAGACTCCCAGGTCCCTTTCCCCTACACTGCTCTCTAATAAGTCATTCCCCAACTTACACTGGAACCTGGGGTTGTTCCTACCCAGATGCAAGACCCTACATTTACCCTTGTTATATTTCATTAAATTTTTCCCCGCCCAACCCTCCAGCCTGTCCAGGTCTCGCTGGATGGCAGCACAGCCTTCTGGCGTGTCAGCCACTCCTCCCAGCTTGGTGTCATCAGCAAACTTGCTGACAGTACTCTCTAGTCCCTCATCCAAGTCGTTGATGAATATATTGAATAATACTGGTCCCAGTACTGACCCTTGAGGGACTCCACTAGATACAGGCCTCCAACCAGACTCCGCCCCATTGACCACGACTCTTTGGCTTCTTCCCCTTAGCCAGTTCACAGTCCACCTCACTACCTGATAGTCTAGACCACACTTCCTCAGTTTAGCAGCAAGAATGCTGTGGGAGACTGTGTCAAATGCTTTACTGAAGTCAAGGTAGACCACATCCACTGCTCTGCCATCATCTATCCACCTTGTTATGTCCTCATAAAAGGTTATGAGGTTAATCAAGCACGACTTCCCTTTGGTGAAGCCATGTTGACTGTCTCTAATGAACCTCTTATCCTTGATATGCCTTGAGATGGCACCAAGGATAAGTCGTTCCATCACTTTCCCAGGGATGGAGGTGAGGCTGACCGGTCTATAGTTTCCTGGGTCCTCACTAGAAGAAGTTCTGTCATTATTTCAAGGTCTACATATCCAATGCAGGACCACGCAGAAGCTACCCAAAGTACTATGAAGACCTAAAGTAGCATATATTGTGCTGTTTGACTGCCAGCACTCTCAGGATGAGCTTGGGACAGCTGTTTTGCTTTGTACAGAACCCTACAGAGATCTAAGAAAAGAGCTGAATACAAAACCACCCAGAATACTCAACTGCTCTTGTACGGAGAGTAAATCTGACTCAGATGTAATGTAAACACAGACAATTTTCTTAGGATCTGACTGTTATTCTCTTTTCCATATTAGATGCAAGCATTTGAGCAGTGTTACAGCACTGATATGAAAGGCAACCTTAGACAGAGTGATATTTGTCCCCAAAGTTGAGAAAAACCAGGAACACCACTTAATTTGTAGTGGTTTAGATATCTTTCACGATTGACTCTGGTTTTCACACTGCAAAATAAATCACTGTGAAGTGGTTGGCTAAAACAAAGTTTTTCTAGGAATTTTTGAAGGGAATACTGCTTCTGAAACCATCCAAAAAAACCTTAAGGAACTCAGTAAGAGAAAACTGCTTTCTCTCAATTTATTCTCTCAACAATTTTACTGGAGCTTAAGAAGATCCCTTTGTTCTATCTCAGACTGTGGCCCGATTTTTAAAGTTCATAGGCATCATCCTTTGTTTGCAAGATCTCAGTGTTGACTTTGTGCCAACTCATGCTGACCTGAATCAAGCTCTGATTTTACTTGGTTTTGTCGTAACACTTTTTTTTGTTTTGGTTTGTGTATTTTTTTTCAAACAATGAGGTGAGTAGGCCTAATTTATTTTACTTTCACTAATTTTCAGAAGTTATAACCCCAGTTTTTTACAAGTAGTAGAAACAACTAGTTATTCAGTGTGGAATGAAATATTAATGATTAATGTACAGTGCAGAGGAATACAGGCCCAGTATAATAACAGGCACCTTGAAAAATAGGGACACAGGCTGCAGGATGTACTCCTGTACACTCTATACTCTGTATAAAAGGGGCAGGCTGCTCCTGGAGACACCAGGCCTATAAACCAGAGGTCAGCTAAAGAAATGTGTATGAGGGAGCTGAGAAAAAGTGGCTCTAGGGGTATCAAAGGGAAAAAAAGAGCAAGTATCTAACCTACATAAAGCATCACATATAGTGAATTCAGAAGTAATGGGGAGTTGCAGATGCGTGAGTAAAGAAAGATGTAAAAACAAGTTGGAAGACACAAAACCAGTTTGAAGTAAATCTTAGGGAAGGAAGAGAGAAGAAACGCTACCAACATCCCACTTTTCCCAGCAAAGAACTTGAGACACTGATGACCTGCTGCAGCCTGTCCCTGCATAAGAAAGGCTGGTGGTGTCAATATTAGGACCCAGGGAGGACATGGAAGGGTGAGCATAACAACAGAGAAAGGGATAGATAGTAGAAAGCATGTATAAAACAATTTTAATTGTTAAATTCTGTTATTAGTAGTATTAGTCTTATTATTATTGAGTTTGTCATTTTCTGTAACAGAAGTCTTTATTTTCCTTGTCTTTAATAATTAGATCTGGACTAATAATAATTCTCTGGTTAGACTGTTGAGATTTGTCCTGGGTTTACTAAAAACCCAGTCCTGGTTAGTGATTTTTACTTTCCAGTTTTGTGTCTTCTAAAAGGCTGCACTTTCTGAAGTTCGCAGCATGTTTTTGCAGACAGTGTGTGCTACTGGCAGTGATAACACTGATGTTTACACTTACTGCCTGGGACTGGTGTGCAGAAAGGCTCTTGCTTATACTTATTCCTACAGTGCCCAAGGCCACTGCTGGCTCTTGTGTGCCACGCTGGGGGTGCTGGGTAGTAAGAGGGGTCACAAGGAAGTGAAAGGCTGCACCTCCGGGGGGTAATAGACAGGACAGGTGACCAAAGAGAGTATTCCATCCCATATACGTCACATCTAGCATAAACTGAGTGATCACAAGAGTTTCGGCCTTTTGCCTTTTTCACCCTTTTTGCCCTTCTTTTCTGCAATGGTCGGTGCCCAGAGAGGATTCCATCTGACCTCCTGATTTTGATCCGGATCCTGAGTTCCCGAATCCAGCTCCCTGTATCCAGCTCCCGCCGCCGCTGAGCCTGGGGTTTCCCCAGTGCCTCCTGCTCTGCAGCACCAGTGGGGATTTCTATCGGGGGAGGGAGTCGGGTTTGATATCGGGCTACTATCTATAGTTGTATATAACTCTTTACTTTTATCTTTTTACTATTATTCCCATTATTTTCATTAAAGCTGTTCTAGTTTTTTTTCTCCTCTAATCCGTAAGTCTCTCTGCCTCATTCCCTTTTCTCTTCCTGTTTGGGGGGGGGGGGAAGAGGGGCTTAGAAAGCGTCTGTGCGTGTTAGTGGCTGGCCCAGCCCTAACCCGCGACAAGATTTCAACTATACTGACAACAAAACCTTGGTTTCCTTTATCCCTCATAACAAGTTTTAGAGTGTAACAAAGCATATCAAGCAGTACATTGAAAATATTCCTTTACAAGTTGGTATACAGTTGATAGACAAACGGTGTTACTTGTACATATCACCTAGATAACTGTATTTCTTTACTTGACTTAATACAAGTACCTCTGATAACATCAACTACTAGTGGAGCTACCCATCAATTCTTATTAGGGTACAAAGATGAGGAACGATCTGATTGAAGACTCAAAAAGTGTGCATGGAGAGAGTGGCGACTGTGACTGGCTGGATATATAAGAGTCTACAAGGATACAGAGGTAAAACAGAAGGTAAACGTACTAAAAGGGAATTCAGGCAGGAAACTAGGAGCTATCAAATCCTAAATGTCAATAAGTCAATTTCCTCATATATTCCAAGCACTACTTTGACTTTGCTCATATAACACCCTCCTACTGCCCCAGTTAGACACAAAGAGTTCTGTAAAACTTTCTATGGAATGCCTCATTAGTCAGTGGTAGTCAGCCAACCTGGAAATTAGACTACAACATAAACAGCAAGTGACTATATTCTTATCTCCTGGCTGTTTAGAATGCTCTGTTTGCATCTCAAAAGAGTGTCAACAGTGCTCAGCTTGAATTTGAATCTACTCTAACCTGAATAGCTACAAGATTTCCTTAAATAGCCTGCAAAAACAGGAACTCTAATGGAAGCCCATATGCTTGCAAATTCCTCATTTAAAATTACTCACTTAAAACTGCCATCCTTATTTTGGTGGCAAAACAGAACCAAGGTAAGAATTCCCATTTGCTGAATTCAGAATTTCCTGTTAAAACATACAATAAACAGACTCGGGGTATTTCCTGATAGAGCTGTTTTACAGAGTATCTTCAAAGAACACATCTGTGTGGATAGGGAGGAGACACCTGAAATCACAACAGCGGAGGCTGACATTTACTAGTTATACCAAAAATTTAGCATCCTCACCCCTTCACTTCATGTCAATCCTGTGAACTCAGTAATGCTGTGCCCTGTTTTGAAAATAAAAAAGTAATGTAAGCACCCTGTTTTGAAAGACAAACTATCACATCGATACATACATCCATTGTAGACACCAAGAGAAAATCAAATGTTATTCTTCTTTCACATCAGAAATATTTTATCTTATTAGCCTCCATTTACCAATCAGCTGAAAAGGCACATCAGTTCCATTTTACCCTGACTTTCAGGATAAAATACTGGCTTGACAAAGGTGTCAAACATTTTACCACTGAAGAAAATGACATTTTAACTCTTGTGTTTCCTATGAGATGAGGGAGATGAGTGTTTACTGGAGGAAAAAAATAATAAACCACCATCAGTAATAAAATTAGGGAAGAGGAGATAAACATGTCAAAAATAAGAAAAGCTTTTAAAGATTTATTTAACAGAAGCAATATTTACTAATTTAATACAACATTTACTATATTGTATTGAAAGTCCCTCTCCTATCTTCATTTGCAGAAACACCTAAAGAGAGTTTCTATATTAAGCCTTTTAAAGGATGAAGAACAAGCTCTCCAATGACAGGATAAGCCATTGCTACATGTCTCACTATCACACTCACTGACACGAGCATAACCAGGGGTTAACAGCAGCACCGATTTCTTTTCAAGTAGAAGATGGCCACCTTGGTTAGTCTTTCAGAAAAGAGCTAATTTGTTGATAAATTGCTCCTGTCACATTCTTTAAAGAGGTTGGTCATCTGAAATAATAGAATGACCTTATTATTCTTTCAGTAATTCCACATTTAGAGACAAAAGGGTAGCACGTCTTAGATATATAAACAAAATAGTCACATACGTATTCACACAACTCTTTCCAACAGCTATCAAAATGTTTTATGATTTATTGGAAATAGTTTAGCATAAATGTCAAGAAGACTTTAACTAAGTCCTGGATTCCTTATTCATGAGGGTTTATGGGAGATGCCTTTTACGTTGCAGCTCCAAAGTAATGTTGCTTCTAAGTGGTCAAACATAAAGACTGCTCTATCTAGATGCTCTATCTATATGAATCTGACCCAGAAATAGCCATGAGGTTGTTTTTACATTCAATTTAACAGTGAAAACACCGATAATTTGAAAAAAAAAAAAAAAAGGAAGTCATTGCACATAATCCTCCAGTTCTTCCATTCACATGCAGCTACTGGCAAAACAGCATGTTTTCATATGGTGCCTGCTGTAAGCTATGTGACAGGAGATGACTGAAAATGTGCCCTCCCTGATGTTATCATTTGTAACCACCATCAATATGACTTGCAATTCAACCTTTGCATGGCATATTAAATTAAGGATAATAAATGTCTAATTCTCTCAGTTCAAAGGTTAAAAATTATGGGTCACACTGTGTGCTAACACAGTTGCCAAATGCTGTTTTCTCTCACAAAGCAAAAAACGTAATGCGACCCCACACAAATACCATGATGCAAAGTCAGAAAAGCTTCTCACACCGAAGAAGAAAGCTCAGATTCAAAAGAGTTATAGCAAGATATGTTACGTTTTAAAAGTTCTGTGAAAATATAAGCTACCTTGATGGAAGAAATAGAATTGGTTTTTTTTGTTTGTCTATGACTGCCTCACCGAATGAGATTGCTTACATCAGATGGTAAGATTCTCAATTCTCCTTCCCATATAGTGACTTTGTCCAAGCAAGTTTATAAACATTTTACTTGTACACTTCCCCTCTAGATCTTATTCAAGTGTTACCCAGCAAAACACCATGTGGAAGCATTTTGAAAGAGAACACCTACACGAAAAGAAAATCAGAGCTTGGAATTCTCAATGCAACTGAAAGGCACCAAGACTGCTCACAGGAACTCGCTCTTCCCTTGTCTTCTCACCCTTTTCCTCCTTCACGTCTTGTCTGTCAATGGCCACGTGGCTTCTGCCATCAGTGACAGACTAACAATGGACTTCATTTTCCTTTTACCATTTCTTTGTCAGCTTGCCATCCTCTGTATAAGGCCAGATTTCTTTCTGCCATTGTTTTTAGTGATGGATTTAGACCCCAGAACTCAGAAATCTAAAAATCTGTACAGTGCAATACTGTAAGAATTTTTAGAGGCAGCTATTGAATCACATTAGTATTTCATGAGAATAACTTCAAATTTCTACATTCTTCTCTTATTACCTCTACCTCAAGTCAGTAGCAGTATTTTTCAAGATCGACTTCAATTTTCTTTCATCTTACTAAAGCAAATACATGTTATAATTAGTTTCTTCTTCCTTGCATATTAGGTTCGTAATAGTATATTACAAAATTCCATACACATGTAAATTAGACCTAATTGGACTGGCTCATCAATCTGTTCCCCAATTACATAACAAAAATACATTAACTGAATGTGATTTATGTATAAGGTACTTCTGAATGTTTGTGATTGAATTCATAAAGCCCTCATTTTCATATCCTAATTAGCAGCTTATTAATCTTATATGCATACAGAAATTAACAGCATTTTAATCTTCTGAAATGCAGCTTTTTTTATCCTTTCATTAACAACCATCCATCTTAGTATGAGACGATATTTAATAGCTTATGGGTACAGATTACAAGAGCCTATGTACACATAAAAATACACACACATACTTAAGAGTGATTTTGCCTTTCCTGAACCCTGAGGATTGCCACAGGAGACAGTATGGCTTCATGGAGTAAGGTCTCAGTAAAAATAAATGATAAAGTCTTTCCAAGTAGGTGTATATATATATGGCAACTTTGCTTAGTGGTGTCATGTTCTAAAGCATCACTGATTAATGCTCCTTTTGGAACAGAGACAGATTACACAAAATAACTTTTTTTTTATTTTTTTATTTGTATATTTTATTTAAAGTTTATAAAATGTACATACTATATTTCACTATAAAAGGAATACCAGCTAATTAAAAGTCCTAAAAACCAAATACCAAATGGAATCACAGAATCATTGAATGTTAGGGGTTGGAAGGGACCTCTAGAGATCATCTAGTCCAACCCCCCTGCCTGAGTAGGATCCCCTAGGGCAGCCACACAGGAACGCATTCAGGTGGGTTTTGAAGGCCTCTAGAGAAGGAGACTCTCACTGACCTTCTTGGCCACAAGGGGCACACTGCTGTCCCGTGGACAACTTACTGTCCACTAGGACTCCGAAGTCTTTCTCCACAGAGCTGCTTTCCAGCAGCGCGACCCCTCATCTGTACTGGTGCCTGGTGTTATTCCTTCCCAGATGCAGGACTCTACACTTGTCCTTCATGAGGTACATCTTTGCCAAGCTCTCTAGCCTGCCTAGATCTCTCTGGATGGCAGCACAGTCTTCTGGTGTGTCAGCCACCCCCTGAGTTTCGTGTCACCAGTGAACTTGCTGAGGGTGCACTCTATCCCCTCATCCAGGTCGTTGATGAAGATATCGAACAAAACTGGACCCAGTACTGATCCCTGGGGAACACCACTGGCCACAGGCCTCCAGCTTGACTCTGTGCCACTGATCACAACCCTCTGAACTCTATTGCTGAGCCAGTTAACAATCCACCTCACAGTCCAATCATCTATCCCACATTTCTTGAGTTTTCCTATGAGGGTGTTATGGGAGACAGTACCAAAAGCCTTACTGAAGTCAAGGTATGTGACATACACTGCTCTCCCTTCACCTACCCCTTTGGTCACTATCTTCATAGAAGGATATCAGATTAGTCAAGCAATATTTTCCTTCAGTAAATCCATGTTGGTTACTCCTGATAACCATCTTTTCTTCCACTTGCTTAGGGGTGGCCATCAGAATGAGCGGTTCCATCACCTTTCCAGGGATGGAGGTGAGGCCGAGTGGTCTGTAGTTGCCTGGGTCCTCCTTCTTATAAGAGAGTCATTAGAGACCGTCAACATGGCTTCACCAAGGGGAAGTCACACTTGACTAACCTCATAGCCTTTTACGAGGATATAACAAGGTGGATAGATGATGGCAGAGCGGTGGATGTGGTCTACCTTGACTTCAGTAAAGCATTTGACACAGTCTCCCACAGCATCCTTGCTGCTAAACTGAGGAAGTGTGGTCTAGACTCTCGGGTAGTGAGGTGGACTGTGAACTGGCTAAGGGGAAGAAGCCAAAGAGTCGTGGTCAATGGGGCGGAGTCTGGTTGGAGGCCTGTATCCAGTGGAGTCCCTCAAGGGTCGGTACTGGGACCAGTATTATTCAATATATTCATCGATGACTTGGATGAGGGACTAGAGAGTACTATCAGCAAGTTTGCTGATGACACCAAGCTGGGAGGAGTGGTTGACACACCAGAAGGCTGTGCTGCCATCCAGCGAGACCTGGACAGGCTGGAGGGTTGGGCGGGGAAAAATTTAATGAAATATAACAAGGGTAAATGTAGAGTCTTGCATCTGGGTAGGAACAACCCCAGGTTCCAGTGTAAGTTGGGGAATGACTTATTAGAGAGCAGTGTAGGGGAAAGGGACCTGGGAGTCTTGGTGGACAGCAGGATGACCATGAGCCAGCACTGTGCCCTTGTGGCCAGGAAGGCCAATGGCATCCTGGGGTGTATTAGAAGGGGGGTGGTTAATAGGTCAAGAGAGGTTCTCCTTCCCCTCTACTCTGCCCTGGTAAGACCCCATCTGGAATATTGTGTCCAGTTCTGGGCCCCTCAGTTCCAGAAAGACAGGGAACTGCTGGAGAGAGTCCAGCACAGGGCAACTAGGATGATGAAGGGAGTGGAGCATCTCCCTTATGAGAAAAGACTGAGGGAGCTGGGGCTCTTTACTTTGGAGGAGACTGAGGGGTGACCTCATTAATGTTTACAAATATATCAAGGGTGAGTGTCACGAGGATGGAGCCAGGCTCTTCTCGGTGACAACCAATGATAGGACAAGGGGTAATGGGCTGAAACTGGAACATAAGAGGTTCCGCTTAAACTCGAGAAGAAACTTCTTCTCAGTGAGGGTGACGAACACTGGAACAGGCTGCCCAGAGAGGTTGTGGAGTCTCCTTCTCTGGAGACATTCAAGACCTGCCTGGACACGTTCCTGTGTAGCATAATCTAGGCATTCCTGCTCTGGCAGGGGGATTGGACTTGATGATCTTTCGAGGTCCCTTCCAACCCCTAACATTCTATGATTCTATGATTCTATGATTCTATGATTCTTGTCCTTTCTGAAGACTGGAATGCCATTGGCTTTCTTCCAGTCTTCAGGCACATCTTCCATTCTTTCAGAAATGATGGAGAGGGGCTCAGGAACAACATCAGCCAGCTCTCTCAGCACAGATGGATGCCCATCAGGGCCCATGGATCTGTGTCTTTTCAGTTGCTCCAAGAGGTCTATAACCCAGTCCTCACCGACCAGTGGAGAGTCTTCCTTGTTCCAGTTTTGCTCCCTTACTTCTAGTGACTGGAATTTCTGAGAGCTGGTCTTAGGAGTAAAGACTGAGGCAAAGAAGACATTTTGTCATCTCTGCATCCTCTGTTACCATATCTCCCACCTCATTTAGCAGTGGACCCACTTTTCCCCTACTCTTCCCTTTCTCATGGATGTATTTGAAGAAGATTTTGTTTTCTTTCACCTCCTTAGCCAGATCACGTTCCAAGAGAGCTTTGGCCTTTCTTATTAGGTCTCTACATACTCTGGCAGCATTTCTATAATCCTCTCTCTTCCATTTGAGTTTTTCCAGGAGCTCCTTGCTTATCCATGCAGGTCTCCTGCCTCTTCTACTTGATTTTTTTTTTCAAGAGAATACATTTATCCTGAGCATGGTGGAGGTAGAGTTTGAATATTGACCAGCTCTCTTGTGGCCCCTATCTTCTAGACCCCCAGCCCATGGGATACTTCTAAGTAGATCTTTGAAGAGGACAAAGCCATCTTAGAGTCCAGAGCAGAAATGTTACTTATTATCCTTCTTTCTCTAACAATACTAGACCCTAACATGTTGAGGAACTAGATTTAGTTGAGGAACGTCTGTTACCATTATGATTGGTCTATTTTCCCATTGAGTACAACGGTGACTATGTCATCCTGCTGCCCAGTGGCTTCCAGCTTCTCCTGCTTGTTGCCTATGCTGTATGCATTGGTGTAGATGCACTTGGGCTATCAGTTTCATCCCCAGCACTGGATTGCTTCCCCTTGGCTCATCTGTAGTGAGTCTGGTTTTAACCTCTTCCCCCTTTGAACTTAATTTAAAGCCCTTTCAATGAGTCCCACTAGGTCTTGAGCAAGAATCCTTTTCCCTCTTGGAGACAGCTCTTCTCTCTCATATTAGCATGCCTGGTGCTGTGTAAACTTCCCCATGAGCAAAAAACCCAAAATTCCGCTGGTGGAACCAGCCTTTGAGCCATGTGTTAATCACACGTGTTTTCCTGTTCCTTTCAGTATTCTTCCCTATTACTGAAGGAACTGAAAAAAACACCACCTGTGCTCCCAAACCTTCAATCAGTCACCTTAGTGCCCCGAAGTCCCTTTTAATTACTTTTAGACTTCTGTCCACAATCTCATCACTGCCAACTTACATAACCAGTAGCAGGAAGTAATTGGAGGGCCTTACTAGACCAAGAAGTTTCCTCATGACATCTCTAACCCCAGCTCCAGTGAGGCAGCACACTTCCTTGTGAGTTGGATCCAGTCGGTGGATGGGGCCCTCTGTTCCCCTCAAAAGGGAATTGCCCACAAATTTAACCTCCTTTTTCTCCTTAGTAGAAGAAGTCCTAATGTGTGGGCCTGACTGACTCACCTTAGCCAGCCCCATGGATGAACCTTCATCTGTGTTGTCATTTGCCTGACCCTCAAATCCCAGAGCCCCATACCTGTTCTGTAAGGGCAACTTGGAAGGGGAGTGAGGCCAGGCAGGGAATTGCCTGCCTCTCTGAGCAGTGACCTGTATCCATTACCCCTCATCTTTTCAGTCCCTTCTGTCTGATGGCTACAAGAGAGGTCATCCTCTACTTCTAGTGGAGCTTGCTGCCTTTGTCTCAGGAAGTGACTCCATGACTCTATCTCCCTCTCACGCTCCCTGATACTCCTTAACCTCTCCACTTCCTCCTTCAGCTCTGCCACCAGGCTGAGTAGGTCACTCACCTGGTTGCACCTCATACGAATGCTGTCTCTGCCAGTCTCTGGGACGAAGGACAGGCTCAGGCACTCCCTGCAGCTGGAGACCTGCACAGCTGTGTCCTTGCATGGGAGCACCATCTGGGTCCCCACATTTCTTCTGGCAGTGGTTTTTGACCTGGTAGTAATCATGACTTTGTCCTCTGAGAGGGCAATGACCACTAATGGAGTGAATCCCATAGTCAGGAAGGGGCTCTAGTTACAACCAACTACTTCTTGCACTGGCAGAGCCTGCAATGTCCTGTCCACACTTCCTATTTCAGAAAGTGCTGCACCACACCCTGATGACTTGGCAATGTCCCTCTCCCTACTTTTGCCCTGTACACAAGGGTCTGCACATCCCTGTGCTTCCTGAGGCCTTTTATAACACTGACGGTGGTCGCTGTGGCAATGCCCACTCCTTGCCCATGGCTCTCATGAGAGCTGCTGGCTCCAGGAGGGGGGCTCGCCAATGGCTGTGAGTCTCCTTGCTTCAGGAAACCCTCCTGTACACCATGACCAGACGCTCCAGTGCGGGTCAAACTGGGTCCAAGGTGGCTACTCTCAGCAACTTGGGAATATATATTTTATTACAGTGGAATTTTAAATAACATTGAGAAAGAATTTTACTGCTTTTCCTCTGGACCACAGCTGAACACAGAACCGTAACAGCTCTGCACACCAAAGTATCAGGCAGGTGTGCTTTCTAGTTTTAGCTTTGGTAACAGATCATTGCTGATCACTGGGTAATAATTCACAATTTCAAAATTGTGCCGGTTGCAATTTGCTTTTGTAAATACACTACTTTATATTCCATATTTCACATTAGCAGTTTAATGTCAACACTCTTTTCCCTTCTTTCTTCATTTAAATTCAAGTGCAGACAGATAAACCACCTAATTTACTTATACATTGAGCTCTATCACTTGCAAACTACGCACAACACATAGCAAGAAATGTATATATGTACCTCTGGACAAGAGTCTAGATTCCTTATTACTGTGTAATGGCCATTCATTGATTGTACAGTCACATAATATGCCTAGGGAGGAAGACTAAGGTCACTGCAATGGCACTGATAACATTACTTCACTTTGTAGGGTCATTCTTAATGGAGTGCCACAAGGACAACGTAAACGTATTTTAGTGTGCTTTAGGTAGCACAGGATAGAAATTAGTATTTCCATTCTTCATCTCCTGCTTTTTTATCAGTCTGAGTCAATGCTAATCATCCTGTGGTGACAGTGGAAGGTGGACACTCTTGCT
The DNA here is from genome assembly GCA_020746105.1 of Trogon surrucura. NCBI lineage: Eukaryota > Metazoa > Chordata > Aves > Trogoniformes > Trogonidae > Trogon > Trogon surrucura. Next base: position 24,542,279 of record CM036622.1, on the reverse strand, counting down.
CTCTGTTACAGAAACAGCCACAGTGACATATACTCACAGCTCCTAGACTTGCTCTTTTTAGTAAGGTCTTAATTATAGACTGACACCCAGATCTTACTTCCATTAAGAATCCAACTTAGTGACTATACTGATCAAGGAACTACAACAGTGCCTTCAGATAAAACTCTAAACAGGATCCAATTTGTAATGTTGCACCACTGCTCTACTTCAAGACAACTGCAGGAGATAAGTCCCTGTTGCCCTCTCAATTAAAAAAGTATATACAAAGAATAAGTGTTTTCTTCAGCTATATTGTTCAAAATATTTCCCCAGAAAACAAGACATAGAAGTATCTGTGATTGGAGTGTCAGGAGGACGGAGCCAGGTTCTTTTCAGTGATGTCCAATGACAGGACAAGGGGCAATGGATATGAGCTGGAACACAGGAGGTTCCACAAAAACATTAGGAAAAACTTTTTCACTGTTAGAGTGACAGAGCACTGGAACAGGCTTCCCAGGGAGGTTGGGGAGTCTCCTTCTCTGGAGACATTCAAAACCCACCTGGACACATTCCTGTGTGACCTACTGTAGGTGATCCTGCTCTGGCAGGGGGGGCTGGACTAGATGATCTTTTGAGATCCCTTCCAACCCCTAAAATTCTGTGATTTTGTGAACTTAAAATCTGCGATGTTATTTTGGATATGTCTCATTTTGGGTATTTTACGTATAATGTCTTAGGGGTGGTTGGGATGGAAGAAAACCATATTTTCAGAAACTGCTCACCTTGTAGTCTGCAAATTAGGTTATTTTAAAGTGATACCTCAAAAACTGAGGTACCAAAAATCACAAGTTATTTTAACAAATCTTGCATGGAGCTTTAAGTGATGTGAAGTCAATACAGAGCCAGAAATAGAACCTTGGACTTTCAACTCCCCAGTGCAGAGCTAAGGTGAGAAAATGCAGTTCAGTGTAACACAGAACGAAACCGTACATAACAAGAGAAGGAGATCATGTCCTTGAAATCAGAATGTCCTTTTTTCAGTGTTTTGGAAAGAGGAGCTCTAAGAAGCAGATTTCATGTCACTGTATAGAAAAAGAGAAATTTCTAGTTTTGAGTTAAGATCATAGAATCATAGAATCATAGAATCATAGAATGTTAGGGATTGGAAGGGACCTCGAAAGATCATCAAGATATTGTGTTTGGTGTTACCCTTTCTCCTTTTAAAATACATTGTGCACACATAAGGGATATTCATGTATGTGTACAGGTACATGTTTAGTGTTTACATTATAAATTCCTGAAAACACAGAAATCTTACTTAAAGTATACATTGATTTGACACCTAAGGTTGAACGTGCCTGGTTCAGTTATTCACAGATAAATAAATACCGTTCAGAAGGGTTGCAAATGGTGAAAACAGCACTATATTTTAGTATGACGGATATTAAAAAAATCAGAATGAATAACAAAGTGAACTTGTGATCTAAGTCCAGCTGTCCTGACAAAATGAGTGTACAAACGCTAATCCATGTGTAATGCATCATGCTGACTACAATTGAGTAAATTTCACGCAGATATGATTAACTATATTTGTCTAGTATATGTGCAAACTAACCTCCAGTCCATTTTATTACTTACCCTGTATTTGTCTTCTGTTGCCTGGACAGCATAGAATTAAATCAAAATAGCATTATCTAATGCTATTTTAGTTTGACTAAGTGGTTTTCTTGTCTACTGTTTGGAATTGTAATACACAGTAAGACAAACTAAATGCAATTCAGTAAGTCAAAAATTGCCAGAGTCATACATGAGATACAAAATAATCTATCAGTCTGAAATTAATAGTTTCCAGTGGTTTTTGGCTCAGGGGTAGTAATACATAACTAAATCCTTTGACAGCTATCCATCAGTGAAAGATGGTCAATGTAACATTTTCTAAAGCGTTAAAGTGCAATCTTAAGTAATTCGATGTGATATTGTAACCACACAGGCATGTTGTGCTCCTTAAAGTAAATGTAAGATGGACAAATGAAAAAAGTCAAAGCCTGTGCTATTCAGCTTCTTCAGACAATTACATCGGTTATAAAAAGTGCGTAGCTTGATTTCTAAAGATGTGTTAAACTCTCATTAACTAGATCCACAAAAATAATGTCTAGCTTGTTTTCAGAATATGCTTATCACCTTTGTCTTAATTTTTGATCTGCATGAGTTTGCAATCTCTTCAGTTTTCCTTGAAAAAACAATCCTGAAGTAAAGCTTGAGATGAATATAAATCTGAAGGTTTCACATAATTTTATATTGATCGTTTTTCATTTTATCATTTCACTTCATAAAAATTTCAGGAACTCAATCATATCTTTTAACTTTTGAAAGGACAGACAATGGAAAAAATCTATGTAGTCCAAAATGTATAATGAAAAGCACTGGTACTAACCAGAAAAAACTGAAATTCAGTCTTCAGCTAAAACAGAATAGTTTAAAAAAAAAATGAATGAATGAATTAAATCAATATTAACCATTCCTAATTTGGATTTTTCATTAGAACTAATCCAGAGGAGGGGGAAACACAGACACTAGATACTAAATCTAATTAATTTTCATAAAATTCTGGTGGTTTTCTTAAAGGATTTTTGCTTGCAACAGGACGTGTGGTCACATTTTTTGCGAGGTGAAGAGAAATTATGAGGATAACTTGGGGATTTGTGCATAACTGTTTGGAAACCATTAGGCTTTGCAAGATCTGCTGGCAATGTTTGATGTACACATTACATGTGTAGCTATGCTGACTAGCACAAAGCAAAGAGCTGAGTACAGATGGGACTCTTTTGACCAGAGTGCATTCGCTGTGTGAATTGGATAGAGATTTTCATTTCCTGCATCATTCACCATGAGCCAAAGCAATTCCTCAAAACTCATTACTCTTGAAAACACAATAAAATCAAAAGAAGAGAGAAAGAAAAATATCGTGTAGATTATGAATGCCTATAAAAAATGGAGATTTTCACTTATAATTGCAAGTTGTGTTGACAGACATAGACACTACATTATAATGTCAGGAATAGAGACACAGCTACTTTCTGTTTGCTTGAAAACTTCAGCATCAAAATAAAAAGCAATCAAAATCTCAATTCCTCATATGCTTCCCACGGGTATTTCAAGCTGTAGCAAATGTAAGCCACTTACTGTAGACTTATCCTCAAAGAACGATTAAAAAACCTCTCTCCTTGGCTCAAACCCACGAACACCTCCTCCCCAGACTGAAGTCCTGCACAGCACTTATCTACAAGATACAGTCTGAGATACCATTTCTGGTATGAGATAAAATGCAAAATGGAAAATTTGAAACATTTGATCATCAGCGTGGCCAACTACCTTAAAGCTCAAGGAAGGATCAGAGAAGCATTTCAGCAGCAGCAAATCGAGGACTTGGCTGTCCATTCGGCCCCAGGTAACAATGAAAAGACCAGAGCCCAGTTTAGCAAGCCAGCTGTGTAACTATGTAATTAGACATCCCTTATTTTGTCTTCTCCAGCAATGAGGACCAATTAAATCCTAGTTGTGGGCTGGACTAGATGGCCTCCAGAGATCTCTTGCAAATAAATTATTGTATGACTTTAATTCTAACTTCCATAAAAGTAACAGAACTATGGTGTCAGCATAGAATGATTATTAAACCCAAGAAAATGTTAGTATTAATTAGATAGCATCTAATTAAAAGACTAAAAGATGAGAAGAAAAGAAAGAAATGAAAGAAAAACTGAAGCTATCATTCCAATATGAACTACACTAGACTTCTCCCATGAGACTAAAAGAAACCCCAAGTCCTTAGCCTTAGGAAGGAAAGAACATGAAATGAACATCCCTGGCTTTTCAGGTTCTGCATCTAAGCCAGAAATGTTAGAGTGCATGTGGAATGCCTCTCTTTTCAGTATAATTTCCTTCCCACAGAATACTGAATATTTTGTGAAAGGCCCTAATATGTGAAATCCCTCGATTCATATACAGATTGAAAAATCACCCTTACAATTATAACATGACAATTCATCTCTGAAATCTCTCCATTTGCATGAACTAAACTTTCTATAGATTTTGATATATAGATCCAAATAGCTAATTATCATGGATATCTGATAATATCAGAATGCTTATGTGATTACCAGAAACAGTAATTGATCAGGACCACTTGTGTGAAAACCTGACAATGCTAAACAAGAGAGCCAGTATGGGCAGCCATGGATTTGTGCCTGACCTATGTCCCAAAGGCTGATGAAAGGTGAAACAGCTTTCCATAAGACTTGCTTTATCTGTAAGAAAATTATTACACTAGGCAAAAAGAAATACTTAGCTATACCAATCTCAAGAACATTAATTATTTAGGACGTGATATCACATTTAAGAACTGGAACTACACGGGCAAAGTCATTCAATTTCCATCTTAGGTCAGTATGGTAATTGAACCTTGAGACTAACCTTGAACCTTGTCCATGTGGACCACGCACATGGACAAATAGTAAGTTCCACCTTCCGTATGCTCTAAAACCTCACTGGTCCTGGCCAATCACAGAGAAGACCCCATAGCAAATTTATAGAAACAGCAAGTGACTGGCACAGGCAAACGCACACTTTTGGGGCAAGATGAGTGTCCTGATCCTCTGATGTCCCACACTGGGGTTTGGTCAGAATGCAGTACTCATCTCCTCCAGACCACTTATCCTGTTGCTTTTGCTGAGGCAGGGGGCAATGAAGCACTGCACACATCCACAGCACACACCTGAACCCACAAGTCTGGAAGTGCTCCCAGGACTTAAGTTTCATATTTAACCAGAGACTGACTTAAGGAATCCAGTTAGTGATCCATTTGCTCAACCTCATCCTAGAAGACTCGTTCAGACTAGCGGATGTGTAACTACTGCGTGTTTGTAGTCTTTATTTCTGAAAATAGGCCAAAAAAAATGTGCAGAAAGGTAAGTCTTTAACAGTCATCATCAATATACCTTCATAGATAGGCACTTATAAGACATATATATATGCATGGTATTCATTAAAAAATACCTTTCAATAATTTAAAAAACAGTACCTACCATATATAAAACTCATTTCATAGGCTCTAGACTATTAAGGTGAAGCAAGGAAGGAACTCACATTTAGTTATTTTTGAATTTCCATTACACATCTTTTAGGGTGAGCCTGTTTGCTAAACACTGATACATGTCCTTCACAGATTGTACAGTCTAAGGGATCTGTTCTGTCACAGCCATGCTCAAAGAATAGTATCTTTTTCTAATTGGATCCATCTAGTTCATGCCTATAAAACTCTCCTATTAAGCAAAGGACCAAATATGATATAAAACCCCTAGGTTTTACAGACACCTACAGAATGGTAGAATTTAGATAATATCAAACTGCAGATACAGTATTGCAGACAACAAAGAAGAGATGAAGACTATTGGGGTTTGTATGGTTTGCTGTGTTGTTTACTCATTCTTCTAACTCCCTGTTGACTTAAAGGCATGATGTAAATTGGCTTCTCTGAAAATCAGAAGCCCTGCCTGAAACTATTTTCATTCTTTCTTCTAGGTCAAAAATGGTAAAAGTCATTTTTTTTTTAAGAATGCATTTTAATTTCCCTTATAATAGAAAACATTTTGACATAGCAGATCACAATAGTCTTGTAAGTACATCTTTATAGTGTGCTCACTCAAAATGGGTATCTCATAAAATAATGAATGACAGGGGAAATGGCTCACTTTTATGTCTTTTACAGCTACTGGTAGCCAGAATTTGAAATAATTTTCTATAAACTTTTAAGACCATAGTAAAGTTCAAGGTTACTATACAGATGCAGCATCATTCTGTGGTCTGAATGAAGTTCATCAAGCCAGCTGGAGGAGTCATCTCTGTTGATTCATCTGTACTAGTCTCTGATGATAAATCTCATTTTAATTTTCAGAAAAAGAGAGCATGGCATGCAGCTCCAGAAAATCAACTACTCTCTAGAATAAAGTGTTCTCATTTAAAGTATGAGCCCACACTGCTTTCCTATTCTGTAAGAACTGTACTGGGTCACATAGTTTTATGATATTAGTTGTTCCCTCTGGGCATGTTCCCTGTGTACACTTACTAAAAGTTCAGGTAATTGCTTCTGAACATGCAACATAGTCAAATATATATGCAAATATATTTTTGGTAGAGGGACGGAAAGGACATATTCAATGTGTGACAATTCAGGCTTGAGATCAGGCATTGTTTCTTCTGCCTCTCATCCTCATTGAGAGCAAGCTTCCCTTCCAGAGAAATTACCACTTTCCTAGCCTAAATACACACCAGGCTGCGTTGACACAGGTTTCAGTGTAAATTCAAGAAGAAGCTGGTATGACTGTTGCCCCAGGGACCACTCACTGCATGCTAGCTTCTAGCGCTCACAGAAGTCAGTGAGCACTACTTGCAACAGTCCTTGAATATTCCAAATACTATTTGTACTTTCAATTATAAGTAGAACAATATCTGGCTCCAGGTAGGTATTCATCACCTTATAAGAGGAAATATTGGATTAGCTTGTAGACAGTTCCTTGTTTCTTCTCTATCTTTCAAAACTAACTTAGAGAAGATATCTTAAAAGAAGAAAAATGCATAAATTTTACAGGTTGTCATTTATTCCTTTTTCTTGCAAGTAATAAACTCTTTGTCATTCTAATCACCCTTTAAATTTAATAAAAATGGCAACATACGGTTGTTTACAGAGATGTAATTGGCCCATTTCCCTAAATATGCTTTTACACTTCAAAATATTAAAATTAAAATGCAAATTGTAACATGCCTTTGAGAATTAAAGAGAAATCATTTCAACTTAACTGCCTGAGGACAGCCAAGTCCACCTCCTGACTATCTTTCACCCATTCCTTTGGCTTAGCTCAAAGGCATATTGAAGAAAGATGACATTGCTGTCAAACAACCCCCTTGTTTGTTTCTAAAGCCTTCTTTTGTGTACATACTTCATCATCAAAACAAGACCTAACTATGCATTTATAACAATGGCAGAGAGTAAAAAAAGAAACAAATACTAGGTACCACTTAACAGTTCACCTGCTTAGGTCTAGAAGGACTCCAGTTAGGCACAAGAAATACTTTTACCGCATGTTTTTAACAATAAGACTAGCAACATTCAGATCCCTGACATATAGCTGGCTATCTGCATGACATACTGTACGCAGCTTTCTACAGCATGGAAGCCGTTATGTCAAACCAAATAACAGTCTCCTATGGTCTGCATGCCTGATCTATAGCAATGGCTAAGCACCAGATGTTGCAGAAGAAGTGGTGCAAAGTGATAAAAAGTGAGCATGTATTTCTATATCACAGTGTGATATTTATGCGTAACTGCAGATGATGCTTGCACTATGTCACAAGATAGTGTATCAGACTGAAATTTTTAACCTAGCTATTTTTAACAACTGCTGATAGTTTTTATTCATGCTATTTAAATTAATGAATTACTGTCTTATTATGGACACTTGCTTCTTCTGTATGATCTCATGGTCAACCTCCCTACAAGACAATAATATACTTTGTGGGAGATATCAAATTATCACAACACATGCACTATATATACATAGGAAAAAAATGAAGCTTACACGAAGTAATTGAAAATAGCACTGAGATTTGCCATAGTAGTCAACTCTACCATTAGCCTATCAAAAAATAGCCATATTTGAGACAACAAAAGCCTCACAAGACTGAAGAAGACATTATTCAAACCAAAGACTCTCCATTTTAAATGAAAGGTACTGAAATGGAATGTATAAATCCACAGATATAACAAATGTAAAAACCCAACGATACTGAAATTACACACATACACAAAGACCACCGCTATGGTACTGGCTTCTCGTCTGCCTGAAGAGAAATAGCTCTTGTCAAAGAGTGGTAATGAAGTCTCCAAGAGTCATTGTTCCAAGAGATGTCAGTACAGATATGGACAGTGTCTCTAATGCTTTCAATTAGCTCATGTACATCATGAGAATCACAGGATTGTTCAAGATTTGCCTTGTGCTGTTCATCTGGTTTATATGTAGATAAAATGGATTTAATAATTAGATTCTTACCACAGCTTCCAAATGGAGATTAAAGCTCTTTCACATATTCATCTAAAGGGTGAAGTCTAAGGAGCAGTAACATGGATTCAGCAAATTTCCAAAACACTTTGTCTGAAAATTCCACTGTTAGCTGACAGTTTGGAGAAGAGATAAATTAATGTCTTCCAAAGGTGTTTCTGCATTTCCTCTAACACCTGGGTTTTCATAACCACTCTATCAGGAAAGTAAGTTGAAGAATTTTAGTTGCAAGTGGTTTAAAGTTATGCAACAAAATTCTGCATACCTATGCTAGGTAAACAGAGTACTAGGGGAGAAAAACCCTTTGTGGTAATATCTAAGACATTACATCAGTTGGACTTGCTGATCTTAACTATTTTACATTGGTTGAACTCGGTAATCTTAATGGTCTTTTCCAATCTAAATAATTCCATGATTCTATGAAAAATAGAAAAAGTGCAGACAGATTTACAAACTATCTCTGTTATCAGTCTATTCTTTCCCAGTTCAGGAACTACGAGCTTAGGAAGGTGCACTACATATGACATTTCCCTGATAAGAGTGAGCAAAAGGAGTCTGCAAGAAAGGACAGTCCTGCATCTTGACAGAGGGAGTTTAGAAAAGAGATAAGGCATGCGAGGTAGGATGTCCCCAGGTGCTGCAGGGAACTTCCTCTGACCTGGCTGTTGGACAGAAATGTGTCATATCTAATAAAATATGAGCAAAGAAAGAGATTCGTGTGAAAAAGCAACAATAGACAGAAAATCCAGACAATAGACAAAGAATCCAGCCTCAACCAACTAGATATTTCTTGCTCAATCTGTAACAAAGGCAAATACAATAATAGAACTACAAACAATAACAGAGAGCACATGAGAATTAAAGTGATGAAATTAAAAACTAGCACTTGAATTGTTTTATTTGTAACAGACACCAAAATATTTTTCTAAGGGATTCAGCCTCATCATTCCCAGTCTTGTACATGGGAAAGAAGCACAAAACCATTATGGGTACCTGATAAAATATTGTGAATCAATGGCAGGGTTGAAAGTGGAAATCCCAGTTATCCAGTTCCTGCATTTATTCTATAATCACTATACACTCTTGCTCCATAGACAGGATGTAAGCCATCCTATAAATGACAGAAAAAGGAAGGTCTCTTTTCTTTGGTGAAAGGTTTAAAAAATTTAGCTGACATGATAACAGATTGCAAAAGAAATCATGATCCTTATTTAAACCACAATTTCATTTAAACCACCAAACAATATACCTTCTCAAAGGAGAAACTAAACAGGGTAAAGATTCTTGACTGTTATGCAAATGCTGTTGGCTTTAGCTATTAATAGATAACCACTTTAAAGAGGTGTTTCCTCTCACCAAAAACCATCAGTAATCAAAACTCTCTATTCCTCTCTCTGCAACTTGGTTTCTACTCAGGACTTGATGTCTGATTTTATTCCTTGATTTATCTAAGATTAAGCTGTGTGGGTTGCTTCTTAGGGGTTAGGGAAAAAAAATTCCTATATAGATATTAGCAATGTTTTACTATTAGTATTATAAACTTCATAAAACTAGATCTAGTTATGTTAGTAGCACATTCATAGAATCTTGGAATGGTTTGGGTTGGAAGGGACCTTCAAGTTCTTCTAGCTGAACCCCATTGTCATGGGCAGGGCCATATCCCACTAGACCAGGTTGCTCAAAGCCTTGAACACTTATAGGAAGGGGCATCCTGGAAACCTTCTACGGGCAACCTGTTTCAGTATCTCACCAAGTTCACAGTAAAAACTGTTTTTAACTGTGATATTTTTACTTGTTAGAAAGTAATTCAGGACTTCTTTCCAAGAGGACAACCTCACCATAAAGCAGGGTACTGGCAAATGTCCCTCTCCATCATCTTTGGTGACTCTTGGGGAACAGGTGAGGTGCCTGAAAACTGGAGGATCAAGCAAATGTCACTCCAGTCTATAAGAAGGGCAGGAAGGAGGACCCAGGTAACTACAGACTGGTCAGCCTCACCTCCATCCCTGGAAAGATGATGGAACAACTTACCCTTGACGCTGTCTCTAGGCATATCAAGGATAAGAAGGTTATTAGGAGCAGTCAGCATGGCTTTGCCAAGGGGAAGTCATGTTTGACCAACCTGATAGCCTTTAATGAGGACATAACCAGGTGGATGGATGGTGGCCATGCAGTGGATGTGGTTTATCTGGATTTCAGTAACGCATTTGACACTGTCTCCCACAGCATCCTCACAGCTAAACTGAGCAAGTGCAGTCCAGATGACCAAGTAGTGAGGTGGATTGGTAACTGGTTGAAGGAAAGAAATCAGAGAGTTGTGGTCAATGGGACAGAGTCTAGCTGGAGGCCTGCATCTAGTGGAGTCCCTCAGGGATCAGTACTGGGACCAGTACTATTCAATATGTTCAACAGCAACCTGGATGAGGGATTAGAGAGCACTGTCAGCAAGTTTGCTGATGACACAAAACTGGGAGGAGTGGTTGACACACCAGAAGGCTGTGCTACCATTCAGCAAGATCTAGACAGGCTGAAGAGTTGGGTGGGGAGAAATGTAATGAAATATAACAAGGGCAAGCGTAGAGTCTTGCACCTGGGAAAGAACAATCCCAGGTACCAGTACAGCTTGGGGACTGACCTGTTGGAGAGCAGTGTAGGAGAAAGGGACTTGGGTTCCTGGTGGACAGCAGGATGAACATGAGCCAGCAATGTGTCCTCATGGCCAAGAAGGTCAATGGAATCTTGGGGTGTATTTGAAGGAATGTGCCTAGTTGGTTCAGAGAGATTCTCTCCTGCCTCTACTCTGCCCTGGTGAGACCCCATCTGGAATATTGTCTCCAGTTCTGAGCCCCTCAGTTCAAGAAAGACAGCGAACTGCTTGAGAGAGTCTGGTGCAGAGCCACAAAGATGATGAAGGGAGTGGAACATCTCCCTTATGAGGAAAGGCTGAGGGAGCTGGGTCTCTATCATGGAAGAGACCGAGGGGTGACTTCATTAATGTTTATAAATTTGCAAAGGATGACTATCAGGACGATGGAGACAGGCTCTTCTCAATGATGTCCCATGATAGGACAAAGGGCACTGAGTACAAACTGAAGCATAGGAAGTTCCACAAAAACATCAGGAAAAACTTTTTCACTATGAGGGTGACAGAGCCCTGGAACAGGCTGCTCAGAGAGGCTGAGGATTCTCCTTCTCTGGAGACAATCAAAATCCACTTGAACGTGTTCCTGTGTGACGTACTATAGGTGATCCTGCTTGGCATGAGGGTTGCACTAGATGATCTTTGAAGGTCTCTTCCAAAACCTGACATTCTGTGATTCCTGTACTCGCACATGAAAGGAACAGTAAGAAAATCCTGCAGGCTCTCTATACCTCTGCAAACTTCATGCAGAAGGTACAAAAAACCTTTCTTTTACCTCTGGCATCCCCACATCCAAAGGAATGGGTATGGTATAAAGACCTTTCTCTACACACTCTGGACATCCAGATGAATTTACAGGGACACCCAGCAGTGATGCCCAGTGCACGGCCACCAAGGGCAGGGAGAGACCCCTGAGCCTCCTGGGCACAGGGACTGCCCCAGGGCCAGCACCCCAAAGCCCTTAATCCAAAGGGCACTGGGCAGAGGGGCGCTGGGCAGGGCTGTGGTGGGCGGGGCTGGGCAGGGAGGTGCATCACTCCCATGTCACAGTGCCACCACCCTGCAACCCAGATGTCACAATGCCCTAGGCCGGAATAAAAGGCAGTGTCCTCCGTGTCCCTGACAGAGGTGGCCCCAGGAGTGGCCTGAACACATCCTAGAGAGGGTCTCAAGGAGCCTGTGGATTTACTTGGAGGGTCTGAGAGACGAAGACCAAAGAGGCTGGACAAGGCTGCTGGGAATGAGAAGAGCCACCAACATTAGGATGTGCCCAAGGCTCTCAGGCCTTTCCAGCAGGACAGCCATGGCCAGAGCAAGGGAATGCCTTCTGGGGGAGCACTGCAGAGCTCGGCCTCCTCATCCTCTGCAGAGCCAGGGGCAGTAGCCCTAGGAAATGGGACACAGAGATGCAGGTGCCAGGGGTCCCAGTGCTTTGGAGCACCTACTCGTGTCCTGTCAGGCACGGGAAGGATTCTTGCCACCAAGGCTGATCAGGCCTGGAGCGTTTGTAAGCCCCCTGAGATGGCTCCAGGCTGGGGGAAAACAGGGCTTGTGCATCTCTGGGGAGGAGTGACCAGCCTGTGGGACGAGGAGGTGGGTCTTGCTCACATGCTCAGGGAGTAGCCGATCGCCAGCGCTGGGGTCAGGAAGGAAATTTCCCCCGGGGCAGATTGGCACTGGTCCCCGGGGGTTTTTTGCCTTCCTCTGCAGCACTGAGCATGACCACCTGTCAGGGCTCCTCTGCTCCCTTTGGGCTCGGTTACTGCCTGCTGCTCTTTGTGCACCATGGAGATGGCCTCTCGTGCCCTGCAGGGTGGGGAGGAAGGCTTTTTTTCCCCACGTCGTTTGTTAACAAGGGTCCATGGGGGTTGCTTTTTGCCTTCCTCTGCAGCACTGAGCACGGCCCCTGGTCAGGGCTCCTTTGGGCCATGTTGGCCCAGGGCCTGCTGCTCGTGCTCCACGAAGGTGGTCCTCCTGCCCTGTATCTCGGGAGAGGAGCTTTTTAGAGGCCCAGGGAGGGCCTGTTAAATGCACAAAACAGTGGGAAATTAGAAGGATCAATATTGCTGACAAACACCCAGTGCCCATCCGAAGACAGGGACCAGATGGAGATGTGGTGGTTCTGGCTTGCAATGGCACCGGAGAAGAACATAAAACAAGGTGGAGGCCGTGCGCTCCCGTTCTTCCACAGAAGTTACGAAATCTTTTGCACCGTATTGGGGTTTTTTATCACTAGTAATTCTGAAGAATCTCTCTCTGTTGCATATGAATTAACTGTATTATTTGTGCGTTCATGCATCCGACTGTTTTTTGTATAAAGCCAACCAGACCTTAGCCAGTGTTGGACTGAGAGGCATTACAGCTGCTTGTATTAAGCCAACAGGATTCCATCCAGCTAGACCCACAGCAGAGGGGCTGTCTGGGCATCTGGTGTCAGAACTAACAGTCACAGCAATAACTGACCTCCATCACTAAATGCAACAGGGCCCCAAGGGGGCCCCTGGGGGTTGCTTCTTGTCCTCTGCAGTACTGAGCACAGCTCCTTGCCAGAGCCCGTTTGGGTCCCTTCGGCTCGGTTCTTGCTGCTGCTCCCGTGCCTCTGAGGCATCGCTCGTGCCCTGGCTCTCTCGGGCTCTCTCGCTCAGGGCAAGCTTGGAGTGGGAGCAAGCCCTGCTCTGCCCTCTGCTCCCTTGACCCGGGGGGTTCTTGCTTGGGCAAAGCAGCCTGTGCTTGGACGGGCTCCAGGCTTGTTGCCCCATGAGGAGCTGCTACTTTTCAGCTCTCCCTGCTCTGGCAGGCATGAGAGAGCTTTTCATGTGTCACTGGCCAAAAGGCACAGTGGTGGAGCAAATTTCAAAAGGCAAAAAAGTGTGCTTGTCATCAATACTTCTCATATTTTTGAAAGTCATAGAATCCTTAGATAATCCATAGAAAGTCATGGCCCCTTGAGTTAGAAGGGGCCTTAAAGATCATGTAATTCCAACGCCCCTGCCATGGGCAGGGCCACCTCCCACTATGACCAGGTTGCAACATGTTTCAATGTCTCACCACTCTCATAGCGAAGAATTTCCTCATAATATGGAATCTAAACGTGCCTTCTTTCATCTTGAAATGGTTAGCCCTTACCGTATCACTACACTCCCTGATAAAGAGTCCTTCCCCATCTTTTCTGTAGACCCACTTTAGATTTAACATTTAAATATTCTGTTTATGTGAGGGGTTTTTTGTGGGTTTTTTTTGCATCCCTTCACCAAAACCGGGCCAAGGAGAATTTTGTACTTTTGGGTACATAAAAGCAAAAAAAAAATTCTGAAGAAAATAGAAATTGTTCACTCAGCATATACTGGAAACAGCAGGCTATGTCAACCAGAATTAATCTGGACCACAGCTTTAATTTCATGAAGATCATTAATGACCTGTTTGTGACTTGACTCTTGCATTGAGCCTAAAATGGAAAAAAAGTCACCACAGAACTACCTCCACACAGCTTGACATCTTCAGTTTGAAGGGGAGAGATGAAGGAAAATCAATTAAGCACTGCCTTCACTCGGAGCAAAACTTGAGTACTACTTTGGCTTCCTTTTGAAATTCCAAGTGGCTCAGCTGAATCAACTCAGCTGTGCATGGTGACAGGCTAAACCTAATGGACTTGGGAAACACACCCACCATGGGTTTCTTCACCACACTGCATGCAGTGTACTTATATTCGAGGCACCCAGCCCACACAGAAGCATTGTCTTCTCCCAATGGATAATCTAGCCCTTTAAGGAGTTAATGTTGCTAGCAATACTCATCCAAAGCCTAAATACTTTAAAGCTATCTGTATTGCTTCACATAGCTGTGATACACTTTTAATTTTATTAGGAATTTAATAATGTTTCCACATACTTGGTGATGTACAGTCCTAATAGCTAATCAATATGCTCGACTAAATATTTTTAAAGTGCCTAAAGCAAAGTGACAGATCATTCATCAAAGGAATTTTGATCACATGCAGCCTCCAGACAGATTTTTACATTCATAAATAACACAGGAATTAAAAAGAAATTCACACTGTTCATGATTCTAAACAGGTTCAGCTGTAACACCATTATCTATCATTATTATGTTTTTTTCACTAAATGCCAAAGTACAATAAATTCTTCATAAATATCAAATTCGTAATTATATATGCTACTTTCTTGACAATTTGCTTGTCTTTTGACATGAAGACACTATGCTATGAAACAATTGTCTCTGTATCCTCTTTATAGTTCATAGAGTGATAGGTATTTGTTTTAAAAAAAATTAACCAGCTGGATGGTAGAGTGATGGGGATTGAACTACCCCTGAAGATATAATCATTGATTTTGAAGCACTATTATTTCTAAAGAGTACATCTGTTGAATTTGTTTATCTTCTGTTAAAGTAAGCACACGGAAGAGTACCATCATCATAACCTACTACTCATATGTCAATGTCAAAGTAACAAAGGATGCTAGACGAAGAAAATCACCCTTGACATTTCATTGAAAGTGCTGAGTCCAGATAAAATAACACTGTTAATTTTTTTTTTTCATTTTGCAGTGAATATCCCAATAAAAAACTCTCTGGTCTATTTGTAGATAAATACTACTACATTTTGTACGTGTGCAGCTGATAGGTCTACAAGGTTAAGGCCATTTTTTTCAATTACCTATAGTTTCAGGTGCCTACTTTGTGCCCCCAGGCTATAGCTCTCAACCAGCTTCTGAAAATTTAGTCCTAACTATGAGGCAGTAGTGTATTTAGTAAAAGGAAAAGTCTTTATTCATCTTCTTTATCCACCTGTCCTTTTGGAACTGGTTTCTTTGCAACACCTGACAGGTAAAAGTTCTATAAACCTACTGAGGACTTAATGTGGGAGAGGAAGCTCTGCCCCAGTGGATAGTTACACATTTAATGTTAAATGGAACACGAGACATTAAAAAAAAATCTCTACAGAACCTCCTTTAAGTACCTTTCAGCAATGTATAAACCTGAAGTTCCTTGAGGGACATGATGGATTTTGTATCTTTGGTGGATGTTTCAATTACTATGCTATTAAATGAAATGACATGAGAATTAGCCCCACCCCACCCTCCCCTTTCGTCAATCGATATTCTCTATTTCTTTTATGCTCTGGGGTTTCTTATTATCGTAATCCGAAACTGAAGTGTACTATTCTACATGTGAATATAAAGAAAAACATGAGCAAGGAAACAATTCAGTCTAAACTATTTTTTTTTTCTTGATATTTAGATTCAGCTGTCAAGCCAAAAAGAAAAGTATTAAAAAGGTCAGCAAAATTTTGTACGGGACTAGTCATCACCCTCCATCACAGATGATAAATTACACTAAATTCCCACATGCCTGACAAAATTATACAGAAACTCCAATGGAAATGACAAAGTTCCAATCACTTACACAGTAAAAAAATAATGAATTATTTCTTGGAACGCACAGCATGTTTTCTGTCTCATCTACTTCCTGAGAAACTTCCCTAGTGAAATAGACATGTTCTTCACTGCCATCATTAGGGCACTGGGGCGGATGCTAGAAGGATCGGGCGCACAGGTTGTGTTTGCCTCTATTCCTTCAATTATGAGGAAAAATAGTGGAAGGTTTGACAAAGTGCAGCAGATTAATACTTGGCTAAAGGGGTGGTGCCAGCGGTCTAGTTTTGGATTTTTTAACCATGGGGAGATCTGCAGGGCACCTGATCTACTGAAACAAGCTGGGGTTCAAATGACACAAAGGGAAAAAAAGGATCCTTGGTCACAAGCTGGCAGGACTCATAGAGTGTTCTTTAAACTAGATATGAAGGGGGATGGGGTTATAGCTGGGATTGCAGCGGGACAGTGCTCTAGAAATTATGAGGACCAGGTGGTCTTCCATCCACCTAGGGTGAGATCAGTGTGCTCAGCTTGCTCCCTGAAATGCTTATACACCAATGCACGCAGCATGGGGAATAAGCAGGAGGAGCTAGAAACCTGGGTTCGGGCAGGAGATTATGATCTGGTGGCAATTACAGAGACATGGTGGGACAGCTCACATGACTGGAATGTGGTCATGGGTGGTTATGTCCTTTTCAGGAAAGACAGGCCAGCCAGGCGAGGTGGTGGAGTCGCTCTTTATGTGAAAGAGCAACTACAATGTCTTGAATACCATCCAGGCATGGAGGAGGAGCAAGTTGAGAGTGTATGGGTTAGAATTGAGGGGCAGGCTGGCAGGAGAGGTACTGTTGTGGGTGTCTATTATAGGCCACCAGATCAGGGTAAGGAGGTTGATGAGGCCTTCTACAGGCAGCTGAGAGCGGTCTCACAATCACAGGCCCTGGTTGTCGTGGGGGATTTTAACTTCCCTGATATTGGCTGGAAGGACAACTCAGCCAGCCAGCCACAGTCCAGGAGGTTCCTCCAGTGCATCGATGATAATTTTCTGATGCAAATGGTGGAGGAGCCGACTAGGAGAGGAGCACTGCTGGACCTCATCCTCGCTAACAAGGAGGATCTGGTTGAAGCAGTAAAGGTTGAGGGCTGCCTTGGCTGCAGTGACCATGAAATGGTGGAGTTCAGGATCTCATGTAGCAGAAACAAAATAGCAAGCAGAATTGCAACCCTGGACTTTGCCAAGGCAAACTTTGGATTTTTCAAGCAATTACTAGAGAAAATCCCATGGGCAAGGCTGTTTGAAGGTAAAGGGGCCCAAGATAGTTGGTTAGCGTTCAGGGACTGCTTCTACCGTGCTCAAGATCAGAGCATCCTGACACGTAGGAAGTCAAGGAAGGGAGCCAGGAGACCTGCGTGGCTAAACAGGGATCTGCTGGGTAAGCTCAAGTGCAAGAGGAGAATTTACAGCTCTTGGAAGGCAGGGCTGGCCACTTGGGAAGAATATAAGGCTGTTGTCCAAGGATGTAGGGAGGCAACTAGGAAAGCAAAGGCCTCCCTAGAATTGAACCTGGCGAGAGGGGTCAAGGACAACAGGAAGAACTTTTTCAAATACGTGGCAGATAAAACTAACACCAGAGGCAATGTAGGCCCACTGATGAATGAGGTGGGTGCCTTGGTGACAGATGATACAGAGAAAGCAGAGTTACTGAATGCCTTCTTTGCCTCTGTCTACTCTGCCGGAGGCTGTCCTGAGGAGCCCCGTTCCCCTGCGGCCCCAGAGGAAGTCAGGGCAGTGGAGGAGTTTGCTTTAGTCGATGAGGACTGGGTTAGGGACCAATTAAGCAATCTGGATATCCATAAATCCATGGGTCCAGATGGGATGCATCCACAGGTGCTGAGGGAGCTGGCTGATGTCATTGCTAGACCACTCTCCATCATCTTTGCCAAGTCTTGGGAGACGGGAGAGGTGCCTGAGGACTAGAGGAAAGCAAATGTCACTCCAGTCTTCAAAAAGGGCAAGAAGGAGGACCCGGGTAACTATAGACCGGTCAGCCTCACCTCCATCCCTGGGAAAGTGATGGAACGACATATCCTTGGTGCCATCTCAAGGTATATCAGGGATAAGAGGGTCATTAGAGACAGTCAACATGGCTTTCCCAAAGGGAAGTCATGCTTGACTAACCTCATAGCCTTTTATGAGGATATAACAAGGTGGATAGATGATGGCAGAGCGGTGGATGTGGTCTACCTTGACTTCAGTAAAGCATTTGACACAGTCTCCCACAGCATCCTGGCTGCTAAACTGAGGAAGTGTGGTCTAGACTCTCGGGTAGTGAGGTGGACTGCGAACTGGCTAAGGGGAAGAAGCCAAAGAGTTGTGGTCAATGGGGCGGAGTCTGGTTGGAGGCCTGTATCCAGTGGAGTCCCTCAAGGGTCGGTACTGGGACCAGTATTATTCAATATATTCATCAACGACTTGGATGAGGGACTAGAGAGTACTATCAGCAAGTTTGCTGATGACACCAAGCTGGGAGGAGTGGCTGACACGCCAGAAGGTTGTGCTGCCATTCAACGAGACCTGGTCAGGCTGGAGGGTTGGGCGGGGAAAAATTTAATGAAATATAACAAGGGTAAATGTAGAGTCTTGCATCTGGGTAGGA
This sequence comes from Trogon surrucura, assembly GCA_020746105.1. Lineage (NCBI taxonomy): Eukaryota > Metazoa > Chordata > Aves > Trogoniformes > Trogonidae > Trogon > Trogon surrucura. Next base: position 24,523,498 of record CM036622.1, on the reverse strand, counting down.
ACAACCCCAGGTTCCAGTGTAAGTTGGGGAATGACTTATTAGAGAGCAGTGTAGGGGAAAGGGACCTGGGAGTCTTGGTGGACAGCAGGATGACCATGAGCCAGCACTGTGCCCTTGTGGCCAGGAAGGCCAATGGCATCCTGGGGTGTATTAGAAGGGGGTTGGTTAGTAGGTCGAGAGAGGTTCTCCTTCCCCTCTACTCTGCCCTGGTGAGACCCCATCTGGAATATTGTGTCCAGTTCTGGGCCCCTCAGTTCCAGAAAGACAGGGAACTGCTGGAGAGAGTCCAGCACAGGGCAACTAGGATGATGAAGGGAGTGGAGCATCTCCCTTATGAGAAAAGACTGAGGGAGCTGGGGCTCTTTAGTTTGGAGAGGAGGAGACTGAGGGGTGACCTCATTAGTGTTTACAAATATATCAAGGGTGAGTGTCACGAGGATGGAGCCAGGCTCTTCTCGGTGACAACCACTGATAGGACAAGGGGTAATGGGCTGAAACTGGAACATAAGAGGTTCTGCTTAAACTCGAGAAGAAACTTCTTCTCAGTGAGGGTGACGGAACACTGGAACAGGCTGCCCAGAGAGGTTGTGGAGTCTCCTTCTCTGGAGACATTCAAGACCTGCCTGGACACGTTCCTGTGTAGCATAATCTAGGCATTCCTGCTCTGGCAGGGGGATTGGACTTGATGATCTTTCGAGGCCCCTTCCAATCCCTAACATTCTGTGATGAAGATGTTCTCATCAGCTGTAGGGTTAGTCCAGATTTTGCCTAGTTGAGAAGAACCTTCTGGACAAGACTGGTTACAATCAGCATCTGCCTGTTTGTTCTTTCTGTCTGAGTGCAGGTGTGGTGGCCAGTCCTGAGTGTCCTCCAGAAAACGTAAGATCTTCCTATGGCATCTTGTTTCTAGCTTTGCTATAAAACTGTCTGAGGAAACTAGTACTATCACTATCAATGCTAGTACTTATATGGTGAAAGGAAAATAAGTGTGTGAGCACTACTTTTGGCAGAACTCAAATATGGTAATTCTGGTAGAAAAATGGCTGCCCTTGTCATGATTCTTTTGATTCAAACACCCTTCCAGGTTTTCTTTGTCACAAATTCAAAGCAGGAAAGAGCAACATGAAGGCAAAATTATGTAATTACATTAGAGGCAATGGCAGATGTTCCAAATGGTGATAGACGCAAAAGAAATAAAGGACTAATGACAATTACAGTAATAACAGAAACAACAGCAATCAAGTCAGGTGAAGTCAAGCAACAAGAATAGCCATAAGGAAAGAATTAAAAATAACAGTTGTCTTATGATTTTCTTCCCTTCTCACTAAGCAGATGTTTATCAAGTAAACTCTAAGCATTTGAATCATTATCGTATTAGTTTTCATTCATGGATATTACTCAGCAGAAGAAGTCTATTCACAGAAGGAATTACACAAATGTAAAGTCAGTTGATAGTAGATCCCTAGTTGGGAGTTGTGTTACTCGTCTTCATCAGTCATCTCTAGTTTTTCTTCTGCCTTATTTTAATACAGCTTTAATGTCACTACCATAGATGAGGTAAGCTTGGGCTATGAATCAAAGAGGCAAAAAAATCAATAAGTTTTACATATGATGTGTTCAAGCCTTCCTTGCACTAAGATGAAAATACAATTGAAAAGTAAAATTATAACTCAACATAGTGAGTTGAAAATATATTATTTTTATACGTTGCATAGGTGGTTCCATGGAAATTCTATATATTCATCCACTGAAAAAAAATTTTTGCCTTTAACATCTTTGTAATTCTTCGGTGTTCTAGTTAAAAACCTGTTGTGTTTCACTGAACTCTCTGTCCACAGCTATACCTTCTCCTAGACTGAGATACCTGTGAGTACTTGCTCTCTCCTTTTTGCCTCTCCTCAGGGAAAATATGTCAGGGTATAAACATCTCTGAGTATTTAAGGAATTTGTACTTTAGGAATGTGGATAATTAGTTGTTGGGGTACAGAAAGCAAGGAAAAGAAAAAGGACAAATTAAGTCAACAAAAATTAAGGCAGAATATCATTACAATACTAATTAGAATTGTTTTCCAACAGGAATGGATCATTTAAATATGAACAAAACACAATAATGAAAAACTACTGTTGGGACATTTCTTTTATTTGCCAGGCTGTCCTTTGAGAGTAGAGCTGATAACACCACCAGATTTTTTTTTTCCTATCTATAATTCCAATTATTTTATTGTATTTTTATGTTTTATTTAAAGAATGTTCTTTCATGACATTATCAATCTCCCTTTCAACTTAAATCCCAGTAAAACTGTTTTGCAAATTAGAAAGGGTGTTTTCTTGTTATTTTTTTTAAATTTATCTGTCCCCCCAAAATAACTTAAAGCTATGTAAGTTATTAGCTCATACATTAAACAGTTTCTAATTTATTTACTAGAAGATTTGTACACTTCTTAGTTTTAATGAGATATTTCTAGGGCAACAACAGTAAACAATGTTGTAAGAATATCTGTTTGTACAAAGGATTAAGTCAAGGCTATTTTGAATAACTGTGATAACTTGTATTTTCACCTCTCAAAAATTAGTTTATTGTACTACCATAAACTTAGAATCTTCTGAGTGAAATCAGTTAAAGTTATTACATAAAGACATGATACTGATTCAGAATCACTATGTAGAGACTTGCATCCTTTTCAGAGAAAGCAAGGAATAAGGTAGTTTAAAAGTAGAAATCCAAATTTTTTTCCCTTAGATTTTCTATTCTCACAAGCAATCAAACAGAGTAATCAAACCCCCTGTTTTCCAATAAAACTTATTTAGGAAGAAAAGAACATAAAGAAGTACATTACCATACAAAAATGTAAATGGAAAAGCTGCAAAAAGAGTGCTCTGTGAACTAATGTAGTATTCAGTGAATTTCTGAATTCATGCAAACAGGCAAAAAATACCTGCCTTGAGACTGCCAGCAACCTCCCCAGAGCTCTCACCTAATTCCTAGCTGAGTATCTGATGCCTACAGATGTAGTATTACATGTTTATTTATTTACATACCTATGCAAATTTAGCCAACACACTGATAGATCACTTCAGCTAAAGGTTTTGTGTAACTACACACTAGAAGCCCATCATCTAGAAGGTGAGCAAGCACCTTTTGCACAGTACTTGAATCCTGGTCAAGTCGATACTTGGTCCCTCGTCAAAGGATGAGCAATGCTGAGCAGAAGGATCTGCTCCCTTCCACCACAGTCTGCTCCCTACCGCTGCTGATTTGTCTGAATTCCACGTTTTGAAACCATGTGAGTGTCACTGCAAGTGTCACTTCCTCCTGGCTTAGTCTTTGCAATGCCAGAGCTCATTAGTAAAAACCAGAATACTGAAAAACTGCATAGCTTAAATAGGCCCATAGTATGATCACCCAACTGAGATCGATAAAAATAAACCTATCCTAAAAGCAGAAAGCTTTTGGTGTAGTCTTCTATGTTCTCACAATATGGAAAAGTAAATGCTGCTGAGAACTTAATTTACAACTGCTTTAAGATAGTTTTACTTACCAAATTGCCCATATGCAAAATCGAAATGCAACCTCTAATTAAAACCACAGAAGAAGTGAAATTCTACTGCATGGATTTAATTAAAGTGGATGGTTCATCTGAAGAGATTTTTTTCAAAATTCATAATGATGGCATTAGCAAGTTATTAAATACGAAAATTAATTGATAATATGATTTGGTTTGTAGGGTTACAGGGTTGGCTAACCATTGCTAATGATTTCCCAGCTAATGCTCTGCTGCAATTGTTTGACTGTTAAGCCAAATACATGCTTCAGCTATGTACTCAGTTTTGACCAAACACTATCTACTACGATTCAGTATCTACTTGAATACCACAACCAGACAAATCATTCTTCTGTTGGCAAATACTTTCTTGGCAAGCAAAAACTACAGATTTCTCCTCCTCAATTAATTGCTGTTTGAAAAAAACCTCACCACTTTATTTGTATTGAAATATACAATCACGCTGCACCTCTACACAGTAATTACGCGTTGATTTCAAACTCTCAGATTCAAAGCCTGGTGGGTTGACACGGTCAGCCCCTAAGCACCCGCAAACCTGCTAGGTCACTCCCCTGCGATGGACCAGGTGAGAGAAAAGGAAGAGCATGAGTGACAAATCATGTGGGTCAAGATATAGATTTGCTCAGTAAGTGATGGAAAGAAAAGTAGCAAAAAGAATGCAAAGGCAATCACTCAAGCAGCTCCCCCTCAAGCAGACCAATGCCCAGCAACTTTCCAAACAACTGCTAGCTCGGACGTCAGCAACTGCTAATTTGGAAGTCACACCCTGATTTTTCTTCCTCTACTCCCACTTTTCATGCATGACATTATATAGTATGGAATAGGCCTTTGATCATTTCAGGTACACATTTCAATGTATATAAATATCTGAAGGGAGGGTGTAAAGAAAACAGAGCAAGGCTCTTTTCAGTGGTGCCCAGTGACAGGACCTAGAGCAATGGGCACAAACTGAAATACAAGGAGGTTCCCTCTGAACATTAGGAAACACTGTTTTACTATGAGGGTGGCAGCACTGGCACAGGTTGCCCAGGAAGGATGTGGAATCTCTCATGTTAAGGACTCCAAAAAAGCCATCTGGAAATTGTCCTGGGCAACCAGTTTCAGGTGGTGTTACTTCAGCAGGGGATTTGGACCGGATGACCTCCAGACTTTTCTTCCAACCCTTCTGTGATTCTGTGATTTCATGAATATTTCTTTTTCCCTATCATGTCTTTTAGACTAGGCTACAATTCCTTAATTGATATTTTTATCAATGCAGCTTAAAAGAACAGTTCTCCGGACTCAGGGCTTAAGGAAAGGTATCGTGTCATCCAATTTTATACTTCATTATATCTCTAAGCACTATCCTGTGTATCATGTGTTTTTTTGTACAGTATGCTTTTTCCTTCTCTGAAGCAATGATGAACACTTTTCTGAAAACCTGTATTGTATGAGGCAATGATATTGCTTAACGATCATTACTTCACTTAATATTTCCTATCTTGTCATTACCTCATAAACTATCTGAGGACGTGCTGGATGTTAATGTACACTTCAGTTGCAATCAACCATTTGCATGAACCCACGTAGAGAGCGTCGTATCGATGCTTTTGGCACTATCATTAACATAAATTGCAACCTTTCTAATATCAGTTCTTATTTACAGCTGACAAAATGGAAAGAATTAGCCATGTGTAGAGTCATTTCTGATGTAAAACTCCATACTTAATGCAATTTAAGAAACATTTTCCAGCCAAAGTATGCTGACCTGTGGCTCTGGTCCAGCATCAAATTCAAACAACAAACTAGAGCATTGCTGTAAAATAAATTGAAAGGAAAAACTCTGTAACACAAATATCAAAATGCCAGTACATGTGAAAGTATCACTTTGAATATCATACACTTAATATTGTACTGTTCAGATTGGAAAATGTTATTTCCTGTTGATAGAAATATTTTTATAAAACCACCAAATATCAGAGCATGTGAAATAACAAGTGTCAGCTCATCCTTGTAATTACATGTATTACAGTATGAAACCACTTCCATCTCCAAACTTGAAAAATAAACCAAGAGCAAAATTCAGTCCCTGATCCTTAAAAGCCAATCAAGGTCCCACGAGAACTGATGAAAACACAGTTAATTGGCAAATAAAAAAGATGTGTACTTTATTACTTGGAATGAAAAGCATAATGTTATCATAGAATCATAGAAAGGCCCAGGTTGGAAGGGACCTTAGAGATCATCTAATCCAACCTCCCTGTCATGGGCAGGGACGCCTCTCTACTAGATCAGGCTACTCAAGGCTCTGTCCAACTTGGCCTTGAACACCTCCAGGGAGGGGGCAGCCACAACACCTTTAGGCGATTTATTCCAAAGTCTTGCCACCCTTGGACTGAAGAATTTCTTCCTAAGATCTAATCTAAATCTATTCTCCTTCAACTTAAACCCATTTCCCCTTGTCCTATCAGTGGACACTCTTGTAAAAAGTCCCTCCCCTGCCTTCCTGTAGGTTCCCTTCAGGTATTGGAAGGCAGCTATTAGGTCCCCCCAGAGTCTTCTCTTTTCAAGACTGAACAATCCCAGCTCCCTTGGCCTGTCCTCGTAGCAGAGGTGCTCCAGCCCCTGGATCATCTTTGTGGCCCTCCTCTGAACACACTCCAACAGTTCTATATCCCTCTTACGGTGGGGACACCAGAACTGGACGCAGTATTCTAGGTGGGGTCTCACAAGAGCAGAGTAAAGGGGGAGAATCACCTCTCTTGACCTGCTGGCCACACTCCTCTTGATACATCCCAGGATGCGGTTGGCCTTCTGGGCTGCATGAGCACACTGCTGGCTCATGTTGAGCTTCTTGTCTATCAACACCGGCAAATCAAATGACAGTAACTCTTCCGTCACACAGGAAACCATTTTCTTCTGAAATGTAGTATAATTCAATATGCCCTACAGACAGAAATTTAATCTATACAAGCATATCACAAAGCACAACTGTAGTAACTTCACTTGGTAATTATCTTAATAACAATAAATGGTAATAATTGCTAGATTTTTTAAAATTCTGATAAATTTTGCTCATCTTACTCATGAATAGATACAAATCAAGTAGCAACTATGTAAATGTGCTAACAGGGCATGAATTGAATGACTGCCAATGTAACAAAACTTAGAACAAATCAATTCTGATGTCAAAAAAGCTTTCCCTTCCAAAAAAATAGGTTTTAGCTGAAGAAACTGTTCATTGTCAAATCCAGCACACTGTTTAGACTGAAAAACACTGAGAGGAAAAAGTAACAAAAATTGTATTTTACTGTTTTATATTGCGCAAACATAATTCAGTTATTAATTTATTTTGATAATCTGTAAAATGTGAAATATATCCTAAGTTGACCTGAAAAGTGAACCTTTTAAAGCCAGATTTTTTACAATGTTTGTCCTATTTTTATTCACTTGTTTTTCTCCAGCATTCAGACAACCAAAAATCAATTGTTCACACAGCCCTATATCAGCTGTGGTTGTAAGAGTCTAGTGAGTTGGTCAGTTGGCATCTTTAGCTAAGGCAGCCATGGAAGGTGCCAGCAATGATGATGATAGCATTACATGCAGCATATGTCCAGTAGGAAATAGACTGAGACTATCAATTCATTTTATCTAATTTTCAGGCACTACTTTTTTTGCATGGGGTCTGAAGTATTGAGACTTGGAAGAGGAAGTCAGCATTTCAATATTTTCATAATTTCCTTTACATGCTAGTTTTCAATTAATAAAACCAATTTTACTGCAAACCTTCAAATTTTTATCTTTTTCAGTCATGGACTTCGAATTGGTACGCGCATTTAAATTACAGTTAATACTTAAATTTATGAGCTGTCCTTGGTTGAATCCTCCAGGGAAGCTCTAGGGAAGACACTTCTTGGACTATGCTTGCTTTTTAATTATTTTATTTGGACAATTTCACATTAGAAAGTGAAAGGAGCGCCAATCTCCAAGAGCATATAAAGAGATTTTTTAGCGCATCCCAAAGCAGAACTCAAGCCATTTAAAAACTCATAGCCATTTAACAGGCTAGTCCAATTTTAAAATCACTTTAGATTAGGACATATTTCTACAAGTGGCATGTAGCAATGTGAAGTTCTGTGTTGATGAAAGCAAATGTGGGTTTACTGTACTGTAAAAGTCCTGTGGTGTTTCCTATGAAACTGCAAAGTACTTAGTTCTAGAATGCTATTGAACGAAAACAACAGCAGCTCTTTTCTCCCTTGCAGTCCAGACATTCAAAGACCTTTTTTTACTTTTTGACCTATAACTTGCTCTGCATTTTCAAAACCTGAAAACAGCTTACATGGCTATTACTTTTCATTATTCTACTAATTTCAGGGAAGTTGCACTAGATGTAACTTTATTAACTTAGAACTCTGAAGTACCGTCCAATTTTTCCAACTGAATATAGCTATTAACTATTTTTAATATTTCATATCTTTATTATTCTTCATCATCTCCACACTTTTTAGAATTTGCCCATAGCACTAAAATCTAGCTAGTATTAGCACACTAGTTTCAATTAAACTAGTTCCAGTTTAAGAACAAAGTGAATTAAGGTCAACAATGATCCCTTCAGTATATTTTTGTACTGGCGATATATTTCTTTATTTCCACCTGCTAAACTCTGATCCTCTCTCACTGCCCCCGATAGCCTTCAAACCCTTGTCCATCTTCTTCTGAAGAGTCTGAAAATGATTTGAAGAACAGTGATATAAATGGGAGGTGGCAGCACACCAAAACAAATTTTCATAGCTTGAAAAAATGATCAGTGAAGCAGTTAAGTCTTCCACAGGCATTAATAAGAACTAGTCAGTTAAAAATCAAGCAAGAGAGAAAGAAAAAAGTGATCATAATATGAAAGAAAGGACTTAGAATAAAGAGAAAAAAGGCATAAAAATCAAAAGATAAATATTAATTAAATTAAAAACAATAGGGTTTCTTTTAGTATTGAAGCTATACACTAAGAAGTGTATTTTTTCCTTTGTGTTTTTTCTTTACAAACTTAATATTTAAATACTCAACTACAGTTAAAAATTTACAGTGTATATTGAGAATATTTTCAGTAGTTCTGACCTCCTGAAATGCCTATTTTGGGGAAGAGAGAGCTCTTAGAAATATTTGAAAAAGTTTTTCTTGAACAAGTGTTCTAATTTGTTTGAAAATCCTATGGTAGTAAAACATACAAATAAAAAATAGTAGTAAAGTATGAAGGAAAAAAATAAAATAAATTAGTTAAATATATCTATAGAAAGAACATTACACAATATATCAACAGATAAAGCATTTCCCTTATATGTTAAACTGGCTTATTTGTGTAAATATCAATATTCCAGATAATCCAGGGATTGTAATCTTTATTTAAATTGACACCATTTTTTGGTAGGCTAGGCTTTTTATTATAGCGTAATAATATTGTATTTTAATTAAACCATAGTAAAACTACAGAATTGACAAATTTATTCATTAATATAGGAGGAATATGGACAAGTTCCTGTGCAAAATTTATTATAAAACTCTTCATCACAGACTCTGGCCAAGTGTTACTGCACCCCGGTGCACAGAGATGTACAGACTTGGTGATCATAGGTTATAACAATTTTGACACATTTTTTCAGATTTTTGTCACGTTATTTTTGTATAAGAAAATACACAACAGAACGGAGTCCTATTTTTCCCAGAATTACAGTCGTCCCAATCATTATCATTCCTTAAATCCCTCTTTAGATAATAAATAATCCCTTTAAGTGGAATATTCAAAAAGCAAGAGAGAGACAGAAAAGGTTGCTTGCCATAATTTCCCTTTGACTTCATTCAAGATAATTATTCTTATTAATTACAGATTTTGCCCTTTGACACAGACCTAAGCAAGTTACTGCTTACTGTCTTGAATAAATTGGTATACCAGGAATGCACTCACAAGATGTTCTGTGACTTGCAAATATGCTACTCCTTTAGTTTGTAGGATCATGAGTGATTTACTAAAAGCTTCTGCAAAGTCGAATATATTCTTCCTACAAGAATTATGCCATCATTACCATTCTAAGCCACTTATATACAAAAGCAAAGACGCACTCAAGCATGTATGTCATCTTCTTTCTGCTACTCACAGATGCACAACACAAGAACGTCTTCTGCGGCTTTAGAGAGGGCTTTCACCCCTCTTCAGCAGTGCTGAATGGAGCTAAGAACTCTCAGTGGCTCCCACAGCCCTGATCCCAGGGCATACAAGTCCCAGGAGCCCTGACTGCAAAGGAAGGGCACTCTCTGAAGTGCCTTGCCATTCTTGCCTAATTCCCACGACAGAATCTATCATGATTACTATGTCTCCCTGCCTACCCATGGCCGTGCATCTACCTGGGAAGGATACCCAGACTTGCCGAGAACAGGCTGGTCAGATTACTCTGGGTATGGTCAGGCTGTATGAGGAGACCAAGGCTCTGAGGAGCAAGGCAAATGTTCCTGCTCTGAGCTGAATACAGTTTTACTCTCCCTTAGTTCCAAAAGAGATCAAGCCTAGTGCCATGTGCCTGGGGTTTGAAAAGTATTAGTTTTGATTGAAACCAAAATCTTTTATGAATCAAAGCTAACTTTAAAACGAATGAGTTGGAGAGGAGGGAGACCTATGGACATGAAAAATGACAACTTTAGGATGCCACTATTTTCACTGATGAAATAGAGAGGCATAAGGAATTTAAAAAGCAGCTAAAAAGATGCTCACCACATTACTTCACTGAAATGTCATTAATAAGCAGCCTTAATGCAGGAAATAGGAGTTCAGTAAGGTCCATGTTGCTGCCATTAATGTTGCACTGCAATTAATCTTGGAGAAATCTCAAAAAATATCCTGCAGTAGGAGAGAAATTATTTTTAAATTTTCTTTTGATGATGCTAAATTTAGTTATTCAAGACCTTGTCAGCAAGAAAGCATTGCTATTTTTCAGTCACTGACAAAGAAGAGGAGGTACTCTACTATCATTTGTTCGTCATAACTCTGAGCACGGATTACAAAGTTTGGGAGATGAAAAAGAATCCTTTAGCAGACTGAATTGACAGGATTTTTGTGTGTGTGTGTATTCGCTCTTAAAATATAGATAGGCAGTGAATTCCCAATGAAAAGGCATATAATAAAAGGATTAACAAAATTAGCATGACATTCAAAATACAGTCAAACTTTTTTCTCTTCCTCTAAGCATTAGTTCATATAGTCACACCACTTTGAATAAAAATGAACCTTGACAACAATAATACTATAAGCATTTGAATTGCTTATTTTTTCTGTTTTGTTCGCTGGAGACCCTATAGAATATGAAACACTAGCAGTCAGCCCACAGAGGATGCCCAATGATATGACATAATGAGTAACTGGATTATCTTTCTTTTGTTCAGGTGTTACTGTGTAATACAAAATCTGCACGTGAGTCCAAAGAGTAGACACTGACATTGGGGAGCTGCATGCAAAGATGGATCAGTTACCTACACACTTCTCATTGAAGTATATGTGTATACTTTAATAATGAGACAAGTTGATGTTAGAACTTTATTAGAGGAAAAACCTAATTTGGCCTTTGGCAGACTTTCAGTCACCACTCACTATCCTTCCTTCGTTCTTTTGTGCAGTGCTGGGCCCCTCACTTCAAGAAAGACCTTGAGGTGCTGGAGCAGGTTCAGAGGAGAGCAACGAGGTTGGTGAAGGGACTAGAGGTAAAGTCTTGTGAGGAGAGGCTGGGGGAGCTGGGGTTGTTTAGCCTGGAGAAGAACAGACTCAGGGGGGACCTTATCACTCTCTACAACTTCCTGAAGGGAGGTTGTAGTCAGGTGGGGGTCAGGCTCTTCTCTTGAGCAACTAGTGACAGAACGAGAGGGCATGGCCTGAAACTGGGTCAGGGAAGGTTTAGGTTGTATCTCAGAAAACACCTCCTCACGGAGAGGCTGATGAAGCATTGGAATGCACTGGTCAGGGAAGTGGTGGAGTCACCGTCCCTGGAAGTGTTTAAGGAGGGGCTGGATGTGGCACTTAGTGCCACGGTCTAGCCCTTGTAATGCTGTTGGGTCATAGGCTGGACTTGATGATCTCAGAGGTCTTTTCCAGACCCAACAATTCTGTGATTCTGTGAAAACCCTGCAGGATCCCTTCATCTCTGCAAAGTTCATGCAGAGGGAACCAAAAACCTTTATTCACCTCTGGCATCCCCACATTCAGAGGAATGTGTATGGTATAAAGGCCCTTCTTTACACACTTTGGACGTCCAGATGAATTTACAGTGACACCAGCAGCAGTGTTCAGTGCACAGCCACCAAGGGCAGAGAGAGACCCCTGAGCCTCCTGGGCACAGGGACTGCCCCAGGGCCAGCACCCCAAAGCCCTTAATCCAAAGGGTACTGGGCAGAGGGGTGCTGGGAGGGGCTGGCCAGGGGAGTGCATCAAGCCCATGTCACAGTGCCACCACCCTGCAACCCAGATGTCACAATGCCCTGGGCTGGGATAAAAGGCAGCGTCCTCCCGTGTCCCTGCCAGAGCTGGCCCCAGGGGCAGCCCTAACACATCCGACAGGGAGTCCTCAAGGAGCCTGTGGATTTACTTGGAGGGTCTGAGAGAAGAAGACCAAAGAGGCTGGACAAGGCTGCTGGGCACGAGAAGAGCCACCAACATTAGGATGTGCCCAAGGCTTTCAGGCCTTTCCAGCAGGACAGCCATGGCCAGAGCAAGGGAATGCCTTCTGGGGGAGCACTGCAGAGCTCGGCCTCCTCATCCTCTGCAGAGCCAGGGGCAGCAGCCCTAGGAAATGGGACACAGAGATGCAGGTGCCAGGGGTCCCAGTGCTTTGGAGCACCTACTCGTGTCCTGCCAGGCACAGGAAGGATTCTTGCCACCAAGGCTGATCAGGCCTGGAGCGTTTGTAAGCCCCTGAGATGGCTCCAGGCTGGGGGAGAACAGGGCTTCTGCATCTCCGGGGAGGCATGACCAGCCTGTGGGACGAGGAGGTGGGTCTTGCTCACATGCTCAGGGAGTAGCCGATCGCCAGCGCTGGGGTCAGGAAGGAAATTTCCCCCGGGGCAGATTGGCACTGGTCCCCGGGGGTTTTTTGCCTTCCTCTGCAGCACTGAGCATGACCACCTGTCAGGGCTCCTCTGCTCCCTTTGGGCTCGGTTACTGCCTGCTGCTCTTTGTGCACCACGGAGATGGCCTCTCATGCCCTGCAGCTGGGGGGAGGAAGGCTTTTTTCCCCCATGGTTTGTTAACAAGGGTCCATGGGGGTTTTTTGCCTTCCTCTGCAGCACTGAGCACGGCCCCTTGCCAGGGCTCCTTTGGGCCATGTTGGCCCAGGGCCTGCTGCTCGTGCTCCACGAAGGTGGTCCTCCTGCCCCGTATCTCGGGAGAGGAGCTTTTTAGAGGCCCAGGGAGGGCCTGTTAGATGCACAAACAGTGGGAAATTAGAAGGATCAATATTGTGGACAAACACCCAGTGCCCATCCGAAGACAGGGACCAGATGGAGATGTGGTGGTTCTGGCTTGCAATGGCACCGGAGAAGAACATAAAACAAGGTGGAGGCCGTGCGCTCCTGTTCTTCCACAGAAGTTACGAAATCTTTTGCACTGTATTGGGGTTTTTTATCACTAGTAATTCTCAAGAATCTCTCTCTGTTGCATATGAATTAGCTGTATTATTTGTGCGTTCATGCATCCGACTGCTTTTTGTATAAAGCCAACCAGACCTTAGCCAGTGTTGGACATTCAGCTGCTTGTATTAAGCCAACAGGATCCTATCCAATGTCAGATCCATAGTGCGCCCGAGGAGGGTTTTTTGGTAAAGCTGGCCAGACCCACAGCAGAGGGGCTGTCTGGGTATCTGGTGTCAGAACTAACAGTTACAGCAATAACTGACCTCCATCACTAAATGCAACAGGGCCCCAAGGGGGCCCCTGGGGGTTGTTTCTTGTCCTCCGCATCATTGAGCACAGTCCCTTGCCAGGGCTCCTTTGGCTCCCTTCCGCTCGGTTCTCGCTGCTGCTCCTGCACCTCCAAGGCATCATTCGTGCCCTGGCTGTTTCGGACTCTCCTGCTCAGGGCAAGCCTGGAGTGGGAGCGAGCCCTGCTCTGCCCTCTGCTCCCTTGACCCGCGGGGTTCTTGCTTGGGCAAAGCAGCCTGTGCTTGGAAGGGCTCCAGGCTTGCTGCCCCATCAGGAACTGCCACTTCTCAGCTCTCCCAGCCCTGGGCACGCACAAGAGAGCTTTTCATGTGTCACTGGCCACTTTCTGTGGCTTTGCCAGACTGCAAGGGATGTTTCTTTCAAGTTAAACTGAAGAACTCATCAACCTGCTCCTGGCTAGACATGTGCACTGTGTTAATGCTTGTGAGCTGCGGCTCTGAAACAAATGCAGACAAACAAAGTTCTATTTGCATTTGTAACCTTTGTGATTTTGTGGCCTTGGAAATGCTTTTGGAGCTCAGACCAGGTTGGAAGGGACCTTAGAGATCCTCTAATCCAGCCTTCCTGCCACGGACCTGAATACCCTTAACCAGACTAGATTGCTCAAGGCCTCATCCAACCTGGCCTTGAACATTCTCTAGGCTCGGGGCATCCACAGCTTCCCTGAGCAACCTGGTGTCCCCCAGGGATCAGTACTGGGCCCAGCCCTGTTCAACATCTTTACTGATGACCTGGATGAAGGGATTGAGTCTACCCTTAGTGAGTTTGCAGATGACACCAAGTTGGGAGGGAGTGTCGGTCTACCGGAGAGTAGAAAGGCACTGCAGAGGGACCTGGACAGGATGGGTCAATGGGCAGAGGCCAACAGTATGAAGTTCAGCAAGATCAAGTGCAGGGTCCTACACTTTGGCCACAATAACCCCCTGCAGCGCTACAGACTGGGGGAGGAGTGGCTGGAGAGCGGCCCAGCAGAGAGGGACTTGGGAGTACTGGTTGATAACCGGTTGAACATGAGCCAGCAGTGTGCCCAGGTGGCCCAGAAGGCCAATGGCATCTTGGCTTGTATCAGGAACAGCGTGGCCAGTGAGACTAGGAATGTAATTCTGCCCCTGTACTCAGCACTGATGAGGCCTCACCTTGAGTACTGATGTGGCACTTAGTGCCATGGTCTGGCCGATGTGATAGTGTTGGGTCACAGGCTGGACTTGATCTCAGAGATCTTTTCCAGACTCAATAATTCTGTGATTCTGTGATTCTGTGTTCATAGAGTCTTGCTGGTGTTACAGATTTCTTGTACCTGAACATGACAGTGAATCATAGAGCTGGCCATGAAACCATAAATTAAGGTGCAGTACTAATCAGAGCAAGAGTCAAGATTTTTTGGTTCAGTGAGATTAAAAATGTTTTCTGTTTAGCACAGTAAATGTTGATTTGCATTGCTTATTAAGCTGTGACCAGCAATCCCCTCGATTTCTCAGGACTCCTACATTCAAACACTGTTTGTGCAGAAAACTTTGAACAAACAAAACCAAAATCCTCAATCCAAACAAAACAAAACTCTCATTACTTAGAACTCCCTAATGCCTGGAGATTTTCTTAAGATATTTTCTGATCTGTAGTTGAAAAAATGGCATGGTAGTGCAGAGTATTGTCACAGATGAATTATCTTATATGTCTGACAGTTTTTTTGGTCTGCTTACAATTTCTGGTTTGCCAGACAAGAAATTGGTTCAGTATCTCTTCCAAACACTTGCTACTTGACACAGTGCTTTGCAAAAAAATTAGAAAAACACAAGTCCCTGCCATAGGGGACTGACGACTGAAAAGAAAAGAAGCTTTGATCTGTTACTCCCGTGTCATTCAAGACTAACATCACTGTAAATATTATTAAGATTTTACAAATGTATATATGAAATCACAATATGTTCCAAATATCAGAGGTAGAGACACAATAAAACATCAAACAGTAATTAGTAAAGAGGAAAGAGGAAAGAAAGTAAGAAGAACTTTTGAGATGGACTAATGTTAGCAGAAAGCGTATTACTGTATCTTAAGGTGACGGGACAAAAGATTCTGTTTAACAGCATAGCATGTTCCAGAATACAAGTATTTTTGTGGATAAAATTTAAACTTAATACAATAGATTCATTATAGTTATTCATTTACACAAATGCTTTCATAGAGATGTAATTTTAAAAAATAGCTTGACAATTTAAAAATCGGTCTTGAATTTATGAGTTAGCAAGCTATATGTTACACATATCTAATTGCATACCTGTAGTTCAAACAAATCATCACCACTGTTGCTGCGGTAATGCACAACAAGCTGCAGGTGAAACCCCACTACTACATGTGGAGCATATATTTACTTTACAGAATCCAGTTTGACTACCAAAAGATTGCAGATATTTTTGCAGAGCATTATTAGAGTAGGCTTCCAAAAGAAACTAATTTAATGGATCTTTTTCTAAGGCAACTAGGATAGCAGCACGTAGTAACTAGGTGCCACCTTCCGAAACTCACATAATTTAGCATCTAAATTGGTAATTGATTCCGAATCTTTAGCTGCTGCTTCTGAAATACATTTCAATGGACTGCATTTCAATCTCTGGCATCTTGTTAGCAGCTCTATCTTTATCACTGCACTGGCCAACAAATCCCCAGATTCAAAGTTTAATTTCCACCAGCAGATACCATAAACATACTTTCTTTTTCTTTTTTTTTTTAAAAAGAGAAAATCTTCAGATCAATTTTTCCTAGAAAATATGGTTACTGATTTTTTACTCATATTCCTGTAAATCAAGTGAAATATCTTTCCCACTCCTTATTCCAAGAATCTCAGGAGGTGATCACGCACCACTTTTGCTGGCAACACAAATTCCTTGAAAACAGAAGTTATTGCTCATACGCTTTTCCAGTAAAATCTGTCTACCTCACAGAATATTACAGATTAATTGAGGTTTCTCATATTCTCACACTGAGCAAATCTCACATAAAAATATTTCATAAGATAAATTAAAAAAGAAGCCTGCTGAAGTAATCTCTTATAAGAAGTGATCATTACTGGGGACAACCTCCTTCTGTATAATTACCTATACACATATAGATTTCCACAAAAAAATCCACAGGTATGTACGGCTTATGCCACAAGCACATAAAGGCACAATAGTTCAAGTGGACAACGCATTCTCACCAAGATTATAATGGCAGTGTTGGACTCAGGAAAAGAATGGGTTATGCTATTAAGGAAAGGTGGAAAACTAGGGAGAATGTATGTGAAATTATTCACAAGGTGAAAAAGGGAAACTATTTCAGGCACTCCATTTCAGAGACAATATATGACACCATATCCATCCTCAAGTTCATATGCATTCTGCTGTGTTCCAGAGGTTTCTGATCAAGTCACTACCGAAAAAGTTTTATGATATAGGGGATGGGATCTGATAACATCAGTAACAACAAAAACTCGTTCTTATGAAGTGGTTCTAGTATTTCAAAACTTCAGACAATAACTAAAGACTGTTTAAAGAGGCTCCTGAGAAGCAGAAAGGCTTTTCAAATGTAAAACCTAATATAGAAGATACAGTTCAACGCCCCAGGCTGCCAGCTGGGAAAGCTCAGGTGGGAATTTAGGAAAGCCTAACTATAACCTTCGATAATTGGTAAAAGTCACAGCCTCAAGAAATGAAGCAGTATCATCCCATCCATGAAAACAGCGCAGACAATGTTTCAATAATAGCTGAACACTTGTTCCCTCATAAGCCAAAGCAGGGTAATGAAGAAAAGGCTAAGAGAAGTCCCTAACACTTCCATAGGGAATGGAGCTCTGTCTTATAGTCCTTTTGTTTTATGCACAGGGGAGTACCATCTTCTCTTAATTGCATATGTTTAGCTTGATTCTTCACACATTTCTTTATGACACACATTCATCTCAGGAATAGGGATGAAAAAAGAAATACTCGATATTTTTACTGCATATTTGAATAAGAAAAAATTCTCAGACTAATGTGAATTAATTTAGGATGTGGTTGAAAAAAAGTCTTGTCAAGACACAATAATATACCATCTAGACCCATTTTGTCTGAGAAATTAATAAACTAATTTGTTTTAGTCATTCATCATGAAAGATGATTTTTCCCTGGAACAACCTAGGTTCATGAAGAAGTAATGTCTGTGACTGTTTCTGTGAAAACTATAACCATGAATGGTTTTAAACAGTTTAATGGTTTTATACAACAGGACTCAGTAAAAAGAGCAGAGCAATTATTGCCTTCCTTTATCTTTCTTTTAAGAAATAAAGATAGCGGATCTTTTCCTGTAATAGGTAGAGCACATTTACAGAGGAAATGGGTATGAGAAACATTGTTCCAGTGTTTGGAACATTCTGCTACAACTCCAAAGCTAAAATTCAAATGCACCACTTTTTCTTGAAAAGTCGTTGCAAAGAAATGAGGGTTCACGGCACTGCAGTTGTATTTTCCATAGAGGATTTCTAATAGGCACAAAGCTCTTATCAGCTAGTTCTAACACCAAAGTAATATGTAGCATTTTTCACTTAGTAATACTGGATTAAGTCTAATTCCTACACAACAGCAAAGATAACTTGGAAAATGAGCAAAAATAGTTCACCGGCTAAAAGAATGATGAAGATAAAGTGAAACTAAGAGACTCAGTGATCACAGTATCAAAAATACTCAAAGGAATTGCTAAGAAACAAGTAAATCAGCAGAGTGAAACAAAGACATGAGAAAAGGGTGTATTAAGAATGAACTGGAAAGAATGATCTCGTAACTCATCATGTACCTACTTAACACTTACCTAGGAGGACTGATACGTATTTCATGAGAAACATTTAAGCTATGAATTAATGTCTGCCTCAGTTCTACAGCAACGTGACAACAACTAAGAAAAAAACAAATCTCCAAAAGCTGTTGGTTCCCACTTCAAGGACATAAGTACGTAGATCAGAGCAGAGCAAGGACATTGTTGATGCTACCCTTGTACTTGAAAAATCACCAGAAGTTGAAATCAGCTTTTCTCAAACACTGAGAGAGAAAGAAGGATCAAACAATACATTTCTTAAGGCAGGACAAGATATATGAAAGCTTACAGGCATGTTTTCTGAAAGAACATTGAGAACTGAATGCTGAAACCTGAGCAACTTTTGAAGCAGCTTCCATTCACCACTGCAGTACTGCAGAAATCCTATTCCTTTCTCAGACTCTTTCTGAAAAACTCCTGTTAAGCAGGAATTATATCTGCAACTAGCATTCCAGCTAAATTAATATCTAGCAATGTGAAAGTTTCTATATTAAGTTCTGATGAGAGTGGCTACTTAGGAAAAATAATGTTTCAATTTTTAACTTTGTTTTTATCCCAGTCTACCTATAAATCTCATTTGCTACTGGTATTACAATCGCTTTCTTGTAATTAAAACAACCAAACAGCAAATTAAGTTTTTTATTTCACCTGTTAAACTCCTGAATACATGAAGTCACTGTCTTACTTCCTTCAAAGACAAGCAGGCATGAAACAGTAATTCATGTACTGAAGTAACTCTGCTTTATGCTTTTCATATGCTGCCTGCAGGCACAGTGTAGAGGAATAAAAATTGGAACACAACACAAACAGATCTTGTTCTGTTCTCTGTATCTATGCTTTTAGCTCCCACACTCCGATTATTTGTTACAGCTCCTACAGCTCTGGGAAATGACAGGCTCGCAGGTGCTGTGAACGCAGCAGCCTTCCTCCCTTCAGGGTCTCATTCCCGGGGTGAAGGGTAGAGCAGCAGAACCAGCACACTGTTCGCTCCTCATTTTGGAGGCTGAGATCAGTGGCCCATGGAGCATTTCATACCAAGGAAGTCACAAGCAGATGTTATTAGGAAGTCTAATGACATCAGTGGATGAAGATACACAATTTTACTAGCAGTCTGCCATTCTATTAGGATATTGTAATACTGTCCTCTATATCTCTTTGTTTCTTACAGCAAAGAAGGGAAGCTTCTTCCTATAAAACAAAGTGATTCTATATCTTGCACTATCTCCTTCCCTCTTGTTAACCAGTGGGCACACAAGAGCCTTCTTCTACCTCCAGGTTCATGTTTGCAAATGAGGGAACTGTCCAATCATTTCCCATACCAACTAGAAAATGTATGGACACCGAGAACACGGAAAACAGCTAGTTTTCTGCATAGCCTCAGTACTAAACATATCTTCTCAAAATGGAAGTTTCCAAGGAAACAAGAAGAGAGGAGATGAGAAATGTAAATGTAAAATAGCAAAACAAAATGAAAAGTCTGGTGTTTATATTTTTTAAATTTACATATACATGTACACTGTTATTAAGTTGTAATTATGATCCATGGGCTTATCATTTCATGCATTTACTAAAAGCAACAGTTAGTTGGATTGCAAAGATCAAGCCTCTGTCATGCTAATAACTTCATATTCACAAAGGAACTGCTGTTCTAAAAACCATGTTATCAAAAATAGACAATATAGACAATAAAAAGTGTCATCCTCATATTAACTGAATTGAAAAAAAAAGTTAAAAAATTCAATAGAAGATAAAAAAATCCTCAATAAATAGAGGAAATCTGTATTAGAGTCAGATACTGACCACAGATCTCCTCAGCACATAGTTAATTGATGTAACGATGGTGAAAAAATTGCATCTACTGCAGGCTCCCTGCAGTGGATGCAATTTTGAAAGCCACTTGAAAATGACTTCCCCAGAAATTTACAGTGTACCTATAGTTTTATTGTTTACCGTGAAAACATGGTGCACTTTCAGCAGAGGTATCTGGCTTTGCGCTCTTAAGAAAGTTACGAAGCTATCTTGACTAGTGTCCTAGTTTGAGCTAAATGAAACCAATTTTGTTCAGTGATTTTTACTTTCCAGCTCAGTCTCTTCTAAAAGGCTGCACATTCTGAAGTTAGCAACATGTTTTTTACAGACAATGTCTGCTACTGGCAGTGGTAAAACCTGATGTTTACAGTTACTGCCTGGGACTACGATGCAGAAAGGCTCTTGCTTATACTTATTCCTACAGTGACCAAGGCCACTGCTGGCTCTTGTGTGCCACGCTGGCGGTGCTGGGTAGTAAGAGGGGTCACAAGGAAGTAAGAGGTTGCACCTCCGGGGGGTAATAGACAGGACAGGTGACCAACGAGAGTATTTCATCCCATATACGTCCTGTTTAGTATAAATTGAGCAATCACAAGAGTTTAGGCCTTTTTCTTCAATGGCTGGTGTCCAGGGAAGACTCCATTCAATCTCCTGCTTTTGATCTTGATCCTGAGTTCCCGAATCCAGCTCCCGTGTCCAGCTCCCGCCGCCGCTGAGCCTGGGGCTGCCCCAGTCCTGCTTGCTCTGCAGCACCAGTGGTGATTGCTATCGGGGGGGAGTCGGGTTCAATATTTGTTATGTGTATATATAAATATGTATATCGGTATATATATTCCAGTCTGTAAGTCTCTCTGCCTCATTCCCTTTTCCTTTCTTTTGGGGAGGGAGAGGGCATTAGAGAGTGTCAGTCAGTGTTTAGTGGCTGGCCCAGCCCTAACACGCAACACCTAGTTTTGTTTTTTTGGTGATCTTTCATTAAGGCTTTTGAAACAGAATATCTAGATCTGAACATAATTAAAAATATATTGGACTGCAAGTTCAATACAAATAAAAGAAATAAATCCAAAACAGTAAGTAAGGAAAAGTGCATTTCCAGATAGTCTTTACTTATTACAAGACCAAGAACTGTTCATCCAGCCTTGAGGAGAAAATTGGACCAGGTGACCTTCTGCAGTCCCTTTGAACTGGAACTATGCTATCGTCTTATGAGGTTCCTGGTTTGGGGTATATTTTTTTGGAAGTCACTTATGATTTAGTTTACATGGAAAATCTTAATGCTGGCTTCCCTCAGACTAAGTGGAAAGGTAATGGCATTGTGACCTGTAAAACCACTTCCAATCCCTACTGTTGGCAATGATTTTAATCTGTTCTCTGGGATTCACATATTATTTTGCTTAGATGAAAGCCTGTGGTTAGGAAAGAAAAAGAAATGGACTTGAAGGAATAGAGACCCAAAGTCTCAAGCTCCTATCAGAAGAATGAGAATTCTGAGTTTGTACTGACTGCTTTTCATGTGTCACTCTCAAAGCATGCGACAATGAGAATTCTTTGACCCCTATGCCTACAGAAAAAAACTTCCCACAACAGGTTTATTAATACGAAGGTTTTACTCAAACACAACATTTTTATGCAGTTTTCACTGCATAAAAAAACCCCAAACACTATTTATGCTGTTTTTAGCAGGAGAACATATATTACTGTAACTGCCTACACCATTACCTTGTCAGGAAATGCATAACTAAAGCACCAAAAGCTATAGTTCACTGATGGCTAGTAAATTACTTGCCATTAATAGATCAATAAACATCTCTAATCCCAACTCATTTAAATTTCTCCCTGAGAGCAATTTCTCCCTGAGAAGATATTATGATTTGCAGTGACATGATTGTCAAGAAACAAAAAGATGAAAAAGTTGAGTTGTTGCACTGTCTTCATTTTTTTCTGTTCTCTTTAGTGCAATCTAAACCAGAAGGACTGGTCATTCTAAGTGAATACTTCAACATCTGAAAGGGGTAACAGAAAAGTTCTGACCTAGAAAAGCACCTGTGGTCAAGGCCACAAATGCTATCCTGATCCCATGAAGTCTATAGAGGTTTTACCACTGGCTTCAATGCAACCTGGACTCCACTTCCTGAGGAATACAAAAATGTCTATTTTCTTTTTTCATTTCTTTGTGTGGGCAGTATAGTGCAATGATTTATATAGAAAGATCTGTGGTGGAAGAAGTCATATGAGTACTTGGAGCTGTGCTTTGAGCTGAATAGGGTGTTATAATATATTTAGCAAATAAGGCAATCCTCCAAAAAAAACCCCCAACATAGAAAGGTATGAAAAATTAGTTCCTTAGCTGAGAAGCCATAGACTCAAGCCAAAAACATGCAGCTCAGAAAGAGAACATATTGGCCCCTTTCCCACTAACACACAAGTCACTGCAGTGCTATGTGTACAAACCATTACAGGTGTTATGCAAATACTGCAGTGTGATTTTTTGTTACTAAGTTAAAATGATCTGCCCTTGTTGCTTCTTTCTCCCATTTAAAGAAGAAAAAAACCCACCTCATAGCTCCAGAAGCTCACCTTCTAGATCAAAAAAAATAGCTTACAGTTTCTAAGAGAACCTATCTTTTCATTAAAAAGGTCAGAACACAAAGAAAGACGTATCTGCAAAACACATGCAAATATTTCTAAGAAGGTTAAAAATGCAAATATCTGGAATTGTTTATTTCTTAAAAAATTTTCAGTAAGTTAGTCTTTTGTGTGCTGCTTAATCTTTTAAATCTAGAAGCCAGGGCAAACATCTGCAATTACAGTATATGTCTATTTTATTATAATATAAATCTACACTAACAAGTACAACTTTGTCCTGAAATAATAGTCTTACAAAGAAGCAGAATCTAACACTGTGCCCTGTGCAAACTGTGAGCTTTCTATGCCCTTTATTTCCAGCCCCGTCTCCAAGTAAATTCACCTTTTAAATACCTGCCCAAAGGGACATCCATATACTACTTTTCTGAAGCATATTCAAGCAAGGACCTTGTAACCATCAGCAGAATTTAATCACAATACTTCTGGTTATGAACATAATTCAGGATCCTATACATTGAGGCCCAAGAAAGAAGAAAATAATTTTCCACTTTGCAGAGTCTCTGTGTCATGCTAAATTAAGCAAAATAATAGCAACAGAGACAAACCATGCATTAGAAGTAGTTTAAAAACAGCAGGGAGGATGGAAAAGAGGTAACAAGCATTACAGTATCTATTAACTAACGGAATGCTTATGGAAATACAGATAAGATGCACATGTATGCCAAATGAATATCAATAGCATCATCAGAAAATATACCAAAATAAATTCATGAGGTAAAGCAGCTTAATGTAGAACACTATAAGCATCCAGCCATTGGTTTCATCTGAAATGCATTTTAATTGCTCCTACCACAATGAACTCATTTCACAATCACAAAAATGTGTTACAAGTTTCCACTTATAACCCAGTCTCTGTTAAGTATCATGAAAGATTTATTTAACATCAAATGCCATCATGCACATTTAGGGCATAGATAAAAGACTAGGTGCTTACTATAAGAGTTTTTAAAACTGAATTCCTTCTTTCTGTGATGTTTTATTGATTCTGGAGCAAATAATACTTTTGTCTTTATCAGTTACAGGTAAGACTTGTTGAGAAGGCACATATAGCAAGCCATACTAGGACTGTTCTCTTCCAGCAAAGCTATACAGCAAAACGAGAAACTTGAAATTAATCTACTTGTAGGTAATAGCATATCATACTTCTCACAACCACATTACTGACCATGCCAATCTCTGCAATGTGCAAGGCATCTAATTACCCACAAATACTCTATGTTTAAGAAACTATTTAGAGGTCTTAGTGGTAAAATTCCAGCCCTCATTTAGGCAGTGCCCTTGCTGACTGTAGCATATGAAAACTGACAACCAGAAAAACAGGATAAAGTTCAAAGCCATTTTTCAATGCCTCTGTTGATTAAACTTTCAAAGTTACCATGTTCACCAAAAGCCTCCCGCTTTAAGGAACAAGAGATCTGAGAGAAGACCACACAGATTTATGGTGCAACAAAATTCATTTTAGTAGTAAGTGAACAGACAAAATTTCCTAAGAAAAGAATTTCTTCTGTGTTTTCAATTATTTATTTCTTCATGGACTTTAATGAAAGAGAAAAAAGAAGTATATTCATTGAACGGACTGGTGTAACAGCAATAGCTCTAGAATTGTTCAGTAAAATTCTTTAACTCTTGATTTAACTGATAACCCATTCTCAGCCTACCTGGTGTATTCAGCAGCCGGGACATCTTGCAGGAGTAGGATATAAACTGCTCACAATATTCAGCACTACTGGTAATGGCAGAAATCTGGTCCATCGTTGCACTGTAGTTGAGCTGCAGTACAGATAACTTCTCCAGACTGTTGCCTCCCACGGAAGTCTGCATTTGCAGATCATGGTATACAGTTGTCCATACTTTATCCTCTGAAAGAAAGGAGAGAAAGACAAGACAAGAATTGGTAAAAGACAGACAGTGGAACTGAATTAAAATAAAACTAGGCCTTTGACAAAATGCAAAAAATGTTCTGCAAGATATTTTTTTGAGCAGCTAGTAGGGAAAAAGCGCATTGCACAGGAAAAATCATCATTTGAAAGCATAGTTCCAACAACTATGAAGTGATGGAAGGATGAAACCTCGACTGGCTTTGTAGTTTCGATAATCAATACACTATGCGAGAAAACTTCCTTGAACTACCGATGCTAATAGTGACATAGGGAACTTAGAAGGATTAGCTTCAACCAGAAATTAATTAGGACACAAGGCCGATGCACGAAAGATTCTATGGTGATTCTACGTGAAGTAAATTCACTGTACATGGTAAGAAGCTGTGGGCTGGAGAGTAATACTGCTCTGCAGTAATGTAACAGCAGGGATGCACCAGGTTCTTCTGTGATTACATCATTTAATGAATAACTGTTTTGGTTTGGCCTGGCCATATTTCGGCGGCGGGGGGGGGGAGCTGCAGGGTGGCTTCTGTAAGAAGCTGCTAGAAGCTCCCCAAGTTTGATAGAGTCAATGCCAGTCGGCTCCAAAGAGGGACCCGCCGCTGGCCAAGGCTGAACCTATCAGTAAGGTGATAGCAGAGGAACGCCTCTGTGAAAAACATATTTAAGAACGGGAAAAAGAACTGCGCCATAACAGCTGGCACAGAGATGGAGGAGTGAGAGTCTGTGCAGACACCAAGGTCATTGAAGAAGGAGGGGGGGGGAGGATGAGCTCCAGGCGCCGGAGCAGAAGGAGTCCCCCGGGTCCATGGTGAAGACCATGGTGAAGCGGGTTGTCCCCCTGCAGCCCATGGGCGAGGTGCAGATGTCCACCGTGAGGATCACCGCGTAGATGTCCACCGAGGACTCCACGCCGTGTGGGTGGATGCCTGAAAGGGGACTGTAGCCCGTGGGAAGCCGCATCAGAGCAAGTCGCTGCCGGAGCCTGTAGCCCGTGGAAAACAGGAATGTCCACGCTGGAGCAGGTTGGACGGTGGGACTTTTGGGATGCTGCGGGTGGCTCACGCTGGAGCAGTTTCCCCCGAAGGACTGCACCTCAGACTCACGAGGGGTGGGCTGCCCCTCGTGAGCTGTCTCACGTCGGGCAGTTTGTGATGAATTGCCCTTCGTGGGACGACTCACGCCGGAGAAGAGAGCGTGAAGCTTGTCTCCCGTGAGAGGGACCCCACAATGGCCCTGGGGAAGAGTGAAGAGTCCTCCCCCGGAGTGAAGAAGCAGTGGAACCAACGTCGGATGAACTGACCGTAGCCCCCATTCCCTGTCCCCCTGCGCCGCTCGGGGGGAGGAGGTGGAGAAACCGGGATTGATGTTAAGCCCGGGAAGAAGGGAGGGATGGGGGGAAGGTGTTCTGTTTAAGATTTGTTTGCTCTTTCTCACTTCTCACTACTCCTCTCTGATTAGATCTTTTAATAAATGTACCTAATTTCCCTAAAATTGAGTCTGTTTTGCCCGGGACGGTAAATGAAAGTGATCTCCCTGTCCTTATCTCGAAACCCTGAACCCTTGGAAATATTTTCTCCCCCTGTCTAGCCGTGAAGAGGGAGTGAGTGAGCGGCTGTGTGGGTACCTGGTGGCTGGCCAGGGTCAACCAACGACAATAACACTAAAACCACTGCAGTTTATCGAGGTTTCCACATTTTTACCCAAACTGTGCTCTTAGGGTAAGCCAAAATTGCTGGTTATAATAACATCACCACGTGACCTCATTGATTGTGGTTATGGTATGAATATTAATGTAAGAAATAACAGAAGCAGGAGATACGAAAGCAGGAAATATAAAAGTTTCTGTTTAGTTGTGAAAAGACAAAAGGAAAAGGGAAGAACAAGCTCATTTTGGGTAATAAGAAATACAACAGCATTGGCAGAACCCCTACACTTCCTGCGGCCTAGTGCACAAGAGAAAAGTACTTAACATTCAGCCTGCAACAGACTCTGTATGCATTATACTTCTTTAAACTACTGAACAGCAAGTAATTAGAAGCGTTAGTGCATGTCATTTGTCAGTAGTTACCAGAGGACATTTGAGATATCATATTAGTGAAACAACATAGTCCACACTTGTTAGAAGGTATGTGGAAGTTGCAAGGTGGTTTGGAAAGGAAATAAAGGCAAAGAATTATCCTGTTACAGATCAACAACTACTTTTTCTTAGAGGGATGTCCCTCAGAACCAAAATGAAAAAAAAAATACTATCTGAGAAAGACATGGGGTTTCAGAATTGATTCTGACAGTATTAGCAATACTGTCTTCCTGTAAAATACTGTCCTAGTTACCAGTTGTTTTGGTTTGGCCTGGCGGGATTTTGGCGGCGGGGGTGGGGAGCTGCAGGATAGCTTCTACAAGAAGCTGCTAGAAGCTCCCCAGGTTTGATAGAGCCAATGCCAGACGGCTCCAAAGAGGGACCCAAAGCTGGCAAAGGCTGAGCCTATCAGTAAAGTGATAGTAGAGGAACGCCTCTGTGAAAAACATATTTAAGAATGGTGGAAAAAGAACTGCGCCACAACAGCTGGCACAGAGATGGAGGAGTGAGAATCTGTGCAGACACCAAGGTCAGTGAAGAAGGAGCGGGGGGAGGATGAGCTCCAGGCACCGGAGCAGAGAGAGTTCCCCGGGTCTGTGATGAAGACCATGGTGAAGCGGGTTGTCCCCTTGCAGCCCATGGACGAGGTGCAGATGTCCACCGTGAGGATCACCGTGTAGATGTCCACCGTGTAGAGGACTCCACGCTGCGTGGGTGGATGCCTGAAAGGGGACTGTAGCCCGTGGGAAGTCGCATCAGAGCAAGTCGCTGCCAGAACCTGTAGCCCGTGGAAAACAGGAATGCCCACGCTGGAGCAGGTTGGACGGTGGGACTTTTGGGATGCTGCGGGTGGCTCACGCTGGAGCAGTTTCCCCCGAAGGACTGCACCTCAGACTCACGAGGGGTGGGCTGCCCCTCGTGAGCTGTCTCACGTCGGGCAGTTTGTGATGAATTGCCCTTCGTGGGACGACTCACGCCGGAGAAGAGAGCGTGAAGCTTGTCTCCCTTGAGAGGGACCCCACAATGGCCCTGGGGAAGAGTGAAGAGTCCTCCCCCGGTGTGAAGAAGCGGTGAAACCAACGTCGGATGAACTGACCGCAACCCCCATTCCCTGTCCCCCTGTGCCGCTCGGGGGGAGGAGGTGGAGAAACCGGGATTGATGTTAAGCCCGGGAAGAAGGGAGAGATGGGGGAAGGTGTTCTGTTTGTTACGATCTGTTTGCTCACTGAGTCTGTTTTGCCCGGGACGGTAAATGAAAGTGATCTCCCTGTCCTTATCTCAAACCCTGAGCCCTTGGAAATATTTTCTCCCCCTTTCTAGCAGTGAAGGGGGAGTGAGTGAGCGGCTGTGTGGGTACCTGGCAGCCGGCCAGGGTCAAACCACGACACCAGTGTACAAAACCACTATCTCAGCTGATACTTACTACTCTTATTGTCCATCTCAAATAGTCAAGGACTGAAACAAGTCAACTGTCCCCTGTAAATAAACCCCAGAAAATACTTTTTCCTATAGGTTATCCTTTAGCATATTATCACAAAGCTTCCTAGATGTGCATCAAATTTCATCACTAATATATCTCATGTATAGTTCTTTCACATTTTAAATTGTTTTTCTTTTAAGTTTTCTTTCTGTTGTTTTAGATACTATTCCTACTGAGGGCCAAGTCAAAGAACCGTGTCTTAGACTTGGCATAGGAAATGTGGAACTTAAAAAAATCTTTAAGAATCTATTCTAGTGTCTTGAACTGGCTTGCACAAAAGCCCTGTTTCCCCTACAAGCCAGACAGGCCTTTGCCTCAGACAGTTCAGCTGTTCTATAGAGCAACACGACTGACCACATTCATCCTTCCAGAGATACAGAGACAGAAACACGTCATGCTGCCAACTTTGCTGTGTTTATCACAAGAGAAGCTTCTCGTGGGAGATGATCTGGCAGTTTCAGAGAATACTAATTCACCTGACAGACGTGCCTTACAGGAATAAAAACCATAAGATGTAGTACATAGCATGTTTTCAATTCACGTATGTAAATCTCATACTTGTTCATGCAAATCTCTGAGTCGTTACAAAACTTGTGACCCAATACTGCACTCCCAATATTTTAAGTCCATGAAAATAATTTGATAAACTGAGGCATATGCAAATGTGCTTTAGTAATTCTTCACGAAGTTCAGAGAACGTGCTTCTATACACTGACAAATTTTGGGTGAGACGCAGAGTAAAGTCATCTTTCCATGTTATGATTATTCTTATCTCCAGGACTCTGTACTCTGCCTTATTTTCCAGTCTTAATTTTCATTGCATAGTATCAGGTTAGTTTGGATTACACAGAGTCACGTGGACCCACGTATTTGTAACTGATACGGTACAAGTCTTTCTAATCAAATGTTTGGTGAGGAAAGTAGATGGATCTATCACAAGGAGTGTGCATCACTACACTCATGAGATGAAATTCAGCAAGTGATGCAAAATGGTTATTATCTTAATATTCATATCCTTAGTCCAAAGCTCTATATCAAGAATGATACTATCCTTGCACCAAGAAAAAAAATAATTTTTGAAAAAAAGGCAGGGGAAAGGAAGAAGAGGAATTCTTATTTCTGTATTGTGTTAATCCCACTCCGAAGTACTGAGGAAAAATTCATAATTGCCACCTGGGATGCAAGTTTACCACAGATTCATTTTCAAGAACACACTGAGATGGTTTATATGTTTACTGACAGCAACACCTCATTTTTGGCAGAAAACACTGTACATATAAGAACCTTAATATGTTAGTAAGGCACATATTAGGTCAGTTACAGCCTCATCTTGGATTTCTGAGTCATCAAAGATTCCTAGACTAGCCATTAGGGAGCCATAGGTATGTCATTAGCAATAGGAGCTGCATTAGGCATTGTATCTGTGAATATCCAGTGTCCAAAAGCATGCTGGATTCTAGTCAATGTATCCGTGACATATTCTCTCCTGGCAGGGGAGTTTCAAGCTTTACTGTGGCACATTGTGTGAAAGAAGACAGAAATGTATTTGTCGATGGTTCTTTCTGTTGACGTACAAGTAATACTATTAGATAAAAGTTTGTTGTATGTTGTAATGTATCTGTTTATAAATATACATATATGTGCATAAAACAATAACCATTTCTCAATAAGCATCTTGATCATTTCCTGCTGTTGAGAAGATGAAGGGAGATTGATTAGGGTACACCAGGTCAGTTATTGGAAGGAAATCTACCTCCCATTTCACCTGCCACTAACTTGGTGATAGAATGTTTCAAATGAGTGACGAGCAGTAAGGAAAATTTACCGGCTTACTGATGCACGAGGCATTCCTAGTGGCAATCAGTTACATCAGACTAACAATGCACATAGCAGAGGAGCAAGGGCTGCACAGAGGCTGACGATTCCTTCACATTCAGCAAGCTGGCTCGTGCAAAATCTCAAATCTGTAAGATCTGTTGTCACAGGTCAGGCACAGAGTGTGGAGGAAAAGCTGCGGGTGGTGTACAGGAAGAAAGCTCCTTCTTCTGGGTTTAACTAAAGAGCCCTGACACATGGCATGGAGTGAGATGATCTGGAATGACGGGATCTACCCTTCGCTGGAAAAACACATTGATGGTATAACATGGACATGGCCAAAAATCCATCTGCTCTCCTCACCAAGAGCAGACTCCTGCATCTCATACAATTATGCTATTGGGACTGGCCTTAAGATGTCTGGAAAGACTTAAAGAAGAAAATAGCGTGGCAGGAGTTTCAACCTTTTGAATTGTGTGCTGACTGCAATCTGCTTTTTCCCTTTTCGTCTTAACTATTTGTTAATGTGGTAATACTTCCCATAGAAATCAGCTAGACATGTATAGCATGAAAAAAATGCCAACTTCTTCATTTATGGTTCCAATTTCTCAGAAACTGCTAATTAGTTGAGACCATTCTTCAGAACAAATGAATTGGTAACCTGCTTGCAATCAGCTTCCCTTACAGAAAAGGTAGCACAGATAATTCATATTATGTTAAATATCTGTATCATCACCACTTATGGAATTATTTACATGTAGCTGACAACAGAATGTGATAGATAATATAGCAAAATTTGCACTTCCATTTCCCCTCATTTTCTGTCAATAGTACACAGGAATATTATTTAAGGTACACAGAAGTTAAAAATCTGTCCTGGTTAAATGTAATTTGATAGATATTCCTGGCAATTACAGTCACCACAATATTGGTATGAGTAGTCCTCTAATACACTGTAAATTATTTTAAGAAAGCATAACTTAAGGTTATTTCTCACCAAAAGTGTTTAGATACAATTTATCGGTCAGAGCTGTGTGTATGACTTCTGTACAGCCAAATACACCTATAAAGAGAAGGCATCACTTAACAGTTATAATGCTTTTAAGTAGCATCATCTCTAAATTATTCTATGTGCTTATGATCTTCATTGGTCAAAACAAAAACTATAATAAAATTAACTCATATTGAGAATAGTAACTATTTAAGGATAATTACAATATTCTGTACACTTCTTTATTGCAGACATATTAACAAGAAGCTAAAAGGTCATCTTTAAAGGAAAACTAACTATGTTTTAAATTACAAAAATGCAACAGTATTACAGAAAAGGGTGTAAGAGAAATTTAAAGGCGAGAATTACTTTCTTTTTTTGTTTTTTGAGATATGGCATGGAACAGTTGCCGTTTCCTGGGCGCTTTGATAATGTACTTCTGCACCGTAGCCCACTATGCACTGCTTTCTTTGAGGCTGGTCAAAATACCCTAGTCCAATGAGTAGCCCAGTCAGGCAATGTAGGTGCTGACCTTGGTCTTGAATTTAAAACTGTTACAGAGTGACAGAAATTTAGGAAAAGATATAGGAGTTGAGCAAAAAAGCACATAGTAGAAATCTTCACATTTACGTACAATTCACCCTTACGGCCAATCTCCCATCATTGTCTCATAAAACCCAAGAGAGTTCTCAGTTTTGGTTTAGTTTAAGGAGCTAGGCTGGATAGTGATAGAATTTCTTTTGATATCACAATAGCCCTGAGAAGACAAGAATTACCTGATCTGCTGACCTGACTGAAGAATAGTTTACACAATCACAATTATGTACAGCCTTATTGTTAATTGGATTAACTACATTCCATTTTTGCCCAAAGTTCATCCTATGCACAGATTTTAATTAATTTCAGATATATTGAATGTTGGAACAATATGCACTATTCCATTATTAATTTATTCTAAAGAATACTGATTTTTAAAAAGATCCCTTAAAAAAACCCCAAACGTTTCTTAGTCCCTTTGTAAGAAAATTGCTTGTGAAGTCTCAGAAAAGGAATTCTGTCATTGTGATGAGTGTTATAAATTCGGGATGGATCCATTAAACTTTCCTTATAAACAATGTTGTTGACTCCTAGTATTAAATGGAGAACAGATTTCAATGTAGATTTAGAACAAGCTGTTTTGGTAGCAAAGTGAACCAGAAAAGTAATGTTCACACTGAAAACGGAGTCCCTGTCCCATTCTGTTCTTTCTCTTCCCCTCTTACCATCCATATTTTAAGACAAAGTCACTTTTGCCTTCAGCAGAAGAGACTGGATACTTCCCATACACATGGAAGCCAAAATGCTAATAACTGCATTCACTAGGCTGATAACAGCTTCCCCACTGGAGGACAGACTATCAATCCCAGTTAATTGCTAACATATCAAGAAGACGAGGCTCTCCCACATGATCTTCATTCAAATGCAGGTCTTTTGAGCTCTGTTTTAATGTTACATACGGTGTTCCAGTTGCCCAGGAAAATAAATATGAAAAAGTGGTTCTTTCATTATTTATTTTCCAGCAGTGAAGGACGAGCCTAATTTTCTTGGAATAGAATTCAAAAAACCACCAGCCATACATTCTTAATACAATTGATAATGGTTTTCACTAAGAATAATCTAATTAGATCCAGACTGCTGAGACATTTGATACAATTATAGAGAAAATAGGCTCCCTCTAAATTAGTCTATGCATTATTCTATGGTGAAGCACCTCCTCTCCCATAGACAGATATTGTAGTAAGACTAAGTTCATCAGTTTAAGAATCACTTTATTTTTTTAGAAAGGGAAATGACCACCTGTATCCTCAGAAGGAAATTAAAGTGCACTTGCCTGAAAACACCTTTCAAGTGAAAAAAACACCTTTTAAGTCCAATGATTTATAGTCCTGCCCACTCACTAGCTGTTTTTCACTACTAAAAAGTGAAATGGTTGCCTAATAATTAATTGATAATAACTACTAATGAATCACCAATAAAAAGCGAAATTAATTTTAAAATTTCCTTGATCATCAGCTATTCAAATGATTGAATCAAATATTAACAAAAGCCATTTTCCCACTTTATATTCAATATATTTGGTGAAGGTGGTGATAGACTTTAACACTATGTCACTGATTATTTTACAAATACACAGTTTCTCCTGTTATTAAACTTTCATCATTTGTTTGCTTGGTGCTCACTCAAGAAAACTTGCTTGTGACAAGCGATCAAGTAATCTTTGGTAATGATAACTAACTGGAAATAAGTTTGGAAAATGAACTTGAGAAAACATAATGCATATACTCCACAGGTATGAATATGATTTTCCTTTTTACTTTAATCTACAGTTATGGTTATCACTATTAGAGTTTTACCTTTTTAGCATGAATGGGTTTATATTCCTAAAGTATTATTAGATATTTTCAAGAAATCAGAAAACAGTTCTATTTGTCAGACAAGATCATTCTCTCTCTCTCTCTCTCTCTCTCTCTCTCTCTCTCTCTCTGTATGGCTTTTATGACAGACATACTTTCAAGACCTAAAATTTGGTTAACAGCTTTGTTAAGTGTCATCTGGTATGATTACATTTATCATACTCAACCACAGCTTGGTTCCTGGTTGAAGTCTCAGAGAAGATGTTTTTGGAGAAAACCTGAGCATATCAAATACTTCACAGTCCTTTGATGACTGCCATTATCTACAAGTCCAAAAGGAAAGATTGCAAGTCTAAACAAACATTCATGGCATGCTCTGTCCATCAGCCAGAGGCAAAATGGACATGCTTGAAACTTTGAACCCCAAGATGATGGCATTTCTTCTAGATGGCTGTCTTCTTCATTGCTAACACATTTTACCCAAAATGTTGCTGTTTGACAATAGTTTTATCCCAAGTCTCTTCCTGCTTGGCACATGTACTTGGCATGAATGTGTAGGAAGACAAGCGAGGATAAGTGGTCTGTGCTGACGGCCAGGGCTACACTGCTGATACCTCTTATCTGTGTCTTCTTTAAGCCAGCAGTGTGTTTGGATGACACGGAAGTATGAGATAGTTAGCTGAAAGATGACTGAACATAAAAGGAAAGCAATACCTATGGTAAAGACAGGAAGAAATCATTTCAAGATGTAATAAAAATTACATCCATCTCCACCTGCTGCTGGGTACTCTGCATTTGTTGTAGAATTGCCGCCTGTGGGCCCTATTGGATTTCTAACTACTGTTTGACAACCAAATTGCATCAAAATTTAGGAGTGTGTTTTCTTCACACGTGTCAGCCTGGAGATAGCTCTTTACTATACACCATGTTTTTTTGGCATTAGTGCATTTGTCACCTCAAACTAGATTACTGCAATGTGTTCTATAATATGCTACATTACGAATCACTCAAGAGACTATAAAGGACAGCTTATTTAAGGACTGCCTTCTAGGGAGAATAAAAATTACAACTGTAATCATCTCGTATTGAGATCTCCAATTTTATTTTCTGATAAGAAGATAGTTAGTATTTCAATTTCTGTTGGACTGTGTGGGTTGGTACCACAACAGTCATTAGCAATGTGACTAAACTAAGCAGTTTTTGCAGCAATGTTATAGACACAAGATCTGATGCATACAAGTGATGGGAAAAAATGTCTTCTCGCTCCTTCCCTATTTTTCTCTGTGTGTTTCTTTTTTTTTTTAAACACATAGATATATATCTATGTATCTATATGTGTATTCATATAAAAGTTTAAAACGATGTGTAGCAACTTGAACCCACTTCTGCTACGGACTTCAAAGGAGCTATAGTTGGTTTATAAAAAAAGAAAAATGTAAGTGTGATTGAAGTTAATGAGCATTTTGGCAATCTTCTCTGAGATTTGAAAATGTCAATTCTGAAGTGAAGTTACTCTGGTGATAGGAATTCTATTGCTCTCATCTTGTGAATGTAGAAACTGGGGCTTAGATCAGAAGAGTCCAATATCCAGAAGAAAAAAAAAAAAAAAAGCAAATGAAGAATTCTTATACACTGAATTCTATTGAAATCAAAGTCAGTGAGTTTCTTAGTCTAGTTATGTGGGGAATGGGATAAAACGCCAAATGTAATTCAACCATTCCTGCAGTGATTTTCTCCTTCTACTGTTCCTTTCATTGTTTCTTCATCAAGATACTGAAAAATCTCCACAGTTAATTATCAACCACTGATTGGATATTTTTTGTTTTAATTACAGACATTGTCTTCTGAGATAGCAAAACTTACCCTTGTATTTATGTATTCTCTTTCATAATAATTCATCAAGAAAGAAAATTATTTTGTGAATATACTGTGATAATGAATAAGTTTATAATACTTTAAATCAAAATATAATAGATAAATTAGACGCTTTACAAGAAACAGTAGAAAGACACGACCAAAATAAAGTTTATAGGAAACCAACTATTATCAGAGAAGTGACAACAAAATTGCTATTCCAATACAACTTGTTAGAAACCTGAAGGGACATTACTGAAGTTAGCGGAGGACAACTTCTCTAGCTTAGCTGAGATATTTTCAAACCATTCACACAGCTGCATGTAAAAAGCTAACACCAAGTGTATTTCAAGAAACAGAATACAGATCACTCATGTCTTCAAAGAAAAAGAGATTGCAACAACACAAGGCCTTGAGTAACCTGGTCTAGATGAGAGGCATACCTGCCCGTGGCAGGAGGTTGGATTAGATGATGTCTAAAGTCCCTTCTAACCTAAGCCATTCTATGATCTTAGGATTCTATGATTCTACGATGATTCTATGAAAAGATGGTTATGCTGATAAACAGTGTCTGGGGGGAGAAGCTTAAATCAGATTTGGGTCCTAATGTAGAAAATGACCTCACAGGGGTGTTAATAGGAACAAGAGTATAAAAATTATCACATATTGAAAGGAACAATAAATAATAAGACACAGTACAGCAATATGAAGGAGGACTCGGATCATTTAAGTGCCTGGTCTAACAGATGGCAACTGTAATTCAATTTAGATTAAGGAACATTAAAGTCAAGAACAAAGGACATAAAAGAATTAACAATATGGTTGTTTTCAGCACAGTGAAAAGAATATGGGTAAGGGCTGGAATTACCTTTTACAGTTCAATAACTGATGAATTGACTGAACTGACAAACTGGTTCTACCAATCGACAACTGATTCTATCTTCTGGGGAGTGGCCTTGTGTATAACCTGCTATTATAAGACTGGAAAGATCAAATGCATGTGCCTCCCTTAAAGTGTCTTTCAGTTCATTTTAGCATATCATAGGAGCATATGTACTTAAATGAAGACAACTACTGCTTGATTACTTCTTTCACAACCCACATAGTGCAATTCCTCAGCTATGATCATAAGCAGGGCTTCTAAGAACTGGAAAATGTACCACAGTTTAAAAACAATATTTGAAAGGATGTCTTGAAGAAAAAGGCGTCTTCAAAGATTTCACTATATTAGCTTGAACCTTAAGAAACCATCTTGTGAACTGTTGACTGAAAAGTCAGGTCTGTTTTCATTTCCATTCTCCTGAAGACACCGAAAGAAGACTAATGCAGGTCTCAACTGTTACCGCTAAACAAACTTCACCTATCTTTCTCCTATCAGCTTTGAGTTAGCTTTCCTAACATCTCTCCTTAGACAGACAGAAAAAATAATACTGTGTGTTGAAGTAGCCTTTCTAATTCTTGCAACAATAAACTGAATGTTAGGTAACGACCTGAAAAGATTGGTGTGAGGAATTAAGAGACAGATTTTCATACAGTTCCATTTTGAAGAACACAGCTTCCTTTTGATACTGGCTTTTTGGCTATTCTCAGCTCAACACTGGGAAGGAGAAATCCAGGTAACTGCATTCCAACATCAATATTATTCTTCATTTTTCTTTCAAAAGGTGTCTCCAGATTGGAGAAGTTACAATTCAAAGTTTTAATCTGTACTCTTAATGGTTCATAATAATTTGATCATTATTCTGAATCATATCAGCCACAATGAAACTTAGGAGTCTGATTTGAAGATTGTTGCCTAAATTCAAGCATGTTTTCTTGAGGCATCACCTAACTACATGACAAACACTACTGTCATATGTAGTTTAGTGTAGCATTATACTTCTTTTTTTTTTTGAAATTTCAGCACCTGATCATTAGAAAATTTGAAAAACAGCAATATTAGTTGTCACGGGATAGACAGTAGAATGAAGTTCAGTCACTTTGTGACTGCCAGAAGAATTCTGATGTCTTGAATGTCTTCATTCTAAGCTCTCAAATGAAACATGACTCAGAACTTCTCAGTATATCACGGTGCTTTAGTGATTTTATTTATCATAAAATATTTTAAAACACATTCTATACAAAGTTTTTTTAGCACACCTGTGGTTTGAAATACTGCATAGAGTGATATTAGGAAAAAACAAAAAGCCAACTAAATTTCCTATTAAAATCAGCCACTTTAATGAAGTTTGGTTTTCCTTTCCTGAATGGTGTAATCTAGTTCTATCCCAATCCAAACCTAAGGTAGAAGAGAAAAATCATAATGTGCTATGCTAAATCACAGAAAGAGGCATAGGCTGGGTCCTGAGAAAAGATAAATATCCCACACACACTTATGAGTAGTGAACATCACAAGTTTAATTATTTAAAAAAAAAATTTAAAACAACTGTAACGATTAGGAATAAAGTTCATGCTAGGCTGACAAAAAAACCTTTCAATCTCCAGAAATTCTTGAGTGTGAATTTTTTCACTTCCTCATAACCAAAGCATGTGACCTTCTCTTAAAACACTAGAACTCATTGCTGGGGACCCTTTTTACACCTGAAGGGACAAAGTGCTTTATACCAATGGTTCTATTAAAAAAATACAAACCAGTATTTTTAGAAACTCCAACTATCCTTGCAGTATGTATTCTGTGAAAGTAGTACCCTAAATTCATATATCTCAAAGACAGTGCTGTGTAGAAACAACATTCCAAGAAACCCCGGTGTTGTATCAGCTGCCTCATTGTCTTTCTGTCAGCAAATATCCAACAGTTTCTGGCTCTCAGAAATTTTTTTCTAGTGTCAGCAGCCATAAGATTCATGAGAAGAAAAGCAGAAACATGTATTTCCACAAACCTGTGTCTCCTGGATACTTTTTCTGTGCCTCAGTACAGAAATTAGACCAAGCACAGAAACCACCACAGAATTTCATGAAGAGGGTAGCATATATAAAAATGAAGATGCTTTTTACTAGGCCTAATATTACTTTCCTTTTCACTGAAGGCTTATGAACACTGTACCATCTATTCTAATAATACTCAGAAACAGAACCTTTTAATAAATTTAACGTTTCATTCTGTAGAAATGGTATATTTTAAATCAATGTTTCTAAGATGCTGAAAAATACATTACTGTGCATAATTTGACATTGTAGCTTGGGTACAACAGAATTGAAGGGCTAAGTGTTTTGTTATACACTTATATAGGAATAGGCATGTTACACAGTCTCTGATCTTACTGAGATTCTGAATATATACAGAAGTCATCCATTAAAACAGCTAACTGCTTTCCAGAGTAATAAGAAAATTTATTTGCAAGGAAACGTTTCCATTCACACAGGACAGGCTAATGTTTAGGGATTACAGAGAATGTTATGCTCATCAGACAACATTCTACATATGGTCAAGTCACTTACTGCAAAAATTGGTTGCCCATACACTTCACCATACTTGGCCTGGACCTGCACTTTGGTTTCTATCAATGACTTCTTCACACATAAATAATCTTTTCTACTGGTAAATACACATGTATTTCGTGCAGCTTTGCTGGACACTTAGCTGGTTTACCACATTTTATGTTGAATTTTAAAGGATTTTTCCTTCTTAATATAAAAGGATGGCATCTGGAATAAAATACACTGTGAATATCTGCAACAAAAATATTGCAAATATCTAGAATAAAAAATATGGCATCCAGTTCTGGTGTCCCCACTGCGAGAGGGACATAGATCTGTTGGAATGAGTTCAGAGGAGGGCCACAAAGAGGATCCAGGGGCTGGAGTACTTCTGCTATGCGGACAGGCTGAGGGAGCTGGGATTGTTCAGCCTGGGGACACTGGGGGAACCTCATAATTGCCTTCTAATCACTGAAGGGAACCTACAGGAAGGCTGGAGAGGGACTTTTTACAAGAATGTTGAGCGGTAAGACAAGAGAAAAAGGATTTAAACTGAGGGAGAAGAGGTTTAGATTGGATTTTAGGAAGAACTTGTTCAGTATGAGGGTAGCAAGGTTCTGGAACAGGTTGCCCAGGGACGCTGTGGATGCCCCGAGCCTAGAGAATGTTCAAGGTCAGGTTGGATGAGGCCTTGAGCAATCTGGTCTAGTTAAGGGTATTCAGGTCCATGGCAGGAAGGCTGGAATAGATGATCTCTAAGGTCCCTTCCAACCTGGTCTGAGCTCCAAAAGCATTTCCAAGGCCACAAAATCGCAAAGGTTACAAATGCAAATAGAACTTTGTTTGTCTGCATTTGTTTCAGAGCCGCAGCTCACAAGCATTAACACAGTGCACATGTCTAGCCAGGAGCAGGTTGATGAGTTCTTCAGTTTAGCTTGAAAGAAACATCCCTTGCAGTCTGGCAAAGCCACAGAAAGTGGCCAGTGACACATGAAAAGCTCTCTTGTGCGTGCCCAGGGCTGGGAGAGCTGAGAAGTGGCAGCTCCTGATGGGTCAGCAAGCCTGGAGCCCTTCCAAGCACAGGTTGCTTTGCCCAAGCAAAAACCTCCCCGGGTCAAGGGAGCAGAGGGCAGAGCAGGGCTCGCTCCCGCTCCAAGCTTGCCCTGAGCAAGAGAGTCCGAGAGAGCCAGGGCATAAGCGGTGCCTCAGAGGCGCAGGAGCAGCAGCGAGAACCGAGCGGAAGGGAGCCAAAGGAGCCCTGGCAAGGGGCTGTGCTCAGTGCTGCAGAGGCAAGAAGCAACCCCGGGGGCCCCCTTGGGGCCCTGTTGCATTTAGTGATGGAGATCAGTTATTGCCGTGACTGTTAGTTCTGACACCAGATGCCCAGACAGCCCCTCTGCTGTGGGTCAGGTCAGCTTTACAAAAAACTCCTCTCAGGCGCACTATGGATCTAACACTGGATGGAATCCTGTTGGCTTAATACAAGAGGTCACATGCGCCGTCGGTCCGCCACTGGATAAGATCGGGTCGTCTTATACAAGAAGCAGTCAGATGCATGAATGCATATACAACAGACAGAGTTTTTTGAGGATTGTCAGAGATAAAAAAAACCTAATACTGTGCAAAACATTTCTAAGCTTCTGTCAATTGCGGAAGAATGGGAGCGCACGGCCTCCACCTCGTTTTATGTTCTTCGGTGCCATTGCAAGCCAGAACCACAACATCTCCATCTGGCTCTTGTCTTTGGATGAGCACTGGGTGTTTGTCAGCAATACTGACCCTTCTAATTTCCCACTGTTTGTGCATCTAACAGGCCCTCCCTGGGACTCTAAAAAACTCCTCTCCCCAGATATGGGGCAGGAGGACCACCTTCGTGGAGCACGAGCAGTGGCCACTGGGCCAACATGGCCCAAAGGAGCCCTGGCAAGGGGCCGTGCTCAGTGCTGCAGAGGAAGGCAAAAAACCCCCATCGACACTTGTTAACAAATCATGAGGGGGAAAAAAGCCTTCCTCCCCCCAGCTGCAGGGCATGAGAGGCCATCTCCGTGGTGCACAAGCAGCAGGCAGTAACCGAGCCCTAAGGGGGCAGAGGAGCCCTGACAAGTGGTCATGCTCAGTGCTGCAGAGGAAGGCAAAAAACCCCCGGGGACCAGTGCCAATCTGCCCCGGGGGAAAATTCCTTCCTGACCCCAGCGCTGGCGATCGGTTACTCCCTGAGCATGTGAGCAAGACCCACCTCCTCGTCCCACAGGCTGGTCATGCCTCCCCGGAGATGCACAAGCCCTGTTCTCCCCCAGCCTGGAGCCATCTCAGGGGCTTACAAATGCTCCTGGCCTGATCAGCTGTGGTGGCAAGAATCCTTCCCGTGCCTGACAGGACACGAGTAGGTGCTCCAAAGCACTGGGACCCCTGGCACCTGCATCTCTGTGTCCCATTTCCTAGGGCTGCTGCCCCTGGCTCTGCAGAGGATGAGGAGGCCGAGCCTGCAGTGTTACCCCAGAAGGCATTCCCTTGCTCTGGCCATGGCTGTCCTGCTGGAAAGGCCTAAAAGCCTTGGGCACATCCTGATTTTGGCGGCCCTTCTCATGCCCAGCAGCCTTGTCCAGCCTCTTTGGTCTTCTTCTCTCAGACCCTCCAAGTAAATCCACAGGCTCCTTGGGACTCCATCTAGTATGTGTTTGGGCTGCTCCTAGGGGCCAGCTCTGGCAGGGACACGGGAGGACGCTGCCTTTTATCCTGACCCAGGGCATTGTGACATCTGGGTTGCAGAGTGGTGACACTGTGACATGGGCGTGATGCACCCCCCTGCCCAGCCCCACTCACCACAGCCCCTCTGCCCAGCGTCCTTTGAAGGAAGGGCTTTGAGGTGCTGGCCCCGGAGCAGTCCCTGTAGCCAGGAGGCCCAGGGGTCTGTCCCTGCCCTTGGTGGCCATGCACTGGGCATCGCTGCTGCTGGTGTCCCTGTAAATTCACCTGCAAGTCCAGAGTGTGTAAAGAAGGACAGTTATACCATACACGTTTCTTTAGATATGGGGATGCCAGAGGTGAATAAAGGCTTTTGGTTCCTTCTGCATGAACCTTGCAGAGGTGAAGGGATCCTGCAGGATTTCCTCACCATTCCTTTCCAGTGCATCAAGTGCTACTACCCTGTTTACGGTGATTCTTCTTGGAAAGAAGTCCGGAGTGGCTTTGTGTTCTTCACCATTTTTCCTTGCTCTGCAGTAGATCTTGTCCTCCTTTGGCCTTCAGTCTTGCTTTCTTGCTTTAAAGTGGTGGCAGCCCTCTCAGCCTTCATCTTGCTCCTGCTAGTTGTCTTCTGTAAGCCTTCCATGCTCCAAATCAACTGACTCGTCTTTGCTTGCCTTCATCCCAGAGAGAATTTGTCTTTCTTGAACACAGGGAATGTGAAACATCCCTCCCCAGTCGTACAGGTGAGTTCTCACGATGGCTCTGCACAACGCTTGCCTTTCCTATGGAAATACCTTTCCTGACACACAAGAATGCATTTATAGTCACCCTGTGATCTACTCATGCCTCCAGGATTCTCTGCCTGCTGTGATGTTTCCAAACTGGAGCAGAAGCTCATGGCACCCCACCCAAAATTATGTTACCTGCAGCTCTTCACAAGTGGTTTATTGCTCTTCTGTCCCAGATTCAGCTGGTATGGAGTGTGGGGCCACAGAAACATACAGTGAGAGACAGCTTCCTCTGGTTCACTGATGCCATGAAATTCACAACAGAATGTGGACAACGAATGTTTCTTTTGGAGAAGGCTGGAAGCCTACGTATCTCAAATGATGGTTTTCTGCAATCTAAACTCCAAAGACCATGGACTTCACTATTTCACACATCTGATGGCATTGTGAAGCCTGAGAGATGTGTTAGAGTGGCTTTCACCCATCGGTAGCCTGCTGGAGTCCAGCTCCACGCAGTCATGACCAGCAGAT
Source organism: Trogon surrucura (assembly GCA_020746105.1). Lineage (NCBI taxonomy): Eukaryota > Metazoa > Chordata > Aves > Trogoniformes > Trogonidae > Trogon > Trogon surrucura. Next base: position 24,480,850 of record CM036622.1, on the reverse strand, counting down.
CCAGCCCTCCATCAGCTGTCTGAGTCACAGATGGGCTATTGGTGGGCTCTGAGCATGAAGCTGGTGGTGTCCATCTAGTCACTCTGAAAATGAATGTCTGCCTCCTAGGGAAGAAAATATCCACAGCTGGCATTCACAGTTTCATTGAAGAAAGAGTCAAATCAGCCCAGACATTGAAAAAGCTACTGGAAATGAAATACTGGTGTGTTACTTTGATGCAATGGCACGGCTGTCTGTGGGGATAAGCTTTACTCTCCAGGAGTATCAATAAAGATTGCTGAGTTTTGAAATGAATTCTGTAGGTGTTTAGTGAAGAGGAAGTTTGCTGCTGACAATGCTGATGTGGGTAAGGAGGTGTTTGGTCAGGTAGCCATTTCACACTAGAGTGTAACTGTGTCTCTTTAAGGGTCCTAACATGCCTGAAAGATAGATGCAAAGAAGGACTCAATATTCTGGGTTTTATACATCCAGGGAGTGAGTGGTCAAACTCTTAAACCAGGCTTCCTGGATAGGTGGTCGATGCCCCAAGCATGTCAGTTTTTAAGATGCATTTGGACAATGCCCTTAATAATCATGATTTAGGTTTTGGTTGGCCCTGAAGCTGCTAGGTAGCTGGACTAAATGGTTGTTGTTGGTCCCTGCCAACTCAACTGTCCTACTGTATTATAAAAGAAGCACACACAAAAAAAACCCCAAACAAACAGAAGAAGGAAAGCGTACTATGAATAAAGGTGCTGTTAATAATTGTAATTGCTAGCACTCACAAAACTGTTTTGGAGACGATGATGTTGCAATAGAAACATTTCAGGAGAGCTGGAGTATTTCTACAATGTAATCCACTGAGTATCTACTTAATGAGTAAAATTTCACTAAACATGAAATCTGGATAGCTGAGGAAACTGATGGTAAGATAACAATCTTCCATCCCTAATTTAGTAATTGAAACTAATCTGAGTTTCTAGTTACAAAACTAGTTTTCATTTATAGCCTTTCTTTAGCCCATGAAAAAGAGATCAGTTCCCAAAAGTAAAGATATCTCTGAAAATATGTCTGCACAAGTAGAATATACATGGTCAATACAGATTGAACACTAAATTCACCAAAAATAAAAAGTCAAAAAATTAAAAGTTCTAAAAATTCGTTAGTACTGGAAAAAACTTTGTAATATGTAGAATACAGTGAACTGTCCAGTATTCTTAGGAAAATGAACAGTTAACTGTCTGATTTTCTTAAAATTCCATTTTACTTCAGTAACTTGGCAAATATTCACTCAGAAATAGGTATGTGCTATAAATAAGTAAAAAATAAAGAACCTTCTATTTTCCTGGGGTCTTTTTAAAAAAATCACAAACCCCAAATAAATAAATAAATAAATAAATAGTTAATTTTTTTGAAGATGCGGAAGGACAGACCATTCTGAGAGAAGCAATACTTCAGGAGATCCAGAACTGGTCCAGGATTTATATTTACATAGTTTATTACACAGGTAATGCTGAGTATTTTTCCACATGTTCTCTTTCATGAATATCAATAAATTACTTACAGACCATATGAACTAGAAAATATTATTGAAAAGTGGAGTGTGAAGAGACTTAATATTGATGTCAGTATTAAAATGTTAGATAAAAATACTTTTGAACCAAAGCATTAGCCACTGATTTAATAACAGACATTTCCCAGGCCAGTACATACTGGAAATAGGGTAGGAAAGGAAGTAACTCCAAGAGTATCCGATACAGTATCTTTGTTGTAGCTACACCTTCAAGAAGTATCATTTGATTTGAAAACATGAAGATCTAACCTTGAAAAATTGTCTGGCTTTAATACTTGTTATACTATTAAAATCCATAAGATTACTAACTTCTGCCTAGCAAGAAGGCTGAAACAGTAGATACTTTAATTTGATTCTTTCATCTCCAATTCAGTGAAAAATGGGGTTGCTGGTCTGTGGCATCTACAGCAATTCCCTTCCATTGCAGATGCCACAAGGCCCTGCAAAGCATTTGAAATGTAGGTTTGCAACACAGTTAGGTATTAGGTAATATAATTTTAATATTAACATGACAATCGTAGCAAAAATCTGTGACCATTATGGTAAAAATGTCGGGTAGAAGTGAAGCAACTCCAGTGAAGCAACTGCTCAGAGCTCCAGTACACAATCGTTAAGATTATTGAAATAAATATCAGAAGACTCCTCTAAATATTAATGTTAGTTAAGCAGTCTAGTGTCTTTTTTTTTTAATTCCCAGAGACCTGTCATTTCTAAGTTTTGCAATGAGACAGATGAGCAATCAGTGAATGTATGCCAGTGCACAAAGCAAGTTCATGAGTAAGACCTTTCGCTAGTAACAGCTCTTGACCAGAAATGTTTGTGAGTCAACCCCATTTGTATCTACTCTGTCTAGCAGAGCTCTCAGTCATCTGAATAGTCTCAGCATCCAATTCACTCAGCTGTTTTCTTGTTAGATGTTCACTGTACAGCACAAGTAAAAGTAACCATTTCAGCACAACCCTGTAGTAATTACCAGAACAATATTAGCAATAAAGCAACTTCAGGTAGAAGGTAATGCTTCTGACAGAAACGTTTCTGATCTACACCTAAGAGTAGTAAGTGTCAGGGAGAGAACACTGCATGCCCCTGCTTTGGTGAGCCAAGTCAGCTTAATGTAATTAAAAGAAGAAAAAAAAAAAAAGGAAAAAAAAAAAAAGAAAAGAGAGAAGAAGGTTAATAAAATAATAAGAAGAATAAAATAAACAAGCCAATGAAATGGACACACAAAAAAGGAAACCCCAAAGACAGAAGTGATGGTTAAAGAGGAGACGCCAGATTCGCCGCCCGGTTGGGAGAGTGCGGCCACGTCCCCACGAGATTCCAACTCCCCCAACTTGCCTGACGAGCAGTTTCTGTGGCATATCCATGCCTCTCTGAGAGCACTAATCACTCTCCAAAGACTACTGTTACGAAAAAGAGAATTCGGCTGAGCAGTGACAGGACTAGATCCCCAATACAGTAATTTACGACATTGCCATTTCCAATTTTTTGCAACAGTATTTTGTCCTATTACTACTGACAAACATATTTAATTTTCCTTTATGACTACTGACAGATTTATTGCATTGTAGAAAGACAACACTGGTCTGAAAGAAAATCTGCAGTGATTTCTAGTTGTGATGCAAGAGCGCATTCTAAAAGGAAGAAAAAAAAAAGCTAGTTTCTTTGAAGAAATATCTGGAAGTTTAGAGTACGCTTTGGCAGAAACCCACAATAATAATTTTTGGAAGAGAATAATTCGTTCTCACTGATTTTCTTAAACTGCCTACTATTGAATGCTTCTGTGTGTGCAAAGTTAGTCTCATAAATCTCATCTAGGATAATGGAAGATCATTACCTCAATAGATCCCACTCAGGGAAGCATGTCCTGACACATACTAGATAAAGTCACTATTTTCAGGTTCCCTGAAAAACAGAAAACTTGGGCTTAGTAAATGGAAAAAAGATCCAAAGCAGGAAGCATAAAAAGCATATTAATCCTGGATTAAAAAAAAAACAGTAATTCTAAAGTAGACACAGATAGAAGTAGAAACAGATCTCTAGCATGACACTGAAATGCCCACCTGCATCCTATCTTACATACAGCATCTTTCTGAAATCAGGCAGACTTGGCTTCCTGCACAGGAACAGAGGGAGATTCTTACATGCTGCACTTGAGACTTTCTAAACAGGACACCTGGTTTGCATAATCTGCAAGTTTCTATTCCAAATCAGATTATTTTGTCTGCGGAAGTTCTCCAGCTGTAGTTGTTCCCTATTCACTTCTCAAGGTGTCACAAAGACCTTTTTACCTTTAGCCCCTGTTGCCTAGAATCTGCTCACTAAACCATATAGAATGCTATCATTGGTTTGCTTTTAAGTTGCAGAAAATTTATTTCAATCATTCTTCACCTTCTGATGCTATGAAGCAAGGGATAATCTCAGCAGGTTGCAACCAACTCTGGTTCTCCCAGCAAAAGCCCTCCTTGATTTTCCTGAATGTAAGCGGTTTCTTCACAGCATCTTCTGATTGACTGTCATATTTTCAGAGGAAGTGCTACTTTCATTGCCTTGGAGATACTTGGAGATACTGTTGTGGGTGTCTATTACAGGCCACCAGATCAGGGTGAGGAAGTTGATGAGGCCTTCTACAGGCAGCTGAGAGCAGTCTCACAATCACAGGCCCTGGTTGTCGTGGGGGATTTTAACTTCCCTGATATTGGCTGGAAGGACAACTCAGCCAGCCAGCCACAGTCCAGGAGGTTCCTCCAGTGCACTGATGATAATTTTCTGATGCAAATGGTGGAGGAGCCAACTAGGAGAGGAGCATTTTTGGACCTCATCCTCGCTAACAAGGAGGATCTGGTTGAAGCAGTAAAGGTTGAGGGCTGCCTTGGCTGCAGTGACCATGAAATGGTGGAGTTCAGGATCTCATGTAGCAGAAACAAAATAGCAAGCAGAATTGCAACCCTGGACTTTGCCAAGGCAAACTTTGGATTTTTCAAGCAATTACTCGAGAAAATCCCATGGGCAAGGCTGTTTGAAGGTAAAGGGGCCCAAGATAGCTGTTTAGCGTTCAGGGACTTCTTCTTCAAAGCTCAAGATCAGAGCATCCCAACACGTAGGAAGTCAAGGAAGGGAGCCAGAAGACCTGTGTGGCTAAACAGGGATCTGCTGGGTAAGCTCAAGTGCAAGAGGAGAATTTACAGATCTTGGAAGGCAGGGCTGGCCACTTGGGAAGAATATAAGGCTGTTGTCCGAGGATGTAGGGAGGCAACTAGGAAAGCAAAGGCCTCCCTTGAATTGAACCTGGTGAGAGGGGTCAAGGACAACAGGAAGAGCTTTTTCAAATACGTGGCAGATAAAACTAACACCAGAGGCAATGTAGGCCCACTGATGAATGAGGTGGGTGCCTTGGTGACAGAAGATACAGAGAAGGCAGAGTTACTGAATGCCTTCTTTGTCTCTGTCTACTCTGCCAGAGGCTGTCCTGAGGAGCCCCATTCCCCTGAGGCCCCAGAGGAAGTCAGGGCAGTGGAGGAGTTTGCTTTGGTTGATGAGGACTGGGTTAGGGACCAATTAAGCAATCTGGACATCCATAAATCCATGGGTCCAGACGGGATGCATCCACGGGTGCTGAGGGAGCTGGCTGATGTCATTGCTAGACCACTCTCCATCATCTTTACCAAGTCTTGGGAGACGGGAGAGGTGTCTGAGGACTGGAGGAAAGCAAATGTCACTCCAGTCTTCAAAAAGGGCAAGGAGGACCCGGGAAACTATAGACCAGTCAGCCTCACCTCCATCCCTGGGAAAGTGATGGAACGACTTATCCTTGGTGCCATCTCAAGGCATATCAAGGATAAGAGGGTCATTAGAGACAGTCAACATGGCTTCACCAAGGGGAAGTCGTGCTTGACTAACCTCATAGCCTTTTATGAGGATATAACAAGGTGGATAGATGATGGTAGAGTGGTGGATGTGGTCTACCTTGACTTCAGTAAAGCATTTGACACAGTCTCCCACAGCATCCTTGCTGCTAAACTGAGGAAGTGTGGTCTAGACTCTCGGGTAGTGAGGTGGACTGTGAACTGGCTAAGGCGAAGCAGCCAAAGAGTTGTGGTCAATGGGGCGGAGTCTGGTTGGAGGCCTGTATCCAGTGGAGTCCCTCAAGGGTCAGTACTGGGACCAGTATTATTCAACATATTCATCAACGACTTGGATGAGGGACTAGAGAGTACTATCAGCAAGTTTGCTGACGACACCAAGCTGGGAGGAGTGGCTGACATGCCAGAAGGTTGTGCTGCCATCCAGCGAGATCTGGACAGGCTGGAGAGTTGGGTAGGGAAAAATTTAATGAAATATAACAAGGGTAAATGTAGAGTCTTGCATGTGGGTAGGAACAACCCCAGGTTCCGGTGTAAGTTGGGGAATGACTTATTAGAGAGCAGTGTAGGGGAAAGGGACCTGGGAGTCTTGGTGGACAGCAGGATGACCATGAGCCAGCAATGTGCCCTTGTGGCCAGGAAGGCCAATGGCATCCTGGGGTGTATTAGAAGGGGGGTGGTTAGTAGGTCAAGAGAGGTTCTCCTTCCCCTCTACTCTGCCCTGGTGAGACCCCATCTGGAATATTGCGTCCAGTTCTGGGCCCCTCAGTTCCAGAAAGACAGGGAACTGCTGGAGAGAGTCCAGCACAGGGCAACTAGGATGATGAAGGGAGTGGAGCATCTCCCTTATGAGGAAAGGCTGAGGGAGCTGGGGCTCTTTACTTTGGAGGAGACTGAAGGGAGACCTTACTAATGTTTACAAATATATCAAGGGTGAGTGTCACGAGGATGGAGCGAGGCTCTTCTCGGTGACAACCACTGATAGGACAAGGGGTAATGGGCTGAAACTGGAACATAAGAGGTTCTGCTTAAACTCGAGAAGAAACTTCTTCTCAGTAAGGGTGACGGAACACTGGAATGGGTTGCCCAGGGAGGTTGTGGAGTCTCCTTCTCTGGAGACATTCGAAGACCTGCCTGGACACGTTCCTGTGTAGCATAATCTAAGCTCTCCTGCTCTGGCAGGGGGATTGGACTTGATGATCTTTCGAGGTCCCCTCCAATCCCTGACATTCTGTGATTCTGTGAGATTAAACATGGCCAGTTTCTCACTGATCTCAGACTTACGTCCTTTTCACCCTTATTGCCATCACCCTACAGTCTTTTTCCCCCAGTTCTATCTGTCTCTCACTATGTGGAACAGAGATGGAGGTGAGTTTGTATCATACTTCACATACTGCCCTAAAACCTGTCCTAAGCACCCATCCTGAAATTAGTAAAAACATTGCTTGTAAATTCACATCATAGTCATTGCACATTTGCTTTCTTTTGTAGAAATGCACTAAGACTAATTCTAAGTGCTAAAATACAAACAGATATTTCATCTTGGGATTTGCTCACAGCATTTAAAGACAACATTCACATATACTCTCTAAAGCACTGTAAATTCATATTCCTACATAATCTGCACTTGTTACTAAGTCCTGGGAAGGAGCCATGGAAGAGTCACTCTGTACATCTCTGTAGGGAAACTGCCTCAGCAGTACTTTCACTCTCTGTATATGTGTATGTACAGATCAAAATGGATAAGTGCTGCAGCTTATTCATTGCCAAATAATTTCTTTTAAAAAACATCTGTCAGAGCATACAGGAGGAAACAAGAAGACCTGATTTTTTTAACAGCAATAGCAACAACACAGCTATCCTGCCTTTCTAAGTAAATTTATTTAGAGAATTACACATCACTGTGCAGTATTGTACCCTGAATACTGGTTGGGAATTCTGGAGCGGAAAGAATATCTCTTCCCTCTTTTTAAAATTTGTCTGTAATCTTTTAATCACTTGATTATCTATCTCACTAATAATTGAATTTAATACATCATTTGCCATCTGAACTGAATTTTAAATGTTTTCTTTAAAGTAATCTGCTCTGTGATTTCTAAGAGAAAGGTAATGGAAAGAATACTTCGAATAGACAAGTGGTTTTCTTCCTAGTCCAAGTGTCTGTCAACAAGACAGTATGAGCAGTTAGGAACAACCAACTCCGAATGTGATTTGCTGAGAAGCCATTCTTTGAAGTGTTGTTTAAGGACAAGGAATCCTCAACGGGGAAGCACATATAAGAAGGTATTTCTGTATAGTAGAAATCCCCACTTGAACCTAGTGACTCATCTTCCAGGCTTTGCTGGAGTACAGCTGGATCACTGGGCTCATTCCTCAAATCCACAGAAGCACAGAGAAGTTTTTCCAGTGATGTAGAGTGTAGACAGAAACCCATAATCCTCCCCCAACCCAACACCTGCAGCTACTCAAACAACAGAAAAAAGCCTGCAAAAAATATTACCATCAAAATAAACTAAATTTTTTAAAAAAACAACTTCTCCCATCATTTCAGTACTAAATTAACTGTCTGGCCTTAACTCACCCAATTTGACCAAAAGCAGAAATAAATGTTCTTCAGAAAACACAAGCTTTTTATGGGCTTTCAATAAAGTTGTCTACAGAAGCAATTTTCTAGGGATAACTGAAGCATATCACTGGCCTGAAGCAGCTTGTGCTGAGTTCCTCGCACATCCAATCAGGCACATGTGTGGGGGAGTGAATCCAGAGCTAAATGTTTGCTGCTAGCATTGACAGTAGCACCATAAGGTAGATGGTTACCTTTGTCACCCTATTTTCAAACAACCCTTCTTTCTTCTCCCCCAGTTATGGTCATACTTCTTGAAATACATCTTGTGGAGTCCTGCAATGCACAAAAAGTTCTAAAAAGGTTTTTTGTTTTCTTATTTCTGTTCAGAGCTCAGTTTCCAACAATTGAGGAATATTTTCTGACTGCAGATGATGTCAGGATTTTTTCCTCCTCCTCGACTAAATAATTTGGCAAAACAAAGATTCTGCTGTATTTTCAACTACTTCTGCTAAGTCACTCTCAAATGCCAATTTCTTCTCACTCTTTTAGGTTAGTGCACAATTAACGTGTCTGGTGTCTGGATGCTCTGTGATGCTCATGCTCCAACTATGAGCACTCGAAACTCATTAAGAGGATGACATGACATTTTATTCCTGTATTTTCTTATGTGGCACCACATAGTTTGAAGTGGGACAGGAAGAAAAAAGTGGAAGAAACAAAACAGTCAGTAGGAAAGGTTTCTATTACTTGCTGACTTGTGAAGCTACTTTAAATGCCAATGATGAAGTTTGTCCTCTACTGAAATAGAAACAATCAAGAACTTTTTCCTGGGGGAAGAATTCACAGGGTGTTTTTTGTCTTTTATGGTTTAGATATTTTCTCTGCATTGAGCTAGGTTTTGATTTTCTACACGTGCAGGGTGACTGGAGAAAAATATCTAGAGGTATTCAAACATGACTTAGAATCATGTGATTTTTGCTGCAATCCCTGAAGTTATGACACTACACTTTTGTTAGGACACATTTTTGTTTAATGTAGTCATGTGATGTTGATTCACATCCTGTTTTCCCAACAAATTCTACCTTTTCTATATTATGATGAGCCAGCCTTGAGAGTATTAGAACCTTCATCTCCCTGTGGAGACTGTTTCTATGGCAGTGTATTTTTAAGTTTTGAACATTAAAGTAATGAAAATCTATCTCACGATCACATGGCACTCAAATGTGGTTTTAGCAGTAGGGCTGAGTAGGTCGTAGCCCTTTCCTCTTCCATTGTTAAAAGCCTGACAATACGGTAAATTCAACATGCTGCCACAGAACAGAGCAACAGCCCACACTCACTCACCCCTTGTCATCTAGATAGTGGCTTTAACCAGTCAAACTCAAGTAACTGCCAAGCACAGGAGTGCCTAAAAACATATTTTTTCAATGTTAACCTAAGGCAAAACCAACCAAACAAACAGAAAAGCATCCTGATCTATTTCAGAAGGATTCCAGACAGCAAGCTGCATCTAATTAAGCCGAGTCCAGATAAAGGCTGGCAATTATGATCTGTGAACTGACTGAGGCTGAGTAGAAAATTTATATCTAGCTGGAAAAACAAACATGATCTCCTTCTTACCAGGTCAGTACTGTGCTCCAAACCATGGCAGAAAATGTGCTAACCAAATTTGCTGAGATACACATACGTACCACAAGAATTTTCACAACAAAGTCATATTTGACATAAATTATAAATAAATTTTAAAAAGCTGAATGCAAAACAAAATGGTGTACCAATGAAAACTAGAATACAAAGGGCATGCCCTGTAAATAAGAACAGATGAAAAAATAATCAATGAACTAACACTGAGATAGAGAATGCTTCAGCCTACTTGGCAAGGAAAGACAGATACATCTCCTATTCTATCTCCAGGTATCTCATGGGTCTGTTATTATACTCCAATGCTAGGAGGATGGAAGTCTGCCATCAGAGATGCTGCTCCAGACACAATTCCCTGATGCTTCAATGACTAATATTTTCCTTCTTCCTCAGTATCTTTTCTCCCTTCTTTACACAGAGAACCTACTTTGATAAAGCCACTAGCCAAGACCAATATTTTAAATGGCTTGATGCTTTTGCTCTTTCCCACACACCCCCTGCATTTTCTGTTTCTATGGTTGTTTCTGGTCTTTTTTCATCTTCAAGCAAAAATAAGGTTGGATACTCTGCAACAGCAGCCTCAATCCATCTTAACTATTTGTTCCTCTTTCTATCTCTCAAATGTCATTTTAATTTGCAAAAATGTCTGACACTCAATAAAAAGCCTCCAAAACAAAGTTCTACTACTGAAGGAAAAGTGTATGAGGTGCTGTTAAAAATCAAAACTTCATTTCATATGTCATATTTGAAACATTGAAGCCATTTCTCCCTCCTGTATTTTAGGTAAAAGACTTTAAATACTTGTACTGGATACTTGAGATTACACTGAGAAAGGCATTTCATTGTCAGGCAACAATGTAGTGTTGCCCAATGACAAATTTTTTACTGCCTTTAAATGTGCACTAATTTGTTCTTTACTTTTATTTATTGAACTAAATTGCTCAGAAATTTATGTTTCATATATATTTATATATATATGTACAAGTAAAAGTTTTGGTACTTTGGAAGTTCAACAAATCAGTTCTCAGGCAAAGAGTCTCATCTGAAAAAACTAATTATACAGATACGTGCAATAGAATTAAACATTTACCGCTGCTAGGGAACTTTTTATTAGTATGTAGTGATGGATGGCACATTCATATTCATGCCATATGTTTCTACATATGTCATAGTAAAAAGCACTCCAGTGACCCACTATTTAGAAAAAGAAGACAGAAAAATCACAGGATACGACAGTTATGGTTGTTTAATGTCTACTCACAAAGTCATTGAAGTAATTATTACACATGACTTCTGTTAAAAAAGCAGAGAGGGAAGAGCAGAAGGGCGAGAGTGGGCAGAGAATCCACCCTGTATGTTTGACCTTAATGAGGCAGGCTATGAATACGCCTAAAGATATCTCAAAGTGTCTGAAGATGTGCAGCTTTATGCAAAAGAACTGTACTAGAAAGGGGGTAGGGTAAGTACCACTCAAATGGAGCCATTATGCTTGCAGCTATTTGGAACCTGAAATGAGAGAAAAGCCACATTAGAGAGGCATAATGACTTCAGCACCAATAGAAAGAATTAACTGCTGTATCTTCTGGTAAAATAGATTATGAAACCTATCAGTTCTGCTTTGCATCAGTGGCCTAAATTATGAAGCAGAAGAAACAGCAGGAAGACTATAATTTCCCTGTCTTCATCACAATGCCTCAAGGAACTACAAAAGTGCTGGTCCACCTCTCCCACTGACATCCCAGGCAGGGATATTAGGATATGCTTAGTTACTAGGATAAATAACTAAGCACTTGTGGTCCCCATGTATTGTTCTTCTGCTTATTCCTCAACCTTTGGTCTTGCAGGACAAGGTAAGATAGTGTAAACGTCTCGATCTCACACTTTTTCCTCATCTTCACTGGATCTTTTCTGTGTCTTTTTCAATGGGACTGAAACAAAATCTATCAGAGGAAACTGAATCAACCCCAGAGATGCAGAAATACAAAATATCATGAGTGCCTAGGGTGAAATTGTGATATACTCAAAGTTTGCATCTTCCAACACATTCTATTGACAATTAAAGAGAAAACAGCAAAGGCTGCAAACTGGATACTGAGATAGGAACCCTCCATCTTTGGAAAAACCTGCTGGAACCAGAGTCTAACTTTGCATTGTGAACCTGCCTTTGTAAGAGCGTAAGATCTCAGCCTTAAGAGGACAGAGGACAGAGTCTGGAAGAGTTCACTGTTGGCCTAATATCACAAGATGGGCTAAAGTGAAAAGCAGTCTAACGGTTAGCCATCTAATGGTTGTCAGCATCTTTAGCAATTTAATATAGAGATGTTTATTTAGCACAGTGGGTTAATAGGAACATTTTGATTCGACTCTCAAGCTAGAAAGAGAAATACAGTTAAGGATGTCTCTATAAAAATAAATCTGTCACAGGTTAGGGCTGGGCCGACCACTAACACGGACAGACGCTCTCTAACCCCCTCTTCCCCCCCCAAACTGGAAGAGAAAAGGGAATGAGGCAGAGAGACTTACGGATGAGAGAAGAGAAAAAAAAATCTAGAACAGCTTTAATGAAAATAATAGAAATAATGGTAAAAAGATAAAAGAACTATATACAACTATAGATAGTAGCCTGGTATCAAACCCGACTCCCTCCCCCGATAGAAATCCCCACTGGTGCTGCAGAGCAGGAGGCACTGGGGAAACCCCAGGCTCAGCGGCGGCGGGAGCTGGATACAGGGAGCTGGATTCTGGAACTCAGGATCCGGATCAAAATCAGGAGGTCAGATGGAGTCCTCTCTGGACACCGGCCATTGCAGAAAAGGAGGGCGAAAAGGCCGAAAAGGGCCATCCTGCCATATGACATATTTCATGTAGTATACTCCACATACTATTCAGTATAGCTAGATCTGTAGGTTACTTAAACTAAGTAATTCACAATAAAAAGTTAATCATAATTCAGCTAGTTTAAGTTCTTTTTCAAATACAGTGCTGTTAATACCACAAACCTGCACAATTTTGATACTAAAATTATTTGAGAATTCTGCTCTTTTTCTAATATGCTGTAGTGCCTTTTGTTAAATGATAACATATGCATCATTGCTATCTGGTATGAATATCACTGATATTATCCTATACTGATTCAGAAAGAGAGTTAGGGTGTTGTTTCTCCTAAAAACATAGCTGTTTACCGTCCACAGTCCTTAGTGCTTAAGATGACCATTAATTAAAAGAAAATGAAAGCTGTAATAGCTGCAATGTTTAGGTACTACACAGCACGTATATAGGTGATGTGCTTTAAGAAGCTGAGAATGATCGTCAGAGCCACCTTCCAGTTTTAGAAGCAGAGATTAAAATTACTTCCCATCAATTTTCACATATTTCTTGCAGTCATTTGCATTTTAATGAAGAAATAGTCCTGTTAGGTTCTTATTTTTAAATTTTAAATAGTTACATGGGTATTAGTGCAAAATGCCTTTTTCTTGTAGCAAAAAAAATTGCTGATGAGAGCAATTCAGTTAAAACAGAAAACTGCATTTTTTCCACAGCATGTGTCATATCCAAATGAAGGAAATGAGCACTAAATCACCTACCCTAGTATTTGTGTTCTCCTTGCACTGGTTAGGAAAAGGTCACATTTAAGTACTTAGGACCTTCTACTGTATACTTATATTTAGCACGAATGAGCAATATTGTAGTACTGGAAAGGTGTACTATTTTTGTGCCTGACACCATTGCAGCAGTATATTTTTTAATTTACAAAGTCACCCTTGAAGAGTACCCAAAAACTAGAGCCGAAAGCTGAACACAGCAGTTCTTCTTCTAAATAGCAGAAATCGCTACAATATATCAGCAAGTCTTGGCACTGTTCCCTGCAGTGCCTGCTTAATTAGTCACTGATACAGTTCAGGGTGCTAGTTAGGATTTAAAAAGCCTGAAATGGCTGAGGGTCCACTTATCTGAAAGACTGCCTTTATATCTGTGTCTCAGAACAGCTGGCATGTCTCCAGTCCAAGTAGGACTGACGGAACTCCCAGAGCTTAGGCCAAACTCTTTTTAAAGTATGCATTTATCATACAAATGCAGACTTGAATAGCAATACAAAACAACAGTATTCTGTTCTCCAGCAGGCTGTCTATTTATGAGCATTTGATGTAGGGTCTGCTGAATGTGCCATGCCTGCCCCTTCAAGTCAGCTTCACCCCTCCACACCCCCAGTCTTCGCCATCTAAGTTGGATAAAACACACCCCACAGATCCAGACACCTACAGATTTTTGCCTCCTGGAAGAGCTACAGGAACTTCAGCAACTGTGATCTCTGAAGGAGCAGAGTCACTCTTTCAACTTATGACAGATCCTCCATGTTTATGTTGCTGATGCTGAAGTTTGAGGATTCAATTCAGCCATATGCCAGATTTCCAATGCAAACAGACTGAAATTCAAACTTATTATGCAGGTATTTAGAGAAAGTCATCAGCTACTTAATATTTCATATCAGGAAAAAGTGCTGAGACAATTGTCATGCATTAACAGACCAACAGAAAAAAAAATACTCCCAGTGCAGAAAATTGACCCCTGTTATGTTTTCATTATAATGTTTTTTTTGTGTTAGCATGGCAACGCTGATGACTAAGACAAGATATTTCCAGGACAACGACCAGATGGGAAATTAGTCATGCAAAACTAGTGTTCAAAGCAGGAAAAAACCCCACACAACAAAACAAAAATCAGTTAATGCAGTTATATATATGCTCTCAGAAGTTAAACAAGATACCTCCCTCCAACACCAATTGAAAAGACAAAAGAAGCAAAAAAGAAAACTCACATGTTTTCTTTCTCTTGCAGTTAATTTCTATCCCCTGCCTGTGGTGGCAAGTGTGTGAAAGTCAGCAACACCTGGTCAGAAATAGAAGTGTGCAATTTCTAAAACACTGCCTTCTACAGTAACCCACGAACCACAGACATTACTGAACTACAAATATGCTGATCTACAGTAGTTTTGGTAAATAGCCATATATATGGTTAATGCTAAGTAATAGCTGTGATTCAAAAAGATTATGAATTGGATTAACTACTGCCTTGATCAGACTACACCGAATGGTGACTACAGATTCTATGAGGCCTCTCACGAAAGGCTCTTAGCAATTATTGTTGTTTTGCCAAGAAATATGAATTATGAACAGGCGCTTTCTCCCAACTAAAAAAAAAAAAAAAAAGAATTAGCAAATACAGCGCAGTTACCTGTCATGTTGCAGTAAACTTTCAAAGGTCCCAGTGCCCCACTGCCATCTGGATCTATCCAGTAGTAATTTGAAGTTTTGCCCAAGTGTTTGTATGCTTCACAAGAGAGTTCATAAATAGCTGAAATGAAATAAAACACAGCAATAAGGATCTTCATATCCTGAAGTAAAAAATACCTAAAGACAATGAATTGACTTTATTTATATATCAAGAATTATACCTTTGAGATTAAAAGTAATGTCACTGACATTCACAGAAATCAAAGTATCTTTCCAAAAGATACAAAAGTGATTAAAAGCTTGAGGTATACAATTTCTTTTTTTTTTTTGGCATGTGAAAGAAAGGCAGACTAGGAAAACAATTTCAATAACTTGGATTTGGGGAAGAAAAAGCAAATTTTTCAAGAGTAATTTTAAGCCATTTTTGAAAATCCTTTGGTTCAGAACTTTGTTTCTACACTGGTTTAAGCTTTACAACATATATGCTGACACTTCTACTGATCCAACATACTTTTCTCTTTAGTTTTCTTTCAAGAGATATATCAAAAATCTTATGAGTTTTCACCCTGTAAATTTAAGATTTTTTTTCAGGTTTTATTACAAGTCAGAATATCACGGAGTTTCAAACTTGTGAAATTCAACACTAAATGTAATACCTGTCTCTACACAGATCTGCAGTTACTCTATTACATATCTACGTAACTAATATTCTGTTCCAGTAAGGTTTAAAATTTCACAATGTTTACTGGAAGAAGTTTAATTGTATTAGCAGGGAAGTTTGTTTCAATTTTTCCTTGACCTCTTTCTACTGCTTTCCATTTCAAGACATAAAATTGCTTGTCAAATTGTGTTATGACAAATAGCTCAGATATAATAAGCATTGTAGATGGAACCTCTTCTAGTAATTACCACATTTTCTTAGAAGTGTATGACTATTACAAAGTTGAGTATTATACATGAATAAATGAAATCGTTTTACACACAGAAAAAGTAAAACTGATAATTTACATAAATCGGTATACACATACCTATATAAAATTGGTAAAGGATATATATTTCTATGAAATTTTTAAAAGAAGGAATGTGTAAGGCTTTGTTTTCCACAGACCAGATGGTACAGCTTTTTTGTTTGGAATCAATCAATAAGCTGCTAAAAGAAATGATACGTTTGTTTAACCAAACTTCAAATCCATTCTAAAAATTCATCTGATTTGTTGGCAATTCTCACAAGTGATCTCTTTGCTGAGACTGACTTTACTTCAAGTGTCCATAAGGATGAGCTGTTTCACTGGGCTCTGATGATGAGTGGCTAATCACACACACACATTTAGAGGTCTCTAACCAATCATGAAACTTTGGGAAAGAAACTGGAGCTAAAAAAGTCCCAAATTTTGACGTGGCATGAATGCAAAGCTAAAGACTGTTACCTATGTATAAAGAGAATTTCCCTGTTGATTCTTCAAGAATTTCCTAGAAAGTTTAATGTGATCGTTACAGGGTCTAAAGTCAATTTTATAAATGAAGTAGACAATTAAATTGTGAAATACTCCAAGACATTTCCCCTTTCTTCCCAAACAGATTCTTTCATTATCAAGGAGACTCCATGCCTGTTTTCAGGCACTTCATGCAGATTTCATAACCAAATTTCTTCAGAAATATCTCTTGAACTCTCTACACACTACACAAATGTAATCACAAAATACTAACTCTGTTAAAATATAATTGTTGTGATAACAAGTCATAAATTTGAAAACATGAATTCCAGTTCAAGTCAAGAAGATGACAAATACTGTTTATGATCTCCCAAAAGTTTGGTATTTTCATTTTCTAAGCCCTTTCAGAAAAACAGTTTTGTCTGTGTAGTATCCAAATCTTTGTGTAGGGCCATATGATATTTTTCTCTATGTTTGCTCCTTTCAAGAAGACAGTACAGAGATACTACTACCATTCAGAAAAAAATACTAAAGAGTGTTAAATGGAAGACAAAACCAAATTACACTGTTTAATCAGACAGTCATTTATCCCTACTGGACATTTTTACAGAAAATTTAAGGATGTAGACACAACATCCTTCCTCCTGTTCTTCTAAAATGGGAGAAATAGAAAGTGGTAGGTAACTATCAGTTACTATTACAGCACAGAATAGGCTACTTTTGATTAAGTTGGTATTTGTTAAGCTTCAACAGTATGCTGAACATCAAGCAACAGAAATTAAGGTCATTCTTCAAATAAAGACAAAAGAGTGGGATATTCTAAATAAAGTCAACTTGTGAAAAGTGTTTTTATGAGTGTGTGATAGGTTGCTGGCAGTTTGTATCCGTATGCAGATGCATACTTCAAGACCTTAAAAATGAGAACAATCTAAAATGAAATCCTAGGTTCTAGCGCAAGGCGCAGTAACATACAAATCATATAACAGGATTACTGGAGATGCTTGTGAGTTTGCAGTGCTACAACCTGATCGGCATCACAGACACATGGTGGAATGACTCCTATGATTGGTGTGTTGGACTAGAAGGGTATAAACCGTTCAGGAAGGACAGGCAGGGGAAAGGAGGAGGGGGTGTTGCACTTTATGTCAGTGAACAGCTAGAATGCATGAAGCTCCACCTGGCAAGTGATGATGAAAAAAACGAGTGCCTGTGGGCCAGGGTCAAAGGAAGGGTAGGAGACTTTACAGTGTGGGTGTGCTACTGACCACCTCATCTGGAGGACCAAGCGGATGAGGACCTTCATAGGCAGATAGGAGTTGCTGCTCGTTCACAAGCCCTGATCCTCATGGGGAATTTTAACCAACCAGACGTCAGTTGGAGAAACAACACAGCAGGGAACAACCAATCCAGGAGATTCCTGGAATGCATTGATGATAACTTCCTCCTCCAAGTGATAGAGGAACCAATGAGGAGAGGTGCCATGCTAGACCTTGTTCTCACCAACAGGGAAGGGCTGGTGGGTAATGTTAAGCTCATGGGTAGCCTTGGTTGCAGTGATCATGAGATAGTGGAGTTTGGGGCAGCTAAGAGTGGGAAGTTCAGCAAGCTTGAAACCCTTGACTTCAGAAGAGTTGACTTTCACCTCTTCAGGAACCTCCTTGCTAGTGTACCATGTCACAAAGCTCTGGAGGGACCGGGAGCCCAGGAAAACTGGTTGACTTTCAAGGATCATCTCCTCCAAGCTCAAAGATATTGCATCCCTAAGAGGAAGAAATCAGGTAAAAATGGACGGAAACCTATATGGATAAACAAAGAACTCCTGACTAAAATCAAATACAAAAGAGGAACACACAAAATGTGGAAGTAGGGACTGAGAACCTGGGATGATCACAAGGAAGTTGCTCGTGCAATCAGAGACCAGGTTGTTGCAAATAAAGTAGAATTAAAATTGTAGAAGTAGTTAGGTTAAGGCTTTGACTGGCCAGGTAGGCCTTATGAGAATAACAAGTCCTGGGAAGCAAGAAGGAGTGTGCCGAAGAAGAAGGAACAATAATCAAAGGAATCGGTAGGGCATATAGGACAAACAGAACTAGCAGAAGTAACGAACAGTTGCTTAGGGAACAGTTGCTTAGGAATAAGAAAGGTGTATTGTATAAACAAAGGGGTTCTGGTGATGGGAATTAGTTAACCATTATCCTTAGGTTAGACAAGCATGAAAATTTATAAGTTTGGGGATAATTATCAATTGTTTCTGTATGATGTAGAATTCTGTATGTAAGCCAAGTTGTAAAAGGTATAAAAATTAAACAGAAAATGAGGGTCTTTGGAATCCTGACTTTGGACGCTAGTCCTCAGGTTCCCGGGCCCTGAATAAAGCACCGCATAAACTGACACTCTGTTGGTTTGTGTCTTTGTTTACGGGCAACAGTTTTCTGGCGACCGCGGCAGGACTCCGGAGGCGGCAGGAGCGGTTCACGGGCTGATCCACTCCAAGCCGGCACCAGGTGATTTCTGGGGAGACATCAACCCGTGCCCGACTCCGCGCTGGACGGACAACCGTAAGGTAAGCCCGAAGGTGCTTTATTCTTTTAAGGTTGGGTGCCTGCCCATAAGACGAGGACTCATCTCGCAGGGTTGGGCAAAGGTTCTGGTATTGGGAAGCCTAGGCACTGGCCGTAAGACGCAGCGAAAGCCGCGCTGAGCCAGCACTTGCCACTCGCGGCGTCGAGAATAGGCAAGTTGGTTGGTATTAAGGTAAAAGGGTTATAGTATTGTAGTTGTACGAGTGTGTGTGTGTGTGAGTAGTATAATGCTGTTTAAAATGTTTAGAGTTCTATCGTGCAATGAAATCGATATCCCTGAGGATTCTCCTCTTGGTTGTTTATTGAAACGTTGGAAAGATGGTAATTTTGGAAAGGAATTAAGAAAGAGAAATTTAATTGATTATTGTAATTACGTATGGCCTGAATATGAAACAGAAGGAATGCAGTGGCCACGAAACGGTACAGTGAATTCAGAAATTATAACCCCCTTAATGCAGTTCTTACGGGAAAATGAAAAATGGGAAGAGGTGCCGTACCTTGACTTATTTTATTACTTAAAAGGGAAACCTGAATGGCAGAAAGAATGTGGAATGATGGTATTGAGATTAACAGATAAGGAATGTGCTGGTTGTAAGGAGTGGAAAGTCTGGTTCTCGGAACCGGAGGAGGATGTGTCTTTGTTAGTTTCCCCAAGCGCGCCGTCGCCCCCCCGAAATACCACCACCGAATGACCATAAGGTCACTATTCCTGTTTTAACAGAAGAGGAAACAGAGTCTGAAGAATTGTTGGCTGATAAGCCGAGAACGCCGCTTGCAGAGCGGACTCGTAAAGGGAGGTTAGAACGGAAAAAGAGATTGCTACAACCTCATTAGATGGTCCCGTTACGGGAGGCTGTGGGGGGAAGTGGAGAAAGAATTTTAGTAAAGGTCCCATTTTCTCCGAGTGATCTGATGATTTGGAAGCAATCGGCAGGGGCATATAGAGAAAATCCGGAGAAGGTGGCTCGGGTAATAAAAATGGTGATAAAAACACAAAATCCAGATTGGAATGATTTACAGGTGTTATTAGATACTATAATGGATTCCACTGAAAAGGAGATGGTGTTTAAGGCTATGACAGATCGAGCGCGAGAAATGGTTAGGATGCGGGTTATTAAAGGTGATACTATTAATAATTTGGTGCCCAGAGAAGATCCCGAGTGGGATCCCAACTCCGGGGAGGGGTATCGTAGACTGAAAGCGTACCAAGAATTATTGATAGATGGGATACGCGAAGGGATTCCGAAAACATTGAATTGGTCTAAATTGTATTTGGTAAGACAAGACAAAGGGGAGTCACCATCGACGTTTTTAGAGAGACTGAAGGAGACGGCTCGGAGATATACGGATTTGGATGTGGAAGCTGAGTCAGGCAAATTACAATTGGCATTGATTTTTATGGGACAATCTCAGGAGGACATTAGGAAAAAGCTGCAGAAGCTAGAAGGGGAAGATACACGGAACTTGGAGAAATTATTAGAAGTGGCCTGGAAAGTATATAATAGTAGGGAAAAGGAATCAGTAAAGAAACAGCAAGCGAGCATGCTGGCAGTCCTGCAACAGGCTTCTCAAGTGAATAATAGAGGAAGGGGCCGGGGGAGAGGAAGAGGTAATGAACGAGGAAGAAACTTCGGGTTTGGGGGTTTTGGAAATCAAGTCCCGGGAGGTCGGGAAAAGTTGGGACCTAATCAATGCGCGCTGTGTAAGGGCCAGGGACACTGGAACAAGGAGTGCCCACTTAATTTGGGGATGGGAACACCAATGGGTGGTAACATAGGTGGAAATGCATTAGGAAATGGGATGAATTTGGACGGAGGGATGAATTCTGGTAACGGAATGAACCCTTTTGTATGAGGACCACAAGGTGCCGCTCAAGCTTTTATGATGAGAAATTATCAGAATCAGAGCTGACTAGACCGAGATTTAAAGGTTATTTTGGAAATAGGGGGGGAACCGATGGAATTTAGGGTAGATACCGGGGCAAGTTTTTCGGCAATGAATAAACAAATGGGACCTCTGAGTGATTCTACAGTGCTTGTTGTTGGGGTAACTGGGGAAGTAGAGGAAAGGACATTCCTGCGGCCACTTGATATAAAATTTGGGGGAAAGGAGTTTGACCATCAGTTTTTATATATGCCAAGCAGTCCAGAGTGTCTACTGGGAAGAGATTTACTCTCAGCATTACAAGCACAAATCATATTTGAAAAAGGAAGAGTAAAATTAGAAATACCGGAGGAAAATTTAGCGAAAATCTTTATGGTTAGGGAGGTGGAGAAGGAGGAAATACCACCAGAGATTGAGCAGGCTGTAGTACCATGGGTGTGGGAAATAGGAGCGCCAGGGAAATCGAAGGCAGCAGTACCTGCGATAGTGGAATTAAAAGAGGGGGCCCGACCGGTAAGGATACGTCAGTATCCTATTAAGTTGGAAGCCCGGAAAGGAATAGCCCCTATGATAACTCAGTATATGGTATTAGGAATTTTGCAGGAATGTGAATCCGAGTTCAATACTCCAATTTTCCCAGTTAGAAAACCCAACGGTAAATACAGACTAGTACAGGACTTACGAGCAGTAAATTCCATCACCAAAGATATACACCCAGTAGTAGCCAATCCATATACTTTGTTAACATCTGTGTCTGAGAAATTTCAGTGGTTTACAGTAATTGATTTGAAAGATGCTTTCTTCTGCATCCCTCTGGCACCTGAGAGCAGAAATATTTTTGCATTTGAATGGGAAAATCCGGAAACTGGACGTAAGCGCCAACTCACCTGGACCAGGTTACCTCAAGGATTTAAGAACTCACCTACAATTTTCGGAAATCAGCTGGCCAAGGAGCTCGAAGGATGGAAAACTGCCCAGGTAAAGGACTCACCTTTTTCCTATGTTGTGTTGCAGTATGTAGATGATATTTTCCTGGGTGCTATGAATCGAAATCTCTGCCAACAATTGACTATTGAATTATTGAATATGTTGGGACAGGCTGGATACCGGGTATCCAAAGAAAAAGCACAGTTAGTAAAACAAAAGGTCATCTATTTGGGATGTGAAATTTCGCAAGGGGTTCGCCGATTGGGAGCCAATCGCGTCCAAGCAATATGCGCAATCCCTGTGCCCCGCAATCACCAAGAATTAAGATCCTTTCTAGGGATGGTCGGTTGGTGTCGCTTGTGGATTTCAAATTTTGGATTGATGGCCAGACCACTTTATGAAGCAACAAAAGAGTCTGTATTTAGATGGGGAAAGGTGCAGGAAAAGGCATTCCAGGAATTGAAAAGGGCACTCAAGGAGGCACCTGCTTTGGGTTTGCCGGATTTGAATAAGGACTTTCAACTATATGAAAGACAGAGACTGGCCCTGGGTGTGCTTACCCAAAAGCTGGGATCCTGGAAGAGGCCTGTGGGATATTTCTCCAAACAGTTGGATACGGTAAGCGGAGGATGGCCGGGATGTTTGAGGGCAGTGGCGGCCACAGTACTCTTGATTCAGGAAGCCCGTAAGCTAACGTTGGGAGGACACATAACAGTCTTTGTACCCCACATGGTTATAGCAGTATTGGAACAAAAAGGGGGGCAGTGGCTCTCATCAAGCAGAATGCTCCAATACCAGGCCCAGTTAAGGGAACAGGATGATGTGGAATTGAAAGTAACTAACTATCTCAACCCAGCGGAGTTTTTAAGGTCCACACAGGAAGAAGGAGAATTAGAACATGATTGCGTGGAAGTAATTGAGCAGGTGTATGCCAGCCGGAAGAACCTGAAGGACGTACCTCTACCAAATCCGGACTGGGAGCTGTTTACGGATGGATCCAGCTTCGTGGAAAATGGTACCAGGTATGCGGGATATGCAGTGGTCACATTACAGCAAATAGTAGAAGCAAAAGCGCTACCCCCAGGCACATCGGCACAAAAGGCCGAGATCTGGGCTCTAATAAGAGCCCTAATCCTGAGCCAAGGAAAGAAAGTCAATATTTGGACAGACTCTAAATATGCTTTTGGAGTAGTGCATGTGCATGGGGCTCTGTGGAAAGAGAGGGGGCTCCTCAATTCGCAAGGATCGATGGTTAAACACAAAACTGAAGTTAGTTTACTATTGGAAGTTATCTACAAACCATTAGCAGTGGCAGTAATGCATGTTAAAGGACATCAAAATGATCCAGGAAAAGAATTTCAAGGGAATCAGCGAGCTGATCAGGTTGCCAGACAAGTGGCAAGAGAGGTATGGACTCAAATGGCACTAATACCAGTTCAAGATCAACCGGCTGCTGCATATATGGATGAGAAACCACACTACTCACCGGAAGATGAAAAACTGGCTCAAATGTTACAGGCAAGGAAGAACATCAAAGGCTGGTATGTAACTCCGGTGGGACAAGTAATATTGCCGGTAAGAATTATGGAAGCAATACTAGAATCAGAACACAACAAATGTCATTGGGGTGCAGAAGCAATGGTGAAATTCCTGAAAAATGACATATTCTCAAACCAGATGTTAACATTAGCAAAGAGAATAAATGCTATGTGTCCGGTATGTATTAAAAACAATCCAGTAATTGGGAAACAGATTCAGATGGGCAAGCTGCAAGTAGGGCCTCAACTGGGAGATTACTGGCAGATTGATTTTTCTGAGCTACCAAAAGCCCAAATGTATAAATATCTTCTGGTGTACGTGTGTACGTTTTCAGGATGGCCTGAGGCCTTCCCTTGTAGAACTAATCAAGCTAAAGAGGTGGTGAAAACACTTCTGAAAGAGATCATCCCCAGATTCGGGGTTCCGTTAGGGATATCATCAGATAGGGGCCCACATTTTACAGCAGGAATTGTCCAACAAGTTTCAGTAGTATTAGGGATAACCTGAAATTTGCATACTCCTTGGAGACCACAATCAAGCGGGCAAGTGGAAAGGATGAATCAGACTCTAAAGGGTCAAATTAAGAAAATCTGCCAAGAGGCAAAAATTCAGTGGCCGCAGGCATTGCCGTTAGCTCTACTAAGAATTAGAATTAAACCAAGGGAAAGGTTAGGAGTAAGCCCGTATGAGATCCTATACGGCAAACCCTACCATGCAGCTACTTATAAGGGAGACCCCCATCTGGTAGGAGACCAGATGATACTAAATTATGTGTTATCTCTAAATAAGACTCTTACAGCTATTAGAGGAGCACTACAGTGGAATCGACCTCTATCACTGGATAATCCAGTCCACGACATACTTCCGGGAGACCAAGTTTATGTAAGGAACTGGTCAGTGGAACCCCTGAAAGAAACATGGGACGGTCCTCACCAGGTGATCATGACCACCTATACGGCTGTCAAGGTCGGCGGGATAGACAACTGGATTCATTACACCAGAGTCAAGAAAGTTCCTACGCGATGGTCGGTAGAAACTTTATCTCCTACACGAATGGTATTCAGAAGCAAAAATTAGGAGTAATGGTTCTCTTTCATCTGTTGGCATTGGTAGAAACTCATGTAAAAGTTAATGTGTCTGAACCGTATCTGTTAGTACCTGAAACTACTGATGTTAACTTGACTTGTTTGTTTACTGATGACCAGGGAGCTGGATTTGAGGAAATTAATGAGAGATGGAGGTGGATCACGGGAGATGAATTAATCACAAAAGGAATCGAAACCATCTGGGATGTGACACATCAGGAAGGGAAAACTACCCTGCAGATACCCAAAGTGTCAAAAGACAATGAAGGAAAATACACCTGTGTGATCTGGATACGGTATAGTGTTGATTATGGGGATATGAATCTATACGTTACTAACACTTCACAGAAAGAGGAGACTAGAGATGCAATTCAGATAATCCCAGCAAACAAGAGGGTGGAAATGTGGGATGGCCCCCCCGTTGAAAATAAATTGTACCTTTAAATTTGGAACACAATGTAGTCAAAAGGTCCAAGTGAAGTGGTGGAAGTTCAATGCCAGTCAGCAAATGTGGGGTCCACAAACAGCAGGGGTAAGTTGGAGGTCAAATAAGTTGGGAGGTAAAGGATGGTTAAACATAACAAATCCCAGGGTTGGGAGGACAGAAGGGAAATATTTGTGCATTGTTATTTGTGGAGCTAGCGGAAACTATGGGATTAGAAACGTAGAGTCGGTACCCCATCAGCATCAGGGAATAAGGCCAGAACATGGAATATATCCGGCAGTGGAAGGAAAAGACGTGATTCTAAATTGTCTTGTACGAAATTTAAGTTATTCGGATTACGGGTGGTGGTACAAGGGAAAGAATTTAGAAACAGGAGGAACATACCGAATTGAAAATAGGTTCCAATCGATAGTCTTGATCATTAAAAAGGTGAGCAGGGAAATTGATATAGGACAATATTGGTGTTGGATAGCCCGGGATGATTGGTGGGTTAATGGAATGGCGACGGTGTATATAAAGAAGAAAAGAGTGGTTCGACAGGCTATCGAAGAGGGTAAACTAGCTAAAGTCGGGAGTCAAGAAAATTTAATAGTAGGATTAATTAGAGATTTTGGACAAATTCAGAATGCCACAACCATTACAGCATGTTTACCTATGCCGCATGCAGCAGGTGATCCCATACCCTGGGGAATTATACCAGTTCTCGAAATGCCCAAAATGTTACAGAATGTTTCCTGGAATTGTAAGTTTGTCACTACCACAACTTATGAATGGGTAAATGTTTGTATATTGATTAGCAAAACAAAAATAACTAAGAAACAGTGTGAGCAAAAACCAGGATATTATGGATGGATTGAAGACCCGAAAATTAAAGGAAATTGTTTAATTCGAGACAGTGTAGTGCACCCTCGAGGCCCTGATTTATGTAGTAAAATGAGAACTCGGGAAAAACAAGAGAAGCGAGAGGAAGTGTGCCAAAATATCACCAATTCTACAACGATGAAACAATGGCAAACAATCTGGGGACCAACCCTGTTAGAAACATATAGTTATATTGGACCAGTACATTGGTGTATACATTGGAAGGGAAAGAAGAATCAAACTTATTCCCAGATGTATAAGGAAAGTAGTGAATGGAGAGAAGAGACACAGCTAATAGGGGATTGGAATTGTACACAAATTTACACTTGTGACACTCCTGATGAACATATTGGTTTAATGCCGGTTCGAATGTTATTGCAATTGGGTTGTGAGTGTAGAGGTTATAATCATTCCATCAGAGAAAGTTTAAAGCAAGTTGATTGCAAAACAGCCACAGTAAGGAGTCCAGGAAATCTGGTATGGGTAATGGGACATGGACACTGGACCACACATATGGCTGTCGATGGGCCAGCTACTCAGATTACCTTGGGAGTCCCAACACTTTGTCCATTCTGGAAATATTCAAAACTCACCACAAAGGAAATGCAGGGAAGGCAAAAACGGGATATTGGTGATGATATCGACAACATAGGATTAGGAAATGACGAGTGGCACGAACCATCTTCAGGGGTTAAGTTTGGGTGGGTATTAGAATCTATATTTGCACAGGTATCAACATATCGGAATCGGGAAATGTTGTTTAAATTATTGGGACAAACTGAAAGGCTTGCAGCAGTAACTAAGAAGGGATTTAGGGATTTGAATCTACAACTACAAGCAACCACTAGAATGACAATACAAAATCGAATGGCCTTGGACCTGATGTTATTAAAGGAACATGGAGTTTGTGGGTACCTGCATGGTAGAATTGATCATTGTTGTGTGCACATCCCAAACGTTACTCAAGAAATTGAAAAGGACATTAGCCAATTGGAACAAATCGAAGGGAAAGTCCATGAAATTCAGAAGGAAGCAGAACACAATTGGATAGGAGAAATATTCAGCTCCCTGGGAATTCGAGTTTTTGGTTGGATATCATCTATTGTACAATATGGAATCATGATTGTTGTAATTATCATTGTTGCCTTGATTACGTATAAGTGTCTTTTAGGAATGATCATAAGAGAAGGACAACATACTCGGAGAGTCATGAAGGCGATGACACGCAGGGAAGTGATATTCCCACAGAACCACCTGCAACCCCATCCAGACAACCCACCCGCTTACCAAGAGACGACAACCTAAATGGTTGAGCATCCTTGCGAAGATAATCGAAGAATGCTCAAAAGGGGGGACTTGTTGCAAATAAAGTAGAATTAAAATTGTAGAAGTAGTTAGGTTAAGGCTTTGACTGGCCAGGTAGGCCTTATGAGAATAACAAGTCCTGGGAAGCAAGAAGGAGTGTGCCGAAGAAGAAGGAACAATAATCAAAGGAATCGGTAGGGCATATAGGACAAACAGAACTAGCAGAAGTAACGAACAGTTGCTTAGGGAACAGTTGCTTAGGAATAAGAAAGGTGTATTGTATAAACAAAGGGGTTCTGGTGATGGGAATTAGTTAACCATTATCCTTAGGTTAGACAAGCATGAAAATTTATAAGTTTGGGGATAATTATCAATTGTTTCTGTATGATGTAGAATTCTGTATGTAAGCCAAGTTGTAAAAGGTATAAAAATTAAACAGAAAATGAGGGTCTTTGGAATCCTGACTTTGGACGCTAGTCCTCAGGTTCCCGGGCCCTGAATAAAGCACCGCATAAACTGACACTCTGTTGGTTTGTGTCTTTGTTGGTTTGTGTCTTAGGAAAGCTAAGGCCCTGACAGAGTCAAATCTGTTCAGCAATATTAGAAATAATAGAAAAGAATTTTACAGGTATGTTAAGAGAAAAAAGAAAAATGAGAGAGAACATGGGGCCTCTCCGGAAGGATACAGGTGACCTGGTTACTGAGGACGTGGAGAAGGCTGAGGTATTCAACGTTTTTTTTGCCGCAGTCTTCACTGGTAACCACTTGAGCCACACCACCCAAATCACAGAGGGTGTTGGCTGAGTCTGGCAGAGTGAAGAACCACCCAGGGTAGGAGCAGATCAGGTCTGGGAACACCTAGAGAACCTGAAGGTGCACGTAGGGTCCGATGAGATACATCCATGGGTCCTGAAGGAACTGGCAGCTGAAGTTGCTAGGCCATTAGCCATCATATTTGAGAAGTCCTGGCAGTCTGGTAAGGTTCCCACAGACGGGAAAAGGGGAATCATAAACCCTGCCTTTAAAAGAGCAAGAAAAGATAACCCAGGGAACTACAGACCAGTCAGCCTTACCTCTGTGCCAGGTAAAATCATGGGACAGATTCTCCTGGTAGCGGTACTAAGGCGCATAAAAGATAATCAAGTGGTTGGTGACAGCCAACATGGCTTCACCAGGGGCAAGTCATGCCTGACTAATTTAGTGGCCTGCTACGACAATGCTACAGTGCTGACTGACATAACTAAAGTGACAGATGTCATTTATCTGGACTTGTGCAAGGCATTTGACACTGTCCCACATGACATCCTTGTCTTTAAAATGGAGAGACATGGATTTGACAGATGGACCCCTCGGTGGATGAAGAATTGGCTGGAAGGTTGCACTCAAAGAGTTGTGGTCAATGGCTCAATGTCCCTGTGGAGACCAGTGACAAGTGGTGTTCCTCAGGGGTCTCTTCTGGGTCCAGTGCTGTTCAACATCTTTGTCAGTGACATGGACGACGGCATCGAGTGCACCCTCAGCCAGTTTGCCAACGACAACAAGCTGTGTGGTGCCGTGGGTTCACTTGAGGGAAGAGATGCCATCCAAGGGGACCTTGATAGGCTTGAGAAATGGGCCAGTGCAAACTGCATGAGCTTCAACAAGTCAAAATGCAAGGTCCTTCACCTGGGTCAGGTCAATCCTAGGCACAATTACAAACTGGGCACAGAGTGGATTGAGAGTAGCCCTGAAGAGAAGGATTTGGGGGTGCTGATAGACCAGAAGCTCAACATGAGCCGGCAGTGTGCTCATGCAGCTCAGAAGGCCAACCGCATCCTGGGATGTATCAAGAGAAGCATAGCCAGCAGGTCAAGAGAGGTGATTCTCCCCCTTTATTCTGCTCTTGTGAGACCCCACCTCGAATACTGCGTCCAGTTCTGGTGTCCCCACCACAAGAGGGATATAGATCTACTGGAGTGCGTTCAGAGGAGGGCCACAAAGACGATCCAGGGGCTGGAGCACCTCTGCTACGAGGACAGGCCAAGGGAGCTGGGATTGTTCAGTCTTGAAAAGAGAAGACTCTGGGGGGACCTAACAGCTGCCTTCCAATACCTGAAGGGAACCTACAGGAAGGCTGGGGAGGGACTTTTTACAAGAGTGTCCACTGACAGGACAAGCAGAAATTGGTTTAAGTTGAAGGAGAATAGATTTAGATTGGATTTTAGAAATAAATTCTTCACTACAAGGGTGGCAAGACTTTGGAATAAATTGTCCAGAGAAGTTGTGGCTGCCCCCTCGCTGGAGGTGTTCAAGGCCAGGTTGGACAGAGCCTTGAGTAGCCTGATCTAGTAGAGAGGCGTCCCTGCTCATGACAGGGAGGTTGGATCAGATGATCTCTAAGGTCCCTTCCAGCCTAGGCCATTCTATGATTCTATGATTCTATGACTCTATGATTCTGATTCTATGGTTCTATGATTCTATGATTACAGGAATGAAATAAAGGAAGAAGTGAAGTTGGCATACTGACAGAATAACTGTTAACTAAGATGCAACAGGAATTAGCGAAAAATCAAGTCCTAGTGTGTGAAGACACTTGATGACCGAAAGAGACCTTTTGTTGACTTCAGATAGCAGACGGTAGCGACTAATATAAACAGCAGAATAAAAGTGGTAAGCATCAGGCAGCGAAGGCAACTGTGAAGGAAAGGGAGTAAGGCATAACACTAAAATGTCAAAGAAGTAGAAGATGACATAGGAAGAAAACACAGAATCACCTTATAATTCAGTGCTTCTTTAAAAGGGGTTTTTGAAATGCTGCACAAAATTGGTAAAAAAATAGAAATTCAAAAACCCAAAGAAAAGCAAGAATAGATGAAATAACAAACATTGTTTTAGAAGTCACCCAAGTACGTTAAAACAGAGAAGAAAATTAAAACAGAAGACAACAAGGAAGAGATAATGGCAGAATGCAAAGACCTTAAACTAGAAAAAAAAAAAATGAAGGCTACAATAAAGAAGCAAAAGAATTATCAGAGCCAAGAAAGTACAAGTCAGCAAAATGCAAGATTTGGATACAAAGTCTAGAGTGTTCACATACAAATATCTACATACAGAGGAGGCAGAGAGAGAGAGAGACAGACAGAGAAGGGTCTTTTAGTGTTAATTTCTTCTGAAAGAAAAAAAATGGAAGGACTTAAGAAACAAGAGCAATAGGTTTCTGTTTTTCAAGCCAGTAGAAGTAAAAAGCCAAAAATGCATATTTGACTTCTTGGTAGTTGGTCCAAAGACAAAATATATATATACTCTTAACGGACTTCAGAATAGCATTACACTTTAAAATCTTCCAAGCTAAAAGTCACATGTGCCCTGGTGTCCTTTTCTAGCATAATACATTCAGTTGTTTTGATTGCTTTCTGTTTAAATTTTACTTATATTGTGTGTGAGGAGAAGAGGAGAAAAAAAAACAAACCATACAAATGGCTTCCTCACTCTTAATGTGACATGCTTTCATATTACATCAAAAACCGTCCACAAGCAATAAGAGGTGAAAACCTGGTTAGAACAGTGATCTAAGGTCTTCAGAGTCAAGTTAAAAAGTATGTATGAAAAGAATCAAAAACAGAAAGAGAAGAGCACAAAAAAAAAAAGATGATAAAAGTACAATCACCTGAATAAAACAGATCAAACTGAGACCACCTCACCCATTTCATGTTCAAATGTGAAAGGGCTTGGCTGTGTTATAACACGAGGTAAAAAAACAAAAACAAATATAAAAATAATCTCATTATCACTTTTGGTGTAAAACGTCAAGCTGTTTTAAGGTTCTTAGTTTGGACAGAAAATCCAGTCATTTTAATCAGCTGACAAAAGCCAGTACCAATGCATTCTGCTAGTTCACAACAGTGGGTTTGAGCATAGCTCGAGGGGAAAAATTTCTCCTCTTAGAAAAGCTTGATTAGAGAAGGAGACTGAGGGAGAACAGCTTGGAGTGAAACAAAGATTAACAAAAAACCTTGTAGCCACACACAGACCTTAACATTATTTTTCATTGCTGCATTTCTTCATGGCTTCCGCTCCTAGAACCGCTTATCTGAACCCCAAACAGCTGTTGATAGACAGGGGAAGGCAACACTCATCTTTGATCCTAAGAGATCCCCCATTTTAAACATATGAGCAAGAGCAAATAGCCGAAAGTTGGAAAGAGTCAACTTCTCTTAGATTTCAATGGCTTTTTGCTGATTAAGGGCAGCAGATGTTCTCACTCCTGTTTTGCTTTCTAACTGGCATAAAGATTGAGAGAGTTACCCCACACAGGTGGCACAGCTGCTAGCTATCTCTAGAAAGCAGAAGAGCTGAATGATAAAATAGATTTAGCAGCTCTGTCACCCTATATGGTGTTTCCATCTAGTTCTAGTAGCATCTTGGTGAACTGCAGTTTCTGCAGCACTACGTAAAAAGGCAGCTTTAATTTTAAGTCTGACCAATAGTATCCTTTTATAAGTATGAAGCTCATTATAAAGAGAAGATCCAGCATTACAGTCTGCACTATGTGACACAATTAATGTCCTACAATAGGTTTTGTTTCTGTTGGTAAATACTGCTGTTGCAGAGGATAAACTCCTGCTGCTAATAGAAGAGTAAATCTCACCTTTACAGGGGCATAGGAAAGGTGTAGATTCACAGGAACTGATGGAATTAAATGACAGTAAAAGTGACAAAAGGAGGCACTGCAACAGATCAACAAAGTCCAGCTACACCTCTCCATCACTTTCAATTTCCCAGAAAAATACTGAAAACTAAACAGACTGTGAGGTACTTGGGTTTATGTCACTCAAGTTGTTTTCAACTCCTGAGCCCCACAAAATGGGCTGAAAGCACAGATAAGGAAAGGTTAAAAAATGCCAATCTTCCTCAAGGAATAGTTGCACACTGAAATGACATACCTGTGTTTATTTTATAAGAGTTTTATTTGTTGTTTTATTACAATACATATTCAGAAGATTAACTGCAAAACTGAAAAAGTTAAAATTTATTTTTTTTATTTGACTCTGTCAGCAAGTTTCTCTCTATTTAGTACTACAACAAACATATTCCCATCCTCATTCATTCTGGTGCTACACAGCGGAGAAACGATGCCTGCTACATTTTTTTTAAAATAGGTTAAGTGAACCAGAAATTTCGCCATGACTCAAGCAAGCTACATATGACAACAAAAACCCTCCTGAATTTCAGATCTATATTCTGATAGCTAGAACACATGAAGCTGCTGGTTTGCTCTACTATTTCAGGTATATTAGAAAGTTTTTTAAAAGCCTCACAAAAAGCCAACATGATGCAACACTACTTAAATATTCCAGTTATTCCCTAGGACTGTTACTGCAATACTCATAACCAAACAGATTGTCTATCAGGTTTTTAAAGTATGGATATAAAAATTCCATAATTTCAAACTCAAAATGTCTAAGAACAGAAAAAGCAAAATAAAATAAAACATTCTGTCTTCAGTTCTAGTTAAACTTAGAACAAGTACAGAAGTGTTGTAAAGCCAGACAAAAATAAATGTGAATCATAGAATCATTTAGGTTGGAGAAGAGCTCTGAGACCAAGTCCAATCATTATCTTAATAATGCTAAGTCCACCACTAAATCATGTCCCTAAGTACCATATCTACATATCTTTCAAATACCTCCAGGGATGGAGACTGAACCACTTCCCTGGGCAGCCTGTTCCAATGCTTTACAACCCTCTCAATGAAGTTTTCTCTAATGTCCAATCTAAATCTCCTTTTGTGCAACTTCAGGCCTTTTGCTCTTGCCCTATCACTTGCTGCTTGGGAGAAGAGATGAAGAGACTGACCCCCACCTCTGGTCAGTCTGTCCAGATCCCTCTGCACGGCCTTAGTACCCTTGAGCACATCAACACTCCCACCCAACTTGATATCACTGCAAACTTACTGAGGTTGCACTCAATCCCCTCATCCAGATCATCAGTGAAGGTATTTGACAGCACTGGCCCCAATACTGAGTCCTGGGGAACACCACCTGTGACTGGCCACCGACTGGATTTAACTCCATTCACCACCACTCTGAGCTCAGCCATCCAGAGAGTTTTTCACCCAGAAAAGGGTACACCTGTCCAAGCCCTGAGCAGCCAGTGTGGGAAATGCTGAGGGAAACAACATTTACTTTTAAATCTCACATTTGAAAAGTGAAATAAGCCTTTCAGATATGGCAATGAGATGGAAATATTGCTGAAAATACATAATGCATCGATGCATAATGCTCTGCCTTGTAATTTAGTTACATCTAATACATAGTAAAAAATAGCTATATATAGCTATGTTTAATTTATATATAACAAGTGTATTTTTCGTGTGTAGAACCCTCCACATCTTGTGTGCATGCACACACACATCTTGCTAGATAATTCTTCTTTTAAAATTATATTATTGCTCTTATTCTTCCTACAAAAAAAAAAAAGCTGAAAGTGTAATGAGTCTTTACTCATTAGTAGAACTGTAACTTAAAATGGTCTTGATTATCACATGCTTGAAATGTTTTCTGAAGTGGCTTCTCCCAGGTTCCAAATATTAATGGTGACTTTGTTCATTTGTTGTTGGGAAAGCAAATGAGGTTGGACACTTCCACTGAACATTCCTGGGTTTGCCCCTTTCACCTTCTTAAGGCTATCAGTTTACAGAAGCTCAAAATACCTTCAGCTACGAGAGCTGAAACGTAACACAAATTACAAATCAAATCCCAAGGAGAACCATACACAACCAGCATCCAAAAAATCTCATCAGTTAAATAGTGACAGAAGGAGGAAACTAAGGCTGAGAAAGAAACTGTCATCATTGTGATACAGAATGGTACGTGTACCTAAAATATTTTGAGCTGCTTCAATACACTTCAACTTATCTAAGTGTAGGCACACACATACAAAAAGAGCTCCAAAACATTAAAAACATCAAACACATTCTGATCCTGCACAGAGAAGATTCTAAGGTAACAAAGACCTTTGTTTTAGGCTTTTTTCCTTGCTATTTTTGCCTACCATGTAAATATCTTAATGTAAAAAAGACAACAAACTGCTTAATTTCTGCATACTGCCAAAGACCCCTTTCCAAAAATCCTTCTTATTTGAAAAATACTTTCAAAATATTTGCAACGTAACATCCTCCCATAAACAAAAGAAGGTGATAGCCACTCAGCAAACTCCAAATTTTCACATATAAATGCAATTAATCAACTGAAATATTTCACTATATATGAGAGTTTGAGAATATTGGTAGATATCATGAACCAGATGACAGTTGTGCATGACATGGCACATACTTTAGCCAATCATTTTTCCAGTTGCAGTAAAATGAAGATCAGCCATGACTAGGTTACCTTCACATCCAGAAGCTGAATTGAGCTACTGCAGTCCCAAAAGCACAAGCAAGCACAATGCCTGGCATCTTCATACATCTTCAGAGTGAAAATGAGATTTAATTGTTTTTTTCCAAGGGTTTGATTGCGCTTTTTTTCAGGATACGAGCATTGTAGGAGCCCTTGGTTTTCTCTAGGACAAACACATGAATTCTAAGAGCTCAAACCTTCATCCTTCCACTGAAACCACATGAGATTAGTAAGCGTCTGTCACACACCACACAACTATTTCACTCATGGCAGATCAAATGCAAGTTAACTTAAGCTAAGGGTTTAGTTCTGTTATTCTTAATATCACATTAAATAAGCACTATATCACCCTATAAGATGCTTCAGGAAGAGGTAGTTCAATTGCTCAAATTGTATTTGGAGCAATTAGTGCTGTGTAAAAAAGCAGAATCTTCATGATCCTAACTAGTGTAATAGCAGAATGACATGGCTCGGATCCACCTAAACATAATGTAATTCATCTCCCAAAAAAGCTTAATTACATTCATGAGTCATTCCTGACATATTCCCCTAGAATAGCATTCTCCTAGAAAAGCTCACTGCCCATGGCCTGGATGGGCATATTCTTGCCTGGATTAGAAACTGGTTGGATGGCTGTGTCCAAGGAGTTGTGGTTAATGGAGTTAAGTCCAGCTGGTGGCGGGTCACGAGTGGTGTCCCCCAGGGCTCAGTGCTGGGACCGCTTCTGTTTAACATGTTTATCAATGACCTGGATGAAGGGATGGAGTGCACCCTTAGTAAGTTTGCCGATTAAACCAAATTGGGAGGAAGTGTCGATCTGCTGGAAGGTAGAGAGGCTCTTCAGAGAGATTTGGACAGGCTGGATCGCTGGGCCAGAGTCAACAGTATGAGTTTCAATAAGGCCAAATGCTGAGTCCTGCACCTTGGCCACAACAACCCCCAGCAGCGCTACAGGCTTGGGGAGGAGTGGCTGGAGAGCTCCCAGTCAGAGAGGGACCTGGGGGTGTTGACAGACAGCCGGCTGAACATGAGCCAGCAGTGTGCCCAGGTGGCCAAGAAGGCCAATGGCATCCTGGCCTGTATTAGGAATGGTGTGGCCAGTAGGACTGGGGAAGTGATTGTGCCCTTGTACTGGGCGCTGGTGAGGCCCCACCTCAAGTACTTTGTTCAGTTCTGGGCTCCACAGTACAGGAAGAACATCGAAGTGCTGGAGAAGGTACAGAGAAGGGCAACCAGAATGATTAGGGGACTAGAGCATAAGTCTTATGAAGAGAGGCTTAAGGAGCTGGGGCTGTTCAGCCTCGAGAAGAGGAGGCTGAGAGGTGACCTTATTGCTCTCTACAACTACCTGAAAGGCAGCTGTAGTGAGACAGGTGTTGGCCTGTTCTCCCTAGTGAATAGCGACAGGACAAGAGGTAACAGGTTGAAGTTGTGCCAGGGGAAGTTTAGACTGGATATTAGGAAAACCTTCTTCACCAAAAGGGTGATGAAGCATTGGAATGGGTTGCCGAGGGAGCTGGACGTGTTTAAAAAATGGCTGGATGTGGCACTTCAGGAGACGGTTTAGTGTTATGGTGGTGTAGGGCCACAGGTTGGACCTCGTGATCTTAAGGTCCTTTCCAACCTTGATGTTTCTATGATTCTATGATATTCCTGTTCAAAATCTCCTGTGATGTAAATTCCTCAACACACTGAGGCAGCCTAGAGCTCCACCAGCCCTTCACCATCAGCATTTCTCTCACTCTCTCTATACTGCGAAGCTTCTCTGCTGCAATTTAAACTAATTTCTCTTTCTCACCCACCATGAATTTGGAGAATAGCTTATGGTACTCCCTTTTGCAGCTATCTTTTGCCTATTTGCAAAAATGAATCTCTTCTCTACATTAATAAGGCAAATTTTGTTCATCTTGGCCACAGGTTGTGTCTTCTAGTTGCTAAATTGTTATTCTTGCCTTGCTCTGGGTACTCTCCAACCTTTTCATGAAGCTCAGCATACCAAAGTGGACAATGCCCAGCACAGCAGGATTAATTTGCACATCCCATAAATCATGTTAATTTATCCCCAGATAGTGTTTTCCTTATTCACAGTAGCATATGCAATGAGCTATAAGGTAAATCAGCCATAAATAAATACAGTCCACTTGTATAGAACTGTATAGAGAAAAACACGAAACCAAAACAGCAGTTTTCCTCAACCGTGGCCTCTACAGCTGCTTAATTCTTCCTAAGCAGCACAGTCCTTCCCAATTCTCAGTTACTCTGTACCTCAAAATCCTCAAAGTAGCTTCCGAAAGAAAGACTCTTATTTGATTTTGTGTATATATATATAATATTATACAGAATATTTGTACACAATACTTTTTTCTCCTGCCATTGATTTAAGTTTCATCCTTTTGGAAGCTCTGAAGTTATGGATTGCCACCTTCCCAGCTGCTATATCTACCTCACACTCTCCCTCTGCCTCCCACTGTGAGCTAATGAACTTATAAAGGATTCTCATTATTAGCACAATATTCAAATATGCCCTGTAGAAACAGAAAGGAAATTAAAAAGCAGGAAAAAAAAATTAAGATGTGGAAATTTGCCAAATTTGTGTCAAGTTGACTCTAGGCTCATTTATGTCAGTGATAAACAAGACGATTACCATTGTGGTAACAAATGGAAGAAAGTAGCAATGTTGACATCAGAATAAGAAAGAGAATGTGGGTTTATTTGCCACTGGGATATTAAAGAAAATTACTGCCATGAGGGTGAAGACTGCAGATAGAGTTATCATACAGTACTGCAACCCAGGAATTTGTTATGAATACAGAAGAAAAAGATCTCATTTTTGTCAGAAAGAAAGGTGCTTCTGTTTCTTTCAACTTTGTTCCTTATTTGCTTTGGGTTGGGGTGGGGGGGGAGGGTGGAGAGAAACTAATTTAAATTCAAAGGGCTGATCAAAGATAGATTTTTAAACAAATTTAGCAGTGAATTTAATTTAGAAGCCAGAGATTAGGCAATTAGCATCCTTGTAACAGTGTCAGCCTACAGAAATTACAAGAAAGAGGTATAATTAGACAACAGTTTTTACAAGGTGCTTCTGAGAATCAAGTCTTTCAAGGATACACAAACACTTATTTAAACAGAACAAAACAAAACAAAAAACAAATCCCCCCACAAAACTCAACAAAAAACCCCAAAACTAATCCCCCCCCCCCATCCCCCTGCATTCTAGCATGAACTCTTTGTGGCTGAAATAAACTCTTTCCAAGATAAAAGCATCGGTAGAAACGCAAGTTATGCCAAACATCTCCAAGTACGGCACACTTTCATTTTAAATCTGGATTCTTTGGCACATTTATGTGGCTGTAATGCATTACTGGGCACTGTGTCTGAGGGGGAAGATTGTCAAAGAAACTCTTAGATATTCATCATGCTTGTGCTTGTCTAACACTGGTCACAGTCACAGAAAGCTTCAGAGCTGCCTGGAGCTTATTTGAATCTTCTCCAGCTGGAGACAACAGGAACGCCACCAGTATTGTCTTGCCCCCTTCTTCCCTCCTATCTGTTGCTCCCAGGCAAAAGGCTTCAAGGTCGGTACAAAAAGTGAGTTTGAAAAATCCACATAGCTAAAG
Source organism: Trogon surrucura (assembly GCA_020746105.1). NCBI lineage: Eukaryota > Metazoa > Chordata > Aves > Trogoniformes > Trogonidae > Trogon > Trogon surrucura. The sequence continues at coordinate 24,442,940 of CM036622.1, read as the reverse complement.
AAAAAGTATGAGTTCTAATCCCACTCCCACTTACTTTGTTTCGCCAGGGCAGTGGAAGAGAGAAGAGGAGACAAGGTACAAGTCTGGATTTACTCTTTTCCAGCTGCGTAGCATGAATGCTTGTTTGCTCTCTGAAGTGTTCCAAGATACACAAATGAAAACCTCAGCAAATTATACAAGGGTGAAACTAGGGTAGACAACTCCAGTAAATTTAGGCCATAGTTACAGAAACGTCTGGAATCTTGTTGTAATACAAGAAGTCTATAAGTGGCTACAAATAGCAAAAACACTGATCAAACCCAAGAATTTTTCCCCACCAAGTTCAGGCTGGTTCCTTCTTGCCTTGGATATCACAGCATTTGATCTGTCTTAAGATATGAACTTTCTCATCAATGCTAAATAACAAAACTATATTCTCTAATCGTCACAATTTCCTGCCCCTTTCCCTCTTCTTCCCCATCTCAGTTCCTCAAACATTTTCAAATATGATTCTATTGTAACCAGCAATCCTGTGAAGGAAAATATGGTACCTTGCTTGGCTGTGGTTACTCAAAACAAGTTTTATTTGAGTAAAATTTCCTCAAGTTATTAAAAAAAAATAAAAATGGACAAATAAGATTTCTTAAAATCTTACATGAAAAACTTAAGAAACAAACCAAAACAGTAGCTTACCTACAAAAAAAATTGCGATATACACAGGCTGACATACACCTAACCAAATAGGGGATTTTCCAGAGGAGCTGAAAACGCACCAAAAGAAAAGAACTAAAATATTATGAAAACAAATGCTCATATAAGCATTTACATTATCTCAATCAAAATGTCCTCTATCAACATGACACCAATTTAGAACCAATGCATCATCTTTGTCACTTCCATTAATCACTAAGCAACTCACAGTGTCAACAGAATTCAACTCTGTAAACTGCCATAAAAATATCAACAGAAACATCTGCTCCATGTCCCTTTTCTCATGTGTTCTCTCCAATACTTTCAACTGAAAATGATGGTGTTCTGGCAATTTACTGGAAATCATTTTCACATCTTTTTCACATAATGGATGAGCTGTGAAATCAGTAACATGTTAGAAGGGTACCTTGGAGGTTGCCCTGTTTGCACAGGTATCTGTTTCAACAGCAGCATTGTGGAGTATTCATCTAGACTATGTCCTGAGGGGATGGAAATACAGGAAAAGCATCAGGTTCTGTGAAAAAAGCCCATTTGCACACCCACAGAGGAGCTCAGAGATGCAACGGCAGGGGAGAAACCAAAATAATATCCTGCCAGACTGCTTCTAGGTCCATCACAGGACCCATCAGCCCATCAAAGGCCCATCTGCACAAGCCCAGAAAGGGACTCAAATCAAGGACTCCCAAGCAACAAACGACCTGTCTGGGGCTGTCGCAGCACAGCCTCAGCTCCAGTGTCTGGGCATGGAGTCCATCACCACAAGTCACCGGGAGCAGCTCTCCTCAACACCCTGCTGCCTAAAGGGATTGCTGCCTAAAGGTGGGAGGCTTTACAGGTTGCATGGGAAACACAGCTCAGGATCGCACAGGACTTGCAAAGTGTTTAGGAGCAGGAAAAAGGAGAGGGTTAGGTGAGTTGAAAAAGGCAAAAGTGCAGGAAAAGAAGTGGTATAAGTGGAAACAGTGGTCTAGTCAATACGCTTGCCTGGTTATGCCCTGCATCTGATCAGTGAAGTCTGTCCTGGCTTCTTATTAATTCCTTTCTAACTCTTCTCTGGTCAAGGGGCTCTCAATCCTGTGTGCACGTGTGTATGGGGATGCATGTCAGCAGCTGGGGTGAGAGCACAGGTCCGAAGGCCCCTATGTCCATGGTGTCAGCCACTGGAGAAAGTGCAGGTCTGTAAATGTGTGATGGTTAGTGAAGGTCAAGCTGGACCAGCCAGCAAGCAGGCAAAGTGGCCTGGGAGCAAGCAAGGGTGAGTGGGTCTCCAAGGATCAGCTCTGGATGTGGTAGCATCTGGGCGTCTCTAGGGGTGAGAGCATGGTGGGATGAGTTGTGGGGACCTGGAAAGCCCTGGCCAGCTTTGGGTGTGTATGCAACAGTCCGTACCAATAACTCGAGCAGGACTGCTGCCTCAGGGGTTGCATGTCCAGGTGATAGAAACTGGGAAGACTGGGACTGAAGGTCAGCTACTGGGCAGACCAAGTACCTGAGTCCTGCTGCTGGAGGGATTCACCTTGTATGTATAATCCCTCTAGCAGACCTCAGTCAGAGCGAGAAGCAAAGTGAGGCCATTGGGTGTTTGTGTAAGTGCAGAGTGTCTGTCATCTGTGTGGCTGGTCATGTATATGGGTAGTGTGTCTTTATGCTTTATGTCCACATGCCTGCTGGCATCTTCATGCCTGCTGGCATCTGCATCTTCAGCCTTGTTACTGATAGTATCTGAGGTCATCAAGCTGCAGCAGCATCACCTCTTTTGGGCTGATTTGGCATGGTATATTTTCTTCTAAGAGAAAGTCTCACACAACATACACATTTCAAAAAGCATACTAGGTCAGAACACAGAACTTAGCTCCTGTAGCCATTTCACCTTTTTATTTATGGTTGCAATTAACTTCTTACGGAGCCCTGAATCTGTGGGTTGTACTCAACTACACTGATATTCAACACATTTCCTTTCTCTGTGACCAGTACCACACTGCATGACAAGCAGTTCAAGTGATCAAGGCCTGGCTGAAGCTCCCAGTTTCTGTCATGCAGAGCTTTGTTATCTGCAGAATGTGATTCTCCACCACTAGGTTAAGAGGGAAAAAAAATCAGATGTTTAGAGAAGGTATGATAAAAGGAGGAAACAAACAGTTGAGGTCAATAGGTAACCACAAAGAAATTTGGAAACATGAAAAGGGAGAAAACAGAAGTGGGTTTGAAAAGAAGAGGCATAATTAAGTATTTTGGAAAGGCATAACAAGTCCTTGTAGCTCAGTTAAGCTGAGCATGAATCTGAGAAATGCAGTAATATTTGTAGTACTCTGAAGTAGCAGTGGCAAGTATGGGAAAAAAATAGTATAGACACCACAATGTGTTTTCCACTATGTTTTAGAGTATCTACTAGTTCCTTCTGAACCTAAAAATATATTGAAAACATCATATAAAATAGAGTAAGCACAGACACAAGAAAATTTAATCTGAAGTTTTCTAAACAAGTGATTAGGAAATACAGATGTGATAAATGAATTAATGCAAGAGCTATATAGGAATGCACCGGTTTAAAAATTTACAAAGGTAAGATTCAAGGAAAGACTGTATGGTTCCAGTAAAATACAATCAATAGTGCTAAATGTACAGCTAAGTATCTAAGTACATGTAAGTATTACAGCTAAGACTTCTACTGGGAAAATTAAGAACTACAAACTACATTGACACATTTAAGTACTTTTACTAATATCACCACAAATTGTATTCATGAAACAGTAGCATCTTTCATGTTTCTGTAAAGTCAAAGTAAATATACTTAGGGAATTCCCCAGGCTTCAGTAAAATATTTAAGGAGTTTCAGTAACCTGTCATTACTTCTGCTAAGATAACTATTAGCCATCTAACCTAAGGTGAAATTTTAAAGCAGCTATTTCTAAGTATGGCTGATAAAAAACACCTACTTCTGCCAATGCACTTTGGTCCTACAACTTGCTTTGGTTTGCCTCCCACTTAAATTATAACATATTGAGAATGAGAGTAAACCTCAAGGCATGTAGACATGCCAAAAACTGTAAAGAAGCCTGACAGTATTGGAAAACTGAATAAAATTATGTTTAAGAATGGTAGTGTCCATAAACAAGACCCAAGTTGTATCAAAAAAAAATACCACCTGGGATAGATATTGTCTGCAGAGAAGTGTCATAAGAGGACTGGCAATAATTACACCTACTATTGTAATGATAAGCATCATATTAGTTATTAAATGATAATGTACAAAGCGCAAGAAGTATCTAAGGGTTTCACTCCACCTGATGAAAATTGCAACACAAATCACATGAAACACTGTTATGGAGCAAACAAAGCTGTAAGAAAGTGAGTTGCCATGTTTTGTTACCCTTTGCACAAATTTCTATATCTTGGCTTTCCTCAGCCCTGTCCTCCATTTCTTTCTACAAGTGCACCACTTCCCATGTCTTCAGCCTGTGGCAAATGAATACTACTACACTCTGAAGAGCTGCCAGCCAGGACTGAGAGATGATACACCTTTAATGTCATCAGTAGAGGTACAATGCGATAGTCTCTTCCATTGCTTTCAGGCACAAAACATAAGTGCATCCCCCAACAAACCACACTTTTGTCCCTGGACAAAAACAACTGAGTCACCCAAAGGGTCAGCTTTAATGAAGTAATGGTACCTTGCAGGGGAAGTCTGCTTGACAAGACTCAGCAGGGTTCAACCCCAAGGAGCCCTTTGCAGAAGGGGCCTCCACTGTTTCTCCTCTGCCTGAATTTATCACTTTGCATTTTCAAGGCTACATTCCAGGAAAGACGAGTGGCTCCTGCTAAAGCAAACTTGGAAACTCAATTCTCAGACACTTTGGGATAAGTGGCTACCAGTTTTATGCCTAGGATATGACACAGAGTTGATTGCAAAGCCTCTGCTTTCTTCAGCATATCTAGGCCTGGCAAAGTCCTTATACTCCTCTTCTCCAGTCATGCTCACAGGAAGAAGCACAAAGGTCTTTGGCAGTCTACTTTTCCTGTTGTACTTCTACCCTCAGTATGAGTATCTTACACATTCATTACAACAAGATCACAAAGCCCAACGCTATTTCGAAGCAGTAACCAGAGGTGGTTACTTTTGAAAGACCATCCTCCCTTCCAGAAAAAAAAAGAAAAATTCGGTTTACAGGAAACCAGGGAACAGTTTCATAATTCTCTTTAATAGTTTGCTTTTTAAAAAAAACTTTCTGAATTAAAGTATTAACTCATCAACAGTTAAGTTAGCATGTTTCCAGTGTGGTAAATGATAAATGAGGGTCTGATTTTACATTGATTAACTGTTCTAATTAAACTTTTGGAATGAAAAGAGAATTTTTTTCTTTTTCAAGCTTTCTTCTTATTTTTTTCAAATAGTTCTTCTGCTTGTAATGTTTCACATAAGTCTCAAAGCACTTACAAAGAGCATCATTATTCCCATTGTATAAATGAGGAAAAAAAACCAACAAAAATCCAAACCAAGAAAAATCCACACAAGTGAGAAAGAGAAATAACTTGCCCCAAAATTACAACACTGGAGAATGCTAACAAAAAGGACTGGATTTAAGTATGCTCATTCTCAATCCACAGTGCTTTCAGATTGATCATACTGCCTTCCACATACAGGAAAATTCATTACAAATGTGGAATTTATGAAATCTTTCTACATTAGGCAATGTACATAGGAATGCTACAGACTCTAGATAATGTCTGGTTATCCATTGGCACCTACGGTCCTTTTAATAGCAGATACAATTAAAAAACAGTATGTTCCCCTACTTTGAACTTTAAAAAAAGTATTTTTTTAAAAAAGTTAAATCTGGAGAGATAAAAACATCTGCATGTATATCTGAAGATGTTCTCATTACTTTGATGACTGTGTATCTTTACCACTGATCTTTGCATCAACATGTTTCACACAGCTGAGAAAGCCAGAACTACAGAGTGATTTTAAAACACAGGGTTTTTTTATTTCTAATGGCTGTCGAAGGGATTTTAATATCAGCACCTTAATGCTTTTTTGTGATTAAAGTGTTTTAACAGTGAAGTAAGCAATATGCTAGATTGTCTTAATGGAAAAGTTTAAGAAAGAGCTAATTAATTTTGAAGTCTTTACACGCAGAGTCCTTTTCAGGCTATGATTAAATCTGACTTTGATTTTACAGCATACATGAGCTGTATTAAAGTTATCTATTCTTAATTACCTGTTCTGTTTTAACTGTCCCTGGAAATAGTATTTGATTTTGCGCTCTGAATGACAACAGAACATAGGTTACATCACCTGCAAAAAACTCATTTAACACCTTAACTTTCCCAAAGGCAGGCTACAATTCAAGCATGTTGCTTGGTTATTTTAAAATGTGTTAACTATGTCATTGAATTAAAGAGACCAAAAACGCTCTGAATTAGATTCTAACTTCACACTGTTATTGTACAGGATTACAAAAATATTTCCCCCACCCAGGAGAAACTTAGCTTAAAAACACTTGACACTTGATTCTAATTTAGAGCTGCACATAAAGAGGCCAAGTGAAAAAAAAAACAAAACAAACAACCTGAATCCAAATTTCAGCCCTTACAATCTCTCTCACACCTGATCTGATAAAGCCATTTCCATCTGATTTTTTAATTTCAGCATAATTACTTCTGGTTGACTATTCACATTCTGCTTTGCATCCTAATGCTCATTTTCTCCATTTAACCTTCACCAAATACTATTGATACTATTGCTCATTTTGGATCTGCAGCCCTTTCAGTCCTGAACATAGACTCCAACCATTTACTTACAACAAAAATGCAATTTGCTTTTAATTTATTACACATTCTGCATTTCATAAACACCTGGTGAAAAGCAGGTTCTCAGCTCATCAGAATATAAATTAGTACCAGAATCACAGTATCAGAGAATGTCAGGGTTGGGAAGAGATCTTGAAAGATCCTCTAGTCCAACACCCCTGTCAGAGCAGGATCACCTACACTAGATCACACCGGAATGTGTTCACCTGGGTTTTGAATGTCTCCAGAGAAGGAGACTCCATAACCTCCCTGGGCAGCTCTGTCACCTTCATAGTGAAAAAGTTTTTTGTAATGTTTTTGTGAAACTTCCTATGGTCCAGCTTCCATCAGTTGCCTCTTGTCCTGTCATCAGATATCCTGTAGAAGAGCCTAGCACTGCCCTCCTGACACTGCCCCTTGACATATTTATAAACATTTATGAGGTCACTCCTCAGCCTCCTCTTCTCCAAGCTCAAGAGACTCAGCTCCTTCAGCCTTTCCTCATAAGGAGATGTTCCACTCCCTTCATCTTCTTTGTGGCTCTGCGCTGGACTCTCTCAAGCAGTTCCCTCTCTCTCTTGAGCTGAGGGGCCCAGAACTGGACACAATATTCTAGATGTGGCCTCACCAGGGCAGAGTAGAGGAGCAGGAGGACCTCTCTCGAACTACTTGCTACTCCCCTTCTAATACACCCCAGGATGCCATTGGCCTTCTTGGCCACAAGGGCACAGTGCTGGTTCATGGTCATCCTCTTGTCCACCAGGACCCTCAGGTCCCTTCCTCCTACACTGTTCTCCAGCAGGTCAGTCCCCAACCTATACTGGCACATGGGGTTGTTCTTTCCCAGGTGCAAGACTCTACACTTGCCCTTGTTATATTTCATTACATTTCTCCCTGCCCAACTCTCCAGTCTGCCTAGGTCTTGCTGAATGGTAGTACAGCCTTCTGGTGTGTCAGCCACTCCTCCCAGTTTTGTGTCATCAGCAAACTTGCTGACAGTGCTCTCTAATCCCTCATCCAGGTTGCATATTGAATAGTACTGGTTCCAGTATCGATCCCCGAGGGACTCCACTAGATGCAGGCCTCCAGCTAAACTGTCCCATTGACCACAACTCTCTTGACTTCTTCCCTTCAACCAATTCACAATCCAGCTCACTACCTGATCATCCAGACCACACTTGCTCAGTTTACCTATTAGGATGCTGTGGGAGATGGTGTCAAATGCTTTACTGAAATCCAGATAAACCACATCCACTGCATGGCCACCATCCATCCACCTGGTTATGTCTTCATAAAAGGCTATCAGGTTGGTCAAACATGACTTCCCCTTGGAAAAGCCATGATGACTGCTTCTAATAACCTTATCTTTGATGTGCCTAGAGACAGCATCAAGGGTAAGTTGTTCCATCATCTTTCCAGGGATGGAGGTGAGGCTGACCGGTCTATAGTTACCCGGGTCCTCCTTCTTGCCCTTTTTGAAGACTGGAGTGACATTTGCTTTCCTCCAGTCCTCAGGCACCTCTCCCGTTTCCCAAGACTTGGTAAAGATGACGGAGAGTGGTCTAGCAATGACATCAGCCAGCTCCCTCAGCACCCGTGGATGCATCCCAACTGGACCCATGGATTTATGGATGTCCAGATTGTTTAATTGGTCCCTAACCCAGTCCTCCTCAATTAGGGCAAACTCCTCCTTTATCCTGACTTCCTCTGGGGCCTCAGGGGTCTGGGGCTCCTGAGGACAGTTTCCAGCAGTATAGACAGTAACTATAACTTATGGCACCAAAAACTAAGACTGAGTTGATTTTTTTTTAAAATAAAATAAAAATTAACAGAGTGCAAACTTCTTCTCAGTTTTGCAGGAACAGCTCAACACCATAACAATTGGGGGCTTATGTGTTTCACATGAAAAATCATAAGATCTCAGACTAAAACAAACAACTTCACCCTCATTTTAAAGTTAAATAAAAAGGAGGCAATTTAATAATAGTCTGCAACCTTGGAAAAGAGACACATTATGTTAAATCCTTTGAAAACACACAATAAATAAAAGAAGATTAATTCAAAAAGACTATTATAAATTACAATGACATTTTCTTTGAAAGTCATTATTGGAAAAGAGATTAGTGTCTTCAGGAAGTTAGCATATTGATTATATGATCCTTTTAATAAACTTCTGTAAACGAAAGCAGTTTCTTTATAAACAGGCTTTGAAAATCTCTGTCCTGAACAGCAAAGAGGCAAATATCCCAGAAATGAGGTTTTGCAGGGCGTGTATCATATCTGCATATTTGATTAGTTCAGATACAGAGTGTGGGAAAGAATAAATTGCTACCAACAGCAATGGCTAAGAACAATCAGTTGTTGAAAGAACTTCTGCAGAGCAAAAGAGACAAAAGGCTCTTTTTAGAGATTTTAGAAATTCTAGTTCACCTTTTCCCCCTATTACTCCAAGATCAGCATCCAGGTCACAAACACAGAGTTTTAAAGCGGGGATCCTCAAGGAGCAATTCTAAAGCCCACATCCTTCATCAGGGACACCCAAACATCAGATCACAAGAGGATGAGGTAGAAGGTTGAGGAACTGTACTCCCTTTTCTTACAGTATCTAGTATAAATCTTTTGCTGTAATAAATGCTCAAGAGATAATCACCCTTTCTCATTGCTCCCCTCCGCTCCCGTGTTAATATCATACACATTTTCCCCAGCTCCAGCCTTCTCACACCCAGCAGATCTTTCAAAACTGCTCTTACTATTTCCCCAAACTCACTTGCCACAGCACAACATCACAGGTCACCTCCCCAAAGAGTTCCTCATACCCATAAGTGCATCCCACAACAGCCCAAGTGAGGTAAATCACCTCAAACACATGACAATGCAGGGAAGGGGAGCAACTCAAATTTTGCCCCACTGAAGCTCCTCTTTCATGTTTTCAAAACCCAGCAGCCCGGGTTTCTGGTATTATTTCTCATTCCTTCTTTCATATAATTCAAACAATCTGTCTTCCACAAGCAAGGTTAACGGGTGCTGCAAAGCTCCCCCACATGCCTTACAACGCCAGCTTTCCACTACAGACTCAGCCCAGTATGTCCGAATGTTGCCCAGTTTACTTATGGAAATTTTCAATTAGTCACTGGGAATTCAGCGCAAGATCTGGCGTCTTGTGTAAATCCTCCAGCCATGCGGGCTGCTGAACCTGTGCTCAATTTCAGTGAAATCAGATGCTGGCATGTGTGCAGGTCCCCTTCTGCAGCATCTATCACAGTGATGCTTTCTGCAAAAGGCCCAGTTCTGGATTTGTTCATGCAAGATGCTGCTGACTAAACTGCCATGTTTCACTGACAAAGAATCAGAAATGTCAAGGTGATAGCTTGTCGCGGTCCTGCACATAAATCCCCATAGGACAACAGAAGGGGAGACAGGCTTGTGCCAAGCCTTCTCAAAATATCGGACATTTCTGACTAGGTTGTAACTTTCACTTGACGTGTATTAAAAAATGGCATTCTTCCTGTCTTTTGAACAGAATATTTCACATGAATGTCTTACGTAATACAGTTTCTAAGCACAAAAGTATTTATTGTTCTTCCATATCTTTACAACGAAGAAAAACACGTAAGAAATATGCTTAAATGCTTAAGCTCAGGAAGATTTTTCATAAAGGATTTGGTAAACCCTCACATGTACACAATATTTAAATGAAAAAAACATTGGTTTCTCTCTCTGTGTTATTTTCCTTTTGATGAAAAATTATTATCATTATAATTTTTTTCAATTATTAAACTGTTCTGATCTCGATCCCTTCCAATTCTCTTCCCCCATCCTGTAGTGGGGGAAGTGAGCAAGCAGCTGTGTGGTGCTTAGTTGCTGCCTGGGTTTAACCAATGACAAAAGGTAATATCATTTCACTGGGGAAAGAAACTTACACTGAGTGATTTTTAAAAACTTCTCAGGAACTCTTGGAGCACGGAAAGCCTGAAAGCGCTCAATAGTAAGAGCAATAACAGTTATGAACAGAGAAGCGCAAGTCAGAGACATAGATGTATCTAATCAGAATTTTCTAAGGAATCATATTCTGTGACCCTCTATGTCACCTTATGACAGTCTTCTTCCTACGGCTTGCACATGAAATGCAAATTTATAAGGTTGACTCATTATCTTACCAACATCCAAGTAAAAAGAACTAAAGAAAGAGAGAAGCAACAGGTTTTAATTTAGTGATACAAACCAAATTTTAATTGGCATTTTTAATAAAGATCTGCTTTTCCTTATAAAGCTAACAGGACTGAGTGCTGACAGGACTAAATGTTATTAGCCTGGCTGTAATAAAACTGCCACAGAAGTTAATGAGAGCTCTCAACAAACAACAAGAGAAGAGTTAAACGTTAGGTTTTGTGGTGAGTTGCAGTCTTTAATTTCTTAGCCATTACTGATCAAATAGAGTCCTGTCTTGCAGAGGACAAAAGTCATTCCTCATCATGGACTGTGTAGTGAGATACGCAAGGCACGGGAGTTTCTGCCTATGAGCAGGAGGCATGGCCACTTTCACATACAAAGAACGCGTTTAGAATGGTTGGTTTTAAATAAACTGCCAAGATGACAACGGCAGTGGAGTAGTGAGAAATTGCACTGACACAGAGGCTTATTTGAGACACAACTGAGGTGTTGCTCAGGTTGCCAGTGGCAATGTGACCCTCTAGGATCTAGTGACAAGATCTTGTGTTCTGTGACCATACCTGAAGATCCACTCTGTGGGCTCATACAGTAGTTACACCAACAGATCTAAGTTGCTCTGAAAAAGTTATGCACACGGGAGATCCAAGGATGAGAGATGCTTAAGAAAGAAAGGGTGTTTTCTGAAAGGAAATGAGCAAGTAGAATGAGATTCTCAGGACAACATTTATTTCTTATTAAACACTGAAAGTGGCAAGCAATGTAAATGCGCACACAAACCCAGTGTGGATATGTCCTGGGCTGACAGCGGAAGTAAGTCCGTTTGATCTTCAAACCTTTGTGAGAGCATAACACTTGTCTGGCACAGCATAACTCACTGTAGTATCCAGGAACACTGTGCAGAGGAAGTAATGCTTTAAAGCTAGCATCCCTGTGTATTTTGAAGCAATGTCTGTAATACATTGCTCCCTCGCCTTCTGTGGAATCTAAGTAGAATGCTAAGATAAAAGTAAAAAAAAAAAAAAAAAGAGAAAAAGAAAAGAAAGAGACAAATCTTTGCACTTTTGTACAAGTATTTTATCTTAATAGAAAACAGCAGAAACTGTTCTTCAAGGGCGACAAGTCAGGAGGTGCACAAGCTGTGCCCTCGCTGACAGGGTGCCATCTCACCATCCTGCTGTCCCCAGGCTGGGTCATGGCAGGGTTGACTGCCCAGGAGACAACCAGGCAAGGTGAGGTAATAGGACAGGTGCAGGGACCATTCAAGAAGCCCAGTCTGGACAGCAGTAGACAGGGCTGGCCACGAGCCTGCCCACAGAAGAGCTGGTTTCAGCCCCAGTGAGGCCCCTGAACCCACAGGCAGATGGAGCTGGGGAGCGCATCTCGTTGTGATATTGGGCAATTAAAGCCTATTAGTGCTCTCAGGGTCCTTAGCCTCTGTTGTACAAAAACTTATTGTCTCACTGACCCATCCAGTCAAGCCTTTAAGTACTACTTCTTTAAATCCCAGACATCAAAGCAGACACCAGTGACTCACCTACAGGTTTAATATAAATCCAAAGGGAAAGTCACTGGTAGGAGATACACTGAGAAAACAGCCAAATCCAAGACTAACTCAGCAATCAAACTGATGCACAGAGAAATTTTAAAAGGAACAAGAGGAATTTGGATGTATTGTTAGACATGTGACAAAGACTTGGCTACGATTTTTTTTTTTATTATGATTTATAGGGAGAAATTCTTAAAATGGGTGATTTCTCAAAACCTAACTTAGGAGATATTTATAATACCATTTGGAAGGACATTTTGTGTAAGCTTATAAATCTTTTAGAAATATCTGCACTTGACACAGCATTTATTCTTGACTACCGGGAATTACATCTGTAAAGTGAGGGCCAAAGTATCAAATGGCACACTACAATTTTTGTCATCATTGTGTCTCAAAAAGATTTATAAACTGTGTTCGGTTGCTTCATCTCACAAGAAAAAGACTCAATGAAGGGTCTAATAAAGAAGACAACCATGGCAGTATTCACAAAAACTTTCATACATTCCGTGGGAGCAAAGGATGTGAAACAAAAGTAATCACTGAAGGTTTCTTTGAAAGTCTGAATAAGAACTAACATGACAAAAGCCCAATCAGCATAAACACCTTTATTTACTCATTCTTTCTTCAATAAGCTAACAAACATCCTCTAGGCCTCTGGGATACAAATAGATCATTCAGCCTTTTGTCACCCAGAAAGCTAGTATGTCCTTTGCAAAGAAACTTAGAAAATGGAAGCACTGTGAATGCCAGCTGTGGATATTTTCTTTCCTAGGAGGCAGACATCCATTTCAAGAGTGACTAGATGGACACCACCAGCTTCATGCTCAGAGCCCACCAACAGTCCATCTGTGACTCAGACAGCTGATGGAGGGCTGGATCTGCTGGTCATGACTGCGTGGAGCTGGACTCCAGCAGGCTACCGATGGGTGAAAGCCACTCTAACACATCTCTCAGGCTTCACAATGCCATCAGATGTGTGAAATAGTGAAGTCCATGGTCTTTGGAGTTTAGATTGCAGAAAACCATCATTTGAGATACGTAGGCTTCCAGCCTTCTCCAAAAGAAACATTCGTTGTCCACATTCTGTTGTGAATTTCATGGCATCAGTGAACCAGAGGAAGTTGTCTCTCACTGTATGTTTCTGTGGCCCCACACTCCATACCAGCTGAATCTGGGACAGAAGAGCAATAAACCACTTGTGAAGAGCTGCAGGTAACATAATTTTGGGTGGGGTGCCATGAGCTTCTGCTCCAGTTTGGAAACATCACAGCAGGCAGAGAATCCTGGAGGCATGAGTAGATCACAGGGTGACTATAAATGCATTCTTGTGTGTCAGGAAAGGTATTTCCATAGGAAAGGCAAGCGTTGTGCAGAGCCATCGTGAGAACTCACCTGTACGACTGGGGAGGGATGTTTCACATTCCCTGTGTTCAAGAAAGACAAATTCTCTCTGGGATGAAGGCAAGCAAAGACGAGTCAGTTGATTTGGAGCATGGAAGGCTTACAGAAGACAACTAGCAGGAGCAAGATGAAGGCTGAGAGGGCTGCCACCACTTTAAAGCAAGAAAGCAAGACTGAAGGCCAAAGGAGGACAAGATCTACTGCAGAGCAAGGAAAAAATGGTGAAGAACACAAAGCCACTCCGGACTTCTTTCCAAGAAGAATCACCGTAAACAGGGTAGTAGCACTTGATGCACTGGAAAGGAATGGTGAGGAAATCCTGCAGGATCCCTTCACCTCTGCAAGGTTCATGCAGAAGGAACCAAAAGCCTTTATTCACCTCTGGCATCCTCATATCCAAAGGAACGTGTAAGGTATAAAGGCCCTTCTTTACACACTCTGGACTTGCAGGTGAATTTACAGGGACACCAGCAGCAATGTCCAGTGCATGACCACCAAGGGCAGGGACAGACCCCTGGGCTTCCTGGGCACAGGGACTGCCCCGGGGCCAGCACCCCAAAGCCCTTCCTTCAAAGGACGCTGGGCAGAGGGGCTGTGGTGAGTGGGGCTGGGCAGGGGGGTGCATCACGCCCATGTCACAGTGTCACCACTCTGCAACCCAGATGTCACAATACCCTGGGTCGGGATAAAAGGCAGCATCCTCCCGTGTCCCTGCCAGAGCTGGCCCCAGGGGTAGCCTAAAGACATCCTAGAGGGAGTCCCGAACATGGAAGCCAGATGGAGATGTGATGGTTTTGACTTGTAATGACACCGGAGAAGAACATAAAACAAGGTGGAGGCCATGCGTTCCCGTTCTTCCGCAATTAGCAGAGTTACGAAATCTTTTGCACCATATTGGAGTTTTTTATCACTAGTAATTCTCAAGAATCTCTCTCTTTTGCATATGAATTAACCATATTATTTGTGCATTCATGCACCTGACTGCTTTTTGTATAAAGCCAACTAGACCTTAGCCAGTGTTGGACCGAGAGGCATTCAGCTGCTTGTATTAAGCCAACAGGATCCTATCCAATGTCAGATCCATAGTGCGCCCGAGGAGGGTTTTTTGGTAAAGCTGGCCAGACCCACAGCAGAGGGGCTGTCTGGGCATCTGGTGTCAGAACTAACAGTCACAGCAATAACTGACCTCCATCACTAAATGCAACAGGGCCCCAAGGGGGCCCCTGGGGGTTGCTTCTTGTCCTCCGCATCATTGAGCACAGCCCCTTGCCAGGGCTCCTTTGGCTCCCTTCCGCTCGGTTCTCGCTGCTGCTCCTGCACCTCCAAGGCATCATTCGTGCCCTGGCTGTTTCGGACTCTCTTGCTCAGGGCAAGCTTGGAGTGGGAGCGAGCCCTGGTCTGCCCTCTGCTCCCTTGACCCGGGGGGTTCTTGCTTGGGCAAAGCAGCCTGTGCTTGGAAGGGCTCCAGGCTTGCTGCCCCATCAGGAGCTGCCACTTTTCAGCTCTCCCTGCCCTGGGCATGCACAAGAGAGTTTTTCATACATCATTGGCCACTTTCTGTGGCTTTGCCATACTGCAAGGGATGTTTTTTTCAAGCTAAACTGAAGAATGCATCAGACTGCTCCTGGCTATATGTGTGCACTGTTAATGCTTGTGAGCATCAGCTCTGAAACAGATGCAGAAAAATAAAACTCTGTTTGCAGTTGTAACCTTTGTGATTTGTGGTGTTGGAAGTATTTTTGGGGCTCAAACCCCTCTACAATTTCAGGCAAATAACAGTGTCACAATTATCTAACTCTGGTGAGTGCATAGGATAGAGTAGAATAAAGTAGTGGATTCAGGGCTCACAAAAACTTAAAGCATGTCATAAAGGGAATTGTCCAAATGCTTCTCTGACAGGCATGAGGAATTTACCACCTGTCCAAGAAACCTGTCCTAGTATTTGACTACTCTCTCAGTAAAGAAATATTTCCTCATGTCAACTCCAAACTTCCCCTGAAGGACAGAGTTTAGAGCCATTCCCATGCATCCTGGCACTGGGTACCAGGAAGAAGAGATCAGCACCTCCCTCTCCACTTCCCCTCCTCTGGAAGCAGTAGAGAGCAGTGAGATGGCCCCTCAGTCTCCTTCTCTCCAAACTAGACAAACCCTCAGGCCTCAGCTGGCCCTCAGAGGACATGCCTGCCAGCCCCCTCCCAAGCTTTGTTGGTTCCTCTGGATACATGCAAGGACTTTTATGTCCTTTTTAAATGGCGGGGCACAGAACGGCACACCGTATTCAAAGTGACGCCACACTTGCACTAAATACAGCAGGATAATCACCTGACTGGCTGCTTATGCCGTGTTTGATGCACCCAGGGATGGGGTTTGCCCTCTTGGCTGCCACGCTTCTGTTCGGCCAGTTCTTTGCCCCATGAACCATCTATTTGCTTGCAGTTGGACAACATATCCAGAAGGACGCCTTGAGTGACGATATCAAAAGCCTTACTGAAATCCAGAAAAACTACATTCACTGCCTGCCTTCCATCTGCTAAGTGGGTGACCTTATTGTAGAAGGATATTAAATTAGACAGGTCTTCCTCTTTGTGAACCCATGTTGACTGCGCCTGCTATTTGCACTGTCCTTTAAATGGCTTTCAACAGCACCCAGTATGACACACACTGGTTTCATCTCGTCAGACTTTAGAAAATATAGGAAGAGTTTCTCCTGTGTTCTGTCAGTAATGACACTCCACATTGATATTACCTACTGAAGATGAGTATTGTGCTGCTGCCTGGAGGCACTCTGGCTGCCTGCACACTCTCTTGAGAATAATTAGTGCATTTACACATACACAGAAAACCTAAACAACCTTAGTCTTAGTGGACAGTCTGGTTTATTTCACTCAGATTAGGCTGAAAAAGCATAATAGCCTGCAACATTGCTTATTTTTAATCACAGCAGACACTTCTTCTGCACAAGTCTTTTTCTATTCTCCACTCAGACTTTCCCCTTTCCAGTACTAAACTGTAAGAAACTTCCCAGACATCTGCTGGAAATATAATACAGCAGAGAGGGATCAGTCCCGGAGGTTCCTGAAGTATGTGGGAGATAACTTCCTGACACAGATGGTGAGGGAACCAACCAGAGGAAGTGCACTCCTGGACTTGCTGCTTGTTAATAGAGAAGGTCTTGTCGGGGAGGTAACTGTCAGAGGCTGTCTTGGACAAAGTGATCATGCAATGCTAGAGTTCTCCATTTTTGGTGAAGTAAGGAGAGGGGTCAGCAGAATTGCCACCTTCGACTTCTGGAGGGCTGACTTTGGTCTCTTCAGGTCCATGGTTAAGAGAGTTCCTTGGGAGGCTGTTCTGGAGGGCATGGGAGCCCAGGAAGGCTGGGCATACTTTAAGGAATTAATTTTAAAGGTGCAGGAACTGACTACACCTAAGTCACAAAAGATGAGCTGACAGGGAAGGAGACCAGCCTGGCTGAACAGAGAGCTTTGGCTGGAACTTAGGAGAGTTTATGGTCTATGGAAGAGGGGGCAGGCAAATTATGAGGATTACAAACAAGAAGTGAAGCTGTGCAGGGAGAAAATTAGAAAGGCCAAAGCCCACCTAGAGCTAAACATGGCCACTGTGGTGAAGAATAACATGAAAAGTTTCTATAAACACATTAACAGTAAGAGGTGGTCTAAGGAAAATCTCCATCCTTTGTTGGATGCAGAGGGAAACACAGTGACCATGGATGTAGAAAAAGCCAAGGTGCTTAATGTCTTCTTCGCCTCAGCCTTTAACAGTAAAACCAGTTGTTCTCTGGGCACACAGCTTCCTGAGCTGGAAGGAAGGGATGAGGAACAGAATAGGACCTACATAATCCATGAGGAAATAGTTATGGACCTGCTTCATAAGCTGAATCCTCATAAGTCCATGGGACCTGATGGATTACACCCTAGAGTGTTGAGGGAGCTGGCGGATGTGGTTGCCAGGCCACTCTCCATCATCTTTCAGCAGCCCTGGTTAACTGGGGATGTCCCAGTGGACTGGAGGCTGGCAAATGTAACGCCTATCAACAAGGGCAGGAAGGAGGATCCTGGTAGCTACAGACCTGTCAGTCTTACCTCAGTGCCGGGAAAGGTGATGGAACAAATAATCTCAAGAGCCACCACAGAACAATTAAAAGCCAACAGGGAGATCGGGCCCACTCAGCATGGATTCATGAAGGGCAGATCCTGCTTGACAAATCTAATCTCATTCTATAACAAGGTGACCTGCTTAGTGGATGAAGGAAAGGTTGTCGATGTAGTTACCTGGATGTAAGTAAGGCCTTTGACACTGTCCCCCACAATATCCTTATGGTCAAGTTGGCTGCCCGTGGCTTGGATGGACACATACTCTGCTGGGTGAAACACTGGCTGGATGGCCGGGCCCAAAGAGTTGTGGTCAATGGAGTTAAATCCAGTTGGCGGCCAGTCACGAGTGGTGTCCCTCAGGGCTCGGTGCTGGGACCATTCCTGTTTAACATCTTCATCAATGACCTTGATGAGGGGATTGAGTGCACCCTCAGCAAGTTTGCAGATGACACCAAGCTGGGAGGGAGTGTCGATCTGCTGGAGGGTAGAAAGGTTCTACAAAGGGACCTGGACAGACTGGATCGATGGGCCCATGACAACTGCATGCATTTCAATAGAGCCAAGTGCAGGGTCCTGCATTTCGGTCATGGCAACCCCATGCAACGCTACAGGCTTGGGGAAGGGTGGCAGGAAGGCTGTCTGGTGGAAAAGGACCTGGGTGTTCTAATCGACAGCCGGCTGAATATGAGCCAGCAGTGTGCCCAGGTGGCCAAGAAGACCAACAGCATCCTGGCTTGTATTAGAAATTGTGTGACCAGCAGAAGTAGGGAGGTGATTGTCCCTCTGTACTCAGCACTGGTGAGGCCACACCTTGAGTATTGTGTTCAGTTTTGGGCACCTCAGTATAGGAGGGATATCGAGGTGTTGGAGCGAGTGCAGAAAAGGGCAACAAAACTGGTGAGGGGCCTGGAGAATAGATGGTATGAGGAGCAATTGAGGGAGCTGGGACTATTCAGTTTGATGAAGAGGAGGCTGAGGGGGGACCTCATCATGCTCTACAATTACTTGACATTGTAGAGAGGTTGGTGCTGGTCTCTTCTCACAGGTCATTAGGGACAGAACCAGGGGGAATGGGTTCAAGTTGCAACAGGGCAAGTTTAGACTGGACATTAGGAAGAAATTCGTCATGGAAAGAGTGGTAAGACACTGCAACAGACTGCCTAGGGAGGTGGTTGAGTCGCCATCCCTGGATGTGTTTAAGTGTTGCTTAGATGTGGTGTTGGGTGATATGGTTTAAGGCTGAACTTGTAGTGTAGGGTTAATGGTTGTAGTGTAGGGTTAATGGTTGGACTTGATGATCCCAAGGGTCTTTTCCAACCTGAACTGTTCTATGATTCTATGATTCTATAGCCTGCTCAATAAAGGCAGAGTTAAGGGTTGTCCCAGTCTATAGCTTGATGCTATAACTTTTGGTTTTCATTCATTTTTGTGCCATTAAATTCCATATTCTATAGAGGTATAAGACTTGTCATATTCTGATAGGCTATCTAACAAGAGAATAAGTTTCTCCTCACCCTCGTTGCGTAAGAAAGAACGACAGCAACACACATGGTAAAATCTAAAATGACGTTATTTAAACACAAGAATGAAACAAAAAATCTTATCCATCTAACTTAAAAACTCCTCCTGAATCAAAAAAGTAAAGGTGCTTGAACAATGTGTCCCCAGATGACCTGGACAGCTGTAATCCCATACACTTTATCTATTTCACAGTTAAAGACAGGACAACATATTCCAAATCCTTCTTTTGATTCTGCAGTCCAGCAGTGCCTTTTACTTGCCTTATTGCACTGTTTTATCTGTAAAAAGCAGGTGAAAATCCTATTAAGAGAAATGTTCATAGCTCCTTGGATTATTACTTTCCTTTGTAACAAATGTGATTTTGGAAGAGAGATGCAATCCGTTTGTCCTTGCTACTTCTCTTTGGGACTCAAGATGAAAGTTAAACTCTTTTAGGTTATGTCCTAAAAGCTCATCTCCACAACCACAAAGGAGCACAGATAGACAGTGGCAGGAGGGGCAGCCTGAATAACACCCTACCAGGCCATCCAGTGTCCAGGCACCAGCAACCGCGGAGTCTGAGATCCAGGGCCAGCCACTGGTCTGAGTGCCTGGAGGGATCCACCGTGCATGGGTACAGATGTTCACTGTTTTTTCCTGGTGGACATGCACCCTGCTCAGCCAGAGAGTGAGCAGGATGAGGCTTTTGGTGCCATGTTCACATGCTCTGTCGATGCTCTGTACAGTCAGCCATGTACACGTGTATACCTGGTATATATGGGCTCTGCAGGCACATGCCTACCAGGAATACACTTATGGTCTCATTACTGGTTGGACTTGGGGGAATGCAGCTGCAGCAGTCACACCTGAGACTGTTGGATCCACCATGATACAGTATCCTTTAATGAATTATACTTATTTTCAGAAGCTCACTCAATAACATATACTTAACTGAACTTGTATCCCTGCATTTCTGCAGTTAAACATCTTAACAGCCTATCATGTGCATAGGAATCATATATTCCATGTGGCTATAATAGACCAGTCAAAGCTCTAACAATACTATACTTCCAGAAAAATAGATGTTCTTTTTTTCTTTGTTTCACCTAAATACACATCACTATAAATTCTGTGTTTTCTTTCCCAAGATTAGATGTGACCATGCCATCACTATGCACATTCATTCTTGGCAGACGCAGCTTGGAGATTTCATGGGCAGCTTAGGACAGATACACTGTGTCCATCTGAAACTCTAGTGGGGAGTTGCTGAGAATATGTTTGCTCAGCACACCCAACTAAGACAGCCATACTGCTTTGATCCCATGCATAGCATATCACAGTGCTATATAAATACATCCTTGTGTAGATAAGGTGGCATATGATTAAACCAACACCTGTTTTCAGAAAAAGGTTTCAGGACCTTTAACAACCAGAGAGGAAGACTGACTTCTTATTTCAATCAAAAGACATCAATTTCATGCTCCGTTGCAAATTTGAAACTGCAGCACAACTCACAGTTATGACAAGTGGCGCCACTGTATCCAGTTCCATCGCAAGTGCACTTGAAGCTGTCCCATGTCTGGGTGCATTTGCCACCATGTTCACAGTGATTGGGCACACACCTGTCAGGATGAGATGCAAAGACAGAAAGAAAAACCTAAATGAGCATCAAGATTTACACACAGCTAAACTGTGAGCTGCTCAAGAAGTGTTATCATGTTCTTGTCTGGTAATTAATCCTTGTTATTTTAGGCAGATTAACAGAATTTATATCTGAACATACAACTGCACAAAAGATGATTCACTGAGGCTCTGCTGCAGCCCTTTTACCAAGAGCAAAAAAAGCACAATAAAGGTGGAATACACTCAACCGTAATAAATTAGGGTTCTAAGTTACGTATGACTGGTACTTAGCTGTCAAAACTAAAAGAACATCGCAAGTCACACCTCCTCCTGCTGCGCAGGTGGTGTCACGCCTCAAGGACTTCAGTCCCACAAGTGACTGAAAGTTAGAGAGAGAATGCCAGAGAGTTGCTACTTATCTTTCTGTGGCCAGCAATGGGATGAAGCAAAGGCAGATTGCCTGCTGGCTAGGATGGAAATTACTAATGCTGTCTTATTAAAACAAACAATGGGCTTCAGTAGAAAAGCTCTAAGTTTCTTCTTTGCAGGTATTTGTGGCAAATGTTGTTCACCCTTCTCCCATCCACCTGCTTTTCTTCTCCAGCTACACTGTTGCTGGAGAGTGGAAGGAATGCAAAAGAAGCAGTCGAACAGTAAAAAACGAACTTGCAGGAGAACATATTATTTATTGTTCTTAATATTATCTAATTGTGATTTCGAAGATTTGAGTTTGGCCAGTTTATTTTCTATAAAAGACAGCTAAAAATGGGAATTATCGTGTACTTTCACCTTTGACACTATTAAATTTCTTTTCTTTGACAGTCCTTTGAAATATCATTTCAAATAATTTTTTTTTTCATATTAAATTCATTACAGTCAGACTCAGTACAGGTTCTGCATTTTTGATGAAGAACCAAAGGAGCTTTTCTTTCAAGTTGAGTTGGCCAAATTCAATTTATGAACTACACTTTTTTATTATGACAATAAAAATGAAAATTAGGAGACTCCCTAATAGAGAAATAAATTAAAATATTTTCATGATTACAAATTAAGTATACAATATCTGTAAGGGAAATCTGAAGTTCATCATATTCCTTTGACAGTTAAAAATACTCTATTAAATAACACACAAGGACAGCTTTTATTTCCTATGTAGCAATTTATTGAAACTGAAGGTATCTGGGTGAACACACATAAACTAAGGGTCTCATATCTCCTCAGGTTCAAATTAACAGCACTGACATAAATGGCTTAATTATCAAGAATAACCTACGTCATGATATGCATTAGACATTTGAACATTGTGTACTTATATTTATAGAAGATTTTTTGTTTCATGCAGTACCTCAGAATATCCACAATGTAGATGTCTTACATCCTATCTCAGCAGGTAGCATACAAGGCTAATCATTCTTTCTTTTTTCAAAAAGATCAGAGAATGCTGGCTTGGTTAACAATAATGCTTAAAGGAATGCTCTTCTAAAGTAAGAAATAAAGCATTTAAACATTTTTGTTTTCACAGTAAAATACAGTGAAACCACCCAAGGTCATTATCAGGGTTCAATAAATTATACTTTCAACACGGTTTAAGCAAATTCATTTAGTTTTCTATGTGTGGGAGCCTAAATGAACAGATAAAGCTGATTACTGCTATTCAGCTAATAGGTGATGACTTCCTGTTGTGTTCACAACAGCACAGAAGAAAAACAAGAGCATATAATAGCACACTTCTAAATACCCAGATGATTACGAATTTATATGAATCCATAGATGGTGGGTACCAGAGTAGGGAAAACAGACAGTAGTGACATTTCAAAAATAATCTCACAAAAGGAACTATTATTCAAGGATACGAACATCTACAAAAGTTCCTAAATCTGAGTATGGTTTTGTACTTTTTCCAGTCTTTGGAAATAACCACTTTTGATGTATTTTCTTCCCATTTACATTTGAATATACATTAATTAAAAATTATTTTTCCAATGACCAAAATAAACATTTTTATATGTCAATTTTGCCACCTATTTATATTAAGTCTCACACTAATGCTAGCAACTAGTTTCACATTTTACTGTGGTATAACTTACTTTTATTGTAGCATAACTAGTAAAGACACTGCATTATTGAATATATAACTGAGGTAAATTACTTAATCTAGGGAAATACGAAAACCAGATACTTATCTGTATCATTTAATGGACCACACGAAGTCATAAAACAGAGATATTCAGCAAACTCTTTGATATTTATTTTATACGTCTAGCATGTTGTTCGGACTAGCCTCGTCTGCATCTGCAAAACTTCTTTTCATTTATCTCCTTTTCTCTGTTCTAAATACGACATAGTTAGAAACAGAGAGTAAACAATAACTTAAAAACAGTGCTAACTGGAGTTTCAATCAGACTATAGCATCATTTCCTGAAGTCCTCCCTCCACCCTCCACTTTCTGTTAGTTTATTTTATCAGGTAGAATTATAAGCTTCTATAACATAATCTGCTGCTCCTTTGTCTCCTTCTTGGACAAACTTTAGCTGCTGTAATAGAGTTTACAGAAAATTTTAGGTAATCAGAATACATAAATTACAAAAAAAAAAGTCTTTTGAATTCAGTAGAGGTATCGAGAGGAATATAATTTCTAACTCTAAATTTATCTTTCAAACACTTTTCTTATCATAGAATAAATACAAAAAAACCCCACAAATTAACTTCAAAATCTCACTTTCCCCCTGAATCAGGCTCTGAAGTTTGAAGTGACCACAAAGCAGAGAACTGGATCCGAGTTCCCAGTCACTGAGTTGTGTCCATTCTCACTTAATTACTACTGCTTACAAAATCTTGACAACTCCATTTTGAGAACTCTTGATCTATGGCTCCTTCTGAAAGGCAAACCTAGAACTTCACCCCTTCAAGTATGATACACTTTCTTTCAATTTCCACCATCTATCCATAGAAAGCTTAGAGATGATGTTTGGATTGGTATTTAATTTGGTAACATTGACCTGTGTCTCAATCAACTTTCGTCCTTCTTTGGGATTTACATCTGATGACTTTGTAGATAGCAATCAACTTTTCTGAGTCTGTGTTTTTGTGAAAACAAGTCTCTTGATGAAAACCAGATTTTCTATTGCTGTTCTTCCTCATAGAACTACTCCCACTTACATTCATGATCTAATGAGTATTCTGGAGGAGGTCTTACCAATGTTTGGCAATTGATCAACATTTTTGTATTTCTCTACTGAAATTACTTCGCTTGATATATAGCATTTTCCTGGCCACCTCAGAAAAGTAGCTCAAAGTCATCCTGACACTGCTCAGTACTTTAAAACACCTTCAGTACATTCCCATCTGTCTTCTCTTCGATCACTTCCAACCAACAAGCTCCATCCTTATACAAAATTCTTGTTATTGTCAACAGCTTTACTCTGTCCTGTAACTTTCATACAGTCATCCAAATCTTCCTGCTTGCTTTTTTCAGACTGCATCTGTATCATCGGCATGTTTTGTCAAGATATTCCTAATTCTTAGCCAAGGTCAAAGCATTAAATAGGATCAGCTCTGGCACTGATCTCTGAGCATCTCTAATCTCTCAGCCAGCTGTTAGCCCATCAGTATAAATTGTGAGGCAATTCCATTTGCCAGTTCACAACTCACTTTACAACTCCTCTCTCAAGCCCCATTTCCCTTGTTTAGATAATAATTTCCATCATTACAATATAGCAAATGCTTTATTGACATCTGACAAACTAGATCTGTTGCATTTCTCTTGTCTGAGAAAAAAAAAGATACCATGCTTTATCAGAAAAAGGAGATTAGGTTAATCCTGAACCACTGACTGTTGATAAACTTCTGCTGCGTTTTAGTCTACCTTCTATTTACTTCCAGGTATTCGATTACTCCTTCCTTCATTTCTTCAAAATCTTAAAAAGACTACTTAATTCAGATTAATAGGTGTCTAGTAATCTAGATCTCTCTCTGTCCATTTGTTAAATTACATGAGGTTAACTCTGTCACTCGGTAACACAAAAACATTCTTTTTTGTTTTGTTTGTTTAGGGCCCAATATGACACATTAATATTATGAAAAAGGGCTATCTCCCCAATCATTATCTAATTATCTAATTTGGTGTACTCTTGATATCCGTTTATTCTGTTATCATCCTCAGTAACTGCTATTCCTTCAATTCTTTGTTATTAGCAATATTCCCGAATAATACCTGGTATAAATATTGGTGTCTTGCTTTCAGCTGTGGTAGGAACAAACTCACAGACTTTCATCTCCTTTTATCTTAAATATTGTAACTGTATCCTCTAGAATATATATTTTTTTCCAGTCCTCCACAACACAGACCAAAGAAATAGACCACATTTCCATCCCTAAATAAAACCCATGCCATTCCTTTCCTAATGATGTTCAACAATGCACTCTAACTAAAAGTATTTCTTCAAAACACTTGGAAAACTGTCTCTTTTACACTTTACCCATAGTCACTTACTGGCTAAAGTTATTTGTAACAAATCTGTTTTAACCAACTGCCTATGTTTTAAACTACAGGTTGCAACTCTGATATTCCACCAGCATGAGGGATAACTGTGCATGATGTTTCTTTTCTCACTGGCTGCCTAGATATACTTTGCACGTGGAATACAAAAGGCCTATCCATGTACTGAAGGTTTAACTTTGCCTGAAGCTTTAACATTTCCTCAGAGATGCTATATATAAATATCTGGTAAATCACTAAGCTTCTCCTCACTTTTACATTGTCCAAGACAGAAAACTGGGAACAGGATGTTCACACAGTCTGCAGCAAACACTGGTTTTTTTTCCCAAATTCATTCCTGGAGCAACCAAGAACAGCACTGTGGTTCGAATGTATTATTTTGTTGTTGTCCAAGCTACTTCCACCTGCCATCTTTAATAAAGGTCTTTCCCTCATCATGTGAGTGAACATACAGATGACAGCCCATAGGGAATGGTCTACATGCCCCAAGGGAACATGGTAACTAGGGGCAGAATGAGGTATCTAGCCTAAGCCCCTCTGCCAGAAACATTCAGGGGACTGCCTGTACCAAATAAACTGTGACTGATTTGAGGTGTTTCTTCTGCATGAATTTATGAAACTGGGAGAGGCAGCTCTTTTGAGGGCTCTAGATAATAAACATAAAATGTTTTGAGAAACTAGATCAAAATACAAGACATTTAATACAACTAGAGCATGTGAGAAATCTGACACTGAGGTAGGAATGGCCAGGACATAGGGGAAGGGTCTGGCCAGACACCAATTCCGCAAAAAAGGGATCTGGAGAATCCCACGCATAGTACAGTGACGCCAAGATAACCCACCATACTACTGCCAATAAGAAAAAACAACAAAACCGAAGAAACAGAAAACAGATTTCATAATGTGGGTATAAGCAGGAAAGCAGTATGGAAGACCCATGAAGAAATCCTAACACCATATTCAGCAGAAGTGGACAACAGTTGATTCTCAGCTGTACAAAAGGTTGTTGGAAGCAGGAAGGTTACAAACTGTTAGAAATGTCCACAGGGAATGGGCAAAGAAGCAATGAGGTTTATTAGTGGTAAAAGGTATTTAAAGAATAACTCAGAATAACATACATCAGGAATGACTTATGTTTTTTCCTGCCTGAAGGAAGGAGAGTGGTCTCAGAGACCTCTTCAGATTGCTTTCTAATCCAGGTATTTTCATATCTCATAATAAACAGAAAGCACTTCTTTTATAATTATCATTACATGCATATATTTTCTTAGTGTTGTGACTGTGCTATTTAACCTCTGTAAGTCAGCAGGTTTTGGTCACTACCTCAGTCTTTATCGAGGACTATATCACCCAGGGCAGGGACATTTAATATATTAACTAGCTTCCCTGGGCCAATCGCTCCCAATAGTATAGTATTAGTGTACGGTAAATTACTCCAATTCTTAGGTTTAGAGTTCATTTGAGCAGGAAGATAAGAAGTTATTTTGTGCAGAAAGACAAATATCCAGATGGCCACATGCAGACTGTTAAACAAAGTCCCTCAGGATTCAAGAATCATGGAAAAATCTCACTATTTCCTGCTGTGTAACAGACCTTTCCCTCTTTTCCTCATCTTTTCCTTCCCTTTTCTGCTTCTTCTTTACACTCTCTAGCATAAGTGCAAATATATTTTACGTGTAGGTATAACCTAAATATAAACTCTCTCTGTATATATAAACTAGAAACAACCAAGCCAAGAAACACCACCAGAGCGAAACACCAAACCTGTGCAATTACTCCTTCTCCTGAGAGGTCAAAAGGAAGGAATGAACTACACATGAGATATCTGTTGTATTGCCCACTACTGTACTGAAACAAACTCAAATGCTACAGTGATAATGACACCATGAGAATTTCTGTAGAGCAGAATAAAATGGTAAAGGGTTTCTGCAATGGAAAACAATCTGAGTTGAATTATTCTTAACATGAAATTCAGTCTTTCCCTTCCCATCATGAAATCCCTATCTAATCTTGCTCCTGCTCACATTTCACCTCTCATTTCTTTCCCAAATTGTTTCTGTTCTGCTCTTCTGTTCTTTTCTCTGCCTCAGAACTGAGCATCATCAGTTTGTTTTGAATGGTCTTACAGTATTTTTCTATCAGTTGCCCTTTTTATCAACTCCAAATACCTCCTTAAAATCCATTTCTTGCAGAGATCCTTCAAAATGCATACTTCTGTCCCTGTTGAGTGTGATGTTCTGTCACAATCTACTTTCATTCACCCACACAATGCCTATTAAAACTTTCTTAAAATTTATCCTTGTTTTACAGTACAGGTTTACGTGACTGCTTAAGAAGACCATGATGCATTAGGTCTATAAAACAACATACAAGGAAAATAATTTGTAAGAGCAATAAATAATGCTTTCAGCTGGTAGTCTGAAACACTGAATATATGTATCTTACTAAAAAGAGCCACTGTAAACTAATAACAAAAATCACCAAAGTATGCTAAACATATGCATCTGTTTGCAGTAATATTGCTCTTAATAATCAGCAGAATACATTCCACTTGTGATGGGGAAAGTAGTACTAAACAATAAGATAATCATATTGCTACTGCAGAATCATAATGTACCAACATCAGATTAAAATTACCCATTCCACAGAGAGTCTCTGATTTCCAAGGTGTCCTAAATTAAAGCAAAAAGAGCTGATCTGACCTGTAAAATTCTTTCTCATTTCTTAAAATGTAACAAGTGTTTAAAGTGCCTTTGAGATTTTCAGTAACAACATTTGGACCTCAATAGCAAGACAACACAAAGGGCAGATGGGAGTTAACTGTAAAATTAATTCAGATTCAAAATAATTCCCAAACTAGTTTCATTTGCTGCTGACTTCTAACCTAATTGTGCACAGATGCATATAATTAACAATGGCAGAACTAAATATTCCTTCCTGAACCAAGAAGGACCTAGCCTTTCTTGATCACTTACTGTAATACAAGGCCTTCATGTTTCCTTGGTGGATGTTATAAATTTTTTTCTCCAGTAAGATCAAAACAAAATGCCTGGCACTTTTAAAGATGGTGATTTACAAAGAGCAAATCAATATTAAAAGAAGTAGTGGCATTTGGTTAAGCAAAGTTCCTGTAGGGCCTGTTCCTAGAAAAGCCTGCAAAACAGTTTTTCAGTGTTATCTTTGGACCAATAAGGTGCCATTCTAAGCAGTTTGCATTAGAATAATTAACAAAGGACTAACGCATAAAGAGCAATACCTCGTTAACTCATTTTGATTAAGTGATTCTCTTGGATTTATGCAGCTTTTGTTTTGTACATGGTAATGCAGAGACTAATTATTCGTTTCTTTTCTATTGCTTTGAATTTTCAGAGCACTTCACAATTTCTTTACTACTATCATTATTATCATTATTATCATTATTTTCTTTTCACTTGCAGGAGCTAGACAATCCATTTTTTCTGCATTTGTTGCAGAAAACCTCCTGCACCTCTTGTGCATAACCTATGGTGAGTGAACATCTACTTCTGTCCAACCCAAACTGTTACCACTTCTGCCAAGGCAAAGCACGGGAGGGCGAATCTACTGCAGCAGCTAACATGAGGGAATTTCCTGGCCCTGGTTCACCTTCTCTGTCACTTCCTAACAATTGTTTCACTTTAACAGCTCTGTGCAGAGCCATGGCATGAAGGAAATGGTGTATGGGGCAGCATTTGTTTGGCTGTTCTTATCTTCTCTGGAGTAGGCGGTGGTGGGGGACAACAAGATAAAGTGGGTGGAAATGGCCCATGGGCCACATCTAGTCCCCAAGCTGCAACTGGACTATGCTGTTATATCTTACATAGACAGAGGATAAACCCGCAAATTCATAAATAACCAAATCAGGCTGGATTAAAAAGGCAATTTCTGTATCTTACATACTATCTTAAGTGTGTTAAATGGGTCAAAACAAAAGGAAGAATAAACTCTTATGACAGGCCAGGTACTAATGCAATTTATCTCCAGTGAGGTTTTGTTTAACTTTTTTCAGTACCCTATGAAGAGCTTTGCCTAGTTAGTAACTAAGTTAAAGATTTCTAAAGCACATGAGAGCTATTCTGTGTAAAACATTTCTTTTGGAATGGTGTATTTGAGTTCGTTATGAGTAGAAAAAGTAGCAGTTAGCCACTAACCTAACTGTGCCAGTGTTGCACAACTAAGTCCTCTTGGGGATATGAGAAAATGTGTTAAGGACTGAGAATACCCAGAAGAATCTTATGGGTTTTAGTCACTAGGTTTCTGAGTAAATCTTTAAACCCTTTCAAGTATTGTCCTGTTCAAAATCAGACTAGATTAATTTTGTGTTCATGTAATCAACTCTTTCTTCCATTTCAAATGGGTAAAGAAGAACATACTGGCTTGGACGGAGAACAAATATAAAATAGGTTCTTTGGTGTCTTGTTCATTATTTATTACTTTTGCATTTTACAGCTTGAATCAAATATAGTTCCTGAGGTTTTATGACATCAGCTTTACTTCATAATCCATGGTAGACATTTGAAGAAAGTTCGTCTTGTTCTTTAGGAGATTATAATTATCACAGCACATAGACCAGTGAGCAGCCTATATAATACACAACACTGACTACTATATTCTCTTCTAATAAACACGAGTGATCATGCATTGACTCTCTCGGCAAATAGAGAATTTTACAGTGCTTTAAATGAGTTTACTCCTAAATTTATCTTCTGGGGAATAAAGAAACTGATAACTAGAAATCTTTATGTTTCTTTCTGTAAAGAATTGCTTTGTAATAAAGATGATCATACAATTGATGGATTATTTTGTATTAAAAGCCCCTTGCTGTGTCAGTCAAAACTGGGTATGGGCTGTCGTAGCACTTGGTCATGACACTCCTCCACTCCTTGGTGCACACCACAACAGATCACATCTTTTGCATTACTTCTTTTGGTCCCTACCATTTTAATCAGCAACAACAGCTATTTCATGTTGATCTTCAAATAGGTGATAAAAATCCTGATGCCTTATATGCAAAAAGCACAACTTATTAAATACAGCTTGCTTGCAAATTTATGGCATATAAATCACCTTGATGGTCATGGGAGTTTTAAGATGCCATCAACTACTATAGATATACATCTTGGCTCATCATCCTATTTTATTAGTCTGGCTATAACATAATGAGATAGAGCTGCATTTCATAACTGATAAGTTTTGAGTCGGACATACCACAAGCCCATGTCTCAACTGTTATTATGGCATTTTGGTTCAAAGGAAACTTGAGGTAAAACATGATTTAGCACTATTGAAGTGATGGCGATCTTGTAAACTCAGATTGCCTAAATGATTTTATTTTAAAATATCCTAAAATGGTGGTAGTTACAAAAATCAACATCAAGTGGCCTTTTACTTGCCTGGAAAGACTGACCACAACCTTTTTGTATTTTACTTTTTACCATCATTATTGTCAGGAATCTGGCCATTTTATTCGCTGTGATAGACACAATTAGCAAGCGTTCCTAGAACATCAATTATCTAACACGCACTGATTTGGAAGGAAATCTAGGATAAGTCCAGATGTTTTGACAGAAACTGTGGATCTTGCATTAACGCTTAGATTGCAAACTGTTGAACCCAGCGGATGGTTCCAGTAATCATATGACCAGAAGAGTCTGCTCTGTAAATGTGGTAGAAAAAAACTTTTTGCATAAACAGTGAAGATTTTTCCCATTCAAAACCAAAACATAGTCTTAAAGAAAAACACATAAACTGCAATGAAGAATACATGAAATGCAAATTAATGTTTCTGAGACATTTATTAATGACAACTGTTTACAAAATTCAGTTTTACTATTAAATCCCTAGGAGAACACATAAGTAAAGGATATTGATTTCTGTTGCTTCTGAAAGAAACTGAATCTTCCTTATTTTTCAGTAGAGCAAAAATAAATTTAGCAAGACTTTTAGTTACCCCACCATACCACAGAGGAACAGCTAAGGTCAGCACGCTTTTCTCACTGTACATCCTCACAGACTCCTAGTCTTCTAAATATTTGCAAGGACATATAGACTTGTCTCCCAGTCATGAATTGAAATTTGACTTGGATTAAACATGAATGAATCAGGTGTAGATGGCATTCACACACGGTTTATTTATTTCATGTAAAACACCCTTCCTGAGCTGATCCATACAACCACAAACCTTAATGAGGTATGTTCATCATTCATTAGATGCAATGTAATGTGCATATCCACTTGCGACCCTTTTCCCCTTTCTTTGTTCACATTTCTCATCATTTTAGTTTGCAGGTCTTTTGGATTCAGAAAAGGATTTTAGTTTATATTTGCACAGGATGTTATCACAGTGAAATTTCCTCCTTAGCATTGCAGTCATCAGGAGCAACAATGATAGTAAATACTTGTCCTGGTTTGAGCTAAACCAGAATCAATTCTGTTCAGTGATTTTACTTTTCAGCTCAGTCTCTTCTAAGAGAAAATGGAATGGAATACTTTGTTGGTCAAGTCTGGGACACTCATCTTGTCCATTCCTCACTAGAGGTGCGACCTTTTACTTACTTGTGACCCTTCTACTATATGACACCCCAATATCGCTCACAAAATCCCGTAGTGATCTTGGTTTCTATAGGAGCAAGTATAAGCAAGAACCTTCCTGCATACCAGTTCTTGGTAGTAACTATGAACATCAGATGTCATCACTTCTAGAAGGAGACACTGTCTGCAAACACATGCTGTTAACTTGAGAAAGTGCAGTCTCTTAGAAGACACTGAGCTGAAAAGTAAAATCACTGAACAGAATTGATTCTGGTTTCGCTCAAACCGGGAAAATAATAATATGGAAATGAGTTATCTTTTAATACTACACTATTCTCCTCCAGATCATCATGCAGCACTTGCTAAATCTATACAGTCTGTTTTTTCTCTGTTTTAACTGTGACGATTCTGCCCTCTACCACAAATAGCAATATGCTCGGCTAAAATATCATAAATAAAATATAAGTGTATAGGCTTAACTGACTTATCTCCCATCCTTTATGGGTGTCCTCAGGGCACATCAGTATTTCATTCTTTCATGGAAGCCCTAAAACATTTTTGTAAATTGCAATCTAATGAGTGTTGTACTCAAAAGACATCAAAAGCAAGGATGTACCAATGAATTCGCAGTTCTGCTGCTGTCACAGCTCTGCAACATATATGCTAATACAAGGCTCCTCTCACAACCTATTATTTAATCCATTTTCAATTTGTTGAAAACAGGTATGTACAGTAAGTAATAAAGAACTCATTCATTACCTAGAATTTGCACAACGAACTGTTTTGTAGCCAGAAGGCTTAACGTTGAAGTAACAAATAGGTATAACGCGCACATGTGCATGTGTGTTCACACACCTACATTCAGTATGTATAAACATACACACATGCTTTTCCAAGAATGATGACAATTTCAAGCTTCTGCAAATGAGCAGCGCTTTAAAGAAAACAATTCACATTAAGAGACAAAATGGTTTTAAGGAAAACATAACAATGAGGATACAACTGGTTTAATAACATGTACTCAGCTATAAAAAATGTAATGACACCATCCTGGTATGCTTAATTCTAATTACAAATAATTCATTACTAGGAATCTATTATTCTACTTAAATAGTCTTGTGATTGCCCTATAGAAAAATTGACAGATCATAATTTAGAGTAGTTTAGAGGCTCTGGATTCTATTTTTCTGCTTTTCAAGCACTGTAATTTGGGCAAAATAGTTCAGGCTCTGTCAGTATTTCAGTTTATAACAAGCTTTGATTTCTCAAGGGTTTATATTTCAGTTACAAAAATTTAGTCCAGAAAATCAGCACACGAAGCACAAGCCAGAAAGGAAAAAAATAGCATACTGCCAGCACTGGTTCTGAAATAGCTCTTGCAAGTGGATTATCACTCAGTATTCCTATACTCTACAGGATGGTAGATAGTTTTAGAGGTTTTATTTTAAACAGAAGAGGAAAAGAAGGAAAAACACCCTACACAATATTTTGCTTTCGAGACAGTTTGTCATAAAATTCTTGACACTTCCTTGAAACAGACTGTTCAGAGGAAAGGGCCAGATTTGATTAATAACTCAACTTGAACAAATGTTGGAAAACATGTTGAAATTCTCGAAACATGCCATTTGACATGTTCAAAATGAAGAGTGTCTTTTTTGTAGTTTAAGATTTTTTTTTCCTTTTGAAATGTAAGTTGCAATATACTATATGAAAGATAATCTACCAAGCCAAGTAATAACACCTTCCAACTCTCTATTTCAAATTGAAACTATAGTTCCAAATATTTTTCTGAAGGAACAATGGGTTGAAGCAGTTGAGTGGAGTAGTATGCAAGAAGATTGTTGAAGGAACCTGTGTAGCTTTGACAGCTGCACTGATAGTTGAACTGGGAATGAGAAGGTAGCCTGAAAGTCAGTATCTCTGATATGGGAACAACTGGTTGTGCACCATTGGATGCATCAATGCTGAGAAAGAAATTCAAAAGTTAAAAAGAAAACCGGATACAGAAAGAAACTATATGCAGAAGACAAAAATGTGAAAGAAAAAAAACGAGAAGAGAATAAAATATTTAATTACAAGTGTGAGCACTGCTGGGGGATCCAGACTCTCAGAATAACATAAATTGGAAGACACCTCAAAGCAAGACTTTTAAAAGGGAAACAAGACAGACTCAAGAAGGACAGGAGAGAGATGAACTCCTGCAGCCCCAAGTGCCATTCTTCAAGTTATGCATGTATCTTTGGACAAGATTAAAACAGATGGTCAATGCACTAACTTAAATAAAATGGTTCCTCAAAAGTCATTCAGGGGCTGCACCTAAATAGTAAATGCCTATTCAGCATTAAGTGAAATCTGTTTCTTTTTCTTGGAGAGGAACTGTAAGAGGACAGCTCTGCTTAATAGTACAGAACAGTTACTCTGTAAAGAGAGGAAAAGCGTGAAGAGAAATTTGGGGCATGCCCAATTGAACTAATCTTTTGGAGAGATTGTACTTTTGTGAATATGTGTAAAGCAGAGGACACTGATAAAACTAGGATGTGGAAATAAGATATCCTGGCAAAGACTGTAAAATGTTTGCAGCAGCAATTGCTGCACAAGTATCAAACATACTAAAACTCAGAAGAGGACTGAAACCAGTCATTTAAGAGACCTATTATCTGGACCAATGAAATCACTGTTGTGGGAAGCACAAAACAATACATAACCAGATAATTTCCACGTCAGGATACTCGCATTTATGTAATAGCATTGAAAAAGATCTCTTTGTCTCTTTTTTAAATATTTTTTTTAAATACCCTCAAGATATTTTGACAGTTTCGTGGATATCTGCTAAAGCCTTCTGTTTATCCTATATCCAAAGACATGTGGTGCCATATGAGCAAAAGAAGAACAAACCATGGTCACCGCTGCAAAAATAATAAATCTTGTCATTGTTTAACTATTTACAAAGTGCCAGCTATACTGTAAACACAGTCAGGGTCATGCAGAAAACTTCCTTTTTAGCCAAGAATTTTGATAATGAAGTATTATGGAATTTGTTATGAAAACAAAAACATGTAGTTGGTTTATTTCATTCACTTGCCAGAACAAGTTACTGCTTTATGTTCAATATTAGTGAGATAAAACATATTGAATTAAAAAGTGTTGATCACTACATGCACAGGTGTTATAAAAAGGCTGTCAATTCTTCTAGAGTTTTTTGCAAGACATGCGACTGCTCAAATAAAATTAAATCACAAGCCATCACTACTTAAATTTCAGTACATTACAGATACATATATCAAGATTAATGTATAATGTAAGATTGAAGTAGATAATGGTATGCATTATTAAGATAATAATCTGAGATAACGATAAGTAAATAAAATTATTATATACACAGTGAAGACCCTGTAGCAATGAAAGGCTTATTAAGTCCTTGAGATGACAGCTGGTTATTTGACTTTCAGTACAAGAGTATTCCTCGGGCTTTTGTTCACTGTAAAACACACATTAAACAGAATGGATAATTAACTGGTTTAGCTTATTATCCTTAAGCATAAAGACTGTTTCACTAATGGCTTTACTTACAAACACTTTTTATTTCTGCTATAACTTTGCTTTGTCTAGTTAGTGCTTGCCCCTTAGTACAGTGAAAATATGTCCACAATCTCTGCTGCTTCACCTCCCCGTCACACAAGAGATTGGAAAGAAATGCTGAAACAACAGCTTGCTGTACTCAAGTCTTTTCCTACTGAATGTTGCTGAGACCAAGTGCTTTACAGGTCTTCTGTCTTTCCTGAATGATCTGCTTACATATAAGTGCAGCAGGGAATGTAAAACTGACCAGCACAGACAAAGGGTATCCCAGATATTCGGTCCTGCCTATGCTGAATAAAGACAGTAAGCTGCAGCAAGAGGTCTCATTTGCAATAACCTCTGGTCAGGCACCACAGGCATGCCCATATGACCCTTTCTTCCCCCCTTACTCTACCTACAATATTTTGGCTCTGTACTTTTCAGTCGTATGTGAAAATGTGCCCCACATTCCTTCCTTTACTTTCTCCTGACTTGACTTTATTTTAAGTCCTGATCTCCAAATCCATTGCTCTGTTCCCATTCCCCAGGTTCCGAACCAAGTACTGTTTTCTCCTGCTCTCCTAGGTGAAGTTTCTGTGAGTCCTGGTGAACAGTGTATCTAGCCAACTGGTTAATTACTTCAGGTCTGCCATTACTATTAGATATACAACTCTTTTTTTCTGCCTCTTACTGCTATGAGTATTCCTAATCAGATAGAAGAAGAATCCTGAATAGTATCAGAAAAATCTCTGTGGAACCCAAAATTTTATTAATGTAATTGAAAGTTTGTACTTACAGTGTGTCCTTAGGTATGCAAACTTTACTCACGTCCTTCCACTGAACAACCAAGTGTACAGGTGCATTAAGTCTTACAGTGCTAATGCTTAGGACATAGCCTAAGTACTAATGCTCTACTGTAGCCACAAAATGTGTTTCTGGATCAAGGACAAAGCAAACCCCATGAATCAGCATTTACAAATCTGACCTCGTGAAATTAAACGAGGGTTTTGTGACTATGTGACTTTGCCCAAACAGAAATAAGCCAATAAATCTTTGAAGGCTCTTGTGGAATCCACAGTCATTCTATCAAACTTTGCTACAACAGGATTTCTGAGATAGGTTGCCTGGCAATTGCCTGTGATTCCTGGTTTTGATGAACAAGTATTTACAGTTGGCTCTGCAAAACAGAGCTGAAATTTAAGGAAAGATGAGAAAACTGAGAAAACAGTCAATAGGAAAAGGAAATGATCCAAGTTTGGAAAAAAATCTTCTTATGCTCTTCCATGATCACTGTAGCGATTGCACATTTCAGTGTTTCATGGGAAGATATTTTTATTTGCTCTCTAGTGTTCAGATATGGAGCATGAAAATCAAGGTCACATTGAGTAACTGCATACTGTGGCATGCTACAGCCAGTCTTTAGGTTTATCAGTATAAAATTAGGAAAGAACTTATATTAAAAAATGGCATCAGATGAATTAAGATATGCTAAATAGTCTGCACTTAACTCTAAGACTTTCATAAACCCCAACTTTGGTGGACGGGTCTCCACCATAGAAATGAGGGATTTGATCAAAACCCACCTAAGAAGAACTCATCACAGTTTAACTGATCCCATGCACAATGGATGAGAAGTTTAAAGCTTCAATTCAGAAATACAGTAAACTAAGATTTAACAGCTAACACTTCAAAGCAAAAATAAGAAAATAAAGAACAGTGAAATGAGTGTAAAAGTGGTACCCTGTGCAGCTTTCTGTTCAAGTCTATCAGATACCTTATTAAACTTGACAAAAATTACTTATAATGTAAATCATATTTTCAAAATACTATTAGTGGTACTCACAATTAACTTATCTTAGTAACTCTCTTGATTTTGCTCATCTTTACCTCTACCCCCCAAAACATGGAAAGAATCTTAAAAGTCTGGTCCATTTATTTGTGAATAGTGATTCCTATCTCAGTATTTAACATCTGCAATGTGTTTCTTCAAGCTATACGATAAGTGAACAAGTGTTATCTCTTATTTATACAATATTCTGTAGTGAAGGACTGAAGTGTGACTTCCATGACACCAGAGCAAATTCTGCTGCCAGACACATGTGCAGAGCTCCAGGTGGAGACACAAAACTTCTTGCAAAAAAGTGCTGAGATTCCCAATGGAATCAGCACAAAGGACTCACCTAAGGAACAGCTAAGCAGAATTAATTCATATTTGTACTGGTTTGAGCTAAACAGAACTAATTCTGTCCAGTGATTTTATTTCTCAGTTCAGTCTCTTCTAAGAGGCTGCACTTTCTGAAGTTAGCAGCATGTTTTTGCAGACAGTGTCTGCTACTGGCAGTGATAACACCTGATGTTTACAATTAGTTACTACCAGGGACTGGGATGCAGAAAGGCTCTTGTTTATACTTATTCCCAAAGTGACCAAGGCCACTGCTGGCTCTTGTGTGCCACGCTGGGGGTGCCAGGAAGTAAAAGGGGTCACAAGGAAGGAAAAGATTGCACTTCCAGTTCAGGTGACCAACAAAAGTATTCCATTCCATATACATCATATTCAGCATAAAACTGAGAGATCACAGAGGTTAAGCTCTACTCTTCTATGGCCAGTGTCCGATCTTCTGACTTTGATCCAGATCTTCAACTCCTGAATCCAGCTTCTGTATCCAGCTCCCCTCTGCTGCTGAGCCTGGGGCTCCCCTGGTGCCACCTGCTCTGCAGTATCAGTGGGGATTACTATCACGGAGTACAGGGAGCCAGGTTAGATATTGGTTTTGTATATATTAATCATTATTTTCATTATCTTCTTCTTAGCACTACTATTGTTTTATTAAAGCTGTTTAGTTTTCTTTTCCAATCCGTAAGTCTCTGCGTCATTCCCTTTTCCTTCCTCTTTGAGAAGTGAGAAGGGTTAGAGAGCATCTGTCAGTGTTGAGCAGCCAGCCCAGCTCTAACCCTGGACAATATTATGCAAATGGAAGCATATTTTGAAGATAAAGTGATAGAATAACAAAACAAAAATCAATCTGGTACTGTTTCCCTTAAAGAGAATTAGAGTTTTATGGCAATGGCTATAGGGCCAGGCTGAAATTGCTACCAAGCCTAGAAACCTTTGAAAGCAAGGGACTGGGCTACTTGATATCTTCACAGAGATATTCTACCAGACAAATGCTGAAAAACATGGTTCTTTAACTATTCCGTGAGAAGAAATGTTGTATTATTTATGTTTTGTCAAAACACCAGATCTGTACAGTTCCTGCACAGGTATCAAGTTCAATAGTTGCATGTACATCTGATAAATAGAAATCAGAGGAAACTAGAAATAATATCATTATATGGAAACATCATTCTTTGTCTTTGACTTCCATATACAGATGCAGAACTAAAATCTTGAAGTGTGAATGTACAGGAAGAATAAATTTAATGTTAACCCACAGAATGCCTTTTGGATCTTCGTGAGGGTTTGTGGGGACAGTGTTCAGGTCATGTGAAAACACTTAAGGATACGTGTCCCTTCTCTAGGTTTATTTGATTTATATAATGCTAAAAATAAGGGTCCGGATATCTTCCAAAACACTTAGTGTTTACCCTAAATTTATCTGTTGCCTCACAGGTCTTCCTCATTTCTTAAGCTTTGCTGTTGGGGGGAAATTCAGATAGAATCATAGAATGGCCTAGGTTGAAAGGGACCTTAGAGATCATTTAATCCAACCTCCCTGCCATGGGCAGGGATGCCTCTCAACTAGATCAGGCAACACATGAGGACTGAATGGGAATCAAACCCGCGACCTTCGGTGTTTCAGCACCACGCTCAACCAAGTGAGCTAAACCGACCCTCAAGTGTTTCTCATTTGAACCAGAAAATGTTGCTGGATACACAGATTCACTGTTTCATTTAGAGCTCTCCAGTGGTATCAGTAGGATGCCATGGATGTGACTACCTTTTGCTTGTCCCTTTGTGCGGTATTGTCTGTGTAAAACACCTGTTATGTGGCAGTAGAGAATTAGGGTGCCCTTCTTTGGTAATAAATGCAATTTAAGAAACGTGTCGCTCTTTTCCTTTGCCCTTGCAATGGTTTTAATTCCACCTTTTTATATGGTTACTTTAAAACATAGTTTACTTTGATGATTCAGTTTGAAGCTTGATGGTTTTATGAACTGTAAGAATCAACACCACCAGAACTGCAGAAGTGTAAATGACCTGTGTCACTCAGCATTTCCACCGAAGAAAACCTGTCTTGTAGCTACAATGCTAGGTTCCTGATTTTAAGAGTATGATAAACTAGCAGAGCCTGATTTTCTCGTGAGCCCCTTTCTTTCATTATACTAAGAGATGCTTAGCAGTTTTGGGTCCTCACAGCACTGTCAAACACATAAAAGTTAAACCTTCACAAGATGTAACAGATCAGAAGAGATAAATAAGCACCAAAATCTGCTTGAAGTTTCGTAAGCTACTCAAAAAGATCTTTATGGTGAGTCACCAGTCTTGCAAAGATAAGTCACATTTAAACTACGAACTAATGCATTATTTATATCGGGAAGATAGCAACTCAGAAATCACAGCTACAAACAGGAGAAAGGCCTACGCAAGAGCAGTGAAATTATACTGCAATTTGCTCAGCTACAAAGACAAATTATTTCTAAGCAATATATATTACAAATAGTGGTGCTACACAAATAAGCTGTTCCTGAATTATAGTGGAATAGGCTAAAATGCTACCAATTTCAATGAAAAACTGAGTGTGGCTTACAAGATAATGACAGTCCTCACAGACAGAAGAATACATGGTTCCCAGTAGGCTACAAAGTACAATTTAAGCCAGAAGCACCATTGACAAAACTGATGGCTAGAATTCTGAAGAGAGAAGAGTCATAAAATCATGAATTAAAAATATTAGGTATTATCAGGTTTAAATTGGAAAATCTATCATGTAGGAAAAGTAAGTTTATCATGCATGAGAAGGAGAAAGAATACTAGTGGACATGCAATGTAGGAAAAGACAGATAACACAGTTAAAGAGAATTCAGCATTAAAATAACACTCTTATGCCCTCTGCATCCTTGTAAGCCTTCCCTTCTCAAGGCTGAACAGTCCCAGCAATCTCAGCATCTCCTCACAAGTGAGATGTTCCAGTCCCTTAATCATCCTAGTGGCCCTTGGCTGAACTTTCTCCAGTATATTCATGCCTCTCTTGTACTGGAGGGCCCAGAACTGGACATAGCACTCCAGGTGTGGCCTCACCAGTGCTGAACAAAGTGGAAGGATCACCTTCCTGGGCCTGCTGGCAATATCTTGCCTAATGCAGCCCAGGATACTGCTGGCCTTCTTTGTCACAAGGGTGCATTGCTGATTCGTGGTCAGCTTGATGTCCACCAGGACCTCCAGGGCCTTTACTGCAAAGCTGCTTTCCAGCTGGTCAGCCTCTAACTTGTACTGGTGCATGGAGTTAATTCAC
The DNA here is from genome assembly GCA_020746105.1 of Trogon surrucura. Taxonomy (NCBI): domain Eukaryota; kingdom Metazoa; phylum Chordata; class Aves; order Trogoniformes; family Trogonidae; genus Trogon; species Trogon surrucura. Next base: position 24,402,050 of record CM036622.1, on the reverse strand, counting down.
CCCAGATTCAGGACTTTTCATTTATCTTTGTTGAACTTCATGAGGTTCCTGTCAGTCCATTTCTATGGCCTTCTGAGGTCCCTCTGGATGTCAACACAACCTTCTGGCATGTCAGCCACTCTTCACAGTTTTCAATCATCTGCAAAGCTGCTGAGGGTGCACCTTTTCCTAGCATCCAGTTCATTAATGAAAACGCTAAACAGTACTGATCCCAGTTTTGATACTTGGGGTATCAATCAAGTGACTATCAGTCACTTGCTTTCAGCTGGACTTTGTGCTATTGTTCAAAATCATCCGAGCCCAGCCCTTAAACTAGTTCCCAATCAACATCACTATCCACTTATCTAATGTACGTTTTCAGTTTGTCTATGAGGATATTACAGGAGACAGCATCAGCAGCTTTACTAAAGACAAAGTAAACAACATACACTGTTAGTGGCTGGTCCACCAAGCCAGTCACCTCATCAGGTTGCTCAAGCATGACTGCCCCTTCATAAATCCATGTTGACTATCCCCAATGATCTTCAAGTTTTCCATGTGCTTTGAAAGGATTTCCAAGAAGATACTGTCCATCATCTTCCCAGGGACTGAGGTGAGGCTCACTGGTTTGTAGTTCCCTGGATCCTCCTTCTTGCCTTTTCTGAAGATAAGAGGGACATTTGCTCTCTTCCAGTCTTCTGGAACTTCTCCCAGCTGCTACAGCTTTTAAAACTTGAAGGAGAGTGGCCTTATGATGGTATCAGCCAGCTCCCTTAGCACTTGTAGGTGCAGGCCACATGGACTTATGTATGCCAGGTTTGTTGGAAGTGCTCCCTAATCTAGTCCTCCTCCATGAAAAGTAATCTTCCTTGTTCCAGACTTTACATCTGGCCTGAGAGGCCTGGGATTCCTGAAGACCAGTTTTACTGGCTAAGATTGTGGCAAAGAAGACATTTAATGTACTCAGGTCTGTTCCATGTTATTTGTCCCCTCTTTTCCTGCCCCATTCAGCAGTGGGCCTACACATTCCTTAGTCTCCCTTTTGCTGTTTAGGTACTTGTTGAATCCTTTTATGTTGCCCTGGTTGTTTACTACCAACAATAAATTCACATATGATTTTTAAAACATACTACGACTTGTAATTATTTTCCTTATAGGTTGGAAACAAAGTTATTTCTATTCTTTTAAATTCTGAGAGGCACTCGGATGAGCATCTTCCAAGATGACAGAATTTGTGAACCTTTTGCAATGTATGGGCCACATGTGAGCCAGGATTCCTACTACATTAGCAGTAATGTGTCATACAGTCATAAAAAGCTAGTATTTGAAAATCTTAGAATTACTGAAGAGCGAAACATGAGATTACATAGTTTACACCACGGCTCTCAACAGGATTTAATTGAATGAAAAAAAACATAGTACATGCCATCAAGTACTGACTGTATAGTAAAGCCCAGGATGCATGATTAAATTTACCTGCAAAGAAAAATACAGATAAAGAAATGAAGAGCACAAGAAGTTCTGCAGACAACTGAGAGGCAAATGGGGAAGTAAGAATGGTAGACAAGAGTTACCGAAGCTAGGACACATAGCATAATTATGCCATCCTCAAGAAAAACACCGTAAGATCATTAGCAGCCAGCAGGGATAAGTACCTCAGTTTTATTACTCACAAGAAACATTCAAGATATGTGAACATATGCTTTAAATATGTCAGTGCCTCATTCTGACCTCTTCTAAGGCTGTCATAATTTGTTACTCTTATATCCTAATACATTTTAATATCTGCCATGTTCTGGAAACTTCCTTTAGCACAATATTCTCAACAAAATCTTGAAGTGTCAAAGGATCTCATGTTAATTCCCAAATAGACTGTTCTAATAAAATTTAGGACTGTAATTTAATTCATAGGCATGGATTTTATTTCCACCTATGACTATGAACAGACTCATGGGCCATAGGATGTCCAGCAGCTGTTCTGGCACTGCTGCTGCAGTAGCCTGGTCCTGTGGGGCTCTCCAGGAGGGTGTTCTAGTAGGAGAGTGTTCAAAATAAGCTTTTAAAATGGCTTAATTCCTCACTGCTGTCTAAGGTGTGCCAAGCTGCACTCTAAACAGTGCCTCCTCTGCCACAAATTTTAACCAATGAACCAGTAAGCAATACTTCCCTCACACTTCCCTTGTCTGAACCATACCTCCCACTACCATATAGCCCTTTGAGAGAGTCAGCTAACACTCATTTCATCATGGCATCATGCTCTAACAAGCTGACAGTCATGATGCACTGGCAGGGCAAAGGAGGAGCCTGGAGGAATGCAGAAATGATGAACAACCAGGACACCAAGCACGCAGCTCATCTTTTAGGCTGTGATCACAGGTAAAGTCTGCTATAAGCTCTGTATCTGTTTTTGGTCCAATGTAGGAATAATAAAACATGTGGAGAGAATCAGGGAATCTCACGCCTGCTACACTTTGGTAAATCTGGGATCATATAATTTTTCAGACATAGGCTGATCAAGTCTGGGCTGCTAACATCAGGATGCAAAAGGATTCTTTTGTGTCACAAAGTGATGTGGACAACAGAGAGAACGCAGATTTCCAGCCTACAACCTGCCCAGATACAGGTACCCAGTGCCTTTCAGATGTTGACCGTGCAAATGCTTCTAGACTTCCTCTGAAAGGGTGAGTCTTCTCTCCTTTTCACTTCCTAGTGCATAGTGGTTGCATGTATCCTGATTTTTATCTAAATAGAACTAAACAGATCTAAATTTATCTAAATAGATCTAAATTGCTCTAAATACTTCTAACCAGAAACTTCCGCAGTTAAAAGGTGAAATCTTTTTGCATAAACCTAAAAGGTTAAATTTCCCTTCGACAAATTACTAGATCCAGAATAACCTCTTTTCATTTGAAGATACTCTGTTAATGGCTTTGGTATATTTTAAGTTCTATGAGCCTGCACATCCTCCTCCCACCTCTCTTACTCTCCTTCCCTCCTCCCCTCCCTTATTATACCCAGACAGATCTACATATTGGTACATTAGAAATATGGTTAGCTTTTGACAGGGATGTATAAATCTAGTTCACCAAGACATCTCTCACCGTATGGCGTAGTAACTTTTTGTGTATAGCAATAAGAATAGCTTCACACACGAAAATTCAGGTATCTTTTTTCAGCCCTTGAATGAAGAAAGAAAGAACTCACCTAGCCACCACCTGCTTTGAAAAATATTGAGACTATATTAGAGCACACTACATAGAATATAGTGAACAAATAGATGAGCATCCTAAGATGACACCATTTTGTTTAATTATGAACATTTCCACTTACAAAAACCCGCTTGCAACATTTGCTACATTTAGGCATTGCAATGAAAGCTTTGAGAGCTAGCCATAGAACTTGAAAAAGGCAGAACACACTAGATGCTTCTGCACTAAATCCCCATCATATATACCTACAGTCCATTTCTATCTTTGCATTAATTTCCAGCTTTTCAAAAGAAGCAAGAAGCCGAATATGCACCATGCCTATAATTACCTTAAATAAGTGAAATCATGCTAAATGCTGTACTTAGTGGGGAAAATTAAACTAGCTGCTTAACATTTTTTTTTCTTTTTTTCACTGTAAAAGAAACCATAATGTGGTGGGGCTATTTCAGTGCCATCTCAGAATCGCATAATGTACAAGATCCTGTAGAGAGCAGTAACCTCAAATAACTTCTCTTCCAGAGGCTGATTAGTTCAGACAGACCGAGGAAGCAATAGGAAACCTGAACCGACAGGCCTTGGTACCATCTGCAGCTCTGGAGGAGGCAAACAACTGAACCTCAGATAGACTCAGGTGTGGTGGAAAGCCACCTATCTGCAAGTGAATTTCTGTGAGATGAAGGCAAGTGATCAGTGTATACACACAATCAATCATCCACCCACCTCCAGGCTGGTTAGCTAGAGGACAATAGCTCTCATGGAGGGAGGCCTAGTTTCTCTCATTAGGAAGTATTATCTCTTCTTTTGATCGAAGGACACTGATTACATCCCAGCTGATCTGGATGATATTGCAGGAACTAATACCAGGACAACAGATGGTATCACCTCTAGTTAAATTTCATGTTCTTTCATTCAGATCTTCACAGTGCTGCTGAGAAGTTGTTTCCTACTATATATCAGCTGGACTCCGGCCTCTCTAGCTGAAAATCAACAGGGAAATCTTGAGACCAATATTATTGTTGACAAATGTCTTCCATGTCAGAAGACAGCACCATTCCTTCAGTCCCAAATGTTTTCTCAGTGATCTCTCACGTCACTTTTTTGTTTAATGAATATATTAATAAACAAGAATGCAACACAATTATCTTTATATCTTCATTTATACATACCATCTCTGACTGCCAGATTTTGGCAGATGTACAGAAACTAGGACATCAAATTGACTTAGGAACAAACAAACAAAAAATGGATTTAATATGAATAAACAGCGGAAGTATTTAAAAGGCAACAGTGGGATCCTGTTGGAAACACAGGAAACCTCTTTATCAGTGAAGTTCACATTCTCAGTGCAAAGCCCAAACCACTGTTCTCCTGAAGTTCCAAATGACATGAGTCCTAGTTGTAACTGATTTCTCCTATTTATGGCTGAATGACCCACTTCTTTAATATTAAACTCTGCAAAGTAATTTGTTAATTCTCTGCAATGGAACAAATTTCAACATGCTGTCAAGAGAATATCCTGAAAAATTATCTGTAGAATTCACTTAGAATGGGAGCACTTCTTTTGCAGTGGGAGAAGTTATCCAGGTGATAAAATGCTTCTGGAAAAATAGAGCTCTATCATCATACAACAAAGGTCCACGAAACAGTTATTCTCTTGCTGGAAAGCTCTCTATGAAAACTTCCTGGAAGTATCAGCTCAGTGTTCAAAAGTACCCCAAAAACGCAAGCAGAACATGAAGAATTACTATAGAATGAAGTAAGAATCGATGGTTTTGAAAGTAACATTTTGCCATTACGGATGTCCATGGTGCCTCGCATATGAATACAGCATCTATTTCTTTCTATCTCATCTCAGAGACTAAGAGGCTAAAAGGGTCTTGGAAGAGGACAGCTAAGCCTGTGAAATGAATGGAGTGGCAATTGTCACTAGGAATGAGTAGACAATGCCCTATGGTACAAGAAGTAAAAAGAATCCACTGTCGTCACCAGGCAACATGGTCAAAACAAAAAAAATACCTTCATCATGCTCTTCCACTACAGAGATCATAAACTTTGGATTTCGGGGCAAGAGGGGAAGGAGGGAGGCAGGGAGATAAAAAGCAGAAGAAAGTCCAAAACAGAGTGGAAAAAAGTACAGGGAAGATAAACACAGGTGCAGCCTCTCAGTCAAGAATTTCTTCAACTATTGATTGCTGAAAAGTAGCCCATGGAAATATTATCTTGCACTTAACCTGTTTCTGGAATGTTTTCCCTAAGCATTTGTTGGATGCCTTTGTTGGCCATGGAACATGAGGGCTGATGTAGTTCTCATCTGATTTTGATGGCACCCTTTTTAGAAAGTTACTGTCAGAGAGCAGCAAGACTGGGCTGCTCCATAAGGGAAGAGTTGCTGGGAGCTTAGAGTGAAAGCAAAGCAGGCATGAATCTCTCTGATAAGTCCACAGTACCAAGAAAGATGAGCCATGGAAAGATCAGCCAGGGCAGTCTGCTGCCCTGGACCATCAGCTGACCTGGTGGTAATGCAGGTAGGACAAAGCAGGAGATGAAGTCAGTGGGTCAGTGATAGGGCTTGAATCAGCGAGGCATGTGGCCAGGCACTTGGCAGAGCTGCAGTGCAGCTCAAAGATGAGAGGAGAAGACTAAAAGCAAAGAGGTGGGGAAGCCATTGCTCCTCGTATCTTTTTCTTACAAAGGTCTTCCCACACAGCTCTCCGGTTCAAGGTTGCACCGAAGGCTGCCCAGCAGTCCAGGGACCAAATCCCTAAGGGCACTGAGAGCTGGAGTCAGGACCCAGACAGGTGTTTGTACAGGGGTTCCCACGCTCCACCACTGCAGTGAGTGCTATGTAAGCTTCCTGTCGTGTTTCGAACATACAAAACCCACTTACTTTTTAAGTGTTGAGCTTCATTTACCTGAGAATTGGACTTCACCTCCTTGTGTCCAGCACACACGTTTCTGCTCCACTCATAACACTGGTTTCAGTAGTATTTTTTCTCTTCATCTAGAAAATGTGCATTATGATGGTGGCTGACATGCTTCCTTTTATCACTTGCACCCTATCATTATGTCCTGCTATGCTGTTGCTGAGCATAGCCTTTGAAACACATTCCTTTCAGAAAATTGCCACAACTCAGTGAAACAAACTTCAGGTCACAATATATGACATTTTTCTTTGATCAAACATTTAATTAATCATTAGTTTATTTCAAGAACAGCAAACATAGACTTCTGGTTATTTTTTATTCCTGTCCAAGGGATGTATTTTGGTTTAATTATATCCTAAACCGGTAGAAACAAATCTGTTACTGAGATGATGGGTGCCTCTGCAAATCGTCTGATGTGCAATTACATTCATTTTGGCCTTCAGATCCAAAACTATAATATAAAGGCATTCTCACACTCAGATTTCATTATTAACCCTGCTTGTCTATTAGAAACTGCCTTCTTCAAAGAAGGCCATAGAACTAGAGCTTTAGAGATGTATGGTTTCTCAAGTACTTACATTTCTTAGAAATTTCCTTGAGTTTTCATGGTTCAGCAAATTTGCTCTCAGCTGCCAAAACACTTTCAGGTTCTGCTGCTCTTAACAGAACTGCCATCAGAGTTCTAACATGTGGAAATTGCTTTGTTCTTTATATGTTCTATGTCATAATAATTAATTTGGCAGCTGAAACATATTTTTAAGAAGTACACTGAGGGTTTCCCACTGGAAATAAAGTGTGTATTATTTGTAACTTAACTTCACCTCTCTTCACACTGATTTGTCTTTTCCCACAAAAAGAGCACACCTATAAGATCCTGTACACTCTTTTTGCCTCAGGAAGGTAAAACAAGAATGAGCGGGAACCATGTGTAACTCCCTAAAGATGTCACTACAGTGAAGGAGGAGACAGCTTAGTCACAGGACTTACCAGTTTGAAGAAAAAAACCCACTGAGTTTATTATGCTGGAGACAACTGCTGGGTCAAAGAGGTTGAGAATAAAGTTCTAACTGTTAATATTTGATAGAGAAAGAACTAAAGGCCTTGGAGAAAAGAGTATCAATTGAACATACAACATCCCTCACCCTGTAGCATTTATTGTTGCCTCTTCAACAGTCTGTACTACCTCTGTCTTCAGTAAAGAGTATAAGACGAGGGGAAATTAGAGCAGGGGTTTCTGAATTACCTTCTAAACCATAGTGTTCTACAGTAATTTTGGTGGAATCGTAGAGTCATAGAATCCTAGAATGTTAGGGGTTGGAAGGGACCTCTGGACATCATCTAGTTCAAACCCTCTACCAAAGCAGGATCACCTAGAGAAGTCCATGCAAACTAGCTGGCAGATCTGGTTAGCCAAGAAAGATGATTGGAACTGGTGTGAAAACACATCTCCCTCTGCATAGAGTGAGAGACCAGACTCGAAAGAGATTAGGATGGAACTGTGGAGAGTAAATAGCAGGCAACATTTTTTGGAAAAAAAAAATATGGCCAATGACTTGAGAAAGGAAAACAAACTCTATTACTATAAACAGCCTGCCTGATTAATGGTGAAATATGTCAATTGTTCATAAGAAATCCATATTTTCTCCTCTCATTTAAAACAATCTCAGAAATTTTACTCATTGAAAATCATCACTAGTAAGTGCCAGTGTGCTCAGGATTACAGGGTTAAAAAGGACATGCATTTAAAAGTTTTAACATTTAGAAATTTTTAAACTTGATAAAAGGTCTCTTATGTGGACAATATGTACTAACCTGAGGGTTAGACCACAGAAAGTATAGCTACCATGCTAATGAGATTTAGAAATAAAATATGGGAAGTTGTGAATTTCACAAGATTTTACCACTTCAATAATTTGAGTGAAATAGAATATATACATAATGTAATTCTCATCTGCGAACACAGAGCAGGCAGGAAATAACAGGAAATATTGTACAGTGCAGATTTGACATGTGCAATTTTTATATAATAGCAGGAATGGATAGAAGATTACATACCTTTATTTCAGTAGATATGAAATCTGGGTATTTTATCATCAACATTACAAATGTCATCCACCAGTTATCAGCATTAATTCGAACATAAAGGCATGACGCAGTTGGTGCCTAACAGCACCAAGATCATTAGGAAGACAGATGTTGGGCTGAGGGTACATTTAATTAGATTAGCTAGCCACATTACTGAGTGAGTTACTACTTCTGCTTGCTCTGACTAACAAATGGCTTTAGAATGTTGTTAACCACCCATTCTTTTGCACTTTGCTTTTAGCAAACACTTCATTCATTTGTAATCCCCCAGTACACATACTGTTTAACTTCCTAGGCACTAGAATCTGGTCTCAACGATTGGTGATAGGAATTGTGAAAAGGATAATAAAAGATGTCTCAGATAAAATCAGACTGCAATTCCATCAAGAGTGAAAACGAGAGAAAGCAGTGTTTTGCTCATGACAAATTTTTGCACAAAGGCTACTTTTCACAAAGGTGAATTCTAGCTAGAAATTTCCACCTTGCTGCTGCTTTCAATGTATTTACTCACCTACCTACCAATCTTCACTTAGAAATTTGTGAATATAATTTACAGTGCTATATATATATATGTGAATACAAACCAGCATTTCCACATTGGGTTAGACCAGAGATTCCCCTAGTACGTAATCCCACCTTCTGCAGTGGGCAGTTGCACATATTATAGAAAAATGGATCCTACAAGAAGGGCATGTCATAGAGTCGTACTTGCCTTAACAACTCCAGCCTCTTTCCAACAACCGACACTTTTATCGTGGAGGGAAATCTTCAGCTACTATAGATACTGTTCCATTAGCATGAAAGCTCAGTGTGGACACATTAATACAGAGGCAGATAAAGTTGAACTTTTGAAAGAATTTTTGAAAATATTATCTTCATACTTGAAGGCTATTCTAAATAACGTTTATCAGGGTAGACTTCCCCCCCACCCCTCCCAAAGAAAAGACACAGACAAAGTAAAAATATGTGGGCAGAAAAACAATTCTTTGTATGAGAGAGCTGTGCTCACCTACAACCCTCCTTTGGGTTTCAGTAAGCCTTTTCACTCCCATGTCAGGAAAGTAGATAAGGTTAATGGATGATGTATTTTCCTAAGCATGCTTCTCAGATTGGCTATACTGCCCTTTACAATATGAAGCAGACTCTCTGATGTTATATAAATAACAGTTTACCACAGACCTTCAAAAAGGTCGTTGATGCCCTTGCCTTTGGCTTTATTTTCTTGACTCTGTCAGATAGGAACAAGAAGAATGGCTCTGTAAAACAGGTGATTAAAAAAAAAAACAAGAGCAAAAAGCATCTACCACCCCCCCACTAAGCTTCTTTCATGAATACAAATGAAACTGATGAAAACTGAAACTCATAGGCAAGGATGATAAACTATTCAAGGAATGCAATACAAAGGGTAACGCCCAAAATGATGCAGTTATCACCACGCTTTTGCAAATCTTCTAGAGAAGACGTGCACTGTTCTGTTGGATGAAGGCACGACTGTTTTTTTTTTTAATTTTCCTCTTGACATTTGTAGACTGTTAAATATTACCAGAAAGCAGTTATTATCGCTCAACCTTGTTTTGAACCTTGGGCAGAGTAGCATGGTTTTTATTTCTATTAGAAAGCATTGCTAACCCCTGTTCTATTTTTGAGCTCTACTTCTTGCTTTTACTGCTACAGACGCCAGCTTTACCAACATCTTTTTCTGAGGGAGACTTTTAAAGCTTTTTTTTTAGAATTATGATTCCATAACTTAGATCTGTCATCAAGCTTTCAGGTATGTACATCGGCAGATTTTTTCCAGATTTCCAAGGAGAAATCAGTTGGAAAAAAAGTCTGAGTGGTGACAACACGGAAGAGATTGAAGTCTATTTTAAAAGTACATACTGACTCATCTTTAATGAATGACCGCACTCCTGCTCGCCTAGTTCCTTCCCTCACAGGCCACAGTGAGGCAGAACACGATCCAGCCCTGGTGTTGCACCAGGTACCGAGACGCCAGCAGCAGGTTCTGCTGCCTCTGCGGGGTCCCTGTGGGGAGAGGAAAGGCCCAACCTCAGGGAAAGTTTGGCTGAGAAAGGGCAGGAGGAGAGGGGAAAAACGGGTTTGGGGTTGAGGGGAAGGTGCTTTTTTGTATTTGTTTCTCTCACCATCCAACTCTCTTTTAACTGTCAATAATTTCAATTAATTTACCCCAAGTTGAGCCTGTTTCACCTGTTACTCATAAGTGATCTCCCTGAATTTGTCTCGCTCCATGAGCTTTCCCATCTTATTTTCTCCCCTTGCTCTGTTGAGGAGGGAGAGCGAGAGCCATGGCGTGGCAGCCAGACAAGGTCAACCCACCACAGGTCATTTCATCAACCAGCCTAGGTCAACCCACCACAGGTGCTTTCATCAATAGATTTTAGTTCTGATACCAACAATCAGAGAACTTCCACCTGAACAAATAGTCAAGTAAACATAGTATTGTGAAATCTTTATTTACCCTTTAACGAAATTGATGGGAAGCTTCTGAAAAGGTTTTAAACATCAATTTCATTCATGATGGAGAATCATGAATAATCAAAAAGAAAAATACTACTGGTGTCCAGAGACTAGTTATTTTACTCTTGCTAAACCTTAACTTGCTTATATAAACTGTACATTTCAAAGAGGAGTAAAATAGAAAATGATGTAATTTTTTTTCTGTTATACTTGTAGAACCTTATTTTTAAAAGATGATGAAAATATTTGACGACTTGAGGCTGATTTATACAAGAGATGTATGCTTATGCTTATTCTCGACTTCAGCTGGAATTATAGGTGCCTTGAAAAAGGTAACTCTTACTATTATATTAGTTAAAGTAAATACCTGAAAGACATCTCATCCATTACTAAAATGGTGTTACTAAATATCCTAAAAAGTACTAAAACACTATTAAGGTGCAAGATGTATCCATTTTGCTCATGTTTAGCAAAGTAGAAAAAAATGTTTTGGATGGAAAGAACTCATAAACACATTACAGTTGAGAAGCAAGGACTTGAAACAGGGTCCAAACATTACTTAAAAGAAAAGCTGAAGTTGCAGTAGGAATGATGTTACACTCCCTTAGAATATAACTTAGGATCTGGCTCAGAATATTTTGGTTCATAACTGAATGCTAATATAATTATAATATTATTATAAAGCAAGTAGTAAATACCTTCATCTAACTAGATTGAAATAAGAGCTCTGAAGCCATTTACATCACAGTGCCCCCCAAATTCCCTGGGCAATAAAAAAGAGATGGAAAACAGAGAAAGAGTATTTCTGTGATAGTTGCACCTGTAACAATTAAGGTGAGAAATTGTTTATATGTTGTTGTTGTAGCTTAAACTGAGCCATCATTAATTATCTGGTTACTAGATGTGTTTTTAATTGTGCTTCATATAATTGAGAAACAAATAGCACATATGCTACAATTCATATAGATTAATACAAGATGGGAGTAATTATACACAGACTATGTGAAAACTATGATATGCTCTTTGGGAATCTCAAAATCAACAGGAAAAAATTGGTTGAATGTGGAAATATGTAACAGAAGGAACATCTTTTCAGAGTAATCAACAAGACAGAACCTGGATATGTGTCAGTCTAGAAACAGAAAAATTTATTTGCCTAAAGGGAATGTTTTCTTAAGTTTACAGTCTGAAACTGAACATCCCTGTTGGGTCCCCATGTGTTGCCTGATCTAGTTGAGAGGCATCCCTGCCCATGACAGGGAGGCTGGATTAGATGATCTCTAAGGTCCCTTCCAGCCTAGGCCATTCTACGGCTCTATGATTGTTACATGGTTATTAAGGCTTTATTCCTCACTCTGTTTTGAAGAGCATTAATTCACACTAAGAAATACCAGAAGACAACCTCTATAAATTACGGCAATTCTGTTTGAATCTTTTGTGACATTTATGCCAACAAGCGTCCAATAAAAAGCACTACTAAACACTTTAAGAAAAGAGGTATGTGCTGGATTTCAGGAATGTCTTCCACTTTACTAAGCCTCTGCTTTCCAAAAGATAGGTATGACATGGACATGGAGATCATAAACAAAGTGGTGATGGAGGGTGTTGCCTTTACACAAGAAAGATCCATGAAGACTTTTGTCTCCCAAGTAAAAGCTGCCCAGTTCTGCCAGCCCTGCTTGCAGGACAGTTTGGAAATTAACCTATGAGTTAGTGGAGTCTGGGTGATGAGAAGGGATTCCTAACTGGATACTTTAATTGAGCACTATATAAAGTGCTGACATGGTCTTGGACAGTATAGGGCTGCAGCCAGCTGAAAGGGCCCCTTCAAAAGATTTCACTGCTTTCCTCCCAAATCTGACCAAGTTTCTGTGTGCCTTGATCTGCCCCAGTGTTTTGCCAGTAAGCAGCTCAGGTAGGGAGTGTTAAGGTATCTGTAGAAAAAGAGGGGAGATATGAGGGCAAAGAAGGATGTGGTTGTGAGAGGGCGAGCAGTCCAGAGAAAGGCTGGATCCCACAGAGCCCTTACCACAGGATTGTTTGAGAATACAACAGTAATATTGCTGGTTAAGAAATCGTGGCATACACAGGATCAAGAACTGTGATTCCCCTACAGTGATACTGCTGTGTGTTATCTCTAACTACTGTAACTAGCTGTTAAAGGTGCTCTTCCCACCAGTTGTGTACAGAAGACATATAGTTGGAAAATCATCTGGTTTTCAGTAAGTTTCCATGTTGGAAACTGTGCTGTTGAGGTGCAAGCAGACAAACAAAGGGTCTCAAGCACAGAGAAAAAACTTCACGAGCAACTGTGTTGGCAACTACAGCTTTCTATCAACTAACTTCTAAAGGATGAGCTTTGCTTCAAATGCATACATTTAGAACGAAAATTTTAAGGAGCTTATCACAATTGCTTACATATAACATATGATACTTTAGATCCAATTTTGCCTTCAAACACCAGGATGTAGTTCACATGGAACTAAAAAAAAAACCAAAAACCGAACAAATAACACCTACATAGTAGGTTATAGAAGATATGTCTTGGAAAATTCAGCAAAAACAGAGTCCTCAACCAATAGTATCCCTGCTTGGGTTTTCAAAGGTCCATATTTGAAACCTTAGAAACAATGCCAGAAGGGTCTATAGCATGAGTATGTATATTCTAATGAACTGCTGGATCTCAAAATACTTGTTCTGGTAACCAGCTATTCACAGTTCTCAGAATCTTCAAGATAAATGAAAGAATAATTGTCCTACATGCTAAAGTACTATGCACTAAAAACTACTGATGTCAGATAGGTTACTTTTCACATTATTAAAAGTTTTCTTGGTTTACTGAAACATCACAGAGGACCAAGACCAAGATTTGTCTTTGATGTTTTCTTGCTTAAATAAACATAGTTATTGATCATATAGGATTCACTGGTGCAGAAAGCCCTTTCTGTTTGCAATGTAAACCCCTCTAACCTCTGCCCAAGGATTTAGCTTGTGCTTAAACCATTTAAACAGCTGTAAGGCTTATATGTCTGTCCAGTTTAACAATCTAGTTTCCTATTTTCAAAGTCAATTTATTGTTCATTCTGACCTGAGACTTCTATTGCTATAATCCACTGTCACTTTCTATAGCAAAAACAGTAAACTCCATAATACAAGTAGCAGTTCTGCCTAGACAAGATAAAGCACTATTCAAGCCTCTCAAACCATTTGGTATCTTTTAGTAGTTCTAATTATCTTTTTTTCGTGCCTGCAAACACTTCACTTTAAGAAATTCTATACATCCTTCCCTTCCCTTCCCTTCCCTTCCCTTCCCTTCCCTTCCCTTCCCTTCCCTTCCCTTCCCTTCCCTTCCCTTCCCTTCCCTTCCCTTCCCTTCCCTTCCCTTCCCTCATATTTTAGGGTAATAAACTACTTCAACAAAGACACAAATCTGTTAAAAAGTATTTCACAGTACAGTGATTAGTAAACGTATTTTCCTTTACTTGTTGTACTTTTGTAGAATAAAATAAATGACCCGATAGGTATACATATTAGGTTTAAATAATACATGAAGGTGACTAGAAGTATTAAAAAATGAGAAAGCATATTCTTCAAGGACAAAGTTCTGCATGTTCATATGTATTTCTAACATCAAACGGTAGCACTATACGCTTATACCAAACCAGGAACTTTCAAAACATAATTATACTGTTCAAAGACAACTACTGTGTACTTTTATGAGGCGACACAATGGAGCGATACTTTGCAGAGCTCATTTCATACAAACTGCATTATGGAATGTACCACTGAGATAAGTAATAGTTACACAGTCCAACAACAAACAATAGCAGAGAGAGAAAAACATTATGTCATGCGAAATTGAGAAGAATGTATTCTATAAAATTTGAAAAGAGGATAGAGTCAATAAGACAGATATAAAGGCATTTCTAGGAGGTAAGAACAATAAAAGCTTTCAGAGCAGCTAAAGTAGGACTGCATAAATAAGACACACAAGGTTGCTACTATGTAAGTAGATGAAGAAGAGTGAATTGCAGTCAAAGAGAAAAAGTCATAATTTATTTTCTGTGGCCAGTAAAGTATTAATCACTTGAAACATGCTGGCAACCACCAATGTAATATTAAGTATGAAAAATTAGGATGGCCAGTCCAAATAAACGCTGTCAATACTAAACATACAAAACAAATATGTCAGAGGGGGTTATTTGACCAAACATTGGAGTAGTTAGCTTTTGATATTATGACTGATCTTGAGTAAAAACAAGAAGCTACCAGAGGAAAGTGAGTATGCTTAAAGACTTGTTACTGTTCTCAGAGATCCTGAATCAAGCAATCAGCTATTAATAAAAGATTAGTAATGATACCTGATGGTCCCTTCAGTAGTGTTTCAGATGAGTAAATTTAATACAAAGTGCACAATATCATGCAAGCGAAATCTCTTCAAAATATTAGTACAAAATAGGATTTAAAAAGGTAACCAGACCTTCAGAGAGGGTAAAGGAGAAAGAAATATCACTAAATTACACAATGAACAGTGTTGGATCTGAGTCTGAGAAAGAAGTAATTTTGTTTATTGAGCTAATGATTTTGAGAAGGTCAGTTTGTGTAACAGCACTGAATTAGTCTGTTGCTGGAGTTTAGTGAGCAACTGCAAAGGAACAGTCAGGCAGAACTAATGTGTATAGTACCATAAAAACTTCAGAAATTGTGGTATTGAAAAGGCAGATCAATCCAGATATAAAAGAGAAAAGAACAGATATTGCCTTTTATGCTGAAGTGGAAAGAAACATTTTAGGAGTTGGATTTCTTCTTTCCCTCAGAATTCTCTGTAGCTCGGTATCCTTCCTTTGGTGAAAATAATAGCTACCTTCACTAAAACCGACAGTGAATTTCCAGATTTGACCTGCAGAAGAGGAAGTTAACAGATAGGGTCTATCAAAGACTGTCCTGGGCATGTGTACAAACTGAGTAGCACCATCACCTGCAAAATATCAAGACAGCTTTTCAACCTTACAAGCTTTAAGAATTTGACCTGAATGGTATTCAGCATTTAATAGAAATCCAGGAGGATGGGTCAGTAACATTCCTACATAGTAGGTAAACATTTTAAGTGAAAATATAGAAGCCCTTAAAAACTGTGAGGCTGACTGAAATGAGAAATTACAGTTAGATAGTATTGAAGGTCCTTCCTTAAAATTGTCTATCATGTTTCATGTTTTTTGATTCATAATTATCTGAAAATTAACAAAGAAAGGAAAATTTTGCATGATATTTCAACATAGTAGTAAATCCTCGCTTTAGATGATAGCTTCCCTTATAATGCAACGAAAGCGATTTAATGATTTAAACTTGGAAAACCAAAACGCATCATATACCATATAATGCACCAGTTCTGCTCAAAAAACCCCAAAACATTTCCCCTGCAATCACAGTATAGCAAAGAGTAGTTAATCTGTCAATGACAGTTGAGTCAATATTTTTGAATAGTATTTTCAATGTCGCCTTAGAAATGACTGCTATGTAAATCTGCAAGAGAATAAAGATGGACTGATTTAAATAAACCAAATAAATCCTTCTACCGACTTGTTTGAATCAATCTTTGAACAATGATCTACTACAGCTCCTAACAGTGATTATATGAAATCCATACAGTGTTATACAGATTAATCACAGCAATCGCAATGTTGCGACACAAAAAATGGTAAGAAGGACCAATGGAAACTGTTGTATTCCTTCCTGTAGATTTAATAAATTCTGATTGATAGAGCAACTATTAGGTGCCAAAATAAAAAGCTGAAGTCAAATTAACTGCTGCCTTCTAACAAGCCTGTCTTAACGATGAAACATATCACAGTGACAGAAAAATAGGGATGTTATTCGCTGAATGCATGGCGACAGATAAATGGAATAAACATACAACAATTATCTTTTCAAGATATAAGAATTAGATTGTTTTAACAGATACGAAAAATATCTCTATAGGTCTGAAGTCTATAACATCTTATAGAAAATGCCTCCTTTCATTATACTATGTCATCTCTGTTGAAATTCTTGATCTATGGGCCCTTGCAGGCAATTGTAAAAGCTCTCAAATCCAAGGCACAAACACAAAATGTTTTTCTTGTCTAGGTACTGACTTATACTATGGGTTTGAAAGCTCTTCTCTGCAGCATAAAAATGTTGTATTTAATTGGCACCGGAACACTGAGTTTCTTATTTATCAGCATTGTTTCTAAGACAAGAATATATGAAATGATTGATTCTTCTTCTGAAAGAAACACCAAAACTGGTGCCAATGTAAAACACACAGGCATCACATGTATGCTTTTCCTAGGAATCGGAAAGTAGACAGTATGATTGTCTTTCTCCCTTTCCCTAAACCTAACAACAAATCATCTACAAAGGTTTCCTTGTCTTTCCTACTGCTTTGGCTAGTTTATACTGACAGAGGTTATTTTTAACAATGAGACAAATACCGAAAAATTGGGTGTGCAGTTGGAGTAGAGCACCTACGTTCAACAGAGTCCAACTTACAGCCTGTAGGCAGAAGTTGGCCTGTAAGATACTTCTGCAGGGCTTCTATATCTTCCCGAGAGGACAATTTATTAGACGACTAACAAAGGACAACCATATAGGCAAGTAACAGAGACTGACCAAGCAGAGATTTCTGTCTGGATCTAAAAGTACTCTGAGACAGAATTGGAACCTGTTGTTCCCACCACAGTCACCTGAGAGGGAAACGAGGAGCTGAGGAGCCCCGCATGCTCTGATGCCAGTCCAAACATCGATCACCAAACTGATTCCCACCACATGTATGGCTGAAGATCACCCTTGGACCCTCACTTAAACAAATAAGCACATGGGGGGAATGTCAGAGGTGCTAGGCAATCACACTGGTTTTGGCTTCACTGAGCATCTTCTAATTAAAAAGTCTCTTGTGAAGAGCTCTCACAATGTACATTACTTAATACAGCTTTATGATAACATTTAAAAAAATGTCTGAATAACTTAATCTCTCATAATAATATAATAGGCTATTTTGATGGTTCTTCAAAATGCTATCCTAGCTGGCTTAAGTCTAGAGGTGTAATTCAACAGTACAAACCATAATCCTAACAATCATGTTTTCACCATTATTTCATTACTGTAATGTTTTATAAGTAGCTTCCACAGAACTTAACCTTCTTCAACAAAATTATGAGTTTTATGTAACAGAAATTGCATGAAATAAGTGCTAGTGAAAAATTTGCTGCAGTCAAGTATAAAAACATTGTTTCTGGGCCAAAAAAAAAAAAAGTTATAGTTAATTGTGGGATTTTTGGTTTGTTTGTATATGTGGTTTGGATTGGTTTTCTTTTGTGATAGGTATAAGTCACAGACTAAAAAGTCTTAGAAATAACAAGTCAGATACATTTATTCTACAGTTATAAATGAGAGAATGTTTGACTAAGCATTCCTCTGAATAGGTCTTGTAAAACTAACTTTTTAATTTCTTTTAAGTTGACTCAGGTATGACCACTCCCTATGTTTACTTAACCTTTTTTTTATATTATATTAGGAAAATTAGAACACATTTGCTGCACAGATTAAGTATTTTCAATCTGGTGAAATCCAATCTTATTCATATCTCTCCTACTCTAGATCTCTATTCAATATTTGTTTCTTTTCTGTACTCTCCTCTTTAAAAGAAACAGTTAATAATCTAATCTACTGGTGACATTTACAGGGAATGAATGTAGACCTATTTACTGAAACCTACAGAATTGTATCAATCAGTTCATTTAAATTATCCTTCCAGGATGACATCAAGGATTAAGCAAGCAGCAACTAACATGTATTCCTCCAAGGAGTTTTATTCTTTCCAATTTCTCAGACAAAATCAGGTTAGATTTTAACTCAATTTCCCATAAAAGATTACCACCTGCCTTTAATTTGATGCATGACAAATGTCTGCAGACTCATAAATACTAAAGTGCATAATTACAATCATAAACTTTTTGTGTAATAGCTTTAAACCTATTCAACATCATGTAAAAAGGAAGGTTTACTTTACTGGAAAATTAGTTTGATCTGGAACTCCGATCAACCTCAAAGTTTATGCATCATCCTGGTCAATCACCATGTGACCCCCAAACTACATGTGAGTTATACAGAAAATCACCATTTGGATGCTTCACCACCCAAAGTTTACGAAAACAATGGAAAAACTGAGTCTCTTCATGTAGCCTGCTGTCAAACCCTTCTGAGTCCATCAACTAACCACACCATGTGCCTAAAGTACAGTGTTATTTCTGCATTCTGTTGTTGGATAAAATAGACAAGCACTGTTGGAAGCAGGGACTGTATATTAAGTTTTCCCCTTATTACTACAGATGTGTGTGGTCTCATTTGAGATATTTCTAGGCCGTGATCTACCCACTTCTGCTACACAGAATTCAAGTATCTTCCTCATGACTGTGCATCCCATTCTCACAGACAGAGCCACAAAGGTCAGTGAGTATGTAAAAGCTGGTAGCCCATGGCTTGGACAAGTGTACTCTCTGCTGGGTTAAGAACCGGCTGGAGGGCCAGGCCCAGAGAGTGCTGGTGAATGGGGCTGCATCTAGCAGCAGCCAGTCACTAGTGGTGTCCCCCGGGGGTGAGTGTTGGGTCCAGTCCTGTTTAACATCTTTATCGACTATTTAGATGAGGGGATTGAGACCATCATCAGCAAATTTGCTGATGACACTAAGTTGGGGGTGGAGTGTCGACCTGCTGGAAGGCAGGAGGGCTCTGCAGAGGGATCTGGATAGACTGGAAAAATGGGCTGATTCCAATGGGATGAAGTTCAACAAGGCCAAGTGCCGGGTCCTGCACTTTGGCCACAACAACCCCCTGCAGCGCTACAGGCTGGGCACAGAGTGGCTGGAGAGCAGCCAGGCAGAAAGGGACCTGGGGGTACTCATTAACAGGAAGCTCAACATGAGCCAACAGTGTGCCCAGGTGGCCAAGAAGGCCAATGGTATCCTGTCCTGTATCAAAAATAGCGTGGTCAGCAGGACAAGGGTCCTTCCCCTGTACTCTGCATTGGTGAGGCCACATCTGGAGTATTGTGTTCAGTTCTGGGCCCCTCAGTTCAGCAAAGATATTGAAGTGCTGGAGCGGGTCCAGAGAAGAGCGACAAGACTGGTGACGGGACTGGAACACAAGACCTATGGGGAGAGGCTGAGGGAGCTGGGGTTGTTTAGTCTGGAGAAGAGGAGACTTAGAGGTGACCTCATCACTCCCTGTAACTACCTGAAGGGAAGTTATAGCCAGGTGGGGATTGGTCTCTTCTCCCAGGCAGTTAGCAACAGGACAAGGGGGCACGGGCTTAAGCTCTGCCAGGGGAAATTTAGGTTGGATATTAGAAAGAAATTCTTTACAGAGAGAGTGGTCAGGCATTGGAATGGCCTACCCAGGGAGGTGGTGGATTCACCGTCCCTGGAGGTTTTTAAACAGAGATTGGACATGGCACTTAGTGTCATGATCTAGTAAACGGACTGGAGTTGGACCAAGGGTTGGACTTGATGATCTCTGAGGTCTTTTCCAATCTGATTGATTCTATGATTCTATCATTCTATGACCACATGTAAATCCTGTAAAGAATCTAGGTTTTGGTCTTTCTCTGGTTGCATTTTCCTTAAAGGCAAATGTCATGATAAACACAACAGAATACCAGGATCCTCAGAAATGTGAATATTGTTGCTACAAAAAAGCATAAAACACGTAAGGTGAATTTGTTGCATTCAATGTGCTAGTAGCAGAAATGGATTTGATCACATTTGGTTTATTATTATATATTAGGCGGTACTCTATTGTTCTGCAAAAGACCTATGAAATCAGTATCTGGGCGATATATGGGATTGAACATGGAATAATACCTTCCTCAATGGAGAGACTTTTGAAAGAGTCTAATCTCTAGCAAACACTCACTACTAGCAGAAATTCAGAAACAAAATAAGCATTTCTTTCTGAGAAAAGGAAGCTGAAGAGATACAGAGACAGTGTTAAGCCTAAAGCACATATCTAGGCAGTATTATTATTTATACTATCAATTTCCAGTGACTTCATACTTATCACAATCAAAACTTCAGAGAGCAACCTATAACTACTACAAGATTTTTAGTCTGAGTTATAACTCAATTTCTTTAGATGCTCATCAGTAAGAGTATGGTGCATGAGAGAGCTCAATACTCTAGTTTTAAACTTAAAAAGGTTCATAAAAAAAAGAGAAAGAATGTAAATCCAGGAGGAACTCTACAGCAAGACAATTTCCGGTAAAAATCAAACCCCATCCACAAACAGCTAACAGTCCTTACTTGTAGCAATGTTTTAGGTAAGATAAATTGTCTATTCTGGAGATTTTATTGCTTGCCTGTATGAACAGCATTATGCAATTTTAGTCTTATTTGAAGGCTAAAACCAACAGTAGCAACATGAACAGATCTTGGAACAGCATCATGATTTTTTTTGCATTGGATAAAATTTTAATAAACTTTAAAATTGAGATGATGATCCATTTTTGTTTATTTTTGAGAATGATCATATAGTGACAGCTTAACTACGAAAAATAGCACTGTTCATTCAGGAGAAGGATATCTTAATCACACAAAAATAAGGAATCTGCATAACATATTATTTTTTTAAGTTATGAACTGATGAGAAGCATTAAGTGATGAACAACTTGAGAGAGACATCAAAGCAGTTTGGCTTCAAAACACAGCTGAGTAACCAGGGAGTTACTGTTTTAACAGTGTTATTATGGGATCAGGTCAATATTTAGAATTTAGTCTTGTGAGTGTATAAATTTCATGTCCAAGAGAGAGCTTTGTGGATGTTTGCTCACTGCTCACATCTCCCCACAGGAGGAGAAGAATAAAATAATAATTAAGCACGAATGTAATACAAGCTACACATTCAAGAAAGTCCACTGAGTAAAATAACCCATTTAAGAGAAAACAAGGAATTAATTTCCACACAAAGCTTTTGGTCATGACTTTCAGAAATTATAGATTACACCACTTGATTAAGCTGTTTCTATATTAGTGATGTGGTAGCAGACAACAAAAAAACTGCAGAGGTTCTGCCAAAACAGCTTGTAATGTTATTTTAAAAAGTTTTGAAAAGTTTGCCACTGCTGATGAACTTTTCTTCAAATCCTTGCCCTACTAATCTAATCAAATTAATAAATGCAGGTAGATATGTGCTCTGTGACAGTAACCCCTCCTCTCTCATGTACTGAACATTAATATCTGTAACATGGACCTCAGAGCATGTGTCTGGGCAATTCACTGACTTCCAGCCATACTGGCTGAAGCAGGTCATCAGATTTGAAGCTGTAAGGGTTAAAAAATATAGATTTCCCAGTCATATCTAAGAGTGACTTGAGTAGGAGTTGTTAAGAATGAAGAAGAGTAAGTGGGTTTGATCGGCAGTCAATCCCAAATACCGCTGGATCACCTGGACGCTCTCCCTTGTCAGCTCAGGGATTATCTATGATAAGTATGGAACGGCAGCGTACCATTATTCACTTCTACTTCCAAGCATGATAATTCAGTCTCCTGTGGATAACTACATAGAGACAGCTAGGAAGAACTGTTAGCTCTTGATGGTGCTGCTAAAATTACTGATGATGTTATTCAGACACAAAGGAACTACATGGCTTGTTCTTCAAAATGAATAAAAGAAACTATGAAAAACAACCTTCTACCACACACTGAGTAATTAGTATGCAAAACTGGTGAAATGAGTGCAGAAAGCTGCCAGAACATGTCTATGTCTACTCAGTTAAAGGACCTCAACACTTTGATGAAAGCCCCTTGTGATGAAAAAGGTCCTTGCACATGCCCAAACATGGATGGTTCAGCAGGCAGAGTGAGACTAGTGACAAATTCCCTTGCCAGGAGGTCCCATGTCCAGAAGGCTTTTAGGAAAAAGGCAGTCTTTAAGTAGGAATAATCTCAAATGACATGGAATTTAAAATCTAAAAAGTACATTTTTTGGTACACTTTAAAAAAAACTGGTAACACACGAATTTTAAGACTCCTGAACTGTGGGAGACCACAGCACCTGAATGAAATACATAAATCTAGCCTCACCATTTAAAAAGGATGCTAAGGTGCTTGAAGTCATACAGAGGAGTCAAAGCTGGTGAAGGGGCTGGCAGGCGTGTCTTCAGAGGAGCTATTGAGGACTCAGGGTTTGTCTAGTTTGGAGAGAAAGAGGCTGAGGGGTGACCTCACTGCTCTCTACAGCTTCCTGAGGAGGGGAAGTGGAGAGGGAGGTGCTGATCCCTGGTACTCAGTGCAGGATAGGTGGGGATGGCTCTAAGCTGCATCCATCAGGGGAGGTTTGGACTTGCCATGAAGAAACAGTACCAAGAGAGTGATCAAACACTGGAACACACTTCCTGGAGAGGCAGGTGATGTCAGAGTTTAAGAGACATTTGGATAATGCCCTTAATGCCATGTTTTAATTTCTGGTCAGCCCTGAAGTGGTCAGGCAGTTGAACTAGACAGTTGTACGTCCCTTCATGCTGAAATATTTTACTTCTACTCTAGTCCCTGTACTTGCCATGAGTTAAATAATGATGAGACTGTTATTTACCTCAAAAATTAGGGGACTTTAAGCTCCAAAAACTACTTTCAGGGATGCAAATCACACGGGTTAAAGTTGGAAACAGGATTTTATTTTATTCTTTTGAATCCATTTCAGGACCGATGCTCACAAGCACTAACAATGCACATGTGCAGCCAGGAGCAGGCTGATGCATTCTCCAGTTTAGCTTGAAAAAAAACATCCCTTGCAGTTTGGCAAAGGAAAGGCACGGAGCCATGGAAAGTAGCCTCTAAGAACACAGTGCAGGCAGTCCCTGTCCCCCAAAGAGTGAGAACCTGAAGAATGAGCACTGATACTGATTACACACAAAAGAAGAAAAGGAAGAGATATCTGGTACTGTGGAGTATTTACTTTCCAAAACTTGCCCCGCTGTGCTTCTTGGTCAGAAATATGTGAAAAGCACTCTCACGCCTGCCCAGTGCTCATATTGCACACATAAAGAGCTGAAAAGTGGCAGCTCCTGATGGGGCAGCAAGCCTGGAGCCCTTCCAAGCACAGGCTGCTTTGCCCAAGCAAGAACCCGCGGAGCAATGGAGCCAAGGGCAGAGCAGGGCTCACTCCTCCTCCAAGCTTGCCCTGGGCAAGAGAGCCCAAGAGAGCCAGGGCACGAGCGGTGCCTCAGTGGCACAGGAGCAGCAGCGAGAACCGAGCCCAGAGGAGCCCTGGCAAGGGGCCATGCTCAGTGCTGCAGAGGACGAGAAGCAACCCCTGGGGGCCCCCTTGGGGCCCTGTTGCATTTAGTGATGGAGATGAGTTATTGCTGTGAGTGTTACTTCTGACACCAGATGCCCAAACAGCCCCTCTGCTGTGGGTCTAGCCAGCTTTACAAAAACAAATTCAGACACACTATGGATCTAACACTGGATGGAATCCTCTTGGCTTAATACAAGCAGTCGGATGTGCTGTCGGTCCAACACTGGATAAGGTCTGGTTGGCTTTATACAAAAAGCAGTCAGATGCATGAACGCATATACAACAGACAGAGATTCTTCAGGATTGCCAGTGATTAAAAAAACCCTAATACTACACAAAATATTTCTTAACTTCTGCTAATTGCAGAAGAATGGGAGCATGCAGCCTCTGCTTTATGTTCTTCCCCAGTGCCGCTGCAAGCCAAAATCACCAGATCTCCATCTGCCCCGTGTCCACCGAGCACTGCACGTTTGTCAGCAATACTGATCTTTCTTATTTCTCACTGTTTGTGCATCTAACAGGCCCTCCCTGGGACTCTAAAAAGCTCCTCCCCCCGGATACGGGGCAGGAGGACCACCTTCGTGGAGCACGAGCAGCAGGCCCTGGGGCAACGTGGCCCAAAGGAGCCCTGGCCAGCGGCCGTGCTCAGTGCTGCAGAGGAAGGCAAAAAACCCCCGTGGACACTTGTTAACAAACCATGGGGGAAAAAAAGCCTTCCTCCCCCCAGCTGCCGGGGCAAAATTCCTTCCTGACCCCAGCGCTGGCCGATCGGCTATTCCCTGAGCATGTGAGCAAGACCCACCTCCTTGTCCCACAGCCTGGTCACGCCTCCCCGGAGATGCACAAACCCAATATATTGTCCCCTCAGCCTGGAGCCATCTCAGGGGCTGATCAACCTTATTGGCAAGAATCCTTCCTGTGCCTGGCAGGACACCAGTAGGTGCTTCAAAGCATTGGGACACCTGGCACCTGCATCTCTGCTCCCATTTCCTAGGGCTGCTGCCCCAGCTCTGCAGGGGATGAGGAGGCCGAGCTCTGCAGTGCTCCCTCAGAAGGCATTCCCTTGCTCTGGCCATGGCTGTCCTGCTGGAAAGGCCTGAGAGCCTCAGGCAGATCCTGGTGCTGGTGGTTCTTCTCATTCCCAGCAGCCTTGTCCAGCCTCTTTGGTCTTCTTCTCTCAGACCCTCCAAGTAAATCCACAGGCTTCTTGAGGACTCCCTCTCAGATGTCTTTAGGCCGCCCCTGGGGTCAGCTCTGGCAGGGACACGGGAGGACGCTGCCTTTTATCCCAGCCCAGGGCATTGTGACATCTGTGTTGCAGGGTGGTGGCACTGTGACATGGGTGTGATGCACTCCCCTGTCCAACCCTGCTCACCACAGCCCCACCCAGCATCCCTCTGCTCAGCGCCCTTTCGAGGAAGGGCTTTGGGGTGCTGGCATCAAGGCAGTCCCTGTGCCCAGGAGGTCTAGTGGTCTCTCCCTGTCCTTGGTGACTGTGCACTAGGCACAGCTGCTCGGCGTCCTTGATGTGTCCTCTGCCACTCATTTCCCAAGAACAAACGCAGTGCTGTTCCCCTTCTCTCAGGTCATGGCAGAAACCAATCCTGCAGCCCAGAGACCACTCCTATTAGCTGTCAGGTTACCCAGAACTCTGCTTTGCATACTACAGAAATACATCAAAATATTTACTGTTAAACTTTTGTTTTAATAAATACAAGTATCTATCTTGAGCAAATAATCCACTTGCTGTAGAAAATTATTTCAGTATCATACATTTTTCGTAAAAATAATAAGGTTTAAGATTTATTAAAGTTAAAATGAAAGATTTTTTTTTCTCTCTCTGAAGAGTTTATCTAGGATTAAATATAAGACAAAGAACACCTGAGAACTTTGGATATCTCAAAATGTTTAGGCATTCAGCTACAAGATGATATATAAACCGTGCAGGTACTTGGAAGAATGTCATTAGAATGTTGGCTATTGTAACCTGTGTAATACAATGTAAAGTAACTAAAGGAAAAAGCAGAACCAAACATTGCAAAGGCATAAGCATGAAATAGCGTTCAAACCATCTGCATTTCAGACTACTTTAACTTGCTTAAACTGCTCCTGATTATGCTATTAAGTCATTTAACAGACAGGATCATTAGTCATACTGTTCCACACTGGGAATCTCATGAATTTTCTGCCTTCTGTCCATACAGTCCTACTCCGTCCCTTAATGCTGGTTTGTTGGGGGTTTTTTTTGTGCATGGAAGCTTCCACAATCTTATCAGCATCGTCTTCTCTTTTTGAAGTTTTTAAGTTCCATCATCCACATTCTAGGATGGTTTTAGCCCTTGCTTAAAACTACAGAAAGAAAGTACCTTCTTTTTCTCACCCCTTTCATGGAAGAATACTTATATCCAATTCACATGTTACTTGCCTGAACATACTTCCTTCAAATTCCATAAAATAACACTTTTTAGCATTTAAGCAAGTAACACTTTAATGTATGCCACACACCTATGTTCAGACACAGAACAATGGTGATGAATCCTAAACCTCTGAAAACATTATGGTTTTTTTCCTCCTCATGAATTTTCCCAGCTTTACTAATACAACAATGCAGCAAGCATTCTGTAAAATGAACTCCTCACAACAGAAACTGTGCCTTTCCTCTTTGTCATTTCAGACTTGATTAATTAGTTGTTTGCAAAGAATTACGACTATTTGAATCATAATGAATGTAATATATTATTTCCATGTGCAGCTTACATTAAATTGTTTTAGAATGACCTAGAATGGGCATTTTTGTATTGTAAAAACTGCTGTCAAATTGAAAAGAACTTGATTTTCCTTTACCATACAACTCAAGGACATGGCACAGCTCCAGCTTACATAAGATTATGTTCCCCTTGAAAGATCAGAAAGGAGTATGGTTATCAAAGATAAAGTAGAATCCAGTGAAGAATACTTTTCTGAGGAAAGTTTATTATAAAGTCCATGCTATTATAATCATCATCACCAAAACATATGAAATCCCTAAGTAAGGTTGATTTGAAGTGATAAAACAAACTCATAACAATTCACTTGACTAGCCTATGGGACCAAAAGGTTATTTATAAAACCTGTTGCTGTCTTGGGGAGTTCTCTTCTAACTAGTAAGAGTTGGAAGATTCTTCTAGTTTCTTAAAAATACCAATTGGTATTGGTACCAAATACACATTAAACTCACTCTATTGAGTTTTGCAAGTTATCCAAATCTTTCGAGCTGCTTGCCAGGGAGAAAGTTTGCAAAGACATGGGAACACCTAACTCATTCAGTTTATTGGGATTTCTCATGTTCTTTTTCCCCTATTTTTACAGGGCTCCCCCGCCCCCTTTCTATGTGAAAGAATGGAGGTTTTTTAATAGAAAAAAAATATTGCAAGAAAGTAATGAAGAGAAAGGTAACTAAAGCATTCCTATTTTGTGGCCAGCTCTGTAGAGTTTGTAACCTTCCAGATATCTACTGATCTGTGTTAAGTAATACGGCAGTTGTCACATTCTGGTACACATGGGACAAGTTGCCACAGCATTAAAAGCACTGTCACTGTCATCTGAGCTATAATCTGTGTCTACAAAGTCACTTTTTTGGACTGAAATGGATTATGAAGTGAATACACTTGAATCTCTCATGCTGAAAGGCAGCTTTCATCTCCATTTCCACATCAAAAGATTGTATGGTTCCAAAGAGAAGTGGGGATAGGGAGAGGAGAGGAGATGGAGAAGACACATGTGGGAAGTAGCTTCCAGCTATGCAGCCAAAACATCTGCAGGCTGAAGACATGGTATGGTTTCAGCTCTTCCCCAGCCCTATTTCACTTCCTTTTTAAGAATTTTTCTTGGGAACAACTCCACTGTAAAGTAGGTTTTGCTTCCAGTCAGGACATTGGTCTATCATCTGCTTCTTATGCAGACTACTATAGGATGATGCCTCTCGTACTCCACACTGTCTGGCTTATCACTGAGCTGGCAAAGAAAGAAGGAGGAGACCAGCTTCAGAGCAGGTAAGACTGCACTGGGGAAGGAATCTAAGCAAAAAAGGCTGACGAAAAGCTCTTTGGGAGGCTTTTTTTTAAGCCGGCTACAGCAACCAAACCTGAGGCCGCACCGGCAGCTCCAGGGCGGACACCCGAGATAGCGTGGGCGGAGCCACCCTCAGCGGCGCGGCGATTTCAAACACGGTGATCAGCTGTTAACTGTGCCCTCAGGGTACAAGAAGCCTTGGGGAGGGCAGGGACTAGTCCCTTTTCACTGAACAAAAGGCCTAAAAGGGTAAGTCTTTGTTAAAAGGCAAGTACTTAAAAGGGCTGTAAACTGTTCTGTGCATAGCTTTTGGAGAGTCTTTGTATTGTAGAGCCAACTATGGTTACCACCAGATGAATGGTTGTTAGAAAAACTGTGGGCACCCAGACAGAGGCCCCAGGTAAGCATGTGGGTGTTCAGGCCTCGGGCTGCAGAGAATGCCGGAGCCTGGCACTGGCCTTGGAGGGTAGTGGAGGCGACGCCTGTGTCCGATGTGACCAGGTGAACGATCTGCTCAGCCTGGTGGCTGAACTGAAGGAGGAAGCAGAAAGGCTGAGGAGCATTAGGGAGTCAGAGAGAGAGATAGATCAGTGGAGCCACTTCCAGAATGGCAAGCAGCAAGCTCCGCAAAGAGCAGAATATCCCCCCACCTCTGGCCATCAGGCAAAAGGAGGGGACCTAAAGGATAGGGAGGAGTGGAAGCAGGTGCCTGCCAGGAGAGGAAGGAAAATCCTTGCCCGGCCTCCCTCACCTGCCCGGTTGCCCCTGCAAAACAGGTATGGGGCTCTAGACAATGAGAGCCAGGCTGAGGAAGAGTCAGTGGAGGGTTCACCCATAGGGCTGTCTAGGGTGAGTAACTCGGATACACGCATTAGGACTTCTTCACCTAAGAAAAAAAGGAGGGTAATCGTAATTGGAGACTCCCTCCTGAGGGGAACAGAGGGCCCTGTCTGTCGCCCAGATCCGACCCACAGGGAAGTCTGCTGCCTCCCTGGGGCCCGAGTTAAGGATGTTATCAAGAAGCTTCCTGGTCTGGTCAAACCCACGGACTATTACCCACCTTTGGTTATGCAGATCGGTAATGATGAGATAGTAGAGAGACTAGCAATCAGAAGCAAAAGTCAGAAGCAATCAAAAGGGACTTTAGGGCACTGGGGCGGATGCTAGAAGGATCAGGCGTACAGGTTGTGTTTGCCTCTATTCCTTCAATTATGAGGGAAAATAGTGGTAGGTTTGACAAAGTGCAGCAGATTAATACTTGGCTAAAGGGGTGCTGCCAGCGGTCTAGCTTTGGATTTTTTAACCACAGGGAGATCTACAGGGCACCTGGTCTACTGAAACCAGATGAGGTTCAGATGACACAAAGGGGAAAAAGGATCCTTGGTCACGAGCTGGCGGGACTCATAGAGCATTCTTTAAACTAGATATGAAGGGGGATGGGGTTATAGCTGGGACTGCAGTGGGGCAGTGCTCTAGAAATTATGAGGACTGGGTGGCCTTCCATCCCCCTAGGGTGAGATCAGTGTGCTCAGCTTGCTCCCTGAAATGCTTATACACCAATGCACGCAGCATGGGGAATAAGCAGGAGGAGCTAGAAACCTGGGTTCGGGCAGGAGATTATGATCTGGTGGCAATTACAGAGACATGGTGGGACAGTTCACATGACTGGAATGTGGTCATGGGTGGCTATGTCCTTTTCAGGAAAGACAGGCCAGCCAGGCGAGGTGGTGGAGTCGCTCTTTACGTGAAAGAGCAACTACAATGTCTTGAATACCATCCAGGCATGGAGGAGGAGCAAGTTGAGAGTGTATGGGTTAGAATTAAGGGGCAGGCTGGCAGGAGAGGTACTGTTGTGGGTGTCTATTATAGGCCACCAGATCAGGGTAAGGAGGATGAGGCCTTCTACAGGCAGCTGAGAGTGGTCTCACAATCACAGGCCCTGGTTGTCATGGGGGATTTTAACTTCCCTGATATTTGCTGGAAGGACAACTCAGCCAGCCAGCCACAGTCCAGGAGGTTCCTCCAGTGCATCGATGATAATTTTCTGATGCAAATGGTGGAGGAGCCGACTAGGAGAGGAGCACTGCTGGACCTCATCCTCACTAACAAGGAGGATCTGGTTGAAGCAGTAAAGGTTGAAGGCTGCCTTGGCTGCAGTGACCATGAAATGGTGGAGTTCAGGATCTCATGTAGCAGAAACAAAATAGCAAGCAGAATTGCAACCCTGGACTTTGCCAAGGCAAACTTTGGATTTTTCAAGCAATTACTAGAGAAAATCCCATGGGCAAGGCTGTTTGAAGGTAAAGGGGCCCAAGATAGTTGGTTAGCGTTCAGGGACTGCTTCTACCCTGCTCAAGATCAGAGCATCCCGACATGTAGGAAGTCAAGGAAGGGAGCCAGGAGACCTGCATGGCTAAACAGGGATCTGCTGGGTAAGCTCAAGGGCAAGAGGAGAATTTACAGCTCTTGGAAGGCAGGGCTGGCCACTTGGGAAGAATATAAGGCTGTTGTCCGAGGATGTAGGGAGGCAACTAGGAAAGCAAAGGCCTCCCTAGAATTAAACCTGGCGAGAGGGGTCAAGGACAACAGGAAAAGCTTTTTCGAATACGTGGCAGATAAAACTAACACCAGAGGCAATGTAGGCCCACTGATGAATGAGGTGAGTGCCTTGGTGACAGAAGATACAGAGAAGGCAGAGTTACTGAATGCCTTCTTTATCTCTGTCTACTCTGCTGGAGACTGTCCTGAGGAGCCCCGTTCCCCTGAGGCCCCAGAGGAAGTCAGGGCAGTGGAGGAGTTTGCTTTAGTCGATGAGGACTGGGTTAGGGACCAATTAAGCAATCTGGACATCCATAAATCCATGGGTCCAGATGGGATGCACCCACGGGTGCTGAGGGAGCTGGCTGATGTCATTGCTAGACCACTCTCCATCATCTTTACCAAGTCTTGGGAGACGGAAGAGGTGCCTGAGGACTGGAGGAAAGCAAATGTCACTCCAGTCTTCAAAAAGGGCAAGAAGGAGGACCCGGGTAACTATAGACCGGTCAGCCTCACCTCCATCCCTGGGAAAGTGATGGAACGACTTATCCTTGGTGCCATCTCAAGGCATATCAAGGATAAGAGGGTCATTAGAGACCGTCAACATGGCTTCAACAAGGGGAAGTCGTGCTTGACTAACCTCATCGCCTTTTACGAGGATATAACAAGGTGGATAGATGATGGCAGAGCGGTGGATGTGGTCTACCTTGACTTCAGTAAAGCATTTGACACAGTCTGCCACAGCATCCTTGCTGCTAAACTGCAGAAGTGTGGTCTAGACTCTCGGGTAGTGAGGTGGACTGTGAACTGGCTAAGGGGAAGAAGCCAAAGAGTTGTGGTCAATGGGGCGGAGTCTGGTTGGAGACCTGTATCCAGTGGAGTGCCTCAAGGGTCGGTACTGGGACCAGTATTATTCAATATATTCATCGATGACTTGGATGAGGGACTAGAGAGTACTATCAGCAAGTTTGCTGATGACACCAAGCTGGGAGGAGTGGCTGACACACGAGAAGGCTGTGCTGCCATCCAGCGAGACCTGGACAGGCTGGAGAGTTGGGCAGGGAAAAATTTAATGAAATATAACAAGGGTAAATGTAGGGTCTTGCATCTGGGTAGGAACAACCCCAGGTTCCAGTATAAATTGGGGAATGACTTATTAGAGAGCAGTGTAGGGGAAAGGGACCTGGGAGTCTTGGTGGACAGCAGGATGACCATGAGCCAGCACTGTGCCCTTGTGGCCAGGAAGGCCAATGGCATCCTGGGGTGTATTAGAAGGGGGGTGGTTAGTAGGTCGAGAGAGGTTCTCCTTCCCCTCTACTCTGCCCTGGTGAGACCCCATCTGGAATACTGTGTCCAGTTCTGGGCCCCTCAGTTCAAGAAAGACAGGGAACTGCTGGAGAGAGTCCAGCACAGGGCAACTAGGATGATTAAGGGAGTGGAGCATCTCCCTTATGAGAAAAGACTGAAGGAGCTGGGGCTCTTTAGTTTGGAGAAGAGGAGGCTGAGGGGTGACCTCATTAATGTTTACAAATATATCAAGGGTGAGTGTCACGAGGATGGAGCCAGGCTCTTCTCGGTGACAACCAGTGACAGGAAAAGGGGTAATGGGCTGAAACTGGAACATAAGAGATTCCGCTTAAACTCGAGAAGAAACTTCTTCTCAGTGAGGGTGACGGAGCCCTGGAACAGGCTGCCCAGAGAGGCTGTGGAGTCTCCTTCCCTGGAGACATTCAAGACCTGCCTGGACACGTTCCTGTGTGGCATAGTCTAGGCATTCCTGCTCTGGCAGGGGGATTGGACTTGATGATCTTTCGAGGTCCCTTCCAATCCCTAACATTCTATGATTCTATGATTCTATGATTCTATGACTTTGCAATAGCAAAATGCTCAGATGAGAAGGAGAAGACTAAAAATAAAGACACTGGTTCAGCCCTTGTACTCCCAAATGCAAGTGTAATACCCTAATGTGACTATTCTTCTAATATCTTAAAAAAAATACTGGAATTAAAATGCAGAAACCCTTTCCATATAGGGCAGGTTTCTCATTTACCAGACACGGGACTTCGGAAGCATTTACTTCCAGGCAGGTGAAACATGGGAACTCACCATCCTCTATACCTTTTGTCAAGTTCTTCTAGAGAAAACTGTCCCCTCCTTATTATCCGCTCTGACTAATCATAAAAAATGTTGCCGTTTACAACTTCACATTTCCTTCTCCCCAACTAAATGGTTGAAGTCTGAAGTAAAAATAATTCAACATGACAGCTTATCTTTTTGCCCAGTGGGGGTCTTCACTGAAGTGTGGCTATGAAAGCCTTTTCCATGTTGATGACTAAAGCCTTTATGATTCACAGCCAAACAAGTAAAAAAAAGCAGGAGGACCCCAGTATCACAGCCACAAATATCCTCTTGTTTGAAAGGAAATGTAATTAAGCTAATATATAGCACATATGGATCATTTAAAAGAAAGTCACATAAAAACCATTATATATAGTGGCATTTTGTAACAGAAGTGCTCATAACCTCTTATTTGCAGATGTTAATAAGCCAGCCATGAAAATTCACTCAGATCTAAAGCATGACATTATCACTTCTTGGTCAAAGAGTTTGTTTTAAAGTCAAAACTACAAAGAAATAAATTTGATCATGGGAAAACAACAAACTAGATTACATCTCAATTCTTAACAAAACCAAAAACAACCCTAAGAAAATTCTTTGGACACTTTTCCGATTTCTTATTATTATACAGTTGTTACTCTGCTGGCAACACAATCTTCCAGTGCTTAGAAAGCATAAATATAAAACAAGTTTTAAATTATATAATGAGGATGATAGTAGGGTCCAAGCTGGCAGAAGAGAGAAACAGAGCAAGTATACATTTTCCCATTGCAAACATACTCAGCATTATAGTATTTTAATATAGTAAAAGGTATTTAATATAATATCATACATGGCATATGGTATTACAACATATGAAATATCTGAATATATTGTGATACGTTATCAAAAGAAATACCTTCTGAATAGTAACTTCTATACGAAGTTCACTTCAAAAATAAGCTGCTTGACTTACAGGAAAGCTTTAAGCCTTATTTTTCAAAAATGCATTGTAAAGTTCTGATTATAATTACCTTAACATTGGAAATTAATTGTAATTACATTGTAATACATTGCAAAAGCCTAATTCTGATTAGCTTCACTATGATGATGGAACTACTTCTAACAGACACTGGCATAAGTAGGATCAATACAGACTATCACATAAGCTTAGTTTTATCCACCGGGGAGAAAGCTGAGAATTAGATGTATCTTCACATCCTTTCTTCCAAGTCAGTTTACATTTCCAAAACCAAATATTCAAAATAAAACTAAGCAATTCAAACTACCAGATAGCAACCACAGGAGGCCTTTCTAATTTCAGTTGTCTGTGAGGAGATGCAACAAACTTCTTCCCTATAACAGCAGCTCTTCAGTTCCTCTTTTTACTACAAATTCAACCCTTAACAGGTCCATGAGAAGCAGTAATCTAAAGTCTTCTGACATGCCAGAACAGCTCACTGGTAGGCCACAAAGCGTGCACCTTAACCCTGACACTACTGAAATGGTATACTAAGTCTGGCCAGGATGAAGTTACTAAATTAATCTTTTTTACGGAAGTCCATATGGTGCTGTGCCTCCCAGCTGTGGCTAGTACAGTGTTGGCAACACACCGGTGGTTTGGCTGCTGCTGAACAGGGCTTGCACAGCCCCAAGGCTTCCCCCCATGCTCTCCCCAATAAATGCCAGGAGGATGGGGGTGGGCAAGAGCTTAGGATGGGACACGGCGGGACGGCTGACCCAAACTGACCATAGGAATATGCTATGCTGTACAACAACATGCTCAGCAATAAAACCCCAGGAAATAGAGGAGGAAGAGGGGATATTTAGGGTTACGGAGTTTCGCTTCCCAAATAGCCATTACACATACTGAGGCCCTGCTTCCCAGGAAGCAACTGGACACCTGCCTGCTGATGAGAAGTAGTGAACGAACTCCTCTTTTTGCCTTGCTTGCACGTGCAGCTTTTGCCTCTTGTTAAATGATCATTCTTACTAAACTGCCATCTTAATCCTTGAGTCTTTTTGTCTTCCTTCTATTTTTCTCCCACGAAAGCGGATTGAGCAAAAGGTAGGGCGGGTGTTTGGCTGCTGGCCATGGCCAACTCACCACAACTTGTTTAGTGCAAACTGATGTCTGCATTTCAGGAAGAGAAGGCATTTTGTGAGACCAAAGTAATATGTCATATTTTGGTTTTTTTCACAGCAGTATTCACCTCTTTGATATTCTCTTAATTTAAAGTAGGAAATTAAAAGCACATACATTTCTTTACTGTAACTATGCAGATCTTTGCTGATGATATCCAGAGTCACTCAGCCACTTGGACCTCCATCCCTGGAAATGCTCAAAACTCAACTGGATGTGCCCCTGAGTAACCTGATGTAGCTCTGATGTTGGCCCTGTGATGAGTGGGGCTTGGACCGTATGAACTCCAGTGGTTGCTTGTTATGTGAATTATTCTAGAGTTCTATGATCTTGTAATCTTAGCCTCTTTCAAAGCAGAATTCTAGAAAGCCATTTTTGGCTTTCCAGCATACTTGTCTCCATTCAGGATTTGGGTTACATGATCTTTCCCTTTGTTTGCTAGTATTTTCTTTTTTTAGTCAACAAAGAAGCAGCTATTAATCAGGAAAATCAGAAACTAACACAGGTAAGTGGTTGAAAAAGTAGGGGTCAAAGAAAAAGCCTGAATTCTCAGTTTGAAAGTAAAACAAACAAACAAAAACCCCACTAAGCATTATTTTAATAAAGTCTGAGAATTCATTACATGCATGGTTGTGCAAGCATGTGAACCTGTTTTAGTTCTCTGAGAAAGTCAGTGACGACAGAAGGCACTGAAGCCAGGATATGCAACTTGTAGTTGCAAAAAGATTTCTGTAACAGTCATGTAAGAAAGACAAAGTAATAGTAAGACAAAATGTGTTACTTTTCGGGAAACTTCCCTCTGTTCAGGGCAGCCACAATATTGACCTGTGGACTGAATTTGATGTACAAGAGCTCTAAACCTCCTCCTCTGTCTGTGAGTGAGGAGACTGGAGATATGCTTTCCACTGCACTCTGCACAACCTACAACTTAAAGCCATCACCTCATATAATTAATATAATAATAATATCTCATGTACAAATATCATAGAATGGTTTGGGTTGGAAGGGAACCCGAAGATCATCCAGTTTCAACCCCCCTGCCATGGGCAGGGACACCTCCCACTAGCACAGCTTCCTCAAAGCCTCATCTAACCTGGCTTTGAATACTTCCAGGGGAGGACCTTCTCTGGACAACCTGTTCCAGTGTTTCACCTCCCTCACAGAAAAGAATTTCTTCCCAATATCTAATCTAAATCTACTCTATTTCAGTTTGAAACTGTCACCCCTCATCTATCAGTATACTCCTTGATAAAGAGTCCCTCCCTTTTCTTCCTGTAGATCCCTTTTAGGTACAGGAAGGCCACTATAAGGTCTTTCTGGATTTTTCTCTTCTCCAGGCTGAAGAACCCCAACACTCTCAGCCTCTATGATGAATCTCAGCCACTTAGATGAATCTCCATCACCAAAGCATGGTTCCCGGATGCTAAAAGGTAGGACTGCCTTGACATGATCACTGACAGTGTCCGAACTGCCTTTTCTGTGCAACTATATATTTCCAGAATACGCAAGACGTGTATCAGTGTTTCAGAGTATCAGTGATGTTTCTGCAACTTACCTGTCAATAATGGCACACATGTCAATGGTGACATTGGCAAAGCTTCCCAGCTGGCCTTGCTCCACTGCGTGTAAATCCACCAGCTGATCATCCACGTGAATAAACTGCATGCACCCTTGAAATGAATGCTGAAACAGCGAGTGCTCCGAGTCATTCATCTGTACAGGAAACCCTGTAGAGCAGCAAAATAAAGCGCATTATCACATTCATGTACTATTACTTAAGACAGTATTTTTTCACAGGAAAAGATAAGATCTCTGGATGGGTGAAGAAAAAGGCAAAGTGGAAAGAAAATACACAGTTATTAGATTACTTTGCAATGTTATTAATTTAAGTCATTGGCAACTACGTGCAAGAATTTATACAGGACAGCTGATGATTCTTTTATGAATTTTTGTCTACAGGATGGAAACCTTCTGCTATCCTTCTCCTCCTCCAGCCCTCTACTGAGGTTTCTCATTACTTCTCTCTTCATACAAAGGAAATAGGAAAAGGATTCATCTCCTTGCTATATTTTAGGAATTGTACTCCCATTTCTCAGAGTTTTATGAGAAAAATGATACCATGTATTGCACAAAGCAAATTTTCAGTTCAGCTTTCTCTAGAACTAGGCTTCCTGGGTAATGAATACTTGCACTGGAACCTTCCTGCAAACTTAAAACTAGCCCTAAAATCTCATGTCCTGGCCCACTTCTAAGGAATATGAGGACATTCTGTAGTATTTTCAATCTTGCTCTGAATACATTTATTGGTAAAGAAGGTAAAAAGTCTGAAAAATGCATAATGGTTTTGCAGATTTCAGCTAGGAAGATTACCAGCCATACAGTTCTCAACTGACAAGGGTAAAAAAATAACACATATTTGGTAGTTAAGACAGATTATACAGCTCTCATTCCATCTCCCACTTTTCTACTCAACTTCTGATTCCCAATGCCTTATTGCCTTCTTCACTAGCATGGAAACCACTATTTGTGGAGTCAGGAGAAAAGACAGATTATTAAACTGATATTGTTTGAAGAGCAGCAGGAAAAAGAAATGAATGTAATTTTAAATTCTGTTCCTAAATACAGTTTTATCACATGCCACACAAATAGTTGCATTGCTAAAACAGAGGGCAATTAATAGAAGGCAGAAACAAGCAACTGAGGCTTAAGGAAAGATGCTGCTTAATGAAGCACCTATTAATAAAAAAACCCCAAACAAACAGATACATGTAAGTCTTCCCCAAAATATAATTTAGGCCCATTTTAACTGAAAGACTTTGCCAGACCATTCATATGGCCAGTAATGATTTCAAAATTTTCTATAGCAGTCTTGCCTATCAGCTAAATTAGTGCTAGTAACTGCTAAATTTCCCTGACTCACTTCAGTAAGCACTCACTTCAGAGTTCACTGTTGGCACGCAGAATTAATCAGGGATGTTAAGGTCGTTAAACAGTGATCATGCTAAAAGTTAGCTCTGACAGGTATTTCAAGGAATTGGGCAAACGCTTCTCTTTAGGTAATATCACCTTTGGAGAAAAACTGTGACATTATCACAGGGAGCCATGAAGTGCTATGAGAAAGATAAATAAGTCCCTCACGCTAATACACATCAGATGCAGAAGGAAAAACTCACAGAGATCCCCCAATTGTGTAACTAGTGCATAGTAACCTCATCAGATCAACTGCTCACCACCAAAATTGTGCTAATCCTAGCCTGTGGGAGTTGTTATTTTGGATTGGCAGAAAAGTCAAGCTGTAGGCATGGGATTAATATTTTTCTCGCAGCATGTGCACTGGCTAGTGACTTACGTGATGAAAAGAGGATAGGGCTTTCACAAACCTGCCTCCTACTTTTTTTAACTTGTTCTTTTCAGTGACTGATTAAAAAGATTCTTCTGAGGCTTTACAGACAACAGAACAGAGAGACGGAAAGTGCAAGTTAATTCTCTGTCGTTTGGTGGATGTAAGTGCAATATTTGCAGCTTCCTATGAGGTGCTTCTGCTAATTATATTTAAATGGCTCACTCTTTCGGTATAACTGTCTGTTTTTCAAACTGTCACTGAAATCACTTTGTAACTCCTTCTCAGCAAGAACCCCAAACTAACACGAAGCACTTGGTCATTTAGATCTTCAGTACATTAGCAGAGCTGTACAGGAAACCTGTGTATCATCTGCCAGTTCAAAGCACCTTCACAATTCCTTCATTTTCAATATTAAATTCAGGGTTACCAAAACTTGAGGTAAACTCTTAGTAACATTCATGTAAATCTAGCAAAGCTAAGGATTTTATATGGATATATCTGAATATAATGAAAGATTATCCACCATGCTTCAAGCACTAACTGAAAGATAAGATCAGAACCTAGAGCCACAATTCACTCTTCACATCAAAATGAGTATGATCCAAATAACCAATCCACAAACATATGACTGGATTCAGCAATATATTTCAACAAATTACTATGAACATTTAATAGCATTTGACAACTAACCACAGAGATATTTCAATATGTGATTCTCAGCTTCACTGCATCTGAAGCATCAGTTTTTGACCTACACTACATTAGCACACAGTTATTATTGGGCTTTGGGACACATTCTCAGCTTTGCTACTGGTTGAACCTCCAAACATGAAATTAACATCCAGGTCCCTCGGCCTGGGCAGAGACTCCAGGTCTCTGGGTCCCCAGGCTGGGCTCTACTGGTTGCGGTAGGAGAGTGTCATGGGCTGGAGTGGCTGAGGGCAGTGGCTGCTCCTAAACTAACTACATAAATCAAGTTTCCCCTTTTACCCAAGAAACTGGTGTATACTGAGTGTCAGTCATTTTAGAATTCTGAATTTTGCTATATCTGTCAATGGATGAAGACTTTAATTTGCTCATGCATATGTTTTTGTTTGTCTGTCTTCCTGCTATTCCCTTTGCTGTTTCTCAACATGAAAAGAACTGGAAGAGGAGTACGTTTTATGCACTTTTACAGCATCTCACATAAATTGCCTGTGAGGCTGACTGGGTGTCAGGGCATTTCAGTCATGCTATCACTGTAACAGACAGTTACGCAGAGAGATAATTTCCACAGGGAATGGAAGAATGGTGGGGTTTTGAACCATATGCTTCTCACAAACCAGCCTCCTTTGACACCAGTTTTATTTCTTCTCTAAAATTGTTGCCATTGCTTAGACAAACTTCAGAATACAGCTAATAAACATGCTGTTATGTAAAGAGTTTAGTACAAATGGAAGCTGCTAGATAAGCCTTGTATATAACACCTACATTGTTTTGGAACTATTACGTATACAGTAGAATGCCCACTAACTGTGGTGGGACCTGGACATTTTAGACAACTCCAGTCCAAGTCATCTGAAACAAAGCTTCTGCCTCAAACATAAACCTGGAAATGATCTAGTACCTTGTGGCTGTTATTTCAACACATATGACGATGCCTTCCCCTTTCAGATTTCCATTACTGAGACATGATTCACTTCCTCATCCTTCCTATAGTGAATGAAATTTTAATTAACGTTCTATAAGTAAGACTGACAGTAATGCTGTCACTAGAAAGGCTAAATAATGGATGAACAATTTGGACAGCACTGTATTGATCTTCTTGCTGACAAGAAGATATGACATTTTCAAAATGCACACAAAATGCAGTTTGGACAGTTTAAAACAGTGTTCATGCTTATGATTAGAAACACATCTTAAAGTCAGGTAGAGTCCCTTAACCTGTAATTTCTACATCTTTCTTTTTCTGTACAAAATCCAAATCTTACCATTTATCTTTCACATTTTAAGTCCACTAAGAGATGGATTATCCTGCAAAAGTCA
The DNA here is from genome assembly GCA_020746105.1 of Trogon surrucura. Taxonomy (NCBI): domain Eukaryota; kingdom Metazoa; phylum Chordata; class Aves; order Trogoniformes; family Trogonidae; genus Trogon; species Trogon surrucura. The sequence goes on along the minus strand of CM036622.1, from coordinate 24,361,850 downwards.
GACATGGATTGAATATGAATTTTCCCCAGAGTTGAAGGAAACTGGTTTCCAGGAATTCATTCTAACCTACCAAATATGGAACAGTCCAAATTTTGGAACGAACTCCTGATCTTAATTCAAACTTGCAAGAAATATTAAAAAACGTATAGTTTTGATCCATGCCATTTTCCGTGTTAGAAGTCACTTTAATATAAAATAAATAAATTATAATAGGTATAATAGAATACCTATAAAACAATATTTCTTCTGAAGTGAATTGCTTGAGTAAGTTTCTATCAAGGACAATGTAATAACGCAGGTTGAAAGAAGGATACATTCAGGTTCATGGTATAATAATGAAAGAACAGAGAGTCAAAGCATGTTATTAAACATCTGATGCATTACTTGTTTCTGAGACCTGACTGAAGAAGGAAATATCACAGTAGCTAAATATACAATTAGAGATTATTTTGCAAATTCTACTGTAACAGGACCCCATCTGGAATACTGTGTCCAGTTCTGGGCCCCTCAGTTCAAGAAAGACAGGGAACTGCTGGAGAGAGTCCAGCACAGGGCAACTAGGATGATTAAGGGAGTGGAGCACCTCCCTTATGAGAAAAGGCTGAGGGAGCTGGGGCTCTTTAGTTTGGAGAAGAGGAGACTGAGGGGTGACCTCATTAATGTTTACAAATATATCAAGGGTGAGTGTCACGAGGATGGAGCCAGGCTCTTCTTGGTGACAACCAATGACAGGACAAGGGGTAATGGGCTGAAACTGGAACATAAGAGGTTCCGCTTAAACTGGAGAAGAAACTTCTTCTCAGTGAGGGTGACGGAACATTGGAACAGGCTGCCCAGAGAGGTTGTGGAGTCTCCTTCTCTGGAGACATTCAAGACCTGCCTGGACACGTTCCTGTGTAGCATAATCTAGGCATTCCTGCTGTGGCAGGGGGATTGGACTTGATGATCTTTCGAGGTCCCTTCCAATCCCTAACATTCTATGATTCTGTGATTCTATGATTCTCCACAGCTTGTGAGAACACCTCATTGTATTTTTATCTTTGCCTTTTGTTTTATTTGTAAGTTAATGATGGGTTGATGTTTGTATACAGATGGTGCTCGGTATTTTATTTCTTTAAATGAAAAAATACACCTCATTTAAAAAAATAAATTAACTATTTCACTAGATATCTAAGCGGTAGTCCATATTGTCTTCAACTAGTTGCATGGGTAGCTACAGAATTCAGTAACTGATAGAAAAAGTGACTGATCTCAAGTCTGACAGTGATTTTTATCTGCATGGTATTTCAAGTACATGTCTTGGACCCTTGCTATGCTGAATGAGAGAAGGAAAACAAAGTTCTTTATTTGTCAGGATAAATAGCAGCATAGTACCATTCATGGATCAAGTAATCTTTACATTTTCTAAGCATATCATTCAGAGCTAAAAGAGGTTATTCTGAACCTAGAGAATAAAAATAAAATTCAACTCATAACAATGTACTTAGAATGAAGATACAGCTGGTGTTTCATGTGTTAGTAAACAGAAAAAGTCACTTAAAAAAAAAAGCTCAGTAAACTGACCAACCCAAATTCACTGCAGTATTTTTATGCTTGTTTTGGTCAGACCGGAATGGAGAACTTAGTGTGAAGTGGAACACAGGCAATTACTTTGGAAAACTAGGAGCTTCCTGCTCCAAGAGCATGAAATAAACTCAAGTACACAAACTGCAGTGGGGATGAACAGAATGAGTTAAAATGGATTTTTTTTTCATTTCATTGCATCTCCGTAAAGCTGCAGAAACATGCATAAAACCACACACATACACTAAGTATTTGAAGGAATTCCGAACCAGTACCGGAAGTTTCAATAGACTCATGCCTCTAACTCCAGTCATAATTGTATATTAGGAAATAGGAGGACTAAGGATGGGAGTTGCCAATACATTTGGATTCTATGTCTAGAAACTGTATGAACTGTTCTGAATATAAACATGACTTTAGAGTTTCACAGTTCAGTGGAGTGCAGAAAGGCAAACTAGAACGGGAACTACAATTTTTCCGTGTCTGTTTGCAGAGAAAGTCACCACCTTCTTGAGTGAATCTTTATTTTTGCTTTCATAGTTTCACTTGCAGAAACACAGAAGTTGAACACAAGGTAGTGCATTTTATTCTGAGAAATGCAAATTACTAACCTAAAATACCAAAATGTATCTACATTATACAGAGAAAAGCACACTTTACCAGAGCTAGAGCTTAGAACACGAGGATGTTGTACTTCTAGCACTTCTGGGGCACACATGAGCCCTCTAGGTAAAACAGGTCAGCACCAGTGAATTCTCAGGTGTCCTTTGCAGAATCCTCTATGTAGGTCATTCATATTATGATGAAAAAGTTTAACCAGATTTTGGTAGCATTTTCTACCAGTGGTGTGATTGATGATTTATCTCCTATAGAAAACTGGTCTTCAGCCTGACCCTCTTCTCTAAAAGTATTTTATCATCAGCTGTCTGCTTATTAATTGAAACCGGTTCTGGAAGAGCATTGAGTTATTTCAACCTCTCTGTATACTGTCCTTCTAGTTAAGAAAAAGCCCAAAAGATCCTCCCATGGTAACAGCTGAGCAACTAGCTGTGAACAGACTATCTTCAAGCCATAATGCAACTTGCACAAATATTATTTTACAAGATACTAAATGGCTAGGATGACAGCCTAGGAAAAAAAAGTAGAGGAAATAGAGCTATGAAGGCACTGACAAAAGCAGAAGCAGGAGCAAGGCAGACTACCTTTAATAGGACATACGAAAATTACCGACAGTAACACGGGGAACACAGCTGACCTCTGTTCTCATATCGTATGCCACCTGGATGACACTTCAACAAAAAAACACATACTACATTGCTACGAGGAACAAAACCTAATAAGTAGAACACAAGGATGATTTTCATTCACACAGAATTATTTCAATACCTGGCATGGTTCTACTGGCCTGGTGCATGGCTCAGTTGTACATATTGTTAGTTTTACAGTGTCAGTATTTGTGTGGGTTCATAAAAAAAATACAATAAAATTAATTCTTTTTTTCTGATATGTTTGCATTCAAAAATGTTTGCATGTCCTAGATACCAATATTTCTTTAAATAGCTAAACTTCATACCCTAGTTCAGTAACTGCAACAGAAATGATTCTAAAACCTCTAAAGAAGACCTGTTGTAAACCACATACATAGTAATCTGAGAGTTGCTGCTGCAGTCTTAGATTCCCTAAGAGCCGTACTACACATTACAAACCCAAGCATATACCCACAGACACTAAAATTTCGAAGATAAACAATGTCTTGGTGGTGGAAGAGAACAAATATAATTATCACATGGGACGGATTTTACTGATTTTGTCTTTAGACAGTGTGAAGACAAGATTCCTGTCTCTTCCAACTCCATGATTGCATGAAACAATTGTTCTCTCTAAAGTTCTTCTGTAGGGTGGATCATAATTTGCCCACTTATATTCTTGTCCGCCAGGAAAAAGAGGTTAAATATTACTATCAGGGCATGGTATCATTTTAAAAGGTGGAGCAAAAGGAGAAAAAAAAACTTAGGTTAAAGAGTCTTAAAAATACACTTAGATGCTGAAATTGATACTTATCCAAGTCACAACAGACATAAATCAGGTATTATTTAATCAATGCATAGATATTTTCCCATCTTTTATTTGACTTGCTGTTCTACTGGCACAGCGCATGGCTCAATTATACATATTGTTGGGTTTACAGTGTCAGTATTTGTGTGGGTTCATAAAAAATACAATAAAATTAATTCTTTTTTTTAATATGTTTGCATTCAAAAAGCATCAGAAATATACTGATACAGGAAATGTATATTTCTTTCCACAAAATAATAGCAAAATTGGATCATCTTGCTATCTTGATGTTTGAAAATTGGATGAATGGCAAGATTTAATTTATTTTCCTGCAAATAAATGTACTCCAAAGTCCTTATTTTGACAAGAACTGATATACATGGTTGGTAAGTCATTTTATACAAGCAGCTTATTTTATGCTGAACATGGAAGCAGCAACTTTGCTTGATGGAAAGTGTGCCTTATATAAACAAGTGCTCCAATGAGGAAAGTTCACTTTTAAAAGTGGGTAGAAGTTGCTTTTTTTTTCCTTTTTCTTCAGAAACCATTTGATTTAGTCGTTAAACACCTTCAATCGCTGCCTACTTCAATGGAGTTTGAGAGTAGTCAGCTACTTAAGACATAAATGAATTGTCCTCAGGAAAAGTACAATAAAAAGATAAACAACTACTTTAAATAAAAGAGAAAATTTTAGATACATTATAACTCTTTACTTAGAAACTGGTAGTGACCAAAAAAATCAAGACACTGAGACTGTAATAAATTTAATAAAAATAACGTAATGAAATGGGACACAAATGAAAAAGTATTTGAAAAACAGTTCATTTATCACAAAGCATTTAAACACAGTTTTATGCTCTGGTGGTTCTTTGTACAAAGGCAATTCTGTTTCCTGGCAGAGGAACACTTAAATTAATAAAATATTTTGGGTATCATCTGACAAATTATAAACAATGAAAATGTCTTCTGCTGCTCTTAAATGAAGGGTTTATTACCTTTATCAGTGAGTTCCCATGTGGTGCATGTATGGCTGAAATTCCAAAATATGAAATCAACAAGAACTCTGTTTTAACATAAAAATTGTCCTATCTGCCTGCTTAGACAAAATTCCCCTTCAAATAACTGGAAATGAGGAACAACAACAAGTTTCAGTCATCACTTTCTGACAAGGAGAGAAGTAGTAAGAAGGATCATTATAACGAGTCTTGGCTAATTTAAGTCAATGAAATTAAAACAGTCAGTGTTGAATGGCTAAACACCCAAGCAAAATAACTGTGAGCTACAGTTTGTACGACAACAGTATAGCACCGCATCAGTGTGGAACTGAATTTTTATTCAGGTACCTTAAATATGGTATTTCTAGTTTCATGATATTCACTGCATGTTCTCCAGTATTTCCAATTTTCTCATTTAGCTCCTACTACCCTGTAGCAACTACGACCAGAGAGAATAACAACTTCCCCAGATACTTACCAAGAAAACAGAATTATCTCTTGGTCACAAAGATCTTGTTCAAACTTTTTTTGATAATAAATGCTTCTACATATTTAAAACTTGAAAATTGTTCTGATTTGAAGTGCATGCAGATATTCAACGCATCTTAGATGTGTATTGTGACACTTCTCTTAGCAGTGTCTTACAGGTTTTGAACAGCTTAAATTTACTTTTCAGACTTCCAAAATGACCTTAAGCACATTAATCATTAGTGATAAATATATCACCATATAGATGGCTTCTAACAGATCAAAATCAAGGATGCCCATTAAATACGCCAGATGGATTTAAAGATTGCCATTGTTGCTCTTCAATGGGCAATCTAAAAAAAAAAAAAAATCAATTTGATGTATAAGAGTTATCTTAATAATTTTCATATTTGACAGAGCTTAGATTTTCCTTAGGTAATCATACTTCTTCTTAAATTCACATATGATTATATTATCTGAGCAATTGAGTACATTAAGTTTTGTAGGGCTTAAAGGCATCCCTGTAAACTATCATTAGATTCATTACGCTTATTAGAATCTTATGCAAAAAAGATAGAAAAATTAATTCTAGCATTACAAACTATAGAACTGATTACCAAATCTTTACCTTTTCTCTTACATTTTCAGTTTATAGTAACTGTAAAGACATGACTCAAAAAAATATTCCATGTTACTTCTCTTACTAGTTGCATTTTTTTTTTTACTATATATTAGATGAAGACAAGATGAAAGAAGGGCACGATAAATAGTGAAAACCACACATGTGATCTTTTCAGGTGGTCATGATTTAAACAACATTTAGCTTTCCTATTTCTATTTAGAAACACAAATATAGAAATAGATTTCTTTCCAAACTTGGAAAGAAATAACAGAGAATCTCTATAATACAAACACACATTCTGTCCTTTCTTAGTCTGAGCTAATTTATCTGTAGCACACAATTTGTATCTGCATTTCAGGTGAAAAGTTAGCAATCCTTAACATTTTTCTAAGTGGAAAGCACATATTCAATTTATATTAATATTATAAATAAATCCATATAATAAATCAGAATGAGCTCTAGTCAACAATAATAACAACAAAATCCATTTTCTGTTATCTCCATAATTATTTAAAGCTATTATGAGTGCAAGCATTCTCTAAATGGAAAGAAACAAAAGTATTTTTTTCTTACTCCTAGGAATGGAATGTTAGAAAAGATCACCTTTTTGTTATCTTTTTTTAAACGTGATGTTCTCTCCTTCTCTCTCAAAAAAAGAAAAGATATATATAATTTTGGAAACTAATCTTTAAACTTGTGCAATAGAAAATTAAAGAAAAAATTTCAACTGTTGGGTTATGGTGTATTTCTACTTTCTCAGCTCATGCATCTTCACTCTATTACAAGTCTGCTCACTCAAAACAAGTTATATGTGCAGTAGAAAATTTGTAGAAAGTAATATACAGAAATGACTCTAGCTTCAATCTTCTGTCTTTTTTAATAAAAAAAAACCAAAACAGTTTGTCCTCAAAGAAACTGAATGAAACTTTAAACTGAAGCCATAAAATAACCCCTCAAGAAGCATAACCCTTAGTATTTTTATTTCCTCTCAGTATTAATATCAAGTCCAATGGAGCCAAGGATTTCTTAAGCACTGTGGCTGGCTGTTCAACAGCACAGCAGGCATAACAGCAAAGGCCTCTTACAGTAGTGACTCAACATAAAGTCAATGGGAGTTCTTTTGAATAACAAGTTACAGTACTTAACTGTGACAAATTGCATTAGGCTCATTAAAGTTCTCTTGAAAGTTGCTTTAAGATGCACAATAGCATATACTGATTGACTCACACGTGAAGAAAATTTGCTATTTGTTAAAAGAACTGTGCTTATTTCCTTGAAAGGAGGTTTATTTTTTGTTTTCTTGGAATTATACAGTGGAAAGTAAACAGTGAAAATAATATTGATATGCCACATCCAAGAAGGATTTCCTCCTATTATAATGTTGAATGTTTCCTACCAAAATGACTGAAGCAATTCAGTGTCTTGAGGAACGCCGCATATAGAATAATATGGCTGCACAAATATAAAACTTAGGGGTTTATTTTTTTTGTTTGATGCAATATTTATACGGTTAAAGGTTGAATATAATTATAGAAATAATGGATGAATTTTAAAAGATTTATTTTCAACAGGAGCTCAGCTAAAATCTTTCACATGTATCAAGTAGTTACATTGGCATTGACACTGGCTTCTTTATTAAAGGCTATTAGAGAGGTGTTGGAATTTGAGAGTTTGGGATAAGACAGAAAATGAGTATCTGTGGAAGACTGACCAAAGTATTTCAAGAAATAATCAAACTAAAACAAATTAAACAGCTGAGAATCAGGAGGCTTACATGGCTACTAAGAATTACTGACTTGTTCACCAGCTGAACATGCCCATCTGATTCATAATTTTGTATCTTAGTGAAACATTTGAAGATTTGCTTGGTTCTGAAAAGAGAGTAAGATAAACCTGATAGTTCTCTCTGATTAGGGCTTGGAGCTTCTGAATTTATTTCAGGTGAAGGACAAGCTTTTTTGTGTTTTGTATATAGAGAGATCAAAACAGCATATATGTGTAATTAAATGAGACAAAGAAAATATGACACGTGGTCTCCTCTTGGTAAACTAAAAGGCTTGGAGAATCTAAACTACTCCACTGACTTCACATAGGGTTTCATGTGGCCAAAATCATAGACATCACTGAAAAAAAAGATAAATATTTTTACATTTGTAGTTTAAGCCCACACATCCTTTTTCAAGAAGGCACATAAGCACAGACGTAAGTCCATACATGCAGAAGTTCAATATAAAAGGCTTATTCTGCAATTATTTATCTTCCTGTATTGTCAGTAGCGTTCTCTTGACAACATGGCTTTAAATAGCACAGGTGACAGAATATGTGTAACCAGTTGCTGTCTGACTTTATTATAGCAAATTTTGTCTATCTTGAGAGGATGGTAAGTAATGAAGTCCTCATTGCACATGTGATTGAAAGGCATCCTTAAATATAATGGCTCAAACAATATTTAAGTAAATTATCCAAATAGGTTGCAAATTACTGTATATATAATTTCCTGGCTGTGTATATAATTTCAGATCACATGCCCTGAATTCTCTTTTTTTTTGCCTCTTTCTTCTACTTTTTTCTTTAGATATTTTGTAAGATATACTATTGGAATTTGAAATGTAAGTGAAAACTTGGAAATTTACCATTTCCAGTGTTCCTCAGAAATAAAAAAGAGGCTTTCTTTTACTGCAGTCAGATAGCAGTATGAAATATATTCATTAACCCAAAAATCATATAACATTGCTACATACAGAAGTACACATTTGCATTTCATTTGTCATTTTCAGACAGACTACCATAATCAGAAATCAATATGCTTGTGCACAGTACAAGTCAGTAAGGTTCTATTTCTGTATGTCTAAATATAACACATTTAGTTTATCTGTTAGTGGTCTGCAGAAGTCAACTCTCACAACGCTGACTGGTGAATAAGAATGCATGGGGCACATTTTGCAAGCAGGAATATTTTGGTAAATTTTTATGTTCATTGTAATGCTCATAAAGGGATAGAATAAACTAAAATACTGTTCTAATCTGGGAGACAAACATGAGTATACTTGTACTTAATTTGCCTCCAGATATATGCTGGACAGCAGTAAAAAGGAGAGAAAAAGTGAAAGGGAGAAAGAAGGACACTGCAAGCATCAAGCAACTGTATGTAGAGCAATCGTTAGCAAGATCGCAATTCTCCCAGTCTGATGGAGCAGTGCATCTGAGGAAAATACATCTTGGCAAGAAACCTGATTTACCAGTCATTATTGTTTAACATTGAAATCCAAGGACACTTAAGTACAAGGAACTGATGTTAGCAGAGGCCTAGTTTTAAGACAACATGGACAGAGAAAGGCAGAATTTGATAGCACTTATAACAGAAAGTCAGAAATTTCTTGATCTGGACTCCAATTTAGAATGATCAAATTACCTGGCTGAATGATTTCGTCTTCTGTAATCCAGATAACCATTTTGTACACCTGAACCTTTTAGAGGAGCCAACTTAACTTACAATAAAAAAGCCAGTTAATTTCTTTTGAAGAAGTTAGATTTACATCCAGAAACAATTTAAGCACCTCCACTTAAACCATGATGACAGTGAAAGCTTATATGATCTATAGGCTAGTCATGAGTATCAAATAAAGCACTTTAATGCAAAGGTCTTACGCAAAGGCCTTGCCAAGACCTATCTGAATGAGGGCATTCACAGGCTGTGTAAAAACTGAAATCTTGAACACGAGGCTTGCACACACACACACAAACAAACAAACATATATATATACATACATATATACAGAAAAGAATCTGCACTCAAAAAGCGCAGTTTCTTTCATGGATCTTTTGAGTATCCGTTGTTACAGTCATGTAGAGATGGGTGTTCAAAACTGGAAAACATGGAAGATACCCACACAATTATACTACTGTCAGCCTTCAGTAAAGGGGAGAGAGCTTTGTCAATACATTTTTGAGTCATGTCAACTAGATTGCACCAAACTGATCTGATAAGTAAGGATAAAAACCAGCTACTTACATAATTTTGAAAGACATTGAAGTCTACCAAATAAGGCATACAAGAAAAAATACTCGATAGCAATGATGTCAACTAAAAATCAAATTTAATTATCAGAACAATAAACACAATGATATAGATGGAGATGTACTACCTGCTTATTTCTAAGACCACTATGGCTATCAAAGCTAACACTCAGGATTTATGAGCAGAACCTGTTTTTTCACTACATCACTACATTCACAACTCATATTCTCATTACTTAAGAAGTCACATGATCCAGTTCTGTCACGTAATTCACAAACAAACAATAAGCAAATATTCTGATACAGACAAGCCAAGTAAGCCTTGTCGGGAGAGTGAAAGGCAGATTCATCACAGACAGCAGAAGACGCATTATGAGAATTGTATAGCTGCTGCTCAAGAGAAGAAAAATTCTGGAAAATAAGTATTTAAAACCCAGAAACTTGCATAAACCAAGCACCTTGATTCATAAATGAAATTTTAATCACGTGTCCTGACAAATTTAGGCAACTATAGGACAAAAACCCCAACCATTAACTATACGATTTATATGACTACAGTATTGCCTTGTCATACAACAGTGAAATCAGAATTGCATTTACAGAATACAAGCATTACCTTTTAGAGGCAAATGAGCACAGAGATGCTCCCTACGTACTTTTTCCAACTCTATTGCCTTCTCAAATATTTGCAAGGCAGCAAAGCTATGAGTAACATTTACCTTGAAACTATTCAGCCAAATTCCTGGATATAGCATCCTGTGCCAATATTGTCTCCCAAAATACTATTTATATCTCACTTTTCAACAAGGGAGGCGTTTTTAAGATCAGTACAACAGACGTGCACATATTACACATTTATCCCCTCCCCATTAAACACTCTATTTTCAGTAACACAGATTAGAAAGAGAATATTTCTCATCATTCAGGGAGGGAAACTCAGGAATGACTTAGCAAATAGACAATAGGCAAAAGGGATTTATAGTGTTTTAAAATGGAGTTTGATAAATTAATGGAAGAAATCATATGACAGCTTAAGGTGATAGTTCTGAGTTACAAATTAAGGTTGTGACATGAGACCTTTGGTGTGTAATTTGTTGATATTCTGAAGGAGAATCAAAAAAAGAAGATTGCTGTCTGTTCATCATGTTTGTACCATATTTATATTGTACTAATACAATGCTTCAGGGCTCCTGCTGGTTATCCACAAGGACATATACATGGGGGTTTTTTTTAATCCTTGATGTATCAGTAGACTTTTGATTTACTTTCACCCTTCTGTAAAGCACCAGATTGCCACAACAATACTGAATCTTGACACAGGAAAGGCCAGTGTTCCCAGAGGTTTTAAATTCTTGAGTGACTCTCCTTCACTTGCTCATTTAGCATGCTCAGCTAACTGGAACAGCAGATACCTCTGGAGCAGCTTAAGGTATTCCTCTGCACCTAAGATCCTCTCACCAGGATTCATGAGAAATTTCAAAAGTAGCAGTGGCTCCTGCAGGATTAGGCCCTTGATGCTGCCTCATGAATTCTTCAATTATTTTGACATGGTTATTAATATTCAGTATTAATATTTGCCCCGTGACCAAAAGTCAGGCTTAGGGTACTTGGGCAGATTTGCTGGGCATTTTTGCTGATGCTAAGTTATATAAAATTTAAGAGATATATTCTTCTCTGCCATTCTAATACTAGTTCTTTGATAGAATAAAAACTGAAAGAATATGCAGAAAAGTCTTATTTTAAATAAATTTCCATAATTAAGTTTGATTACTTCTATTTCCAAAAAGCTACAGATGTTTTTCTAATTAGCACTGGGAATTTTACACTGGCACTGACTGTGTTGTCTTTTCCTACAGGAAATTGTACACTTCTATCCATTAACTTGAGTGACTAAAGAATGTCAACAGGAAAACATGTGCAACCAATCTGTTAAGTGCATTTCTAGATTGCTCTTTTTATTGGGTTTATTCCCTCAGGAGTCTACACTGCTAGTATTGTAAAATTATACTGAGGATGCCATAAAGCATGCAGACTTACAACTTGACACCAGTATTGAATTTCAAAATTGTATACTTAAAATGCCATTTAAAATATTGTCTGATGATCAGGTCCAGGTGAGTGAAAACTGTTACAACATGAACAGTTATTAAAATTATTAGTCTGATAAAAATCATAATATTACTTTTGGAAGTAATGATATGCCCTGCTTTATCCAGATCGTATTCAAGTATACTTGACATCCTCAGCAATGTTTTATGTAATTTCAATTTATTTTGCAGGATGGTGTTAGCAGACACCATTGTGGCATGTCTGCTGACTGGTCCCTGCAGAACCCTAGCACTGCCCGTGGAAACCACTGTATGAATACTGGATCTATGCCTGGTTCCTTAGGCTGGTAGATCTTGATACTTCTAAAATCTGGGATATCTTTTGGCAAGTACGGATATTGTTAATATTAAAGCAACAAATACGGCCTTTCAGATGTTTTGCCTTCAACTTACTATTTCCATAACCTGATTAGAAAAGCAAAGTTGTATTTTGGAATTTTCTGCCAACTTTATTCTCAAGGTGTACACATATCTGCAATCATGGGCATCTACACATGCACACTGGGTAGGAAATGCATCCCTGGCTCATGGGGTGTCTAGTTACTTGTCCACTATTGCTCTAATTTATGGAACTCTGTCTTCTTGGAACCAATTTGCACCGCTTTTATCTGCTTACAGAAGTTCTGCTGAAACTTTATCTTTCAAGCTCTGTTTTTAATAATTCATACTGATTAATCATGTTTAGATATTTGCATAAAGAGTACTGTATCAGGGCAAATGACTGATCTGTAAAGAGGAGAATAAAAGCATACCAACACAACACCCTCAGCTACTGTTAATTGGCCTAGTTTAGTAGAGGATTGTCAATTTATACCACCTGAGAACTTGCTTTTTCTTCCCATAAGTTAAACATTTTCTTCTTAGATAGACTTCTGCTGGTACTTTACACCAAACTGTTAGGAACCTTATACGGTGATACATGATTTATATGGTAATAAGTACCATCTCCTTATGTACTTTGGTAATGTGAATAGTAAGTAACGTAAGAATTAAAGTTAATAAGGATTTTAGAATGAGGTTGTTTCTCAGATTTAAATATAAGGCTTTATTATTACAGACAATTTGGTAGGGATTTATCCTGTGGAAAGAGATACATGGCATTTTTGTTTTCATTTGAGCTACCCCATTCAGAAACTCATGTTAAAATTGGAAACAAGAAGACTAAAAGTAGGCCACTTTGATCTGAATGCATTTGATACAGTCTTTATAAATTTGGCAGAATTTGAACTTTAGAAGTGACTGTAGATGTCCAGAAACACAGCTGTTTGGTTGATCTCATGCTACTAGAGAAATTCCCCTGCCTTTAAAAGAATAACACCGACTGGAGACTAGGTTCAAGCACATGAGAAATTAATCTCCAAAGTATTGCACTCTCTTAATAAGCCAAGGGCTACCATATTCAGGTGACCTGCAGCGAATGTGCGTGCAATAAAAAAGAAGAAAAAGGAATAAAACTTTTTGCCCACTACTGTGAATTTCCACTATTCAGATACATAGGATTTTCTCCCATTTTTACTATCATGTAATCATTCATCACTCCTTGGAAGTCTCTGATCTCCTTTACACATATTTAATCCTTCTCCCTTTTTGCAAATTCTTCTCTCACAGTTTTTCACTCTGTTTCCTGACACAATCTGACCTTCTGCCCATCTGTATCTTTCTTCTGTTTCTCCTTCAAACACCTCTTTGCCACATCTTTTCCCTTCTGCTTATTACTTCCCATTTTCTCTAATATCAACTTTTTTTTCAACTATCATATTCCTGCACAAACATAAAAATAACCACATGGTCTCTAGGTGTGACCAGAAGTAGATGTTCAGGAAAAAATGTATGAACAGAGCAAGCACAGACTGACACATCCTAGTCTACTCTCTCCCAAATTCCCGTAGTATGCAAGAAAAGGGACATCTTGAGCCAGTATGCACACCTCACTTGTATTTAATAGCTGCCGATGGACTTTTCTTCTGTGAAGTGACATAACTGCTCTTCGAAGCCAGCTACACTGTTCTCATCTGCAGCAGTGTTTTTCATTTGAATATACTTCCATTCATCTTAAATATGCTATTAATGCTTGGATTGTGAGAAATACTGAATCGTCATTTCTGATGCACATTTTCCATGCCACCCAGACCACATTCCTCCTCACTCAAGAGCAAGACGAGGAGCCTTTGCTATTCTTAATCTCTTCTCATATAGAAGTTTTTATGAGCTTTGACACTCTTCCCATAATTCGTATCTACTTCTAACACATCTTTCTGAGATGAGCTGACAACTGCACACAACATTCTAAAGGTGTAGGGCCATCACTGATTTAAATAACAATATTGGCTCCAATTTTTATTCCTTGTCAGCTTCATTTCTTGAGGAACCTGTGATAAGGAACTTCAAATCTTTTTTTGACATTCAGCTATATCAGCTGGACTGCTGTTTATCCATATGCTCACTGACTGCTATAAACAGCTGTGAGTCCCTCTACATGAACAATGTAAATTCTTTCTTTTCATGCATAACTGATTTCTATATCAGATCTCTACTGATTTGCCTGCAACTCAAAAATTAGATTTATTCACAGACCCTTCCAGTTACCCTTTATAAAGAGTTGTCACTTTTCCCTATTTCTGTAATTATAGAACATGGCCTGACAAAAGAGATTAGGAGTCATTAAATAGTTGATTATTTTTCATATTGGATTTCCTTTAGAACGCTCTGGTGAACATTATCGCGTCTTGGCAGCACTTCTTCATTCAGATACTCCAAGTGTCTCCTCACTGCACTAACAAAGTATCCCCTGGATCTCAGTTCCTCCTTGTTTCAACACAAGCCTTATGTTGATGCATAACCAAACTTGAAACTCTTTGCACATTATCTGACAGCTTCTAGTATGAAATCTGAATTCTGCTGGCCCATATGCCAGCTAAGTCTCCTGAGTCCCAGGTATCCCCAGGACAGAGATGCATCAGAATATACAAAAGTTTCTTGTCTTTCCAATATTAATTTATTCTCTTTGATTATAAAAGAATATACTCTCTCATTCTTTTACTACAAAAATACCCCAGAAGACAATTACTTATCCATTTTTCAATGTACAGTTCACAAGCAATACTGTAATATTTGAATTTTGTGTTCGAAGTATTCTCAGACTTTTTTTCTAAACAGACAACATTTCCATAGGCATAGCAAGTGACCAGCAAAACCATAATATCATAGTTCAGCAGTATTTTTCACTTAAAGTCTGGAACAATGTGAGAAGGGAAAAAAATAAAAACACAGGTAGATAAAAACTAATATAAATAAAATATTATGGTTTACTCTGGACTTACATTAGGGTTTTATTAAGTAGACAGATATTTTTCTGTTATGCAAGCATTTAAATCTTTTTAGAACTATTCCCAAAGATCTATGATTTTCATTTTCTCTCTCTCAAGCTTCCACTCAGTAAAAGTTTCTTTGGTGTCTACTATGGATCCATAAGGTAAAATAAAAATCAGGAGCTCCTTTAGGGTTCACTTAGTTTTCTGCACTGGAGATGAAAGACTCAGATTTTTAAAACAGAGCAAGAAAACAAATTAATTTTTTTTTCAGTGTTGTAGATGCTTAGGATATAGAAGTAAAAAAATAGCCACCACTGAAATCCCGACAGAGAAAAAAAACCCGCACAATTCTCTGTTATCTTGAGAATTTTTGGGGGGAAAAGTGCTAATTACAGCATTACCACTGAAACTATTAAGAAAACACTGCTTTCTTCCAGTGTTTATTGAACTGCTAGAGCTTATTCCTTTAGAAGTTTCTCTAAAAGTCAAGAGGATTCAAAACCAAGAAAAGCCATGTGTGCAAAGTCTCACAGTTAAATATTGAACAATGGGAAGAAAGAGGGGAATCAGTGCAAAACTCTCCTCAGGGTGATCTGCTTGTGACTCTGCCAGCCAGTGACTGTATTGTATGACTACTGTCATTCGACCTGCAGAAGAGAGATACGCGTTTGATGGAGAATGAGGCAGTAAACTATGTATCTGTATGCACTTCAGGAAAGAGAGAGAGACTGAAAGAAAGAAGAAAGAACATAGGGTTTCTATTAACTGAGAGGAGAAAAACAAGCTTCAGTGAATGCCAAGATGACTGTTCAGTTGCAGCACAAGAACGCATGCTCCATGCTGTGATGCACGTGTAGCAGTGCTGAACAACGCAACAATCATTTTGAACTGGAACTACGAGGGAGACCCAAACAGTGGCTGAAGATTTGGAGTTAGCAAAACTGACATGGTCAAGGATATCAACCGGGAAACCATAATAACTGGACTTGTTTTTAAAAAGTGGTGTCACTTTAAATGGAAATTAGGTGTCAACAACTGACACTTTGGGCAGAACTACTGTGTAGAGGAATTTCTTGTGGAGCAGAGGTGCGGTATAACTTTAAAAGTGTGGACAACCCAGCGTAGGCCTAAACAGAGGCTCTGTCCTTGAAGCTGCCTTGGAACACAGGGAGGAGGAGGTTTTATCTGTTTTGTGAGAGCTTTGCGAGATGCTTGGTGGGAGGTGCTGGCCCCGGGGGGGAGAAGGGGGGGGCGAGAGCCGCCTGCCTAGCTGAATGGCACTATCCAATAAAACGCTGGCGTGTGTAAACCTGTGACTGACCAACTCTGTTAAGGGGCAGGCGCGGGGACACTGCTGAACTGTATATATTGAGCTGTCCGGAGCAATAAAGGGAGGACGATCTGTAGCCATATTGGTGTGATGATCGTTAACTTGGCCGGCTCTCCGAAGGGACCCCTCTTCATCTGGCGCCTGAACAAGGACCCTCTATGGACGCTTAAATGCGGATTGCTTAAATGCGGGAAGACTCCGAAGCATCGGACGTGAGCCGATTTGGGAGCCGGAGAGCTGGAGGCAGGAGAGTTCCGAGTGTGACCAAAAGGGCACCGGAGACCAGAGCTTGAGCAGCTGATCAAGCCCCTGCCAAGGTAAGACCGCGATGGAAACGGACGCGGCAACTCGCCTCCTTAGTATACTCTCTGAGAGAGGAGGAAAAGTAAAGGAGCGAGATGTATTAGCCCCATGGGCTCGGAAACGGGAGAAAATGAACGACCCACCATTAATCTTTAGTTCCACGGAATGGCGTGAAGTAGGAGACTTTTTGTGGGACTGTACTCTAGAGGGAGGAAAAGAAGGAAAGGAAGCGAAAGAACTAGGAACAGTTTGGAAAACCGTGATACACACTCTAGAAATCATGCAAGCAGAAAAGAAAGTTGCTGCGGCAGCGATCGAAGCGTTGGGGGGAGGGCAGGAAAGGAAAAAGGCAAAGGAAGAAACTCCCTGCTCGTCCCGACTGGGTGGAAGAAAAAGAAAAAAAAAAAAAAAAAAGAGAAACTGCACTGCGTTGCAGAATTAAGACTTTCGTCCTTGAGCTGAGCTCTTTTCTAAGCAAGTGCATAACTCTTGCTTGCTAATTATGAAAAGAGACCCTGACCAGCCAGGTACAGCTCATGTTGAGATCTTGTCCGTGAGAATGAAGATAAGACGCTTCTTGTACACCAGATGTGCATGGGAGTGAACGGGAGAGTATGATCAAAACAGACCTGGGAAATTCTGCTCTCCCTGTGTGATAACAGCGTGATTGAAGTAATACTTGAGCCAATAAAAAAAAAAAAAAAAAAAAAAAAAAAAGGGGGGGGGGAAGAAGGAAGATCAGGATGAACCCCTGAAAGAGATGCTGAACAAACTCGCTGAATTATCAACTAGAAAGCAAGAAATAGAAGAAACCCTTAAACCAGTTCAGCTCCCCCATTACCATCAGCTCCCTCACTCAAGCCTGATTTTCAAGCTTGAACCATAAAGGATCCTTTGCAACAGCGATGGAGCGGTGTCATCAGAGACGCTATAACAGAGGGAGATTGGGAAGCAGCCAGTTCGATTGCGTGTCCCGTTACCATTAATAACGGACAAGGGACCTGGGAACCGCATGATCCCGCATGATGTGGCTGTGCAGCATCCTGTCACTTCAACAGCGTAGCAGCAACACGACCGTGCACTGGGCCCGTCTGTTGAACCCCTTTGTTTTGCCCAGTGACGTGATGGGACCCTGAAGTACCGATTACCAGCGACAACATGGGTTGGACTGGCAGAAGATGCTTACGGCTGATGGCAGAGCAATTATGGGGAAATGTAACTGTTTTCAGTGTTACCTGTTGTGCTGATATGTATTCTCTTTGTGTAACTAACAATGAAGCTTATATTGGTTGTGTAGGACTGTCTAATTAAAGCCATATAACAGGTGTTAAGGTTTATGGTATTAACCAGCAAAGTGATCTTTCTTAGCTAAAAGCAAGGCGGAGAAACTAGCTGCCTTTTGCTTTGTTAGAAGTGTGTGATTAAGGATCAAAGTACGATTTAGGGTGATGGGTGTGAGAACTTTGACAGGATGAATTAAGAGTTTAGTTAAGACATTTTTGGTTATTGCAGTTTTAATTGTTATAGGCTTAGTTATGTTTAGTTGTTTGATAAATATAATCAAGAAAATGATAAGCAAGCTAGCGGATGAAGCCTGGGTTGTCCAAAGAGAAAAAGGGGGATATGTAGAGGAATTTCTTGTGGAGCAGAGGTGCGGTATAACTTTAAAAGTGTGGACAACCCAGCGTAGGCCTAAACAGAGGCTCTGTCCTTGAAGCTGCCTTGGAACACAGGGAGGAGGAGGTTTTATCTGTTTTGTGAGAGCTTTGCGAGATGCTTGGTGGGAGGTGCTGGCCCCGGGGGGAGAAGGGGGGGCGAGAGCCGCCTGCCTAGCTGAATGGCACTATCCAATAAAACGCTGGCGTGTGTAAACCTGTGACTGACCAACTCTGTTAAGGGGCAGGCGCGGGGACACTGCTGAACTGTATATATTGAGCTGTCCGGAGCAATAAAGGGAGGACGATCTGTAGCCATATTGGTGTGATGATCGTTAACTTGGCCGGCTCTCCGAAGGGACCCCTCTTCACTACTGTACTACTATTTTCCCATATTTCACTTTGATATAGTTGCCATTAATGCCCATTTTCTATTAAATGAAGGGTCTTTAATAAAATATCTTCCTGGAAATAGCTTCTAGGCTGCTTCCCTAGTAATAAAGGAACATTTAGATTTTACTGCAAATCCACAGCAATTTATTTCACAGCCAGGTGAGAATGGATGCATAGTTCAATTATCATAACATTATTGGAAAACTTTTCATATTTTACTTTCTATTTAACCACAGGATCATTGCCTTTCAAATTTGCATATTTTTACAAGGTATGCATATTGTATTTCATACAGTATGTGCTCAAGCTTGCTTTCAGTGTGCAAAGCAAAGAAGCTTTGATGTTCATACTACTGCAGCAGGAACAAAATGAGTGTGATTTTTCAGTTCCAGCTTAGTGTGTAGATACAATATTTGTATGTACTTCTTCAATGTACTTCTTCACAAGGCTCTGGTTTGGAGGGCACGTTGCTAATGCAGGCATCTGCCAGGTCAGGCTGAGAATGGAAATTGTTTTCAGACCAGTTGACATAACTCAGTAGCATCGAGGCACTCTAAATCCACTGTGCTTTCCATGACCTTGAAATGTAGGTAAACTCTCTTAAATGCATTTAGACAGAGTTCCAAAGGAGGACAAATTGCAGGAATCATTATTCCTGGCAAGTCTGACCTTAACAGCATGAGGAAGCAGTGACAGGGAAAGATCACTAAAAACTATCCAGTGGCATCGGGCTGAACAAGAGGTTGGACCCATAGCTTCAACTGACTGCTTATGCAACAGTCTGAGCTACCATCTTATCTTTTATAAATATACACTTCTCTGCCATTATTCTTGAATATAATGAAAGACTGGGAACCGGGTAGATTTTTCTGAATACTATTTAATTGAATCTATAATGTTTTCTTTCCGAGCTCTATATCTTTGAAAATTGAAAATCTGCAGGGGAATGTTCCTTGCTTTAGAAACAGAGGAGGGAATTGCTCTTGCAGTGACTGAACTGAGATACTAATTTCTGAGAATTAGTTCATTTTTAAGTAAATAAAATGCAAAATCTACTCTGAATATGGAAGTTTCAGTGAAGTCTTTAAATTGGCTCACCAACAAAGATTTGCACAGAAGCCAAAGCCTGAAGTTCTTCATTAGGCAAAGGTTTTACTGACTCTAAGGATTTAAGAAGCAGATCTCTGGTAATAATATCAACAATGCCTTTCTGTAAAGACAGTGTGGGTTGATTTTGGAACACTAAGGAGAATAAAACAGTTGGACCACTCAGAGATCACTATTTGCATTTCACTCATTACAGTATTCATTCTGCTGCATCAGTGCAGGGAAAAAAACAAAATGCAAAATAAGACAGGCAGTGAGAAATGCAGTAGCAGCATCTCCTTTGTTCGAAACTACTGGGCTTTAGACCCATCATATGATATTAAAAAAACCCCCACAACCAAAAACCTAGTAATCCTACAAGTGATTTAACTTTGGATTTGGCTCCAAAGGGAACTCCAAATGTCCCTTCCAATCAAATTATTCTACGATTTTTAAGCATGAATTGAACAGTATAATGCAAGTTTTGTATTTAGAATGCCTGAGAAGATGCATATTCTGCTGGTAGAAGCTATCATAGCCTAGTGATGAAATGGATCAAGCAGCAATGACAAACAGCAAAGTCAAGTCCAACATTTGACAATGGAAGACATATTAAAATCTATTGCAAATCATTAAGACCTTGTATATACAAACATTAGTATGCTATCATTTCTGTCTCCTTTGAGGAACATGACCTACTGAAATGTCTTTCATTATAAAAGTATACTATCTTATCCCCCTTTTTTTTTTTCCGCAATAAAAAGTCCTCAGCTTTCTTTCTGGAAACCATTGTTCTTTCTGGAAACCTGCATGTGTCAGTTGCTTGATTCTGCCTCTGTTGTTTTTTGAAATAGGGTCTTATGGCTCATCCAGTCTAGAGTTTCACTACTAATGGCATATGACTAGGTACAATTTCTGTGAGTGAGGCCTCAGAATATAGAATCCTTGGATCTAAACTCCAAATTATTTTAGTGACAGGAACAATGACAGAAGGATAGGAAAATTTAACCCCCTTGCTTGTCTTTGAAAAAGAAATATACCACTGAAAGACAAGCTTTAAAAACCAGTAAAGAGATTCTGACTGCCTCAAAAAAATAAATTTTAAAAACTAGAAAACAATATTTATCACCTTATTTTCATTTCTGATAGCATTCATTTATATAGTCACAGAACATTTATATATGATTTCTACATATATTTTTATTTATGTTTATTGAGTTTTGGATACCTGATCACACAATACACCCTAAGAATTAATTTGTTGCTAGTGCTACAATCTCATTAATTTGATTTGAATCAAACACCAGTTTTCTGTATTTGAAGTCAAACTTTCGTGATTGAGAAATACATAACAGGAATCATTACTACCATTTGCATTACTGTATTACAGAAAGTTTGACAATAATACCCTGTTACAAAACTAGGATGGTGAATTACTGTTAAATTCTTAGGGGTATGCCTAAGAGAGAGACCAAAATTCTACTTCAGTCTCATCTTTCTGCCTCCTTTGTTTTCCCACATACACTAAACACAACCTGAAGTCAGCAAACCCCAGGTTTTGATCTGAAAGAATGTACAGGCACATTTACATTACATTTCTCACACATAAATTCCTTCTGCCCCTTTGGAAGAGTTATATTTACAGGTCAGGGAATCTAAGTGAAAGCTTTGCTTTCCCAGTTAGTCAGGTGCACAAAGCATTCTGTGCATTTGCTGTTGTTTTTAGCTGTTGCAAATAGGGAGGAATTTGTAATACTGGACCAACATTTCTGTTTGACTCCTTTGCAAATGGTTGTAATCTGATCCAAAGCAGATATGGAATTAAATAAAAATACCCAGCAGAACAGCCAGCCATCCTCAGTCCAGGAGGTTCCTCCAGTGCATCGATGATAACTTTTTGATGCAAATGGTGGATGAGCCAACCAGGAGAGGAGCGCTGCTGGACCTTGTGTTCACCAACAAGGAAGATCTGGTTGAAGCAGTGAAGGTTGAGGGCAACCTTGGCTGCAGCGACCATGAGATAGTGGAGTTCAGGATCCTGTGCGGTAAAAACAGAATAGCAAGCAGGATCGCAACTCTGGACTTCAGAAGGGCCAACTTTGGCCTCTTCAAGCAATTGCTGGGGGATACCCCTTGGGACAGGGAGCTGCAAGGTAAAGGGGCCCAAGAGAGTTGGTTGGCATTCAAAGACCATTTCTTTGAGGCTCAGGATCAGTGCATCCCATCAGGTAGGAAATCAAGAAAGAGATCCAGGAGACCTGCATGGTTAACCAGGGATCTGCTGGGCAGACTCAGGTGGAAAGGGAGGGTGTTTAAATTGTGGAAGGAAGGGCTGGCCACTTGGGTGGAGTACAGGGCAGCTGTCAGGGAGTGCAGGGAGGCAATCAAAAAAGCTAAGGCCTCCTTGGAGTTAAAACTTGCAAGGGAGGTCAAAGACAACAGAAAGGGCTTCTTCAAATACATTGCTGACAAAACTAATACTAGAGGCAATGTAGGCTCTCTGTTGAATGAGGTGGGTGTCCTGGAGACAGAGGACAGAAAGAAGGCAGAGTTGCTGAATGCCTTCTTTGCCTCTGTCTACACTGTTGGAGACCGTCCTCAGGAGCCTCAGTCCCCTGAGGCCCCAGAGGAAGTCATGACAAAGGAGGAGTCTGCCCTGATTGATGAGGAGTGGGTTAAGGATCAGTTTGAACACTTGGACATTCATAAATCCATGGGCCCTGATGGGATGCACCCACGGGTGCTGAGGGAGCTGGTGGGAGTCATTGCTAGGCCACTCTCCATCATCTTTGGTAAGTCAAGGGTAACAGGTGAGGTGCCTGAAGACTGGAGGAAAGCGAATGTCACTCCAGTCTATAAGAAGGGCAGGAAGGATGACCCGGGTAACTACAGATCGGTCAGCCTCACCTCCATCCCTGGAAAGGTGATGGAACATCTTATCCTTGACACTGTCTCTAGGTATATCAAGGATAAGAAAGTTATTAGGAGCAGTCAGCATGGCTTTGCCAAGGGGAAGTCATGTTTGACGAACCTGATAGCCTTTAATGAAGACATAACCAGGTGGATGGATGGTGGCCATGCAGTGGACGTGGTCTACCTGGACATCAGCAAGGCCTTTGACACCGTCTCCCACAGCATCCTCATAGGTAAACTGAGGAAGTGTGGTCTGGATGACCAAGTAGTGAGGTGGGTCGAGAACTGGTTGAAGGGAAGAAGCCAGAGGGTTGTGGTCAATGGGGCTGAGTCTGGCTGGATGCCTGTGTCTAGTGGGGTCCCTCAGGGGTCAGTGCTTGGGCCGGTGCTGTTTAATATATTCATCAATGATCTGGATGAGGGATTAGAGAATGTTGTCAGCAAGTTTGCTGATGATACGAAGTTGGGAGGAGTGGTTGACACACCAGAAGGATGTGCAGCCATTCAGAGAGACCTAGACAGGCTGGAGGGCTGGGCGGGGAGAAATCTTATGAAGTTTAATAAGGGCAAGTGTAGAGTTTTGCACTTGGGAAAAAATAACCCCATGTGCCAATATAGGTTGGGGACTGCCCTGCTGGAGAGCAGTGCAGGGGAAAGGGACCTGGGGGTTCTAGTGGACAGCAGGATGACCATGAGCCAGCAATGTGCCCTCGTGGCCAAGAAGGCCAATGGCATCCTGGGGTGTATTAGAAGGGGAGTAGCAAGTAGTTCGAGAGAGGTCCTCCTGCTCCTCTACTCTGCCCTGGTGAGGCCACATCTAGAATATTGTGTCCAGTTCTGGGCCCCTCAGTTCAAGAAGGACAGGGAGCTGCTTGAGAGAGTCCAGCGTAGAGCCACAAAGATGGTGAAGGGAGTGGAGCATCTCCCTTATGAGGAAAGGCTGAAGGAATTGGATCTCTTTAGCTTGGAGAAGAGGAGGCTGAGGGGTGACCTCATCAATGTTTATAAATATGTCAAGGGGGAATGTCAGGAGGACGGAGCCAGGCTCTTTTCAGCGGCGTCCACTGACAAGACAAGGGGCAATGGGTGGAAGCTGGAACACAGGAGGTTCCAGAAAAATATGAGGAAAAACTTTTTTACTGTGAGGGTGACAGAGCACTGGAACAGGCTGCCCAGGGAGGTTGTGGAATCTCCTTCTCTTGAGACATTCAAAACCTGCCTGGATGCGTTCCTGTGCGCTCTATTGTAGGTGATCCTGCTCTGGCAGGGGGGTTGGACTAGATGATCTTTAAGGTCCCTTCCAACCTTTAACATTCTGTGATTCTGTGAACAGAGTGACAAAAGCTTGAAAACCACAGTATTTTGTAATACACTGTCACTATTTTACTAGGAAATATTTTCCTGTTTTAAATGTTTTAACCAGCTAAATGATACCAACCACAGTACCACAGTATCACAGTGTGCTAGGGATTGGAAGGGACCTCAAAAGATCATCTAGTCCAATCCCCCTGCCAGAGCAGGAACACCTAGATGACATTACACAGGAAGGCGTCCAGGCGGGTTTGAATGTCTCCAGAGAAGGAGACTCCACAACCTCCCTGCCAGCTTGTTCCAGTGTTCTGTCACCCTCACCACTAGCAAGCAGTTCAAAACTGTTACAGGTAAGGGACAATCATGTTATTATGCTACTTGGCCTCGGCACTGAAATTTATGACTCACTCACTAGACTAATAAAAACCAACCAACCTCCTCTCTTAACAAGCACTCCAGCTAGAATCATGTTAATATTCGCAGCAGAATTCAAAATCACGACACCTCTTCTGAGTTATGGATTTCATTATAAACTCGGTCTATGCTCAGTAAAAAATCTGCTAGAAGTCTAAACCCCTTAAAGTAAGCTAAAGAACAATATTGTGCTAATAGAAATGTATATAGCAGTTCTACTTCAAAAAAAATCCACAAACCCTCTGGTGTTGGTTAGAAGCAGACAAAGACCATTTTCACAACCAGTGAGAAATGATGCACGAAGCCCTTTTCTGGGTCAGAACATAACCAGATTTAAAATAATCTCATGAATCCAGATAAGCTTTGGGATTTTTTAAATATTTATTCAAACTTTCAAGGATTTAGCATCCATAACTTTAATGGTAATGACCATTTTAAAATATTCAGTGGCCTTTCAGTTGACGGACAGATGACTGATGAGATATTTAGGCTGATATGCCTAAAGCTGTCACATTTCTTCTGGAAAATCAGCATGACTGGATGCCTATCTGAAGTGCCTGCAGACTGATGCATGCAAGATGGGGAATAAAGAGGAGGAATTCAAGGCGGATGCATAGTTGCAGGGCTATGGTGTCACTGGGATCACAGAGATGTCTCCTAGTTTGTACAACTGGAACGCCACGTGGGATAGATACAGGGTCTTTAAGAAGGGCATGTCAGGAGAGCAGAGCGACACACCTGTCCTGTACGTGAGGCAATAACAGTAATGCTGGGGCTTTGCACTGGAGTAGATAAAGAGCTAGCTGAGAGCTATGAGTCAAGGTTAAAGGGTACACAAACATGAGTGACAGTGTTGAAGGTGTGTGTCACAGCCCACCTGATAAAGAAAAAGTAGCGGAGGCTTTCTTCAGATACCTGGGAGAAACCTCATATTTACATGTTCTGGTCCTCATGGGGGACTTCAGCTGCCCTCCTGTCTGCTGGAGGCACTACACAGAAGGGCTGAGGCAATCCAGGTTTGTAAGTTCATTGCTTCTGGAGTGCATTGACAATGGCTTCCTAACATCAGCAATCAAGGAGCTAGCTAGGGAGGCATTCTGCTGGACCTGACACTTAAAAACAAGGAAGGGAAGGGATGTGAATGAAGGCTGGGGACAGCCTTGCCTGCAGTAACCACGAGATGGCAGAGGTCAGGATCCTGCGAGGAAACAAAAAGGAAAAAGGGAAGGATTACAAATATAGACTTGAGGAAAGCAGAGCAGTATACTATGAAGAATCCCAATGGCATGAAGGTTGAGGTCCACCACTAGTGGTATACCACAGGGGTCAACACTGAAGACAGTACCAGTTAACATCATCGCTAACGACCTGGCTGATGGGACAGAGAACACTCTCAGCAAGTTTACAGATGATACAGAACTGGGAGGATTGGCTGACACACCAGACGCATGGCTGTGCTGCTATTCAGGAAGGCCTTGACTAGCTGGAGAAATGGGCTGACAAGTACCTCATGTAGTTCAACACAGGAAAATACAGAGTCCCACATCTGGAGAAGAATAACCCCATGCACTAATAACACCCTCCAGTTTACCAGATGGTAAGCAACTTTGCAGGATAGGACTTGAGAGTTCTGCCAGACTGAACCTGAACCAACAATATGCCATCGCAGAATGGATGGATAGCAGCCTCTAGGGCTGCCCTAAGAGGAGTACTGCCAGCAAATCAAGGGAGGTTATCTTTCCCTTCTCTTCAGCAGTAGTGAGACCACAACTCACCTGAGGCTACAACTCCACTGGAGTGTTAGGTCCACCTCTCAGCTCTGCAGTCCAAAAAAGATAATAATAAAAAATGGACAAACTGGAGTAGGTTCAGCAAAGAGCCACTAAGATGATTAAGAGACTGCAGCAGCTGATGGTGACAGCCCGGAGAGAGTTCACATTGTTTAGCTTCAGCAAAATAAGGCTCAAGAAAGGAACCTGAAGGAACCTGAAGGGTCTATTTATTCTCAATATATTTAACAGGAATAGGATGTGGCATTAATCAGGAAGTTCAAAAGTGGCCCTATAGAATTTGTTAAGGAAATACTAAGGGAGATTTATTCACTGTTTATCAGGAAAACTGAGAGGTAAAATGAACTAACGCTGTTAAAATTGACAGAGGATAATATCTATTAAAGAGGAGTAGATGCAGTCATTATTGTTAAAATATTATGATTGAGCATATATTAAAAGCAGTTTGTATCTTGCGTAAACCCACTCAAGAAGTAGAAATGTGTTTCATCCTCATATCTCTTGGTAGGAAGTGTCTGTTATATAAATGTCTTTCTAAATATCTAATTTCAAGTCTATGTGGAAAAATCTAGTACATCATGACACAATATTCAGTACTTCAGACAGTAAGAGACAATTCTGCAGTCACTTTTACCATTTTTTGAAAGGCAAAGATTATACATTAACCATAAAACCAGACACAAAAATGTTTAAAACCCAGTGACATGAAACTATTAGGCCATTAAAACTTCAGCAAAGACATCAACAAATAAGTGTTATCTAACACTGACATCTCATAATGGTGTTTATCTGAAGTCATCCAAAGATATTTTTGCAGTTTTAAAGATAAGCTGGTTTAGTAGCCCTGTGTAGTGAGCTGATCGCCCTTAAGTCTTGCTGAAGAGGGACATTTACGAAACCCTCAAGCACTTTTCTTAAACTTCCTTGCATATAAAAGCTAAATAACCTGAATTTATATTAAAAAAAATGAATGACTGAAAATCTCCACTGGATTCCATTTGATCTACAGATTTTAATTTCTAATTAATTTTAGATGATCTTAGGGACTAAGTTACATAAAAAAAAAAAGATTAGATTCCAGTTTAGCCACAAAATTCTCCTTATTTTAAATGAGTATTTCATATGTTATACTGCTTGAGAATCATTGGTTTACCTTTAAGTTAAGATCAAGAAGAGCCTTCAGAACTATTTGAAGGAAATGAACTAGGAAAGGAAGATGGCAGATTACCTCCCAAAATAAATTTAAATGTGACCTTTGTCTTGATATCCATGTGCATAGCAGGTTACCTTACTCCTCAAATATGTCAGCATACAGTTTACTATTGAGCTGGAGCAGATAATTTCTAGAGCTAATCACAGATATTTAAAACATCTCATTTGGTTTTAGTGAAAAGCTCATCAAACATTCTTGTTCAACTCCCCTTTTCCTTCCCACAGAAGAACACTTTTGAATCCCTTCTGTGCAATTTAGAAAATAGAAGGACAACAGAAGTAGGAGCTATGAGAATACCATAGAGGCGAGGCCATAAAAGAAATGATGGTACATGGCCAATGCTGGCATGGACACCTACTATGGTTTTATAGTTCTGTATCTTTTAGAAAAATCTGAGATTTTTGTTTCTGATAAACTATCTCTAGAATTAATTATTGTTTCAAAACAAACGAGTAAATACAACAGTGAAATACGTCTTACTTGCAGCCAAATATTCTATGCTTAAAATAGAAAAATAAGTTTATGATACAAGAGTTCTTCTGAAGAGGATATATGTACATTTCTACTTCATAAAAAGTATACAGCAAAATAAGATCTTAGCTGTTTTAGAACTAATAGCTTTTACAGTCCATCTTTCCATTCAATTTTTAGGACACAGAAGGGAAAAAGTTTTTAATACTGTTCAGACTTCACTTAGACTTATTGCTATTGGATAAGTAGTCCTTGGCTTTTACCATATTCAGAATTTGGTTTCTCAATGAATTACAGAAAAGCACAATTGCTCTGATGAATTCTTTTCCAATTAAGGTCTCTGCAGAGATGCCAGTTTAACAAATGTATTCAATAACATTTACAGGTTTAGGGATGCTGACTCACATTTCAATACAAAATAATGTGTGTAGTTTGTCCTTGAACACCAAATGTCATAACACTCACTTATAGGAACATGCTACAAGTCTAATAAACAAGCTAAAGACCAGGCTACTGTGCATTCAAACAAACTATTAAGTTCCAACAAATCGCACTGCTGCATGAGAGCTAGCCAAGAAACACAGGAAGGTCAACCTTCACTAAAACCAAAATAAATACAAGTGATCCTAATGTTTTTTTATATTAAGTACTTTCTACCTGGGAGACAGATATTGAAGTTTTTTTCTACATCTAGAATTACAGAATCTACATAAAAGGGCAGAATAAAGACAACTTCTTTAGAATCAGAAAGACAGTTTCAAGGAAGAGGAAAACAAAATAGGAGTTAATTGTTTTGCTAAGAAAAGCATAAATTAACCGAGCAGAAAGGAACCTCCTTAACTCTGTTTATGCTAAAGATTGCACAGATTTTAAAAATTACTCTGACATGGCATTTATCCAGAAATGTCCAAAACATTACAACACAAAATGGCTAGACTCCTTTTAGCCACTCATTTGTATATAACTTTTGGAAGCGGAAAAAAATCCACCCAAAAACACTACCAAGAAACTCAGCTTCCCCCCACCGATTTAACTAATGAGTCTTTATATCCAGAGACACATGGCATCACAGCTGGGGTAGCAGCACACAGCCGACAAAACTTTGCTATGGGAAGTGATTTGAACAGGTAATTGAAAAATTGAGCTATGCACTGATTCTTGATGTTAAGAGGCTTTATGTGTCAATGAACAGTATGGATGGGATAGGTTAGCATGTGTGCAAGCCTTAACAATCAGAAGACTGGCAAGAGTGATGTGCAGTAATCCGCTAGTCCTGTGGAAATGAGAGATGGAGGTGTGCACATACTTAGGTATATATTGGCTTGTTCTTGTCACCACTAACTGAGGATTTTTTTCTATGCCAAAACTATTCACTAAGTATCACATATTAAAATATAACAATAATAACAATAAAAGGCTAGTTACTCCTAAGTACCTGTGTGGAAATATCTGCAGATTTTATTACACAGAATGTAGCCACACTTTTTCCGTTTTTATACTTTTTTATGCTTTCATCTGTTATGAATGAATTGTTTGATGTACATGCTGGCTTTCTGTCAAAAAAAAAAAAAAAAAAAA
Source organism: Trogon surrucura (assembly GCA_020746105.1). NCBI lineage: Eukaryota > Metazoa > Chordata > Aves > Trogoniformes > Trogonidae > Trogon > Trogon surrucura. The sequence continues at coordinate 24,332,254 of CM036622.1, read as the reverse complement.
AAAGGTCTTAATTTTCTCCATCAAGGGTGCTGTTCTGGGAAAGAAATCTATTTTCCAGACTTTGGTAATGCATATCACATCTCCAAAAGGCATTAAAGGAGATAATTTGCTCAGGTCGTTATTTTGCATTCCTGTGGATAGTAGTCTGCATGGGGTGATCTAATGAACTGCATTAACTGTGACCCCAATTATTTTGGAGGTAGCTACAAATACTTGCACATCCAAAAGCAATTCAATTTCCATCAAGAAACTACCTCAACATGAATTAACGATTTTTTTTTGTACCACATTTTTACATTTAAAATATAAAGGGAGTAAAGTGTGATTTCTCCAAAATAAAATGTAAGATGTACTTTTGCAGTACGATGAGAACAATTACTACCTACACAACATAATAATTTGTTCATTCTTCACTACCAAGCTTTCTTTCATTAAGAAGCACACACATGTACATGTTCTCTACTCCCTCAGGCTTGTTTTACAGCTGAAAATTTAAGGATTTTGTTTTACTTTCAAATGGTGCACTGAGAAGCACCAGAGAAGTGCTGTGTGCACATTGAAGTGTCTCAGTCCAGCCTGCATGCACTGGCTTTCTTACGCTGGCAAAACTGGGAAGCTGACATGAGAATACGCATGACCTTTGCTTATTTATAAAAAATGAGTGGAGGGACACCAGTCAGAGCACAGCAATACCAAGAGTATTTTCTTTACAGAAGAATAGTTTGTATGTGGTATCCAGCGTCAACTGCCATCTCCAGGAGAGTGACAAATGCAGGACTTTAAAAACATGGACATTGCAAAGAATTAAATTGACATCTGCTGTATGTTATAGGGTTCCAAAAGAATGGTTGTACCCATCCTATTAGTGCTAAATTTGTCTGAGTCCAGGTCAGGTAAATAGGCCTGACAGAGCTCCTTCCCCAGGAATCCTCCAAAGACATTTTAAAGTGCTCATTGTGAAAGAAATCCCATCAGAACTGGAGTGAGGAGTTTGAAAGAGATGGCCTTCCTCTGGAGTCACTGAAGCATATTCAGAGACACAAAATTAATCTGCACTGCAATTACTGCTGTAAATAAGCTAGCTCCTGTAACAGTAACAACCCAACCACAGCAACATGGAAGTAAGGTGCCTTGAGCAGCGAGCACCCTATCTGCCTTTTCTCTTACACAAATAAGCCAATGCTTAGACCACACCAAGCTTTCTGCTGACACAGATGGGTACCCCAGCCTGACTACTTTGAGGGTACATCATCTGCTTATATGCAAAAACTGAAGCAGCATCCCCACTGTTGAGGGTTAGGACTGGGCCAGCCACTAACCCGGACAGACGCTCTCTAACCTCCTCTTCCCCCCCACCAAATGGGAAGAGAAAAAGGGAAAGAGGCAGAGAGACTTACGTGTTAGAGAAGAAAAACTAGAAGAGCTTTAATGAAACAGTAATAGAAATAATGGTGAAAAGATAAAAGTAAAGAACTATATACAACTATAGATAGTAGCCCATATATAGATATCAAACCCAACTCTCTCCCCTGATAGCAATCACCACTGGTGCTGCAGAGCAGGAGGCACTGGGGAAACCCCAGGCTCAGCGGCGGTGGGAGCTGGATTCGGGAACTCAGGATCCGGATCAAAATCAGGAGGTCAGATGGAATCCTCTCTGGGCACCGGCCATTGCAGAAAAAACGAAACGAAGGGCGAAAAGGACAAAAAGGCCGAAACTCTCGTGATCACTCAATTTATGCTAAATATGATGTATATGGGATGGAATACTCTCATTGGTCACCTGTCCTGTCTATTACCCCCTGAAGGTGCCACCTTTTACTTCCTTGTGACCCCTCTTACTACCCGGCACCCCCAGCGTGGCACACCAGAGCCAGCAGTGGCCTTGGGCACTGTAGGAATAAGTACAAGCAAGAGCCTCTCTGCATCCCAGTCCCAGGCAGTAACTGTAAACATCAGGTGTTACCACTGCCAGCAGCACACACTGTCTGCAAAAATACGCTGCTGACTTCAGAATGTGCAACCTCTCAGAAGACACTAAACTGGAAAGTAAAAATCACTAAACAGAACTAGGGTTTTAGCTAAACCCAGGACATCCACGTAGGACAAAAGCAGGGCAAATATGTATATCAATCCTAACCCCATGGGATGGACGGCTAAAGCCTTGCAAGACAGCATTAAAACAGGTTTCTTGCTTTTTTATTATGATTCTTCTGCAGTATTTTAGTTCCAAAATAAGGGATGTGGCACTGAAGGTGAGATGGCAGGATTAAAAGGAAAGAGTTTGTGTTTTTTCATAGAATATAGATACACTGTGGATATTGTGGTGCAGAATGCTGTGTGGGTACAAAAACTAACTACATAAATAACGAAAGTAAACTTACCTCTCAAACCATTACCTGTAGTTCCCAAAGCCTAATGAATTATGAAAGCCACTTGTTCAGAAGTATGCAGCCAGATGGACAACAAGGTACTAGAAAAGTACAAAAATCTATGGAAATTCCAGACTGCCCATATACAATTTTTTCCTGGGGGCCACACCTTTCACAGATGAACAGAAAAGCTCAGGTAGCTGAGAGACTTCAAAGCAGTACATAGCCATGGTGCCATACTGATGCATTCAAGATGAACTGGGGCAACAGGGTCACTCGGTGATGAAACAGAAAATGAAAACTGTGATAAACCAGATTGTTATCCTTCCATGGTTTTGCCTGGAAAAAAAAAAGCCCTGGAGGAGCACCAGATCTACAGTCCCTGTCTTTATATAGCATGACTTTTGCAACAGTTGTTCCCTCAGGATGCTTTCTTTCTCCACCTTCTGTATATCCACGAGCATACAAAGCTCACAGTGTTTGACATGTTGCTTATTTAAAGAAAAATATATTTTTAGCACTTTGAGCCATTTGGCCTCGTCTCCTATTTATTTGGAACTTTCTCACTTGGATAAGTGCCATGCACCAGATGGTATGATCAGGACCTTTCTATTTCATTCATATTTTTTAAGTAAAGTCTATCACATGCAATGCAGGGTATGAAATACTCGGCATCTTTAAATCTGTTGACAACAGTGGCAATGCTAGCTGTACACACAAAGTGTAAACCAGGAGAATATGTTGTTTGGATTTTTTTTTTAATCAGACTTCCTTCTCAATCATATAAAACTTTTTAAAATGGCATTTTCAATGTACCAGAAATGAGCCATGACAGTCTCGTCCCTTAGGAAGAAGAAATAATTATCCTCTAGACTCTTACAAAAGATGATGAAAGCACATTTAAAATCTTATCAAACTCAACTTATCTAATTTATTGAGGGCAACCATGAGTTTCCTTTAAAAACATTCTGAAAAGACGAATTTTAGCTCTCTTAATGTTTCAAACTGAGTGAAAACTGACTGAACACATTCAATACGTACTGTGGCTTTAGACTCATAGATTGTCTCTGAGATGACCATACTAGATAATTCTTGATTGTGAAAACACCACCTTCACATCATTTCCAGTAAGCTCACAGGACAGAAGCATTTGGCTTTTGTCCCTTCAAATTTTCACATATGCTGAAGAAATGCCATACTGGTCCAATCATCCTAAAAGCCTCTGTTGCGCAGCACCTAGATGTGCAGTGGTACTTCTCCAGACCACTCTTTTGAGCTTCAGAAAGATGCTGAACAGAGAATTCCTGAATCTGAGATTCTGTCTGTTTTTAAACAGTTCTTGATGGGGATAAAAGGAAAAAAGTAACAATTGCTTTCTGGTCACATTTTGTCCCCAGAATCTCATGACATGGAGTGCCACAGCTTGACTGCACACCGTATAAATGATCTTCTTTTCTGAGTTTTGAGGCAAAACCATGCTAATTTCATGTTTTGTTCCTACCTCTTACTTTAAAGAGATCCATAATAAAAGTCACATTTTTCAGCCTTACTCCATTTTTGTCTTTCCATCTACAGGAGGTGCCTCATGACTGATAATGTGACCTGCTTGTTTCGACAGTTATGCTGTGCTGTCTCTTACTTCCCTATTTAAACATGTCTACTACTTTTTAAACCATTACAAAATTCTGATTTGACATTTTCTACTGTAACCACAAGAACTCCCTCCTGGTAAGTCAGCTTAGAGCCCATGAATTTATCTGCAAAGTTCAGATTACTTTTCCGTGCATTGTGTAACTTTCCCCTACATTAAATTTTATCTACATTTATTATTTCAGTAGTCTTTTAAATCCTTCTGAAATTCTTAATTTTTAGGTTTTTAATGACTTCACTACCTAGAATGTAATAGTGCTGAAAGCAAACTTTGTGATCTCATTATTCCACCAACTTTTCAATTTTTTTCAAAGCAAACATGTAAAAATACTTAATACAGAATTCTTTTGAGACTGCATTAGTGATCTCCTTCCATTGTGGCAATCACCACATATTCCTACTGTATAGTTATAAATTAATGTTTATTAACAGTAAATTCACATCAGAATACAAATAGAGAACTCAGACTAATACTAGCACATTCTGATAAAATTTAAAAAACAAATGAAGTATAATCAACATCACTGGGAAAGTCAGAGTCAAAGACACAAAGTGGCATGATGAAGATCTTACAGCATATGGAGAATATCTGTCCATTCAGAGTCTGTAAAGCCTTCAGCTAGACCACCTAATCCTCATTGTGCTAGAAAGCACCCACAGAGTTGAAAATATCTTGGTGTTCTTGGATCACACTCAGCTGCCCACATAATGAGCACAGCAGGAATTAGTGGACATCCTAGCTAACTCATCAATTTCATCAGGTATCTTGAATAAGTAAGAAACTATGTTAGCATTCTGATCCTGCACATTGCAAAGTGACAATTAAAACTAACTCTGCATTCAATGGTCGGGGTAGAGAGAGAGAGACACAACAGAGAACAGAATGGTTTTTTTTCCTGTTTGTTTAGCCTGCCACTTGGGATCAGCAGAGATGAAGAGTGCCATCTGTGGATTTTTCTTTTGCTGCTTTATTTGCTGCTAAATTGAGTATTTTCACATAGAAAATATGCAAAGGCAGCATATGCTGTGCTAAATGTTTTGAGCATTTTGATCCCCCAGATGCATATACTGTCAATCCCAGGTATGAGCGACATCATTTAGCACCTTGTGATGTTACATAAGACAATACATGTGGCAATAAAGGTGATAGACTAAAATGAAACTAATCCAGTGCAATTCACCAAACTTTATGCAGCATTGTGTCCAGTGCCATGAAAAGCTAGTATATGCATTAACAAAAAAGATTTTCCTCTTCAAAGTTTTACAAAATGGAAGTGCAATTTCCAATTGCTTTCTTCTTCTTTTCAGTTCCTAAAAATGATATTGTTCCAACTCTAATGTCAAGTACATCATCATGTAAGTTCAGCTAACACTCCTACTTACTTGCACTACATTTTATGCCTATACAGTTTTTTTAGGGGTAAGATGCTGCCATACAAAATTCAGCAGGTTACTTTACACTGGACTATATGAGTATTTTCATATTTAAGCTTATGTTCACATATGTGCACGTAATGGACTTCTCTAAGGAAAACTACTGTCTCAGAGCAAAAGTCACAGAGATTGTTGAGTTTCATCTCATCCTTCCCACCAAAACGCTGGAAAAACTATATATACTAACCATCCCTCCACAGTGAAAATGGTCTATACTAAGAGGAGATTCACAAGCGTTGAAATGAAACAGATTCAGTGTCGTGCTTCTAATGAAAGGTTTTAATGAAACCAAGCTAGTTAAAAATGGTTTGGAGTTTAGTGCAAATACTGCACATGGCTCAATATGCCAAAGATGCTTTTTAGTTTAAATCTAAAAGCATCACTACTAAACGAGGGCCAAAGTAACAAAGCAATCAGATTGGAGTTGTCAGTTTCCTTTTTCCATCTGCTCTGACTTCACATTACTTGCTCTTTAAAGCACCATGTTTTTAAGTATGACTCTCTGCAATTGCTGAAAAAATAAGGAAAAATTAACAACATTGCAAAACACATAACTCTGGGTACTGTACTTTTAGCAGTGGTGGTATACCTCATCTTTTTAAAAATCACTGTATTCATATCATGATTAGAGGCAGGTGGGAATGTTTCTTCTTTTACCAACTGTACTCCAGATTTGGTTCCTTTGCTTAGTATCCAAAACTGAGCAAAACAGATCTTTTGTCATTGTACTGGTAAGTACTGAAGAAAAAATGCTATAGTGTTTTCACAATCAAACGTGGAGAGTTATCATGACTACTGAAAACACTCTGTGTAGCTCTTAAGAAAGTAGAAAGTGCACTCAGAGAAGAAGACTCTGTAAATATATTTCTTTTATGAAAATGCAGAGTAGTGAACCTAAACTTCATGGATGCAGAAGTATTTATAATTAATTTCTTAATTTAACAATATACTCTTGAATAAAACTAACACAGATTGACTATTTTTTATGTCACCTTCCAGATGCTACTTGAATTTATACCTGATGCAAACTTATTGCCTTCAGCAAAAATGAACATTCATTTGGGACCTTACCTTTAGTACTCTGAGGCAGACTAGTAATACTGTTCATGACTTTCCTTTCAATCTGTACATGAAGGAATGTCAAGGCAAATCAAAAGAATTTCTATGCATCTTATAGATGGTAAAAAAGCAGTTTCAAAATATGCAAAAACATCATTCACAAGCTTCTTTCCAGTAAACACTGAAAAATACATATGGAGCTCTAAAATACACAAAGAGAGATAACTCTTGAGAAGAAAATTTTAAAAACACGTGAACAGGATATGTAGGGCAAATGTACATGGAATGGCAGTATATGCTCCTGAAATGCTATTATATAGATATTTGCATGGCCTAATTTGACAAGATAGCCATAACCTAAGATCCATCTGATCCAGAGAAGCAAGGAGAAAGCAACAGTAGAAAGCTGCTTCAGTTATGAGATCAGAGTTACATAACTTTCTGCTTTCCTTAACAGTTTTTGATAAGCTTAATTTCCCTCCATGTTCAATGATTTAATACAAATTAAAGTAGATCAAAAGTATCACTGAAAATAAATAAATGTATAAATAGAATAATTTCACTTACACAGAAAGTAAAGTGGTATTATAAAGTAGAGCAGACTGTTTCCTTTCTGCATGAGTAACTCACCACAATTATCCCAGGCTGGTGGTGGTTTAGAGTTCCTATTGTTGCGACCCATGTTCTAATTCAATCACCTACTACTGCTTTGCTTTAACACACCTAGTAATGTACTGAGCCAAATATACTGAAACTGGAACTTTAGAGAAGTTAAATCTAAACTCTTTGAGATGATCTCCACACACCTGACCTTCTGCCATGCAGCCTGGACCAGTGCAGCCCAAGAGCAGAACTCAGGAGGGCAATTCATTCCTTTCATTACAGGTCAGAGGTTGGAGTTATGCTTTTGCCACTTCATCTCTTCCAGATTTGGGATCATAATTCAGAGCAGCTGGTGGTGAATAGAATGAGCCTGAAACTACAGTGACAGAGGGCAAATGCTGGGCAATAGAAAAAGCAGTCCCAAGCAGAAGCACACACATCAATGAAAGCAACAACGCTTTCCCCATCGCTTGCCAAAAGGAATAAGGCATGGGGTTTCCATATGATCCTCTACACAATTCATGGAAGTTCATGAAAGGGAGGACATTGACAACCAAAACATTGTCTTTATATCATGAAAACACTTTGCTGCTTTTCTGTAGGTTTTATTATTAAGAATGTTACATGAGATGAATCGGTTCTCTGAAGAGTCTCCATGTATTACTGCTCTTAATGCATGGAAAGTGGTGAACAGGGGGTCAGGAACACCAAACTGCCTCTGTCAAATCGTGCAGCTGACACAAATACAAACTGTGATGCCAAAAGTCATGGTTTTTTTGTGGAAGTAGAAACAATTGACAGGTTCCTGGTAGCTGAACACATCTAGCACAGGCTGGGAAAGCAGTATTCTTTTTAGCTATGCAGGGTTAGGCACTTTTGCAAAAGAAATATAGCTGTGCTCTTAAACATGCCTCTTTGCAGAACAGGAATCAATTTTAAAGGCTTTCAATGCTATTGTATGACAGTTAGACTTTTCCCCACAAGAGACAAATAGTCGAGAAGATTTTCCTGATGTCTCATGTCTATTCAAAAGCAAGGCTAATATTCATGAGCTAAGGAAACATCAGACTAAGGTCCCGGTTGAGGTCTAACCAGAGGACAGACATACATTAACCCCTTCACAAACTCTTTTAATAAATATGACTTTAAAAAGTCTTTTGCATGACTGAACTTTGATAAGCCACAAGAGATATTACAAGCACCTTTACTACTAACAACACATTCTCAATTTCAAATGAAGTAAATACTCTGGAACAGATTGATAAGGGCCTGAAGCTCAGTTTATGTTATTGTTAGTTATCCACAGGGAGAACCTCTTCCACACATGGCCGCAGCTTAGGCAAACTGATCCTCTCCTGGAGTTTTATGTAGTATCTTCTGCTTTTTCAAAGAAGGACAATTCTAATATATTTAAATGGTCTATCGTCAGAACACAAAGATGATTTGTCAAGAAACGTGAACATAAAAACAACTAGACATAATGTAAATGAAGATTTAAATTAATCAAATGCAAATTAAGCATACTTGGAAATAATTCCTTCATCAATCAAATGTGTTTTAAGTTTCTTGGGACATCCTCTACCATAATTGGATACAAGTTAGGTGGCTAGTGCCTCACATCTTTTTTTGTAGCCCCAGCTTCTGAGAAGTGTAGGAGACCAAAGAAAAGCGAGTACATCAGGACCACTGATATGAAAAAGTTCTATCGTCTGAGGCTACCCCAAATAGCATAAGGCATAATCTTATTTCAAGAAAATGCAGAGCCTATTCAGTAAAGAGCAATGATTAATTTAGTATTTCAGAGCCCTGCACCTTCAAATTCTGAATAACAGAAAACACTGGCAACAGTCTTGTGAACTCCTGATGTCTGGTCTTTTCCTAGTTTGGATGTCAATATGAACCATCTTCAAGAAAATTAAGTTTGCAAATCAACCTTGTTGCTAAGAAGGCCAGTGGTATCCTAGAGTGCATTAAGAAGAGTAGGTCAAGGGAGGTCATCCTCCCCCTCTATTCTGCCCTAATGAGGCCCCTTCTGGAATACTGTGTCCAGTTCTGGGTTCCAGGGCTCAAGAGAGACAGTGAACTGCTGGAGAGAGTCCAGGAGAGGGCAACAAAAATGATTGGAGGACTGGAGCATCTCTGTTACGAGGAAAGTACACTTTCACTGTGAGGGTGACAGAGCACTGGAACAGGCTGCCCAGGGAGGTTGTGGAGTCTCCTTCTCTGGAGACATTCAAAAGTCGTCTGGACGCCTTCCTGTGTGACCTACTGTAGGTGATCCTGCTCTGGCAGGGGGGTTGGACTAGATGATCTTTTGAGGTCCCTTCCAGCCCCTAACATTCTGTGATTCTGTGATTCCGTGAAAGAGTGGGAGAGCTGGGACTGTTTAGCCTGCAGAGGAGAAGACTGAGAGGAGACCTTATCAATGTCTGTAAGTATCTAAAGAGTGGGTGTGAGAAGAATGGAGCCAGACTCTTTTCAGTAGTGCCCAGTGACAGCACAAGGGTCAAGGGGCACAAGCTGGAACACAGGAAGTTCCATGTAAATATAAGGAAAAACTTCTTTACTGTGAGGGTAGAAAAGCACTAGAACAGGCTGTCCAGGGAGGCTGTGGAGTCTCCTTCTCTGGAGATGTCATGGTTTGACCCTGCCTGGCCACCAGGTACCCACACAGCCACTCACTCCCCCTTCACTGCTAGACAAGGGTAGAAAATATTTCAAAGGGCTAAGGGTTTGAGATAAGGACAGGGAGATCACTCTCATTTACTGTCCTGGGCAAAACAGACTTGATTTTGGGGAAATTAAGTACATTTATTAGAAGAACCAATCAGAGAGTAGTGAGAAATAAGAAAACATCAAACAGATCTTAACAAACAGAACACCTTCCCCCCATCCCTCCCTTCTTCCCGGGCTTAACATCAGTCCTGGTGTCTCCACCTCCTCCCCCGAGCGGCACAGGGGGACAGCGAGTGGGGGTTACGATCAGTTCATCTGATCTTGGTTCCACCGCTTCTTCACCCCGGGGGAGGACTCTTCACTCTTCCCCAGGGCCATTGTGGGGTCCCTCTCACGGGAGACAAGCTTCACGCTCTCTTCTCCGGCGTGAGTCGTCTCACGAAGAACAATTCATCACAAACTGCCCAACGTGAGACACCTCACGAGGGTCAGCCCACCCCTTGTGAGTCTGAGGTGCAGTCCTTCAGGGGAAACTGCTCCAGCGCGAGTTCCCCACAGCGTCACAGAAGTCCCACCAGCCAACCTGCTCCAGCACAGGCATTCACTCTTCCACGGGCTACAGATTCCGGCAGCGACCTGCTCTGATGCGGGTTTCCCACAGGCTACAGCCCCCTTCAGGCATCCACCCACATGGCGTGGAGTCCTCTACATGGTGGACATCTACACGGTGATCCTCACGGTGGACATCTGCACCTCGCCCATGGGCTGCAGGGGGACAACCCGCTTCACCATGGTCTTCACCACAGACCCAGGGGACTCTCTCTGCTCCGGCGCCTGGAGCTCATCCTCCCCCCTCTCCTTCTTCACTGACCTTGGTGTCTGCACAGATTCTCACTCCTCCATCTCTGTGCCGGCTGTTGTGGCACAGTTCTTTTTCCCCGTTCTTAAATATGTTTTCACAGAGGTGTTCCTCTGCTATCACTTTACTGATAGGTTCAGCCTTGGCCAGCAGCGGGTCCCTCTTTGGAGTCGGCTGGCATTGGCTCTATCAAACTTGGGGAGCTTCTAGCAGCTTCTTGCAGAAGCCACCCTGCAGCTCCCCCCTGCCACCAAAATCCGGCCAGGCCGACCCAATACAGTAAATAATCAAAACCTGCATGGATGCAGTTCTGATGAATGTGCTCTAGGTTCTGAGTAATGCACTCTAGCACAGGACTTGGACTAGATGATCTCTCTAGGTCTCTTCCAACTCTCATGATGTTACTCTGGAGTTTTTCTAACTTATTTTTAAAAAGTTCAGCTCTTATCCATGCTCTCTGCACTATTTAATACTGTGAGATTAAACCTCCTCATCATCACTATTATCATATCTTTTACTTAATCACTTATTTTCTTCAGGACAAGAATTTCCCTCAATTTGGATTACTAGTGCTACAGACTAGTTTTACTTCAAGCTGACTGAGGAAGAAATCAAGAGTTTGATGCACCTGCAACTCAATGGATCACCTAGATATCTGCCTTCTAAAAATTAAGTTAGTTAAATATATATAACTTTTTTTCAGAAAGATTAAATGATAGTCAATTCATTTTCTCAAGGCAATTTTTTATTTCCATCACCAATCACTGCTCTTTGTCCCACATATGTGTCTCTTTGCTCATCTACTGGAGACATGAACAGCAGGTCATGAAGCATGGTTTTTCACTGTGTGCTTTAACAGCCCTAGCAGGAAGGTCTAGGGATTTGAATGGACCTGTATTTACATGCCTCAGGGCTATTGCAGCAGGAGGATGAATTTAGAGCAACTTTGCCGTATTTGATAAAAAATTGTGTTATTTGTCTGACTATTGAGTGTTGTTTCAACTGTGGAAGTGTATGGGTTAATGCAACAGAAAGATGTCTGGGGAGAAGATAGGAAAGAATGAAATGGCAAAAGCCTTTTCTTACCAAGCATTTGAGAGTTGTTAAGGAACAGTAGCTTTCATGATTTTGCCTTCTGTCCAGTCAACCTTTAAAATAACTTTTACACAGCACATGAAAAGACCATGAACACAGGCAAGAAAACAAAACTACTGGTAGGAAAAAAAAATAGGATAGATCTCTGTAAACAGAGGCAGTTCCTTTTATTCTGAGGGAAGGTCGTATCTCTGTGGGGGTAGCATAGCCAAGCTAGAAACCGGAGAGTCACACACTACAATTCTCCTTTGTGGTAAAAATTAAAGTATGAAAGTGGATGTCTAGGGCGATACACTCAGAAAGAGGATGATTGTCACTCTGGCACTGATCTAATAAGATCCTTAAAGTGAAATTTTCAGCAATTCATTTACAAATGATTTACAGAAGAAGGAACATTTCCTTAAGTCATTTATTGGCAATCTTAGGAATCTTTAGAACATGTATTCTAGGAAATGTGTACTCCTAAAACATGGAGGGGAAAATAACAGAAGTTTAACAGCAGCAACATTCCAGATTAAGGCACAAATAGCAGGGACTGTTAAGTTCCTCTTTTTGTGGCACCCTTGTCAATCCAAAAATATCAACCTAATGTATTTTTTAGGTTCACCTCTGGGAAGTGTCATCCTTATATTTGACCTTTTGTGGCATCTGCATTCCTTTTTGCTAGATCAGAAGTAGCCCCTACTATAGGTGTAATCCAGCCACTAAATGGTGTAATTAGCCATTTCATGATTAATCAGTGTTGGTCCATTTGTTCTGAAGTACAATAGAAAGAGACACATGAAGAAACAACTCCATTAAGTTTCTAAGCAATACCTGTGTTTTCCAATATAATTTTCCACAAGATTTAGCACTATAGTGAAGTTAGTAAAAACTCTGCTAGTGCCAAAGTGGCCAGCTATAGTTAAATCTTTTATAGATCTTTCCTCAGTGGAGCTATAGCACATTTTTCTCAGGAGGAGTGAAAAATTAGCCTGGATAGCAAAGTATTTCTGCATAAACGCAGAGAGAAGCCATGGAGTAAAATGAAATATGAAATACCGTACAGCAAAGTGTAATTAAAAAATTCAGTGAGGCAATGTGTGCATGGGGGTATGGTTACCTGAAAGTGAAGCTTTTTTGCCTTCATCCAAAATGAAAAGAACTGTTCAGTAATATATTTTACTTTAACTTCATTTGTATTGACATGTGACGTGTATTGACATGTGACACCTTCCTTGAAATTGCTGTCCTCATAATTAATTGTAGGTACAAACACCCTGTCCCTTTTAAAAGGAAAAGATACTGACAGTTCAGTGCAGACCTAAATTTTTGGTGTCAGCAGTAATATGCTATCAGTATGTACCCAAGTAATGCCTGGGAACTTTTATGTTTTCATTTAGCTTTCTTAGAGATGAGAACACATGATAAACCTATCAGGGCTACCATCCTTCAGCCTCGCCTGGCAGCCTTCTTTGCATTCAGACAGAAGACAAATTAGAGCGCAGTGTGCTCAGGCTTCATGCTCTCTTCTTGCAATAGAAGTCATTCATCTCTTCACCTTGATGGAGAGATACTGGAGAGGGTGCTGGGAAAGAGGGGAGGAGGACAGAGTCACAAATCAGGGGGAGGGAAGAAAAGTAGGACGGAGAACAGTAGGGATAATGCTGCCTAAGGAAACAGGACCTCATAACCAACCCTAAGTAAAAAAGCATGACAATGTATAGAGACAGAATACAAGGTAAAGGCATAATCTCACAAATACATTTCAGTTATTTAAGGCATGAATATCTTTCTAGAATCAGATTAACCCAGAGAATGCAGGTGAAGAAATTACAAGATGCAGGTATATAACCACACATTGTCCAGACATAGATATAATTGGAATAAGATGTCTGAATTGCTTGAAAAATGAGTCCTAGCACTGGCAAATGAGTAAATGCATAGAACCAGAACCAGCTGTCTATAACACAGTCTGAATAATAATGGAAAAAAAAATAAATAATCAACCCAAAGAAATAAATCAAATAATCACAGAATCATTTAGGTTGGAAGGGACCTTTAAGATCATCAAGTCCAACCGTGAGCCTAGCAATGCCAGGTCCAAGGTCAATTAAGGTCAATGAAGATTTGACTACATTTGTATTGTTCCTGTAAACACAGAATTTGTTTACACTGATCAGTCGTAGAATCATAGAATGTACCACTCTGGAAGGGATCTTAGAGATCATCTAATCCAACCTCCCTGCCATAGGCAGGGACGCCTCTTAATTACACCAGGTTGCTCAAGGTTCTCTCCAACCTGGCCTTGAACACCTCCAGGAAGGATTTATTCCAGACAATTTATTCCAGAATCTTGTCACCCTCGTACTGAACAGCATTTTTGCTAAGCTCCAATCTAAATCTATTCTCCTTAAATCTATTTTCCCTTGTCCTATCGGTGCACACTCTTGTAAAAAAGTCCCTCTTCAGTCACCCTGCAGGTTAGCTTCAGGTATTGGAAGGCAGTTACAGGGTTCTCCCAGAGTCTTCTCTTTTTAAGACTGAACAATCCCAGCTCCCTCAGCCTGTTCCGATCGCAGAGGTGCTCCAGCCCCTGGATCATCTTTGTGGCCCTCCTCTGAACTCGTTCCAACAGGTCCATGGACATCAATGGATGTGGGTAAACAATATGTAAAAAATGACTGATTTCCACAGCATTTATTCTGTTTTGTAATCTATAAAGTGCTCTGATCACACAGCTAAGCATTTTTCAGCAATGCATTAAGCAGCTTAATAAGTGTAATTTCTACTACACTGCAAGAGTGAATATTTTAAGATTGTGACTTTTCATATCATTCAAAGTGATATTTTCTTCTACTAAATATTACTTGAACATCTATCTCTTGCACTCAAATTTTAGGGACGATTCTATGAAATTTGGCATCAGTATATCACAAACCTAGGTGTGAAGCCTAGGTGTGAAGCAATGGTGTTTCCCTTCACCATCTCTACGGTTAAATCTGTTTCATTACTGACATACAGAATACAGCATATCTCAAGTTTTTCATACCACTTACTACCACCTATCAATTTGCAAATACGATTTTGAGATATACAAATATATAACTCCATGACACAAAAACCCTTAGAAGAAATACAGTTTTGTTTTTTTCTTAAAGTATACATGTCTTTATAGGTTGTGAAACAATGAGCCTGAAATACTGAAGTATATTCCTTTTCCTCCCTTGCTATACAACTGCTATTTCGGAGGCAGAAAAAAACTCTCAGGGAATTATAGAATAACTATTATTTTATTATTCTTCAGTTAAAAAATTAGCTTTCCACCAGTTTGAAAAAAAAAGTTCTCCTTGTCTATTAGGAAATCAAAAAGTCATTCTATTTTGTTTGCCTAAAATCACTTCACCCTTCAGCATAGCACCATTTTTATATTATTAGATATTTTATTAATACAAATCTCTTACTATAATCTCTGTAAAATTAACTGCCTGTCAAAATTATATTAATAAGACTCAATTGTATTACTCTTTCAAGAGTATTCATTTCAGTGCATCTTCAAAGTATATTACTGGATGTGCCATCTTTATCCTTTGTGCATAAGATGATTAATTTGTAATAACACCATCATCAATAACAACAACTGAAAAATTGATTTGCATTGTGTCATTCTCTTATAAATCTAAACTGACTCACAAATACCCTTTAAAGAAGTCTTGCAATAAGTCTCTCAGATTGCGATTTATTAAAGTGGAACCCTAAGTAACTTCTCAGAATATATATATGCAACAAATGTTCTCCTTAGGAAAAAAAGTCAGCAAATTGCTCATGAAGAGATGATAAAATTCTTGAACTTATTTATTATAGATTATTTCTGAATTTCATCAGTGACTATATAAGTAATTTGTTTTCAATTTACAAACTGAAATTATATTAGCAATTAATTAGGTTTGGTTTAGTCCATAAGTCTCATACTATGGTGCCTGGTATCTGGATCATTTATGTAACTAACTAACATATCATAAACTGCAAATCATATGATGATATTTTTATACTGCATATATATGCATATACAATTTGCAATTCGTGATGTCTGGAAACATATAAGCCTTCCAAAATAGAGGCAAACAATTTTAAATGTCTTTAAACATATAGCAAACACAACTTGTATTTCAAACAGCATATTTGTTCATAAAACTCTTTTTTCATGCAGTATTGCTTTTATAACAGCTGAAATGTCAAAATTGACAAATGAACATAAACCACTGAGTAAACAGGCAGTCATTGGGGCTTAAAATGAACTTTTTATAATTATTTCTAGAAATAAAAACATAGGACTTGAATATTCAAGGAAAATTAATACAAAAATATTGCAGATAGAGCCAAATGTAAAATGGTCTGCGGCCATTTTTTTATATTAGTACCCCAACTTGGTACTTTTAATCTCATTTTATAGAGAACTGAACTGAACAACAGATACTAAGTGGCTTGCTAAGAGTCACATACAGGCATGCTGGAATGTAGTGAACCCTCTCCAAATCACTAGCTTTATTTCCCCCAGGGAAGACTTTCAGGAGGATGAAAGGGAAATCTGTATTTATCTTGCAATCTTTAATTTAGGATAGAAAACAAGTTATCAAAGAAGCCAAATACACACTTATTAACTTACGTTAAAGAAGAATTTTTAGGAAATTTGAATTTTAGTGATGAAATATAATAATGTAAAAATGATAAACAGTGCTTCACTATAACATGTTATAGAATGGCAAGGTGCATTAAATGAATGAATAAAGCTTTACCTGAAGCAGAAAACCAAAATACCATCATAAAGTTGATGCTGATTAAAGTTCGTTAAGTAGTGGGCCTGGCAATATGAAGCAGAGGAGTTTTTTTTTTAAAAAGTTTTATATTTTTGTAGTAGTGATTTTTTGTTCAATATATACCTTTATTGTAAAACCTACACGTATAATAATCTAATTTATAGATAATTTATTTTTAAATTATCCATGCACTCTGTAGATTTTTTTCATTCCTTTTTTACTTTCATTAGAAGCAAAGTTTTTATTGAAACACTCTTGGGCTTATGATACAGGCACAACACTGCTATTTATTTCACCAAGCATGGTCATCTTACCTATAGTTTGCAGGCTTCTGAGGTGCTGAAAGTTAACCAAACTGCAGATCAATAGGATTAGAAAGCTGAGTCACAGTCATTGGGATCTGTACAGCAGTAAATTCTAAGGCTGTTTCTGAAATTGATAATCAGATTCTTCCTGCCCTTGCATTTCCTGAAAGTAGTAAAGCTGAAAATTGAGTGAGTGGTATAAAAGAGATTAGTTTTGAGAAGTTTCATGAAAAACAATGGTTAAGGAAAAACATTCTGCATGTCGCACTCCAGACTTGCAGAAGATTTCAGATAGGAACAAGTTTCCTTAAGATCATCCTGAATGATGGTATCGCTCTGCTGAAAAGATCAATTTTTTTTTCAACACAGCAAAATCTGGGTTAGCACCGAAAGCCAAGCAGAGTCTTTACACATTTTTTTCTTGATTGAAGAAACAAATGTAAAGGGTAAAATGTAAAGATTAGGATAGCTGCCTAGCTGTAATGAGGTACTAAGAATACATTTATTAGTCAAAGTCTTTCTTAAATACAACTGTGTAAAGAATGTAGTAGAGCCTACAGTAACTGCAAGTACATTTCTAATAGCAATACTATAACGTATTCCAAAAGATACTAAAATCCTGGAAAATTTCTCCAGCACTATTAATTAAACTTTTACTGCAAAATTGCCATGGTGATCACAGAATCACAGAATGTTAGGGGTTGGAAGGGACCTCAAAAGATCATCTAGTCCAACCCCCCTGCCAGAGCAGGATCACCTAAAATAGGTCACACAGGAACGCGTCCCGAGGGGTTTTGAATGTCTCCAGAGAAGGAGATTCCACAACCTCTCTGGGCAGCCTGTTCCAGGGCTCTGTCACCCTCACAGTGAAAACGTTTTTCCTAATATTTTTATGGAACCTCGTACCCATTGCCCCTTGTCCTGTCAGTGGACATCACTGAAAAGAGCCTGGCTCTGTCCTCCTGACACTCCCCCTTGACATATTTATAAACATTAATGAGGTCACCCCTCAGCCTCCTCTTCTCCAAGCTAAAGAGACCCAGCTCCTTCAGCCTTTCCTCATAAGGGAGATGCTCCACTCCCTTCAGCATCTTTGTGGCTCTACGCTGGACTCTCTCCAGCATTTCCCTGTCCTTCTTGAACTGAGGGGCCCAGAACTGGACACAATATTCCAGATGTGGCCTCACCAGGGCAGAGTAGAGGGGCAGGAGGACCTCTCTCCACCTACTTGCTACTCCCCTTCTAATACACCCCAGGATGCCATTGGCCTTCTTGGCCATGAGGGCACATTGCTGGCTCATGGTCATCCTGCTGTCCACCACAACCCCCAGGTCCCTTTCCCCTGCGCTGCTCTCCAGCAGTGCAGTCCCCAACCTATATTGGCACATGGGGTTATTCTTTCCCAGGTGCAAAACTCTA